>CM077669.1:345626990-347023490 GCA_039707655.1 Elymus sibiricus | reverse complement strand
GAGCATGAACATTATATCTGGATCTTGTTTATTGGGAGACGGCTATTCATTTAAATCAGAAAATAGTGGCTGTTCTATTTATATGAGTAATATCTTTTATGGCCATGCACCCAATGTGAATGGTTTATTATTATTAAATCTCGATCGTAGTGATTCACATATTCATTATATTGATGCCGAAAGATGCAAAGTTAATGATGATAGTACCACATACTTGTGTCACCGCCGCTTAAGTTATATTGGTGTAAAGCGCATGAAGAAGCTCCATGCTGATGGACTTTTGGAATCACTTGATTATGAATCATTTGAAACATGTGAACCCTGCCTCATGGGCAAGATGATGAAAACCCTGTTTTCCGGAACAATGGAGCGGGCAAGTGACTTGTTGGAAATCATACATAGTGATGTGTGCAGTCCAATGAGTGTTGAAGCGCGTGGTGCATATCGTTATTTCCTTACCTTCACTGATGATTTGAGTAGACATGGTTATATTTACTTAATGAAACAAAGTCTGAAATGTTTGAATAGTTCAAGCAATTTCAGAGTGAAGTTGAGAATCATGGTAACAAGAAGATAAAGTTTCTATGATCTGATCGTGGTGGAGAATATCCGAGTTACGAGTTTGGTATGCATTTAGTAATGACTAGAGGAGGTAGAATGATTCAGGAACCTCTTTATCCTGAAGGTCATCCTAATAGAATTGAACAGGAGTCCCAGAAAACTAATGAAGATGCACCTAGTCCAACTAAAAAGAAAAATAAAAAAATGATAGGACTGTGCATGCTTCTAATGAACCAGTTAAACAAAATCTCACTGAGAGTCATAATTATGTTTCTATTTCTGATGCTGAAACACAATCTGGTGATGAACATCCACCTAATGATAATGATAATGCTCATGATGATGCTCCACCAAATAATTATAAGGAAAATGATAATGAGGTAGAAATAGAACTTGCTGAAGATCTTGATAACCCACCTCCTAAGAATAAACGCTATGATAAGAAAGACTTTGTGGCTAGGAAACATGGTAAAGAAAGAGTACCATGGGTCCAAAACCCATGCCTTTTCCTCGTAAGCCTTCTAAGAGTAAGGATAGGGAGGATTTCGAGCGCTTTGCTGAAATGATTAGACCCGTCTTTTTGCGCACTCGTTTGACTAATATGTTGAAAATGCCTCTGTATGCTAAATACATGAAAGATATTATCACTAATAAAAGAAAGATACCCGAGACTGAGATTTCCACCATGCTTGCTAATTATTCCTTTGATGGTGGAGTGCCTAAGAAGTTGGGAGATCCAGGTATACCCGCAATACCTTGCTCCATTAAACGAAGTTATGTTAAAATTGTTTTATGTCATCTAGGAGCCGGTGTTAGTGCCATGCCTTTCTCCCTATATAAAAGACTTGATTTGAACAAACTCACACCTACTGAAATATCTTTAAAAAATGACTGATAAATCCACTGCTATACCTATTGGAATTTGTGAGGATGTACCTGTTGTGGTTGGAAATGTTACTACCTTAACAGACTTTGTTATTCTTGAGATCCCCGAGGACGACAACATGTCGATTATCCTTGGTAGACCCTTTTTAAATACTTCAGGGGTTGTTATTGATTGCAACAAAAGCAAGGTTACTTTTCATGTCAATGGCAAACAACATACAGTGCATTTCCCAAAGAAAGAAGCTTCGGTAAATAATATCAATGCTATTGAACAAGTGGCCGCAATCACTATTGGAGGGTTCAAATTTCCTCTTCCTACTGCCAAGAAGAAATATGATATTCTTATTGCCGGGGATATGCAAATCCCCATTGAGGTAACTTAGTGTTGTATGAAAATTCTTCCGTTTCATGTCAATCAGAAACGGTTATTAATAAGACTTAATCAACCTTACTAATGGATGTAGGATTGAAAGTATGTCTAGAGGGGGGGGGGGGGGTGATTAGACTACTTGAGCAAATAAAAATTCTACCTTTTGCCAATTTTAAGTGTTGGCAGATTTTAGCGATTATAGCAATTCGAGTACACCCTACACATGCATGTCTAAGAGTATAGTAGCGGAAAGTAACAAAAAGCATATGTAGTAGAGGGTAGGAAGGAAGATCAAACGCAATTTGTAGACACGAAGATTTTTCCCGTGGTTCCGATAGGTGGTGCTATCGTACGTCCACGTTTATGGAGTCTTCAACCCACAGAGGGTAACGGTCGCGAGAGTCCACGGAGGGCTCCACCCATAAGGGTCCACGAAGTAGCAACCTTGACTATTCCATAACGGCTTCCGTCCACGAAGGACTAGCCTCACTATGGGTAGATCTTCACGAAGTAGGCGATCTCCTTGCCCGTATAAACTTCTTGGCTCAACTCCACAACACGAAGTAGGAGGGTCCCAAGTGAGACCTAACCAATCTAGGAGGCACCACCCTCCAAAAGGTAATAGGCTCGGTAATGTCGATGAACTCCTTGCTCTTGTACTTCAAGATGATAGAGTCCTGAACACACAATCACTCTCTCACAGATTTGGCTATGGTGGAAGAGATTGATTTGGTGGAAAGCAACTTGGGGAGGCTAGAGATCAAGATTCATATGGATGGAGTGGAATGGCTTGATCTCAACACATGAGTAGGTGGCTCTCTCTCAGAAAATAGGATGGGGCAAGTATGGAATAGTTCTGAGTGCTTCTCTTTCGAGTGGGTGGTGGTGAAGGGGTATATATAGGCATCCCCAAAAATCCAACCGTTACACCTAAAGTGACCAACTCAGTGACACCGAAGTATAAAACTCGGTGGTACCGAAGTGACCAAAAGGCAGTAACTTTTGAATCACGGTGAGACCGATACATAACTCTCGGTGGTACCGATAAGATGACCAACGGTCAGATTGCACAACTCGGTGACGCCGATTCTCAAATCTCAGTTGTACCAATTCTTGACAATGGCTAACCAGAGAGTTGGTCCAAAAACTCGGTGAGACCGATTCACAAAACTCGGTGGTACCGATTCTTGTGAATAGCTAACCAGGAAGTTGGTCCAAGTCTCGGTGAGACCGACTGGCAAAACTCGGTGGTACCGAAGCTTGAAAATAGCTAAACAGAAAGTTGGCAACTGAACTCGGTGGCACCGATGCAGAATCGGTTGCACCGAATGGCTAGGGTTTGGCATGGGTCTGTCTGAATTTGGGAATCGGTGGGATCGAGTGGGAATTGTTGGTTCCACCGATTTTCAAGATAGGCTTGGACAAACTTTTGTGGAAGAGTTTGTGGATGTTTTTGGTGACTATCACTTGTGCACGTGGATCATCTTGTTCACCAACAGTACCTTACCCCCTTTTAATAGTATTGGCTTTCCTATGGACTCAAGGTGATTTCTCACAAAGTAAAATGTAGAGTCCTCTTGCTTGAAGCCTTGCCAATTCATTTCCTTGCATCTTGGGGTATCTCCACAATCCTTTTGCCATCCCTATCATTAAACTTTTCCTGAAAGATGCTTAGTGGAAACATTAGTTCAATGACATATATGTTGTTATAAATTACCAAAACCACCAAGGGAGCAAATGTGCTTTCAATCTCCCCATTTTTGGTAATTGATGACAACATATAGATCAAAGCTTCGACATATGATATAATCAATGAATATAATCATCGCTTTGAGAAGTATGTGATAAGCAAGAGCTCCCCCTAAATTTGTGCATTATTTTGAATTTGCGTTTGAATGCAAATGCACAATCGATTAGGTACATGGGGCACTCTTTCATGTCACATACAACTTGGTGGTGTGCGAGAATAGTATGAATGAATATCATAGCACAACACAATCAAGCAAGGGTGAATGATCATTTCATAAGCATCATAATGATAGGAAATAGTAGCGATACACATCAAGTGTATGATCAAACACCAACAAAGTTTAACACAACCAAACCAAAAGATATCAAATGGTTTGAAAAGCGATAAAAAGCAACGCTCTCTCTCGCTCGAAGCCTAAAGATCTATATACATCTTCTCCCCCTTTGGCAACAAGTTACCAAAAAGTTCAAAGGTATATAAGTAAGCGCTCTTCTGGGGCTGAACTCCTTCGGTGGCTGATGAAGGAGTCGAGAGAACAACATCAGCGAAGATGTCGGCAGACATCATGGATGGAGTCGGTGTAGCAACTGGAGAAACTGGAGGAGCTGATGGAGCTGAAGAAGCTGTAGCAGGAGCTGATGAAGAAGGTCGCAACTCTGGAGCTGGCACTGTAGCTGATCTCACCTGAGTAGTGAACTGGGTGCTAGGCCGGAGAGGTGCACGATCCTCATCATCATCATAAGTGGAATGAGGGCTAGGCACTGCATTAACTTCCTTCTTGAGCTCATCAACTGTCTTAGTCAGCCCATCCACCTCGTTGTTGAGAGTGTGAAATTTGTTGTCAACAATCCTCGAGAGACTTGCCTGGTTCTTCAATACCTCGCTGATGTCCTTCTGCATGTTGAGCATAGTACTGAGTAGGAGATCCATCTGCTCACTCCTAGACCTGGGCATCTGAGAACTAGAGTCTCTGGCAGCCTCTGCATGTGCCTGTGCTGTAGCTGATGTGGGATGATCTGGGTCCATCACCACAACATTATCTTCTAGATCTGGCAGTAGTGGCAAATGTGGTCTGTCAAGTGCAAAGATGTGCTTCTCCAGCTTGGTGTTGATAAGCATCTGGATGTAGGGTGCATAGCAACATGAACGCTTCTGATCAGCAACAACCCTCTTCACAGTCTCCACTATCAAATCCATCACTCTGAATCTCGTATGTTGATCTAGATGGAGCAGCATGTTGATGGAATATCCTCCGATCATCTTCTCATCTCCAGACTTTGGCATCAAGGTATGCCTCAAGATGGTGTTGATAGTGCGCAGACCAGACTGGAGGAAGTAAATGGATCCAAGCTTGTGAGACTTCAGATGTGCAGCAGGGATCTCATTGTACATGTTCTTTATGGCATCATGGCTTGCCTTGGACTCGTTGTAGACATTAATGTCACCATCTTCCACTTATGGGACTCCTAAGATGGTAGCCCACTCCTCAATAGTTGATTCATATCTTGCTCCTTCAGTCATCCATACAATTCTACCATCTCCATAGAAGTGAGCAGTGGAGTAGAATTGCATGATCATCTCATCATTCCATGCAGTAAATTCCTTGCCAACAAATTCATCCAGACCAATGCAGTGAAAGTTGTCTTGCACACTTGGGAAGTAGTCCTCATTCTCCTTGATGTACTTCCAATCCACATACCTCATGTCACTCACAGCATGGCTCTTATCAAGCAAAATTGTTTCATAGAAATCTTGTTGCTCCTGAGTATAGAATCTGTAGTCCACAACTGTTTTTCTTCTCTGAGAATATGGATCAATGGCTCTCCATTCTCTCAAACGAGATTCCTTCCTCTTCGTCATGTCCTCAGCAAGCAAGTGGCTGGCATTGTGCTCTGGAAGGTGTGGTCTTAGCTTCATCAAAGATGACATAGCATCATCCTCAGCTTCCCTAAAGGTGGAGGTCTTGTTCTTGCTAGAAGCTGGTATCTCTCTGGAGAACCTCTTGGGTTTGTCTGCAGCAACTTTCTTGGGGGCAGTTTTGGTGCTCTTGGATGTGGTAGTCTTAGGCATAGCATCTGCCATGAGCTTCTTCTTCTTCTTAGGAGGGGCCTTGGCAACTGGCTCTTCCTCCTGTTCCTCAGCAGCAGCCTCTGCTGGGTCCTCATACATTGAGGTAGGCCTGCCTATGACATGAATGATCCTCTTCCTACTCTTCTTCTTCTCCCCTGCCTTCTTAGGCATAGACTTCTTTGGGGTGACTCAAGGTGAAGAGTCATTGTTGCCCTAGAGCTCTCTGGTGCTCTTGCTGATCCTGAGCTAGCATACTCTTTCCTGATGGCCTTCTTCTTCTTGGATGAAGAGGCAGCAGCAGTGCTCTTGGCAGCATCATCCTTCTTGGACAGCTCCTCAGGAATGAAATACTCATCTTCTTCATCTGAGTTGAGCTTCCTTCTTGCCCTAGTTGCAGCCTTGGGCAGATCAGGAGAGCTAGGAACATCATCATAGCTCCCCTCAGGACTAGTGCCTGAGCTCATGTCAACACTTTGCTCTCTGAGATCATTCTGGCTGTCTTCAACATCTGACATCTCTGACCCTGTGAAATAGAATATAGAAGAGTGGAAAGGATTGAGTCATCACAAAATGCAGATGTTTTTCAAAGGTTTGAACGAAGAAATCCTTATATATAGTTTTCAGCAAAAAGGGATTTCGGTGTCACCGAGTCAAACAGTTCGGTACCACCGAGACACACAGAACTCTTTATACAAACTTGGCAGAAACTTCGGTCACACCGAAAATTACCACTCGGTTTCACCGAGACTGTCCTCAGCAGTACAAAACAAAATTGGTAGAGCCAATTTTTCTGACTCGGTATCACCGAGATTCGATTTTGCGGACGAGTAGACCTAATTTTTTTTGTTCGCTAAGCTATTGAGATTTCTAGGGGATTGGGAGGATTGCAATCGGTGGTTTATCGATAAAAGTAACTCCAATGCGCGTGAATCAGACGGGGAGCGCAAGGAGGGCCGGATCCATACCCTAATTCGGTGAAGGATCCGCTAAGGCAACGACGACGGTGAAGATTCCGTCGGTGGCGGTGATTCCCAACGGCGGAGGCACACGGGGAGGCAAGGGCGACGACCAGGGATCCAGAGCGGCAGCTTAGGGTTGGAGGAAAATGGACTTTTGCGATTGAATTTCAAAAGTCGGGTCCGCCAGGTAATATACCCTTCGCTGTCGGTGACACCGGTTCGAAATTATCGGTGCCACCGAGTTTCTCAACTGTCAGCTGACAGGGAAACTCGGTGTAACCGAGAATAAGGAATCGGTGTTATCGAGATGGAAATCCAGATCAACCCTAGGCATTTGGTGAGACCGAGATTTTGGTGTTGGTTCCACCGAGATGCACTTGGGAGGTTTTAAGTCAGTCCTTTGTTGATACGGAACTCCGAGTGCTCCTCACACAGAGGGATCGAAAAGTACTTGTTTAAATTTTGTGATGCAGCAAGAATACAATATGAGACAAGAAAGCATAGATAACTAGAGAGTGGTCCTAGGCATTCTTGTCCATCCAATTGGCAAAAGAAAAATCAAAAGCCAGATAGCAACAATTGGATGTCCTCGAATGGATAAATAAATGCAGACCAACATGCTCACACAATAAGATGTCAAATGAAATCATGGGAAATATGCACATACATACTAGCATCTATCAAGCATTTTGGCGATGACGGAGTCATCTATATATGAGTATATTGAATTAGGAGCCAAGTAAGAATACTTGATCATAGGTCATACTCATCGTTTAAGCACAAGTGGGGTTACCACTTTTACATAAAGCATTTAATGTTGTCACATTCTAAGAGATGCCTTAACTCAAGTCTTAGAGTAAAGCTCCCCCTTGATGTGACATCCCGCCATAGGAGTTATAAACTAACCTTGGGTTTGTCGTAGAAGACTTCATGTGGGTGATGTAGTGGTGGATGCTCAAGGTTGATGAAGATCACCAAGAGTTGGGAGCATCCTTGTCGTTTCCTTACTCTTCTCACCTACATGGGTTAGTCCCAACACACAAGAGACAAATACAAGGATATCTATGGACATGGAGTGCAAAGCATACATGATGATGCCCATGGATTTGGTGATTACCTTGTCCCTTGCTTACCTTTGAGGGAATGTGTGACTCCTTGAACTATTGCATGATGTTGAAGTTGTTTGCAACTAGTTCTTGCCAATAATGAATGTGAGAGAATTTCATTGGCGGGGTCACCCCTCAAGAACTTCTCTAGTTCTTCTTCTTGGGGACCCACATCAACTTGATGGGGATCCTTGGTGTTGAAGTGGCACTTGTAGAAGATGAGCTTGAAGTAGCCATGGGAACCCACTCCACCAAAGCTTGGGATTCATCTTCATATGAGTCAATGTCCTCTTGGAGCTTGTCCTTGCCCTTGAGCTTGTGGTCTTGTGGTGGACGGTCATCTCGAGTATTTGTTCCCTTGGGAATAGTATGTTCATACTTCTCCCTTTGAGGAACAAACTTGGGCTTGGGGTATTGACCTTCTTCCCATTCAACTCCATTTGCGTTGAAGTACCAATGCCATGGTTCTTCCGGTATCCTCCGTGCTTGCGTACAATTTCCTCAAATTGCTTACACCCGGCAAGACTCTTGTAGATACCTTTCTCTATAATTCCTTTCAATAAATCGTTTTCTTGCTCAAGTGTAACTTGGCTAAGAGAATCATCATTACTGGAATCAATAGACTACTAGAAGCAACATCATTAGATTTAGCATTTTTATTGTTGCTACTAGATGAAGAACCTTTCTTGCCTTTGTTACTAGTTTGTCTAGGTTTAACTTGTGCCATGAATGTAGACAAGAGTAATCGTTTGGCTAGATAAGATGAAGTCTTCTTTCGGAGATCGTCATTGATAGCTTTAAGAAACTCATGTTCTTGCTCCAAGGTGAGCTTCTCGAAGCATAGCTTCTCATGAGTCCTTACAAGCTCTCTATGATCTTCTAGAGTAGATTCATGAGCTAACTTAAGAGTGTTTAATTCTTTAGTTAGTTGTTCTATTTTCATCTTATCATCATCAACCGACTTATCTTGACTAGCATGAAAATTATCAAGTTCATTTTGACTAACATCACTAGTTTTATCAAAGAGCAAGTCATCATCACAAAGTAAATCATCTTTATCACTATTGAAATCAAGATACTCGGGGTGTGATACCTTGGGGCCTTTAGCCATGAAGCAACTTCCACTCCCTTCATTTGGTGAATCAAATAGATCATAGGAGTTGGTAGTCACTAGTGCAAGTCCGGCAACACCTTCATCTTGACTATAGTCGGAGTTGGAGTGATAGCTTCTCTCGGAGTTGTTGTCGGATTCAGAGCCGAAAACCCATTCACCAACATGAGCTTGATGTCTTCTTCTTGCGTAGCTCTTGGTGTACTTGTCCTTCTTCGCCGAGTCCCTACTTCTCCTTGAGGGTCTTCATTCATAACGATCATCTCTACTTCTTCTCTCTCTTTGAGGTGATTCATTCCTTGAGCTTCGTCTTCTAGGTGACTCTTCTCTTCGTTTGTAGGGAGCCGTGCACTCATTGGAGTAGTGTCCGGGCTTCCCACAATTGTAGCAGTTTCGGTCACGACCTGACGAATGCTTCTCTTCATATCTTGAGTTGGAGCTTCGTTCTTTGCCTCTATTCTTGTAGAACTTGTTGAATTTCTTGACCATGAGGCTTATGTCTTCATTGGTGACAAGGTTGTCGCTTGAAGTTGCGGGAGCATCATTTGTGGCTTTGTAAGCACCGCTAGACTTGTTGTGAAGCTCTTCTTTGTCCTTGAGTGTCATCTCATGAGCAGCAATCCTTCCAATGACTTCCGTAGGCTTGAGATCTTTGTAGTTGGGCATCATTTGGATCAATGTGCACACAGTGTCGTATCTCTCATCCAAAGCTCTAAGTATCTTCTTGATGATGAATTTGTCAGTCATTTCTTTGCTTCCTAAGCCGGCAATCTCATTTGTGATGAGAGCTAGCCTAGAGTACATCTCTGCGACTCCTTCACCATCCTTCATCTTGAACTTGTCAAGCTAACTTTGAAGAATATCCAACTTGGATTCTCTCATGGATTCGGTACCTTCGTGCATATAAACCAAAGTATCCCAAATCTCTTTTGCATTCTCAAGACGGCTGATTTTTTTGAATTCTTCGGGGCATAGGCAGTTGAAGAGAATGTCACATGCTTGAGCGTTGTATTGCAACATCTTCAATTCATCTGCGGTCGCTTCACGATCCTGTTCCTTTCCATCACCAAAGAATTCACCTTGCAAGCCAACACGAACAACAGCCCAAACGGCGGGGTTATGACCAAGAATATGCATTTTCATTTTGTGCTTCCAACTAGCAAAATTTGTGCCATCAAAGTACGGACCTCTACGGTGATAATTTCCCTCACTAGACGCCATACACTCCTAGATTGTGAGCCAATGCAATGGAGACCAAAGCTCTGATACCACTTGTAGGATCGAAAGTATGTCTAGAGGGGGGTGATTAGACTACTTGAGCAAATAAAAATTCTACCTTTTCCCAATTTTAAGTGTTGGCAGATTTTAGCGATTATAGCAATTCAAGTACACCCTACACATGCATGTCTAAGAGTATAGCAGCGGAAAGTAACAACAAGCATATGTAGTAGAGGGTAGGAAGGAAGATCAAACGCAATTTGTAGACACGAAGATTTTTCCCGTGGTTCCGATAGGTGGTGCTATCGTACGTCCACGTTTATGGAGTCTTGAACCCACGGAGGGTAACGGTCGCGAGAGTCCACGGAGGGCTCCACCCATAAGGGTCCACGAAGTAGCAACCTTGACTATTCCATAACGGCTTCCGTCCATGAAGGACTAGCCTCACTATGGGTAGATCTTCACGAAGTAGGCGATCTCCTTGCCCATACAAACTTCTTGGTTCAACTCCACAACACGAAGTAGGAGGCTCCCAGGCGACACCTAACCATCTAGGAGGCACCACCCTCCAAAAGGTAATAGGCTCGGTAATGTCGATGAACTCCTTGCTCTTGTGCTTCAAGATGATAGAATCCTCAACACACAATCACTCTCTCACAGATGTGGCTATGGTGGAAGAGATTGATTTGGTGGAAAGCAACTTGGGGAGGCTAGAGATCAAGATTCATATGGATGGAGTGGAATGGCTTGATCTCAACACATGAGTAGGTGGCTCTCTCTCAGAAAATAGGATGGGGCAAGTATGGAATAGTTTTGAGTGCTTCTCTTTCGAGTGGGTGGTGGTGAAGGGGTATATATAGGCATCCCCAAAAATCCAACCGTTACACCTAAAGTGACCAACTCGGTGACACCAAAGTATAAAACTCGGTGGTACCGAAGTGACCAAAAGGCAGTACTTTTGAATCTCGGTGAGACCGATACATAACTCTCGGTGGTACCGATAAGATGACCAACGGTCAGATTGCACAACTTGGTGACTCCGATTCTCAAATCTCGGTGGTACCAATTCTTGACAATGGCTAACCAGAGAGTTGGTCCAAAAACTCGGTGAGACCGATTCACAAAACTCGGTGGTACCGATTCTTGTGAATAGCTAACCAGGAAGTTGGTCCAAGTCTCGGTGAGACCGACTAGCAAAACTCGGTGGTACCGAAGCTTGAAAATAGCTAAACAGAAAGTTGGCAACTGAACTTGGTGGCACCGATGCAGAAACGGTTGCACCGAATGGCTAGGGTTTGGTATGGGTTTGTCTGAATTTGGGAATCGGTGGGACCGAGTGGGAATTGTTGGTTCCACCGATTTTCAAGATAGGCTTGGACAGACTTTTGTGGAAGAGTTTGTGGGTGTTTTTGGTGACTATCACTTGTGCACGTGGAGCATCTTGTTCACCAACAGTACCTTACCCTCTTTTAATAGTATTGGCTTTCCTATGGACTCAAGGTGATTTCTCACAAAGTAAAATGTAGAGTCCTCTTGCTTGAAGCCTTGCCAATCCATTTCCTTGCATCTTGGGGTATCTCCACAATCCTTTTGCCATCCCTATCATTGAACTTTTCCTGAAATATGCTTAGTGGAAACATTAGTTCAATGACATATATGTTGTTATTAATTACCAAAACCACCAAGGGAGCAAATGTGCTTTCAATGGATCCTTTTTGAAAGACATGTGATCGATGAATCTAGTAAGAACCCCCGTCTATACCCTTAGTTTATTTTCTGTTATTTTTAGTTTAATAAAATAAAATGCCATGATTATCTTGTTTTCTGATTTACCCGTGCAATAAAAATGACCCAAAAATAAAAAGTCTCAAATTGCCACAAATTTTTTACAGGATTTTTTCTAGAATATTTTAAAAAAGTTGGAGCAGAAAACACCTCAGGGGGGGGGTGCACCTGTTGGTGCCAAGCCAACAGGGCGTGCCCACCCCCTGGGTGCGCCCTTATGGCTTGGGGGCCCACAGGCACCCCCTCACTTATCCCTTTGGCCCACTCCTTCCTCTTCCTCTAGAAAAAAATCATAGTCACTCTCTCTCTCTCTCGTGTTCTAACTCCCAAACGTGAGATTTTCAATCTCTTTGCTCGGGACTCCGTTTCCGAAACTGTTTTGAGGGGTTGCTCCTTGGTATGTGGCTCTCCCATTCCTCCAATTAGTTTGTGCTTTAGTGTTTTATATTTTTCATATTTTGCTGCACTTGGTGCTACTGAAAATGATCTTGCATGTTGAATTCTTTGAGTTCGAAGTAGTTTGAATGCTTGCTATGGCCTCTAGGCTTCTATATGAGTAGCTGCTGCCAATCTTACAACGTTTTATTGACATGATTTTGTGGTCCAAAAATTTCAGAAATTTGTTCATAAGAAAATGAATATCTATAGGAGGGGTTCCTCGAGACAGAGTCCCAATGGAGTTATTGGGAGTGCCCAGGAGCAAGACATCAACATCTTTTGTAACACGTAAGTTAGGCTGTGCGAGTGGCCACATACACCTTTCATGAGCGAAGCGGGTTCCTACCAAGAGTTCATGCAATTCATTGCAAATGCCGGGCTGGGCAATTTCCTCGCAGATAAGTGTGATCAATACTATCTCCTTACAAATTCCATTGTGCAAAATTTCTATTTCATGCATAGGCTCGATATCCCCATGGTGCGCTTTGATTTATACGCGGAACATTTTGAAATACCATTCACCAGGTTCTGTGAGATATGCTTGATTCCCTCTGATGGGGGATTAAATTAGCCTAGGCCGGAGGAGTTTGAGGACTTCCTCCTCGCCTTAACTGTGGGTGAACATAGGGGCATGTGGAATGCCGGAGCTACTAGCTTGCATTTTCCCATTGTGCATTACTTTGTGTTATTCATAGGGAAATGCTTAATTGCTATGGAACAGGGTGGTGGTCTCAGTGCACCCACCCTTGCTATTTTGCGCCGCGCATTATTTTGCGATAACACACACAACTTAGGAGCTATCGTTGCGCGCTGCTTGCATGGTAACCGGACCAGGGGCAAGGTCCATGGTGGTATTTATGCCACTCGACTAGCAAAACACTTTAATATTAATATACGCACTACCGACTACTTGTTACCTAAGGTTTATCTTGATCACCAGTCTATGTTAGAACACCACTTTATTGATGAACCTGAGTCTCCGCACCACATTCGTTATAACATAGTATACAGTGAGAGGACTCGCGATATTATTGTGTTGCTTGCACCTTCTTTGTTTAACTATCATGCCAGGCACAGATATGTCTTCATGCCAGCGTACATAATTGCTTACCAGAACAAGTTAGCTGAGGCGGAGGCTGCAGCACAGGCTTGGGACGCTCAGGTGCCTCAGCCTAACTACTTTCATCCTTGACCCGATGGCTTCTTCGGATGGTGATCACCAAGCCAGGCCAAAATCCTAAGCTTGGCGGAGTACTTATTTCACACCGACTTTACATTCATGTTCACAATCTACATTTCAATTGTCGGTGTTCATCCTCTTTCATTGTATATTCATGTTACTTTTATTTTTCCGCTTTCGTCATCTGTGTTTGAAAAACTTTGAAAGTCCAAAAATATTTCTCACTTCTATTCGGTTTTACTTTCTTGTTTAATTAGTTCGTAGTATTAAAAGAAAACCCATAAATATTTCCCTTGCATGTTGGGAGCTTTCCCGTGTAAATAGTTTTTCTCGTTCTTGTTTTCCCTATGTTCATTTCAGTTTGTTTCTATGAATTTCTTTTCTTTTGTGCAGTCGTTAAAAAGGAGAAGACCACGATGAAAATGTTGAGTGTATCTCATATGCATTAGTGTTGATCTAACACAGAGCCAATATTATCTTGTTTTCTCCTTTGTATAAATTGTTTTGCAGATTCCAGCTTTGTCCATGGCACACTTGCACTATTATTATTATCACATCGTTTGGTCGTGCAAGTGAAAGGCAATAATGACGATATTTGATGAAGTGAACGTGGTAAAGGAAGTTGGTATGAACTCTTCTTGTTTTTCGTTTTTGTAAATAAGTTTTGCTCGTTCGATCTTGATTCAGCATATTATGAGTAAACGTGTTTATGATGACAATTAGAGATTGTAGTTGCTCATGCCATGCTTAAATAGCTAGGAGTGAATAATGATTTATCATATGTCTCAACATGCATTAAAATAGTTGTGATGTGGTATGGTAGTATTGTATCCTCCTCTGAGTAATTCGAGCGGCTTGACTTGGCACATGTGCAACCATGTAGTTGATTCAAATCCAATGCAGCCTTCATGATATTTATGTTCAGATTGTTTATATCCTACTCATGATATTTATGTTCAGAGTGTATATATCCTACTCATGCTAATGTTCAATGTTAACTATTTGCAATGCATGATTATGACCGTTTTCGCTCTCTAGCTGGTCGCTTCTCAGTCTATTGCTAGCCATTGCCTGTACTAAGCGGGAATGCTGCTTGTGCATTCAAAATCCTTAAACCAAAGTTGTTTCATATGAGTCCACCATATCTTTCTACATACGGTATTACGCTGCCGTTCCAAGTAAGTGTGCATGTGCCACCTCTAAACATTCAAATAAACATCGATTTTGTGTGCTCGTACCGCTCATGGAGCGACAGGGCTGTCAATATCTTCCATGCTGAACGGGTTATTCTCAAGATGGGCATTTATTCGCATGTCATTGCATGAGAGAGGCTGGTAAAAAGGATGCACAGTCCTTCATAATCAAAATAAATTAAACAAAACTCGTGGGACAGTTGATATGTTGGAGGGCACCCGTGGATTCGGTCAGCCATGGCTTGTGTATGTATGGTGGATGGGAGTAAACTTTAGAATCCTCTTTGGGAACCGCCAATAATGTGTTTAGCATGGAAGATATTGAAAACTCAGTCCTGACGTTGATAGGAAAAGTAAACCACCCAAAATTACAATTTCATCTCAGTTTTAAACTTTGAGCTCTGGCACCTATACAAATCAATGCTTCCTTTTGTGAAGGGCCTTTCTATTTACTTTTATGTTATTTTACTTTTATTTTTGACTCATCATCTTATTGCTAAAGCACCAGACCGGACAACACTATTGTTATTTTTATGCATTGAGTCTGGTTAATGTTGGATGTGAGCATGACTGGATCTCTTCTACCCTGAATTACAATGTTTAGTCGCTGCTTGGACCTTAGAGGTGCTCTGCATTTATGTTTTGCGGTCTCAGAAAGGGCTAGCGAGATACCATATCATCATATTATATCATTATTGTTTTGACAAATTGTTGGCTTGTGAGATATTTTATTGTTGCTCGCTAGTTGGTTATGTTATTGCCATGAGTAAATATAATAGCTAAGTGTTATCATCGATGTGGTTATTTATTATTTATGATGAAAACCTGAACACTAGCTAAGCATATATATGGCAACAAGAACAAATGAGTTTGTAAAAGTTATCTTTATCACTTTCGGTTTATCAACTGAATTGCTTGAGGACAAGCAATGAGTTAAGCTTGGGGGAGTTGATACGTCTCAAATGTATCTACTTTTCCAAACACTTTTGGTCTTGTTTTGGACTCTAATTTGCATGATTTGAATGAAACTAACCAGGGATGATGATATTTTCAGCAGAACTTCTATGGTGTTGTTTCTGTGCAGAAATAAAAATTCTCAGAATTGGACGAAACTTTTTGTGTATTTTTTCTGGAATATAAAAAAAATGGAGCGAAGACCCACCAGAAGGGGCCACCTATTGGTGCCAAGCCAACAGGGCGCGCACACCCCCCTGGGCGCGCCCTGATGGCTTGGGGCCACTTTGTGGATCCTCCGACCCTAATTCCAGTCCTATAAATTCTTATTTTCGAAGAAAAAAAGAGGGAAGCTTTCATCGTATTTCACGAAACGGAGCCGCCACCACCTAGTGTTCTTCCTCGGGAGGGCTGATCTGGAGTCCGTTTGGGGATCCGGAGAGGGGGATGCGTCGCCATCGTCATCACCAACCTTTCTTCATCAATACCGCCATGATACCCCAAGATGACAATAATTGGGATTTTTCCCGGTGATTGTCGTAGTTTGAGGAGTTCATGTATTCACCATGTGTTAATGCTTTGTTCCGGTTCTCTATTAAAAGGAGGCCTTAATATCCCTTAGATTTCCTTATGGACCCCGCTTCCACGGGAGGATAGGACAAAATATGCCATGCAAGTTCTTATTATAAGCACGTATGACTATATACGGAATACATGCCTACATTA
Organism: Elymus sibiricus; assembly: GCA_039707655.1. NCBI lineage: Eukaryota > Viridiplantae > Streptophyta > Magnoliopsida > Poales > Poaceae > Elymus > Elymus sibiricus. The sequence goes on along the minus strand of CM077669.1, from coordinate 347,007,184 downwards.
CATTGATGAATTGCAGCTAGTTTTGTGTCGCTCTAGTATGTAACTGTTATATGATTGATGTCATCTAAATCATTATCAATCACCAATCCATGGCCTATGCTTTTCATATACTGAATGTTGCTAAGTTACTATTACTGCTACTACTGTTACAATCACTATAAAAATGATGTTGTTACCGTTACCATTACTCCTAATATTTTGATGTGCTACTAAAACTTTTGCTATAGTGAGATAACCCGGTGTGGTTGAATTGACAATTCAACCGCCAAGACCAATAAATATTCTTTCGCTCCCCTTGTGTCGAATCAACAAATATGGGTAAAATACTTCCCTCGAAGACTGTTACGATCCCCTATACTCGTGGGTTATCAGATGTCTCCCCGGCAACTGCGCCAGAAATTCTTTCTGCTACTTGTGTGTTGCGTTGGGTTTTCCCCCGAAGTGGAAGGGTGAAGCAATATAGTAGCGATAAGTATTTCCTTCAGTGAGAACCAAGGTTATAGAACCAGTAGGAGAATCATAAAAACTCATCCTTCAAGTGGTACCTGCAAACACAAAACCAAAGACTTGCACCCAACGCGGGCAAGAGGGTTGTCAAGCCCCTGGAACTCGTTACTTGCAAGGATTACTTCTGATAGTGGTAGATAGATAATGATAAAATAAAAATAAAATAAAAGTAAATAAATCGAAGCAAGGTATTTTCAGATTTTTAGCAAATATGATTAAGTACACCCGGGGGCAATAATGTTCACTAGAGGCTTCTCTCTCGAATGTAGCATACGGTGGGTAGACAAATTACTGTTGGGCAATTGATAGAAAAGCGCATAGTTACGATTATGTATTCATGGCAATGATCATGTATATAGGCATCACATCTGTGACAAGTAGACCAAAACGATTATGTATCTACTACTATTACTCCACCAATTGACCGCTATCTAGCATGCATCTATGGTATTAAGTTCATGCAAACAGAGTAATGCTCTAAGCAAGATGACATGATGTAGACAATGTACAAGAAATATGTTCAAGCCCCGTCGTTTTATCCTTAGTAGCAACAATAAAATACATGACATGTCCCCTTCTATCACTGGGATATAGAGCACAACAAGATTGAACCCACTACAATGCATAGCTCCCACTGAAGATAAATCGATCTAGTTGGCCAAACCAAACCGATAGATCGGAGAGACTTACAAAGCTATGACAATCATGCATAATAGAATTCAGAGAGGACTCAATTACTTTTCATGAATAATCTGATCATAAACCCACAATTCATAGGATCCCAACAAACACACCGCAAAAGAAGATTTCATCGGATAGATGAACGCGAGAATCGCAAAGAACTTTGGATTGAAGATCAAAGAGAGAGAGAACAAGCCATCTAGCTACTAGTTATGGACCCGTAGGTCTGTGGTAAACTACTCACACATCATCATGGAGGCAGCAAGGTTGATGAAGATGGCCTCCATGATGGATTCCTCCTCCGACAGAGTACTGGAAAAAGGCCTCCAGATGGGATCACGGAAGAACAGAGACTTGCGGTGGCAGAAAAATTGTTTCGGGTGGCCCTTTGTTGCTTTTGGGGTAATTGTGAATATATAGAAGTGAAGTTAGGTTAGGAGGTTGCACGAGGGGGCCACAAGCCATGGGGGACCGCCCTACCCCCTAGGGCACGCCCCAGTCGCTTCTGGCCACCTCGTGGGTCTTCTGGCCTCCTCCCGAAGCTTCCTGGGTCTCTTCTGGTCCAAAAATAACTCCCGTAATTTTTATACAATTTGGACTCCGCTTGGTATTGATGTTTTGAAAAGTCCAAAAATAGGCAAAAAAATAGAAACTGGAAGCAGGCACTGAGTTGATAGGTTTGTCCCAAAAATGATATAAAATAGCATATAAAGTATCCTAGGTTGATAATGTAATAGCATGAAACAATCAAAAATTATAGAGACGTCAGAGACGTATCACAAGACAAGTTGTTTCCACCGCTTCCGCCCAAAAGTTTTTTGGAGTTTTGTACTCGTCGAGCATCGTTCTCGCCATCTCTATGAGAGTCTGGTTCTTCCTCACAACAACTCCATTTTGTTGTGGCGTGTACGTAGCCGAGAACTCATGTGATATCCCTTCTTCGTCAAGAAAGGTATCCACATTCGTGTTCTTGAACTTCGATCCATTGACGCTATGAACTTTCTTGATCTTCACTTCAAACTGATTTTGGGCCTTCCGAGCGAAGCTTTTGAACAATTCTGAACCTGTGACTTATTATCAAGAAAGAATATCCATGTGAATCTGGAAAAATCATCAACTATGACTAAACCAAAAGAATTCCCACCAAGGCTTTTATAAGCATTGGGACCAAAAAGAACCATATGAAGCAACTCGAGTGGTCTCCTAGTAGTCATGATATTCTTTACGGGGTGACTTCCTCCAGCTTGTTTTCGTGCTTGACAAGAGCTACAAAGTCCATGTTTGTCAAATATAACATCTTTAACACCAAGTATATGATCACCTTTGATAAGCTTGTCTAAGTTACGCATACCAACATGTTCTAGTCATGTATGACATAACCAACCTTTTAGAAGATTTTGCAATAAGCCAAGTGCGAGGTTGGGCTATGAGGGAGTCCGGGATTAAGGGGTCCTCGGGCTGTTGGCTTATCTCTTATGGTCCAGCCCGGTAGGCCTCCTTGTGGCATCTTCGGGAAGGCTGGAGTACAGAATGACCCCAGGCTTATGGGGGAATATTCCGAAGACTTGGTGTGTCCTCCAAGTAAAAATGGGATTATCTATGCCCGGATGGAAACCGACCATGTGTAACCCTAGGTACCCCTGGTGTCTATATAAACCAGGGCTTAGTTCGTAGAAGGACAAGTCAACTCATATAGGGTTTAGCTCATTTGATCTCGAGGTAGATCAACTCTGTAACCTTCATACTCATCAATACAATCAAGCAGGACATAGGGTTTTACCTCCTCACGAGGGCCCGAACCTAGGTAAACACCGTCTCCTTCGTCCCCTATTACCATCGATCCTAGATTCATAGTTCGGGACCCCCTACCCGAGATCTGCCGGTTTTGACACCGACATTGGTGCTTTCATTGAGAGTTCCGCTGTGAGAACACCTGCGGATTGGTGGCTCGCCTAATCATCAGCGAACAGGCTCGTAACTAGGACATCTTCGTCCCCGGACAGGTCTCCGCATTCGGCAGCATTGTGATGCATGCTGACTCGACCGGCCATCTAGGCCAGATCAAAAATTTCGCCCACGGTCAGGAGATCAGGTTCGGGAACCTAGAGTTCACCGCCGACTCCCGTGGCGATCTGTTCCTCGCGGAGCCCTCGGTTTCGTCCGACGGACCCGAAAATCCCGGAGCTTTAACTTCGGGCCCCCTATCCGGCTCGACCCTCAGATCTATCTCCGCCGGAGGTCCGGCCTTGAGCCTGGACTCGTTGATAGTACCGGAATATCAGGGTTCGGCCTGTGCCGAACACGCCCATCTCGAAGACACCTTGGAGCTTAGCTCCAAGGGCTCTCAGGAAACTGACCTGTTCGTCCTCTCGTGGTTGAACGAGGCTCTAGACCGGATCTAGTCGATGGTAATCGAGGATGATCGTACCTCTACCCGCGTTCCGGTCGTCCTAGAGGCCGGTTACGGGGAATTTTACGGCCCACCCGCCGCCCACTTAGTAGCCACTGTCGAAGACTTAACCGACATGTTGGACTATGCCTCCGAGGAGGCAGAACACATGGATCAAGAGATCGGCGACCCCGCCCCCGTGTCCACCGGGCGGTCGACAGCCACCTCGACCTATGATGTCCATATGGTGGATACCCCTAACGATAGGGACAACCACACCCCCAGAAGGAACATCGAAAAATCCGGCGAAGCGTCAAAGCGCCAGAAACAACGCAAGCGATCCAAGACCAATAAGGGAAGGGAAGCCATCACAGGCATCAGGGAAATTGACACCCCGGAGGACCTCGGCGACCTTGAAGCCCCCGAGGAGCCGCTAGAGGACCCGGAAAGGCTAACGGATCAACAGGACGCCGAGAACCTCAATGATTCCGAGGGTGATAACTACCGCCCACCCGCTGAGGAGGAGAAAAGCCTCGAAGCCGAAGACTTCACCGTCCCCGAAAACCCCGAGGACCAAGAACGATTCAGGCAACAGCTCATAGCCACTGCTCGGAGCTTAAAGGCAAAGTAGCAGGAGCTCAAAGCCGAACAAGACAATATCAACAACAGATGGACAAAAGTCCTGGCAGCCGAAGAAGGGTTCGGCATTGAGCGGCCAGACCAAAACAAGAGTTACCCGCACTGGCGCCTGCTGCCGCAATTCAACGACGAAGCCCTTGAGCCCGAATCTCCCAGGTACGCCCAGTACGACCAGACAGACCGCCCCCTCGAGGACGGGACAGGGAGGCTAGAGACGCCGAATACTGGCCCATGTCACCTCGTAGGAGGGGAAAGGGACCAGCACAGCCTGAGGACCGATACGATATACGGCAGGACCTGGACTATAGGCAGGTCACACTAGATCCATTTACGGATCTAGGGGACGCTCCCCCGCTAGACGGATGGCTACCAATTGTGGCTCGACCGCAACCACAAAAGGCGGGAACAATACCGGGCCCAGCCAATAGCCGACTTCCGGCGTGACGCAGCACGGATCAGAGGCGCCGCACACCCACTGTGTTTCAAAGGCGAGGTCATGCAGCACCAGTTCCTCGAAGGGTTTAAACCCGTAAACATAGAATCATACGAGGGAACGACGGACCCGGCCGTATGGATCGAGGACTTCCTCCTTCACATCCATATGGCCAGAGGAGACGATCTCCATGCCATCAAATACCTACCACTCAAACTAAAGGGACCAGCTTGGCACTGGTTAAACAGTCTCCCCAAAAACCCCATTGGGAGTTGGGAGGAGCTCGAAGACGCCTTCCGGTCTAACTTCCAAGGCACTTACGTCCGGCCCCCGGACTCTTCCAACCTAAGCAACGTCGTCCAAAAGGCTGGCGAATCAGCCAGGCAGTTCTGGAATCGGTTCCTGACTAAGAAGAACCATAGCGTCGACTGTCTGGACGCCGAGGCGATAGCCTTGTTCAGACACAACTTCCGGGACAAATGGCTAGCTCGCCAGCTCGGCCAGGATAAGCCGAGAACAATGTCTACCCTCACCTCACTTATGACCCGCTTTTGCGCGGGCGAGGACAATTGGCTAGCTCGCCGAAGCCACAATCCCGAAGACCCCGACACCTCTGAAGTGCGGGACGATAACGGAAAGCCAAGGCGCAACAAAAATAAATGCCGCCATAGCAATGGTGACTCGGAAGAAATGGCTGTAAATGCCGGTTTCCGCAATTCCAAACCGGACAACGGAAGAAGCCTTCTAAAGGGAACAGGGATGGACCTACCGCTTTGGACAAACTCATGGATAGGCCCTACCAGATCCATGGCACACAAGACAAGCCAGCCACCCACACCAACAGAAACTGTTGGGTGTTCAAACAAGCTGGCAAGCTCGTAGCCGAGGAACAGAGCAAGAGCCCTCACAGCTAGGACGATGAAGACCCATGCGGGCCGAGTAATGGCGGGCAGAAGCAATTCCCTCCCGAGGTTAAAACTGTGAACGTGATATATGTCACATTTATACCAAAAAAGGAGAGGAAACGCGCCCTTCGGGAGGTCTACGCCGTAGAGCCCATAGCCCCGAAGTTCAAATCGTGGTCGGCTTGCCCAATCACCTTCGATCATTGGGATCACCTGACCAGTATCCGTCATGGATGCTCGGCCGCCCTCGTTCTGGACCCCATCATCGATGGGTACCACCTCACTAGAGTCCTTATGGACAGAGGAAGCAGTCTTAGCCTGATTTACTCCGACACAGTATAAAAGATGGGTATCGACCCTTTGAGAATTAAACCCAGCAACACTACCTTCAAGGGAGTCATCCCTGGCGTCGAAGCACGCTGCTCGGGTACTGTGACACTGGAAGTAGTGTTTGGCTCGCCCGATAATTTTCGTAGCGAAGACTTGATCATCGATATCGTGCCTTTCCGTAGTGGCTATCATGCACTGCTCGGCCGTACATCGTTCGCTCGCTTTAACGCCGTCCCCCACTACGCATACCTGAAGCTCAAGATGCCCGGACCCAAAGGGGTCATCACCATCAACGGCAATACGGAACGCTGACTCCGGACTGAGGAACACACAGTGTCTCTAGCGGCCGAATTCCAGTCCGCCATCGAAGCACCAAGACCCCAACCAAGCGATAAGCATCGACAGGCAAGCAAGCGGGTTCGAGCATGATCTGATCTCCCGGAACAACCTCATGTTCATCACAAATAGGGATACGCCCCCACAACACGGCCCCGCTACCCGTCAGGTACGTACCTAGAAGGCACAGTTTTGCGCTTAAAATACCATGGGCAGCTGGGGGGAGCGACACCCTATCAAAACCGAGTGGTCGGCTCGACCAAACTATTCTCAACACAGCAAGCGTCAAGCTCATGCATCTCTCGGCGATTCTACATGTACCTCTCTCAAAGGTCCGTCCGCCGATCAAACCCACCTTTAAAGGAACACTCTACTCTCTAAGAGCAACGGAGCGTAGGTGCACCAGGATACCCTAAGGACATCAAGCCGCCTATCAAGAACCCCAAGCGAACCTCCCCTTTGTATACATTTGTTTCTAAAACAAAATACCTGTAACAGTTGTGTCCGCAGTATGAATTATAAAAATTCATCATATATAAAGATCATCTTTTACGGTCTAGTTATGGCATTTTATAAAGTGTTTTCTAACTCCTAGCCTCCGGAAACAAAACTGTTCGGTACATGTTTGGTGCAATCGGCTAATAGACCGGGGGTTTAACTGCGAAGCTCGTCCCAAGCATCATCCCGGCATTATCTTTTATATGTCCGGCGTCTCGGATTTTTGCGTTATATGCATTGGTTCTGAATTATGTCTTAGGTCAAAGGTTGGGTTGCCCGGCTCCTGTGCTTACCCTCTTACGTTCCTCTCGTTCGGCTAAAAGGTTAAAGGGAGAACCACTGCGATTGTATTTCCAGCTCGCCTGGTCAAGTACCTCAGTGGAGAAAGCCGAAAATCGACCGTCATAATAAGTGAGAACCGGTCCGCAATCCGAGCATAAGTGTCAAACCAAAAATCGTTAGAGGTTATTCCGTGTCATACGAGGGGTTTGCATTTTCGCAAGCCGTGCGGTGATGGTTTTTACCTCGGTATACCCAAATATCACAAAACACTGGGGGCTAGTAACCAGCCCCCGCAGTAAAGCTCCTTCGACTAAGTGAAAGCACTAAAGCCACATCGTCTGATTGCCTTGTTCCCATCTCCTGCACCACCGCCTCTGGGTTCCGATGAATCGGCTAAGGATAATAATGCGGATGACGGAACACCTCCTGTAATAATTACATGGGGGCTACAGCCGACGATTGGCAACTTTCAGTTCCAAAACGGCCACACAGGAGTCAAAATATTCATCAAAGCATGATAAACCATGCATACGCATTATAAAAAGAAATATTCATCGGACATACAATAATATGTTCATTCAAAAATTACATCCTTAGGGTATTGGGTCTCTACCGACCGAGCACCCTCCATCGCAGCGGCGAAGTACAGTTCGGGGCGCCTATGCTCCTTCCCGGGCGGCGGAGGTGTTGTAGCCATCTCGAGCGGCTTCATCCCTGGCCAGTGCATCATAGTCCTCGCAATGGCCATACGCGCTCCCTCAATACATACAGAGCACTTCAAGACCTCAATGCGGGAGGAGGCATCGCAAAGCTTCTGCACCAGGCCGAAATAACTGCTCGGCAGTGGCTCTGAAGGCGACAACCGAATGCAGAGGTCCTTCAAGGCCGGCTCCGCCATCCGATGAAGCTCCATCAGCTGCTTCATCTAATAACTGAGAAGGGGATGGGGCTCGGGGGTCTGAAATTGCGCCCAGAACAGCATCTGTTCCGCATCCCCGTCCCGAGCCGCAAAGTGCTTGGCCGCGTCCGCCGCACTCCTCGTAAGATCCGTAAAGGTGCCAGAGGAACGCCACAACCGTGTAAGACTTGCAAACCTGTTACCACCAAAGGCACATTGCAGAAAGTACGGCTTACCATCCGCGATCATCCTAACTTGGTGGAGTTCTTCCTCAAAAGACCGCCCATCTACACGCTCCGATTTAAGATCGGCAAACAACGTGGATAGCTCGGCCGCATGGTCCTCGGTCTTCTGCTCAAGAGCCTCACACTTAGTGCTAGCATCTTGGATCTCTTGCTGCACCTCGGCCACCCGAGCTTCGTGCTTTTCACTGACAGCCTTCAGGGAGCTCAGTTTGGCCGCCGCCTGCTCGGCCGCCATCTTATGATCGGCGGCCTCTTGCTTGGCCTTCTCCAGCTCAGCCTTGAGGTTCTCGACCTCCGAAGTAATGGCTGCAAATACAATGGAAGACCAAATTTCAGGAATTGACAACTCGAGAACCTCAATCAATGAATTTTAGACAGGGTCTCCGAGATAAAATTCCAACTTACTTTGCATTTCATCAAACCGCTTGTTCAGACGGTCAAGCTCCTCGTCGGAGCTCTTGAGCTTCCGGTTGAGTTCGGCCAGCTCCACGTCATGGACAGCCGCCGCCGATGACGAGGCCTGCAAAGCAAAACTTATGTGAGACACACCTCCGAGTTGTTGGTCCTAGACCCTTTTCTGCCGGATCATCTCCGGAAAAAAATCAAATTCCCAAGAACTCAGATAGTTTTTTTTTCTCGAAACCAAAGGTCCTCTGATCCCCGGGTAAGTTCTCTAAACTCTCCCATGGCTCGGGGGCTACTATACCTATACAAAATATATAAACCTCACAAATAAATTTCGTTCAAAGAAAGTAACATTACATGGCTTACCTTGAAGCCCGTCAGAAGACTGCCGAAGGCCTCCTTCAGTCCGCTATCAACAGACTGAATGCCTTGTAGAACCGAACCCATAAGGACGCGGTGGTCTTCGGCAATGGAGGAGCTACGCAAGGCCTCCTCCATCATAGCTGGCCACCCGGTTGTGGCATGCCCCATCACGGGCGGCACCGGTGGTGGCACCGCGGCTCCCCCTTCCTGAGAAGGTAGAGTCGTCGGTGTTGGAGGACTGGTGGTCTCCGGAGCCGTCTTCGGAGGGAGCTCCGATGACACGCGGCCTTCCTCCTTGTTCACCAGGAGGGGCTCGATCTCCCGATCTTCGGTCGCCGAGGTATGGGCCTCGGTGATGACCTCCTCACCCTCAGTATACAGCCGAGGAGGGGTCCGCCGGGATACCACCTCCGTGGCCTCTTCGGCGGCCTGGGGAGGACAAGTGTGTGACGCAGTTCCGCTCTCCGCCAGCTCGGCTGGCGGGGGATCTCCCTCTGAGACCTGTTTGGTCAGGAGATCGCCGGCCGGGTTGAAATATGAAAGACATTTGTCCGGTCAGTAACAAAGACTTTGTATAAGCAAATTGTTCGGACTCGGTACCTCTAGGCCGCGGGCTTGGCCCTGGGGATCCTCCGAGGGATCCTCTCGAACGCCTCGGATTCCTCATCGGAATCCGGGATGACGTCGGGCAGGGTCACCTTGGCCCTGTAGGGCCTCTTCGGAGAAGGAGGAGTTGGATACTCCTCGGCATCCACAGATGCCGCCCTTTTCCTTGGCTGGGGGGAATCGATTTCCCCCCTTCCTCCGTCTGCTCCTCCTCATGAGCGGAGGAGGCTTGGGTCTCCCCGGACCTAGCGTCCGAAGGACCTCCTGGGCGAAGACCATCTTGGGTCTCCTTCTTCTCGCCTTTCTTCTTCTTGTCCTTCTTCTCTGGCGCCGAATATGGTGCCTCGACAAGCATTGCCGTCAAGGCCGTTGGACCTGGGGGCTTCGGGCAGCGGGGCAAGGCCGTTGATCCGCATGGCCTTAGCTAGCCAGCCCTATGGAAACCAAGGAAGGAGAGGTTAAAATCCTTGCTAAAAGATTGAGCCTGAAGATAAAAATTGAAACTTTACCTTGAGCGGAGGGTGTTCGGCGTCCAGGCCGGTGTCTTCGTCCTTTGCCGGCCACTCCTCCTGAGGCTTGAACAGTGCCTTCCACAGCTTCTCCCGTGTAGTGCGGTAGAGCTTGCGCACGGTGGGAGGGTCGTCGGATTTATAGGCCAACATCAGTGTGGCCCGGAGCTGGCAAGGGAGGAGGCGGTGACGAAGCATGACCTGGACCACGTTGGTCAAGCCAACGTTCGCTTCTAGCATCTTCCCGATGCGATCCTACAACACTTTCACCTCTATTGCCGACCCCTAGTCTAGCCCTTTCCTGATCCACGAGGTCAGCTTCATGGGAGGTCCAGATCTGAATTCGGGAGGGGCCGCCCAATCTGCGGCGCGTGGTTTAGTGATGTAGAACCACTCCTTTTGCCAGGTCTTGATGGTGTCGATGAAGGTGCCCTGCGGCCACTGGACCCGCGGGAGCTTGCTGATCACCGCCCCCACAGTCCGCGTGCTGGCTGCTTACGGTCTTCGGCTTGACTTTGAAGACCTTCAGCCATAAGCCGAAGAGCTGCTGGACCCGCAGAAAGGCCTCGCAGACGATGATGAAGGCCGAAATGTGCATCATGGAGTTTGGGGGAAGGTCATGGAAATCCAACCCGTAAAAGAACATCAAGCCCCTTACAAAGGGGTGCAGCGGGAAGCTCAGTCCCTGGATGAAATGGGGAATGAACACCACCCGCTCCCTAGGCTTTGGCGTAGGGATTACTTGACCCTCTTCGGGGGCGCGGTGGGCGACGTCGACCAGTAGGTAACCGGTGTGCTTCAGTTCCTGAATGTCGTCCTCGGTGACGCACGATGGCTCCCACTTGCCTTGCGAGCCTGAACCAACCATGGCCGTTCTCGGGGAAGAGGGATGGGTGTCTTGGGAGGGGCTGGAGAAAGGCTAGATCTGTGTGCTCGGGGCAAGGAAGGTTTGAGAGAGCGAATCTGGGAGTGTGGGAAGGCTATGAAGATGTTTTCCTCCCTTTTATGGAAGGCCATAACACCAAGCGTCCACTTACTGCGCCGCGAACTGTGCCAGTTCCCGAAGCAACCGTCCTGTTATGCGCGCGTGGGATAGCCCAAATCATTGATCATATCCTTTAAAAAATGGAGCACGATCTTCACGTCGATTGAACGTGCCAATAAAGAGGCGGCCTCGAACCGCGAATTGAGTTTTCGTAACTGGTTAAGTGGCCACGACCCGTTTGAGCCTTTCTTCAGGAAAGTTGTCAGGAAGGGCACTATTCACACTCGAGCGTTTGGCCTTCGAGGCTAAGCAAGGTATGTTTGGAAGGCAGGGTGTCATCGGTGGCCAGGCTAAGGGTGGCCAAAGCATGAAGGGAAGAAATGAACTCGCCCCGCAAGCCGAACACTCTGGACGTGTGGAGCAGCTGGATGTCCTGAAGACCAGCGTTGGAGGCTAGTTCGGGGGCTACTGAGGGAGTCCGGGATTAAGGGGTCCTCGGGCTGTTGGCTTATCTCTTATGGTCCAGCCTGGTGGGCCGCCTTGTGGCATCTTCGGGAAGGCTGGACTACAGAATGACCCCAGGCTTATGGGGGAATATTCCAAAAACTTGGTGTTTCCTCCAATAAGAATGGGTGTATCTATGCCCGGATGGAAACCGACCATGTGTAACCCTAGGTACCCCTGGTGTCTATATAAACCAGGGGCTTAGCTCGTAGAAGGACAAGTCAACTCATAAAGGGTTTAGCTCATTTGATCTCGAGGTATATCAACTCCGTAACCTTCATACTCATCAATACAATCAAGCAGGACGTAGGGTTCTGCCTCCTCACGAGGGCCCGAACCTGGGTAAACACCGTCTCCTTCATCCCATGTTACCATCGATCCTAGATTCATAGTTCAGGACCCCCTACCCAAGATTCGCCGGTTTTGACACCGACAGGCTGTCTTACTAAAGTCAACAATATATAAATCACCTCTACGGAAACTGGTAAAGACCATGTTATGATTATCTTGACGAAACACTGGGCTATCTACTTTAGTAAAAATCACATTGAAATCGAAGTCACCAAGTCTAGATACGAAAAGAAGATTGTATCCAAGAGATTCAACGAGCATTCCATTTTGAATGGAGCTATCATGAGATATGGCCACCTTACCAAGGCCAAGTACCTTACCTTCGGTGTTGTCTCCAAACGTTACATACTTGCGCGGTCCTTCATTTGGTGTGATCTCACGAATCATGTCTCTATCTCCGGTCATGTGATTGGTGCATCCACTATCGAGAATCCATTCCTTTCCTATGGACATGTAGTCTTTGAAGTTGGCCATGAGACTAAGATTCTTCATAGTCTTCTCAAATCTCATGTCAAACTCCCCATCCTCGTCATGGTAGCCATGTTTCACATTGTCATCATCAAATGGGACGTCCTTGTCACAAACATCAAGTGAGCCGTTAGATTTGTGATCATGACAATATTCAAGATAATGAATGTGAATGGCTTCTAGAATGATATTTTTGATGGTTCTAACATCTCCTTTAGCACACATGAGGCCACGAAGCTCAAAAAGACATTCATCAAACTTGGGATCACTAGGATTCATCTTGTGGAATGCAATAGTTTTATGAAGAATAACGTCAAGATTCCTGAAAGAGAAATTTGGGTATCTCTTTTCCAAACATGTCCACAAAGTGTAGGCACAGTAAATTTTTTGCATGGAGCTAAGCACAATATTGGGTAATCCTTTAATGATAAGATTGATGGTCCTTAGGTTACAAAGCATGTCAATTTCTTCCTTGTGAGTAGGATGTAAGGGATCAATGGGAGGCGCATATGGAGTATGAATGTACTTGCTAAAGTTAAATTCATCAAGTATATCAAGCATATCATCTATCCAATGACTAAAGTACTCCCCATCAAGAATATGCACTCTACATCTAATACTGCCAAAAGTAGACATATCCATATTCTTCCAATGGTGATAAAACCAAAGCAATGGAGACCAAAGTTCCGATACCAATTGTGGGATCGAGAAGTGGAGTCCAGAGGGGGGTGAATAGACACTTAACAAGACAAATGTGCATTTTTTAATTTGCTTGAGATTTAGGCAGATTTTCGCACAAGTTAAGTTGCATCCAATGAGTCCTACACATGCACATCTGGAGAAAGAGCATTGGAATGTAGATATCATGAATTTGCAAAAAAACATAAAGGATGGTAGAGTAGGAAGGTCAAACACAATGAAGACACGGAGGTTTTTGACGTGGTTCCGATAGGTGGTGCTATCGTACATCCACATTGATGGAGACTTTAACCCACAGAGGGTAACGGCTGCATGAGTCCACGAAGGGCTCCACCCAGAAGGGTCCACAAAGAAGAAACCTTGTCTATTCCACCATGGCTTACGTCCAAGAAGGACTAGCCTCACTCGGGGTAGATCTTCATGAAGTAGGCGATCTCCCTGCCCTTACAAACTTCTTGGTTCAACTCCACGCTATTAGGAGGATCCCAATCGACACCTAACCAATCTAGCAGACACCAGTCTCCAAAAGGTAATAGATTTTGTGTTGATGATGAACTATTTGCTCTTGTGCTTCAAAAAATAGTCTCCTCAACACTCAATCACTCTCTCATAGATGTTTTCTTGGTAGAAGAGGATGATTGGGTGGAAAGCAACTTGGGGAGGCTAGAAATCAAGGATCTATTGGTTGGAGTGGAATCCCTTGATCTGAACACATGAGTAGGTGGTTCTCTCTCAGAAAATGAATGGTGGAAGTGTAGTTTCGTTCTAATGGATCTCTCATTGAGTGAGAGGGGTGGAGGGGTATTTATAGCCTTCTCCAAAAATCCAACCGTTACAACATTATTTCCCAACTCACTGACACCGAAGTAAAAACTCGGTGCTACCGACTAGTGCAAAACATCCTAACTTTTGGCTTTTCAGTGAGACCGAATGGAACATCTCGGTGAGACCGATTCAGCTTAACCTAGGCATATCCAGTACTTCGGTGGCACCAAAACATAAAACTTGGAAGTTCCAAAATTAAATATTTCGATCACAGAAGGTTTGTCACTTCTTTTCGGTTGCACCTAATGCAATCTCGGTTGTACGGAGGTGCTAGGGTTTGGCTTAGGTTCTGTCTCAGTGGGACCAAAGTGAAAAACTTGGTGGCACCAAATATGGACTTTAGGGTTTAAGACAGATGGTTTTGTGATAATTTTATTGAGGCTTTTGGTGGCATATCTCTAAGCACGTGAGCAACCAGATCATCATCAGTACCTCATCCCCTCTTAATAGTGTTGGCTTTCCTATGGACTCGATTTTGATCAAATCACATAAAATAAAATGTAGAGTCTTGGAGCTTTTGCCAATGGGATTCCATTGCATCCAAGGTGCTTCTCACCATATCTCCTAGCCATTCCAACCTTTGTAATTTTCCTGAAATATACTAGGTAAAACTATTAGTCCAAGAGACAATGTATGTTGTCATTTTTTTTATCAAACCACCACGGGAGCATTTGTGCTTTCAGGTGCGCCTCCATGTTCACCAAATTTTTTTGGTGGCAGAGCGACAACCACCGGACTGGAGGGGCGCGGATCCATAGGCCAAGAGGGAGAGATAGGAGGCGAAGGCTCCTTTCTTTGAAGGGGAGGTGACTGCTGTTGAAATAACAGGCATTATTTGGGGAGGTTTGGGGTTATTTTTACGGGGCGTTCCAAAAAGACGAACTCCGGCCGAGATGGTGAGTCTGGTGCCGGTCGTGGACCGCACTCCGGCCGACGTGACGAGTGATAATAAGCACCCAGAGGGCTCGGGAGAGGAGGAGTAGTACGTGGACGACAACGAGAGTGACGAGGAGGAGGGCGAATCAGATCCGGGGGACGAGGCAGAATCTTCTACTTCAGAGGAGGTCTTGCCCGAGCCCCGTTCCAAGACACGCCACGACCATGGAGTCCGCGGGGGCAATATCAAGGGGCCGAGTGCCGCGAAGCCAACTGGACCTACCCTCCCGACTCGTAGTTCGAAGCATGGTCGCGGAGAACTCGCTCCATCGCCCGAGAAGGCTGCCAAACAGCCCAAAGTAACTGCAGTCAAACCTCGGAAGGCCGTTTTGCTGAAGATCAAGGTGGACGTGCGGGTGGCTTCAGCGTAAGTATTTCTGCTTCGGTTTGATGTACTTGTAATTTTGATCGAGTGACTGATATTCCAAATGATTTTGCTGCAGCACCGACACTTCGACTGCTTCGCCGGAACCGAAGGCTCCAGGAAAAGGCCGAGCTGACGTTGATGTTGCATCCTCAAAAGGTAACTTACGAATTCACTTGGAAACTATTTTTGAATCCCATGCTTTTCCCTTTATGCTTACTCCCGAATGTACTTCAAACGCTAGCAGAGCCACATGAAGTGATTGAACTCGACAGGGATGACAAGGTCGACCCACGGAACCCCTCCGTCGACGCGGACGTCGGGATGCGGGATGCTTTGCCTGCTAAGGCATCAACACCGGTTCGAGGAACCTCTTCGGGGGCCGGGACCGCACTTCGAGCTACCTTGTCGGCCCCTCCTGTGACTAATATCTTCACGCTTCACCACGTCCCAGAGGACCAAGTGGGAGCGAGCAAGGAAGCACTGATCCAGTTGGAGCTGATGAGTGGAAGACTGAAGGAGGCTTACGACGCCAGCGAGGCACTGCAAAAGAATGTCCGAGTAAGTACCGTCTTCAATCGAATATTTATGCATGTACATATCTTTTTTGGATCCCGAGTGGTTTGCGTTGGAGGCACACCCACTGGGTGTATCCGATTCCAGTGGGGGCGTGCTGAGCGCACCCACTGGGTGTAGTCCCCGAGACTGCCATCGACTGAAGCAGTCGGCGGTAGTCTTAGAGTCCGAATGAATCTTGGGTAGAACTTGTAGAAGTAGTCGTAATGATACTTGTCGTAGAGGATGCGTTGAAGGTCGATGGACTAGTCGGGGTGTAGAACCTGTTGCTCGGCTTGTAGAAGCACTTCATCCCGAGTGAGTAGAACCTATTACTAAGCTTGTGGAAGTACCTCATCTCGAGTGAGTAGAACCTCTTGCTGAGCTTGTGGAAGTACCTATTCCCAAGTGGGTAGAACCTGTTACTAAGCTTGTGGAAGTACCTCATCCCGAATGGGTAGAACCTCTTCCCGAGTGGGTAGAACCTATTGTTGAGCTTGTGGAAGTATCTCATCACGAGTGAGTTTTCAGTGGGGGCGCGCTGAGCTCGGCCACTGGGTGTAGTCCCCGAGACTATCGTCGACTGTAGCAGTCAGCGGGAGTCTTAGAGTTTTACCTTTCAATCGAATGAATCCTTTTGTAATATCCGATTAACATTACTAATATTTCTTTGTTTCCTGTTGGCAGAGCGTGTGCGAGATCGGGACCCGTTACAATGCCCTCGAGAAGGAGGTGCAGGTCCTGCGCCTCAGTCTTGAGGCTGAGAAAGCGAAGAACACGCGTCTGGAGCAGGAGAAGCGGTCACTCGGAGGTAAGCGCTTTCTGTCCGACTGTCGTAGAACTTGTTTCTCTTCCATGTCCGACTGAAGTCACTTTATCAGATGTTCGTAGCGAAAATCTTCAACTTACTAAGAGGCTCCAGGTTACTGAGAGACACTATGAAGGAGTCCCTGGAGAAGAAAGACATGGAGCTGGCGTCCGCTTGGAAGGAGGCCAAACAGAAGACCAAGGAAGCCGAAGACCAGTTAAGGTCATTCGAGAAGTGGGAGGAGGAGAAGAAAACCCTGGAACTGGCTGCCAAAAAACCCAAGGACGAAGCTGCCGAGTGGGAGTCCAAGCTGAATCAACTCACCTCCAAGAGGCTCGAAGTGGAGAAGTTCATCGAGGACTTCGACAATGAGATGAATGATAAGCTTAAGGGTGAGTCGATAATTTGATTGCCTATCGCATTGTTTCACTTTCTCACACGTCCTTGATTGGTTTTTCTCTTCTTCCCACGTCCAGAATTCTGCGTTGATGCCGAAGACGAGACAGATAGGATCGAGAAGGAGCTGGATCCGACTAGAGGAGTCCTCAGAGACAGCTCGGCCCTCACTCTCCTCCGACTGGAATACCAGATCGGGGAGGTGATCATATTTCTCAATCGCCTACGCACCACCGTTCAAGACATCTACCGAGAAGTCGCCCCCGGAGAGGAGTTCTCGAAGGACAGGTTTGCGGCTAAGCCCTCGAGTGTGGACGTTATCCTCACTCAGAGTAGTTTTTAAACTTAGGCGAAATCAGGTTCGTGGCTAAGTCGATCCATACACCCACTGGGAGTGAGGGAAGTTATAAGGATCACCAGGGTGAAAAAGCGAAAAGTTTTGAGATTTTTTTTTGACAAATGTAGAAAAAGTAAAGACTTTTATTCATCAAAGTCACTCGGCAGTTCATTACATGAATGACGGAGTGGTCTCTATTTTAAGTATAGAACTTGCGGAGCAGATCCGCGTTCCACGTCTGGACCTCTTCTGCCCCAGTTTTGAAGTTATACAGCCGATAGGCTCCATTGTTCAGGACTTTGGAGACCACAAAAGGCCCTTGCCATGGAGGCGCCAGCTTGTGTGGCTTTTGTTGGTCCAGTCGGAGGACAAGGTCGCCCTCTTGGAAAGCATGCCCCCTGACCTGTTTGTCGTGATAGCGCCTCAGATCCTGCTGATAAAGTGCATATCTGACTAGGGCTAGCTCTCTCTCTCTCCTCTTCCAGGAGATCCAGACCGTCTTGACGTGCTGCTTTAGCCTCAGCTTCATCGTACAGTTCTACTCGGGGGGAATTATGACGCAAGTCACTCGGTAGGACGACTTCAGATCTGTACACCATTAAGAACGGGATGCGCTTTGTGGAGCGGTTCGGGGTCGTCTGTATGCCCCATAGAATAGACGGTAGCTCTTCGACCCAGGCTCCTGCAGCGTACTCCAGATCCCTCATCATCCGAAGTTTCAACCCTTGTAAAATCATCCCATTCGCTCGCTCTGCTTGTCCATTCGACTGCGGGTGAGCCACAGAGGCATAGTTACCGGAGTACCTTGGGAGTAGCAACACTCACGGAATTCATCTGAGTCAAAATTAGACCCGTTGTCAGTGATGATATCATGCGGAACTCCGAATCTGAAGATAATCAGCCGAATGAAGCTGACAGCGGTCTTTGCATCCAAGCTTTTAATGGGCTTAGCTTCGACCCACTTGGTGAACTTATCCACCGCCACTAGTAGGTGAGTAAACCCACTCGTCTCGGTCCGTAGAGGGCGGACCATGTCGAGACCCAACACGGCGAACGGCCAGGTGAGCGGGATGGTATTTACTGCGGATGCAGGCTTATGCTTCTGATTCTTATAAAACTGACCCCCAACACATAGGTCAACCAAGTCTCTTACTGCCTCATTGGCTTGGGGCCAATAAAAACTGCACGGAACGCTTTTGAGACCAACGTCTGAGAGGACGCATGATGGCCGCAGTTTCTCGAATGAATTTCATGCAAGATCTGTAGTCCTTCCTCCGGGGAAATGCATTTCTGAGCTACTCCTGTAGTGCTTTTCTTGTACAACTGATCTTCCATCACTTCAAAGGATTTAGACAGCCGGACGATTTGGCGGGCTTCCTCTTGATCTTCAGGGATTTCTTGCCGGAGCAAGTATGCCAAATAAGGTTGGGTCCACTCGGGAGTGATCACTAACACTTCACGGATTAGGTGGACCACTGCTGGAACATCGACCTTAGTCGGATTCGACGAGTCGACTTCCTGTGGGGGCTCCTCCATGAAGGGATCTTCCACAACAGTTGGGGCATGCAAATGTTAGAGGCAAACATCACTCGGGAAAGAGCGCCGAGTGGAGCCAATCTTGGCAAAATCATCAGCCGTTTGGTTCTTAGCTCGAGGTATGTGGTGAAGTTCCAGACCCTCAAAATTCTTCTCAAGCTTCCTTACTGCGTTGCAATAACCAGACATCAAGGGGCTTCGGACGTCCCACTCCTTCATAACTTGGTTCACAACAAGATCCGAGTCGCCATATATCAATAGGCGACGAACGCCGAGTGAGATGGCCATGCGGAGCCCGTACAGGAGGGATTCGTACTCGGCTTGATTGTTGGAAGAATCGAAGTGAATCTGAAGGACGTAGCTCAGTCGGTCTCCCCTGGGGGAAACTAAGACTACTCTAGCTCCCGATCCATGGAGCATCTTAGACCCGTCAAAGAACATAGTCCAGTGCTCGGGAAGGCTCGGGGCCGGCTGCTCGTGTTCGATGCACTCGGCCAAAAAATCTTCTAGGGCTTGAGACTTGATCGCTTTCATGGCTTTGAATATCATCTCCAATGGGGAGAGTTCTATAGCCCACTTCGCCACTCAGCTTGTGGCATCTCGATTGTTCGGAATATTGGACAACGGAGCGTCACTAATCACAGTGACCGAGTGGTCTTGGAAGTAATGGATCACTTTCTTCACTGTTAGGTAAATACCATAAACCAGCTTCTGGTAGTGAGGATATCTTTGTTTGGAGGGAGTCAAGACCTCCGAAATATAGTATACGGGACGCTGAGTCTTGAATGTTTTTCCAGGCTCCTCGCGTTCCACAGTGAGGACGGTGCTGACCACCTGGCTCGTAGCCGCGATGTATAAGAGCAAAGGCTCTCGGCTGCCTGGAGCAGCCAACACCGGCTGGGTGGAAAGCAAGGTCTTAAGTTCCTGGAACGCGGCTTGCGCCTCGTCCATCCACTCGAACTTCTCAGACTTTTTCATCAATCGGTAGACAGGCAAGGCCTGCTCACCGAGTCTTAATATAAACCAATTGAGGGCCGCAAGGCAGCCCGTGAGCCTCTGGACGTCATGAAGGCACTCCAATTTTGTCAGGGTTGGCATCTATACTACGTTCGGAAATGAGGAATCTAAGTTACTTGCCAAGAGGAATCTCGACTGTACACTTAGCTAGATTGAGATTTATTTGGAAGCGTCGTAAATTGGCGAACGTTTCGGCTAGATCAGCTAGGAGGTCGGAACCTTTCCTGGACTTGACCACTATATCATCCATGTATGCCTCCACATTACGATTGATCTGCTTTTGTAAGCATTTTTGAATCATGCGCATAAACGTGGCTCCGGCGTTTTTAAGGCCGAATGGCATGGTTATGTAGCAAAAACACCCGAATGGGGTGATGAAGGCTGTTTTTATTTCATCAGGACCATACACTTGGATCTGGTGGTACCCGGAGTATGGATCCAGGAACGACAGGCGCTCACATCCGGTAGTAGAGTCTACTATTTGATATATACGGGGAAGAGGGAAATGGTCATTCGGGCAGGTCCGATTTAGATGCTTGAAGTCAATACACATTCGGAGTGATTTGTCCTTCTTCGGCACCAGGACGGGGTTAGCGAGCTACTCGGAGTGGTATACCTCGCATATGAACTCGGCTGCCAGGAGCCGAGCGAGCTCTTCGCTGGTTGCTTTGCGCTTCACTATGGAAGAGCGGCGCATGTGTTCTTTGACGGGCTTGGCCTTGGGGTCGACACGGAGTCGGTGCTCAGCTAGTTCCCTGGGAACACCTGGCATGTCAGACGACTTCCATGCGAAGATGTCCCAGTTCTCACGGAGGAACTAGATGAGCTTGGCTTCCTATTTATCACCGAGTGACGACAAAATGTTCGTCGCGGTGGCACTCAGATCCTATAGGTGAATGTGGACCTGCTTCGTTTCACCAGCTGACTGAAAGGAGGAATCGGTCGCTGGCTTCTTTGACTTCAAAAGATCCGTCGCATCTACCATCTTCTTGATTTCATCAAACTCAGCCGCTGATATCTGTTCGTCAGCTATCTTGGAGCCCTTCTGAAGGCACTCCTCCGCCACCCTCGGATCGCCTGTGACCGTAATCACGCCATTCTTCCCTGACATCTTAAGTTTAAGATACACGTAGCATGGGCGGGCCATGAAACGTGCGTAGGCTGGCCTACCCAGGATGGCATGATAAGCGATGCGGAAGTCGACCACCTCGAAAGTTAGCCGCTCCTTTCGGAAATTCTTCGCATCGCTGAAAACGACGTCGAGTGCGATTTGACCGAGTGATTCTACCCTCTTCCTAGGGATTACCCCGTGGAAGAGCATGTTACTTTTGCTCAATCGGGTCATCGGAATGCCCATTGCCTTAAGCATGTCGAGGTAAATAATGTTGAGCCCACTGCCACCGTCCATGAGGACCTTGCGCAGTCGGACTCCGTTGACATCCGGATCCACAATCAAGGCTTGCTGCCCAGGGGTCGGTATGTGAGCTGGGTGATCCGACTGATCAAAAGTGATGGGCGTCTTGGCCCAATTGAGATACTTTGTGACAGTCAGAACTGCCATGTTGACCTCCCGGTTGATGACCTTCATTCGGCTTTTGCTTTCAACGTCAACGAAAATCATGAGGACCTTCTCGACGTTGGGTTACCCTGAGGCATTTTCTTCCTCGACGCCGTCGTCCTCCTTGCCCCGGGAGGGCTCGCCACCCATCTCTTGCTTTAGCAGGCGACACTCCCGAGTGGTGTGCTTAGGGTAGACGATGTTGCCTTCTTCGTCCTTCTTGGTATGAATCTGGCAGGGCTGATCTAAAATGTCCGATTTGGAGTCAGACTTCTTATTGGAGGTCCACTCTTTCTTCTTCTTTTTCGACATGCCCTTACTCTGGCTAGGCACCGCCGCGGCCTCAGCTTTGCCGGGTGCATCGGCCTTGCGTTTATGCTTTTTGCTAGCATTGCCTCCTGACTGAGGAGCTTTGCTGGCCCATCCCTTGCCGCTGCGGAGGTGGTCTGCTTCTTCACCATCGGAGTACTTGTTGGCGATTTCCATGGCCCGACTGAGGGACAGGTCCCCGGCCCGACCGAACTTCAAGATTAGCTCTCGATGCCGAGTGCCTGCCTTGAAGACGCAGACGACCTGATGCTCAGACACGTTCTCCACAGTGTTGTGCAGAGTCGTCCAGCACTGAATATACTCTCGGAGTGTCTCATTGCTTTTTTGGACGCAATGCTGCAACTCCGTTAGACTACCCGGGCGCTTGTAAGTGCCTTCGAATGTTTTGACAAACACTCGGGCCAAGTCCTCCCAACAATATATGCAACTCGTGGGTAGCTGGTTTAGCCATGCCCGCGCAGATCCCTCCAGCATGAGCGGAAGGTGCTTCATCGCGAGAAAATCGTCGCCGCCACCAATCTGGACGGCCACTCGATAATCCTCTAGCCAAGTATTCGGCTTTGATTCGCCGTTGAACTTTCCAATCCCCGTTGCCAACCTGTAGTTGGAAGGGATTTCGGCATCTCGGATATATCTACTGAAACACTCGAGACGAGATGTCTCCCACTCACTCGCTCGGTCTCTGTGATGCTTGTTCCTATGAACCACATTTTGGGTTATGATGTACCTGGCATTGAGCTGAGGGGGTCGCTGATAGTCTTCTCCGTAGCCCCTGCACCGAATAGGACTTCGCTCGCGGCCCTCCATATGGGGTCGGCCACCGTCGTAAGGCCGGTGGCCATATGATCCGCCCCTTGGAGGGGGCGTCCGACTGACGTCGCGGTCGTCTCGCCAGCGCCCTCCGTGCTGGCCTCTCGGAGGAGGAGGAGAACACTAGTTTCTTCTTGGCGTGAGTGTACTGTGCGCGGACTGCACTCTATCTGCCCGAGCGGACTTCCTGCATATGCGCTGAACCGACTACGAAACTATGGAATTCTGCTGCATGGCTGTCTTCAGCAGAGTCTGGATCTGCCGAATGCCTTCTGCCACAGCCGAGTCGGATGGCTAAATAGATTCAGCGATCCGAGTAGCTGCAGCCAGATTCAACATCAGCGTGCGCATCAATGGGATATCATACGGCCGACTATCTGGAAACAAATGCCGCCGATTGTGGCTGGAGCTAGGACGCTCCCTTGCCGCGCGGTCATCGAGTGACTTCTAAAGTCGCTCGAGCCGCTCGCGCTCAGCCAAGGTGGCTTGGCGCGTGGCCCGTAAGGCCATCTCCTCCGGGGTGGTCCCCTTGATAGGTGTAAGCAAAACCTGATCATTCCTGCGCCTCATCTCCTCCCACTGCTCCCGATTGAGCGGTTGGGAACGTAGGCGTCGGTACTGGCGTCGTTACGGCCACCATCTCGCCCGCGGGCGTTACCCGCGGAGTATCCAGGTGGTGCTCCCCTGCCGGTATCGGACATCAAAATCTCCGCAGCGTTTCCGCTGCTCTCGCACTCGGACGCGTCGGAAGACTCGTCGCCCGAGGAGGGGAATAGGCTGAGGACGGGCTCGTCAGAATCGAGCACGGCCACCTGTTCGGCCATGGCTTGGAGCGCCACGGCATGCTTGATCCATCGCTGCAGTCTCGAGGAGTCTATGAGAGTCCGGCTAATGATGTTGCTATGGCGCATCTGGTACGTCCACAATGAAATTATCCATGCAAAACCAGCACCACCCGTGGAAGTCTCATGCAGATTCTTAGCTAGCTATCTTGATTCTCTTCAATCCATTGCCATTGATCCAAATGTGGACATGCATACAGGAAAGACTCCCGTCTCTACTTGTTACCCACTCATGGCTGATACATGCAATAACAAAGCCCCTTTAGAGCATCTACAACTGGACCTCTCAAACCCGCCTCAAACGCCCGGGCGGGCCGCCCGGTCACTGCCCGGTCACTTTTTTTTGACCCAGACGGACCCCTCAAACGGCCCTCAAACGCATGGGCTGACCGACACCCCCCATATCCAGCCCAAATATGGGGCCGATATGGGGGCGCCCGGGCGCGCCTGGGCATGCCCGCCACGTCGGAGCCGGCCCATGCTGGCCCATCCCTACCCCACTTATATTCGTCCCCATTCGCGAGCCGAACCAAACCCTAGCCACTTCACTCCCCTCCCCTCCACTCCCCTCCGCCACCCGAGCTCTCCTCCGGCGGATTCCGGCCACCTCCGCCATGTCAGACAGCGGATTGGAGTCTGACCTTTCCGGATCCGTCGACTGGGGTGTGATTCCGTGTGGGTTGGAGGAGGCAATGGCAGTTCGCATTGCACTCCGCCGGCCCCGGGAGGAGTGCAGCCGACCGAGGGACGGATCCGTCCGCCGCGAGGCCCTAGCGTTGGCTCACCGGGCGCTCGGGTCCGGCGGTGCTGGATCCTCGCGTTCCCGGCAGCCGAAACACCGCTCCTTCCCCATCACCGGTCCGGCAGACTATGAGTCGTACCGGGTCCGGGTGGCACGCCGTGAGAAGGAGAGGGCAAGGGCCATCGAGGCCCGTCTCGCGGCGGATATGGCGGAGGCAGAGGCGGCTGTTGCGGCGGCGCGGGCGGCCGTAGAGGAGGAAGCCATCCGCGCCCGCATTGTGAAGAAACGGCAGCGGAGGAAGACGCGCGCCCACGCCCGAGAGCAGAGTCAGGCGGTCCGGGCCATGGCCGGACTGCCACCGAAGGAGGAGAAGGACAGCGACGGCGAGGACAGCTCCGGCGACGAGCAGATCCGGCTGGATCCGTACTGCGTCTTCGAGCGGTACTTCCGCGAGAAGGACGGCAAGGACGCTGGGAAGGGCAAGGGCAGCCGTGGATGAAGTCCACCATAGTCAAACATGCCAAATTTTGGTAGTCCGATGGCATGTTTAGTGTACTTTGATGGAGTAGCCGGACGATCCGTGTGCGTCGACGTAGTTGCATGAGTTTGTATGGATTTGAGATATGCTAATTGAGGTGTCCGGATGTGGAGTGCCAAATTTGAGGCGTGCCCGGTCAGTGCCCGCGAACGCGTCCGGGCGCGTCCGCAGGCGTTTGAGGAGCCGGATTTGCCAAGTCCGGCTATAGATGCTCTTAGGTAATCCATGGTCTCCCCCATCGTCTGGGCATGTTAAACTTAACACGGATGGGTCAGTCCTAAATGGAATTGCCGGAGCAGGTATGATTCTCAGAGCTCAAGATGGGAGCATTATTTTCAGCTCATGTCGGCATCTATTCTCCTGTGATGATGTTCTAGAGACGGAGATTTTGGCAATAAAGGAAGGCCTAATGTTGGCCTCCCAATGTAGTAATCTACCAATCCAAGTTGAATCTGATTGTCTGGAAGCCGTAAGGATGGTGCAGAGTGCTGGTATGAATAGGTCTAAATTTGCTTTTTTAGTCAAAGAGATCAAGGATAATTTAGAGGAACGTGGTTCTTGTATTTCTCATATTCGACGTAGTCAAAATCTAGCTAGTCATTTTATGGCCAACTTTGGTAGGGCTCAAGTTCGTACTGCGGTATGGCTTGGGTCGGGACCTGGAGAAGTCCTTGATATTGTACGTCGTGATTGTAACTTTGAGTTTTGAGTAATACAAGAATTTTCGCAAAAAAAGTTCTATGCCTACTAAAGCCAATGTTACGACATGGTTCTCGCATCAATCGCAGATAGTAACAGCTAGCCGCTTCGTCCAAACATACATACATAGGATTCGGTGGACACGCAAACGGATGTGGCTGTCACGCTGTCGGCCGCGCGTTTAATTTGGCGCATGTGTGCTTTGCATTGCATGCATGGGCCGCCTCATCAATCGGACAGCGCTAGCTACCACGTCCGAAACGATATGGATCTCGAACTGCTCTGCTCTGTTGCGATCGAATGGAGCGTGCCTTTCGGATGCACGTTGCATGTTGGCCGATGGCGTCTCCTGCAGGATAGGAGAGGGGTCCGCGCGCGGCATGCACGTGAAAGCGAGTACGATACACAATTATGATGTTCCCCGGCGCGCGAGAACGACCAAAGTGTATGGAAACGGCCTGCTTCTCCCGGCCGGTCGCGACAGCGGAGCGTGGAAGCGATGTGACCCTGGAGCACAAGGCCCTGATTAATCACCTTGTACGTGCGTGTTCCTTTGTTTGCGATTGATCGGGAGACGGTGGCTGGGGTTCGGTTTGCTAATCAAAGGTCCAGCGCAGGCGTCTGATCAAGTAAGTACTGGAAGTAGTATGTTGCAACTTGTAATAACCCTAAAAAAGAAGTACGTACTAGTGTACCGCAACGTGTATGCATGCACGTATAGACAGGACGCAGAACGGCTGATCTCGGGCCCTCAACGTGCCGGTGGGTCCGAATAGGCGCGCACCTCGGGCCAAAGTTTGCATCAACCCAAGTGCCGGTTCCCTTCCTCTAACATTGAGAAGGAAAGTTAGAGAAGCTAAAATATCCTAACATTTCTTTTTGCAATCCATATGTTAAGGCTAAAATGACTTAAATTAATTTGCAAATTACTAATCTACCGCGTACATTTATAGTAATTACATACCGACAAATTGATGGTGAAATAAAATTAATTTCAGATTATTTATATCTACAGTAAATACCTACACTAAATAATCTGATAACACTCCCTAACTTTCCTTCTTCATTTTACACTAGCCTGGCACTGTAGCATCGTGACTTTCCTTCTTAATGTTAGAGGATCCGGTTCCCCCAAGCGTGGGGTGGCGTCAACTTGGCCTCCAAAAAGAGCTCCAGTGGCAGCGAGGAGCGAGGAGTCATGTGCGATGCCTCCGACGGTTGGGTCGGTCGGTTGCGATGGCAAATTGATTGGCCGCCACCTACGTCTGCACGATCCACATATGCATGCATGGCCTCGCGCTTAAAATTTCCCCTCTAGTTTCGTCTCTGGGAGTAGAAAGTGGGAGAGATATAAATCTTGCCTGTGAGATACTGCCGTGCCCACATCTTCCCTGTTCGCATGTCGCTCTGTGCATGCGTTCTGTGAGCTTCAATTTACCGCCCGCTATTTCTAGCGTTCGCCTTTTTCTTTTGGCATTGCGCAGTTGGTCTGGTTTGCTTGTCGACACCTGCATCAAGGCGCGGAGACACGAAAGCATATGAATGTTTGAAGCAATGTTCCAACTGTAGGTTGAGACGGCAAGCCCCGGTCAGCAGTGCTGCTTTCCCAGATGAGACAGCTCAACTGTTAGCACGTCTAGTTTAATTGCTGGACCTATACCGGGCTTGCACGATACAAATAACAACCCCAAGATATATGGTCCCCTTTTTTGTTGAAAAATGGATTGCATCCTGGTTTAATTAAGAATAAACCCAAGATATATGGTCCTTTTTTTTTACAAAAATGGATTGCATCCTGGTTTGATTAAGAACAAACCCAAGATATATGGTCCTTTTTTTACAAAAATGAATTGCATCCTGGTTTGATTAAGAACAAACCGCAGATATATGGTCTCTGATAACCAATGAACCTCAGATTTTTAAGCATAGCAAAACAAACATTTTTAGGGCAAATTATATTGTCTCGGGGATGACAATTTTCTTTATCAAGCATCGTGAAAAATAAATATAGCATCGAGGGCACACCCTTATCTCGGCCAGAGACCCTTCATGAGGGCGTGGCGTGAAGCTTTGCTATCTTGCCTGTGCCATTATACATCTCTAAATATAAATTTCCATGCATTGACACTGGTGAAAAAGGTCATGGTGGCTGCGGTCGGAGGCTTGTAATGGCGGGGAGGAGTTTTTGTTACGATGAAGACTTGTGGCATAAGTTTTTCATGTGTGTCGGGTGTTGAGTACTTGCAGCAGCGACACATGTGGGAAGCATTTCTGGTGGTGCTCTCGAGTACCGAGCCGCAATTTTTTAGGATGGAAGACCAAGGTCTGGCCTTCATTGGTTATACCTGGCAATGGCCTTGCTGAAGGCATTGTTTTGGGATCTCGGCCTTTTTTCAGGGTGAAAATTCAAGATCCTTGATCGAGCGACGACAACGCTTGTGCATTGTTTTCTTTTTAAAGGCGTCATTTTTGGAGAACCTCTTTTGCGCTTCCAATGTTGTCTTTGATGGTGATTAAAGTGTTGTTGTTGCGAGTGTGTCATCACTGCGTCGGAGTCTTTGTTTTTGTATTTGTCTCTTTTCTATTTTGTTTCTGGTTGTGTGCATCCTGGATGTCATCCGATATCTTATTGATGCAACCACTGGATGTAATTAGTATCTTCGTGATATTAATATATTCTTTTTAAAAAAACGTGGAAAATAAATTAAAAATTTAAGAAAAACAACACGAACGCGATGAACAAGAACAGTGGAGATGCATGCTAACAAACATGCAATCATAATATATTTGTGGTGTCATGCAAACGCGATGAACAATAACTTAGACTACTATGCATATGTTACTACCTCTATAGTAGGTAGTAACATATTTGTGGTGTCATGCAACACTTTAATTATTAGGTTGTAGACTCATCTTGTTTTGGTTTGTGTGATGTTATTCATAATATGAGTAACATATTATGTTGCCACATGCCTCTCTTTCCTCATTACTTACTTGCCATAACATCTGTTTTGCCTATAGTACATGTGATGTTAGGCCAACTCCAACGCTAGACTCCAAACGGACATCCGTTTCGTCCGGAATTCATCCGTTTCGGTCGGCAAAACGGACGCCTTTGTCTGGATTGAGCCGTAGCCGGTCGGAGCACCCAACGCGCGCTCCTATCCTAAATTGTCCGGATCAAATAAAAAAAGAAATTGCAAATTTATAAAACGCAAAAAGGCATTGCAAAATAACTAAGAACATAAATATATTACAAAACTTAATTAAATAACCCATGATAGTCACGGCCCGCACATAGTAAGTTGAAATTAAAAACAAAGGTAGGTCTGCCGTCCACGCGCCGTCGATGCCGTCGTCATTTTCGGGCGCCACCGTCCTCGTCGTCGTCCTTGGTCAGGTCGATGTACGAAGGCGGCGCCCAGAGGTGGGGAAGCAGGCCCCAAAATGAGTCGGCTTCCTATGCAGGCTGCGGTGGTGGTGGTGACCACGGCTCCCGCGCCGGCTACAGTGCTGGTGGCGGCGACAACGGTGGGCTGCATGGAACCATGGTCGTCCACGACCACGCCTTCCCGTACAGCGCACGCTCCACGCCGGGGTGGGCGGATGGTCCTCCGTGGCCTCCTCCATCACCTCGTCCTTCACCTTGACGTCTAGCTCGCGCATGTAGATGTCCCCGGCGGCCGAGAGCGTGAGCATATGCTCCAGCCCTCCCACTACTTCTCTCTTGGGCGCGCTTGAACTCCCGCTCGGAGTCCTCCATGAGGCCCCGCATCAACCACTTCTCCTCGTCCGTCATGGTGGGAGATGCCGACGACAGTGGCGACAGGGAGGGAGCGGATGTTGGCTTCAGGCCACGCACTCTGGGTGGGCTCGGCGCGTTAAGACACAACGCAGGAGGCGGGCTATTAGCACGATTGGCAAAGTAAGTTTGTCGGTGCATGTCGTGCTCGTCCTGGAACCACGTGCCCCAGAGCAGCGAGTCAATGTTGTACCCCCGGTTGGCAAGGTACTGGCGCTGGATGTGGGCGTGCCGGCGGGTGATCTCCAAGGCGGGCATGGCCGCTCGCCAAGACCGGGGGGGGGGGGGGGTCGGCACCCGATCCGCGCTCAGATGCCACCGGTGGGCATCGGACCACGGCAACAGGGTGCCAGTCTCCCAGTACCGGTAGCAGATTTCCAACTTGACTTACAGTCGGTCGCGCACCGGAGCCGCCGCGGAGAGATAGAGAATGTGGCCGGCGAGGTGGAGCGTTTGGCCGCGCTTCCCGATGAGGTGGTCGTAGAGCCCGCCTCTTGGTCGTGCTTGCCCTTCTTGTCGGGCACCCACTTCCAAAACGCCATCTCGAGGGGCCGGTGGGGAGGGAGGTGGGGCTGCACCGCTAGGGTTTGGTGTCAGGCACAGAGGGAACAATTGAGTGGGGATGCCGTGGGGAAGTGGAAGTGGCCACGACTGTCCACGGCATCGCTATAAAAAAGGACGTGGCCGGGGGCGGCTGGGTGGCTGGCCGATGGGCCCGTACATTCGTGTGGATTAAATGGGATCGGTGGGAGGTAGTTGTTGGGGAACGTTGCATGGGAAACAAAAAATTTCCTACGCTTCACCAAGATCAATCTAGGAGATGACCATCTACGAGACGAGATATTGCATCTACATACCCTTGTAGATCGCTAAGCAGAAGCATTAAGAAACGCGGTTGATGTAGCCGAACGTCTTCGCGATCCAAATCGCAAGCCGTCCCATGAACTCCCGATCAAGTGCCGAACGGACGGCACCTCCGCGTTCAACACACGTACGGCTTGATGACGCCTTCACCTCCTCGATCCAGCGAGCGATGGTGAAGTAGTAGCCCGAGTCCTCCCGCAGCACGACGGCGTGGTGAGGTGGTGGTGGTGACAGCTCAGCAGGGCTTCGCTCCGCGATATGAGGAGAAGAACTACGAGGGAGAGGAGGGGCAGCGCCGTAGCACGATGTGGTGCGCCTGCCCTCTCTCTCCCTCTCTATATATAGGGGGAAGGGAGGAGGGGAGGGCGCCCTAGGGTTTCCCCCTAGGGGCCGGCGGCAAGGGGGGTGCGTCTAGGGTTGGGTGCCCCGCCCTTAGGCGCTTTGCCTCCCAAGTTTGGGATGGCCGGCGGCCCTAGGGTGTGTAGCCCCCACCCAGCCGAGTGGGCTAGGGTTTGGCGCGGCGCCCAGCCCCTAGTGGGCTGGAGCGCCCCTCTCCTTGGCCCATGAGGCCCCCCAACACTTGTCGGGGCCACCTGAAACCCCTTTCGGTACTCCGTCGAACCCCCGGTATGCCCCGAAACACTTCCGGACTCCGATGCTCTCCATCCTATATATCAATCTTTACCTCCGGACTATTCCGTAGTTCCTCGTCACGTCTGGGATCTCATCCAGGACTCCGAACAACCTTCGGTCACCAACATAATAACTCGACTATACTTATACTGTCACCAAACGTTAAGTGTGTAGACCCTGCGGGTTCGAGACCTATGCAGACATGACAGAGACACCTCTACGGCCAATCACCAATAGCGGGACCTAGATGCCCATATTGGTTCCCACATATTCTACGAAGATCTTTATCGGTCGAACCTCGATGTCAAGGATTCAGTCAATCCCGTACGTAGTTCCCTTTGTTCATCGGTATGTTACTTGCCCGAGATTCGATCGTCGGTATCTCCATACCCAGTTCAATCTCGTTACTGGCAAGTCTCTTTACTCGTTTCGTAATACAAGATACTGTGGCTAACTCTTTAGTCACTTTGCTTGCAAGCTCAATGTGATGTTGTATTACCGAGTGGGCCCTGAGATACCTCTCCGTCACACGGAGTAACAAATCCCAGTCTTGATCCATGCCAACTCAACAGACACCCTCGGAGATACCTGTAGAGCATATTTATAGTCACCCAGTTACGTTGCAACGTTTGATACACTCAAGGTACTCCTCCGGTGTCAGTGGGTTGCATGATCTCATGGTCATAGGAACAGATACCTGACATGCAAAAAACAATAGCAATAAACTGACACGATCATATGCTACGTTGATAGTTTGGGTCTTGTCCATCACATCATTCTCCCAATGATGTGTTCCCGTTATCAAATGATAACTCATGTCTATGGTCAGGAAACCTCGACCATCTTTGATCAACGAGCTAGTGTATTAGAGGCTCACTAGGGACACAGTGTTGTCTATGTACCCACACATGTATTTGAGTTTCCAATCAATACAATTCTAGCATGGATAATAAACATTTATCATGAACAAGGAAATATGATAATAACAACTTTATTATTGCCTCTAGGGCATATTTCCAATAGTCTCCCACTTGCACTAGAGTCAATAATCTAGCTCACATCACTATGTGATTTACATTGTAATGAATCTAACACCCATACAGTTCTGGTGTTTATCATGTTTTGCTCGTGGAAGAGGCTTAGTCAACGGGTCTGCGACATTCAGATCTATGTGCACTTTGCAAATATTTATGTCCTCCTCTTTGATGTAATCGCGGATGGAATTGAAGCGTCGCTTTATGTGTCTGGTCCTCTTGTGAAACATTGGTTCCTTGGCTAGAGCAATGGCACCAGTGTTGTCATAGAACAAAGTCATTGGGTCCAGTGCACTGGCACAACTCCAAGATCTGTCATGAACTGCTTCATCCAAACACCTTCCTTTGCCGCCTCCGAGGCAGTTATGTACTCCGCTTTGCATGTAGAATCGGCTACCACGCTTTGCTTGGAACTACACCAGCTTACCGCTCCTCCATTGAGAATAAATACGTATCCGGTTTGAGACTTAGAGTCATCTGAATCAGTGTCAAAGCTTGCATCGATGTAACCCTTTACGACAAGCTCTTGATCACCTCCATAAACGAGCAACATTTCCTTAGTCCTTTTCAGGTACTTAAGGATATTCTTGACCGCCGTCCAGTGCTCCACTCCTGGATCACTTTGAAACCTTCCGGCCATACTTATGGCAAGGCTGACATCTGGTCTTGTGCACAACATTGCATACATGATAGAGCCTATGGCAGAAGCATTGGGGATGACACTCTATCCTCTGTAGTCACTGGGCATTGTGTCTTACTCAACTTCACACCTTGTAATACAGGCAAGAACCCCTTCTTGGACTGATCCATTTTGAACTTCTTCAAAACTTTATCAAGGTATGTGCTCTGTGAAAGTCCTATTAAGCGTCTTGATCTATCTCTATAGATCTTGATGCCTAATATGAAAGCAGCTTCTCCTAGGTCCTTCGTTGAAAAACTCTTGTTCAAATATTCCTTCACGCTTTCCAAAAATTCTATATCGTTTCCAATCAGCAATATGTCATCCACATATAATATTAGAAATGCTATAGAGCTCCCACTCACTTTCTTGTAAATACAAGCTTCTTTCTAAACTTGTATAAACCCAAACGCTTTGATCACCTGATCAAAGCGAAGATTCCAACTCTGAGATGCTTGCACCAGCCCATAAATGGATTGCTGGAGCTTGCAAATTTTGTCAGCATTCTCTGGATCGACAAAACCTTCTGGTTGCATCATATACAACTCTTCCTTAAGGAAACCGTTAAGGAACGCTGTTTTGACATCCATCTGCCAAATTTCATAATCGAAAAATGCAGCTATTGCTAACATGATTCTGACGGACTTAAGCATCGCTACGGGTGAGAAAGTCTCATCGTAGTCAACTCCTTGAACTTGTGAAAAACCCTTTGCCACAAGTCGAGCTTATAGACGGTGACATTACAGTCCGCGTCTGTCTTCTTCTTAAAGATCCATTTATTCTGAATGGCCTTTCGCCCTTCAGGTAATACTTCCAAAGTCCACACTTTGTTTTCATACATGGATCCTATTTCGGATTTTATGGCCTCTAACCATTTGTTGGAATCCGGGCCCACCATCGCTTCTCCATAGCTCGTAGGTTCATCGTTGTCCAACAACATGACCTCTAAGACAGGGTTACCATACCACTCAGGAGCAGTACGCTTCCTTGTCGACCTACGAGGTTCGATAGCAACTTGATCCGAAGCTTCATGATCATCATCATTAACTTCCTCTTCAACTGATGTAGGCTCTACAGAAACATCTTTCTGCGCTGCGCTACTCTCAGGTTGAAGTAAAGGTTCAACAACCTCATCAAGTTCTATCTTCCTCCCATTCAATTCTTTCGAGAGAAACTCTTTCTCGAGAAATGATCCGTTCTTAGCGACAGATAGTTTGATAGCAAGATAAGTGGTAACAGATAGTTTGACAGCAAGATAATTGGTAACGAGCAAGTAACTGTAACGGTAAATAAAGTGCAGCAAGGTAGCCCAATCCTTTTGTGGCAAAGGATAGGCCAGAACAGTCTATAGTAATAGGCAAAGTGTTCTTGAGGGTACACGGGAATTTCATCTAGTCTCTTTTATCATGTTGGTTTGATTCGTGTTCGCTACTTTGATAATTTGATGTGTGGGTGGACCGGTGCTTGGGTGCAGTTCTTACTTGAACAATCTCCCACTTATGATTAACCCCCTCGCAAGCATCCGCTACCACGAGAAAAGTATTAAGATAAAATCTAACCATAGCATTAAACGTTTGGATCCAAATCAGCCCCTTACGAAGTAGCGCATAAACTAGGGTTTAAGCTTCTGTCAATCTAGCAAACCATCATCTAATAACTACTCCACAATGCATTCCCTTAGGCCCATGAATGGTGAAGTGTCTTGTAGTCAACGTTCACATGACACCACTAAGGGAATCACAACATACATATCATCAAAATATCGAACACATATCAAATTCACATGGTTACTTGCAACATGACTTCTCCCGTGACCTCAAGAACGAAGGTAACTACTCACAAATAATAATCATGCTCAAGATCAGAGGGGTATTGAATAGCATAATGGATCTGAACATATAATCTTCCACCAAATAAACCATATAGTAATCAACTACACAAGGTAATCAACACTACTAGTCACCCACAGGTACCAATGTGAGGTTCCAGTACAAAGATTGAACACAAGAGATGAACTAGGGTTTGAGAGGAGATGGTGTTGTTGAAGATGTTGATGTAGATTGGCCTCCCAAAGATGAGAGGGGTGTTGGTGATGACGATGGCTTCGATTTCCCCCTCCGGGAGGGAAGTTCCCCCGGTGGAATCGCTCCACCGGAGGGCAAAAGTGCTTCCGCCTCAAGTTGGCGGTGCTTCGTCCCGAAAGTCCTCCTCTTATTTTTCCGCCTCGAGATGACTGTAATAAGGTTGAAGGATATCTACTTCTTCTCCCTCCTTTGTTGGCATGGATTGCTCTCCTTCAGGTGGCTGATCCACCATAACCTTCGTTCCCTTGTCTTCATTGTTGGCTTCTTCTGGCTCCTCCCTCTTCAGCTCCATCTTCATTAGCCAGGCATATTATTCCATGTTATTAGAAGTGGGAGAAGACATGATGCCTGGCTTAACAGATCTGACATGAAAACAACACGAAACAAGAACAGAGGATTTTTTTGCGATGCGGTCGTCAAAACAGTCGGGGGTAATATAGAGAATTTTTTATTCTTGGGAAACAAGCATACAGAAGGAAAACGGAGTCGGGAAGGTGTCCGAGGTGGGCACAACCCACCAGGGCGTGCCCAGGGGGGCCTGGCACGCCCTGGTGTATCGTGCTCACCACGATCACCTTCCGGTTTATTTCTTTATTTCCAAAATTTTCTAATATTCCAAAACTGACAAAAAATATTTTTGCAGATTTTTCGGAGTCCGTTTACTTACCGTATCATGTACCTCCTATTTTTTAGAATTCTGGAGTGTTCCGGAAGGTTTCTTTTATGTGTTCCTCCGGTGTCATGGTTTGGATAACATTGCTTTCAACGTTAATAGGCGTACCTGAGATATAGTGCTTAATTCTTTTTCCATTGACCACCTTCGGGTTAGTACCTTCGGCGTTATTAATCTTGATAGCTCCATAACGATAAACCTCTTCGATAATATAAGGTCCTTCCCATTTGGAGAGAAGCTTACCTGCAAAAAATCTTAAACGAGAGTTGAACAAAAGAACATAGTCTCCTATTTTAAATTCTCGCTTTTGGATTCTTTTGTCATGCCATCTTTTTACTTTTTCTTTGAATAGTTTGGCATTTTCATAGGCTTGGGTTCTCCATTCATCTAGTGAGCTAATATCAAATAGCCTCTTCTCACCGGCAAGTTTGAAATCATAGTTGAGTTCTTTAATTGCCCAAAATGCTTTATGTTCTAATTCTAGAGGCAAATGACAAGCTTTTCCATATACCATTTTGTATGGAGACATACCCACAGGTTTTTATAAGCTGTTCTATAGGCCCAAAGTGCATCATCTAATTTCTTAGACCATTTCT
Source organism: Elymus sibiricus (assembly GCA_039707655.1). Lineage (NCBI taxonomy): Eukaryota > Viridiplantae > Streptophyta > Magnoliopsida > Poales > Poaceae > Elymus > Elymus sibiricus. Next base: position 346,971,493 of record CM077669.1, on the reverse strand, counting down.
TACGAGACCTATTGACAGTTTTTTGTAATATTAATTTTATTTCTCTATTGCTAAGTTCAACTTGACCACTAGATTGAGGATGATAGGGTGATGAAATTCGATGGTTAACATCATATTTAGCAAGCATCTTACGGAAAGCACCATGAATAAAGTGTGAACCACCATCAGTCATTAAATATCTAGGGACTCCAAACCTCGGGAAGATAACCTCTTTAAGCATTTTAATGGAGGTGTGGTGATCAGCACTACTGGTTGGAATGGCTTCTACCCACTTAGTGACATAATCAACAACAACCAATACGGGTGTAACCATTAGAGGAAGGAAAAGGCCCCATATAATCAAAACCCCAAACGTCAAAAGGTTCAACAACAAGTGAATAATTCATAGGCATTTCCTGACGCTTACCGATATTACCAATTCTTTGACATTCATCACAAGACAAGACAAACTTACGGGCATCCTTGAAGAGAGTAGGCCAGTAAAAACCAGATTGCATTACCTTGTGAGCAGTTCTATCTCCCACATGATGTCCTCCATAAGCTTCGAAATGACATTTCCGTAGGATTTGTTCCTGTTCATGCTCAGGTACACAATGTCTAATAATACCATCTACGCCTTCTTTGTAAAGATGTGGGTCATCCCAAAAGTAATGTCTTAAGTCATAGAAGAATTTTTTCTTTTGTTGGTATGTGAAGCTAGGTGGTATATATTTAGCAACAATGTAGTTAGCATAATCAACATACCAAGGGGTGTTTTGAGAAACATTTATTGCAGCTAACTGTTCACCAGGGAAACTATCATCAATAGGTAGTGGGTCATCAAGAATATTTTCTAACCTAGACAAGTTATCAGCTACGGGGTTCTTAGCTCCCTTCCTATCAACGATATGCAAGTCAAATTCTTGAAGCAAGAGAACCCACCTAATGAGTCTAGGTTTAGCATCTTTCTTTTCCATAAGATATTTTATAGCAGCATGATCGGTGTGAACAATAACTTTTGAGTCAACAATGTAAGATCTAAATTTATCACAGGCAAACACAACTGCTAAGAATTCCTTTTGAGTAGTAGCATAATTTTGTTGGGCACTGTCTAGAGTTTTACTAGCATAATGGATAACATTCAATTTTTTATCAACTCTTTGTCCTAGAACAACACCAACAACATAATCACTAGCATCACACATAATTTCAAAAGTCAAGTTCCAATCAAGTGGTTGAACGATAGGTGCAGAGGTTAAGGCTTTCTTGAGTGTTTCAAAGGCTTCCACACAATCATCATCAAAAACAAAAGGAATGTCCTTTTGCAAAAGATTAGTAAGAGGCCTAGAAATTTTAGAGAAGTCTTTAATGAACCTCCTATAGAAACCAGCATGACCAAGGAAACTGGGAATACCTTTAATATCTTTAGGACATGGCATTTTCTCAATTGCATCAACTTCAGCTTTATCCACCTCAATACCTCGTTCAGATATTTTATGCCCCAAAACAATGCCTTCATTAACCATAAAGTGTCAATTCTCCCAATTCAAGACAAGAATAGTTTGTTCACATCTCTGCAAAACTCAATCAAGGTTGCTTAAGCAATCATCAAAAGAAGTCCCGTAAACGAAAAAATCATCGATGAAAACCTCCACAATCTTTTCACAAAAATCAGAGAATATAGCAGTCATACATCTTTGAAAGGTAGCAGGTGCATTGCATAATCCAAAAGGCATACGTCTATAAGCATTGGTTCCAAAAGGGCAAGTAAAGGTGGTTTTCTCTTGATCGGATTTTGACATAGGTATTTGAGAGAAACCAGAATATCCATCCAGAAAACAAAAGTGTGTGTGCTTAGATAATCTTTCTAGCATTTGATCAATGAAAGGCAGAGGGTAATGATCTTTTCTAGTAGCTTTATTTAACTTTCTAAAATCAATTACCATCCTATAGCCAGTGAAAATTCTTTGTGGAATGAGTTTGTTTTTATCATTAGGAATAACGGTAATACCTCCTTTCTTAGGGACACAATGAAATGGACTTACCCATATGGGATAGATTATACCTGCTTCCAGAAGCTTTAATATTTCAGTTCTTACCACTTCTTTCATCTTAGGATTTAATCCATATTAATCTTGTGCTGACATAGAGTGAGACTAATGCCCTTAAGATCATCAAGAGTATATCCAATAGCAGCCCGGTGCTTCCTTAGAACTTTTAATAATCTTTCTTCTTCATGTTCTGAAAGGTTAGCACTAATAATAACATGATATATCTTTTTCTCATCAAGATAAGCATACTTCAAAGTATCACGCAATTTCTTTAATTCAAACACAGGATCACCTTTAGGTAGAGGAGGGCCTCCAAGAGTTTCAATAGGCAAATTGTGTTTCAAGAGAGGTTGTTGTTCAAAGAAAATTTGATCTATTTCATTTCTTTCACGCAAGTGCATATCATTTTCATGGTCAAGCAAATATTGTTCCAATGGATCAGTAGGAGGCACGACAATAGAAACAAGACCAATTATTTCATCCTTACTAGATAACGTTTTATCACGAGGTTGTCTACTAAACTTGGAAAAATTAAACTCATGAGACACACCACCAAAACTGACATCGACAGTTTGTTTTTCACAATCTATCTTAGCGTTGACGGTGCTCAAGAAAGGTCTACCAAAGATAATGGGTCAAAAGTCATCTTGTGGGGAACCAAGAACTAGAAAATCAGTAGGGTACTTTACTTTCCCACACAAGACATCAACATCTCTAACAATCCCAAGTGGTGTGATGGTGTCTCTATTAGCAAGTTTAATAGTAACATCAATGTCTTCCATTTCAGCAGGTGCTATTTCATTCATAATTTCTTGGCATAATGTAAAAGGGATAGCACTCACACTACCACCCAAATCACATAAACCATGATAGCAATGATCTCCTATTTTAACTGAGACAACATGTATGCCTTCTATGGGTCTATGTTTATCTTTTTCATTGGGTTTAGCAATTATAGCAGCTTCGTCACAGAAGTAGATGACATGCCCATCAATATTTTCTACCAAGAGATCTTTAACCATAGCAACACCAGGTTCTACTTTAATTTGTTCAGGGGGCTTAGGTGCTCTTATATTACTTTTTCGAACCACAGTTGATACCTTAGCATGTTCCTTTATCCTAACAGGGAAAGGTGGTTTTTCAATATAAGCGGTAGGCACAACTGGATAAACATTGTAAATGATGGTTTCATCTTTAGCTATGATCGGTTCTTTAATTTCTTCTTTAATAGGTGGATGATATTTAAACGACTTCTCCGTGGGGAGATCAACATGAGTAGCAAATGCTTCACAGAAAGAGGCTACTATCTCAGAGTCAAGTCCATATTTAGTGCTAAACTTGTGAAAAGTATCGGTATTCATAAAAGATTTAACACAATCAAACTCAAGCTTTATACCTGACTCATTACCTTCGTTGAGTTCCCAATCTTCAGAGTTGCATTTAATTCTTTCTAAGACATCCCACTTGAATTCAATAGTTTTCTTCATATAAGAACCAGCACAAGAAGTATCGAGCATGGATTGATCATTATGAGAAAGCCGAGCATAAAAATTCTGAATAATAGCTTCTCTCGGGATATCATGATAAGGGCATGAATATAACATTGACTTAAGCCTCCCCCAAGCTAGAGCAATGCTTTCTCCTTCATGAGGCCAAAAATTATATATATAATTCCGATCACGATGAACTAGATGCATGGGATAAAACTTTTGGTGGAATTCCAATTGCAAACGATTCCAGTTCCACGATCCAAGATCATCACATAGCCTATACCATGTCAATGCTTTTACCTTCAAAGATAAAGGTAAAACCTTCTTCTTAGCTTCATCTCCGGGTAAACCTGCAAGCTTAAATAATTCACAAATTTCGTTCACATACAATAGGTGCATATCAGGATGTTCAGTTCCATCTCCTGCATAAGGTTTAGCAAGCAGTTGTTCTACCATACCCGAAGGAATCTCATAGCCAATATTTTCAGTGGGTGCAGTAGGTTGAGGGGCAACTAATTGTGGTTTCGGTCGAGGTGAAGATACCCCGAACAAACCCATCAAAGGATTGTTTTCCATAGTAGCAAGTAGCAATAAATTTCAGCACGTAGTATACATTTTTCCTTACCGATTTCCACTTACCAAGAGTGCTTAACTCTCCGGCAATGGCGCCAGAAAAGAGTCTTGATGACCCACAAGTATAGGGTATCAATCGTAGTCCTTTTGATAAGTAAGAGTGTCGAACCCAACGAGGAGAAGAAGGAAATGACAAGCGGTTTTCAGCAAGGTAATTTCTGCAAGCACTGAAATTGTAGGTAACAGATAGTTTGATAGCAAGATAATTGGTAACGAGAAAGTAACGGTAACGGTAAATAAAGTGCAGCAAGGTAGCCCAATCCTTTTTTGGCAAAGGACAGGCCAGAACAGTCTATAGTAATAGTTAAAGTGTTCTTGAGGGTACACGGGAATTTCATCTAGTCACTTTTATCATGTTGGTTTGATTCATGTTCGCTACTTTGATAATTTGATATGTGGGTGGACCGGTGCTTGGGTGCTTATCTTACTTGAACAACCTCCCACTTATGATTAACCCCCTCGCAAGCATCCGCAACTACGAGAAAAGTATTAAGATAAAATCTAACCATAGCATTAAACGTTTGGATCCAAATGAGCCCCTTATGAAGTAGCGCATAAACTAGGGTTTAAGCTTCTGTCACTCTAGCAACCCATCATATAATAACTACTCCACAATGCATTCCCTCAGGACCATGAATGGTGAAGTGTCATGTAGTCGATGTTCACATGACACCACTAAGGGGGTCACAACATACATATCATCAAAATATCGAACACATATCAAATTCACATGATTACTTGCAACATGACTTCTCCCGTGACCTCAAGAACGAAGGTAACTACTCACAAATAATAATCATGCTCAAGATCAGAGGGGTATTGAATAGCATAATGGATCTGAACATATAATCTTCCACCAAATAAACCATATAGTAATCAGCTACGCAAGGTAATCAACACTACTAGTCACGCACAGGTACCAATCTGAGGTTCCAGTACAAAGATTGAACACAAGAGATGAACTAGGGTTTGAGAGGAGATGGTGTTGGTGAAGATGTTGATGTAGATTGGCCTCCCAAAGATGAGAGGGGTGTTGGTGATGACGATGGCTTCGATTTCCCCCTCCGGGAGGGAAGTTCCTCCGGCAGAATCGCTCTGCCGGAGGGCAAAAGTGCTCCTGCCCAAGTTCCGCCTCGAGGCGGTGGCGCTTCGTCCTGAAAGTCCTCCTCTTATTTTTTCTAGGTTAAAAGTTATTTTATACCAAAAGATGGGCACCGGAGGTGGGCCGAGGATGGCACAACCCACCAGGGCGCGCCTAGGGGGGCCTGGCGCGCCCTGGTGTCTTGTGCCCACCAGGGTGCCCCCCTCCGGTAGTTCTTCGCTCCAGTATTTTTTATTAATTCCAAAAATAATCTCTGTAAAGTTTCGGCTTCATTGGAGTTGTGCAGAATAGGTATCTCTGATGTGCTTTTTTCAGGTCCAGAATTCCAGCTGCCGGTATTCTCCCTCTTTGTGTAAACCTTGCATATTATGAGAGAAAAGGCATTAGAATCACTATGCCACTCTTCTTGGAGTTACCCTTCTTTCCCTTGCCGTTCTTCTTGAAACTAGTGGTTTTATTGACCATCAACACTTGATGCTCCTTCTGGATTTCTGACTCAGCGACTTTCAGCATCGCAAACAGCTTGGCGACTGACTTGTTCATCCCTTGCATGTTATAGTTCAACACAAAGCCTTTGTAGCTAGGTGGCAGTGATTGAAGAACTCTGTCAGTGATCCCCTCTGGCGGGAGAGTAATTCCCAACTCAGCCAGACGATTGGAATACCCAGACATTCTGAGTATGTGTTCACTGACATACCCGTTCTCCTCCATCTTGCAAGCATAGAACTTATCGAAGGTTTCATACCTCTCGATCTGGGCATTCTTATCAAAAATAAACTTCAACCCCTGGAACATCTCATAAGCTCCATGACATTCAAAACGTCTTTGAAGTCCCAGTTCTAAGCCATACAACATTGCACACTGAACTATTGAGTAGTCATCATGACATGCCTGCCAGGCGTTCGCAACGTCTGCAGACGACACTGGAGCGGGTGGCGCACCGAGCGGTGCATCAAGGACATAAGCCTTTTGGGAAACCATGAGGATAATCCTCAGATTACGGGCCCAGTCTACAAAGTTACTTCCATCATCTTTCAGCTTGTCTTTCTCTAGGAACGCATTGAAATTCAGGGGAGCTACTGCGCGAGCCATTGATCTACAACATAAATTTTGCAAAGATTACTTAGACTATGGTTCAAGATAATGAGTTTTGTTAATCATATTACTTAAATACTCCCACTCAAATTGACATCCCTTCGGTCATCAGAGTGCTACATGATCCAAATTCACCAACCCAAGTCCGATCATCACGTGAGATGAGGTGGTTTCAATGGTGAACATCTTGATGTTGATCATATCTACTATATGACTCATGTTCGACCTTTTGGTCTCTTGTGTTCCGAGGCCATGTATGTACATGCTAGGCTCGTCAAGTTTAACTCGAGTGTTCCGCACGTGCAACACTGGCTTGCACCCATTGTATGTGAATGTAGAGTCTATCACACCCGATCATCACGTGGTGTCTCGAAACGACGAACTTTCGCAACAGTGCACACTCGGGGAGAACACAATTTTATCTTGAAATTTTAGTGAGGGATCACCTTATAATGCTACCGTCGTCCTAATCATAATAAGGTGCATAAAAAGGATTAACACCACATGCAAATCATAATGTGACATGATATGGCCATGAACTTGTGCTTTTGATCTCCATCTCCAAAGCACCGGCATGATCTCCATCGTCACCGGCATGACACCATGATATCCATCAACGTGTCGCCATGAGGTTGTCGCGCCAACTATTGCTTCTACAACTATTGCTAACGCATAGCGATAAAGTAAAGCAAATGACACAAATTAATTAAAGACAACCCTATGGCTCCTGTCGGTTGCCGTACTCATTGATATGCAAGTCGATATAAACTATTACAAAAACATGATCATCATACATCACATATATCGTATCATGTCTTTGGCCATATCATATCACAACATACCCTGAAAAAACAAGTTAGACGTCCTCTAATTTGTTGTTGCATGTTTTACGTGGCTGCTATGGGTATCTAGCAAGAACGATTCTTACCTACGCAAAACCACAATAGTGATATACGAATTGCTATTCAACCTTCTACAAGGACCGCCTTTGTCAAATCCGATTCAACTAAGGTGGGAGAGACAGACACCCGTCAGCCATCTTATGCAACAAAGTCACATGTCAGTCGATGGAACCGGTTTCTCGTACGTGGACGAGTAAGGTTGGTCCGAGCCGCTTCATCCCACAATACCACCGAATGAAGAAAAGACCAAGGAAGGAAGCAATCTGAATATCAACGCCCACAAACTCCTTTGTGTTCTACTCGTGATGTCATCTACGCATAGACCTAGCTCATGATGCCACTGTTGGCGAACGTTGCATGGGAAACAAAAAATTTCCTACGCTTCACCAAGATCAATCTAGGAGATGACCATCTACAATAGGAGAGATTGCATATACATACCCTTGTAGATCGCTAAGCGGAAGCGCTAAAAACGCGGTTGATGTAGTCGAACGTCTTCGCGATACAAATCGCAAGCCGTCCCGCGTACTCCCGATCAAGTGCCGAACGGACGGCACCTCCGCGTTCAACACACATACGGCTTGATGACGCCTTCACCTCCTCGATCTAGCGAGCGATGGTGAAGTAGTAGCCTGAGTCCTCCCGCAGCACGACGCGTGGTGAGGTGGTGGTGGTGACAGCTTAGCAGGGCTTCGTCGCACGATATGAGGAGGAGAAGAACTACGAGAGAGAGGAGGGGCAGCGCCGTAGCATGATGTGGTGCGGCTGCCCTCTCTCTCCCTCTCTATATATAGGTGGAAGGGAGGAGGGGAGGGCGCCCTAGGGTTTCCCCCTAGGGGCCAGCGGCAAGGGGGGTGCGGCTAGGGTTGGGTGGCCCCCCATAGGCGCCTTGCCTCCCAAGCTTGGGGTGGCCGACGGCCCTAGGGGGTGCGCCCCCCACCCAGCCGAGTGGGATAGGGTTTGGCGCGGCACCCAGCCCCTAGTGGGCTGGTGCGCCCCTCTCCTTGGCCCATGAGCCCTCCCTAACACTTGTCGGGGCCTCCCGAAACCCCTTTCGATACTCCGTCGAACCCCCGGTATGCCCCGGAACACTTCAGGACTCCGATGCTCTCCATCCTATATATCAATCTTCACCTCCGGACTATTCCGGAGTTCCTCGTCACGTCCGGGATCTCATCCGGGACTCCGAACAACCTTCGGTGACCAACACAATAACTCGACTATACTTATACCATCACCAAACGTTAAGTGTGTAGACCCTGCGGGTTCGAGAACTCTGCAGACATGACCGAGACACCTCTATGGCCAATCACCAATAGCGGGAGCTGGATGACCATATTGGTTCCCACATATTCTACGACGATCTTTATCGGTCGAACCTTGATGTCAAGGATTCAGTCAATCACGTACATAGTTCCCTTTGTTCATTGGTATGTTACCTGCCCGAGATTCGATCGTCGGTATCGCCATACCTATTTCAATCTCGTTATCGGCAAGTCTCTTTACTCATGTCGTAATACAAGATCCCGTGTCTAACTCTTTAGTCACTTTGCTTGCAAGCTCAATGTGATGTTGTATTACCGAGTGGGCCCTGAGATACCTCTCCGTCACACGGAGTAACAAATCCCAGTCTTGATACATGCCAACTCAACAGACACCCTCGAAGATACCTGTAGAGTATCTTTATAGTCACCCAGTTACGTTGCGATGTTTGATACACACAAGGTACTCCTCCGGTGTCAGTGAGTTGCATGATCTAATGGTCATAGGAACAAATACTTGACATGTAAAAAATAATACCAATAAACTGACACGATCATATGCTACGTTGATAGTTTGGGTCTTGTCCATCACATCATTCTCCCAATGATGCGATCCCGTTATCAAATGACAACTAATGTCTATGGTCAGGAAACCTCGACCATCTTTGATCAACGAGCTAGTGTATTAGAGGCTCACTAGGGACACAGTGTTGTCTATGTACCCACACATGTATTTGAGTTTCCAATCAATACAATTCTAGCATGGATAATAAACATTTATCATGAACAAGGAAATATGATAATAACAACTTTATTATTACCTCTAGGGCATATTTCCAACAGTAGTTGGACGGCCGACACGAGGACCCGAGGCGGACAATGAGAGGACGCGTGCGCGAACGTTCTGTGTTCGTTTGATGGCAGAGACCGATCAATCGATGTGTCGAGCTCGACCAGAAAAGGACATGACATAAGAGAGAATTTTCCAAAATAATTCCAAAATAATTTTCCAAAATAATTCTCCGTAAATTTTCAGGACTTTTGGAGTTGTGCAGAATAGGTATCTTAGATTTGCTTCTTTTCCAGTCCAGAATTCCAACTGCCGGCATTCTCCCTCTTCATGTAAACCTTGTAAAATAACAGAGAAAATGCATAAGTATTGCACCATAATGTGTATTAACAGCCCATAATGCAATAAGTATTGATATAAAAGCATGATGCAAAATGGACGTATCAACTCCCCCAAGCTTAGACCTCGCTTGTCCTCAAGCGAAAGCCGAAATAGATAGATATGCCCACATGTTTAGAGATAGAGGTGTCGATAAAATAAAATACGGACATGAAGGCATCATGAACATCTTTAAAACAGCAACATATATTGACATATAATTTCTTATGCTAGAGTAACAATTCATTCACAAGGTAAAGTATGAATCAGGAACTCCATTGAGAACCAACAAACTATGATCTCAGTCATTGAGGCAATTCCAATTTATCATAACGTAGGAAAGAGTCAATATAAGATCTTGTAAAGCAAATCCACATACTCAATCATCTTTTAATCTTTCATAATTTCTAACACTCACGCGGTACCTATGAGGTCAAAGTTTCAATCGAACACAGAGAAAGATAGGGGCTCATAGTATTGCCTCCCAACTATTTACCTCAAGGGTAATGTCAACAGAAATAACTCATGCTCACCCACTTCCGAGTGGATATATGTGTCTAGATCATTCCCCAACACATGACGCTTGCCAAAAGATAAAGGCGAAATAAAGGAAGCGATGAAGATCACCACAACTCTTACATAAAGGTAAGTACTAGAAAATCAAAGTAACAGATAGGCCCTTCGCAGAGGGAAGCAGAGGTTGTCATGCGCTTTTATAGTTGGATGCACAATCCCTTAATGCAAAAGAACATCACTTTATATTGCCCCTTGTGATAGAGAACTTTATTATGCAGTCCGTCGCTTTTATTTCTTCCATATCACAAGTTCGTATAAAGTTTATTTTCCTCACACTAATAGATCACACATATGTAGAGAGCAATTTTTATTGCTTGCAACGATGACAACTTACTTGAAGGATCTTACTCAATCCATAGGTAGGTATGGTGGACTCTCATGGAAAAACTGGTTTAAGGGTGTTTGGACGCACAAGTAGTATCTCTACTTGGTGCGGAAGTTTGGCTAGTATGGGGTGGAAACAAGCGGCACATGTTGAAGGATCTATAACCATATAACTTCTATTCGGAAATAAGCAAACATAACTCATTATGTTGTCTTCCTTGTCCAACATCAACTCTTTAGCATAAAATATTTTAATGAATGCTCACAATCATAAAAGATGTCCAAGATAATATATTTATATGTGAACCCCTCTTTCTTTAATTACTTCCTTTTAATTGCCACAATGACCAATAGCTATGTTTGTCAACTCACAACAAATTTCATTCGACATACTTCTTATATGTGAAGTCATCACTCCCCATAAGATCATCATATATACTCTTTGATTTTATTCTATACTTCTTTCTATTTCTTTTTTGTCAAGATCATAGCAAACAAGCGAAGCCGTCAACTCAAAACTACTCTTTATTATATAACTCTCAGACTTGCTTACATAGGGGGAACATAAAGCAAAACTCAAAACTAGATCACACGAAAACTTTATTCTACTAGATCAAGATATAACCAAAAGGATCGAACTAAGAAAAACGATAAAAGTAAAATATGTGATGGTGATACAATACCGGGGCACCTCCCCCAAGCTCGGCACAAGCCAAGGGGAGTGCCCATACCCATGTGTTTATTTGTCTTCCTTCGGAGGTGGTGATATTGGAGTTGTTGATGAGTTTGGAAGCTTGTCCTCCGTCTTCCAAGGCATAGGCTCACCATCATAAAAAGATGAACGAGTCTCCGGGATCCTCAAATCTGCAGCCAAACTCATTTTCGTAAATCTGTATTCATACTCACAGTTTTGGTTTTGTAGGTCATAGATATGGGCTTGGAGATGCTCGATTTTCTCGTAAAGCTTAAAGATGTGCTCCCCGATGTCCTTGGCATCCAGCTTGTGATTATAGGTAAACTCCGCGATCATCATGTGATTGGCATTGAGTCCTCGTTCCACCATCCCCTGGCACTTGAAGACTTGTTGCTCCATTGCTTCGAGCCTTGTCTCCATGCTTCCAGTCTTCTTCGGCCCCTCAACATCACGGATGTGCAGCACCCCCTCATGCATCTCAATGGTTTGAGGGTGTTGCAGCACCTCCGCAAGGTAAGGGTTGATGACCTTCTCGAAGAACTTGTCCTTCGAAGCACTTGGGGACGTCATGTTGATCTAAATCTGCTGCAGAAACAACTCAAAACGAGAACATGAGGTATTGTCATGATACGAAGGTCAAAACCTTCGGGGGATTATATAATGAATTTTTACCGACCTGAAGGGGTATACCACAAGAAAACGGAGTCCGGATGGTACACGAGGTGGCCACAAGTCACTAGGGCGCGCCCAGGGGGGTAGGGCGCGCCCTCCAGGCTTGTCGCCTCCTCGTGCACTTTTCGGACTACTTTAAATTTTCCTAATTTTTTAAATATTCCAAAACAGAGAAAAATTGCTATTGGAAAAGTTTCGGAGTCGGTTTGCTTACCGTACCACATACCTATTCCTTTTCAGAGTCTGAAACGTTCTGGTAGGTCTCCCTAATGTACTCCTCCGGAGTTATGGTATTGATAATATTGGTTTCAACATTTATGGGAGTACCTGAGATATAATGTTTGATTCTTTGCTCATTTACTACCTTCGGGTTTGTGCCTTCGGCGTTGTTGATCTTGATGGCACCGGAACGATATACTTCCTCGATAATGTAAGGCCCTTCCCATTTAGAGAGAAGTTTTCCTGCAAAAAATCTTAAACGAGAATTGTATAGCAAGACATGATCACCTACATTGAATTCACGCTTTTGTATCCTTCTATCATGCCATCTCTTAACCTTTTCTTTAAACAGCTTGGCATTTTCATAGGCCTGGGTTCTCCATTCATCAAGTGAACTGATATCAAATAACCTCTTCTCACCAGCAAGTTTAAAATCATAATTGAGCTCTTTAATTACCCAATAAGCTTTATGTTCTAGCTCTAGAGGTAAGTGACATGCTTTACCATAAACCATCTTATACGGAGACATACCCATAGGGTTTTTATAAGCAGTTCTATAAGCCCATAATGCATCATCAAGTTTCTTAGACCAATTCTTTCTAGGTCTATTAACAGTCTTCTGTAAGATCAATTTAATTTCTTTATTGCTCAATTCTACTTGACCACTAGACTGAGGGTGATATGGAGATGCAATTCTATGATTAACATCATACTTAGCAAGCAATTTACGGAAAGCACCACGAATAAAGTGTGAACCACCATCAGTCATTAAATATCTAGGGACTCCAAATCTAGGGAAAATAACTTCTTGAAGCATTTTAATAGAAGTGTTATGATCAGCGCTACTAGTTGGAATAGCTTCTACCCACTTAGTAACATAATCAACAGCAACTTGAATATGAGTATACCCATTAGATTGTGGAAAAGGTCCCATATAATCAAAACCCCAAACATCAAATGGTTCAATAACAAGAGAGTAATTCATAGGCATTTCCTGACGTCTACTAATATTACCAATTCTTTGACATTCATCACAAGACAAGACAAACTTACGAGCATCCTTGAAGAGAGTAGGCCAATAAAAACCAGATTGTAATACCTTGTGTGCAGTTCTATCTCCAGTGTGGTGTCCACCATAGGCCTCGGAGTGACACTTGCGTAGGATCTGTTCCTGTTCATGCTCAGGTACACAACGTCTAATAATACCATCTACTCCTTCTTTATAAAGGTGTGGATCATCCCAAAAGTAATGTCTTAAATCATAGAAGAACTTTTTCTTTTGTTGGTACGTGAAACTAGGCGGTATAAATTTAGCAACAATGTAATTAGAATAATCAGCATACCATGGAGCATTACGCGAAGCATCTATGACAGCTAATTGTTCATCAGGAAAGCTATCATCAATAGGTAGTGGGTCATCAAGAACATTTTCTAACCTAGACAAGTTGTATGCTACAGGGTTGTCAGCACCCTTTCTATCAATAATATGCAAATCAAATTCTTGTAGCAGAAGAACCCATCTAATAAGTCTAGGTTTAGCATCTTTCTTTTCCATCAGGTACTTAATAGCAGCATGATCGGTGTGAACACTTACTTTGGAATCAACAATATAAGGTCTGAACTTATCACAAGCAAACACAACCACTAAAAATTCCTTTTCAGTAGTAGCATAATTTCTTTGAGCAATGTCTAGAGTTTTACTAGCATAATGAATAACATTCAGTTTCTTATCAACTCTTTGTCCTAGAAGAGCACCAACAGCATAATCACTAGCATCACACATAATTTCAAAGGGTAGGTTCCAATCAGGTGGTTGAACAACAGGTGCGCAAATCAAGGCATTCTTAAGAATTTCAAATGCTTCTACACAATCATCATCAAAAACGAATGGAACATCTTTTTGCAAGAGATTAGTGAGAGGCCTAGAAATCTTAGAAAAGTCTTTAATAAACCTTCTATAGAAACCAGCATGACCAAGGAAACTTCTTATACCTTTTATGTCCGTAGGACACGGCATTTTTTCAATAGCATCAACTTTAGCTTTATCAACTTCAATACCTCTTTCAGAGATTTTATGCCCCAAGACAATACCTTCATTAACCGTAAAGTGGCACTTTTCCCAATTCAAGACAAGGTTAGTTTCTTCACATCTCTGCAAAACTCGATCAAGGTTGCTCAAGCAATCATCAAAAGAAGTCCCGTAAACGGAAAAATCATCCATGAAAACCTCAAAAATCTTTTCACAAAAGTCAGAGAATATAGCCATCATACATCTTTGAAAGGTAGCAGGTGCATTGCATAAACCAAAAGGCATACATCTATAAGCAAAGGTACCGAAAGGGCAAGTAAAAGTGGTCTTTTCTTGATCCTCTTTTGACACAGGTATTTGAGAGAAACCAGAATAACCATCTAGAAAGAAAAAATGTGTGTGTTTGGATAGTCTTTCTAGCATTTGATCAATATAAAAGGTAGAGGGTAATGATCTTTACAAGTAGCTTTATTTAATTTCCTAAAATCAATTACCATTCTATATCCTGTAACAATTCTTTGCGGGATCAATTCATTTTTATCATTAGGAACAACGGTGATACCTTCTTTCTTAGGAACACAATGAACAGGACTAACCCATCTACTATCAGCAATAGGATAAATTATACCTGCCTCCAGAAGCTTTAGTATTTCATTTCTTACCACTTCTTTCATTTTAGGATTTAACCGTCGTTGGTGATCAACAACCGGTTTAGCATCAGGCTCCATATTAATTTTGTGCTGACATAGAGTGGGACTAATGCCCTTAGGATCATCAAGAGTATATCCAATAGCCGCACGGTTCTTCCTCAGAGTTTTCAATAATCTCTTTTCTTCATGCTCCGAAAGGTTAGCACTAATAATAACAGGATATATCTCCTTTTCATCAAGATAAGCATATTTCAAAGTATCAGGTAATTGTTTAAGCTCAAACACGGGATCACCCTTGGGTGGAGGCGGATCCCCAAGTATTTCAACAGGCAGGTTGTGTTTCAAAATAGGTTTCTGATCAAAGAAAATCTTATCTATTTCATTCATATGCATATCATTTTCGTGGTCTAGCAAATATTGTTCTAAAGGATCAGTAGGAGGTACAGCAATAGAAGCAAGACCAATAATTTCATCTTTACTAGGCAATTCCTTGTCATGGGGTTGTCTACGAAATTTAGAGAAATTGAACTCATGAGACACATCCCCAAAACTTACAGTAACACTTTCTTTCTCACAATCAATCCTAGCATTAACAGTATTCAAGAAAGGTCTACCAAATATAATGGGAAAAAAATCATCTTGTGGGGAACCAAGAACAAGAAAATCAGTAGGATATTTTATTTTCCCACACAAGACTTCAACATCTCTAACAATCCCAATTGGTGCAATGGTGTCTCTATTAGTGAGCTTAATGGTAACATCAATGTCCTCTAGTTCAACTGGTGCAATATCATTCATAATTTCTTTGTATAAGGAAAAGGGAATTGCACTCACGCTAGCACCCACATCACACAAGCCATGATAACAATGAACTCCTATTTTAACAGAAACAACAGGCACGCCAACAATAGGTCTATGTTTACCTTCAGTATCCGGTCTAGCAATTCTAGCAGCTTCATCACAGAAATGAATAACATGCCCATCAATATTATCAACCAAGAGATCTTTAACCATAGCAATACTAGGTTCAACTTTAATTTGTTCAGGGGGTGTAGGTGTTCTAGTACAGCTCTTACGAACCATAGTTGAAGCTTTAGCATGTTCCTTTATTCTAACAGGGAAAGGTGGTTTCTCAATATAAGCGGTAGGAACAATAGGATCAAGATTATAAGTTATGGTCTCTTCTTCAACTTTAATAGGTTCAACTACTTTCATTTCAATGGGAGGATGATATTTAAACCACTTCTCCTTAGGGAGATCAACATGAGCAGCAAAAGATTCACAGAAAGAAGCTACTATCTCAAAGTCAAGTCCATATTTAGTGCTAAAATCACGAAAAGCATCGGTGTCTATAAAGGATTTAACACAATCAAACTTAAGGTTTATACCTGACTCCTTACCTTCGTCGAGTTCCCAATCTTTAGAGTTGCGTTTAATTCTTTCCAATAAATCCCATTTGAATTCAGTATCCCTCTTCATAAAGGAACCAACACAAGAAGTATCGAGCATGGATCGATCATTATGAGAAAGCCGAGCATAAAAATTCTGAATAATAATTTCTCTTGAGAGCTCATGATTGGGGCATGAATATAACATTGACTTAAGCCTCCCCCAAGCTTGAGCGATACTTTCTCCTTCACGAGGCCGAAAATTATAAATGTAATTCCGATCACGATGAACCAGATGCATAGGATAAAACTTCTGATGAAATTCCAATTTCAATCGGCTGTAGTTCCATGATCCAATATCATCGCATAGCCTGTACCATGTCAATGCCTTATCCTTCAAAGATAAAGGAAAGACCTTCTTCTTGACATCATCCTCGGGCAAACCTGCAAGCTTAAATAATCCACAAACTTTATCCACATAGATTAGATGCAAATCAGGATGTAGTGTTCCATCTCCTGCATAAGGATTAGCTAGCACTTTCTCTATCATACCCAAAGGAATTTCATAATAAATATTTTCAGTATGTGCGGAAGGTTGAGGAGCAACTCTTTGTGCTTCCGGTCGAGGTGAAGATACCCCGAACAAGCCCCTCAAAGGATTATTTTCCATAGTAACAAATGACAGTAAATTTCAGCACACTATATAATTTTTTCCTTACCAAGTTCCACTCACCAAAGGCGCTTCACTCCCCGGCAACGGCGCCAGAAAAGAGTCTTGATGACCCACAAGTATAGGGGATCTATCGTAGTCCTTTCGATAAGTAAGAGTGTCAAACCCAACGAGGAGCAGAAGGAAATGACAAAGCGGTTCTCAATAAGGTATTCTCTGCAAGCACTGAAATTATCGGTAACAGATAGTTTAGTGATAGGATAATTCGTAACGGGTAGCAAGTAACAAATGTAACAAAGGTACAGCAAGGTGGCCCAATCCTTTTTATATCAAAGGACAAGCCTAGACAAACTCTTATATAAAGCAAAGCGCTCCCGAGGACACATGGAAAATTCTGTCAAGCTAGTTTTCATCATGCTCATATGATTCGCGTTCGTTACTTTGATAATTTGATATGTGGGTGGACCGGTGCTTGGGTGCTGCCCTTACTTGGACAAGCCTCCCACTTATGATTAACCCCTCTCGAAAGCATCCGCAACTACGAAAGAAGAATTAAGATAAATCTAACCATAGCATGAAACATGTGGATCCAAATCAGCCCCTTATGAAGCAACGCATAAACTAGGGTTTAAGCTTCTGTCACTCTAGCAACCCATCATCTACTTATTACTTCCCAATGCCTTCCTCTAGGCCCAAATAATGGTGAAGTGTTATGTAGTCGACGTTCACATAACACCACTAGAGGAGAGACAACATACATCTCATCAAAATATCGAACAAATACCAAATTCACATGATTACTTATAACAAGACTTATCCCATGGCCTCAGGAACAAACATAACTACTCACAAAGCATATTCATGTTCATAATCAAAGGAGTATTAATTATCATTAAGGATCTGAACATATGATCTTCCACCAAGTAAACCAACTAGCATCAACTACAAGGAGTAATCAACACTACTAGCAACCCACAGGTACCAATCTGAGGTTTGAGACAAAGATCGGATACAAGAGATGAACTAGGGTTTGCAGAGGAGATGGTGCTGATGAAGATGTTGATGGAGATTGACCCCCTCTCGATGAGAGGATCGTTGGTGATGACGATGGCTTCGATTTCCCCCTCCGGGAGGGAAGTTTCCCCGGCAGAACAGCTCCGCCAGAGCCCTAGATTGGTTCTGCCCAGGTTCCGCCTCGAGACGGCGGCGCTTCGTCCCGAAAGCTCCCCTCTGATTTTTTCCAGGTCAAAACCCTCCATATAGCAGAAGATGGGCACCGGAGACCTGCCAGGGGGCCCACAAGCCACTAGGGCGCGCCCTGGGGGGTAGGGCGCGCCCTCCAGGCTTGTGGCTGCCTGGTGGGTCCCCTCTGGTATTTTCTTCGCCCAGTATTTTTTATATATTCCAAAATAATTCTCCGTAAATTTTCAGGACTTTTGGAGTTGTGCAGAATAGGTATCTCAGATTTGCTTCTTTTCCAGTCCAGAATTCCAGCTGCCGGCATTCTCCCTCTTCATGTAAACCTTGTAAAATAAGAGAGAAAAGGCATAAGTATTGCACCATAATGTGTATTAACAGCCCATAATGCAATAAGTATCGATATAAAAGCATGATGCAAAATGGACGTATCAATGTCTACTACGCAACTTTATTCTTGTAGACTTTGTTGGGCCTCCAAGCGCAGAGTTTTGTAGGACAGTAGTAATTTTCCCTCAAGTGGATGACCTAAGGTTTATCAATCCATGAGAGGTGTAGGATGAAGATGGTCTCTCTCAAACAACCCTGCAATCAAATACAAGAAATCTCTTGTGTCCCCAACACACCCATTACAATGGCAAATTGTATAGGTGCACTAGTTCGGCGAAGAGATGGTGATACAAGTGCAATATGGATGGTAGATAAAGATTTTTGTAATCTGAAAATATAAAAACAGCAAGGTAGCAAGTAACAAAAGTGAGCACAAACGGTATTGCAATGCTTGAAAACAAGGCCTAGGGTCCGTACTTTCGCTAGTGCAATCTCTCAACAATGCTAATATAACTGGATCACATAACCATCCCTCAACGTGCAACGAAGAATCACTCCAAAGTTCTTATCTAGCGGAGATCATAAGAAGAAATTGTTTGTAGGGTACGAAACCACCTTAAAGTTATTCTTTCCGATCGATCTATTCAAGAGTTCGTACTAAGATAACATCAAGTTATCCTTTCCGTTTGATCTATCTAAGAGTTTGTACTAGAATAACACCATATGATACGCATCAACCAACTCTAATGTCACCTAGATACTCCAATGTCACCACAAGTATCCTGAGTTAATTATACGATACGCATCAAACAATTTCAGATTCATAATACTCAATCCACATAAAGAACCTCAAAGAGTGCCCCAAGATTTCTATCGAAGAAAGTAGGACAAGAACGTGTATCAACCCCTATGCATAGATTAACCCAATGTCACCGCAGGAATCCGCAAGTTGAGTACCAAAACATATATCAAGTGAATCAATAGAACACCCCATTGTCACCATGGGTATCCGCATGCAAGACATATATGAAGTGTTCTCAAATCCATAAAAGTATTCAATCCGGTAACGAAATCTCAAAGGGAAAACTCAATTCATCACAACTAGATAGAGAGGGAAACACATCATATGATCCGACTATATTAACAAAGCCCGTGATACATCAAGATCGTGACATCTCAAGAACACGAGAGAGAGAGATTGAACACATAGCTACTTGTACATACCCTCAGCCCCGAGGGTGGACTACTCCCTCCTCGTCATGGCCTCCGCCGAGATGATGAAGATGGCCACCGAAGATGGATTCCCCTCTCCGGCAGGCTACTGGAACGTCTCCAGATTGGTTTTTCATCGATACAGAGAGTTGCAGCGAAGGAGCGGAGAGTCTAGGGTTATTTCTGATGGTTTCTATATTTATAGGATTTTTGGGCGTCGGTTTCACGCCAAGATGGGCCACGAGGAGGGCACGATACACCAGGGCGCGCCTGGGCCCTCTGGCGCGCCCTGGTGGGTTGTGCCCACCTCGTGGCTCTTCTCCGGTGGTTCTTCGCTCCAATATTGCTTATTTGGTCCAGAAAAAATCACCAAAAAGTTTTGCGCGATTTCGAGAACTTTCATTTACTGCACAAAAACAACACCATGGTAATTCTGCTAAAAACAGCGTCAGTCCGGGTTAGTTCTAAATAAATCATATAAAGTGCATCAAAACCATATAAAAGTATTGTAAACATAGGTGAATATGGCATGAATACTTCATAAATTATCGATACGTTGGAGACGTATCAGAGCACCATCACAAACAGACATATTGCAAAAGTCGTGTGAGATGTGCTTAGCATCCCACACAGGGAATCCCAAAGATAAGTCTCCATTCGGATTGCGCATCACACACATTTTTCTGCACATCGTTTGTGATACGGCTGGCCATCACATACGATAGTTATAATTCTGTCGATTGCGTTGTTCAATACATTACTCACGGTGCCTAGAAGAAATTGTTTGACATAAGGTTGTCCATCACACACACTTGTTATGTGAAAACGTTTGTGATAGGGTGGCCTAACGCACACAGTTGTCGACCAGAAGTCGTGTGTGACTGTTCACTGACAAGCCAACTTTTTAGAAAGGGATAATTGGTTTTATGCCCCTAGTTGGGTCACACTCGGCTAGTTTATCCCTACTTCCCGAAAACACGAGTTCCTGCCCAAACCACTTTGCTCGTCTTATGATTTTGCCCTTTGACTTTTTGACCGTCATTTTGGAAACTTCATAACAAATTCATACTAACTCAAAAAAATGCAAACAAGATATCAAAATGTTTAGAAAAACATCACCTATGTGTGCATGTCATTTGCATTCATGACAAAAATGTTGGAGAGTCCCCATCACCTATATGAACTAAAACTGAGATGGGGACTTTCCAACACATTTGTCATGAATGCAAATGACATGCACATATAGGCGATGTTTTTCTAAACATTTTGATATCTTATTTGTATTTTTCCAAGTTAGTATGAATTTGTTATGAAGTTTTTAAAATAACGGTCAAACAGTCAAAGGGCAAAAGCATAAGATGAGCAAAGTCGTTTGGGAAGGAATGTGTGTTTTCGGAAATTAGGGGTAACCCGGCCGAGTGTGACCCAACTAGGGGCATAAAATCAATTATCCCTTTTAGAAACCGTGTGGGTTTGTTAAGGTCATCGCCCATGATGTTTTCTTAGAAACCGTCTGCAATAGGAACCCCAGTAATTAGCCAAATTGCTCTATTATATATAATCCATATAGTAATCAAATTAACATTTCATATCAAGCACACAATATAATTCTTATTCGTATTACGGCAATCAGGATTTCATAATTGAATTACATCAGGATACAACATCTATAGACATATACTACCTAGCTACCCAATTGCACAATAGGACAAAGTTTCACATGCAACATCCAAAACCTTTGGAAAGTCATCATAGATGGTAAATAGATAGATGAGTCTCGTCTAGAAAACTGTTGAAGCGGAAGTCAAATATTGAGCCTTCAATGATGTTGAAGGTCCTCGCAACTTTAGGCCAGTGCCTGTGGATGATTGCCCGCCCATCCTTTGTCCTCTTGAGGAAGACTTCAAGATTATACCGTGGGTGTTGATGAATACCTTCCTCGCATCTTGACCATACAGGTGGTTTGAGACGTAATCATCGATGAACTGCCTTGAAAAGGACTGAAAACAAACATATACTTAATATCTTTTCTAAAATTTGAAATGGCGCAAAGGGAGAAGGACAAGGTGAAAGAGATGGCACCATCCTATAGTTGATTGATGTCTTCTTCATTGTGCATACAAACATCTTGTTGTTTTTTGTAGCTTGTTTCTTTATCTTAACAATCTTTCTGAGTTTCTTGATTTGGTTGATATTCAAGGACACAACATTTCCCCACATGCAAAAAGGGTCAAACAGTGGGTCTAAACCTCTTACAGAAGGACATAGATGTGCAAGAACAAATTAATGTAAACCTTAATAATAGAAAAGTTCTTGCAATTGCACAATAATGTGCTATTAGCCAAAGGACCATGGATGTGCAAACCTCGATGGTAAACTTCAGTGTCTCCCATTGTTTCCCCCTGCAACATATTAAAGATAGATATTGATCAGGTTATAAGTGATATTTGCCATACTATCAGTGAAATATGTTAATGAAAAATAAACACATTGCAGATCCAACAGATTAATTCGAGCCACAAGGAAAAGCTAGTTATCTAAACCAAGCGTGCTAAGAACTAGGAAATATAGCAATTGTATATGTTTCACATGTATTTGGTACAACTAAATTCTATTTATTTCTCACATGCATAACAATATAATATTGTACCAACAACAATCAAACATCACATTGCAGAATTGAACTAAATAGTTAAATGATCACCACAACAAATGAACCAAACAGTTAACTAAGCACCACATTGCACAATATAACATACTAGAAGGTAGCATTACATTGGACATTTCACTGGAATTTCTAAATGAAAGGTAGGAGCAGCACATGCAACAGGTAAACCAAACATGCTTAACCGGCATAGCTAGCTGAATATATATAGGTCCTTAGTGATAAAGCTAAGAAAAACAAGCTATTCCTCATCGTCAGAGATATCGATGATGATGGGATCCTTCAACTTCGAAGAGGGCGAGCCCTCGACACTGTGGGTGCACCCCTCATAGTGGTGAGTGGCCTGATCTTGCCCCGGGACCAACATGCCGGCTCTGGAGCCGAGGTAAGCACGGGCTTGCTAAGAAAACTGCGTAGTCTTCGTCGAACGCACCTGTGGTGCCCTCGAGAAAAGACCACGAGCTATCGTTTATAGCAGCCAACCGCGTGATGGCATCCACACGCGAAACATCGACTGTGGCCTCGACGGCAAGGTGCTCCTCCAAGATCTGGGGTTCGGCACGCATGGCAGCCATCGCTGCCTCATCCGTGCATGCAGCCGCGATTTCCTTCTCCCCTGCCAAATGCTCCATGACATCCTGGCTATACTGCGTGCACCATGGCTTTCAGCGATGATTATTTGGAGGATGGGGCGGTTATTTGGGTGGAAGGCGTCACGCCGGCAGTCGGACCATGTGGGAAGGAGGAGGAGGGGGTGGGAGAGAGGGGGTATTGGGGAGGTGTCGATTACCTGAGTAGATGGACGAGATCGAGCAGCAGGAAGGAGCGTCGCCGGCGTGGAGGCGGCGGTGCAGCAAGCAAGCAGTGAAGGTTTGAACTAGCAAAGGAATGATGAAACAGGGGAAATGTGGCTTTTGATTGGTACCGGGGGTGAGGGAGGTAGATATTTCCGCGGTAGCTCAAAATGTCCGTTCGATGCAGCGAAAAACTGGCACGAAAAGTGTCATCGGACACAGTCCCTTATGCAGAACTATGTGTGATATCTATACATCACAAACGAAGCATGTACTTTACCCCGTGTGTGATGAGCTTTGATACGTCTCCAACATATCTATAATTTTTGATTGTTCCATGCTATTATATTATCATTCTAGGATACTTTTTGAGCATTAATTTACCAATTTATATTATTTTTGAGCACTAACCTATTGATCCAGTGCCTAGTGCCAGTTGTTGTTTTCTGTGTTTTTTGTCTTTTCAGGTTTACAGTACTAAACGAAGTCCAATTGCCCCCAAAAAATATGTTTTTTTCTGGACCAAAAGAAGACCTGGAAGCTTCGGGAGATGACCGAAGGCCGCACGTGGGAGGCACAAGCCAACAGGGCGTGCCTAGGGGGTTCGGAGAGCCCTGATGGCTTGTCCCTCCCTGGTGGCCCTCCTACCCCCGTTCTCTCGCCTATAAATTCACATGTATTCCAAAAACCATAGAGGGCATCCCGAAACACTTTTTCCGCCGCCACAAGTCTCTGTTCCGCCACGATCCCATCTGGAGCTCTGTTCCGGCACCTTGCCGGAGGGGGGGTCGATCACGGAGGGCTTCTTCATCAACCTTGCTTCCCTCATGATGATGTGTGAGTAGTTCACCACAGACCTATAGGTCCGTAGTTAGGACCTAGATGGCTCTCTCTCTCTTTTGATCTTCAGTGCAATGATCATCGCTTCCTCGCTTTGATCTATCCGATGTAATTCTTTTGTACGGTGCGTTTGTTGGGATCCGATGAATTGTGGGTTTATGTTCAGATTATTCATGAAAATATATTGAATACTTGCTGGTATTTTATTTGCATGATTGTTATAGCTTCGTAATCTTCTCCGATTTATTGAAGTACTTTGGCCAACTAGATTGATAATTCTTCGGTGAGAGGGGTGAGTTGTAGTGGGTTCAATCTGGCGGTGTCTATATACCAGTGACAGAAAGGGAGAAGACACGTCTTTGTATTGCTGCCACTAAGGATAAAATTATGGGGTTAGTTCATATTAATTGAATTCTCTTTGTCTACATCATGTCATTGTTCTCCAAGCATTACTCTGTTTTACATAATACTCTAGATGCATGCTAGATAGCGGTCGATGGGTGGAGTAATAGTAATAGGTGCAGGCAGAAGTCGGCCTATTTGCTTATGGACGTGATGCCTATATATACATGATCATTGCCGTGAATATCACATAAGTATGCGCTTTTCTATCAATTGCCCAACAGTAATTTGTTTACCCGCCGTATGTTGCCTACCTGAGAGATGCCGCTAGGGAAAACTATGGTCCCGGGTCTATTCACTTATATATTTACAAAACCTATCATTACCTTGCTGCCATTATTTACTTTTTATTTTATTTTGCAATTTAAAATTAACTACTATCATCTATACACTTCACTTGCTTGCAAATAACGAGTCCAAGGGGATTGACAACCCTCTTGCTCGCGTTGGGTGCAAGTGTTTGCTCTTTTGTGTGCAGCCGCTGAAAAACCTTGATATTCCTATTCGTTCGATAAACCTTGGTTCTTAACTAAGGGAAATATGTATGCATATTGTGCTGCAATTACCCGTTCTCTTCACGGAAAACCCAACACAGATCACAAGTATCAGGAAGGATTTCTAGCGCCGTTGCCGGGGAATATCATCACCAACTATCAAGTAACTTCACAAAAATTATCATTTACTTGTTCTTCTTTTTATTTTCTGTTATATTTAGTTTGATTCATAAAAATAAAAAAATATTTACCTTTTCTAATTGCTAGTTTACTTCTTTGCTAGTTTACTTGTCATGCTTGTTACCTCGCTTGCTCGGTCACCATGTCTCAACACACTACTAAGTTGTGTGACTTCTCAAATACTAATAACAACGATTTTATTAGTACTCCTATACCACCCGCCACTAGTGCGGAGGCTTTTGATATTAATGTTGCATTGATGAATCTTGTGATGAAAGATCAACTTTCGAGAAGTCCTAATGAGGATCCCGCTGCTCATCTTAATACTTTTGTTGAACTATGTGATATGCAAAAGAAAAAGGATATGGATAATGATGTTGTGAAATTAAAATTATTTCCTTTTTTACTAAGAGATAAAGCTAAGGCTTGGTTTTCATCTTTACCACGTAATTGTATTGGAACATGGGATAAGTGTAAAGATGCTTTTATTGCGAAGTATTTTCCTCCTGCTAAGATCATCTCCCTTAGAAATAAAATTATGAATATTAAACAGCATGATCAAGAACATGTTGCGCAAGCTTGGGAGAGGATGAAATTGATGATTAGAAATTGCCCTACTCATGGTTTAAACTTGTGGATGATTATCCAAAACTTCTATGCTGGACTAAACTTTGTGTAGGGAAATCTTCTAGATTCTGATGCAGGTGATACCTTTATGGATGTGACCTTAGGAGAGGCCACAAAAATTATGGACAACATCATGACAAATTATTCTCAATGGCATACTGAAAGAGCTCCAACTGGTAAAGAGGTAAATTCTGATGAGGAAATCACTACTTTGAGTGAGAAAGTGGATGCTCTTATTAATATGGTTGCTAGTATAAATACTCATGTTGATACAAATGATATGCCCTTGTCTACTTTTATTGAGCAAAATAATGATGGTATTATGTGAACTTTGTCTCGCGAAACAATTTCAACAACAATGCCTATAGAGGAAATTTCAATGCTAGACCATATCCCGGTAACTCCTCTAATAATTATGGCAACTCTTATGGTAATTCTTATGGAAATTCTTCTACAAATGCTAATAGGATATCCTATGATCTTGAGAACACAATAAAAGAATTTATTAGTTCTCAAAAGATTTTTAATACTATGGTAGAAGAAAAGTTGCATACAATTGATACTTTGGCTAAAAACATGGATAGAATTGCTCTTGATGTTGAAACTCTTAAAAGTAAAAATTTGCCACCCAAGAATGATTTTGATGAGACTATTAAATCTATCCAAATATCTATTAATTAAAGTGAGGAGAGGACCTCTAAGTTAAAAGCTAAGCGGGAATTCTTAGAAGAAGCTCTTTCGCCCAGTTTTTATCGGAATCATGATGAAGATCTTAAAATGATTGGTACTTCTCCTATTGAATATTTGTTTAATTCTCTGAATATAAATGATAAAGGGCCTGGAGTTTAACCAACTCTAGCTAGAGAGCATCCCGTTTGCTTGGTGAGTGACGATCCTAATGATAAAACTGGAAAGGGTGGGTTTGGAGAGGTTAAAACTTTAACTAGTGATGTACCCACTATCTTGGATTACAAGGACTTTAATTATGAAATTTTCTCTTTAGTATAATTTATTTCCTTTTTACAAACCATTATTAGCTCACCCAATGCTTATGAACAAAACAAGGCTTTCACTAATCATATAGTGGAAGCGATGAGAAAAGCTTATGACGAGAAACTTGAACTTGAAGTTTCTATTCCTAGAAAATTTCATGATGAGTGGGAACCTACTATTAAAATAATTGTAAATAAATATGAATGCAACGCTTTGTTTGACCTTGGTGCTAGTGTTTCAACTATACCTAAATCTCTTTGTGATGTGCTTGGTCTCACCGATATTCAAGATTGTTCCCTTAACTTGCATCTTGCGGATTCTACCATCAAGAAACCTTTAGGTAGAATAAATGATGTTCTCATTGTTGAAAATAATAATTATGTTCCTGTAGATTTCATTGTGCTTGATATTTATTGCAATCCTACTTGTCCAATAATACATGGAAGACCTTTCTTACGAACTATAGGTGCAACTATTGATATGAAGGAGGGAAACATAAGGTTCCAATTTCCATTAAATAAAGGGATGGAGTACTTTAATAGGAATAGAATTAAACCACCTTATGAATCAATCATGAGAGCTTCTTATGGTTGGAGTGTCAAAGATGACAATACTTGAAACTATGCATTATGCCTTGCTAGGGGCATAAAACAATAGCGCTAGTTGGGAGGCAACCCAATAGTTATCTTTATTTTTGCTTTTTAATTTCTGTTTGTGTGTGATAAAATGATTACTTCCTGTGTAATGAGTGTGTTTTTATGTTTTAATTAGTGTTTGTGCCAAGTAAAGCCTTTGGGATGATTCACAAGATGAGTAGAATTGATACGGTGCAAAAACAAAAACTTTAACGTCCAGTGCAGAATTTCTCTGATTTTACCGGAACGTCTTTTTGATCCAATGTTTTTACAAAGTATTGATATACAAATTATTCAGGTTTAACTAATTGTTCATAATTTTTAGAGTTACAGAAGTATAGGTTCTCTACAGATCTTTACAGACTTTTCTCTTTTAGACAGATTCTGTTTTTTGCTTGCATAGTTGGCTTGTTTTGATGATGCTCTGGATTGTATCGGGGGGTATAAGCCATGGAGAAGTTATAATACAGTACCTATTATGCAATAATGAAATATGAATCAATTTATAACAGTACCTAAATTATTTTATATGTTGCTTATACTAACGAATCTCACGAAGTTTTGTTGAGTTTTGTGTGATTGAAGTTTTCAAGTTTTGGGTGTTATCACGATGGACGAAGGAATAAGGAGCGGCAAGAGCCTAAGATTGGGGATGACCAAGGCACCCCAAGGCAATATTCTAGTAAGACTCAAGCGTCTAAGCTTGGGGATGCCCTGGAAGGCATCCTCTCTTTCGTCTCAATCCATCGGTATGTCACTTGGAGCTATATTTTTATTCGTCACATGATATGAGTTTTGCTTGGAGCGTCGTTTGCTTTTGTTTGTTTTTGCTTTTGTTTTTAGTTTGACACAATCATCGTTTTTCTGGACACACCTATTCGAGAGAGACACACGTTCATCATAATTTATTAGAATACTCTATGTGCTTCACTTATATCTTTTGAGCTTAGCAGTTGCTCTAGTACTTCACTTATATCTTTTTGAGCACGGTGGCGTATAGATTTTGTAGAAATAATTGCACTCTCGTTCTGCACTTATATTTTTTTGAGAGTTAATAAATAGTGAAGGTAATTTGCATGGGTCATAAGACTAGTACAAAAATAATTGGTATTCAATGAGTGATAATCAAAACCATCATGTAGCACATTAAAGAGAAATCTTGGGTTAATAATATTGATGTGGTAATGTGAAAGGGTGTGAGTTCATGATTGTTGGTTCGTAGAAGTATCGATATAAAGAGGTGTTAATTTCCCATTTGTCAAAATATAAAAAAGGCATGGTGGGGATGTGTGAGCATTTCTATTCCTCGTTGAAATCCTAGTGTAGTTTTGAGTCGGAGGCGCGCGATGGTTAGCTCCTCCCAACCTCCTCCCTCGGGGCATGCGAGTGGTGCTTTGATTTGTGATAAAACTAATAAAACTTTGCAATAAGTATATGAGTTCTTTATGACTAATGTGAACCCATGGACATACGCAATCTCACCACCTCATATTTTGCTAGCCTCTTCGGTACCGTGCATTGCCCATTCTCACCTCGAGGATCGGTGCGAACTTCGCCGGTGTATCCAAACCCCGTGACATGATACGCTCTGTCACACATAAGCCTTCTTATATCTTCCTCAAAACAGCCACCATACCTACCAATTATGGCATTTCCATAGCCATTCCGAGATATATTGCCATGAAAATTCCACCGTTACATCATAAGACTAGTTCATTCATCATCATATTGCTTTGCATGACCATATAGAGCTGACATAGTATTTGTGGCAAAGCCATTGTTCATCATATTTTTGATACATGTCATGCTAGATCATTGCACATCTTGGTACACTGCCAGAGGCATTCCTATTGAGTCATATTGTTTCATAGTTCTTCATATCGAGTTTTCATATTGAATTGCACGTAAATAAAAGTGTGATGATCATCATTAGAGCATTGTCCCAGTGAGGAAACAAAAATGGGAGAGGCCAAGTGAGCCCACCATTAATAAAAAATAAAAAATGAAAAAAGAGAGAAAAAGAGAGAAGGGACTTTGCTACTATCCTTTACCACACTTGTGGCTCAAAGTAGCACCTTGTTCTTCATATAGAGAGTCTCATGTTATGTCATTTTCATATGTTAGTGGGAATTATTTTCATTATTAAAAAGTTGGCTTGTATATTCCGATGACGGGATTCATCTAATGACTGAGGTCTTCATGAGCAAGCAAGTTGGATGCACACCCCACTGAGCTTCAGTTGAGCTTTCATACACTTATAACTCTAGTGCATCATTTGCATGGCAATCCCTACTCCTCGCATTGATATCTATAGATGGGCATCTCAATAGCCCATTGATACGCCTAGTTGATGCGAGACTTTCTTCTCCACTTTCTACACCTTTGATATCTACCAACATATTCTATCCCACCTTTATGCTATGTCCATGGTTCACGCTCATGTATTGCGTGAAGAATAAAAAGTTGATGCACATTGAAAAAGTACGATCCGATTGCTTGACTTGGACACCATGGTCCTTGACATTTTTATTAATGTGGTGAAGACAGAGCCATGCCTTGCTAATATGATAAAATGAATGGGGTAAACATTCTTTTAGGATCATATACTTTGAAAGATTGATGATTATGTTGCTCATGCCTAGAAATATTACTATGGTGATGTTCGTTAATTCATCATTCTCAATGAGCATAAATGCAAAAGATTACATATCGGGTAGCACGTCACATCAAAAATTCTGTTTTTATCATTTACCTACTCGAGGACAAGTTGGAATTAAGCTTGGGGATGCTGATACGTCTCCAACGTATCTATAATTTTTGATTGTTCCATGCTATTATATTATCATTCTAGGATACTTTTTGAGCATTAATTTACCAATTTATATTATTTTGAGCACTAACCTATTGACCCAGTGCCCAGTGCCAGTTGTTGTTTTCTGCGTGTTTTTGTCTTTTCAGGTTTACAGTACCAAACGAAGTCCAATTGCCCCAAAACTTTTTTATGATTTTTTCCGGACCAAAAGAAGACCTAGAAGCTTCGGGAGAAGACCGGAGGCCGCACGAGGGAGGCATAAGACAACAGGTCACGCCCAAGTGGGGTCGGCGCGCCCTGATGGCTTGTCCCTCCCTGGTGGCCCGCCTACCCCCGTTCTCTGGCCTATAAATTCACATATTTTCCAAAAACCCTAGAGGGCATCCTGAAACACTTTTTCCGCCTCCGCGATCCCATCTGGAGCTCCGTTCTGGCACCCTGCCGGAGGGGGGATCGATCACGGAGGGCTTCTTTATCAACCTTACTGCCCTCATGATGATGTGTGAGTAGTTCACCACAGACCTACGGCTCCGTAGTTAGTACCTAGATGGATCTCTCTCTCTCTCTCTCTCTCTCTCTCTCTCTCTCTCTCTCTCTCTCTCTCTCTCTCTCTCTTTTGATCTTCAATACAATGATCATCGCATCTTCGCTTTGATCTATCCGATGTAATTCTTTTGTATGGTGCGTTTGTAGGGATCCGATGAATTGTGGGTTTATGTCCATATTATTCATGAAAAGATATTGAATTATTGCTGGTATTTTATTTGCATGATTGTTGTAGCTTCGTAATCCTCTCCAATTTACTGAAATAGTTGTAGTGGGTTCAATCTGGCGGTGCTCTATATCCCAGTGACAGAAAGGGACAAGACACATCTTTGTATTGCTTCCACTAAGAATAAAACGATGCGGTTAGTTCATATTAATTGAATTCTCTTTGTCTACATCATGTCATTGTTCTCCAAGCATTACTCTGTTTTACATAATACTCTAGATGCATGCTGGATAGCGGTCGATAGGTGGAGTAATAGTAATAGGTGCAGCCAGGAGTCGGCCTATTTGCTTATGGATGTGATGCCTATATATACATGATCATTGGCATGAATATCACATAACTATGCGCTTTTCTATCAATTGCCCAACAATAATTTGTTTACCCGCCGTATGTTGCCTACATGAGAGATGCCGCTAGGGAAAACTATGGTCCCCGAGTCTATTCACTTATATATTTACAAAACCTATCATTACCTTGCTGCCATTATTTATTTTTTATTTTATTTTGCAATTTAAAATTAACTGCTATCATCTACACACTTCATGTGCTTGCAAATAATGAGTCCAAGGGGACTGACAACCCTCTTGCCCGCGTTGGGTGCAAGTGTTTGCTCTTTTGTGTGCAGCCGCTGAAGACGGTTGGTGATTGAAATTCCTATTGGTTCGATAAATCTTGGTTCTTAAATGAGGGAAATACTTATCCGTATTGTGCTGCAATTACCCGTTCCTCTTCGCGGAAAACCCAACGCAGATCACAAGTATCAAGCTTGAACATGCGAATTATTCAGAACAATTTGCAATATCTATACATCACAAACGAAGCCTGAACTTTACCCCGTGTGCGATGAGCTTGAACGTGAAAATATTTCTATCCAAGCTTCCAACGTAAGATTGGTACGGGGGGTGAGGGAGGTAGATATTTTCGCGGTAGCCCAAAATTTTCGTTCGGTGCAACAAAGAACTGGCGCGGAAAGTGTCATCGGACACAATCCCTTATTCAGAACTGTGTGCGATATCTATACATCACAAACGAATCCTGTACTTTACCCCGTGTGTGATGAGCTTGAACATGCAAAATATTCATAACTGTTTGCGATAGGTATACATCACAAATTAAGGCTGAACTTTACCCCGTGTGCGATGAGCTTGAACAATCAAATTTTTGTGTCCATGCTTCCGACGTAAGATTGGATACTACATTGCACATGGTTCGGGCCAACAAATTGTGTGTGATGTACTTGAATTCCATTTTCATTTGGAAGACAGAATGGGGATATGGCAGCAAAGTTTGGTCCGGATTTCCCTGGTTACAATTGTCATCCACAATCGCATAATTTAACATCAATTGCTAATTTGCGTACTACACAAATTAAAGAGCCTACACCACAGCCCGCACTTACTTAATCAAGCAATTAAACAGAGCTGGTTGACCTAAACATTACTCTAACAAAAGACCAGCGCTCTAAACAAAGACCAATGTTTCGCCGTACGCTCGTCGATCTCCGCCGCATCCTCCATGACCAGCTCGTGGTCGACGCCCTCCAGGGGAAGGGGCTCCATGGCATCCATCGCCATATACTCCGTAAAACTCCAGCAGTCCGCGTGTCATCTCTTTGGAAAAGGCCGCCACGAGCCGGGTGTCGGCGGTCGCTGTCCGGGCGTTGACGGCCACCATCTCAGCTAGGAAGGCTGCCGACGAACGGACGGCTGCCTGAGCGCTCTCGGCGATTGCCAACTCTTCGGACATAGGTTACCGACCAATGTCGGAGAAGGGCGCTGCTATTTGTGCGGTGACCGACACGAGCTGGGCGTCGGCGGCCTCGGCATACGCGTGGGAAGCTGCCATCAGGGCCACTGTAGCCGCCGTGGAACGGACAGTTGTTGTGCCACTCTCGCCATTTCCTATCCGAGTCATAGATGTTGCTTCTGCCCTCTCAGCTGCAGCAGAAGCCCTTTCGGCGGCTGCAGCCGCCCTGTCGGAGATTGCGGCCGCGTTCAAGGATGTTGTGAGCACGTTCATGGCTGATGCGTCCGTGCTCGGGCTAGAGTGGGTCGCTGAAGTTGCCTTCACGATGCGGATCCACGTCCCCATCTTTCACCGGCGACGTTTGAACAGTATAGTGGTCTTGAGGAGTAAGTGTGACTGTGTGGTTGACGCGCCGGTAGTGGACTGAAGTCGCTGAAGCTTCCGGCGTAAGCCATATATGAGGATTGGCCCAAGATATTTTATACCACATCACACACGTTTCATGATCAAGAACTGTTTGCGGTGTACTTGATTTTCATATTGTTTTGAAATGAAAAATGAGGTAGCATCGGCAATTGAAGGTGTTTGGATTGCAATAAAATTTATCTGCAGTAAACGTGCAACTATAGGAGTGTTTGTTAAAATATGGAATTATTCAGGGTTGTTTTAGGCTTTTTTAAACATTTAAATAGTTTTTTAGACATTTCATGTGCATAGTTCAAATATGAATTGCAGTTAAGCACGTGTTAGAGTGCACCTGAATGGGTTAAAAATCATATATGTGTCACAGCATAAATGTTTTGGTCCCATGCAAGGAATGAAAATGAAATTCAAACCTCTCGGTATTTTGGCTCGGCCGTAGACATTGAGAATCCCTGTTTTCAAATTCCAGTAAATCTAAATATCGTCAGAAGTTCATGAAACTTTGCATGGTGTCATGTCATTGCTCATGTGTGTTGTGGTAAAAAAATTGCCCAATTTGGGACAAGTTTTGGCACAAACCTCTTACAAACTGAAGATTCTAACAAGAAGTCATTGGTTCCGATAGGAAACGTTCACCATTTATGTGTGAAACAACATCCACCGTCTCTTCTCGCCTTGAATTTATTTCTAGAGTCACCATAGAGCAACATGACTGTCGCGCTAAACTATGGAATTTTCCACGGTTCGTTTGGCCTTTTTAATACATTAATTGAGTTTTCTAGGCATTTAGTTTGCATAATTCGAATTTTAAGTGCAACCACAAGGTTTAGCGCATGACAATATGTTGAAAAATCATATACGTTTCCCTGGATGCATGTTTAGGTCCCACACAAGAAATAGGAATGAATTTCAAACATCCCATCGTCTTTGCTCGGCCGCAAACATTGGAAAACTTGGTTTTTAAATTCCTGTAAATCCAAACCTCATTAGAAATTCATGAAACTTGGGCATGGTGTCATGACCTTGCCTGTTGTGGGTTGTGATAAAAAAATTGCCCAATTTAGGGCAAGTTTTGGCACAAGCCTCTTACAAACTGGAGATTCTCACAAGAAAGCCATGTGGTTCTGATAGGAAACGTTCCCTTTTATGTGCGAAACAACATCTGCCATCTCTTCTCGCCTTGAATTTATTTATAGAGACACCATTGAGTAACATGACTGTCGTACTAAACTATGGAATTTTCCAGGGTTCGTTTGGCCTTTTTAATATATTAATTGAGTTTTATCGGCATTTAATGTGCATAATTCAAATTTGAACTACAACCACAAGGTCTAGCGCATGAAAATAGGTTGAAAAATCATATACATTTCCCTGGATGCATGTCTATGTAACAGCCCGAGACCGATGCTCCACAAGACTCCCCTTTTATTTCCATTCTCGTCGTGTGATTCGGTTGTTTGTCGCATTCATCATCGCATCATTCGCATCATCCGCATTGCATCGGCACTCCATTGCCGTCATTTTTTTCAAAAGTTGTATCCGTTCGTAGTCGCTGGTTCTCTCCGTTCTTGTCGTTGACCATTTTGAGTCCAATCACACACACGCGCGCCCGCGACATCGTTTAAAAAATATTTTTAAAAGCGCGCGAAAAATATTCTCGGATTGGGTCGAAAGTTGGTGTGCGGTATTGTTTTATTGTAGGTAGACTGCCTGCCAAGTTTCGTCACAATCAGAGGTCGTTTGATACCCCAACGGTTGACCGTAGCGGCACCGTCATCGGTTTATTCATCGGACGTTTTGGTTTATAAAACTCTGTTGCGGGGCGTCTGTTTTCGCTCTTTGCTATGCCCAGCCCCTCTGCACAGTGCACTGACCCCTCGCGCGCGCCCGATAACTTCCCGAACCAAAAATGTATGGTCGTGACCGTCGGGTCCGGATCAACCCCGAAATACCCCAAACCATCATCCGTTTGTCAATTGGACTCCCTAACCTATTTATCTCAACCGTCCGACATAATCGGAGGGTCCAAACCCTAGTCCGTTTCGCTATATATAGATCACCTAGACTAATCCCTAATTTCTAGGGATCCTCCTAGCCGCCGCCACTCCTCCTGTCGTGTCTCCCTTGGGATCTCCTCCCGATCCAACTCCCCTCACAGCCGCAGCCTCAGACCACCTCCTTGATTTCCGGGCCAACCCAATCAGCTAGCATCCCCACCTCCCTGGACTCGTCTGAGTGCCGCAGATGCCCAACTCCGCAGCCGTGCCGCTGGCAGCTCCTCGCCGCGCGCCTCAAGCCGCCGCCTGCGTCCACGCTTGCAGGAGCCTGCGAGCAGCAGTTGTGCCCGAGATCCTGGCCCCGAGCGCCTTGACCTCATCAGGAGCCCTGTCGCCTCCCTGTGCCGCCGACCCGCCTCCGCCTCGACCCTGCAGGGAATGGAACCCCGGCGACCGGATTCGGCCACCCCGATAGCTGCACCCCTCGGATCCGCTTGCCCTGGGCTCCTCCTTGCCTCCTCGCCGCCGCAGCAGCAGGTCCAAGACCCCGTCGCTCCTCTCCCGTTCTCTCCTACTTCCTGTGCTCTCTCCTTACTCCCGTTGCATCTCTCTCTGAACTGCGCTCCATCTTTTTCTTTGGTTGGACAGGAAACCTCGCCATGGTCGCATCTGTTGGGACAAACCCCGGACCAATCCTCCCCGGCGACACACGCCGGGCAGCCTTCCGGCGACACAAACACCGGACGAAGGTAGACGAAGGAGACACCATGATTTTTCCGGCGACGAACGCCGCGGTGCACCAACGCATGTATTTTGGCTTTATTTCTCTCAACGACTCGAACACACACATGAGGTACACACGCACGCATGCGGCACAACCCGAAAGAACTCTCACGTCGACCGGGCACACACCACGGTCCCGACGGAGACTACATCTTCTAAGCCCCTCACACTTGGCTCGGCACACCCCGTCGCTCGGCAACACACCGAAGCACGGCTACACACACCGGCGCAACCAATCAATACACAGGGGAGGTATTTATACCCGTGCGCACAGACGCACGACTCGGCCACAACTCCAC
This sequence comes from Elymus sibiricus, assembly GCA_039707655.1. Taxonomy (NCBI): domain Eukaryota; kingdom Viridiplantae; phylum Streptophyta; class Magnoliopsida; order Poales; family Poaceae; genus Elymus; species Elymus sibiricus. Next base: position 346,935,388 of record CM077669.1, on the reverse strand, counting down.
GCACGCACTAACTAGCCTGAACTCCCGGCCACCACTACATCGTGGTGCTTATCCTCTAATGACCGAGCCCACTCTCCCATGCATATAGCCAGCTAACAAAATCATGCATGCACGGACACCCTCATCGCGGCTACGTACCGGCGTCTAGCTCGACGCACGCACACACAACGTGGCTTATGCCTAACAATCTCCCCCTAAGCCACGACCTCGCTGCATGGCCTGCCGGCAGGAGCCTCGACTCTTGTATATCATCGTCACGGCCGCGGACTCGACCGGCGCGCCGACGCCGCTCGCCACCGCCGCGGACTCAACCTGGCGCGCCTACGCCGGTCACCACCGCTGCGGACTCGCCGCCCGTCGTCGTCGCCATGCGCCGCAGCTGCGCCGCCTCGACCTCCATCTCCGCCGCGCTCGTCGCGGACTCACCGCGCGCCGCCTGCGCGTCCGCCATGACCGCCCCAGCGCCGCGCACCTCCATAGGCCGACACACGGGAGCTCCGCGCAGCCGTCGACGAGCGCCGCCACCGCCGGCACGCCTCCGGCACGGCGAACCACGCCCAAGACAACCAAGCTCATGATACCAAACGTTGGGACAAGCCTCGGACCAATCCTCCCCGGCGACACACGCCGGGCAGCCTTCCGGCGACACATGCGCCGGACGAAGGTAGACGAAGGAGACACCATGATTTTTCCGGCGACGAACGCCGCGGCGCACCAACGCCTGTATCTTGGCTTTATTTCTCTCAACGACTCGAACACACGCATGAGGTACACACGCACGCACGCGGCACAACCCGGAAGAACTCTCACGTTGACCGGGCACACACTATGGTCCCGACGGAGACTACATCTTCTACGCCCCTCACACTTGGCTCGGCACACCCCGTCGCTCGGCAACACACCGGAGCACGGCTACACACACCGGCGCAGCCAATCAATACACAGGGGAGGTATTTATACCCGTGCGCACAGACGCACGACTCAGCCACAACTCCACGCACGCACTAACTAGCCTGAACTCCCGGCCACCACTACATCGTGGTGCTTATCCTCTAATGACCGAGCCCATTCTCCCATGCATATAGCTAGCTAACAAACTCATGCATGCACGGACACCCTCATCGCGGCTACGTATCGGCGTCTAGCTCGACGCACGCACACACAACGTGGCTTATGCCTAACAGCATCAAGTTTGGCCATGGAGTGCCGCCGCAGGTCAATTTCTCCGGAGCTGCAGGTCGAGCACCATGCCTCGCCCCTCTCTTCTTCTCCCTCCGTTTTTCCTCTGCTCTCTCTAATCTCTCAAGCTCTCTCTCTTTTCTGTGAGACAACAGGACCGAGCAGGAGCTCGTCCATGGCCGCCTTGACCTCATGTCCACTCGCGCCATTGCCATCCATCGCGGGATCTCGCTGTGCTCCGCCCGTATCCAGCGGTTCCGTGACCTTCGTTGCCCTCTGGACCCTCGCCTCCACCGCCTGTAAGTCCCGTCGGCCGCCGCGTTTGCCCGTTGCCACGCCGGTGAGATTCCCGTGCGTTCTTTGGAAATGAAGGCTTCGCCTTTGATTCTAGTTAAAAGAAGCTGAGCTCGTTAATGGATACAAACGCTGAGTTATCCCACTGGTCATGCACACATGATTCCATCCAGGAGGTCCTGGGTTCGAGTCCCAGGCTCCACATTTTTGCTTGGCCTTTTAATTTCAGTGTGGCACTGACATTCTTGACCCACCTGTCATACGCCATCCGGATCTGGGCCTGATTCGGCCCGTTACGTTTTTTTTTGACAAATTTCTCAACTATTCAGCACATTGCATATTACAAATGCCATTGTCTTTAAATTGCTAATAACTAAATGATCGTGCATCGGATTAAAATAATGTATATATGTAAAATGCTCAGAATTTTGTGTAGATTAATAATATGCAACTTTCATCCATGATAAAAATATTTAAACTTGATGTTTGCAATAATTTGCATAAATGCCATGTTTAAACGGTTTGTCTCATAACTAAATAACCGTAGCTCCGAATTATATGACCCACATATGCAACTTGACTAGAAAAACGCGTAGAACCTCATGGTGAACTTTATGTTGCTGTTTAATAAAGATAAAAAATATGCTTAGGATAGATCTGGACCAAATCCTTATTATGCATATGAGGTTGTTCGGTAATGCTATATAATGCTTCCGGCCTCATTTAAAATGCCTAGATGATGTAGTTCTTCATGCTTCACCTCTTTCCATGATTAACAACATTTAAAATGATCGTTAGTTAAACAACATTAACCGTATTTCTATTAATATGGAGAGTTACTATTTTGTTATATGTATGCCCTCTTTCTCCATTTAAAATTGTGTAATTCTATCTTCACCTTGTGCCATGATCATCCATGTTGAACAACATTTAATATTGATGAGTACCTAAACGAGAGTGAACTAAATGATTCGAACGTGGAGTTTCGTCAATATGCAACTCGTTGCATATTGAGCTTCACTTAATGTGTAGAAGTCGATTGTTGTGCTTTGCCATGTCATGCATAACATGCATCATGTCATGCATATGTTGTGGTGTTTATCATGTGTTGATTGTTGTTTCCGGATTGCTTCTTCTCGATAGAGTTCCGAAAGCGTTCGGAGTGTGAGGATTCGTTCGACTACGTTGGCTCGTCTTCTTCATGGACTCGATCTTCTTCCAAGCGGGATCTCAGGCAAGATGATCATTTCCCTGGATACCATTACTATCATTGCCACGCTAGATGTCTCGTTTCTATCGCTGTCTCGCTACCTGCCACTTGTAAGTCATGCCTCCCAAATGCCATGATAAGCCTCTAACCCCTCCACATCCCAGCAAAACATTGTTTGGCCATGTTACCGCTTGCTCAGCCCTTCTTATAGCGTTGCTAGTTGCAGGTGCAATTGTTTCCATGTGCAACATGGATATTTTGTTATATCACAATATTATTGATATTTAATTTAATGCACATATATACTTGGTAAAGGGTGGAAGGATTGGCCTTTTGCTCGGTGTTTTGTTCCACTCTTGCCGCCCTAGTTACTTGTGTACCGGTGTTATGTTCCATAATTGAGCGCTCCTAACATGCTCGGGGTTGTTAGGGGACCCCCTTGATTTTCGTTTTAGGATAAAACTTGTCTGGCAAGGCCCAACATTGGTACTACATTTGCCTAATAACTAATAAAATTGCATAGGGACTTTTCGGACCCCGTGGATAATTAATCAACAACCCGGGCCAGTGCTCCTCATGAGTTTTGGTCCAAAACAGAGCACTATGCGGGGCCACCCCGGGGTAACTCGGGTGATGTCTATCAGGCCACTGTACACTAGCTTATTTGGTCGTGTCCTGAGAACGAGATACGCGGCTCCTATCGGGTTCGTCGACACGCCGGGCGGCCTTGCTGCATTTGTTTTACCTTTCTCGAACGTCTTGTGCGAGGAATTCCGAAAATACTTCGGACTATCTCGAGGTTGCGATTTTCCAGTGGAATTGCCTAGGAAGATGACGAGATTCGTGGTCGAGGTTATTCCCGCGGCGTGTGGTTAGTTTGTGATGGATGAGTTGGAGCACCCCTGCAGGGTTAAATCTTTCGGAAAGCCGTGCCCGCGGTTACGTGGCAACTTGGAAACTTTGTTTAACACCCGGTCATAGCAAACTTGAAGTAAACTCTAATAAAATACACCAACTGTGTGCGTAACCGTGACTGTCTCTTCTCGTGATTTCTGAACCGAGAGAGAACACGGTGGGGTTATGTTTGTTCGTAAGTAGGTGTTCAGGATCTCTTAGAGATCATTACTAGTTCACGACCGTTTATGCGACAATCATCCCCCCTTTATTCTTGTACTCGTAAGTTAGCCACTCAAATAAATGCTTAGTGCTTGTTGCAGCCTCACCACTTAACCATACCTCACCCATTAATCTTTAATAGTCTTGATACCCTTGGAAATGAGATTGCTGAGTCCCCGTGGCTCACATATTACTACAACAACAGTTACAGGTACAGGTAATGCGATTGTTTGACGTGAGCGCGATGCTTGTTTTGATTTGGAGTTCTTCTTCTTCTTCTTCTTCATCGATCTAGGATGGGTTCCAGGCGGCAGCCTGGGATAGCAAGGATGGATGTCATTTTATCGTTTGTTTTCGTCCATAGTCGGACCCTGCTCTTTTGTATGATGTTTGGACATGTTGTTGTATTGATATGATATTGATGTAGCTTGTGGCGAGTGTAAGCCAATTCCGTATACTCATCTCTTCTTTACATGTACTTGTAATGATATCCATTCTTGCAAAACGACGAGATGCGCTTCTATCCCTGTCGAGGCCCTCGTGCCAAAATAAGGATATGATTGCATCTTGGGCGTGACAGTCTACCTCCCACGAAAGAAATGGGAATGAATTTCAAACATCCTTGCGTCTTGGCTCGGACGCAAACATTGGGAAACTTGTTTTTTAAATTCCTGTAAATCCAAACCCCATATATTCATGAAACTTGGGCATGGTGTCATGACCTTACCTGTTGTGTGTTGTGGTAAAAAAATTGCCCAATTTTTGACAAGTTCTCGCACAAGCCTCTTGAAAACCGGAGATTCTCACAAGAAAAGCCATGTGGTTCTCATAGGGAACATTCACCTTTTATGTGCGAAACAACATCCGCCGTCTCTTCTCGCCTTGAAATTATTTATAAAGACACCATAGAGCAACATGACTGTCATGCTAAACTATGGAATTTTCCAAGGTTCGTTTGGTCTTCTTAATATATTAATCGAGTTTTCTAGGCATTTAATGTGCATATTTCAAATTTGAACTACAACCACAAGGTCTAGCGCATGAAAATATGTTGAAAAATCACATATGTTTCCCTGGATGCATGTCTAGGTCCCACGCAAGAAATGGGAATGAATTTCAAACATCCGAGCGTCTTCGCTCGGACGCAAAATTGGGAAATTTGGTTTTTAAATTCCTGTAAATCCAAACCTCGTCAGATATTCATGAAACTTGGTCATGGTGTCATGACCTTACCTGTTGTGTGTTGTGGTAAAAAAAATACCCAATTTTGAACAAGTTTTGGCACAAGCCTCTTGAAAACCGGAGATTCTCATAAGAAAAGCCATGTGGTTCCGATTGGGAACGTTCACCTTTTATGTGCGAAACAACATCCGTCGTCTCTTCTCGCCTTGAAATTATTTACAGAGACACCATAGAGCAACATGACTGTCGTGCAAAACTATGGAATTTTCCAAGGTTCGTTTGGCATTTTTAATACATTAATCAAGTTTTCTAGGCATTTAATGTGCATAATTCAAATTTGAACTACAACCACAAGGTCTAGCGCATGAAAATATGTTGAAAATCATATATGTTTCCCTGGATGCATGTCTACCTCCCACGCAAGAAATGGGAATGAATTTCAATCATCCTTGCGTCTTGGCTCGGACGCAAACATTGGGAAACTTGTTTTTTAAATTCCTGTAAATCCAAACCTCATATATTCATGAAACTTGGGCATGGTGTCATGACCTTGCCTGTTGTGTGTTGTTTTAAAAAATTACCCAATTTTGAACAAGTTTTGGCACAAGCCTCTTGAAAACCGGAGATTCTCACCAGAAAATCCATGTGGTTCCGATTGGGAACGTTCACCTTTTAAGTGCGAAACAACATCCGTTGTCTCTTCTCGCCTTGAAATTATTTATAGAGACACCATAGAGCAACATGACTGTCGTGCAAAACTATGAAATTTTTCAAGGTTCGTTTGGCATTTTTAATACATTAATCGAGTTTTCTAGGCATTTAATGTGCATAATTCAAATTTGAACTACAACCACAAGGTATAGCTCATGAAAATATGTTGAAAAATCATATGTTTCCCTGGATGCATGTCTACCTCCCACACAAGAAATGGGAATGAATTTCAATCATCCTTGCGTCTTGGCTCGGACGCAAACATTGGGAAACTTGTTTTTTAAATTCCTGTAAATCCAAACCTCATATATTCATGAAACTTGGGCATGGTGTCATGACCGTGCCTGTTGTGTGTTGTGGTAAAAAATTACCCAATTTTGAACAAGTTTTGGCACAAGCCTCTTGAAAACCGGAGATTCTCAAAAGAAAAGCCATGTGGTTCTCATAGGGAACGTTCACCGTTTATGTGCGAAACAACATCCGCCGTATCTTCTCGCCTTGAAATTATTTATAAAGACACCATAGAGCAACATGACTGTCGTGCTAAACTATGGAATTTTCCAAGGTACGTTTGGCCTTTTTAATACATTAATCGAGTTTTCTAGGCATTTAATGTGCATAATTCAAATTTGAACTACAACCACAAGGTATAGCTCATGAAAATATGTTGAAAAATCATATGTTTCCCTGGATGCATGTCTACCTCCCACACAAGAAATGGGAATGAATTTTAATCATCCTTGCGTCTTGGCTCGGACGCAAACATTGGGAAACTTGTTTTTTAAATTCCTGTAAATCCAAACCTCATATATTCATGAAACTTGGGCATGGTGTCATGACCGTGCCTGTTGTGTGTTGTGGTAAAAAATTACCCAATTTTGAACAAGTTTTGGCACAAGCCTCTTGAAAACCGGAGATTCTCAAAAGAAAAGCCATGTGGTTCTCATAGGGAACGTTCACCGTTTATGTGCGAAACAACATCCGCCGTATCTTCTCGCCTTGAAATTATTTATAAAGACACCATAGAGCAACATGACTGTCGTGCTAAACTATGGAATTTTCCAAGGTACGTTTGGCCTTTTTAATATATTAATCGAGTTTTCTAGGCATTTAATGTGCATATTTCAAATTTGAACTACAACCACAAGGTCTAGCACATGAAAATATGTTGAAAAATCACTTTTGTTTCCCTGGATGCATGTCTAGGTCCCACGCAAGAAATGGGCATGAATTTCAAACATCCTAGTGTCTTGGCTCGGACGCAAAATTGGGAAAATTGGTTTTTAAATTCTTGTAAATCCAAACCTCGTCAGATATTCATGAAACTTGGTCTTGGTGTCATGACCTTGACTGTTGTGTGTTGTGGTAAAAAAAACTACCCAATTTTGAACAAGTTTTGGCACAAGCCTCTTGAAAACCGGAGATTCTCACAAGAAAAGCCATGTGGTTCCGATTGGGAACGTTCACCTTTTATGTGCGAAACAACATCCGTCGTCTCTTCTCGCCTTGAAATTATTTATAGAGACACCTTAGAGCAACATGACTGTCGTGCAAAACTATGGAATTTTCCAAGGTTCGTTTGGCATTTTTAATACATTAATCGAATTTTCTAGGCATTTAATGTGCATAATTCAAATTTGAACTACAACCACAAGGTCTAGCGCATGAAAATATGTTGAAAAATCATATATGTTTCCCTGGATGCATGTCTACCTCCCACGCAAGAAATGGGAATGAATTTCAAACATCCTTGCGTCTTGGCTCTGACGCAAACATTGGGAAACTTGTTTTTTAAATTCCTGTAAATCCAGACCTCATATATTCATGAAACTTGGGCATGGTGTCATGTCCTTGCCTATTGTGTGTTATGGTAAAAAACATTCCCAATTTTGGACAAGTTTTGGCACAAGCCTCTTACAAACCGAAGCTTCTCACAAGAAGCTTTGTGGCTTCAATAGGGAACATGCATGTCACATTTGCGGGTGAAACGATATCCGATGCCTCTTGTCTCCCTTATTTTTTATAGAAACAACATAGAAAAATAGGTGCATAGTGCAAAAATATGAATAAATTAAGGGATCATCTGACTTTCTAATACATTAATTGAGTTTTTCATGTACACAATTCAAATTCGACCTACAGTCACAAGGTCTATGTTGGGAAGGGCCTCGTCATATAAGCACAAATATGTTGTGGTATTTTTCGTGTCCACTTTGATAGAGGGCGCAAACATTATTGATAGCCAACAAAGGCATTTTGGAACAAAAAGTTGTCACATTACCATCGCAAACGGGCGTATTATTTATAAATCATGGATGTTCTACTGACCATTTATGTGATGCCACGCGTTGCACTCTATATTGGCTAGGAGGTAGCGTGCGGACAGGTGTTTGAGTAGACGGGAGGCGTGCGAGCAGTCCTCCACACGCTCATCGGTGAGGCGTGTCCTTTGACCGTCATCACAATCGTTTCAGATTGAATACCCGTATGCAGACCGAGGGCAATGGTTCCTTCGCCACTGCTAAGCCAAGTCAAAATCTGGCGCGAAGGATTTTTTCATTGCGTCATCGCGAACGTTTGTATATGATGACCCGAGTGCTTAGTACAGACAATGAGTTCAGATTTGCATCTGTCATATTGGGTACATTGCCATTTGTCAAATTGGAAACTTTGGCATTCGTCGATCTAGTAGCATTGACATCTAACATCATTGTAACACTAACATTTGTCAAATTTTGCAGGAACAAAATCACTATTACGGTGCAATTTTGCAACAAAAATTCATTGAACATATATTTCACTCATAGATTAAACAATGGTCTTTGTACAAAACAGTTCAACAAGACAGTTGAACCGAACAAACTTTTCCCCAATTGTTCCCAACCACGTACTGAAATAGCTAGTTCAACTATATATACTAGCTAATTTAGAGTACGTGGTACAGTTCAACCATATCTATTGTTAGATGAACTAAACAAAATAGCCCCTAAATATTAGTACTATGGAGGGGTTCTGTACTACTTCCAGCAGCCTCTCCTCTGCCAAGCGTGTTCAGTAAGAGGCAAAGGAGGAGGAGCCTACTAACGAGTTGGAGTAGCCGAATTTGTCGCATGTCGCTGCTGCCCTCCGCCGCTCCTGACGTGCCTCCTCGAAGCGACGAGACTCGGCATAGATCTCCTCATTCCGCACCACAGTTGCGGCGTCTGCTGCGGCCACGGCGGTGGTGATCCTCTTTGCATGCTCGACCTGGCGTTCCTCTTCCTTATGTAGGAAGTTGATGTAGCTCGTAAGGCCGCTGACGCAAAAGCCGAGCGACTGAGCTTCGGCGTCAGCCTCCTCCTCCCGCCTTCGGGCCGCAGTGGCGGAGCGGGTGATCGCCCCGGCGGCTAACGGTGGGGTGAACAATGATGTGGTGGCAGCCAAGGCGGCCGCTGGTGGGGTGGCGACAACGGCGGCCGACGATGGGGTGGCGGCCACAGTGGTCGCCGATAGTAGCTTCCTTCGGGCAAAGGTGGAGGAGCGTGTGGTGGGTGGCATCCGCACACCCAACAAGGACGCCACTGATAACCCACAAGTATAGGGGATCACGATAGTCTTCACGGGTAGTATTTCACCCTAATTTATTTATTTGACACAAGGGGAGCCAAAGAATATTTATTGGCCTTGACAGTTGAGTTGTCAATTCAACCGCACCTGGGATATCTCTCTGCAGCAAAGGTTTAGTAGCAAGGCAAATAGTAGTAGCAAATGTAATAGTAGTAGTGACAGCAGGAATTTTGTAGCAGTTGTGACAGAAGCAGTAGCAATAGTAACTTAGCAAGATTCAGTAAATGTAAAGCGTAGGCACATGGATCGGTGATGGATAATGATTTAGATGACATTGATCATATAACAGTTACACACTAGGGCGATACAGAACTAGCTCCAATTCATCAATGTAATGTAGGCATGTATTCAGTATGTAGTCATACGTGCTTGCGATAAGAACTTGCATGACATCTTTTGTCCTACCCTCCCGTGGCAGCGGGGTCCTATTGGAAACTAAGGTATATTAAGGCCTCCTTTTAATAGAGAACCGAAACAAAGCATTAACACAGGGTGAATACATGAACTCCTCAAACTACGGCAATCACCGGAAAGAATCCCAATTATTGTCACCTTGGGGTATGCGGATCAAGACACATAATAGGTGCATACAACTTGCAAGATAGGATCCAAATCACTCTTATATTCATGAAAACATAATAGGTTCAGATCTGAAATCATGGCACTCGGGCCCTAGTGACAAGCATTAAGCATAGAAAAGTCATAGCAACATCAATCTCAGAACATAGTGGATACTAGGGATCAAGCCCTATCAAACTTTACTCGATTACATGATCAATCTCATCCAATCACACCACTGTCCAGCAAGCCTACAAAGGAATTACTCACTCCCGGTGGTGACCATCATGGCAGTGTTGATGGATAAGGGTTGGTGATGACGATGGCGACGATTTCCCCTCTCCGGAGTCCCAAACGGACTCCAGATCAGCCCTCCCGAGGAAGAACAGGAGGTGGCGGCGGCTCCATCTCGTGAAACGCGATGAAAACTTCTCTTTGATTTTTTTTCCGAAGATGTGAGTTTATAAGACTGGAATTAGGGTCGGAGGAGACACGAGGGCCCCACAAGCCATCAGGGCGCGACCTAGGGGGGCCGCACCCTGATGTGTGGTGTCCCCCTGGCACACCCCCTCCGGCAGGTCTTCGCTCCATAATTCATCATAATTTGCAAAAATAATTCACAAAAAGTTTCGTCCAATCCCGAGAACTTCTATTTCTGCACAAAAATAACACCAAGGTAGTCCTGCTGAAAACAGCGCAAGTCCGGGTTAGTTCCATTCAAATCATGCAAATTAGAGGTCAAAACCAGAGCAAAAGTCTTTGGAAAAGTAGATACGTTGGAGACGTATCTGCCATGTGCACAACACGCTTTCGGCGACGGTGTCACCGACGCGGTGCAGCCTCCCAGCTGGAGCTGTCCTCTGGCGGAGTGGCGGAGCGACGACGACGGACAGGTGCCATTGACGATTGGGGGAGAAGCAAACTATAGAGAAGCCACGGGCTGGGGGGATGAATGCGATGTGGAGTCACCGGTCTTGAGTGTTTATAAAGCAGACGGCCAAGCATTGGGGTTTGGGGGATTTCGACGAGCCGGGAGGGAAGCTTGCGCGGGAACGAAGTACACAAACGGTTAATAATAAAAAACCGTTTGCGTTTTATTACATAGCAAACGGCCGTTCTGTACGCACCTTTGCGAACTGCTCTACGCATGAGGCGGTTGAGGCGGCCGCGGCGCGCTCTGCTCGCGTCCGTGCGCGCGCGCTCTGTCGGCGTCCCTCCACACGCGAACGATCATGTACGTTTGGGGCGATGCATGCGGTTGCACCATGCACAGCGCCACCATACAATTATACGTGTGACACCATGCAGTTAAGCGCTGCAAAAACCGCCAAGCGGACGTGCCGAAATTCCAGGCGGTCCGGCACCCACCCTTTTATTCCCGTACCCATTTACATTCATCTCTTCCACCTTCCGATCGCGCCACAGAACACAAGAAGCACACCCAAGAAGACAAATAATAGAGAGAGGATGCACATCTCTTCATTGCTTCAACCTTCCAGCGCGGATCCAATGGCGGTTGCCGGCTGAGACGTCTCTAACGTATCGAGAATTTATCAAGTATTCATGCATATTTGCCTATGTCTACAATTCTTTTATTTGGTTTTGATTTACTTTATATGATTTATTTAGAACTAACCCGGACTGACGTTATTTTTAGCAGAATTATTGCGGTGTTGTTTTTGTGAAGAAAATGAAAAGTTCTCGGAATCGCCCGAAACTTTTTGATGATTTTTTCGGGAGGAAATAAGCAATATTGGAGTGAAGAACCACTTTAGGGGAGCCACCTGTGGGCCGCAAGCCATCAGGGCGCCCCCCAGGCCGTGCCCTGATGTGTGCTGGGGCCCACGTGGCTCCGTTGCGCGTGATTCCAACGCTAAAAAATCCTATAAATCCCAGAAACCCCAGAAATAAAGAAAGACTCTCCGCAACGCCGCCGCAACTCTCTGTATCACCGAAAAAACAATCTCGAGCCTTTCCAGTACCCTGCCGGAGAGGGAAATTATCATCCGGTGGCCATCTTCATCATCCCGGCGGAGGCCATGACGAGGAGGGAGTAGTTCACCCTCGAGGCTGAGGGTATGTACCAGTAGCTATGTTTTCAATCTCTCTCTCTCTCTCTCTCTCTCTCTCTCTCTCTCGTGTTCTTGAGATGTCACGATCTTGATGTATCACGGGCTTTGTTAATATAGTTGGATCATATGGTGTTTGTCCTTTGCTATCATGTTGTGATGAATTGAATCTTTCCCTTTGAGATCTCGTTATGTTGGATTGAATATTTTGGTTTGAGAACACTTGATGTACGTCTTGCGTGGGATACTCATAGTGATATTGGGGTATTCTATTGATTCACATGATATATATTGAGGCATCAACTTGCAGATTCCGGTGACCTAGGGGATCTATGTATATGGGTTGATTGCATGTTTTCGTACCATGTTCTCCGATAGAAATCTTCGGGTGCTCCTTGAAGTTCTTTGTGTTGGATTGAATATGATAGATCTTAAATTGTTTGATGCATGTCGTATAATTTACCCACAGATACTTGAGGTGACATTGGAGTATCTAGGTGACATTAGGGTTGATTGATATGTATCATTGGTGTTATTTTAGTACGAACTCTAGGGCTGTTTGTGACACTTATAGGAATAGCACAAAAGATTGATCGGAAAGAATAACTTTGAGATGGTTCTACTACCTACACCAATTTCATCTTATTGTTCTCCGCTAGATATGAACTTTGGAGTGATTCTTTGTTCCACATTGAGGGATGATCATATGATTCAACTATGTTAGCAAAACTTTGGAGTCATTCTTTGTTGCACATTGAGGGATGATCATATGATTCAACTATGAACCCTAGGCCTTATTACCAAGCATTTATACAGTGTTTTGCTCGCTGTCTTACACTTGTTACCTTGCTGTTTTAATATTTTCAGATTACAAAAACCTATATCTACCATCCATATTGCACTTGTATCACCATCTCTTCGCTGAGCTAGTGCATATACAATTTTCCACTGTATTGGGTACGTTGGGGACACAAGAGATTTCTTGTATTTGATTGCAGGGTTGTTTGAGAGAGACCATCTTATGCGTTAAAAGTTTTGAAGTTATGCTTGTTTTGCCATCCTATGCTAGTTGATTCTTGCTCCCATAAATTGTTTGCTCACAAAATCCCTATGCATAGGAAGTGGGTTAGACTTAAATGTGCTTTCCATGTGATCCATGATGCTCTTTTGCATGTTTCAAATACTATTGTTATGGGAGCATCATTGAAATCATCATGCCTAGCTAAAAAGCTTTAAAGAAAAGTGCTTGTTGGGAGACAACCCAACACTTTTACTTTATGTTTTTGAGTGTTCACATGATTAAGCTACTGTATTAATCATGTTTTGTGTCTTTTATTTCAATAAAGTATCAAGTAAAGCCTTTGGGATAGTGTGGATACTTGTTAGTTTGATTCTGTGCAAAAACAGAAACTTTTACGTCCAGTGCAGAATTTCTCTGATTTTACTGGAGAGTCAAAAAATTCTAATTTTTTTCAAAGATTTTGTATGCAAATCCTCTGCGTTGTCCTAAGTTTTCAGAATTTGTAGAGGCTGGGAAGTATTGTTTTCACAGACCGTTCTGTTTTTGACAGATTCTGTTTTGCATGCATAGTTTGTTTGTTTTAGTGTTCACATAGCTTATATTCAGTGATATAAATTATGTGATTGGTAGAATACAGTAGGTATTATGTGATAACAATTATGAATCTTATCTTGACAGTACCTAAGTGAATGATCTTTATTTATTATACTAACCCATCTCACGAAGTTCCGTTAAGTTTTGTGTGATTGAAGTTTTCAAGTTTTGCGTGAGACACCGATATGAGGATAATAAGGAGTGACAAGAACCTAAGCTTTGGGATTCCCATGGCACCCCAAGGTAATATCTAAGGAGGAGTCAAGCGCCTAAGCTTGGGGATGCGCCGGAAGGCATCCCCTCTTTTGTCTTCAACACTATCGGTATATCTTACTTGGAGCTATATTTTTATTCATCACATAATATGTGTTTTTCTTGGAGCATCATTTTATTTTGTTAGCATTTGCTTGTTCTTATTTATAATCTTGTTTTTCAATAAAAATTTCCAAGAATTGCCTTTTAGGATGCTTGAATTGCATGTTTGATGTGTGCTGTGTAAAAACAGAAACTTTTGTTGTAGTGTTTGAATTTTCATATTTTACTGGAATGTGGAAACTTTTGGAATTTTGTACACAGTATTTTCATATAAATCCTTTATCATGTCCTAAATTTTCATAATTTTTCAAGATACAGAAGTGCACTTTGTAAATTAATTGCTACAGACTGTTCTGTTTGGACAGATTGCTGTCATAGTTTTGTTATCTACTTACACTGGTGTAGCGACGTGCTATACAAACGGTTTTTAAACCCTTTCCGCGACGTAGTTATAAACCTTTGCCTTGCTTGTGTGGGCGATAGAGGGGTCCATCCCCACGACATGGAAAACTCGTCGGCGATGGTGACCAACGAACGCAAACGATCTGCAAATATAATTGTGTGCGGTGCAGGAACATATCGCACAGATAATGTTTTGGGCTTACGTGTGGGATTTGGGATCAATCACAAACGTGCAAGACGAGTCAAACGCGTATAATTGCTCATGGAAAACAAAGGAGTTTGACCTTTTACCGTTTGCGAAACATTACCTAATCCACACGGGCCTTTTTATAATCTGTGTGTGATATGTTCATCATCGCACACGAGATTTCTTTGGAAACCGTCTGCCATGCATGGTGAAAGGATCGATATGGTTGACTAGAGGGGGGGTGAATAGGAAACTACCAATTTTCTTTAATCTTTAACAAACTAGGTATAGCAACAAATAGGTTGTCTAGATATGCAACTAGGTGAGCAACCTAAATGATGCTAACAACAATAACTACACAAGTAAGCAAATAAAGGACAATAGGAATGACTTGCGTAAAGTAAAGGTAAGAAGTAACCACGAGTGAAACCGATGGAGACGAGGATGTGTTCCCGAAGTTCCTTCCCTTTGAGGGGAAGTACGTCTCCGTTGGAGCGGTGTGGAGGCACAATGCTCCCCAAGAAGCCACTAGGGCCACCGTATTCTCCTCACGCTCTCACACAATGCGAGATGCCGTGATTCCACTAGTGGTGCACTTGAAGGCGGCAACCGGACCTTTACAAACAAGGTTGGGGCAATCTCCACAACTTAATTGGAGGCTCCCAACACCACCACGAAGCTTCACCACAATGGAGTATGGCTTCACGGTGACCTCTTCCGTCTAGGGTGCTCAAACACCCAAGAGCAACAAGATCCGCAAGGGATTAGTGGGGGGAATCAAATTTCTCTTGGTGGAAGTGTAGATCAAGGCCTTCTCCTCCAAACCCTAGAGCATCAACAAGAATCGATGGCTAGGGAGAGAGATCGGGCAAGAGTAAGCTTTTGGGGCAACAATGGAGCTTTTTGGGAAAGAGGCCACTCTCACTAGAGA
The DNA here is from genome assembly GCA_039707655.1 of Elymus sibiricus. NCBI lineage: Eukaryota > Viridiplantae > Streptophyta > Magnoliopsida > Poales > Poaceae > Elymus > Elymus sibiricus. The sequence goes on along the minus strand of CM077669.1, from coordinate 346,920,013 downwards.
AGAAGACCCCTTTATATAGGGGGGTGGGAAACTGACCGTTTTCTGCCCACTGGTCGTGCATAAGCGGTAGTACCGCTCTGGGGAGCGGTACTTCCGATTGCACGGAAGTACCGGGCATCACACACAGCTGACGGTAGTCAAAGAGCCGGTAGTTCCGCCGGAGCGGTACTACCGCTCCCGCAAGCGATACTTCCGCTTAGCGCTATGGGATGCCCAGACTTAGTGAATAGGATGGAGGCAGTGAGTCAGTACCGCTCAGAGCGGTACTTCCGCTTATAACTGCCGCTCAAAATTCACTCAAGTGACAGAAAGCCAGAGAGCCAAAAATAAGCGGAAGAGACCCGGAAGGAGAGGGCGGCAGTACCGCATAAGCGGTACTACCGGTACTTCCGCTTAAAATAGACATGCCCACTCGAGGAACCCAAAGAGCAATAAATAAGCGGAAGTAGCCCGGTAGTGCAGGGCGGTACTACCGCCGGAGCGGTACTACCGCGCACTGGAGCGGTACTTCCGCTTAACCTATTACTCAGGGCCCTGAAGATAGGGGCAGCTCCATCATGCCGGGAAAAGGGAAGAAGCGGATTTCTACGTGTTTGATTCTCCCAACCTTTCCAAGTGCGGACCCCCTCTTGATAGTACGGATTTTCCTATGACTCAAGTCCACCAACAATAAATCAATAGGAAAACGTCGTCTTCTCTTTTTACAACTGAGGGGCTCACACACCATCTCGTGCCACCTGATAATCTCTGAAAACTGAATGCACACGATTAGTCCGCAAGGGTATTGTCATCAACCACCAAAACTACTTAGGGGGAAATATGCACTCACAATCTCCCCCTTTTTGGTGGGTTGATGATAACACGGGATTTGCCAAAAACAATAAGCAATAAGATATAGACAAACCCGACAACTACCAAATATAGAGGGGCTCCCCCTAGATGTGTGCACTATTTTAATATGCCTTTGGAATGCAAAGTGCACACAGCTAGGATCAACACTCCCCCTATATTTTATAGACACAACCAATTATCTTGCTAATCAGATAGAGAGATATAAGCAGGTAGTTTCATAAAGTAACTAATGTAAGCATAACAAGGTAGGATGGATAGCATGTCTTACACCATACATTAGTACTCATAGGTCTGGACCACATAAACCAAAGCAAGCAAATAAAAGAGTTCACGAGAGATAAAATGTGCAGATAGAATAAACACTCGTGACTCAGCAAAGCCAATAAATCCAAATCCCTACTCACTCTCTCCCCCTTTGGCATCGAGACACCAAAAGGGGCATAGAGGACTAAAGTAAGTCAAGGTGATGGAAGCCTAAAAGAGATCAGTCCTCCTCATCATCATCCTCCTCATCAGAGGCAGCAAGGACATCCTCGTCTGACTCAGCCGACGGACAGTGCTCCTGGACCCATGCCTCCTCCTCAGTAATCCGGTCCTCAGACCCGCTGTCAACTGTTAGGCCAAGCTTCCTCATAATGATCTTGTCACGGCTGCGGGCCTTCTTAGCATCAACATGTGCCTTATACTGTCCCTTGATCTGGAAGCAGAGGAGGTTCTTCATCTTCGTCTTCAGCCTAGCAGCCCATGATGGCACGTGCTCAGAGGGAGGAACATAAGTGTCATCAGCATAGTCCGGCTCTGGCTCATCATCAGAGTTAGTGGGAGCAATCTCAGGAACAGTAGGAGCAACGCCCCAGTTCTCCTTCACACGGAGTCTAAGTATACCATGAGTCACCATGTGATCTGTAACCAGAGCCTCACCAGGGAACGAAGCAGCCCAGGTATCCTCAATGAGCTTAAACAGATAAGGACCATAGATAGGCACCTTCCGGTCAAGGACAGCAGACCAAAGCTCCTTCCACATGACGTGGGAAATATCCAAAGTAGAGTCACGGCAACGCCCCTTAATGCACAACATCAGAAGATTCACAAGGTAGGAGTGAACCTGATCCTTGTTCCCAACACGAGGAAATAGAGTGTTGCGGAAGATACGATGCATAATGTCAAGAAATGGAATGAGCTCAGTGCGAGTACCCTTGGATGTCTGAACCACCCTGGAATAGCGAACAAGCTTGGACTTGTGAATAGCTGTTTCTTCAGTGTGTGGCCTCAGTCCAATAGGCACATCTAGACCCTGATCAGCAATGCCCAGAGAGTTCATAAAGGTCTTCCAGTTGGAGCGCAAAACTCTGCTGCCAGTCATCCAAGTCAAGTTGCGCTCCTCATCAGTGTGAAAGTGAACGGTGGCATAGAATTGAGAAACAATCTCGTAATCGAAGTCCTTATTGAAGCTGATGATAGGATCCAGACCCCATTGAGCGCATAGAGCCCGAGCCTCAGCAAAATAGTCAAAGTGGGGGTTGTTGTTCATGTGCTACGTATCAATGGACTTGGCATCAGGTACATATAGATTGGTCTTGGTCTTCAGGACCCCCACGTAAATGAGAAATTGCTCCTTGGTCCAGAAAGGACGTCCAACCAGCGCCTCGTCCTGAGGACGGCGATATGGGTTATGCTGGCGAAACTCCACAAACTCCTAGTTTGACATATCCTCAGGAGATTTGGCCACCTTCTTCTTGCTGACAGTCCGCTTCACCGGTTGAGCACTAGGACCAGCCCCTGTAGCCTCCGAAGTGCAAAACCTCTTAGAACCACCTGGCCGTCCAGGATTCATGCGACGAGGAGGAGCAGAACTACCATCACTTGGAACTCACACAAAAAGGAATGGAAAGAGACACACCAACTGTAAATAACCAGCAAAATCCAAGCAAAAATTACTAGAGAGAATACAACACAAGGAGTGAGGGATCCAGTGACCAGCGGTAGTACCGCTGGGCAGGAGCGGTACTTCCACTTGGAGCGGTAGTTCCGGGCATGCCCGAGCAGTAGTACCGCCCTAGTGATGGGAAGATCTCGCGGCAGGGAAGTGACCACGGATCCAACACAAAACGAGTGACTAACAAACATATGTATCTCTAGTAATCATCTCACGTCCTACTCATGCCAAGATTTAGCGAGAAAAACACGAGAAATCACACGCATTGCCCTAGATGCAAGAGTCAAGAAAACTAGGTCAAAAAGAGGAAGATCGAGGGCAATACCGGGGTCCATGGCATGAGGAAGAGATGGGGAGCAACCCCACCGGATGGAAATGTGAAGACCGGCATGGAATGGGAGATCTGGAGCCAGCCTCCGGGAGAGATTTGGTCGTCAAAGCCGGAGAAGAGACAGTGAATGGGTATGGGGGGGAGTTAGAACTCCCCTTGCCCATCACTTAAATCGACCGTGAGCCCCCCGAAGCGGTAGTACCGCTGGTATGGGCGGTACTTCCGCTGGAGCGGTAGTACCGTCCACCCGAGCGGTAGTACCGCTTATGACCAAAAACCGCTCCCAGCACAAAAACAGAAGAAAAACAGGTTTTATGGTGGACAAGAATTCTGAGACGATGAGGAGCATCAAGACTTTATACTAAAATACATAAAAGGAGTTACTCCAAGTCTTTATGAGAAACCAAACACGAAGAGACAAAGACTTGAATCAACACATTCGAACTAATATGCTCTAGTAATGCAAATGCCTCACTAGGAGGTGGGGGCGGTAGCCGAAGGCACCTATGTTTGAGTCAATTGGTATGGCACCGCGAAGATTTTAACCTTGGGCCCATGACCAAAACTCGTCTTTGAAGCACAAGTGTCATAAAAAATGACTAATGTGAAAGACATGATCAATTTATGCATAATAGGAGGAGGGATAGTTCATTGAGAGAACTAGACTCCCCCTATGTCCATGCCTACACCTAAACAAGACATGATGATGAGTGTGGTGGGGTGTGCACTAAGTCAAGCCACATTGCTCGAATCAATGATATTTAGCTCATGCCTTAACTCGCGAAATCTTGCTTCATCCAATGGCTTCGTAAATATATCTGCAAGCTGTTCCTTAGTATAGAGATGAATAAGATCAATGTCTCCACGCTTGATGTGATCCCGGATGAAGTGATGACGAATCTCAATATGCTTTGTCTTGCAGTGTTGAACCGGGTTGTTGGAGATCTTGATCGTGCTTTCATTATCGAGGTAAAGAGGCACTTTGTCATAGTTGACCCCATAATCCTTTAAGGTTTGCCTCATACAAAGAATCTGAGCACAACAGCTTGCGGCGCCTATATACTCGGCCTCGGTGGACGAGAGAGAAACACAGTTTTGTTTCTTGGAAGACCAACTTACCAGAGAGCGGCCAAGAAATTGGCAACCTCCGGAAATGGACTTCCTTTCCACACGGTCTCCCGCCCAATCCAAGTCAGTATGTCCAATGAGATCAAATGAAGCACCTTTGGGGTACCATAAGCCAAAGTTTGGGGTATGAGCCAAATATCGAAAGATTCGCTTGACAGCCACATAGTGACTCTCCTTAGGTGCGGATTGAAATCGTGCACAAATTCCCACACTCAACATGATGTCCGGCCTAGATGCACAAAGGTAAAGCAGAGATCCAATCGTGGAGCGATATACCTTCTGATCAACAGCTTTACCATTGGGATCACTGTCAAGTTGGCATTTGAGCTGCATAGGAGTGTTGGCCTTGGGAGGATTGAGCTCATCCATCTTGAACCTCTTGCATGTCTTGAGTGTATTTGGCTTGGTTTATGAAGGTTCCTTGGCTTCGTTGCTTGACTTCGAATCCAAGGAAGAACTTCAACTCCCCCATCATAGACATCTCAAACTCTTTGGTCATTAGTGCAGCGAACTCATCATTAAAAGCTTTGTTAGAAGAGACAAAGATAATATCATCTACATATAGTTGGGATACGAACAAGTTCTGGTTAACCCTCTTAGTAAAAAGAGTGGGGTCGATTTTCCAGATTTCAAACCCACGATCTTGCAACATCTCGGTAAGGTGCTCATACCATGCACGTGGGGCTTGTTTAAGGCCATAGAGTGCCTTATCGAGAACATATACATGATTGGGGAACTTGGGATCCTCAAACCCCGGGGGTTGCTTGACATACACCAACTCCTTAAGAGGACCATTAAGAAAAGCACTCTTTACATCCATTTGATATAATATGAAGTCATGATGAGAGGCATAAGCAAGCAGCATGCGAATAGATTCAAGGCGAGCAACAGGGGCAATGGTTTCACCGTAGTCGATACCCTCGACTTGGGAGTAGACTTGAGCCACTAGTCTTGCCTTGTTGCGAATAATAATGCCATGTGCATCTTGCTTGTTCTTAAAGATCCATTTGGTTCCAATGACATTGTGCTTCTCCTTTGGTCTTGGCACCAATCGCCACACTTTGTTGCACTCGAAGTTGTTGATTTCATCATGCATGGCTTCAAGCCATTCCTCGTCTTCGAGCGCGTCTTGTACCTTGAGGGGTTCAAAGCAAGAAACAAACGCATGATGTGCACAAAAGTTTTTTAATTGACGACGAGTAGTTACCCCTCTCTTCAAACTTCCATAAATTTTCTTTAATAGGTGTTGCTTGACTCTTAGTTTGGAAGCGATCTTGGCAGCTCGTCTTTCAAGAATTTCCTCCATGGAGAGTTAAGGCTTGGTAACTTGACAAGCTTCGGTACTAGAACCAGCTTGCTCTTGATCTTGAGCGTGGTCTTGATCTTTAGCTTGACCTTGATCTTGAGCTTGATCTTGGTCTTGAGCTTCATCTAGATTTTGAGCTTGCACGGGGGTGTGAGCAAAATCTTGAGCATCATGTTAAGTAGAATCATCACCATCAAGTTGATCTTGCCCTTGATCTTGATCACGGGGTTGACGGCCTTCACTTTGTTCTTCGGAAGCGTGTGGGTCGTGCGTCGGTGATGGTTCCACTTGAGTGGAACATTGTCCTTCTCCTTCAGCCACAAGGGGTTCCTCAACAAGTAGGAAGTATCCCACACCCATTCTTCTTATGGCTTGGGGAGGAATTTCATCACCTACATCACAAAGACCACTTTGCTCCACTTGGGAGCCATTATTTTCATCAAACTCTACATTACTCGTCTCCTCAATGAGTCCCGTGGACTTGTTGAGGACACGGTAAGCATGAGAGGTTGCAGCATAACCAACAAATATGCCCTCATGGGCTCTAGATTCAAATTTAGACAAACGGACACCTTTCTTGAGAATGAAACACTTACAACCGAACACCCGAAAGTATTTGAGGTTGGGCTTGTTCCCGGTAAGAATCTCATAAGGAGTCTTGTTCAAGCCTTTACGGAGATAGAGCCGATTTGATTCATGACATGCGGTGTTGATGGCTTCGGCCCAAAAGTTGTACGAAGATTTAAACTCTGCCATCATGGTTCTTGCCGCATCCATCAACGTCCGGTTCTTCCTCTCCGCAACACCGTTTTGTTGAGGGGTGTAAGGTGTGGAATATTGGTGTTTTATCCCCTCATCACTGAGAAACTCATCTAGGGTGTAGTTCCTAAACTCAGTGCCGTTGTCACTTCTAATCATCAAAATCTTTGCTTCATGTTGACGTTGGACTTCATTTGCAAAGTTGATGACGGTCTGTTGGGTCTCACTCTTCCTCTTGAAGAAATATACCCATGTGTATCTTGAGTAATCATCCACAATCACCAAGCAGTACCTTCTTCCTCCAAGGCTGTCAAAAGATGGAGGCCCGAAGAAATCCATGTGAAGGAGCTCTAAGGTCCTCTTTGAGTAGATTGTAGTAGTTGGACGATGAGCCTTTTCATGTAGATTTCCTTCGATACAAGCACTGCAAGCACGATCTTTGGCAAAACTCACATTTGTTAGTCCAAGAATGTGATCCCCTTTGAGGAGACTTTGCAAAGATCTCATATTGACATGGGCTAGTCGGCGATGCCAAAGCCATCCCACATCAACTTTAGCCATTAGACATGTCGCGGTCTTAGTGGGTCACTCCGAGAAGTTAATCACATAGAGACCGTTTTCGACATGCCCAACAAAGGCTACTTTAAGAGTCTTGCTCCACAAAAGGGTCACGGTATCAATGCCAAAGAAGGTACTAAAGCCCATAAGTGCAAGTTGATGAACGAAAAGTAAATTGTATGCAAGGGTCTCAACAAGCATGACTTTCTCAATGGTTAAGGTTGGAGAGATAACCACCTTGCCAAGACCTAATACCTTTGAGATTGCGTCGTCGCCAAAGGAGACTTGGGTGGCCACGGATGCATCGGGTCGAACATCCACCACCAAGTCCTTGCTTCTGGTCATATGATTTGTTGCTCCGCTATCGAGCAACCATGAGACTCCCCCGGAAGCAAAGTCCTACAATATATCAATGCTTGGATTTAGGTACCCATTCTTGAATGGGTCCTTTCATGTTAGTGACAAGGGTCTTAGGAACCCAAATAGACCACTCAATGTACTCATAAGAAGAACCAACATATTTGGCATAAACATGCCCATCACTAGCACGACACAAAACATAGGAGGGGTTAAAATCGTCGGCCCTGTTGGAGGGAGTGATCTTGCCCTTCTTGGCACTATCACTCACAACCTTGTCCTTCTTCTTCTCATGAGTAATGTCCCCCGCTTTGACAAATGTTTCCTTGAGCGGAGGAACCTACGTGGTCTTCATCTTCTTCTTCTTTTTGGACTTGGGTGAAAACCCAACTCCTTCCTTTGCAACCACTTCCTTTTGATTGCTCAAAAGGTCATTGAGATTCTTCTCACCTTGGATACATGTCACAAGGCCTTTCTCAAGCTGCTCTTTCAGCTTGGCATTTTCCTTCACAAGATGTGCATGCTCACAACATGGGTTAGTAGCAGAGGTATTATCAATTAAAACAAAAGGAGGACACGTAGCAATTTCCTTAGTGAGTTTTACTTGGAGTTGATTATGCGACTCCTTAAGAGAAGCATGAACACTCTTCAATGCCTTCTGAGCATTGTCAAGTGTGTCAAACTCATCCTTGAGATGATCATGTCCAATCCCAAGTGCAACCTTTTCAGATTTGAGCACACGGTTAAGAAAGATAGCATGATCATAATCTTTACGTAATTTAGCAAGGTCATCATTTTGTGACTCCTCAAGAGTCAAACGAAGACCTCGCTCTTCCTCAAGAGCAATAGAAAGATCTGCTATCTCATCGGCATAATCACAACTATGCCCTCTCAACTCCTCAAGATATTCTTCTTGAGATTCAATAGTGTAATTTGCCTCACCAAGTTGTTCCAAGAGAGCAACGAAGTGCTTCTTAGATTCTCCCTTGAGTTTACAAAAGAACTTATCAAACTCATTCTCACTCTCTTTTGCCTCCTCATGTTCATCCACACAATCTAAAGACAGAGTGGAAGAAATAGACGTATTAATGTTTGAGGTTTTGGCATTGGAGGTTACCTTGGTGATACCTTTTGCCATGAGGCACCAAGCAATGTGGTTCTCGTTGGGGGCAGCGAAGATTGACACCTTTGTTGGGGTAGAAGATGCAATCGCCACAGATGCCATTGCCATTCCTTCACCACTTGTGTCTTCGTCATCTCCATCATCATCGGAAACATACTCTTCTTGAGCCACCTGCACTTTGTGAGGAGCCTTCTTGGTGAAGTTGGTCTTGTTGGGGAAAGACTTGGCCTTATCTTTGCGGATGAGCTTGCCACCATTGTCTTCCCTCTTCTCATACGGACAATCCACTACAAAATGACTGACATTACCACATTTGTAGCAGGTCCTCACACGTTGCTTGCCTTTTGACCCGCTTGAGTTGTTCTTGGAGAAGTTGGGCCTTGTGTTTCTCTTGTTGCCCCAGAATTGCCTAGACGCTAGAGCCATATGCTCATGGTAAGCATATTTGGTGTCCTCGGGGCAACCCTCCTCTTCTTCCTCTTCTTCTTCCTCTTGACTGACCTTGGCCTTCAAAGCAAGGTTGGGAGATGATTTGTTTGACCGTTGCACACGAGCAAGAGCATTGTCTGTGGTCGTGTTCAAGATGTTCATTGCAATAAATTCATCCAACACATCGCTAGAGGACAAGTTGTGAAAATCCGGTCTTTGGCGGATGACGGCAGCCATGGGCTTGTTGAAGGGCATGATGGCCTTCAGAAACTTGCGCTTGATCCAGGTGTTATCCACATCCTTGCTACCATGATCTCGGAGGGCAACGGCAAGAGTAGTTACCCTCCTATAGAGCTCACGTGGTTCCTCATCTTCTATCATAACAAACTCATCTGACTGATCAAGCACGACCTCATAGTTCGATCGTTGAATCCTTGAGCTGCCCTTGTACATGGAGACAATGTGTTCCCAACACTCTTTAGCAATAGTGAAGGGACGCAGGTGAGGTAGGTCTTCGGTAGGAACTGCATCTTGGAGTGTGAACAAGGCGGAGGAATTTAGCTGTTTTACAGCCTCTTCTCTTGGAGTGAGGTTGCGTGGATCACGAGGATAGTATCCTTCTTCAATGACTCTCATGAGTTGAATTGAGCTGTGATCCCAATGAGACTTGATACGAAAAATCCAATTAGCAAAATCATTCTTAACAAGTTTAGGAGGAGGACCGAGATTAACTATATGAGGTGGGTGCACCGGTCCTCCATAGACCAAGGGAGGGGAACTGAGGCAAAAGTCCCCGACCCATTAATTCCTTGAGAACGAGTGTCCTTATCAGTACTAGCCCCCTCCTTACCGGAGTTGACATCCGATGTCGAGTTAGTGGGATTAGCCACTTGCACGGCATCGGTGGAAAGCTCAAGAGTATCAAGGAATTCTTTAAACATGCATTTGACCTCGGTCGTCATGGAGGATTTAAGCGAGGACATGGCCTCGTTTAAATCCTCATGAGAGACCGTGTTCACACCCATGGCCTCGGGAAGTTCAACCAACCGGTCCCCGTCGTCAACCATACTCTTCGGGTGGTGAAACCCTTAATAAAGAGACGAGGCTCTGATACCAATTGAAAGGATCGATATGGTTGACTAGAGGGGGGTGAATAGGCAACTACCAATTTTCGTTAATCTTTAACAAATTAGGTATAGCAACAAATAGGTTGTCTAGATATGCAACTAGGTGAGCAACCTAAACGATGCTAACAACAATAACTACACAAGTTAGCAAATAAAGGACAATAGGAATGACTTGCGTAAAGTAAAGGTAAGAAGTAACCACGAGTGAAACCGATGGAGACGAGGATGTGTTCCCGAAGTTCCTTCCCTTTGAGGGGAAGTACGTCTCCGTTGGAGCGGTGTGGAGGCACAATGCTCCCCAAGAAGCCACTAGGGCCACCGTATTCTCCTCACGCTCTCACACAATGCGAGATGCCGTGATTCCACTAGTGGTGCACTTGAAGGCGGCAACCGGACCTTTACAAACAAGGTTGGGGCAATCTCCACAACTTAATTGGAGGCTCCCAACACCACCACGAAGCTTCACCACAATGGAGTATCGCTTCACGGTGACCTCTTCCGTCTAGGGTGCTCAAACACCCAAGAGCAACAAGATCCGCAAGGGATTAGTGGGGGGAGTCAAATTTCTCTTGGTGAAAGTGTAGATCAAGGCCTTCCCCTCCAAACTCTAGAGCATCAACAAGAATCGATGGCTAGGGAGAGAGATCGGGCAAGAGTAACTTTTGGGGCAACAATGGAGATTTTTGGGAAAGAGGCCACTCTCACTAGAGAAGAAGACCCCTTTATATAGGGGGGTGGGAAACTGGCCGTTTTCTGCCCACTGGTCGTGCATAAGCGGTAGTACCGCTCTGGGGAGCGGTACTTCCGCTTGCACGGAAGTACCGGGCATCACACACAGCTGACGGTAGTCAAAGAGCCGGTAGTTCCGCCGGAGCGGTACTACCGCTTCCGCAAGCGGTACTTCCGCTTAGCGCTGTGGGATGCCCAACCTTAGTGAATAGGAAGGAAGCAGTGAGTCAGTACCGCTCAGAGCGGTACTTCCGCTTACAACTGCCGCTCAAAATTCACTCAAGTGACAGAAAGCCAGAGAGCCAAAAATAAGCGGAAGAGACCCGGAAGGGTAGGGCGGCAGTACCGCATAAGCAGTACTACCGCACGCACCCAAGCTGTACTTCCGCTTAAAATAGACATGCCCACCCGAGGAACCCAGAGAGCAATAAATAAGCGGAAGTAGGCCGGTATTGCAGGGCGGTACTACCGCCGGAGCGGTACTACCGCACACTGGAGCGGTACTTCCGCTTAACCTATTACTCAGGGCCCTGAAGATAGGGGCAGCTCCATCGTGCCGGGAAAAGGGAAGAAGCGGATGTGTACGTGTTTGATTCTCCCAACCTTTCCAAGTGCGGACCCCCTCTTGATAGTACGGATTTTCCTATGACTCAAGTCCACCAACACTAAATCAATAGGAAAACGTCGTCTTCTCTTTTTACAACTGAGGGGCTCACACACCATCTCGTGCCACCTGATAATCTCTGAAAACTGAATGCACACGATTAGTCCGCAAGGGTATTGTCATCAACCACCAAAACTACTTACGGAGAAATATGCACTTACAATGGCATCATCGGACAGGTACGAGTGATGCAAACCGTTTGCGATTACTTATGTATCACCAACCTTTTAGATTATATCTTGTGTGCTTTTCCTGTGGATCACAGGCGGTTGCGCTATGAGTTGCGTGTGCTTTCCGTTCTGGACCGCACACACTTAGTTGGTCGAACCGTGTGCACTGAAATTGCCAGGTTATTCTAAAATATCGCATTTAATTCACCCTGCAAATAGCAAATTCGCCACAATATGCAATCGACAAATAGTGTCCACATGAAGAACATTCATCATAATTCGCCACAATATGAAACTCAACGAATAGTGTCCACAAGTAGAGGATTCATCATAATTCACGACAATATGCAATTGAGCAAATGCTAGCTAAATTCCACAGCTGTTAATACGACATATGCAGTACATAATCATAGTGTACAAAATATGAAGACATGATCACATGGAAAATAATGCATCCATGTGTATATGTTTAGCTGATAGCACTATATGAATGCGTACTTATTATTAGGGGATATGAACGCAGAAATCTTCGATGCTATCATCGGGCTTGATATAGTGTTTCACAAAGAAGGTGCTGATAAATTTCCTAACAGACAACAATTCATATGCGGCGAGCGGTGAAGAGGTCATCGGTCCGAAGATCAACTGCAGGACTTTTAGATCAGAATGTGACATACGTGTGGAGTAGAAGATAGTAATTAAGAAGCAGACTTACTTGTTTTATCCAGTCAGCATCGAGACCACATTCAACACGTCTGCATAGGTTCATCATGTGTGCACAAACGTAGTATCTACATAGGCTGGTACCTTGTTGTTGCCGAGGACACTGAATTTTTTTGTACAGTATTAGTCATGTATTTGCCCTGTTAGGAACAAAACCTAACGGGAGTAATTTGTTTCTTCTTTTTTGTATGGAGAGAAATAGAAAGAGGTTTACTTAGAAACTTGAACATCTGACTAGCATTTTCTGAAAATAACGGATTTCGTTGTCTTACCTGAGAAACGATCACGTGCAGCAGAGGTAGTTGGCGGTCGAACCGATTCCCTTCTAAAGTTATGTTCATTGACAATACACTGCAAATGAAGATGAATTTTCACACACTCAATTCTGGAACCAGATATGAACACAACGCATTAACATCAAAGAATTCAATACCTATCCATGAAATCCTGAAGATGACTCGGATCCTGAGGCGGATTTGACTCTCTGAGAGAATCCATGTAGTAAATTGTGTTGCGTTTTGGAACAATGACCACCAAGATCCGGTGACCTCTACAGTTTAATAAAACCATGAACGTACGAACTATGTCTAAAACTGAAAGACGATCAATGTATGCATGGTTGTATATTTAACTTACGGTTCATGGTATGGCCACATGAAGAATTCTCCTATCTGTAAGTTGAACAAGATCTTGGCGACATAATCAATGGAAGCCTTGCGTGAGCCATTATCTCCTATCAAAACGCCGTTTGCTAAATCAGGATCTATGAAATACGCATGCACCCTTGATGTTCTCTGCATATTCAATCCCCTGAGAGGAAAACAATACAGTTAGCTTTTTTTTGTCATTTACAGCCTTGTATGGAGAAGTTGATCAGAGTTTGTGAAGTACTTACAACATCAAGCATTTGACAAGAGTGGCAGCAAGCTCATCGAAGTTGAAGGAGAGATGAAAGTCCTAGAATTCCACACTGATGATACCTGCATCGTGAGAGAAATGCCAGCTGTCGTAGTGCACTTGCAGAATGTTAGTATCTTCTCCTTCCGACATTATGTCCATGCAATATTTATGTAACTTGCGACAACTGGAATTGCACTCGTCAAAGTATTCGCCAACAAGGAATGGCTGGCCATGCTTGTACTTGTGTTTCTCAAATGAATCTACTTCCTTACTAGAAAGTTGCTTTTCAAGGTCTGCTTCAGACATGTGGTCAGAACCGGGATTACATGGGTCTTCATCGGCCATGCCATGGTTCTGCTCGAAGAGTCTTCGTAGTAGGATGCTCTGGTACACATCCCTCCTCTGTTTCTATCATGTGTAATAACAAATTGCCAATTTTACCAGGAAGCTAAATATAAATGCAACAGTCTTTGTAGTATAGGATGCACATTGGTAGTGTTTGAATGATATCAAATTAATAGTGACAGCTACGTACATTATGCTGTCAAACATTCCAATCTGTTAAAAACTACTGTCTTGCACCATGTTTTTTTCACTAAGTCTGAGAATCTGTTTATTTTAGATTGCCATGTTTTAGGTGGTTCAGCCACCTGACAACTGAGGTGTGTGTACGCTCGAACAGTGTTGATGCTAGCCATGTTTCTGTACATAATTAGACCTTGCTCGTGCTGAATGAAATGAAGTGCTTCATGTGTACTAACTTGCTGTAAATTTTCATGCGATGATAACTCATGTAGCACATCGTTTTCTTGCTGTCAATATGCCTTCAGGTTAAAACTATGACAGTGTCTTAATCACATCCAGAATCAAATAGCACACGAGAAGTGTCCGAATCACACCTAATATAGCAAATGATTTCTAACAACGAGAGTTAGGCTTACCATCTTTGCACGTCCCAGAAACTTCCTCCCACTATACCCAGATTGAAAAGCTCATAACTTCACGAATTGAAATTGATGTTGACCATGAAGAGGCATGTCTTCAGCTACCCAACTCCATTCCTTGGAAGTGATTGTTCTAGGGAGCCACAAGAGAAAGAAATGGCGCAAATGGGCCTGCCACTTTAAAATCCCCAATTCCAACACAAAACCTTAAGCCTAGTTGAGCCAGAGAGAAGAGAGACGAATACCTGGTTGGTGAGAGATTCGTCGTCGTCGGAGATACGGCTTGAGGGGTCACTCGAGGAGACCATGGCGTGTCCGTGGCGATCGGAAGCTAGAGGGAGAGATGTGGGCAGCGGCGCACGGGGGGGGGGGGGGTTGGGGGTTGCAGGGGCAATGTGGCCCTTTGGGGGGGGGAGGGGGAGGCAGATATTTCGGCGGTCAGCGAATTTTTTTGCTCGTTGCAGGGAATCTTGGCGCGCAAAGATTCATCAGACACGGTGTTTCTGCTTTTATCGTTTGTGATGATACAGAACATACAAAATTTTGCCCCTCCCCACGTATTCCCTGGTTATAGTGAACATCCACGTCATTGCATAATGTAACATCAACTGCTAACTTGGGTATACAAATTAGCGAACACACATAGCTCACAGTTACTAATCCGAGCAAGTTCACTAAATAATTAAGCTGCTTGAACTAGACATAGCTCTTACAAAAGACCGGCTCTCTGAACAAAGGCTATTAGTAATACGCATAATTTTAACAAAGACGCCAACAAGCAGCCACCCTATGCCTCGCCGCTGTTCGATGAGATGTCGACGACTTGTCCAGGCAACATTCCACCGGTGCTGGACTCCGCATCCCCCAGGCTAACTTCGACCGCGGCGACGTGCTCATCCTCGATGTTGTCCTCGTCATCGGCGTCGCCCTCATCTTCGTAGTACTCGTAGCAGTGCCGCCGCCATAGCTCGCGTTGGTACTCCACCGCCGATTCCTCAATGGATAGGCGCTTCTCGACCTCCTCCCGAGCCACCTGCAACTCCTCCCAGCACTCGGCGCTCTCAGACGGCTCCTGCATCTCCAGCTCTCGCTCGGAGATCTCGTGCGGAAGGGGCTCCATGGCCTCCGCCGCCGCATCGTCGGCATGCATCTCAGCATCCGCAGCATCCGCCTCTTCGGATGTGTGGTGCATGCTAGATTCCGGTGAAGCTTGGATTATCTTAGTGTGGGCGTTCTCGATGACATAGGCCTAGATGGCCTTGACCTGGGCTAGGGCAGCCTCTGCGGCACGACACGCTGCTCGAGCGCTCTTGGCGTTTGCAGACGCCATCGTAGCAGCTACAGCTGCCATCTCCGCGGCTAGAGACGCCCTTTCGGCCGCCGTGGAGGCCGTGTCGGCCGCCGCAGAGGCCCTTTTGGCGGATGCGGCCGCGCTTAAGGTGGATGCGGCTGCGCTCTCGGCCGAGGCGGCCGCGTTCCTGACAGAGGCGGGAGCGCTCGGGGCCGAGGGGGCGGTCGTACGCACCCTTACAAAGCATTCCCACATCGTCATTCTTTGCAGAGAGGGTTTGTTGGGGAATGGGGATCGAGGGTGAACGGAATCCGAGCTAGACGAAGCCGACGAAGCTTCCCTCGTAAGAGATAAATAGATCCGTGAATTTTCATTGCAAACGGTTCTTGTATGAAACCGTGTGTACGTAGTTCACTTTTTGTATTGAATTGTATACTAGGAAAAGGGCTATAGATGATATGGCTACTAATGGCGCACCAGACATGTGGTGCGCCACTACTATATAGTAATGGCGCACCATGAGTTGGTGCGCCATTAGTATGGTAGACACTAATGGCGCACCAGACCCACGGTGCGCCATTAGTAACAAATGTTTTTTTTTTCATTTTTCCAAAAATACTAATGGCGCACCAGGGAAGAGTGCGCCATTACTAGTTTAACTAGTAATGGCGCACCTCCAACACAGTGCGCCGCTACTAATTTTTTTTTTTTTTTTTTTTTGCAAAACTACTAATGGCGCACCTCAAGCTGGTGCGCCATTAGTAACCAGGGTTACTAATGGCGCATATATGGGTGGTGCGCCATTAGTAACCTGGGACCAGCAAGATATTTTGGACAGCCACACCTACACACTCACTTTCCCCACTTCATTCTCTCCACCTCCTCCTCCAAGATTGTGTCGGCTGCCTCCTCCTCCTCACCTCATTTGCACCATAGATTCATCAAAATTAGGTGGTTAAATTACCTTTTTTTGATAGGTAAGTAAGGGGAAAGCTATCTTTATGTTGTAGATCTACTTTTTTTCTCTCCCTCGCTCCAACAACGTGCACATGCACTTTTTATGGCCTTGCTAGATCTATGTATGTTTGTGGTGTTGCATATGTTTGTGGTGTTGCATATATGTTTGTGTTTGCAGGTACCGGTATTTGAAATGCGATAGTTGCCAATATTTTGCCGGAATGTTGATTCATTTCCGTTTCGGCGAGAATTTTGGCACTATGCATTCTTTTTGGTCCTATTTTTAGGGAAAGTCATGCCAAATTTTTTCTTGGTTCTAAAATATCGTTTTGCTCTACCCCGCAGGCGACCATGGTCCGCACGATGACCGAAGGCATCGTGAATAGGTTTTTGAGCTCCACGAAGGCCGAGATGCTTCAAAAGAACGAGACGGAGATAAGATGTCCGTGTCGAAGATGCAAGCTGAAGAGCCTTATTGCGGACCCGGATTCCGGGCAGGTGCGGGACCACCTGCTCTTGCGTGGTTTCATGGATGGCTATCGGTGGCAAGGTGATGAAGATGACTATGAAGTCGTCCATGGGGGCCGGGCAAGAAATGAGGAAGGGCAGCAAGACAACCACCGCGGCGAGGGCGGTCGAGAAGACGAAGAATCTCCAGGACATGATCACGACGGTGATGCTGTACACAGTCATCATGTAGAAGATGCCGGACATGATGATGAGGAAGATCAAGACGAAGGGCATGATCATGAAGATGAAGATGCCGGAGCAGACGACGATGGAGGCTGGGTGCAGGACCCTCATATTCAAGAGCTGCTTCTCAAGCAGACGGATAACGCAAGAGCTGCCGCCCGAGAGAAAGCCAAGCTGGATCAACTGGAGATAGACGCGGTTACTCCATTGTATGAAGGATGCAGGCCCGAGGATACCCGCCTGAAAGTAACGCTCATGGCTCTGGAGATGAAGGTAAAACACAAAATGACCGACGCATGCTTCGACGAGAACATGTCATTCTGGCACGAACGTCTTCCCAAGGGGAACAAGTGCCCGACCAGTTTCGAGGAGGCGAAGAAAATCGTGTGTCCTCTGGATTTACCGCACGTGAAATACCATGTGTGCATGAACAATTGCATCATTTATCGGGACGGGCACGCGAAGTCTACCATATGTCCGGTGTGCGGCGTCACTCGATACAAGAAGAGGAAGAAAGCTCCTCGAAAAGTGGTGTGGTACTTTGCGATCACTCCTCGTCTGCAGCGGTATTTCGCGGACCCTAAGGCAGCAAAGCTCCTGCGTTGGCACGCGGATAGGGAGGAGAAGAAGCGAGAAGATGACGGAAATGATCCGGAGATAAATAAAAAAGACAAGATGCTGAGTCACCCTAAGGATGCGAGCCAGTGGCAAGCGTTGAACTTCGAACACCCAGAATTTGGGGACGATCCAAGGAACATCGTGCTGGGCGCGAGCACCGATGGAGTCAATCCGTTTGGCAGCCAGAGAAGCACACATAGCACCTGGCCTGTGTTTGTGTGGATGTACAACCTTCCCCCCTGGTTGTGCATGAAGAGGAAGTACATTCACATGAGTATGCTAATTGAAGGGCCGAAACAACCAAGGAACGACATCAATCTGTATCTGGGGTTGCTGAAAGAGGAGCTAGACACGCTGTGGAAAACGCCAGCCAATACGTGGGACGCCGCAGAGAAAGAATATTTCCCTATGAGAGCCGCACTGCTCACGACGGTGCACGACTATCTCGGTTACGGATATGTCGCGGGGCAGGTGGTCCACGGATTTTCTGGATGCGTCAGGTGCATGGATGACACAACGTATCGCCAGCTAGATAGAGATCCCGGGTCTTCGAAAACCGTGTTCATGGGACATCGAAGGTGGCTTCGCGACGATGACTCATGGAGAAAACGCAAGGATCTGTTCGATGGTGAAACCGAACCCCGAAGACGCCCGCGTACGAGGAGCGGCGAGGAAATAGACGAGCTGTTGAAAAATTGGAAAGAGTGCCCACCGCCGGGAAAGGCGCCAGAGCCGGGAAAGGTGCCACCGTCGGGAAAGAAGCGAAAGGCGCCAGAGTCGCTGCTGAAGGTATGGAAAACGAGGTCTGTTTTCTGGGACTTGCCGTACTGGAAGATCCTCCGTGTGCCTCACAGCCTTGATGTCATGCATATCACGAAGAACGTGTGCGAGAGTCTGCTTGGTACCCTGCTCAACATGCCAGAGAGGACCAAAGATGGGCCGAAAGCAAGGGCAGACTTGAAATCAATGGGCATCAGGGAGGAGCTTCACGCTAATGATGATGATGATGATGATGATGATGATGATGAGGCGATGGACACGGAAAGTCGTCGCAAAGGCAAAAAGGCCAAGAAGATCGGAAATGACTTCCCTTCCGCGTGCTTCACTCTAAGTCAGAAGGAGATCGAGCAGTTTTTCACCTGCCTCGTAGGAGTAAAACTTCCTTACGGTTATGCGGGGAAGATAAGCAGATACCTAGACTCAGCGAAGCAGAAGTTCAGCGGGATGAAGTCTCACGACTGTCACGTGCTGATGACGCAGATACTTCCAGTTGCAATCCGTGGGATCATGGACGCGCACGTCCGTGAAACGCTATTTGGCCTATGCAACTTTTTCGACGTCATCTCTCGAAAGTCGGTTGGCGTGAGGCAACTCAGAAGGCTACAGGAAGAGATCGTGGTGATACTATGCGAGCTTGAGATGTACTTCCCGCCCGCATTCTTCGACGTTATGGTGCATCTGCTGGTCCATATCGTGGAGGATATCATCCAACTCGGGCCGACGTTCCTGCACAGCATGATGCCGTTCGAAAGGATGAATGGTGTCATCAAAGGATACGTTCGCAACATGTCACGTCCAGAGGGAAGCATAGCCAGGGGCTTTCTGACCGAAGAGTGCATCTCCTACTGCACGAATTATCTAGGCATCGAGAACCCCGTTGGTCTGCCCGTCAACAGGCACCTCGACAGGCTCGCTGGATGGGGTCACCGCGAGGGTCGCCGCGAAATGCATGTCGACTTCGAGGGTCGACTCGCCGACTTTGAAAGAGCAAACCTAGTCGCGCTACAACACATAGACGTGGTCGATCCTTGGGTGGTAGAGCACAAAACCTTTATTGAGAAGACGTACAATGACCGAGGCCAACAGAGGACGGACGGAGATATAATCAAAGAGCACAACTCATGTTTCACGCGTTGGTTCAAGCAGAAGCTTCTGTCGTACCCTTTACATGAGGATTCTTCCGCGGAAGAACAACTCATATTCGCCTTGTCACAGGGCGCCGAGCACAACCTGATGACCTATGAGGCGTACGATATCAACGGCTACACATTCTACACCGAGGACAAGGACATGAAGAGCGATGGTTATCAGAACTCCGGGGTAACGATGGAATCCTACACCGGTAACGACAAGTTCAGATACTACGGAAGGATCGAGGAGATCTGGGAGCTGAGCTACGCTGGAGAGAAGGTCCCGATGTTCCGTGTCAGATGGGCCAAGAGCGTCCTAAAAGAAAACCGGTATTTCACCACCATGGTTATACCCGAAGCCAAATCCAAGACCGCGGGCGCAAACGTCACCGCGAAAAATGAGCCATGGGTACTGGCTTCCCAAGTGGACCAATGCTTCTTCATTACCGACCCGTCAAAGCCCAGTCGTGTTGTCGTGAGGAGAGGCAAAAGGAAGATCATCGGAATGGATGGAGTCGCCAATGAGCAAGACTTCGACAAGTACGGCGACCCGAAGATGGAACATGACGACGACGATGAAGTAGCAGCATACACCACAAGAAGAAGCAGGACCACCCTACCTAAAGGACGTCCGTTCCACAGAAGAACTCCATTTGCGAAAAAGAAGGGCAAGAAGATTGTGAACAGATAGCTAGCTAAGATCGATTGTATTTAAATTGTAGCCTTCATTTCTCGATTGTATTTCATGGGCACTTTTTGAACTATCATGAATATTTTTAAATTTCATGGGCACTTTTTGAATTCATGAAAAAATATTGAATATTCATGAGGACACTCGATCTCGATCCCCCTCCATCTCGATATTGAATATTGAATATTTATTACTGTTTCATATTCATATTCATCAAAAACATTTTTTTTAAAAGATTGACAAAAACAGTAAAGAAAAAACACAGAAAAAGGTAAAAAATATTTAAAGACCGGACTAGTGCAACCAATAGACATATATACATCAAAAACATTTTTTTTAAAAAGATTGAAAAAAATGGGGCCGCCAGGATTCGAACCCTGGCTGGCTGAGATATGCATCAAGGGTCCAACCACCAGGCCATGACAGTAGTTCTGTCCATAACACAGACGCGGACCTTTTAACGTATTACTACGGGTAGTAATGGCGCACTCCCACAGATGCGCCATTAGAAAGCATTCTAATGGCGCACCGCCAGGGGGTGCGCCATTAGAAATCTTCCCCCTATAGCAATAGTCCCCCTGCCTCGGTGCCTCGTCTCAGCCAGCGTCTAATCCCTCCCCTGCCTCGTCTCACCCGCGCCCGACCACCACCGCCCCCGTGCTCGCCGTCCCCGGCCGTGCTCGCTGCCCCCGCCGCACCCGACCACCACCGCCCCCAACGCCCCCTCCCCTAGCCGAGCGCCTTCTCCCTCGCCGTCCCCCCTCTGCCCGCGCCCGCGCCCTCGACGTCCTCCCGCCCAAGCGCCCCCTCCCCCCGCGGCCCCGCCTGCGTCAACCTCGTGCTCGCCGTCCAACACCGCGCGGCCTGCCCAGGAGGACCGCCGCCGTCTTCCTCTTCGACTACGAGGACCCGGACGAGCTCGGACGCCCTCGAGCCATCCCTTCGACGCCCGCCGATTTCCTCCGCCTCGGCCACCATCGCCACCACTCGACGCCGAATTCGCGCCGCCTCGACTAGCTCCGGCTACCCCGAGTCGCCCTCGACCTCCCCGGTGAGCACCCGAGCCGCTTCCCCCTCTTCCCCCTCTTGATTTCCTTCTGATGTGTTCTAGGGTTGGGGGTTGGAGAATTTTGGACAAGGAAAGGGGGTTGGAGAATTAAGTAGCTAGGGTTGGGGGTTTGCAAGAGAAAAAATCATAGATCATGCAAGTTGAAGATCATGGAGAAGTAGCAATGCTTCTGTTTCTAGGTGGTGTCTTTTCTTTTAACTTAACTGACATATCAGCCAAGCTTAGATAACTCCCATAGTCCATTAGAAAAAATGAAATCTCAACCATCTATTTGGCAGGGCTGATTTTAACTAAGGTATAAGATATCTTCAGCAAGGAGTAGACACAGAATAAATGAGTTGTGGACATGGGAAGAAACTGCTTAAGTGTTAATAGTTGATCTAGTGGTATTCCTATATTTTGTCTCAGTTGTGTAAAATATAATTGTAGTTACAAAGATGCTGATTTATCTCAGCCTTATAGCTCACTAAAACTTTTACTGGCGGCAACCGGTTGAAGTAAACAAACTGTGTTGATGCCTCGTTATTCTGTTGAATAATGTAAACATGTTTTCATTTATTGGTTTAGAATGTAGTCTAAAGTTATCTGCCAATACATTTGAAACTGCACTGAGCGTATGTGCTCCTCGAGTAACTTCTACTGGGTTGCATGGTTCACCCACACCAATTAATGTTTATGAAGAAGAAGAATAAACCTGCTGCTGCTGCTGTTATGCCTGTATTCACTGCTGCTGCTGCTGTACTTGTGATGATGTTGTACTTGTGATGATGCTACTTGTGATCTTCTGAAATGACCCATTGGCGACTTCATTACGCGGGGATAATGATTTTGCAGGTACCCCGAGAGGCCCTTGAGTTTGCCGGAATGTCGATTAACTTCCGTTCTGGCAAATTCGGGTACTCCATATGTCCTATTTTCAGCAAAGTTCATGCTGAAATTTTCCGTGAATTTTAGCATAAATTTGCTAAAAATCGGACATATGGGGTACTTGCTACTAATGCATGGGCCGGGGTATCTTAGTACTTAATTAAGTAACTTTTTGACCAAACTTTTTTCCTATTTAGAGCGAAACATGGCCCACAACGATGAGGTCGGTGGTTCGGGCGGCAAGCAATTCTGGGAGCTGTCCCAGGAGATGGAGGAACAACCTCACCGCTATGAGGACGCCGCGGAAGACACCGATCCTGACTACACAACCCCTAGTGGCGTCGGGGATGACACCACTGATGGTGCCGCCGAGGATGCCACCACTGATGATGGCAGCGCACACACAGATGGCAGCCAACCGAAGAGGCAACGGAAGGACCGGCGCCCGAACGTGCTCCGCACCGTCAAGGAGGAATTTACTCAAGTGGACTCCGACGGGCATCCAACGGAGCCCAAACAAATAGTCAAGGGGTACTCGGTTCAGCTCGGGTGCATTCTCCGGAGCACCGTCTCGATCAACACCGAGAACCTAAGGCATAAGGACCGAGGGAATTTGCGCAACCTCCTCTTCACGAAGCTGCACGAACGATACAAGTTCCCCGCTGAATTTGAAAACACACGCCTCTCAGGGAATAAAGTGAACAGTGCCGCCCTCACGAGGATGAGCACGGCCCTGTCTACTTGGAGAAGCGCGGTGAAAAGAATGATTGAGAAAGGTGATAGTTATGAGAAGATCAAGGCAAAAAATCCTTCGATCAGCGAAGATGACTACAAGGAGTTCAAGATCAAGTGCGAGAGCAGCGCAACCTCCGAATCAAGTCAGTGGGGGAAAGAAATGCGGGAGTTGAACTTAGGGGAACACAAACTCGGTCCCGGCGGTTACAGAGTGGCGGAGCCTATATGGGACAAGGAGGACGCGGAGCGTGCCGAGCAAGGCCTACCGCCCTGCTTCGAGAAATACCGTGACAAGCAGACCAGGAACTATGTCAGGGCCCGGTACAAGGAGGACCCGGTAACAAAGGAGCTTACCACGGATCCGAAGACCAGGGCGCTTGAGCTTGTTCTGGCGCAGGAGACTGAAAGCAGTAGCGCGGGGTCGTCTCAGAGCATCCCTTGGGACAGCACTCTAAATAGGGCGTTGAACGTAATGAAAAACAAGGATAAGCTCAGTAAGCCGTCGTCAGCTGGTCGTGTGGCCGGCAAAGGCTTGTCCACAAAATGGTCGTCATACTATAACGCTGGTGGGCGAAAGGAGAGAAAGACCAGCTCGGAAAGCCAGTCGCGCGAGGTTCAAGAACTCAAGGCACAAGTGGCGCGGATTCCGGAGATTGTCCAAGAGCAAGTGCAACAACAACTGGGATCGACGCTCACCGGCATTATGCCTACCTTGATTCATGGGCTGACAACGTGGATTGCGAGCGGCCAACAGGGGCCGCCCCCGATTCCCAGCTTCACGGCCAGCAACTCGCACAGCACGCAGGCGGCGCCATTGGTGTCTCCGGCGGAGCAGGTATTGGTGTCTCCGACGCCGGCACGGGCATTGGAGCTTAATGCACCCGGGTGTACGCCGGCCGGCACCTCGGCAGCAAGCGGCCCCTCCGTCAATTGCACGCCCGCCGTTGGCGGTGCCTCGACATTAGCCGAGCTCGACGCCATCATCACGGTAACTAATTAAGCCTCTCGGCCGAGGACTTCATCTCCTTGCCTTTGACTGGGCATCCCTGACGCCCTACATGTTTTCGCAGGGCGCCGCCGACGTTCCGTGCACTCTCCTGCACTTCGTGAACAACGAGCTGGTCGATGTCGCCAAGGGCAAAATCGTTCAACCGGGCAACCCCGTGTTCCACGGTAATCCAATGCCACCCACCGTGTATAGGGTTCAACTGGTTCGGGTGCTGCCAGGCTGCGACGAGTTGTTACCTCCGATTCGACCCGCCGGGGCCGACGAAGATGATGTGATGACCCTCAGCGCCTGCCTAACCTGGCCCCTTCTTTGGCCGAAGAGCCAGATTCGTTTGGGGGCGGGGGACACCACCCCAAAGACAACACCGCCAGTCGTGCCGGCGCCAAGCCATGGCAAGACCGCCGCAACGCTACCGGACATGCCGGACATGCATATGGCACAGGATCCGGGCATGCATATGGCACAGGATCCGGACGACGACGACGGTACATTTACCAAAGTCGATAAGTACTTCAACGAACATGGGTACGATGATGAATTCTTGGGGCCTCCTTCTCAAGAACCCAACCCTGCAAAAGACGATCGCGATCTAGCTGGTACCGCGGAGAAACCCAATTGCAACAGGCGTCGTCTGGCGTTCAGTTCTCAGGAGACGCCTCCAGCTGCCGCCTTCACCGAGCCTCAGATAGCCGAGGTGCGAAATATTATCAGCCCCAACACACTCAAGAAGGCGGTCTCTCAGCAGAACTCGATCCCATTACAGCAGAAGAAGAAGGGACGGAAAAGAAAGATTAAGGGTGCTAGCCAGCCGGCACCGAGTACGATCCGTGCTCAGGACGGGCCACCTTCACCTAAGGATATCTCGAGGAGGGTGCATGTGGCGGGTAGGCCGATGCTACCGACTAATCTGCTCAATGCTGCAACCGGTGCTATGCGGAGTCTGCATGACAGTGTTCTTTCTTTGGAGAAGCGGCGTCTCCGAGAGAATGATGTGGCATACCCGGTTTTCGTGGCCAAGGTGCCAGAGGGCAAGGGCTTTGTGGATAGCGCCATCGGGGGTATGATCGTCCTGCGGTTTGATGACATCTTCGCTATGTTTAACCTTCATCCGCTGCACTACACCTTCGTTCGGCTATTTTCGCTGAGTATGGAGATGCGGATCATTAGAGACAAGACCCCGGACATCGTGATAGTCGACCCCTTCTACATGCGTGCCAAGATCTTGGGCAGCGCTGGGGACCGGCAAGTCGCGAGTTCATACCTCCAAGGCGTCATTCTGGCGAACCCAGATAAGGATAACTTCCTCGTGACTTACTTTACCGAGTAAGTCATCCCCTCATCGCCCCGTAACATATGATTTCTTAGATTTCGATCGTTCTTTTTTTTTCTAACATTCCGTGTTTTGTGCAGTGACACACATTGCACACTCATCCTCTTAAGCCCGAAATATTCCATGGCCACGTATTTTGACTCGGACCGTCAGTCGAAGAAAGACTACACAAATATCAAGAAAGTTCTTGATGATGTTCTCCCCGGCTACGCCAGATCAGGAGGCACCTTCAACAGGCCAATTCGTAGGTACGGCAAGCACGTGTTCGCCCACACTACGACGTTCCCCTGCGTCAAGCAGCCGCCTGGCGGTCAGAAGGATGCCTACTACGCCCTCCATCACATGCGGGCGATCGTGCGGGACCATGATCACCTTCTGCTACCAAATAATCTCAAAGATTGGGCCGCAAGCTTGTCGGCAATCCAGGACACGGACATCAGACAAGAATTCTTTCGCATCCAGTCGGAGTTTGCGGAAATCATCCATCAAGATGTCCTTCGTACCTCGGGGCAGTTCTACCTTAGATATCAACCGTCCAACAGTGACATAGAAACAACGCTACAAATGCAGGCTGACAACGACCGCGATTTCATGACCATCACGATAGACGGCGGCTTCATCCACGCTCCGGTCCCTGAGTCGAGTCGAAAGTAGTGATGGTATGTAGTTCTGAAATATCGATTAGCTCTCTAGTTTGGACAGTCGTTCAACTTATATGTAATCGATGCTATTTATTAGTAGGACCACGAATCGTGCTATTAATGTGTTGCTTTTCTCTTCCGATCCTTTTGTTGCATACTTATATATTGCTTATGTATTGTCTGTGAATTGCTACTAACGTTTTGTTTGTCTAGTGCATAGAGATGCCGTCGTATGTCGTGTACAAGGGTAAGGTTCCCGGAGTCTACGACGACTGGGAGGAGTGTCGGAAACAGGTTTACCGTTTCAGCGGTAACAGTTACAAAGGGTACACCACTAGGGCGGAGGCGGAAGCTAGATACGCGCACTATCTAGCGGGAGAGAGGAGGGAGCGGAGGAGGAACCGGATGAAGACCAGTTTCATCGCGATGATGCTCATCGTGATGACCGCAGCTCTCTTCTATGTGATGGTAGTTTAGATGATCGATATCGACTTGTAATGTGGACAAACTCGCTACTCGCGGTCTAGCTCGAGACTTGTAAATGTTCTAACTTTGTTCGGTCTTTTGAATTCGGAGACTAGCTAATATGATGAATTGTATTCGGAGACTAATCTTCTATTGTATTCGATGAATCTGCTGTTGCTGTGTGGTGCTAGCTATATTCTGTCAAATAATATATTTTGTAACCTGTGAAAATATCAAAAACGAAAAAAAAAATAATCCCTAATATTCATACTAGTGGCGCACCACCACATAGTGCGCCATTAGTAAGACAGAGCACACTAATGGCGCATCATCTACCAGTGCGCCATTAGTATGCCAAAGCACATGTTACATATGGCCCCTGGGAGGCATACTAATGGCGCACCGTGGTGCGCCATTAGTATACCAGATACTAATGGCGCACCAGTGGTGCGCCATTAGTAAAAAATTCTAATGGCGTGGTGCTAGTGGCGCACCTGTAGTGCGCCATTAGTAGCGAAAACAGGTGCGCCACTAGCACCCCTTTTCCTAGTAGCGTAAAACTATTTTGGTGTACAGCGGTAACGGATATTGTTTTATTTGTAAGAAAAAGATCCCTACCGTCAAAATCCACTAACGGCATCCTAAAATTAGGAAATATTCGGGGTTAAATTGACATTTTATACATTAAGTTAGTTTGTACAAATTTTACGGCCATAATTCAAAAGTGTAACACACGAACATGCAAGATGAATTAAAAACTGCTGGAAAAATCATATTTATGCACTACTTGCTTCCCTATATATGCCGCTTGCAATAAATTTTAAGGAGTTCCAAACATCTTGGGTAACGGTTTGGACACACGTGCACGCATCGGAATCTAGGTTTTAAAATTCGAAAATGAAAAAATGCTCTGAAGTACATGATAATAATCTGCATGATTTCCCCACATGGGGCCAAGATGTCGTGGTCAAAGTAATGGCTTGTTCGAGATCAACTTTGACACATGCCTCTCACAAAACGGAGCATCACACGAAGGGTCGTGGTTCCGAGAGGTAACATGAGAGCCTTGTTTGATGACGAACCGCTAGTCGTTGTCTCATTTGGCCTAGCTTTTTTTTAATTTGTTACAATGCACGAATACGTTCGTCATCCTGAAATTTGGACATTTTCGGGGTTCAATGAGCATTTTATACACGAAGTTAGTTTCTAGATATTGATAACCCACAAGTATAGGGGATCGATTGTAGCCTTTCTCGATAAGTAAGAGTGTCGAACCCAACGAGGAGCTAAAGGTAGAACAAATATTCCCTCAAGTTCTATCGACCACCGATACAACTCTACGCACGCTTAACGTTCGCTTTACCTAGAACAAGTATGAAACTAGAAGTACTTTGTAGGTGTAACGGGATAGGTTAGGAAGATAATAAAGAACACGTAAATAAAATCTAGGGGCTGTTTAGATGAAGAAACAACTAAGTTAGTCTTAGGAGAGAGCTTTTTGTCACAAGAAAGTTATTTGTCCCTAGGCAATCGATAACTAGACCGGTAATCATTATTGCAATTTTATATGAGGGAGAGGCATAAGCTAACATACTTTCTCTACTTGGATCATATGCACTTATGATTGGAACTCTAGCAAGCATCCCCTACTACTAAAGATCATTAAGGTAAAACCCAACCATAGCATTATAAGGTATCAAGTCCTCTTTATTCCCATACGTAAACAACCTACCTACTCGGGTTTATGCCTCTGTCACTCAAGCAACCCACCATAGGAAAATCATGAACACATTGCAACACCCTACAGCGGGGATCCCTCATGCTTGCGCGACACGGAGAGCACCATAGGACAGCACCAATAATAAAACATGCAACTCAAACCAATCATGATCATCAATCGACCCATAGGACAAAACGGATCTACTCAAACATCATAGGATAGCCATACATCATTGGGAAATAATATATAGCGTTGAGCACCATGTTTAAGTAGAGATTACAACGGGGAGAAGGGGTGTTACACCGCCGCATAGAGGGGGAGAGAGTTGTTGATGACGGCGGCGAAGTTGTTGGTGTAGATCGCCGTCATGATGATGGCCCCGGCGGCGTTCCGGTGCCACCGGGAGAGAGGGGGAGAGAGCCCCCCTCCTTATTCTTCTTCCTTGACCTCCCCCTTAGATGGGAGGAGGGTTTCCCCTCTGGTCCTTGGCCTCCATGGCAGCGGAGGGGCGGGAGCCCCTCCGAGATTGGATCTCTCTCTCTGTTTCCTTCTGTTTCTGCGTTCAGATTCTGGCCTTTCACCGTTTCTTATATTCCCGGAGATCCGTAACTCCGATTGGGCTGAAATTTTAACACGGTTTTTATCCGGATATTAGCTTTCTTGCGGCGAAAGAAGGGCACCAACTGCCTTACGGGGTGGCCACAAGCCAGCCTGGCGTGCCCTACCCCCCAGGGCGCGCCCCCTGGCTTGTGGGCCCCTCGTATACCGCCTTCTGTTGATTCCACTTCCCAAAATTCACATATATTCCAAAAAAAATCTCCATAAGTTTTTATCCCGTTTGGACTTCGTTTGATATGGATTTTCTGCGAAACAAAAAACATGCAACAAACAGGAACTGGCACTGGGCACTGGATCAATATGTTAGTCCCAAAAATAGTATAAAAAGTTGCCAAAAGTATATGAAAGTTGTAGAATATTGGCATGAAACAATCAAAAATTATAGATACGATGGAGACATATCAGCATCCCCAAGCTTAATTCCTGCTCGTCCTCGAGTAGGTAAATGATAAAAAAGATAATTTTTGATGTGGAATGCTACCTAGCATAATCTTGATCATATAATCTAATCATGGCATGAATATTAAGACACAAGTGGTTCAAAGCAATAGTCTATCATTTGACATTAAGACAATAATACTTCAAGCATACTAATAAAGCAATCATGTCTTCTCAAAATATCATGGCTAAAAGAAAGTTATCCCTACAAAATCATATAGTCTGGCTATGCTCCATCTTCATCACACAAAGTATTTAATCATGCACAACCCCGGTTTTAGCCAAGCAATTGTTTTATACTCTAGCATTCTCAAACTTTTTCAACTTTCACGCAATACATGAGCGTGAGCCATGGATATAGTACTATAGGTGGAATAGAATATGGTGGTTGTGAAGAAGACAAAAAGAAGGAGATAGTCTCACATCAACTAGGCGTATCAACGGGCTATGGAGATGCCCATCAATAGATATTAATGTGAGTGAGTAGGGATTGCCATGCAACGGATGCACAAGAGCTATAAGTGTATGAAAGCTCGAAAAGAAACTAAGTGGGTGTGCATCCAACTCGCTTGCTCACGAAGACCTAGGGCAATTTGAGGAAGCCCATCATTGGAATATACAAGCCAATTTATATAATGAAAAATTCCCACTAGTATATGAAAGTGACAATATAGGAGACTCTCTATCATGAAGATCATGGTGCTACTTTGAAGCACAAGTGTGGAAAAAGGAATAGTAGCATTGCCCCTTCTCTCTTTTCTCTCATTTTTTATTTTTATTATATTTTTTCCCTTTTTTTGGTGGGCTTCTTTGGCCTCTTTTTTCTTTTTTTTATTTGGGCTTCTTTGGCCTCTTTTATTTTTCATAAAGTCCGGAGACTCATCCCAACTTGTGAGGGAATCATAGCTTCCATCATCCTTTCCTCACATGGGACAATGCTCTACAATGATGATCATCACACTTTTATTTACTTATAACTCACGAATTACAACTTGATACTAGAACAAAATATGACTCTATATGAATGCCTCCGGTGGTGTACCGGGATGTGCAATGATCTAGCGTAGCAAATGACATCAAAAAACGGACAAGCCATGAAAACATCATGCTAGCTGTCTTACTATCATGCAAAGCAATATGACAATGATGGTGCGTGTCATAAAAAAGGAACGGTGGAATTTGCATGGCAATATATCTCGGAATGGCTATGGAAATGCCATAATAGGTAGGTATGGCGGCTTTTTTGAGGAAGGGAATATGGTGGGTGTAATGCACCGGCGAAAGTTGCGCGGTACTAGAGAGGCTAGCAATGGTGGAAGGATGAGAGTGCGTATAATCCATGGACTCAACATTAGTCATAAAAAACTCACATACTTATTGCAAAAATCTATTAGCTATCGAAACAAAGTATTAGACGCATGCCCCTAGGGGAGAGGTTGGTAGGAGTTAACCATCGCGCGCTCCCGACCTCCACACAAAGGATGACAATCAATAAATAAATCATGCTCCGACTTCTTCACATAACGGTTTACCATACGTGCATGCTATGGGAATCACAAACTTTAACACAAATATTTCTACCAATCCACAATTACTCACTAGCATGACTCTAGTATCACCATCTTTATATCGCAAAACTATTGCAAGGAATCAAACATATCATATTCAGTGATCTACAAGTTTTATGTAGGATTTTATGACTAACCATGTGAATGACCAACTCCTGTTAACTCTCTAAATAGTTATAAGTGAAGCATGAGAGTTTAATTCTTTCTACAAAAGATATGCCCACGCTCTATGTCGGAGAAACGACACCTATGGGATCGCGAGGATCCCTTCACGATTCGGCAAGGGGAAGGGTTTGTACAGAGAGCAGATCCGATGATCAACACGCGGGAATTTTACCCAGGTTTGGGCCGCAAAGATGCATAAAACCCTACTCCTTCCTGGTTGTATTAGATGTGTTCTAGCTCAAGTTCTGGGAGCGCTACAGTACTCAGCCGCTACTCATGCAGAATGAGCTAGAGAAGATCCGATCCCCCCTGTAGCTACGCCTTGGGCCTCCTTTTATATGTTCGAAGGGGTCACCAACAGTGGCGTACAGGGCATACATGAGGTGTAAAAGTGGCTACAGTGTTATCATACCTCACACTGACGGTTTAGGACAAGAACATTTAATGCTCCGTTGAGGTGTCCCTTAGCGTCTTGGGGATGGGAAAAGAAGCCGTCCCATCAGCACCGCTTAAGCCCTTCTACCACTAGCATCTGACACGCACCCAGGAGGACAACAGCTAAATGATAAGCTAGTCGCTACACTGGAGCGGTGACAGAGTGGCGAGGTCTTGCCGGGTGCGAGCCTTGCCGGGGCCGTGAGCCATCCCGGCAAGATCTTGCCGGGGCTCCAGCCTTCGGTCTTCTACCTTTTGATTATTGCCTTGTCTTGGATGCCTCCTTGACTTTATGAACTTGCATTCGGTTGTTCCCCGGCGGGCCTGGCCGCAGGTGTGGCTACAACTGTCCGTGCACAAGTACGGGGTACTAAAGGACCCAATCCTTAGTGCACCGACAGGAGCCCCCGGGCTTGGGCCATACACGGGTGCGAGGCGTTGTTGGGCCAGGCCTAAACAGTGCACGGGCACGCGTGGCAGGAGTTATCCACCGTAATCATTCCATTTACTGCGTCGCCCACGACGCCCATTGAATGCGGGACGTGGGGGACGTGCGCAGCGCGGCTGTTACAGCAGCGCGCTCGTGAAGCGTTTCAATATTATTTTAATAAAGAGGCGGCCTCGCGTCCTCCCCATAAGAAGGAATCCACAGAGGCGCCGCTCATTTACCTCTTGTCTTTTCCAATCTGGGAACCGCCGTCGTCTTCTTCCTCGAGTCGAAACAGAGCCCCTCTCATCCATCCGCGCCTCCACTCCCTCCCCGTCCTCAGCCTCAGTCTCCACAGCCGCCATGCCGCCCAAAGCAAGCAAGGGCAAGGAGGTGGACGCCGCTGTCTTGGAGAACAAGCTGGCGAAGTTGCGGAAGGAGCACGTCGTCTTCCCTCCGGCGCTCGACGCGGCCGCCCCGAGGGATCGATACCAGTGCGAGTGGGCGGTGGAGACGACAGCGCACCCCGCCACCCTCATGAGTCCAGGTTCTTCCAGAGGCGGCCCAAATAAGTATCACTTCTTTGCCGATTACTTCTACTGCGGGCTCTGTCCTCCTTTCTTTGATTTCTTCAACGATATCATGCTCACATACGGCTTCCAGCTTTTGGATTTCACGCCGAATGCTGTGACATGCATGTCAGTTTTCGCTCACCTTTGCAAAAACTTCGCCGGAGTAGTCCCTAGCACCGCCCTTTTCCGCCATTACTTTATTCCTCGCATCCAAAAGGGCGAGGCCCTTTCCGGTTCCATCGCTTGGATTCCACGGCCAGGAACCAAGGAGGTTTACCCAGAGGGGGCCTACCGCGAGAAGTGGGAAGAATGGCTGGCCAAGTGGTGCTGGATTCAGGAGACAAAACTCCAGCCCTTCTGCTTGCCGCGGTAGACGAAGATAGTGCACAGCAACGACTGGAGTGCTCTCGATCCTTATGATAAGAAGCTCACAGTTGCTACTACCAGGATTCACCGCCTTAGAGCTGCCGGGCTCACAATAGAGATGATAGGCGCCGATTTCCTTCGCCGGCGCATCGCCCCTCTGCAGAACAAGGGGAGGCCAGCTTGGGAATTCCGGAATGCGGCAGACATCATGAGGCTGCGCCCTGGGCTGAACCATATCTTGACGCTTATGCAGCACGCAGCCCTCTTACAGAAACTATTCAGGGGTGATGTGGTGTGCAAACTGCCGGCAGGCATAGTTCCTTTGTGCAACAACTCCGCTTTGACTTCAATCATTGCCATGATGCCGGGGTTTGACGCCCACAGCCTTGACGGGACTTGGATCGAGCCGTCCGAGGAGCAGGCACAGCAATTCTTTGATAATCTGTCGGAGAAGGCCATCCACGCAGAAGAAAACCTCGTCCGCGCCACCACTGATGAAGAGCTGGCGTACATCGCCACCAGGGCGGAGGAGGCAAATCTTGCCGCGGAGGCCGGCAGCGCCGGTTTCGTGGAAGAGGAAACCAGCGGAGGGGAAATGCTGCCGGACGAGAATCTTGCCGGGCAGGGCGAGACTGCCGAAGAGCAGGGTGGCACATCTACCGGGGGCCCTTCTGCCGAAGATACAGCCGAGGAAGAGCTGCACGAGGAGGCCCCAGCTCTCGAAGTGAGGAAGAGGCGCGTTCTTTGGAGAGCCGCCTCTGGCACCGCAGTCCACCAGCCTTCCTCGAGCGGTGGAGCCCCCGGCAAGGGGGCAGCCGGCAAGGCCACGCAGCGGCAAGGGGCTCATCAGCAACCCGCGCCCGCCGCAGCCAAGTAGCCTAGGAGCACCCCTCCACCTCCCGTGGCGGAAGTCGACTTCGACCTCTCTGCCTTTAGCTCGGGAGAAGAAGAAGAAGAGTAAGGATCTTGCCGCGTCCTTTACTTTCTGAGTTTTTGGTTTTTCTTATCTCATTTGTTTTGCTTTGATTTGCTCCTGCAGAGATGATACAGAAACATTGGCACAAAGGGTAGCGAAGAGGGCAAAGACCTCGACAGGTGACGAACCGCCGGCAAGCACCTCAGGTGCGCCAGAGACGATCAACGTCAGCCCGGAGTCAAGCCCACGACGCAGCCCTCAACACAGCCCCCGGTGCAGCCCCCAGCGTGAGTCCGTTACTCACTTTCCGCTGGCAAGTGCCGGGGTGTGTATCTTCACTGCTGACATCACCAGGCGTGCAGGAGGAGAGCAACGACAAGGAGAACCATCGGAGGCCGCCCCTGTCGTGCTGCCTCCGTCAGCTACGCCGCCCAGAGATGGATCTCCGGCAAGGACTTCCTCTAGCGTGCTTTATCGCGATGAGGAAGAGCCGGCAAGCATGGGCACCGGCAGCTCTACGCCGGCAACCAATGTTGGCGCAGGTATTTGTTATTCTGTTTTCCTTCTTTTTTGTCTTCTTGAACTTCCATCTCAATCTCATCTTGATTTGTTTTCTTGGCCCCTAGACATTCCCTCGGTGGAGCATATGGATGTCGATGCTGTCATCAAGGAGACCGCCAAGGATGCTGCCGCCGAGGCTGACAGGATTTCCGCTGACGAGGCCGCCAAGAATGCTGCCGCCGAAGCTGTCGAAGCCGCCAAGAACGCTGCCGCCGAGGCCGCCAAGGATGCCAGCGCCGAAGCTGCCAGGGCTGTGCAGGAAGAGGCCGCCAAGGAATCCGCCGAGAGGGCCGGCGAGGAGGCTAGTGACCGTACTGACGGCATCCCTGGTGCAGGAGCGCCAGGCACTACGCCGGACACAGAGCCCCCAGCTGCCGGGAGCGGCTGTTGAGGAGCAGCCACCAACATCCGAAGCTCCCTCGTCAAGCAAGTACCTCAAGATTGGCGACAACTTGTTCGTCAGCATCCCAGGCACGGCAAGCACTAGGGCGCTAACTCAAAGGGAAGTCTTTGATGAAGACGCCATCACCGCTGCTGGGCTCGAGGTCGTTGATGAACCAAGCGCCAGTAGCAGCAAATCTAAAGAAGAGAAGCTCCTCAAGGCCATGGGCGACAACTACCAGAAGCTCCAAGCACTCCACCGCGCCCGGAAGGAGAAACTAGACTCCAGGGCCGCGGTTGTCGACAAGGTTGAAGCAGATCTCCAGAAACGCGTTGAGGAAACGCAGGCCTAGTTTGCCGAAGCTTTTCAGGAGTTGAGGGCGGGTCAAGAGCAACTGAGCCGAAGGTGGGACGAGCTCCTCATGAAGCAGTCCGACGTTGAGCAGGCACAGGAAGATGCCAAACAACTGGCCGCCACAGAGGAAGCACGCCTAAAAGAGCTCCGTGTTGGGCTTGAAGCTCATGATGATGACCTGACCGCTCGCAAGAAGGCACTTGCCGACAAGCTCCGCGCCAAAGACGAGGAGATTGAAAGGCTTGTCGCGCAGCGGACCCAGGATCTGGAGCTGAAGCACAGGGAGACACTTGAGACCCTGACCACAGACCATGCCGGCAAGCTAAAGGAGGCCATCGATGCTGCCGGAGCTGAAGAGGCCGCCAAGAACTTGCTGGAGGAGAGGGTGAAGAAGCTAGAGGCAGATCTCGAGGACCACGGCAAGAAGATCTCAACATTCAAAGCCGAAAGAGACAAAGCTCTCCACAGCCTGATGGAGATGCAGGTCACCATATCCGACAAGACCAAACAGCTCTCTTCAGCCACTGACTCCATCGAAGATCTGAAAACGAAACTGGCCACGCTGGAGGAGACTCTTGAGGGCAGCAGGGCTCGAGAGAAGGCCTTGGTCAAAGATCTCCGAAATGAGCAGGAGCTGCTCAAGAGCGCTGCCGCCGCTCATAACGACTATGTGTCAGGAGTGCAAATCTGGACTGAAAAGCTTGTCGATGTTGCGGAGAAGCTTGCCGCACAATTGTCCACCATGGGCCTGCAAGGCTTGAGGTACTCTTCTGACGACAGGGTGTCCCCGAGCGCCAAGCTGACCATGTTCTTCGACCGTGTGCTTGAAGCCCTGGAGCAGCTCCATTCAGACCGAAAAGCTCATCTGGCTAACGAGTCCCGCAAGCTCTGCCGGGCCGTCCTCCAGAAGGTGCTCATCAAGGTGGTGCACAGGAACCCCGGCATCAACGTCACCAACGTCCTTGACCGCCTGCCGAAGGATGCAGATCTCAAGGCGGCAGAAGAACTTGTAGCGCCCATCGTCGACAGGGTAAGCCAAGTCAAGAGGGTTGAAGGCGATCGCCGGGATTAGCTGCCTTACTTCTCGCCGCCATCCATGCCAAGAACAGTTTATCTTATGTTAGAACCGCGGCAGGATTGATGTAATATAACTTGGTATGTCCTGGACAAATACTATGCTATTCCCCTTGTTTAATTTCTTTCTGTATGTATTCGCCCTACGCTTGATTGGAAACTTGCCGGCGCGCGCACCCTTGCCGCGAGCGCAAGGTGCGGGACTTTAGCAGCCTGCTGGCGGTGCCGCTACCGGCAAGAGACCTTGGTGTTTTTAGTGCAGCCACCTAAACTGTTGAGCGGACTCGAAACAGGATAAGGGCGCAACCAATCACAACAAGGTTCCTTCGCGTGCAGGTTTTCCATACAAGAGTTGAAATCGTTCAAGGAGAATAACAAAAATAGAAAAAATTGTTTAAAGTTTCTGCAACTTAGCAACTTAGCTTTTCCGCTTGTACTTCTTCCGGCAAGATGTCGACCTTGAACGTCGCCTGTCGGTATCCATACCATCCTTTCCCCC
This sequence comes from Elymus sibiricus, assembly GCA_039707655.1. NCBI lineage: Eukaryota > Viridiplantae > Streptophyta > Magnoliopsida > Poales > Poaceae > Elymus > Elymus sibiricus. The sequence continues at coordinate 346,883,606 of CM077669.1, read as the reverse complement.
CCGGCAAACTTGCATGCGAGGGAACCTTCTGTCCTTTGAGAAAAAGAAAGAAGAGAAAATAGAGATATGAAACCTTGGTGGTTCGTTAGCACTTGCTGGAGATAAGGGTAATACAATATCTCAGATAAACATGCACATAAGTAAACATGAACATCAACAAGATTTGCAAAACACTTAGCTTTATTCAACTATGCACAGGGTCTGCGCCTGGCTTTGTACAAAGGATTACATGCTTCAGCGGCAAGACTTGTACAAAAGGGGTTGCCGGGAGACCCGGCAACCGCGCCTCATGGGTAGAACTTACGAAGATGCTCGATATTCCAGGAGTTGCTCACTGGGACGCCATCTTCGGTCTCCAGGCGGACTGCGCCAGGTCTGGTGACTCGCACTACCCGATAAGGGCCTTCCCACTTCGGCGTCAACTTGTTGGAATTCTTGGCGGACTGAACGCGCCGAAGAACAAGGTCGCCTTCCTCAAGACTTCGGGCGTGAACCTTGCGGCTATGATAGCGGCACAAAGCTTGCTGGTAGTGTGCAGCTCGCACAGCAGCCTGAAGAAGATCTTCCTCAAGGAGCGTAGCGTCATCTTGCCGCAGCTGCTCTTGCTCAACCTCATCATAAGCGAGCACTCGAGGTGACCCGTATGTGAGTTCCGTGGGGAGCACTGCTTCCGCCCCATATACTAGGGAGAAGGGTGTCTGGCCGGTGGCTTGATTCGGTGTTGTCCTGATTGACCAAAGAACCACCGGCAACTCATCAATCCAGCGCCTTCCGCACTTGCGCAGCTTGTCGAAAGTCATCGTCTTGAGGCCTCGCATCACTTCAGCATTAGCCCTTTCCGCCTAGCCGTTGCTCCTCGGGTGGGCAACAGAAGCAAAACAAATCTTGCCGCCAAGGTCTTGGACATACTGCATGAAGGTGCGGTTCGTGAACTGTGTGCCGTTGTCGGTGATGATCCTGTTTGGTACACCAAAGCGGCAAACTATTCCTTTGAAGAACTTGACGGCTGACTGTGCTGTCACCTTCCTCACTGCTTCCACTTCCGGCCACTTTGTAAACTTGTCGATTGCAACGTGCAAGTACTCAAAGCCCCCGGTAGCACGGGGAAAAGGGCCCAAGATGTCGAGCCCCCAGACCGAAAATGGCCAGGAGAGAGGGATTGTCTGAAGAGCTTGAGCTGGTTGATGCAATTTCTTTGAATGAAACTGGCATGCTCCACACCTTGTTACTAGCGCAGTTGCATCCTGGAGAGAAGTGGGCCAAAAGAAACCTTGCTGGAATGCCCTACCGGCAAGTGCTCTTGATCTTATGTGGGAGCCACATATGCCTCCATGTATCTCTGCCAACAGCTCCAGTCCATCCTCCCGGGAAACGCACTTCAATTTCACACCGTTCAGCCTCTTTCTGTACAGGACATTGTCCACAAACTGGTACATGTTGGACCGTCGGGCTACTTTTTCCGCTTCTTCCCGTTCCTCGGGGAGTTCTCCTGTCTGAAGGAAATGGACAATGTGTTGTGCCCATGCTGGAGCCTGGGGCTCGACGACAAGGACTAAAGGCATGTCTTCTGCCGGGGGAGCAGTTGCCTCGATAGCAAAGGCCTGAGACCCTGCTCGAGCTTGTTGCTCCCCGACAAGCTTGGTGGGAGCGGTTGTCTCGACGGCAAGAGCTTGGGGCCCTGCCGGAGCCTGTCGCTCTCCCACAAGCTTGGCGTTGTTCCCGGCAACTTCCTTGCCGGCGGCTTCTGGGAGCTCTGCCGGGAAGTACTTGCCGGAACTCAACTTCCTCCTTTTCTCTTGTCCCATCGATGGTGTCACGGATGGTTGAGTCAGTCGGAGCACAAAAGTTCCAGGCTCCACAGGTAACTTGAGAGCAGCGCATTTTGACAGGCCATCAGCAATGATGTTTTCTGCACGAGGAACGTGCTCCATTTGCAGGCCGTCAAAATGCTCTTCCAACTTTCTCACTTCATCTACATAAGCTTCCATCAACGGGCTTTGATAATTTATTCACTTGCTTGACGACAAGCTGAGAATCACCCCTGATAATGAGTTTCTTGATTCCAAGGTCTGCCGCGACCCTGAGGCCGGCAAGCAACCCTTCATACTCGGCAGTATTGTTTGTTGATATTTCCCGGGGAAAATGCATCTGAATCACATATTTGAGGTACTCTCCGGTGGGTGCGAGAAGCAGCACGCCAGCACCGGCACCTTGCAGCGAGAAAGCCCCATCAAAATACATGATCCACTCTTGATTTGTTTCCTTGCCGGGGAGAGTTGACTCTGGAACTTCTTCATCTGGCGTTGGGGTCCATTCTGCAATGAACTCCGCCAAGGCTCTGCTCTGGATGGTCGAAGTACTTTCAAACTTGAGACCAAAGCTTGACAGCTCCAAAGTCCACTCCACAATCCTGCCGGTAGCATCTGGGTTCCGCAAAATCCGCTGCAATGGAAAGCGAGTGACAACGGTGATCTCATGTGCTTGAAAGTAATGGCGCAGCTTCCTCAAGGCCATAAGGAGGCCGAAGAGCAACTTCTGCACACTAGAATATCTTGACCTAGCCCCCTGTAAAAGGGAGCTGACAAGATAGACCGGGCGCTGCACCATCTTCTTCTTCTGTATCGTCCCATTTGACTGCACAGATCCTGCTCCTGCTTGGTCAGCACCAGACTCTGCCGGGGGAGGTTCAGGCTTGTCGCTTGGCGGTCCTGCCGTTGTCGTTGCTTCTTCATCAACTTCTCTCTCTGCCACTAGCGCGGCACTCACCACTTGGTTTGTTGCTGCTAGATATAGCAGCAACGACTCTTGTGGTTTTGGCGCGACTAGGACTGGCGGAGAGGAGAGGTACTTCTTCAAATCCTGCAGCGCTGCCTCCGCTTCCGGAGTCCACTTCATTGGACCTGCCATCTTCAATATTTTGAAAAAGGGCAGGGCGCGCTCAGCAGATTTTGAGATGAACCTACTCAGAGCAGCAACGCAGCCGGCAAGGCGACGCACATCCTTGACACGTCTTGGCGCTTCAATTTGCTCAATTGCCTTGATCTTGTCAGGATTTGCTTCGATTCCATGTTGAGATACACAGAACCCGAGAAGCTTGCCGGATGGAACGCCAAACACGCACTTCTCAGGATTGAGCTTTAAGTTGATCTTGCGCAGATTGGCAAATGTTTCTTCTAAATCTGATATGAGCGTTGCCTTGTCCTTGGTTTTGACCACTATGTCATCCATATAAGCTTCCATATTTCTATGTAGATGGGGCTCAAAACCAATTTGGACCGCTCTTGCAAATGTAGAACCAACACTTTTCAACCCGAAAGGCATACGCAAAAAGCAATACGTACCACATGGGGTGATAAATACGGTCTTCTCTTCGTCTTCCTTGGCCATGAAAATCTGGTGATAGCCTGAATAGGCGTCAAGGAATGACAGCAAGTCGCAGCCGGCAGTGGAGTCCACAATCTGGTCGATGCGCGGCAAGGGAAAAGGATCTATTGGACAGGCTTTATTGATATTTGTATAGTCAATACATAGCCTCCATTTTCCATTCGCCTTGCGCACTACAACTGGATTGGCCAACCATGTTGGATGAAGTACTCCTCTAACCAAGCCTGCCGCTTCTAACTTCTTAATTTCTTCTGCAATAAACTGTTGCCGCTCCAAAGCTTGCTTCCTGACATTCTGCTTGACGGGTCGCGCGTGTGGACAGACGGCAAGGTGGTGCTCAATCACCTCCCTGGGAACACCGGGGATATCAGATGGTTGCCATGCAAACACATCGACATTCGCCCGCAGGAAGGCAACGAGCGCGCTTTCCTATTTGCTGTCGAGGGTGGAACTTATGGTGAAAGTTCCTCCCGTACCGTCCTCCTTGGCAGGCACCTTCTTGGTCTCTGGCGGAGCTGCCTTGGACTTCTTGCTCTTGCCGGTGGAACTCTCTGGCACATCCTCAACATGAGTGCAGCACTCCGAGGAGGTGCGCTTGCCGGAGTGTGTGCGGAAGGTCTTGCCGGTCTTCTTCCCCCCGGGAGTTTCAGTGGCAGCAGCAAGTGCCTTGGCGGCAGATGCTGCAACTGCCTCCCGGTAGAGTTGATCGGTGCAGATAAGCGCGTCTTTCTTGTCAGAACTGACAGTGATAACGCTCATCGGCCCGGGCATCTTCAGCACATTGTAGGCGTAATGTGATGCCGCCATGAACTTGGCCAGTGCTGGACGGCCAAGGATCCCATTATATGGCAACGGAATCTTGGCGACGTCGAAGACAATCTTCTCTGTCCTGAAATTCAGGTCACTGCCAAATGTCACCGGCAGCGTGATCTTTCCCTTGGGCTGGCTCCTTCCTGGATTGACCCCTTGAAACGAGCCCGTTTATTCGAGATCTCCATCAGGAATTTGCAATCTCTTGATTACCTCGGGCGAGATCAAGTTCAAACCGGCCCCACCGTCAACTAACATTTTCGTCACCTTGAGGTTGCGAATCGTTGGTGAGACCAACAACGGCAAACACCCAACCGCAGTTATACGATCAGGGTGATCCTCAACATCGAAAATGATAGGCGTGTTGGACCATTTCAAAGGCTTCCGGGCGCCGACAGATGGCTCAGTCGCATTAACCTCACGCGCCCACTGTTTAAGTTGGCGGTGGGAAGAATGCAACGAGGCACCTCCGTCAACGCACATGGCGTCCGTAGCTTTCTGGAATTCTTCTTCACTGGATTCGTCGTTCTCCTCAATGTCATCATCACCCCCCTCTTGCTTGTCGCGCCCTCGAGCGGGCCGGTCCTTCTGTTGCTTGGCCTTGCCGCGGCGACCTCCTCGGCCACCACGCTTCTTGCCGGACCCCTCCGCGCCATCCTGGGCCTTCTCCTTGTCCCGCCTCTCGTATTTGGCGTTTTGCTTCTCGACAAGCTGCTCAACTTGCCGGCAGTCTTGGAGATCATGGCCCTTGGTGCGATGGATCTTGCAGTACTGCTTGCCGGAACCGTCTGGCTTGTCGGCAGCCGCCAAGGCCTGGCAAGAGGCACACCCGGCAACATCCTTGCCGGGGTCATCAACCTTGGCCTTCTTGGCGGTACCGGGGTTGCCGGATCCCTCAACGGCAAGCACGACCTTGCCCTTGCGCTTCCTGTTACGCCGCCGGCCCTTCTTTGCCGGAACGGCGGTGTCCTCATCACCAGAGTCGACCCCTGCACCAGCATCTTCGCCGGGGAGTCTCCTCCCTTCTTCAGCTCGAGCACACTTATCTACCAGAGCATAAAGCTCGGCAACATCCCTGACCTTGTTCATCGCCAGCTCTTCCCGCATCCTGCGGTTGCGCACGTTCTGATGGAACGCGCTGATAACAGCGGCAGGATGAACGTCTGGAATGTTGTGATGTATGCGGCTGAACCTCTGGATGTACTTGCGCAAAGTCTCGCCTTCCTTCTGGGGGATGAGATGCAGATCGCTTTCCTGGCCAGGAGCTTGGTGGCCTCCAGTGAAGGCGCCAACAAACTCATGGCACAAATCTGCCCAAGAAGAAATGGAATTCTCCGGCAGGTGCATCAACCACGACCTGACGTTGGGCTTAAGCACCAACGGGAAGTAGTTGGCGAGTATCTTGTCGTCACGAGCCCCGGTAGCCTGCACGCAATGGTGTAGATGCTCAGGAACTCTGATGGGTGGGTTTTGCCGTCATATTTCTCCGAGACCTCCGGCTTGAACGTGCGGGAATTGGGCCACTGGACTCGCCGCAGCTCACGGGTAAACGCTGGACAACCCACCTCGTAAGGTAGATCGACAGGATACCCCGGTGCTGGCTTGTCTACAGTAGGTCCTGCGCGCTTGTCAGATTGATAGCGCGCTTCCCGCCGCCGCTCGATGGTAGTTCGAGCGTCTTCCTTGCCTCGCTCCTGAAGAACTTGACGTTGATCGCGGCGAGTTCGCGGATCGGACGACGCCGTGGAATCGTCATCACGGGTGTCGACCCGTCGAGTCAGCGTCCGCTGCTGCCGCTGTGGGGGAGAGTACACCGTAGTTGTACCGCTCACAGTCTTCTCACCACCGACGCGTGCCGGCCCAATGGACTGCCGTCGCGAGGGCTCCACCTGCTCCGGCTTATCTTCGTTGGCGAGGCCGACGAGGCTCTGAATGCCAGCTCTCCATTCGTTGAGCTTGTCCGCAGCAGCAGGGAAGTTCAGAAGCAGCTGTGCATGTGCCAGCGCTTCTGCTCGTGTAGGCGGCGGCGACAGGTGCGAGGAACGTGATGCGCTCTGACTCCCAACTATGTTGGAAGGAGCTAGATCACGGTCCCGCGAACGTACACCGCTTCCTCCGACATGTTGGCGTGCATGCTGGTCCCGCGCATCTCGAGGGTGATGCTCAGGAGACTTTCCGTGGGGACGCCTAGTTCCATCAATGTTGCGGCGCTGCTCATCGCGCGCGACCTGAGAAGGCCGCAACGCATGAGCCGGCGTGGGTGTCTTGGAAGGCGCCCTTCCATCTCTGGAGTTCGCTGCACCGCCTGCTGGCAGCACAGCTCCATCCCTAGATCTAGCGGCGCGAACGACGCCGCTCGCCTGGCTATGATCACCAGAGCGTAGTGGAAGCTCTGGATCTCTACCTCCTCCCCCCGCGTCGACACCGTCGCCCGTGCGCGTAAGTACAGGCGCAGCGGACGTGGATGGTCCAACCGCCGTGAAACCCTTCCTCTTAGGGGCCATGGCGACGAAGATGATGAAGAACTGGCGCACTAGTCACCAGATCAGGTCCGCACAACCAGCGTTCCCCCTACCTGGCGCGCCAAAGATGTCGGAGAAACGACACCTATGGGATCACGAGGATCCCTTCACGATTCGGCAAGGGGAAGGGTTTGTACAGAGAGCAGATCCGATGATAAACACGCGGGAACTTTACCCAGGTTCGGGCCGCAAAGATGCGTAAAACCCTACTCCTGCCTGGTTGTATTAGATGTGTTCTAGCTCAAGTTCTGGGAGCGCTACAGTACTCAGCCGCTACTCATGCAGAATGAGCTAGAGAAGATCCGATCCCCCCTGTAGCTATGCCTTGGGCCTCCTTTTATATGTTCGAAGGGGTCACCAACAGTGGCGTACAGGGCATACATGAGGTGTAAAAGTGGCTATAGTGTTATCATACCTCACACTGACGGTTTAGGACAAGAACATTTAATGCTCCGTTGAGGTGTCCCTTAGCGTCTTGGGGATGGGAAAAGAAGCCGTCCCATCAGCACCGCTTAAGCCCTTCTACCACTAGCATCTGACACGCACCCAGGAGGACAACAGCTAAACGACAAGCTAGTCGCTACACTGGAGCGGTGACAGAGTGGCGAGGTCTTGCCGGGTGCGAGCCTTGCCGGGGCCGTGAGCCATCCCGGCAAGATCTTGCCGGGGCTCCAGCCTTCGGTCTTCTACCTTCTGATTATTGCCTTGTCTTGGATGCCTCCTTGACTTTATGAACTTGCATTCGGTTGTTCCCCGGCAGGCCTGGCCGCAGGTGTGGCTACAACTGTCCGTGCACAAGTATGGGGTACTAAAGGACCCAATCCTTAGTGCACCGACACTCTAACAAATATAAGTGAAGCAAAAGAGCATTCTACAAATGGCGGTTTTCTATGTGTAGAGAAACAGGCAATCCAAACTTCAAATGATATAAGTGAAGCACATGAAGCATTCTATGAATCGACCAAGGACTATCTCATACCAGCATGGTGCATTATTAAAATAAAAATAAAAAGCACACGACGCTCCAAGATTTACGCATATCATGTGATGAATAAAAATATAGCTCCAAGTAAAATTACCGATGGTTGTTACAAGAAAGAGGGGATGCCTTCTGGGGCATCCCCAAGCTTAGTTTCTTGGGAGTCCTTGAATATTACCTTGGGGTGCCTCGGGAATCCCCAAGCTTAGTCTCGTTCCACTCCTTATTCCTTCATCCATCCTGATCTCACCCAAAACTTGAAAACTTCAATCACACAAAACTTAACAAAACCCTCGTGAGATCCGTTAGTATAATAAAGCAAGTTACCACTTTAAGTACTGTTGCAAACCCATTCACATTTTATTTTTGCATTGTTGCTACTGTATCATAACTTCTTTATGGCTTATACCACCGATAAAATTGATAGTTTCATCAAAACTAGCAAAACAATGCATCAAAAACAGAATCTGTCTTAAACAGGACAGTCTGTAGCAATCTGAACATTCACCATACTTCTGTAACTCTAAAAATTCTAACAAATTAGGAAAAAATAAAAAAATTGCATAGAAGTACTGTGTAAAAAATTCAGAAGCTTTTGACATTCCAGTAAAAAATGTAAATTCACGCACTACAGCCAAAGTTTCTGTTTTTGCACTGCACACACCAAACAAGCAATCTAATCATCCTAAAGGCAAATCTTGGCACATTATTTTTATAATACAATGGATTTATACAAGGGGATAATTATTTTTGTTGAAAAGTTTCTGTAATTAAGATTCACAAGGTTTCCATGGGCATGAACAAAGTTCAAGGCTAGCTCCCACTTTCACAATGCTCGTCCCTCTCACTTTCACTTTTCTTTTTGAAAAAGTTTTAGGTTCCCCTCTTTATTTTTTTTGTTTTTTAAACTATATAAAAGCACACAACAGAATAAAATGACTCTCTAAAACTTCCAGGTTGTCTCCCTGGCAGCGCTTTCTTTAAAGCCATTAAGCTAGGCATAAAGTGCTCAAGTAATGGATCCACCCGGATCCCAAGGTATATCAAAGCCAATTTTAATTAACAATGATTTGTAATTTAGTAGTGAGCACAAAGTAACATATATCATGCAACAACGAAGTCTAACTCTCTTCCTATGCATCGCCATGTCATAAAAGAACAATTCATGCACACAAAGTAAAGGCCGATACATAGCATAAGCAGTTTCTTGCAATTCTATCGTATTGGAAACATAGAGAGGCGGAGATGTAGTTCCTCTCTCATAATAATTGCAAGTAGGAGCAGCAAGCACATGCATATTATATTTATCAAAATTATCATGTGCAATAGTAGAACGCAACCCATCAATATAATCCTTAATAAGCGCAAACTTCTCCGATATAGTGTAGTTGGGAGAATTCAAAAAGATAATAGGACTATCATGCGTGGGTGCAATAGAAACAATTTCATGTTTAACATAAGGAACTATAGCAAGTTCATCTCCATAAGCATCATTCATATTGGCATCATGGCCACAAGCATAGCAAGCATCAAGTTCATCAAAAAGGGATATTTCGAACGAATCCAAGGGATCATAGCAATTATCATAGCATTCATCCTTCGGTAAGAACGAAGGGAAATTAAACAATGTATGAGTTGAAGAGTTACTCTCATTAGAAGGTGGACACGGGTAGCTAATCCGCTCTTCCTCCTTTTGTTCTTCGCTCTCCTCCTCATCCTTTTCATCCAATGAGCTCACAGTGTCATCATTTTCTTCTTCCAGAGTTTCCTGCAAAATATTTGTCTCCTCTTGGACAGCGGAGGAATCCTCAATATATGGCTTAACATAAGCATTAGAAGCATAGTTTTCATAGCAATATTTAAGTATGGCAAAACTTTCAGATTTGTAAAGAGTAGCATCATACTTTTCAATCAAAGAAGCAATTTTATAGACACCCTTAAAAGCAACAAATTCTTCAATTTGCTCAATATCATAGTAATTATAAACACCCTTTGCATAAGAAGATACGATTCCATTATCCTTAAACTCACATTGATAGGGAAGGTGTTTTTTAGGGTCTTCAGAACAACAAGTAAAATCATAAATTTCGCATAAATTCCAAGCATAGCATTGCAAAGTATTAATATGATGCCATAAAAGTTTCCCTTTTTGAGATAAGCGGTGTCGCACATAATAAGCATGCTCATTTAATGATTTGCCCTCAACTAAGCTAGTTGGGGTTTCAGCACGAGCACAAACGGATCGAAGATGATCCAAATAATATTCTTCGGTAGTACGAAACACTAGTGGTTCCTCAACTTTTGGAGCAGCAAGTACATCTAATTTTTTTGGTATTTTGCATTTCCTACCCATATCTAAATATAGAAAACAAGTTAATAACAGAATAATAAACAATACTTAGTGATAAAGCAAACAAGCACACACGAGAATATTCACCCCATGCTATTGCTCCCCGGAAACGGCGCCAGAAAAAGGTCTTGATAACCCACAAGTATAGGGGATCGGTTGTAGCCTTTCTCGATAAGTAAGAGTGTCGAACCCAACGAGGAGCTAAAGGTAGAACAAATATTCCCTCAAGTTCTATCGACCACCGATACAACTCTACGCACGCTTAACGTTCGCTTTACCTAGAACAAGTATGAAACTAGAAGTACTTTGTAGGTGTAACGGGATAGGTTTGCAAGATAATAAAGAACACGTAAATAAAATCTAGGGGCTGTTTAGATGAAGAAACAACTAAGTTAGTGTTAGGAGAGAGCTTTTTGTCACAAGAAAGTTATTTGTCCCTAGGTAATCGATAACTAGACCGGTAATCATTATTGCAATTTTATATGAGGGAGAGGCATAAGCTAACATACTTTCTCTACTTGGATCATATGCACTTATGATTGGAACTCTAGCAAGCATCCCCTACTACTAAAGATCATTAAGGTAAAACCCAACCATAGCATTATAAGGTATCAAGTCCTCTTTATTCCCATACGTAAACAACCTACCTACTCGGGTTTATGCTTCTGTCACTCAAGCAACCCACCATAGGAAAATCATGAACACATTGCAACACCCTACAGCGGGGACCCCTCACGCTTGCGCGACACAGAGAGCATCATAGGACAGCACCAATAATAAAACATGCAACTCAAACCAATCATGATCATCAATCAACCCATAAGACAAAACGGATCTACTCAAACATCATAGGATAGCCATACATCATTGGGAAATAATATATAGCGTTGAGCACCATGTTTAAGTAGAGATTACAGCGGGGAGAAGGGGTGTTACACCGCCGCATAGAGGGGGAGAGAGTTGGTGATGACGGCGGCGAAGTTGTTGGTGTAGATCGCCGTCACGATGATGGCCCCGGCGGCGTTCCGGTGCCACCGGGAGAGAGGGGGAGAGAGCCCCCCTCCTTCTTCTTCTTCCTTGACCTCCCCCCTATATGGGAGGAGGGTTTCCCCTCTGGTCCATGGCCTCCATGGCAGCGGAGGGGCGGGAGCCCCTCCGAGATTGGATCTCTCTCTCTATTTCCTTCTGTTTCTGCGTTCTGATTCTGGCCTTTCACCGTTTCTTATATTCCCGGAGATCCGTAACTCCAATTGGGCTGAAATTTTAACACGATTTTTATCCGGATATTAGCTTTCTTGCGGAGAAAGAAGGGCACCAACCGCCTTACGGGGTGGCCACAAGCCAGCCTGGAGCGCCCTACCCCCCAGGGCGCGCCCCCTGGCTTGTTAGCCCCTCGGGCATCGCCTTCTGTTGGTTCCACTTCCCAAAATTCACATATATTCCAAAAAAAATCTCCGTAAGTGTTTATCACGTTTGGACTTCGTTTGATATGGATTTTCTGCGAAACAAAAAACATGCAACAAACAGGAACTGGCACTGGGCACTGGATCAATATGTTAGTCCCAAAAATAGTATAAAAAGTTGCCAAAAGTATATGAAAGTTGTAGAATATTGGCATCAAACAATCTAAAATTATAGATACGACGGAGACGTATCAGATATCTAGTGGCCATAATTCAAAACTAAAACACTTGGACATGTGCAGGATGAAGCAAAAACTACAGGAAAAAATCATATTTGTATATGTACTAGTTCTTCCGTCTATATGCCACGTGCAATAAATTTGAAGGAGTTCCGGACATCTTGAGTAACGGTTAGGACACAAGCATTGAGAATTATCTAGGTTTTTAAATTCAAAAAATAAATAAAAATGCTATGAAGTACACGAAAATCAGCATGATTTTTCGCCATGGGGCCAAGATGTCGTGGTCAAAGTAACGGCTTGTTCGAGATAAGCTTTGACACATGCCTCTCACAAACCGGAGCATCACACGCAAGCTTGTATAGTTCCGAGAGGGAACGTGGGGCGTTGTGTGATGACGAACCGGATCGCTGCCACATTCGGCCTAGTTTGTTTTCATCGTTACAATGTACAAATACGACCGTCATCCTAAAATTAGGAAATATTCGGGGTTCAATTGGCATTTTTATACATGATGTTAGTTTCCAGAAATTTAATGGCCATAGTTCAAAACTGAAACACATGAACAAGCAAGATGAAGCAAAAAATGCTGGAAAATCATATTTATGTACTACTTGCTTCCATATATATGCCACGTGCAATAAATTTGAAGGAGTTCCAAACATCACGAGTGACAGTTTTGACACAAAAGCATTGGGAATCTAGTTTTTTAAAGTCAAAAAATGAAAAATGCGCGGAAGTACATGAAAATATGCATGATTTCCCGACATGGGGCCAATATATCGTGATCAAAGTAACGGCTTGTTTGAGATAACCTTTGACACATGTCAAGCTGGCAATGCATGGTTAACTGTTACCCGCGTCCCCATGGGTAATTGATATATTAGGGCACGCGTGCTAGCTGGAATGCCCATCTGGAAGTTGGTGGGTCAAATACCTTACCGAGCGTGCAAGACGGGGATGAGGATGGGATAGCATTACCCGCCTTACCCATGAATTGAAGTACTTACATGTGGGCTTTGAAATTAGTAGCCCCCACGTAAGGTGGCCTCGGTCACCCAAATTTCCACACATCCCACCCCTTTGGCCCAAAATTCCCTAAGAAATCCTAAACCTAGGCACAACATATTGTTTATTGCGTTTAAATACTATTTTTTCTACTGAAATATGCGAAGGTTGTTCTTAAATGCATGTGTGAGTTTCCCCACGGTGATAAAGAACTCGGTGGGGACGTGGATGGCAAACTTTTTATCCTCGCACACGGGTACATAGACGGGGACGGGGAAGGGATGGCGGTGATGGGGATGGAGATGTGACTCTACTCGCCTAAGAAATCCCCAGCTTTAGACACAAGCCTCTCACAAACCGGAGCATCACACGAAGGCGCGTGGTTCCGAGAGGGAACGTGGGGCCATGTGTGATGACGAACCGCCAATCGACGTGTCATTCGACCTAGTTTTTTTTATCGATACAATGCACGAATATGACCGGCATCCTATTTTTTTTTTAAAAATGGCGTTTTATTGGCATTTTAATACATTTAGTGAGTTTATAGAAATTTAATGGCCATAGTTCAAAATTGAAACACATGAACAAGCTAGATGAAGCAAAAACCGATGGAAAATCATATTTATGTACTACTTGCTTCCCTATATATGCCGCTTGCAATAAATTAGAAGGAGTTCCAACTTCTTGAGTGACGGTTTGGACACAAAAGCATTGAGAATCTAGGTTGTAAATTCAAAAAAATGAAAAAAATGCTTTGAATTCTGAAGTACATGAAAATATGCATGATTTCCCGCCATGGGACCAAGATGTCGTGGTTACTGCTCTCGGGCTTGCTTCCATAACACAAATGGCACACATGCATTACATTTGGATAGAAAATGTAAATATTTGGCAAAACAAATGGGTCGCACATGATTGGCGCCCTGTTTTGCGTTTCGAGTTTTGGAAGCCAATTTTCGCGGGCTTTTAATCACACGCAGTCATGCATTGGGAACCGTCGGTGATTTTAATTCACACATGACTGTTGAGTAGGAAATCGTGTGCAATCACTGATGGCGTCGATCAAGATTCCAGCCGCCTATAAATGTTGCCCCTCGAGACGTCATCCCGACTGCATTCTCTTGTGTCTCTATCCCACCCCTCGCACAAAACTCTGCCATGGCGTGGCTGGTATGTGCACAAGCAGAGGAGGACCCCTTCGCGCCCCTAGACGAGGTCACGCCAAACCCCCCAACTGAAGATTGGTTTTGGGGCCACTGCAATCTGGCTTCGTGGAAGGCACTGCCGCCGGCTGAGAGAGCCAGGCAGGTGGCGTTCAAGAAGGAGCGGGCTGAGGAGCGCGCCAGGAACCTCGCGGCCAGGAATGCCCTTAGTGCCGCAAGGGAAAAGGAGGAGTTGAAGCTTTGGCGGTAGGCGAGTCGACGAGCGGTGGAGGTGTACGAAGACGGACGGTACCACGCAATGAAAGCCAGAGGCGCTAGGCGCCTCACCGCTGCGTGGGCGTGGGCCGATAAGCTCGAGCGTGCCACCGCCAAAGAGCTCCAGTGGGCGCCCACTCAACTGTCCTGCATGGTCGCGCGCCTCCGCCAGCAAGAGGCTGATCGGCACGTCGAGCGCTGCGAGGCGGAGGAGGCGGCGAACTCCCTCCGCGTTGGGAAGCCACCGCGCACCAAGGAGTTGCTGCAAAGAGGCTGCCATTTTACTGCTCCCCGCTCAAGGAGGGGTTATTATTAGTTTAGTTTTTATTCATTGTACGTATTAGTTAAGTACTATTATCACGTATATGTGATGATATATACTGTATATGTATCATGTCTTCAATGAGCTATTCAACAATTAATATATATTATTAGTTTCACATTTCTATTTGTTTTCAAACTGATTTTCTGGCTCTAACTGTTAGCCTTTTACACATATTGAAACATAACAATAGAACATAAATCGTTCAAACATCGAAACATATCAATATTGTGATTGTTGTCCAGACATTGGGATCGATATCTAAACGATTCAACAAAATAAAACGCGTCCATGACTACACCCTAATCTACGGAAGCTCTTGGTTGTGCCTGAACTTGATCATGCGTTCGTCCATGCCATTTACATGCTCGCGGTACAGCTGTAGCACGATCACGAGCTCCAAGCTAGATATTTCGTCGGAGATTAGTATCTCGAGGATGCGACGGCCATTTTCTTCTACTGCTCCCCGCTGGACAAGGCGAACGGCGCGACCCATGCGAACGGCGCGGCCGGCGTCCGGTGCAAGGACGGTGCGGCCGGGCTCTGGTGCAAGTACGGTGCAGACGGCCGCTGCCCATTCCTGGCGAGAAATAGGGCTACTCACGTGCCTTGGACACAGCTGCAACGTCATGTCGGGTGGGATAGCAGGCAAGCGGGGATGGAACCGCTCTTGCTCTGCCGCGCGCCGCGCCTCTCGCTCTGTGGCCCTCTACCAGTCTTCCTGTGCGGCGCGCCTTGCCCTCTCGGCGCGGACACGCATGTTTTTCTCTACGGAGCACCACCGATGATCTTCTTATGCGGTGTGCTGCAGCCTCTCGGCGGTGAGGCGGCTATGTTGCTCGGCGGCACTGCCACGCCCTGCGTCAAGGGTCTGCTCAACCCTTGCGATGACGTGCAGCACAACGTTGTCTGGCGCGTCACCGGACATGCCATCTGCCTCGACAGGCCATTGCGCCAGCACCGGATCATTTTCGTCGTCGAGGAGGTTGATGGCAGAGGCGGCGCTTGGTCGGGTTGGCATGCTTTGTAGATGGGCTAGGCTGCACTAGGTGTGCATCCGCATGTGACGCGCGCAGGCTCTTATGCTCATTCTCTTCTGGCGGGAAACCGATGGGGAAGCTTGCGCAGGAACGTGGCCAAAAGAAATGTCGGTGCGGTGTCAAAGCGTGCACTGGAATCCTCGAGCGAAAACGCGGTGACAAGACATGGGAGAGGAAGAAGAGGTGATGCGCAGTCAGACTGGTAATAATAATAAAACGTCTGCGATATTAATACGGGCAAACGGCACTTCCGTAAGTACCGTCGGTAATGTCTTCATCAATTGCTGACAATTATTTGGCAACAACCGTCTGCCCACAACACACACAACTTGTCCGGGTGAATCGTTTCGGTTATTATTGGTGTTCCCACACAATTCTGATGAATGAACCGATTGTTGCATATCACATACACCCTTTTACGCTAACCCGTTTGTGTTCTGCTGGATCAGCGCAAATAGTTTATCCGAGTGAACTGTGTGCCGTAGTTTGCACACGTACGTAGTTTTGTTAATTGTTTCTGTTATCTTAGCTAATCCCAAACAGTTCATAAGAATAAACTGTCTGCTGTGGATTGCACACGCAACTATTTTCTGAATCATATTTGATGGATCCACCATCGCACACAGTTCGTGCCATTTGCGACGGAGCTTGAACAATACCGTTTGCGATTGGTGGATCGCACACAGTTTCGTTGAAGGGTCTCTGATTTATGTGTCGTCTTTGGACCATCCTGCAGTAGTGTTATCCTGGAGTTTTCATGGCTTATATCGGTAGATATAAATTATAGAAATGATAGTAAATAGTACCTAATGTTGGAAAATTATTAGCAACCTGTCTTGGCAGTACAAGAAGTGTTGATTTATTCTTATCTGTACTAATCTATCTCACGAGTTCTTTTCAAGTTTTGTGGATGAAGTTTTTGAGACTTAGGTGAAACCGAGATATGAGAGGATTGAACGAGATACAAAAGCTCAAGCTTGGGGATTCCCAAGGCATCCCAAGTAAATATTTCAAGAAGTCTCAAGCATCTAAGCTTGGGGATGCTACGCATCCCACCTGTCTTCGTCAACTATCGGTTAGCCTATGTTGAGCCTAAATTTTTATTCGTTCACATGATGCATGCTATTCTTGGAGTGTATTTTTGTTTTGTTTGTTGTTTGAATAAAATACTCAGTTCTGGAAATATTTTATTGAGAGAGAGTGCTCACATAGCTACTTTATTGTTTGACTACTCATTGATCTTCACTTATATCTTTTGAGCGTAGTTCGAAATTTACTTTTGTGCTTCTTATATCCTGAGAGTAAACGTTGAATGAATTGAATGTCATAAATGTCAAATTATATATGCTTCATATTCTTGTCCCATGGGGAGTAGTGACTTCACATACTAGGAGTATAAGCGGTAAAATTTATTGGAAGTTAGCAAACATAGCATTGGTCATTTAAACAATTCAGGAAAGAATATTGAAGGAAGAGAGGTTTCACATATAAATACACTATCTTGGACATCTTCTATGATTGTGAACCCCCTTTAATTATTTTCAAACTTGATCAAGTAGTTGACATTAGACAAGGAAGACAACGTAATGGTTATGTTTGTTTGTATTCACATAGCAGTTATATTGTCATGGATCCTCTAACATGTGATGCTTGTTTAGAACCTTTTTGCTAGCCAAAACTTCGTACTAAGTAGAAATAGTACTTGTGCATCCAAATCCTTGAGCCAAGATTCTTCCATGAGAGTCCACCATACCTACCTATATATGGTATTTCACCGCCATTCCAAGTAAATTTGCATGTGCCACCTCTAAACATTCAAATAAACATCTGTTTTGTGTGCTCGTACCGCTCATGGAGCGATGGGGCGGTCATTTTCTTCCATGCTAAGTATGTTATTCTCAAGATAAGTGTTTATTAACTTGTCATTGCATGAGAGAGGCCGGTAAAAAGGATGCCCAGTCCTGCATAATACAAAAATAAATAAACAAGAACTCCCCTTACAAAGTTGATTATTTGGATGGTACCCGTGGATTTGGCTAGCCATGGAATGTGTTTGAATGGTGGAGGGGGAGTAAAAATTTAAATTCTGTTCGGGAACCGCCAATAATGTGATTAGCATGGAAGATATTGAAAACTCTGTTGTGACGTTGACAGGAAAAGTATAGCACTCAAAAATACATATTCATCTCTGCTTTAAAACAATGAGCTCTGGCACCTATGAAAATCCCTGCTTCCCTCTATGAAGGGCCTATCTTTTACTTTTCATATTGAGTCAACTTCTTATTCCAATCTATTAACTCTTTAGTTGGCAAGCATCATGTGGTGGGGAAAGATCCAGACAAATATATCCATTTGAATATAGGTGATCATGATTCATTATTTGTTGACAATATTCCTGAGATAAATAAGTTGGGTGGCGAAAGTTTAAGCCCCTATCTTCCTATTTGTTTGATTGAAACTGTTTGTTCTAAAAATATGTTTTGAGTGTCAGCAATCATGGAAGACTAAATGATTGTTGAGCATGTGGAATTTGCTAAACCAAAGCTCTTACATATACCCTTCCTGAAAATAAGAGGAATTGTAATTGTTTGATGACTGAAAACATAGTTTGCTAGTTTTCAAGAAAGTTTATGGTCTATACTTTAACATGTGAATAACTTACTACTTGATTATGAGAAGTTTTATGAGAAATACTTGCTGGCTATGATGCTAAAAAAGTGGCTGAAATTATCCTTGATCAATATTATACATTATGCTAGCATTCACACTTCATAAATTACTTCTTTTATCATTTACCTACTCGAGGATGAGTGGGAATTAAGCTTGGGGATGCTGATGCGTCTCCAACGTATCAATAATTTATGAAGTATTCATGCCATATTTGCCTATGTCTACAATAGTTTTATATCGTTTTGATTTACTTTATATGGTTTATTTAGAACTAAGCCGGACTGACGCTGTTTTCAGCAGAATTACCGTGGTGTAGTTTTTGTGCAGAAAATGAAAGTTCTTGGAATTGCCCGAAACTTTTTGATGATTTTTTCTGGAGGAAAAAAGAAATATTAGAGCGAAGAACCACTGGAGGGGAGCCACCTATGGGCCACAAGCCATCAGGGCGCCCCCCAGGCCGCACCCTGATGTGTGTTGGGGCCCACATGGCTCCGTTGCGTGTGATTCCAACGCTAAAAAATCCAATAAATCCCAGAAACCCTAGAAATGAAGAGAGACTCTCCGCTCCGCCGTCGCAACTCTCTGTATCGCCGAAAAACCAATCTGGAGCCTTTCCAGTACCCTGTCGGAGAGGGAAATCATCATCCGGTGGCCATCTTCATCATCCCGGGGGAGACCATGACGAGGAGGGAATAGTTCACCCTCGGGGCTGAGGATATGTACCAGTAGCTATGTGTTCATTCTCTCTCTCTCTCTCTCTCTCTCGTGTTCTTGAGATGTCAAGATCTTGATGTATCACGGGCTTTGTTAATGTAGTTGGATCATATGGTGTTTGTCCCTTGCTATCATGTTGTGATGAATTGAATCTTTCCCTTTGAGATCTCGTTATGTTGGATTGAATATTTTGGTTTGAGAACACTTGATGTACGTCTTGTGTGGGATACTCGTAGTGACATTAGAGTATTCTATTGATTCACATGATATATGTTGAGGCATCAACTTGCGGATTCCGGTGACCTAGGGGATCTATGCATAGGGGTTGATTGCACGTTTTCGTACCATGTTCTCCGAAAGAAATCTTGGGGTTCTCCTTGAAGATCTTTGTGTTGGATTGAATACGATAGATCTGAAATTGTTTGATGCATGTCGCATAATTTACCCATGGATACTTGAGGTGACATTGGAGTATCTAGGTGACATTAGGGTTGATTGATATGCATTATTGGTGTTATTTTAGTACGAACTCTAGGGCTGTTTGTGACACTTATAGGATAGCTCAAAAGATTGATCGGAAAGAATAACTTTGAGATGGTTCTACTACCTACACCAATTTCATCTTATTGTTCTCCGCTAGATAGGAACTTTGGAGTGATTCTTTTTTGCACATTGAGGGATGATCATATGATTCAACTATGTTAGCATTGTTGGGAGATTGCACTAGTGAAAGTATGAACCCTAGGCCTTATTACCAAGCATTTATACAACGTTTTGCTCGCTGATTTACACTTGTTACCTTGCTGTTTTTATATTTTCAGATTACAAAAACCTATATCTACCATCCATATTGCACTTGTATCACCATCTCTTCACCGAGCTAGTGCACCTATACAATTTTTCCATTGTATTGGGTATGTTGGGGACACAAGAGATTTCTAGTATTTGATTGCAGGGTTGTTTGAGAGAGACCATCTTCATCCTACACCTCCCATGGATTGATAAACCTTAGGTCATCCACTTGAGGGAAAATTGCTACTGTCCTACAAAACTCTGCGCTTGGAGGCCCAACAAAGTCTACAAGAATAAATTTGCGTAGTAGACATCACCGGCGCCGAGAGGTAGTTCGCCATTATTGTCAAAGTGGACACCCACATCAGGAACACGGACCTCTCGGTGGTGTACACCAACGACCCGGTCATGGTGGAGAACTCCATCAACACGTTGGAGCAGTTGCTTGCTGAGGATGACAAGTACAAAGTGGTCGGCTTCGACCTCGAGTAGATCGGCTGTCGTGTCGGGCATGATCAGAAGGTTGCCATCGCCGAGTTGTGAGTGCTCCATCACGTGCTCGTCTACCACTACTGCCTGGCCACAAGACCTTGTGAGCGTTTCGCCAGGTTTGTCAACAGCCCCGACTACAAGTTCGCAATGGTGGACGCCACCAACGATCTAAAGGTTCTCAAGAGTTCGGGCTTGTCCTGCCAGAAGCTTGTCAACATCCAATGTTCGTACAGGGTCTGGGGCGGCGAGAAGAAGAAGCAGAAGGACTCCCTGGTTGACCTTGCCGCGTCCATCATCGACCCCTACAATAGAGACATGAAGGCTGAGTGCGACAAGGACAAGTCTGTCTGGCATAAGGCCTGGGTGAACGAACTAGATGAAGAACACATCAAGTACGCGGCCAAGGACGAGTACACAAGCTACGAGATGTACAAGAGGACCGTTGACATGAGGAAGTGCCTCCTTCCTGCACACGGCGAGGGATAGCCACAAGCAGAGCAGTGGCGGCAACCGTCGTCAGAAGTACAATATGATTTGATGATTGTCTACTTCTTGTAAATTTATATTGAGGAATGTACATGTGTTGTGTAGTCACTTATGTAATTGGATGTTCAAGTTGGTTATGCAACAATGTTGGTGTTCTGTGGACAGAGCGTAGATGTTGTGCAAACAGAGCAAATCACATCTCATACAATTGTTTAGCAGCAACTGTCTGCCCACAACACACACAACTTGTCAGGATGAATCGTTTGGACTATTTGTCTTCCAACACAATTCTAATGAATGAACTATTTGCTGGGTATCACACATACCTTCTTATGCTAACTCGTTCGTGTTCTGCTGGATCAACAAACAGTTTATCTGAGTGAACTGTATGTCGTACTTCGCACATATATGTGTTTTATTAAACGTTTGGGTTATCTTGGTTAATCGCAAATAGTTCAGAAGAACCAACTGTATGCCATGCATTGCACACGTAAGTCTTTTCTAAATCGTATTTGATGGTTCCGCCATCGCACATTGTTTTTGTTATTGGCAACGGAGCTATAACTATACCGTTTGCGATTGATGGATCGCACATAGTTTGGTTGAAGGGTCTCTGATTGATGTGTCATCTTTGGACCATCCTGTAGTAGTGAAAGCATTAACACATGGTGAATACATGAATTCCTCAAACTACGACAATCACCAGAAAGAATCTCAATTATTGTCACCTTGGGGTATGCGGATCATGACACGTAATAGGTGCATACAACTTGCAAGATAGGATCCAAAACACTCTCATATTCATAAAAACATAATAGGTTCACATCTCAATTCATGGCACTCGGGCCCTAGTGACAAGCAATAAGCATAGAAAAGTCATAGCAACATCAATCTCAGAACATAGTGGATACTAGGGATCAAGCCCTATCAAAATAACTCGATTACATGATCAATCTCATCCAATACCATCACCGTCCAGCAAGCCTACAATGGAATTACTCACTCCCGGTGGTGAGCATCATGGAATTGTTGATGGAGAATAATTGCTGATGACGACTGCAACGAATCCCCCTCTCTAGAGCCCGAAATGGACTCCAGATCAACCCCCCGAGGAAGAACAAGATGTGGCGGTGGCTCCGTCTCGTAAAACGCAATGAAATCTTCTCTCCTAATTTTTTTCTCCGGAAATAATAATTTATAGGACCGAAATTAGGGTCGGACCCAAGCCATCAGGGCGCGCCCAGGGGGGTGGGCGCGTCCTGTTGGCTTGGCACTGATACTTGTGATCTGCGTTGGGTTTTTTCCTGAAGAGGAGGGGATGATGCAGCAAAATATAGATAAGTATTTCCCTCAGTGAGAACCAAGGTGATCAAACCAATAGGAGGATCACACAACTTCCCGTCTTCAGCGCCTACACATAAAATAGCACACACTTGCTCCCAACGCGGGCAGGAGGGTTGTCAATCCCCTTAAATTCGTTACTTGCAAGCGATAAGTAGTGTAGATTATAGTTGGATAAAAATAAAATAGAAAATAAATAAAAAGTAAATAATGGAAGCAAGGTATTGACAGCATTTGTACATATATTTGTGAATACAGCCATGGGCCATAGTGTTCGCTAGAGGCTTCTCTCTCGAAGAAGGCATACGGTGGGCCAACAAATTACTGTTGGGCAATTGATAGAAAAACGCATAGTTATGCAATATTTATTCACGGCAATGATCATGCATATAGGAATAACGTCCATAAACAAGTAGACCGACTACTGCCTGCATCTACTGCTATTACTCCACCCATCGACCGCTATCCAGCATGCATCTAGAGTATTAAGTGAAATAGAGTAATGCGTGTAGAATGATGACATGATGTAGACAAAGTAAATCCAATTAATATGAATAAAACCCATTGTTTTACCCTTAGTGGCAACAATACAAATATGTGTCGTGTCCCCTACTTTGTCACTGGGATATAGAGCACCACAAGATTGAACCCACTACAACGCACCTCTCCCACTGAAGAGAAACCAATCTAGTTGGCCAAACTAAACCGATAGATCGGAGAGAATTAAGAAGCTATTAATAATCATGCAAATAAGAATTCAGAGGAGACTCAAATATTTTTCATGAATAATCCAAGCATAAACCCACAATTCATTGGATCCCAACAAACACACCGCAAAGAGTGATTACATAAGATATATCACCACGGGAATCGCGGTGATCATGGCAAAAAAGAACATAGAGAGAGAGAGCCATCTAGGTACTAACTACGGACCTCTAGGTTTGTGGTGAACTACTCACACATCACCATGGGAGCAGCAAGGTTGATATAGAGGCCCTCCGTGATCGATCACCCCTCCGACAAGGCACCGGAACAAGGCTCCAGATGGGCACACGGCGGAACAGAGACTTGCGGCGGCGGAAAAAGTGTTTCAGGAGGCTCTCTAGGGTTTTTGGGATGAATAAGAATTTATAGGCCAGAGAACGACGTCAGAGGGCTGGGGAGGTGGCCCCAAGCCATAAGGGCGAGGCCACACCCCCTGGGCGGGCCCTGTTGGCTTGGGGGCACCTCGTGTGGCCCCCGGTCTCCCTCCGAAGCTTTCAGGTCCTTCTTTTGTCCAAAAAAAGTCACCAGAAAGTTTTGGGGTATTTGGACTTCGTTTTGTATGGTATTCCTGAAAAGTCAAAAACATGCAGAAAACAACAAGTGGCACATGGCACTGGGTCGATAGGTTAGTGCTAAAAATAATATGAATGAGCAAATAAATGTCCAAAAAGTATCCTAGAATGATAATATTATAGCATGGAACAATCAAAAATTATAGATACGTTGGAGACGTATTAGGCAGCAACAGGTGGCCCCCCTCTGGTGGGTCTTTGCTCCATTATTTTTATATATTCCAGAAAATATCCACAAACATTTTCGTTCGATTCCGAGAACTTTTACTTCTGTGCAAAAACAACACCATGGCAGTTCTGCTGAAAACAGTGTCAATCCGGGTTAGTTTCATTCAAATCATGCAAATTAGAGTCCAGAACAAGAGCAAAAGTGTTTGGAAAAGTACATACATTTGAGACGTATCAACTCCCCCAAGCTTAACTCATTGCTTGTCCTCAATCAATTCAGTTGATAAACTGAAAGTGATAAAGAAAACTTTTACAAACTCTTTTGTTCTCGTTGCCATATATATGCCTATCAAGTGTTCAAATTTCATCATAAATCATAAATAACCATAGCGATGATAACACTTAGTTATTATATTCACTCACGACAATAAAATAACCAACTAGGGAGCAATAATAAAATGTCTCACATGCTAACAATTTGTCAAAACAATCATGATATAATATGATGATATGGTATCTCGCTAGCCCTTTTTGAGACTGCAAAACATAAATGCAGAGCACCTCTGAGGTTCAAGCAGTGACTAAACTTTGTAATTCAGAGTAGAAAAGATCCTGTCATGCTCACATTCAACATTAACTAGACGCAATGCATAAAGATGACAATAGTGCTCTCTGGCCTGGTGCTTTAGTGAGAAGGTGATGACTCAAGAACAAAAATAAAATAACATGAAAGTAAATAGAAAGGCCCTTCGCAGAGGGAAGCATTGATTTGCAGAGGTGCCAGAGCTCAAAGTTTAAAATAGAGGTGAAATTGTAATTTTGAGTCGTATACTTTTCCTGTCAACGTCACGACAGAGTTTCAATATCTTCCATGCTAAACAAATTATTGGCGGTTCCCAAGCGGAATCATAAAGCTTACTCCCATCCAACATACATACACAAGCCATGGCTGACCGAATCCATGGGTGCCTGCCAACATATCAACTGTCCCAGGAGTTTTGTTTAATTTATTTTTTATTATGCAGGACTGGGAATCCTTTTTACCAGCCTCTCTCGTGCAATGACAGGCGAATAAACGCCCATCTTGAGAATAACCCGCTTAGCATGGAATATATTGACCGCCCCGTCGCTCCATGAGCGGTACAAGCACACAAAATGGAAGCTTATTTGAATGTTAGAGGTGGCACATGCAAATTTAATTGGAACGGAAGGGCAATACCACGTGTAGGTAGATATGGTGGACTCACGTGGAACAACTTGTGTTTAAGGATTTTGGATGCACAAGCAACAGTCCCGCTTAGTACAGGTGAAGGCTAACAATATATTGAGAAGCGACCAACTAGAGAGCGAAAACGGTCATAACCATGCATTGAGAATAATTAACATTGAACACTAGCACGAGTAGGATATGGACACTCTGAATTTAAATATCATGACGGGTTTATTGGTTTAGAATCAACTACATGTTTGCACATGGGCCAAGTCAAACCGCTCGAATTACTCACAGGAAGATACCATACTACCATACCACATCACAATCATTTTGATGCATGTTGACACATAACATAAATCATTAATCACTCCTAGCTATTTAAGCATGGCATGAGCAACTATAATCTCCAATTGTCATCATAAACAAGTTTACTCATAATATGCTGAATCAAGATCGAACGAGCTAAACATATTTACAAAAACAGAAAAAAGAAGAGTTCGTACCAGCTTCCTTTACCACGATCACTTCATCAAATATCATCATTATTGCCTTTCACTTGCACGACCGAATGATGTGATAATAAAAATAGTGCAAGTGTGCCGTTGACTAAGCTATAATCTGCAAAACAGTGTATGCAAAGGAGAAGCAAAGGTAATACTGTCTCTTTTGCTAGATCAACATTAATGCATATGAGAGCCACTCAACATTTTCATCGTGGTCTTCTCCTTTCAATGACTCGACGAAAAGAAAAGAAGTTCAGAGAAACACACTAAAATATTTTTGGAGTTTTTGGTTTTTCCGACAAAAGCAAATAAACAAAGGAAAAACAAGAACGAGAAAAACTATTTACACGGGAAAGCTCCCAACATGCAAAGGAAATCTTTTTGGGTTTTCTTTTAATACTACAAACTAATTAAACAAGAAAGAAAAACCAAAAAGAAGCGAGAAATATTTTTGGGTTTTCAAAGTTTTTCAAACTCACAAGAAGAAAAATAAGACTAACATGGATATACAATGAAAGAGGATGAACACCGACAATTGAAATGAAGTGTGTGAACATGAATGTAATGTCGGTGAGAAATACGTACTCCCCCAAGTTTAGGCTTTTGGCCTAGCATGGTGATCACCATCCAAAGTAGCCATCGGGTCCCGGAGGAAAGTAGTTCGGATGAGGCACTTGAGCGTCCCAAGCCTGGGTTGCGACCTCTGCCTCGGCCAACTTGTTCCGGTAAGTGATTATATCCGGTGGCATGACGACATATCCATGACTGGCATGATAGTCAAGCAAAGAAGGTGCAGGCAACATAGTAACATTGTGAGTCCTCTCACTATATACTACATTATAATGAATGTGGTGCGCAGGCTCAGGTTCATCAATAAAGTGGTGTTCTAACATAGACTGGTGATCGAGATAAACCTTAGGTAACAAGTAATTAGCAGGGCGTATATTGATATTAAAGTGTTTTGCTAGGCGAGTGGCATAAATGCCACCATGGACCTTGCCCCTAGTCCGGCTACCATGCAGGCGACGCGCAACGATAGCTCCTAAGTTGTATGTGTAATTGCCACATTGTGCGCGACGCAAAATAGCAAGGGTTGGGGCACTAAGATCGCCACCCTGCTCCATAGCAATTGAGCATTTCCCTATAAATAACACAAATTAGTGCATCGTAGGAAAAATGCAAGCTAGTAGCTCGGCCGTTCGACACGCCCCTACGTTCACCCAGAGTTAAATTGAGGAGGAAGTCCTCAAAGTCCTCTGGCCTAGGCTCATTTAGCCCCCCATCAGAGGGAATCAAGCATATTTCGCAGAACCTGGTGAATGGTATTTCAAAATGTTCTGCCTATAAATCAAAGCGCACCATGGGGATATCGAGGCTATGCAGGAAATAGAAATTTTGCACAAAGGAGTTTGTAAAGAGATAGTATTGATCACACTCATCTGTGCGAAAATTGGTCAGCCTGGCATGTGCAACGAATTGCATGAACTCTTGGTAGAAACCCGCTTAACTCATGAAAGGTTTATGTGGCCATTCGCACGACCTTACCTCCGTGTTACGAAAGATGTTGATGTCTTGTTCCTGGGTATTGCGAACAACTCCCTTGGGACTCCGGCTCGAAGAACCCCTCCTAAAGATATTCATTTTCCTAAGAACAAATTTATGAAATTTTTGGACCACAAAATTATGTCAACAAAACTTTGTAAGATTGATAGCAACTACTCATATAGATGCCTAGAGGCCATATCAAGCATTCAAACTACTTGGAACTCAAAGAATTCAACATGTAAGGTCATTTTGTAGTAGCACCAAGTGCAGCAAAATATGCAAAATTTATACCATTAAATAAAAAACTAATTGGAGGAATGGGAGAGTCACTTACCAAGGAGCAATCCCTCAAAACAGTTTCGGAAACGGAGTTTCGAGCAAAGAGATCGAAAATCTTAGGTTTGGAA
Organism: Elymus sibiricus; assembly: GCA_039707655.1. Classification (NCBI taxonomy): domain Eukaryota; kingdom Viridiplantae; phylum Streptophyta; class Magnoliopsida; order Poales; family Poaceae; genus Elymus; species Elymus sibiricus. Next base: position 346,856,463 of record CM077669.1, on the reverse strand, counting down.
GCTAGAACACGAGAGAGAGAGAGAGAAACAAGGAATTTTTTTCTAGAGGAAGAAGAAGGGGTGGGCCAAAGGGATAAGTGAGGGGGTGCATGTGGGGCCTTCAAGCCATCAGGGCGCGCGCCCAGGGGGCGCCCTGTTGGCTTGGCACCAACTGGTGCACCCTCGAGGGGTGTATTCAGCACCACTAATTTTTCAATATTCTAGAAATATTCATGTAAAAAATTTGTGGCATTCTGATACTTTTTATTTTTGGGTCATTTTTATTGTACGGGAAATTCAGAAAACGGGATAATCATGGCATTTCATTTTATTTAACTAAATATAACAAAGAGTAAACTTTACGTACAGAAAATTGTGCTTACTAAATTCGTCAACCGCATGCCTTTCGAAAAGGATCCATTAATAAGGTTGACCAGGTATTATTAATAACCATTTCCGATTGACATGAAACCGAAGATTTTCGTATAACACCAAGTTACCTCAATGGGGATTTGCATATCCCCAACAATAAGAATATCATGTTTTTTCTTGGCAGTAGGAAGAGTAAATTTAAACCCTCCAATAGTGATTGTGGCCACTTGCTCAATGACATTAACACTATTTACCGAAGCTTGTTTCTTCGGAAAGTGCATTGTATGTTGTTTCCCATTGACATCAAAAGTAACCTTGCTTTTGTTGCAATCAATAACAGCCCCTGCAGTATTTTAAGGGTCTACCAAGGATAATCGACATGTTGTCGTCCTCGGGCATCTCAAGAATAACAAAGTCTATTAACATAGTAACATTTCCAACCACAACAGCAACATCCTCGCAATTTCCAATAGGTATAGCGCAGTGGATTTATCAACCATTTGCAAAGATATTTCAGTAGCTGTAAGCTTATTCAAATCAAGTCTTTTATATAAAGAGAAGGGCATAACACTAACACCGGCTCCTAGATCACATAAAGCAGTTTTAACGTAACATCGTTTAATGGAGCAAGGTATTGTGGGTATACCCGGGTCTCCCAACTTCTTAGGCACTCTACCATCAAAAGAATAATTAGCAAGCATGGTGGCAATTTCAGTTTCAGGTATCTTTGTTTTGTTGGTAATAATGTCCTTCATAAACTTAGCATATGGAGGCATCTTCAAAATATCATCCAAGCGAGTGCGCAAAAACACAAGTCTAATCATTTTGGCAAAGCGTTCAAACTCCTCCTCGTCCTTACTCTTAGATGGCTTACGAGGGAATGACATGGCTTTCTGAACCCATGGCTCTCTTTCTCTATCATGTTTTCTAGCAACAAAGTCTTTCTTATCATAACGTTTATTTTTAGGATGTGGGTTATCAAGATCTTTAGTAAGTTCCATTTCCACATCATTTTCAGGTTCTTTATTACTATATGGTTGAGCATCTACGTGAGTATCATTGTTTCATTCTCATCAGGTGGATGTTCATCACGAGATTGTGTTTCAGCATCAGAAATAGAAACATCATTATGACTCTCAATAGGTTTTTTCTATAACAGGTTCACTAGAAGCATGGATAGTCCTATCATTTTTCTTTTTCTTTTTCTTTGTAGATGGACCAGGTGCATCAACATTAATTCTCTAAGAATCTTGTTCAATCCTTTTAGGGTGACCTTTGGGATAAAGAGGGTCCTGAGTCATTCTACCACCTCAAGTCATTACTCTAACAACATTATGATTCATGTTATCAATCATTTCAGAAAGCAAATCATTTTGTGACTTAGCAACTTGGTCTAGTTGAGTATAAACCCTGGAAGCATGTTTACCTAGACCTTTAACATCATTAGCGATTCTAAACATTAAGTCACTCAAGAGATTAATCATCATGGCTTTCCATTGCAGTTGATCTTTAACATAATTTTTAAAATGATCTTGCTTAACAATGTAGTTATCAAATCCATCCATGCATTGACTAGGAGTCTTAGTATAAGGTATATCACTTTCATCAAATCTACAGAGAGAATTTACTTCTACCACCTGAGTAGGCATATCGATTCCATGTATTTCTTCAACAGGTGGTAAATTTATGACATCTTCGGATTTAATACCTTTTTTCTTTCATAGTTCTATTGGATTCTTGTATATCTTCTGGACTGAGGAATAGAATACCTCTCTTATTTTGAATAGGTTCCGACGGTGGTTCAAGGAGTGCATTTTGCAATATGTTATTCAATAATTCCTGAGCTTTTCCAATAGTTCGTTCCCTGAAAACACATCCAGCCCAACTATCTAGGTAGTCCCTAGAAGCATCGGTTAGTCCATTATAAAAGATATCAAGTATTTTATTTTTCTTGAGAGGATGATCAGGCAAAGCTCTAAGCCTCCCCCAAGTTTGAGGGAAATTCTCTTCTTCTATTTGCACAAAGTTAAATATTTCTTGTAAAGCAGTTTCTTTTTTATGAGCAGGAAAATAATTTTTAGTGAAGTAATATATCATATCCTGGGGGCTACGCACACAACCAGGAGCAAGAGTGAGGAACCATTTCATAGTATCGCCTTTTAGCGAAAAAGGAAAAGGCTTAAGGATATAATAATAACGCGTATTTTCCTCAGGAGCAAACAAAGTGGCAATATCATTCAATTTAGTGAGGTGTGCCACAACAGTTTTAGTTTCATAGCCATGGAAAGGATCAGATTCTACTATAGTAATTAACTCAGGATCAATAGAGAATTCATAACCCTTATCAGTAACACATATAGGAGAAGTAGCACATTTAGAATCACGTTTCATTTTCTCCATCATAGATTTTTCTTTCAGTTTGTATAGTAGTTTCTTCAAATCATCTCTATCATTACAAGCAAGGAAGTGTCCAGCTATCTCCCCATCCATAACATAACCCTCAAGTACATCAAGCATTTCATATCTATTAGGATAGCTAGGCATAATAGGTGAATCAAAGTGTTCATCAATTTCAGCATTCTCAAGTTCTCTAGCTTTAGCAATATAAGCATCAAGTAATTCATTCAGTGGCACAGTTTCAGTTTCATCCAGCATAGCAGTAGTACCATCATTAACTTCAGAAGTAGTATCATCAAGTACTTGTGACATATCAGAACGAGTAGCAATTGGGGATGTCATAAGCTGATTCAAAACAGTGGGTGAATCAAAAAGCAGAGCTAGACGACAGTTCCCTACCTCCCCTCGTCTTAGAGGGTACGATCTTGGTTCTAGTATCTTTTAGATTCTTCATAGTGACAATTGGATATCCTCAAGTGAACACAATAAATAGAGATATCCTCCCCGGCAACGGCGCCAGAAAATAGTCTTGATAACCCCACAAGTATAGGAGATCGCCATAGTCTTCGAGGGTAGTATTACACCTAATTTATTGATTCGACACAAAGGGAGCCAAACAATATTTATTGGTCTTAGCAGTTAAGTTGTGAATTCAACCACACCTAGGATATATCTCTGTAGCAAAAGTTTTAGTAGCAAGTAAAAATAGCAGTAGTAACAGTAATGGTGATAGCAACAGTTTTGTAGTGATTGTAACAATAGTAGCAACAATAGTAACTTAGCACGATTCAATATATGAAAAGCGTAGGCACGTGGATCGGTGATGGATAATGATTTAGAAGAGATTTATCATGTAACAGTTACACACTAGAGCGACACAGAGCTAGCTCCAATTCATCAATGTAATGTAGGCAAGTATTCCGTATATAGTCAAATGTGCTTCTAATAAGAACTTGCATGACATCTTTTGTCCTACCCTCCCATGGCAGCAGGGTCTATAAGGAAATCTAAGGGATATTAAGGACTCCTTTTAATAAAGAACCGAACCAAAGCATCAACACATGTAAATACATGAGCTCCTCAAACTACGGCAATCACCGGAAAGAATCTCAATTATTGTCACCTTGGGGTATGCGGATCATGACACGTAATAGGTGCATACAACTTGCAAGATAGGATCCAAAACACTCTCATATTCATAAAACCATAATAAGTTCAGATCTGAATCATGGCACTCGAGCCCTAGTGACAAGCATTAAGCATAGCAAAGTCATAGCAACATCACTCTCGGAACATAGTGGATACTAGGGATCAAGCCCTATCAAAATAACTCGATTACATGATCAATATCATCCGATCCCATCACCGTCCAGCAAGCCTACAAAGGAATTACTCACTCCCGGTGGTGAGCATCATGGAATTATTCATGGAGAAGGGTTGGTGATGACGACGGCGACGAATCCCCCTCTCTGGAGCCCCAAACGGACTCCAGATCAGCCCTCTTGAGGAAGAACAGGAGGTGGTGGCGGCCTTGTCTCGTAAAATGTGATGAAATATTCTCGCCTATTTTTTATCCAGAAATAAGAATTTATAGGACAGGAATTAGTGTTCGAGAAACCACGTGGTGGCCCCAAGCCATCAGGGCATGCCCAGGGGGTGGGCGCGTCCTGTTGGTGTGGCACCAACAGGTGGCCCCCCTCTGGTGGGTCTTTGCTCCGTTATTTTTTATATATTCCAGAAAAAATCCACAAAATGTTTCGTCCGATTCTGAGAACTTTTATTTCTGCACAAAAACAACACCATGGCAGTTGAGCTGAAAACAACGTCAATCCGGGTTAGTTTCATTCAAATCATGCAAATTAGAGTCCAAAATAAGAGCAATAGTGTTTGGAAAAGTAGATATGTTTGAGGTGACGATGTCAACAACACAACTCAATGTAAGTTCTCACATCTTAGAGAAGCTTCACTCCAAGTCATGAGTCAAAACACTTCTAAAGATGTGAATACATTAAAATGCTTAAATGAAAAATGGTAACCCCATTTTGAGCTTAACAATGAGTATGACCAATGATCAAGTGTTCTCGCTTAACTCCTAAGTCAATATACTCTAACATAATTGACCTATTCGTCGACCCCTCCTAGATGAAATTGCCTTGCATTTTCTTCTCTCTTGCTTTGTTTTATCTTATGTACAAAATTGCCTTGTCTATTCCCTTCTTAAAAATAAAAAAAATCTTCATCTTGTTGTCCTTTATTCTTTCTTTTCGTAGTCTGCTTATGTTGTAGTCAATTCATTGCAAATCCTATCTGAATTCCTTTCAAATCCTTGTGAGATCGTATTGCAAGATGAGGTGGGTTTGACAAAATTTTCTTTCTTACGAGAAGTCGGTCTCTCCAATTCGAAAGGATAAGGGGTCACCGATACTCCATATGTTCATCAGTTCAACCAAGATGAACATGCTTGGAACCACCGATGTGATAAACCTATGACCCCAAGTTATCTCGGCCTCACCGATTGATCCTACACACAGCTACTGAATATCACTTGAAAAAGATTATGTTTCCAAAAAAATAGTTCCTAATACTTTTCAGCTCTACTCAATGATTCTTTCCGCTCTAATGTACTATGTGTCTTCTCTGCTTGATATGTTTCTTGAGGACCTTGATGTCTACTACGCAACCTTCTTCTTGTAGACTCGTGTTGGGCCTCCAAGCGCAGAATTTTGTAGGACAGTAGCAAATTTCCCTCAAGTGGATGACCTAAGGTTTATCAATCCATGGGAGGCGTAGGATGAAGATGGTCTCTCTCAAACAACCCTGCAACCAAATAACAAACAGTCTCTTGTGTCCCCAACACACCCAATACAATGGTAAATTGTATAGGTGCACTAGTTCGGCGAAGAGATGGTGATACAAGTGCAATATGGATGGTAGATATAGGTTTTCGTAATCTGAAAATATAAAAACAGCAAGGTAGCAAGTAACAAAAGTGAACAAAAACAGTATTGCAATGCTTGAAAACAAGGCCTAGGGTTCATACTTTCACTAGTGCAAGTTCTCTCAGCAATACTGACATAGTTGAATCATATGTAAATCCCTCACGTGCGACAAAGAGTTCACTCCAAAGTCACAAATATCGGAGAACAAACGAAGAAATTATTGTAGGGTACGAAACCACCTCAAAGTTATCTTTTCCGATCCATCTTATGAGCTATCCCTATAAGTGTCACGAACAGCCCTAGAGTTTGTACTAAAATAACACCTTAAGATACACATCAACCAAAACCCTAATGTCACCTAGATACTCCAATGTCACCACGAGTACCCATGGGCATGATTATACGATATGCATCACACAATTTCAGATTCATCATGTTCAATCCAACACAAAGAACTACAAAGAGTGCCCCAAAGTTTCTACCGGAGAGTCAAGACGAAAACTTGTGCCAACCCCTATGCATAGATTCCCAAGGTCACGGAACCCGCAAGTTGATCACCAAAACATACATCAAGTGGATCAATAGAACATCCCATTGTCACCACGGATATCCCATCGCAAGACATACATCAAGTGTTCTCAAATCCTTTAAAGACTCAATCCGATAAGAAAATTTCAACGGGAAAACTCAATTCATCACAAGAAGATAGAGAGGGGAAAACTCCATATGATTCATCTATATTAATAAAGCTCGCGGTAAATCAAGATCGTGTCATCTCAAGAACCCGAGAGAGAGAGATCAATGTGACGCCCCCAATTTGACCGTACGCTAATCATACACGCAAATGCGTACGACCAAGATTTGGGACTCACTGGACGATATCACAACACAACTCTAGACACAAATTAAAGTCATACAGCTTCATATTACAAGCCAGGGGCCTCGAGGGCTCGAATACAAAGCTCGACAAGCACGAGTCAGCGGAAGCAAATAATATCTGAGTACATACATAAGTCAACAAAACAGCGGATCGAAAGAGGCGAGGCCTCCTGCCTGGGAACCTCCTAACTACTCCTGAGCGTCGGCACTCTCCACGTAGTAGTAGGCTCCAGCGGCGGTGTAGTAGTCGTCTCCGGCGTACTCCATCTCCTGGGCTCCATCGTCTGAACGCAGAATCGTATCGAGGGGGAAAGAGAAAGCAAAGCAGCGGTGAGTACTCATCCAAAGTACTCGCAAGACTGACATCAGAACTATGCTAAGTATGCATCAGTATCAAGGAATGGGGTTATGGCTGGACTGACTGCAGAAAGCAAGAATGAGGGGGAAGGCCTAGTCCTATCGAAGACTAGCATCTTCAGCATCTTGCAGCATTAGAATAGAGTAGAATGGTATCTCATATATAGTCATATTATTGTAGCGATTTTATTAAGTAACCACGCCCAGAGATTCTTCCTCGACTCCCTGCGAGGAAGCAATCTCAGAGCCAACATTCATTTCAATGTAAATCACAGTTTTAGTTATATCAGGTCAAGGTACAACTCCAAGTCGTCCTGTTACCGTGGACACGGCTATTCGAATAGATAAATTCTTCCCTACAGGGGTGCTTGATCACCTCCGGCCGGACACACTTTACTGGGTAATGCCCGGCCTCGGGATAGCAACACGTCGTCGCCCCACCTAGGCTCAACAGAGTGGCCAGCCCGCCGGTCTAAATCCTAAGCGCGCAGGGGTCATGGGCCCACTCACCCTTTGCACTCCTGCACGATACGAGGGCGGCCGAGGTCAGCCCTAGCACACTCTAATCCAAGAGATGTACCGTCCAGGCCACTCGGGCGCGCGCCGCTCCATTGCTGACGTCCGAAGAGCTTCGGCTGATACAACGTTGCTTAGTACCCATAACTTCTCCCACGTGATGGTTTGGTGCGTAAAAAGGTCAACGACCAACTCAAATCAAATACCCAACCCATTAGCATTTTATTAATGCGGGGCAAGCGCGACCCATAAAGTGCGGTCTCGTCGCCCCGTCTCGAGGATGTGTGGCAAGGGCCTCTCTCGCCCGTCCATGCCTCATCATCATCAAACCGTGGGTACCCCTCAGCGCCGACCCATCACCAACAAGTTTCTGTAACTAGGTCATAGTAACTATGTGTATAAAACATCAAGACGGAACCTGAGGAATCACCCTCAAGGGGCCCCGCCCGATGAAACCGTCAAGGTGGACTTAGAGGAATCACCCCTGAGGGTCCCACACTTGAGGGATTGCACGACAGAGTCGTCGTCGGGAGTGGTGAAGGAGGAATCACCCTCGATAACCACGACCGACTAGATGCACTACAGAGTTAGCATCATGAGTACTTCATGAGGTGTCACCCTCGGTACTCTATAGTAGCTCTGCAGAATCGTACAATTAAGGGGTGCGCGGTGATGTGAGGGTCCTGGCTCATCGGTCGGTTGACCGAGTCTTCGAGTCTTCGGGTGGTCGAGTCGTCGATGAAGAAGCAGGGGCAACTGGGACTAAGGGGTCACTGGGGATTCACTGATCAACCTATACTAAGCAGTTGATATTGTTGCAGGTATAGTAGCAGTTTATCAAAAGCAGGCTATGCATCAGAATAGGAGCACTACTAGAAAAAGGACTGTTAGTGGCGCACCTATTTTTGCCATTAATGGCGCACTATAGGTGCGCCACTATTACCACGCCATTAGTAACAAATACTAATGGCGCACCTCTTGTGCGCCATTAGTATTGCAGGTAACAGTGGCGCACCTTGTAGTGCGCCATTACTATTGCTACAGGTGCGCCACTGGTAAATTTTTTTTTGAAATTTATTGATTTTTTTTGAATTTTGAAGGCGGGAAAATAGTAGTGGCGCACCGTCTAACCCCCACCGTGCGCCATTGCTATTTTTGAATTTTGAATTTGGTTCTGGATCTAGATCTGGCTCATTTTTTTGGCTCGTTTTTTTGCTCATTTTTTTTGGTTGAATTTTTTGCAAATTTCGTTCTCGACCTGGATCTTTTACGTTCTTTGTGCCGGGGGAGCTCCACATGTGGCCGGAAGTAGAGGAGGAGGGAGGAGAGACCGTGAGGAGGAGAGGAGGGAGGAGGAGGTCGCCGGAGAGGAGGAGGAGGAGGACCGTGAGCAGGAGAGGAAGGAGGAGCACCGTGAGGAGGAGAGGAGGGAGGAGGAGGTTGCCGGAGGAGGAGCACCGTGAGGAGGAGAGGTGGGAGGAGGAGGTCGCCGGAGGAGGAGCACCGTGAGGAGGAGGTCACCGGAGGAGGAGCACCGTGAGGAGGAGGAGGTCGCCGGAGAGGAGGAGATGTAGTGGAGGAGAGGAGGAGAGGAGGAGATGGAGTGGAGGAGAGGAGGAGAAGAATGAATGGGAATGGAGGAAGAAGGGGAAGGGGAAGGGGAGGCGCGACGGGCGGTGGCGTTCCTGTGGCTCGGTCACCGGCGAGATGAAGGCGCCGGTCTCGGGATAGAGGAAGCCTGCGGGCGGCAGCCATGTCCGCTAGGAAACAGAGACGGGGAAGGAGAAGGGAGGAGGAAGGGGAAGGGGATAAGCAGAGAGGAAGGAGAGGGGTGGGTGGGTGCGTACGTGGTGCGCCATGTGTTACATAGTAATGGCGCATCACACCTAGGTGCGCCATTGCTATGTAGCATAGCAGTGGCGCACCTAGGTGTGGTGCGCCATTACTATGTAGCATAGCAATGGCGCACCTCTGTGTGGTGCGCCATTACTATTTTTAAATTGTTTTGAATTTTGAAGGCGGGAAAATAGTAGTGGCGCACTATGCACTGGTGCGCCATTGCTAACTTTTTTATTTTTTTTTTATTTTTTTGCCTCCAGATCTTAAAAGCATCGTAACTTTTTTTCTGTTAGGTTTTTGAGGATTCTAAAAAATCGATAACGGGCGTAGCCAGTTGAATTCGGATGTAACTTTTCGAGTAGATGCTTTTTCATATAAAAATCTTTTTCATCGGAGGTCGTATGCAAAAGTTACGACCATTTTACCGAAACACGGCGGCCTTTTGCAAAAAAATTCAAAATTCATGTTTGTTAATTTTCCTAACAACTAGAACACATAACACATGGGCATCTATTTTTTTGAATTTTTTTGAACCTTTTATCATTTTCTTTTATTTTGTTTTAAACTGAAAAGACGATCCACGGGGGGGGGGGGGGGGGGGTGTTTGTGTGTGTGTGAGACGTTAGTAATGGCGCACCCGCCCTGGTGCGCCATTGCTAACCTTAGCAATGGCGCACCAGGGAGGGTGCGCCATTCCTAACGTCTCACACACGCAGACACACACCCCCACCAGACATAGCAATGGCGCACCACACCAAGGTGCGCCATTACTATGCTACATAGTAATGGCGCACCTTGGTGTGGTGCGCCATTGCTATGTCTGGTGGGGTGGGTGGATGGACAAAAAAAATAGCAATGGCGCACTGCTCAGGTGGTGCGCCACTACTAAAAAAATAACAATGGCGCACCTGCTTCTGGTGCGCCATTGCTATATAGCAGTGGCGCACCACATTCATGGTGCGCCATTAATGTCCATATTAGCTATAGCCGTTTTTCTAGTAGTGGAGCTAACAAATTCAGTAGCAAAATCTAATGCAAGAATAATAGGGAAAGGAATGGGCGATATCGTAATGCTCAAGGGGGGTTGCTTGCCTTGCTGCTCTGCGACAAAGGCCTGATCGTCAACGGTGTAGTCGTAGCCGGCAGCAGCGTCAGTCTCGGGGTCTACCGGAGAGAAGAGGGGGGAAGAAACAATAAATATAAAGCACAGATGCAACACGATGCATGACAGGGCAATATGCATAGCTAGGCATGCACTAACGCAGTACTATACGTCACAGACAGGTCGGAAGAATATCTGACGATATTTCCCGGGTCTCTGGCCACTACCGGACGTACGAAATCGATGGAAAAGTTCCATGTTCGCTATGCTAGGAGCACGTGACAGACGAACGGACAGCGTATTCGGATTCGTGGGATTTTTCTGATCAACTTTCATGTATAAATTATTTTCATCTGACTTACGGTTTATTTTACATTAATTTTTAAAGTTTTATTAATATTCTGAAATAAACAGAATTAAATTTAATTCAATAAATGCATTTATGACGTCAGCATGAGGTCATCATTGCATCAGCAGTCAACAGTGCTAGTTGACTGGTCAAACTGACTGCTGGGCCCCACCTGTCATACTCTGTATAATTAACAGAGGGGTTTAATTAAACTAATTAAGGGGGCCCCACATGTCAGTGTCTCATTAGGTTAATTAATTAATTTTACTTCATTTAATTACTGGATTAGCCAGCTGACAGGGCTGGCCCACATGTCATACACACAGGGGGGGTCGGGCCCCACCTGCCATTAACTGGTCAAGCCCAGTCAGCAGGGTTGACCAGGTCAACCGGTCAACCAAAGGCTCGGGGCCAGCGGGTCAGTGACCCTACGGGTGGCCCCGGTCCAGCCACGTAGGCGACGGCGGCGCTGGGTCGCCGGAGAAGCTCCGGCGAGCACCAGAGATCACGGCGAGGCTCGGGTTTCGCGTGTGGTGCACCAAATCGAGCCATTCTTGGCGCGTTCGCGAGCTGGCGTCGTCGTCTTTCCATTCCAGCCATCGGGAGCTGATGCGGTGGCCGGAGCTGAGTGATACGTCTCCAACGTATCTATAATTTTTGATTGTTCCATGCTATTATATTATCTGTTTTGGATGTTTTATATGCATTAATATGCTATTTTATATTATTCTTGGGACTAACCTATTAATCTAGAGCCTAGTGGCAGTTTCTGTTTTTTTCCTTGTTTTTGAGTATTGCAGATAAGGAATATTAAACGGAGTCCAAACGGAATAAAATCTTCGGAATATTTTTTCTTGGACCAGAAGCAACCCAGAAGACTTGGAGATGAAGGCAGGGAAGCCGCTGTGTGGCGACAAGCCACAGGGGCGCGCCCCCCTGGCTTGTGGCCCCACGGCAGCCCCCCTAACCCTATTCTTCGGCCTATAAATTCACAAATTTTCCCTGGATACCAAGAAGAGCCACGAAAATAGTTTTCCGCCGCCGGAAGCCTTTGTTCCCGTGAGATCCAACTTGGAGCCTTTTTCGGTAATCTGCCGGAGGGGGAATCGATCAGGGAGGGCATCTACATCAACTCCATTGCCCCTCCGATGATGCGTGAGTAGTTCACCACAGACCTTCGGGTCCATAGCTAGTAGCTAGATGGCTTCTTCTCTCTCTTTGTTCTTCAATACCATGTTCTTCATGATCTTCATGGAGATCTATCCGATGTAATACTCTTTTGCGGTGTGTTTGTCGAGATCCGATGAATTGTGGGTTTATGTTCAGATTATCTATGAATATTATTTGAATCTTCTCTGAATTCTTATATGCATGATTTCATATCTTTGCAAGTCTCTTCGAGTTATTGGTTTGGTTTGGCCAACTAGATTGGTAATTCTTGTAATGGGAGAAGTGCTTAGTTTTGGGTTCAATCTTGCGGTGTCCTCACCCAGTGACAAAGTAGGGGTAGCGAGGCACGTATTGTATTGTTGCCATCAAGGATAAAAATATGGGGTTTTCATCATATTGCTTGAGTTTATCCCTCTACATCATGTCATCTTACCTAATGCGTTACTCTGTTCTTCATGAACTTAATACTCTAGATGCAGGCAGGAGTCGGTCGATGTGTGGAGTAATAGTAGTAGATGCAAAATCGTTTCGGTCTACTTGACACGGACATGATGCCTATATGCATAATCATTGCCTTGGATATCTTCATAATTATTCGCTTTTCTATCGATTGCTCGACAGTAATTTGTTCACCCACCGTATTATTTGCCTTCATGAGAGAAGCCTCTAGTGAAACCTATGGCCCCCGGGTCTATTTTCCATATTATACTTTCAGATCTAAAACCAAAAATACCAAAAATATCTTGCTGCAATCTTTTTACTTTTGTTTTTCTTTACTTTCAAGCAATCATATCTATCTATCTCTATCAGATCTCATCCTTGCAAGTAACCGTGAAGGGATTGACAACCCCTTTATAGCGTTGGGTGCAAGTGTTTGATTATTTGTGTAGGTACACCTATTGGGGTCTTGCTTGTATCTCCTACTGGATTGATACCTTGGTTCTCAACAACTGAGGGAAATACTTATCTACTTTGCTGCATCACCCTTTCCTCTTCAAGGGAAAACCAACGCATGCTCGAGAAATAGCAAGAAGGATTTCTGGCGCTGTTGTCAGGGAGATCTACATCAAGCCTACCAAGTACCCATCACAAACTCATCTCTTGCATTTACTTTAGTTGCCATTTGCCTCTCGTTTTCCTCTCCCCCACTTCTAAAACGATTTTCCAAAAAGATTTGCCTTTTCATTCGCCCTTCTTCCGTTCGTCTTTCCGTTTGCTTTCGTTTGCTTGTGAGCTAGATCGTTCTGTTGCCACCATGTCTGAATCTGGGGAGGTTTTCATTGAAAAAGATAGTAATAATCTTGAGAGGAATTTTCACAATCTTGCTAACAATGACTCTCATGAAGAACCTACTATCATGCATACAAAAAAATCCACATAGGTAGCGGTAATATTATTGGAAAAGGTGTTATTCAAGATTTCTTTACTTGTGCTGGTACGTTACCTACCTTAGGAGGGTCCATCCTCAATAAAACTAATAGCCTTGCGGATGCCATAACCCTATTAATAATTGAACTTGAGAGACAATTTGTTCATATGCATCCTTGCATACAAAGGATTTTTCTTGAGTTCTCTAATATTCAGCTTGCTTCCGTTAAGCATGCCGCCACTATATTTCTAGCCCACGAGTTTAGATTCATTATTAAAGAGGCTAGTGAAATTTTTGCTCATTATAAATTAATGGTGGATGTCCCCCCATAGAGGAGATCCTTTTTAATCAAGAGGAAATAATGAGATTACAATCTCCTCATTATGTTGCCTATAATGAAAATTTGAGAAAAAGGGTCCCTATCGAGGTTTTAATTGATAAGATTTCTGAACTCAATGATAATTTTGCTATACAAAACAATGGATTAGAGTTCATATTAAGAGATAGACTTATGACTTTCCACCAAAGCAAAGCTTACAATGATGAATTGATCATACACTATAGGGGGCCGAAGGAGGAACCTATCCCTCCTGCACTAGATCTCAAGGATCCTTATCCTATTAAATTTAGCCCTTTTGATTATTTTTGCTTGCCACAAAGAAAGCTTGCTGCTGAAAGAAGGGAGTATGAGATGAGCATGTATGATCTCCCTTACTATTATGAAAATACCTAGATCTATTGCGTTATACCTAGCTAGGGGCGTTAAACAATAGCGCTTGTTGGGAGGCAACCCAATTTTATTTTTATGCTTTTGTTTTTGCTTCTGTTTTTGAGTGTTTCACACATTATTACCTCTGTAATAATTGTGTTTTCTTCTTTAAATTAGTGTTTGAGCCAAGTAAGACCTTTGGGATGGTCTACGGTGTTTGCAATTTGATTTTGCTGAAAAACAGAAACTTTTGCTCTCAGTCCAGGAATTGTGTAAATTCACTGGAACGTGCTTTTGATCTGAAATTTTTACACAAGATTGATATAAAAATTGCCCTGATTTTCCTAATTTTTCAGAATTTTTGGAGTTACAGAAGTATTCGAAGTCTATAGATTGCCACAGACTGTTCTGTTTTAGAAAGATTCTGTTTTCTACGTGTTGTTTGCTTATTTTGATGTATCTATGGGTTGTATCGGGGGGTATGAACCATGGAGAAGTTAGAATACAGTAGATATTACACCAATATAAATAAATAGTGAGTTCACAACAGTACCTAAAGTGGTGATTTATTTTTCTTATACTAACGGATCTCATGAGTTTTCTGTTGAGTTTTGTGTTGTGAAGTTTTCAAGTTTTGGGTAAAGATTTGATGGACTATGGAATAAGGAGTGGCAAGAGCCTAAGCTTGGGGATGCCCAAGGAAACCCAAGCCATATTCAAGGATACCAAAAAGCCTAAGCTTGGGGATGCCCTGGAAGGCATCCCCTCTTTCGTCTTCAATCCATCGGTAAATTTACTTGAGGCTATATTTTTATTCACCACATGATATGTGTTTTGCTTGGAGCGTCTTGTATGATATGAGTCTTTGCTTTTTTGTTTGTCACAATCATCCTTGCTGCACACATCTTTTGAGAGAGACACACTGAATCGTGAATTTGTTAGAATACTCTATGTGCTTCACTTATATCTTTTGAGCTAGGCAATGTTGCTCTAGTACTTCACTCATATCTTTTTTAGAGCACGGTGGTGTTTTATTTTATAGAAATTATTTGAACTCTCGTACCTCACTTATATTATTTTGAGAGTTTCTTAAAACATCATGGTAATTGGTTTAGGTTGTGAATTTAGTCCTAATATAATGGGCAACCAAGAGGGATATAATAAAAACTTTCATATTAAGTGCATTGGATACTATGAGAAGTTTGATTCCTTGCATATAGTTTTGAGATAATGAAGATGGTAATATGAGAGTCATGCTAGTGAGTAGTTGTGAATTGGAAGAATACTTGTGTTGAAGTTTGTGATTCCCGTAGCATGCACGTATGGTGAACCGTTATGTAACGAAGTCGGAGCATGATTTGTTTAATGATTGTACACCTTTGTGTGAGGGTCGGGAGCGCGCGATGGTTAAATCCTACCAACCTCTCCCCTAGGAGCATGCGTCTAATGCTTTGTTTGATAATTAATATACTTTTGCAATAAGTATGTGAGTTCTTTATGACTAATGTTGAGTCCTTGATTTATACGCACTCTCACCTTTCCACCATTGCTAGCCTCTCTAGTACCGCGCAACTTTCGCCGGTACATCAAACCGACCTTCCTCAAAACGGCCACCATATATTTTCCTCAAAACAGCCACCATACCTACCTATTATGGCATTTCCATAGCCATTCCGAGATATATTGCCATGCAACTTCCACCGTTCCGTTTTTCATGACATACACCATCACTTTCATATTGCATATAGAGTCATATTTTGTTCTAGGTATCGAGTTGTAATTTTTCTTTTGAGTTATAAGTAAATAAAAGTGTGATGATTTTCATTATTAGAGCATTGATCCCGTGAGAGAAAAGGATGATGGAAGCTATGAATCCCGCACAAGTTGGGATGAGTCTCCGGACTTTACAAAAAAATAAAAGAGGCCAGCGAAGCCCAAAAAAAAAAGAGGCCAAAGATGCCCACCAAAATAAAAAAAGGAAAAAAAGAAAAAAAAATGAGAGAAAGAGAGAAGGGACAATTGCTACTATCTTTTTCCACACTTGTGCTTCAAAGTAGCACCATGATCTTCATGATAGAGAGTCTCCTATTTTGTCACTTTCATATAGCTAGTGGAATTTTTGCACAACCACTTAGTTTTCTTTTTGAGCTTTCATACACTTGTAGCTCTAGTGCATTTGTTGCATGGCAATCCCTACTCACTCACATTGATATCTATTGATGGGCATCTCCATAGCCCGTTGATACGCCTAGTTGATGTGAGACTATCTTCTCCTTTTTCCTTGCAACCTCCACCATATTCTATTCCACCTATAGTGCTATATCCATGGCTCGCGCTCATGTATTGCGTGAGAGTTGAAAAGTTTGAGAGCATTAAAAGTGTGAAACAATTGCTTGGCTTGTTCATCGGGGTTGTGCATGATTTAGATACTTTGTGTGGGGAAGATGGAGCATAGCCAGACCATATGATTTTGTAGGGATAACTTTCTAGGGCCATGTTATTTTGAAAGGACGCAATTGCCTTGTTGGTGTGCTCGAAGTATTACTATTTTTCTGTCCATATTAGACTATTGTTTTGAATCTTATGGATCTTAATATTCATGCCACAATAAAGAAAATTACATGGATAAATATGTTAGGTAGCATTCCACATCAAAAATTCTGTTTTTATCATTTACCTACTCGAGGACGAGCAGGAATTAAGCTTGGGGATGCTTGATACGTCTCCAACGTATCTATAATTTTTGATTGTTCCATGCTATTATATTATCTGTTTTGGGTGTTTTATATGCATTAATATGGTATTTTATATTATTTTTGGGACTAACCTATTAATCTAGAGCCTAGTGCCAGTTTCTGTTTTTTCCTTGTTTTTGAGTATTGCAGATAAGGAATATTAAACGGAGTCCAAACGGAATAAAATCTTCGGAATAATTTTTCTTGGACCAGAAGCAACCCAGAAGACTTGGAGATGAAGGCAGGGGAGCCGCCGTGTGCCGACAAGCCACAGGGGCGCGCCCCCCTGGCTTGTGGCCCCACGCAGCCCCCCTAACCCAATTCTTCGGCCTATAAATTAACAAATATTCCCTGGATACCAAGAAGAGCCACGAAAATACTTTTCCGCCACCGGAAGCCTCTGTTCCCGTGAGATCCAATCTTGGAGCCTTTTCCGGTAATCTGCCGGAGGGGGAATCGATCACGGAGGGCATCTACATCAACTCCATTGCCCCTCCGATGATGCGTGAGTAGTTCACCACAGACCTTCGGGTCCATAGCTAGTAGCTAGATGGCTTCTTCTCTCTCTTTGTTCTTCAATACCATGTTCTTCATGATCTTCATGGAGATCTATCCGATGTAATACTCTTTTGCGGTGTGTTTGTCGAGATCCGATGAATTGTGGGTTTATGTTCAGATTATCTATGAATATTATTTGAGTCTTTTCTGAATTCTTATATGCATGATTTCATATCTTTGCAAGTCTCTTCGAGTTATTGGTTTGGTTTGGCCAACTAGATTGGTAATTCTTGCAATGGGAGAAGTGCTTAGTTTTGGGTTCAATCTTGCGGTGTCCTCACCCAGTGACAAAGTAGGGGTAGCGAGGCACGTATTGTATTGTTGCCATCAAGGATAAAAAGATGGGGTTTTCATCATATTGCTTGAGTTTATCCCTCTACATCATGTCATCTTACCTAATGCGTTACTCTGTTCTTCATGAACTTAATACTCTAGATGCAGGCAGGAGTCGGTCGATGTGTGGAGTAATAGTAGTAGATGCAAAATCGTTTCGGTCTACTTGACACGGATGTGATGCCTATATGCATAATCATTGCCTTGGATGTCTTCATAATTATTCGCTTTTCTATCAATTGCTCGACAGTAATTTGTTCACCCACCGTATTATTTGCCTTCATGAGAGAAGCCTCTAGTGAAACCTATGGCCCCCGGGTCTATTTTCCATATTATACTTTCAGATCTAAAACCAAAAATACCAAAAATATCTTGCTGCAATCTTTTTTACTTTTGTTTTACTTTACTTTCAAGCAATCATATCTATCTATCTCTATCAGATCTCATCCTTGCTAGTAACCGTGAAGGGATTAACAACCCCTTTATAGCGTTGGGTGCAAGTGTTTGATTAT
The DNA here is from genome assembly GCA_039707655.1 of Elymus sibiricus. Lineage (NCBI taxonomy): Eukaryota > Viridiplantae > Streptophyta > Magnoliopsida > Poales > Poaceae > Elymus > Elymus sibiricus. Next base: position 346,838,348 of record CM077669.1, on the reverse strand, counting down.
TTGTGTAGGTACACCTATTGGGGTCTTGCTTGTATCTCCTACTGGATTGATACCTTGGTTCTCAACAACTGAGGGAAATACTTATCTACTTTGTTGCATCACCCTTTCCTCTTCAAGGGAAAACCAACGCATGCTCGAGAAGTAGCACTGAGCGCTACGTCGACGGCGGCGGAAGGAGCTTCGGGCGTCCATGGCAGCGAGCAAACCAGGACGATATCGAGCAAACTACCGCGCGGGATTGAAGCTAGTGAGGCTTTGGAGCACGTCTAAATCATGCGCGGATTGCCAGGGGCACGCAGAGCTCGAGCTCGACGAAAATGGCGGGGGACAGAGCTCGGGTTCGGGAGCAGCTTGCTACGGCGGCCTACTAGAGCTACGAGGTTAAGGGGAGGTCGCGGGGGAGCTCACTTGCGGTGACGGGAAGGCCCGGAGCAGTGGTGATGCCGTGACGGCGACGAATCGACGACGGCGAGCTCTCTGATCCGAGGAGGAAGACGGGTGCTGGTGGCGGCGTGGTTGCTTCCGAGGCTCGATCCAGGGCACGGGAAGGACGAGGGGAAAGGTGCGGTGCTCGGAGACCTAACGGGGAGGCACGAGGTGGGGTGTGGCCACGAGCTCGAGCTCAGCCATGGCGACGGCAGCGCGAGCTCGAGCGGAGGGAGAAGCAGAGAGCGAGAGAGAGGGAGCAGGTGAGATCTAGGGCTACAGGGGGGGCAGGCAGGTGCACGGGGGGGGGGGGCTCTTATCCCCTCGGGGCCATCGCCGGCGAGCTGGTCCGGCGGGGACGAGCCCGGTCGCGGGCGCGCCTCGGTCACCACCTCCTGTAGCGAGGTCGGGGACGACCGAGGGGGCCGCTGGGCCGGCCTGGGCCTGCCACTGTGGCCTAAGGCCCAGGGCAGGGGGGGCCTTTTCTTTTTATTTCTTTTCTGTTATGTTTTCTGTTTTTATTTTCAATTTCATTTATTTTCTTGCAATAATTCTTTTCAGTAAAAATGTGTGACATGGTCCAATAATTATATTGCAATATTCTACATGGTCACCTACACTTTGGGCATTTTTGGAAAATGTTTGATTTATCCAAATGATTTTAAGAGCACTTTAAATTGCAAAATGTTGCTGTTATTGAAGGTGGGGTCCACACCATGTTGAGGGTGATGTTGTTTTCCTCAACAACAATTGCTTTGTGATTTATCACAACGGTGCAACATTTTTCCTTTGCTGTTTGCAATTTTATTTTATCACCTAAAAATTCAATTAGCTTTTGAAGTGGATTTTGAATTGAGATATGAATTTCAACTTGATCATATCTTGTTTAGCAAAATGATTAGGCACTGATCATGGTCATTACTGTGCTTAATTACAATGATCATTGTAGCCAAAATCCAGGGTGTCACAACTCTTCCCTACTAAAAAGAATTCTCGTACCGAGAATTAAGAAGTAGAAGGAAAGAGCCCGGGGTATTCTACACGAAGATGATCTTCACGTTCCCAAGTGGCTTCATCTTCAGAATGATTTGCCCACTGCACCTTGTAGAACTTGGTAACCTTCTGACAAGTCCGCCGTTCAGTTTCATCGAGAATGCGGACTGGTTGCTCTTTGTAAGAAAGGTCTTGTTGCAGCTCCAACATATCATGATCCACTGCTCGGATAGGATCCTTGAAACAGCGACGAAGCTGTGACACATGGAACACATCATGAGCCTGAGAAAGGTTTGGCGGTAGTTCTAGTTGATATGCCACTTTACCATGCCTTTCGAGAACAGTGAAAGGACCAATATATCGAGGAGCCAGCTTGCCCTTGATTCCAAAACAGTGTGTACCTCTCATTGGCGTGACTCAAAGATAAGCCTTTTCGCCAGGTTGATAGACCATATCTTTGTGATGACGGTCATACTGACTCTTCTGACGAGACTGAGCAGCCTTCAGATTGCATGAATAATGCGGACTTGATCTTCGGCATGTTGGATAATATCCGGACCGATAAGTGTACGTTCCCCAGTTTCTGATCAATTCAGAGGAGTTCGACACTTACGTCCATATAATACTTCAAAGGGAGCCATCTTCAAGCTAGCTTGATAGCTATTGTTGTAGGAGATCTCAGCATACGGAAGAGATTCCTCCCATTTCTTGCCGAAAGAAATGACACAAGCTCGAAGCATATCTTCGAGAATCTGGTTGACTCTTTCAACTTGTCCCTGGGATTGAGGGTGAAAAGCGATGCTGAAGGACAAATGAGTTCCCATAGCTTAACTTGCCCAGAATCTTGAAGTGAATAAGCTGCCACGGTCCGAACTAATCACGAGTGGAATACCGTGGAGTGAAACAACTCTAGACATGTAAAGATCTGCTAGGTGACTAGCAGTAATAGTTTCCTTGACAGCCAGAAAATGTGCAACTTTGGACAGTCGGTCAATGACGACCAGAATAGCATCATTACCTTTCTGCGATCTGGGAAAACCAGTAATGAAGTCCATTTCAACATGATCCCATTTCCATTCAGGAATAGTAATAGGTTGCAGAGTTCCGGCAGGCCTTTGATGTTCGGCTTTGATACGACGGCAAACATCACATTCGGCAACATAGCGAGCAATATCTTGCTTCATGTTAGACCACCAGAATCTTTGACGAATGTCTTGGTACATCTTGGTACTACCAGGATGAATAGACAGCGGGGTGTCATGTGCTTTCTTCATGACCTCCTGAGTCATATCATTGTTTTCCTCCTTACTCGGTACCACTAGGCGGCCTTTGAAGTACAAAGCGCCATCCTCAGCAATAGTGAAGGGTGAGGGCTTTCTTTCTGCGAGATCGAATTTAATCCTCTCGACTTCATTGTCACACTTCTGGATCCACTTTATGACGTCCACAAGATCTGGTTTATCAACCAGGGTATTAAGAGAACCCTGGGAAACAACGTGGAGGTTCATTTTGTAGGACCCTTCAGGAGGGGGAGTGAGATAACCTTGAGGAACAATATGGAGGTTCAGCTTGCGGAATTCCTTTTGAAGAAGGGGGTGAACCTTGTGAACCTGAAGGTGGTTTCAGTATGACTTGCGGCTCAAAGCATCAGCCATTACATTAGCCTTGCCTGGCGTATAGGAAATACCCACGTTGTAGTCTGCTATGCGCTCCATCCATCTCTGTTGACGGAGGTTCAGATCTGGCTGAGTAAACAGGTACTTCAGACTTTGGTGATCGGTGTAGATCTCGCAACGATTTCCAACAAGGTATTGCCGCCACTCTTTCAGTGCATGAATTACCGCAGCAAGTTCAAGGTCATGAACTGGGAAGTTCTCTTCATGAGGACGCAATTGACGAGATGCATAAGCAACCACTCTGCGCTCTTGCATTAAGACACAGCCTATTCCCTGACGCGAAGCGTCACAATAAATGACGAAGTCCTTATGAGTATCCGGAGGAGAAAGCACTGGAGCAAATGTCAGCTTGTCCTGAAGTGTCTTAAAGCTCTCCTGACATTTTTCTGTCCACTCATATTTAACACCTTTGTGAAGCAGATTGGTTAAGGGCTTGGCAATCTTAGAGAAGTTCTCGACAAATCGACGGCAATAGCTGGCGAGAACGAGAAAACTTCTGACTTGCTTGACATTCTTCGGGGGAGTCCAGTCAAGAATAGCCTGAACTCGTTCAGGGTTGACCGCAATACCATCCTTGGAGATCACATGACCAAGGTAGGTTACTTCGTCCATCCAGAACTCACACTTTGAATACTTTGCATAAAGTTGATGCTCTCGAAGCTTCTCCAGTATAAGACGAAGATGTTCAGCATGCTCTTCTTTATTCTTTGAGTAAACCAGGATATCATCAAGATAAGCCACGACGAATTTATCGAGGTAATCCATGAATATATAGTTCATCAGGCGAGAGAAGGTTGCTGGAGCATTGGTTAAGCCGAAGGACATGACGGTGTACTCGTATGAACCATAGCGAGTAACAAATGCAGTCTTGGGAATATCCTCTTCACGAACCCGGATTTGATGGTAACCCAACCTCAAGTCGAGTTTTGAAAACACTGATGAACCAGCAAGTTGATCATACAGATTGTTGATCCGAGGAAGCGGATATTTGTTTTGAATCGTTGCTTGGTTGATGGGGCGATAATCTTGGACCAATCGATTCGTAACATCTTTCTTCTTGACAAAGAGAGAAGGTGCTCCCCAAGCAGAGGAACTTGGACGAATGAACCCTTGGTGAAGCGAATCATCGATTTCTTGTTTCAGTTCAAGGAGTCCATGTGGAGGCATCTTATATGGCCGCCTGGCAATAGGGGTGGTGCCTGGCACTAAGTCGATGACAAACTCGACAGCCCTTACAGGGGGAATCCCTGGAAGTTCCTCCGGAAAAACATCTTGGAAATTCCAGACAACTGGAATGTTTTCAATCCCCTCAAGAGGTGACTCATTTAATGCATTCAAAGCATATAGCCGGGCTTCAGCATTTAACTGCTTGGAATGACATGATCGAGTACAACTCATAACCAAAGAACATTACTAAGAGTTGTTGATTTGCAATGCGTACTCGATTCAGATATCAACATCCTTGATTGTCCAACAACTCAGAATACGAGGAAACTGGAATCAGTGAAATATCATAGTTGATGAGGAGCTCATAAGAAGTTATATAGCTCCGTGATATTCATCAAGATACCAGGGATAATACTCGGAGGTAGATCAAAATAGATGTTAGGCTAGCGTATTGATCTGTGGAAAACAAGCACTTTAACTTGTCTGAGAATGAAATCAAAGTAGAACGACATGGTCGGAACCACGATTATAAAGGACAAGATCACAGATACCGGATCAAATTATGCCAAGAGAAATTTATCGTTACGAGAAGGTCCTATGATAAGCTCAACATTGCTTCCATGGGCATGAGCACAAAGTTCAAGGTCGACTCCCACTTCATCAATGCATCACCTTCCATTTAATCCTCGCCTTTGATAAAGTTGTAGTTTTGAAAGATTACCTGGCAAGACACCAGAAAAGTCTGACTCGTGAAAACTGTCGGGTTCACACGAATTAAGGAAGGCATAGGTTCAACCCATCGGGGCATCTTAGGAACATATATCACAAGCTTCAAGAGTAATTAACACATGCTTGACAAAAGAGCATGACTAACAAAAGCATAGGATACAACTTATCAGAGGGAGACGGCACAATTACCAATGGCATCATGTATCAGGGGAAGAACATCACAATAATTTTGAATGTGAAAGATGCTACCGGATAATAACCCAACAATGGGTCTGGCGGCCCACAAAGGACCTGATGTGAATATCGGTGCTCAATCAGAGGGAGAAAGAATGCAAGGCATCAGATCAAAGAATATCCGATTAATTTGATGCTTAAATAACCAAAGGAATTAAGACTTCCAAATTGGTGTATCGGAAATAGATGCTCCGATCAAATACAAGTAAGTTGAATGGATTTAGATGGACAATCAACCAAGGTTGATTTAACGAGAACCAGCTCTTGATTGGGAAGACGTCTGAGCCGGACAGATAATTTATGAGTATCAAGTGGGGATTGCATGCATTCACACACAAGTTGAATCTATAAGGTCAAATAATAATCACAGAGGATTTTAATGGATATTGCTAGACATATGGAATTAACCAAAATGTAAGAAGGTGAGAAAGGTCAAGAGCAATAGGCTACTCCGGATTTCGAAAGATCGAATAGCAATTCGAAGGACTTGCGAAACCCATGACAACCGAGGAAGAATGAATCCCCGGTAAGAAAATTTGATGTCCCTTGTAATAACAAGAGCAACTAGAAATGAGTATGAACGATAGTTGTACGTAGTTATCCATAAGGGTTGACGGTGGAAGGGAATCGCAAGCGCGATGAGCATACGTTCTCGGGAGAAAATCAGAGAGTATCTTCGGAGTCTTCTGGTGAATCAAGCCATCATCTGAAATGAGGGGCTCTTCGGGAGGAAGTAGTTACGAGAACCTAGAGTTAGAGTTAGCAAAATCTTTAACCCGAAAGAGAAGAGAGATCAGAACCCAGAGTATAGACGACGAATAAAAGATCCTAATACCACCCGATTGAGATGTGGGCCCGTAAGCCACACAACTATGGTAGTAAAGTTTTTCAAGTACTAGACTCAACTTCGACCAAGGAGTTGGAAAGGGGGCCACCTACAGGCAGTAGGCTCTGATACCAACTTGTGACGCCCCCAATTTGACCGTACGCTAATCATACACGCAAATGCGTACGACCAAGATTAGGGACTCACTGGACGATATCACAACACAACTCTAGACACAAATTAAAGTCATACAACTTCATATTACAAGCCAGGGGCCTCGAGGGCTCGAATACAAAGCTCGACAAGCACGAGTCAGCGGAAGCAAATAATATCTGAGTATAGACATAAGTTAAACAAGTTTGCCATAAGAAGGCTAGCACAAACATAAGCAGCGGATCGAAAGAGGCGAGGTCTCCTGCCTGGGAACCTCCTAACTACTCCTGAGCGTCGGCACTCTCCACGTAGTAGTAGGCTCCAGCGGCGGTGTAGTAGTCGTCTCCGGCGTACTCCATCTCCTGGGCTCCATCGTCTGAACGCAGAATCGTATCGAGGGGGAAAGAGAAAGCAAAGCAGCGGTGAGTACTCATCCAAAGTACTCGCAAGACTGACATCAGAACTATGCTAAGTATGCATCAGTATCAAGTAATGGGGTTATGGCTGGACTGACTGCAGAAAGCAAGAATGAGGGGGAAGGCCTAGTCCTATCGAAGACTAGCATCTTCAGCATCTTGCAGCATTAGAACAGAGTAGACTGGTATCTCATATATAGTCATATTATTGTAGCGATTTTATTAAGTAACCACGCCCAGAGATTCTTGCTCGACTCCCTGCGAGGAAGCAATCTCGGAGCCAACATTCATTTCAATGTAAATCACAGTTTTAGTTATATCAGGTCAAGGTACAACTCCAAGTCGTCCTGTTACCGTGGACACAGCTATTCGAATAGATAAATTCTTCCCTGCAGGGGTGCACCGCATTTCCAACACGCTTGATCACCTCCGGCCGGACACACTTTTCTGGGTAATGCCCGGCCTCGGGATAGCAACACGTCGTCGCCCCACCTAGGCTCAACAGAGAGGCCAGCCCGCCGGTCTAAATCCTAAGCGCGCAGGGGTCATGGGCCCACTCACCCTTTGCACTCCTGCACGATGCGAGGGCGGCCGAGGTCAGCCCTAGCACACTCTAATCCAAGAGATGTACCGTCCAGGCCACTCGGGCGCGCGCCGCTCCATTGCTGACGTCCGAAGAGCTTCGGCTGATACAACGACGCTGAGTACCCATAACTTCTCCCACATGATGGTTTGGTGCGTAAAAAGGTCAACGACCAACTCAGATCAAATACCCAACCCATTAGCATTTTATTAATGCGGGGCAAGCGTGACCCATAAAGTGCGGTCCCGTCGCCCCATCTCGAGGATGTGTGGCAAGGGCCTCTCTCGCCCGTCCACGCCTCATCATCATCAAACCGTGGGTACCCCTCAGGGCCGACCCATCACCAACAAGTTTCTGTAACCAGGTCATAGTAACTGTGTGTATAAAACATCAAGACGGAACCTAAGGAATCACCCTCAAGGGGCCCCGCCCGATGAAACCGTCAAGGTGGACTTAGAGGAATCACCCCCGATGGTCCCACACTTGAGGGGTTGCACGACAGAGTCGTCGTCGGGAGTGGTGAAGGAGGAATCACCCTCGATAACCATGACCGACTAGCTGCACTACAGAGTTAGCATCATGAGTACTTCATGAGGTGTCACCCTCGGTACTCGATAGTAGCTCTGTAGAGTCGTACAATTAAGGGGTGTGCGGTGATGTGAGGGGCCTGGCTCGTCGGTCGGTGGACCGAGTCTTCGAGTCTTCGGGTCGTCGAGTCGTCGATGAAGAAGCAAGGGAAACTAGGACTAAGGGGTCACTGGGGATTCACTGATCAACCTATACTAAGAAGTTGATATTGTTGCAGGTATAGTAGCAGTTTATCAAAAGCAGGCTATGCATCAGAATAGGAGCTAACTAATACAATAGCAAAATCTAATGCAAGAATAAGAGGGAAAGGAATGGGCGATATCGGAATGCTCAAGGGGGGTTGCTTGCCTTGCTGCTCTGCGACGAAGGCCTGATCGTCAACGGTGTAGTCGTACCCGGCAGCAGCGTCAGTCTCGGGGTCTACCGGAGAGAAGAGGGGGGAAGAAACAATAAATATAAAGCACAGATGCAACACGATGCATGACACGGCAATATGCATAGCTAGGCATGCACTAACGCAGTACTATACGTCACAGACGGGTCGGAAGAATATCTGACGATATTTCCCGGGTCTCTGGCCACTACCGGACGGACAAAATCGATGGAAAAGTTCCATGTTCGCTATGCTAGGAGCACGTGACAGATGAACGGACAGCATATTCGGATTCGTGGGATTTTTCTGATCAACTTTCATGTATAAATTATTTTCATCTGACTTGCGGTTTATTTTACATTAATTTTTAAATTTTATTAATATTCTGAAATAAACAGAATTAAATTTAATTCAATAAATGCATTTATGACGTCAGCATGAGGTAATCATTGCATCAGCAGTCAAAAGTGCTAGTTGACTGGTCAAACTGACTGCTGGGCCCCACCTGTCATACTCTGTATAATTAACAGAGGGGTTTAATTAAACTAATTAAGGGGGCCCCACATGTCAGTGTCTCATTAGGTTAATTAATTAATTTTACTTCATTTAATTACTGGATTAGCCAGCTGACAGGGCTGGCCCACATGTCATACACACAGGGGGGGTCGGGCCCCACCTGTCATTGACTGGTCAAGCCCAGTCAGCAGGGTTGACCAGGTCAACCGGTCAACCATAGGCTCGGGGCCCGCGGGTCAGTGACCCTGCGGGCGGCCCCGGTCCAGCCACGTCGGCGGCGGCGGCGCTGGGTTGCTGGAGAAGCTCCGGCGAGCACCAGAGATCACGGCGGGGCTCTGGTTTCGCGTGTGGTGCACCAAATCAAGCCATTCTTGACGCGTTCGCGAGCTGGCGTCGTCGTCTTTCCATTCCAGCCATCGGGAGCTGATGCGGTGGCCAGAGCTGAGCGCAACGTCGACGGCGGTGGAAGGAGCTTTGGGCGTCCATGGCAGCGAGCAAACCGGGACGAAATCGAGCAAACTACCGCGCGGGATCGAAGCTAGTGAGGCTCTGGAGCACGTCTAAAGCATGCGCGGATTGCCAGGGGCACGCAGAGCTCGAGCTCGACGAAAATGGCGGGGGACAGAGCTCTGGTTCGGGAGCAGCTTGCTACGGCGGCCTACTGGAGCTACGAGGGAAAGGGGAGGTCGCGGGGGAGCTCACTTGCGGTGACGGGAAGGCCCGGAGCAGTGGTGATGCCGTGACGGCGACGAATCGACGATGGCGAGCTCTCTGATCCGAGTAGGAAGACGGGTGCTGGCGGCGGCGTGGTTGCTTCCGAGGCTCGATCCAGGGCACGGGAAGGACGAGGGGAAAGGTGCGGTGCTCGGAGACCTAACGGGGAGGCACGAGGTGGGGTGTGGCCACGAGCTCGAGCTCAGCCATGGCGACGGCAGCGCGGGCTCGAGCAGAGGAAGAAGCAGAGAGCGAGAGAGAGGGAGCAGGTGAGATCTAGGGCTACAGGGGGGCAGGCAGGTGCATGGGGGGGCGCTCTTATCCCCTCCGGGCCATCGCCGGCGAGCTGGTCCGGCGGGGACGAGCCCGGTCGCGGGCGTGCCTCGGTCGCCACCTCCTGTAGCGAGGTCGGGGACGACCGAGGGGGCCGCTGGGCCGGCATGGGCCTGCCACTGTGGCCTAAGGCCCAGGGCAGGGGGGCCTTTTCTTTTTATTTCTTTTCTGTTTTGTTTTCTGTTTTTATTTTCAATTTCATTTATTTTCTTGCAATAATTCTTTTCAGTAAAAATGTGTGACATGGTCCAATAATTATATTGCAATATTCTACATGGTCACCTACACTTTGGGCATTTTTGGAAAATGTTTGATTTATCCAAATGATTTTAAGAGCAATTTAAACTGCAAAATGGTGCTGTTATTGAAGGTGGGGTCCACACCAGGTTGAGGGTGATGTTGTTTTCCTCAACAACAATTGTTTTGTGATTTATCACATGGGTGCAACATTTTTCCTTTGTTGTTTACAATTTTATTTTATCACATAAAAATTCAATTAGCTTTTGAAGTGGATTTTGAATTGAGATATGAATTTCAACTTGATCATATCTTGTTTAGCAAAATGATTAGGCACTGATCATGGTCATCATTGTGCTTAATTACAATGATCATTGTAGCCAAAATCCAGGGTGTCACAATCAAACACATAGCTACTGGTACATACCCTCAGCCCCGAGGGTGAACTACTCCCTCCTCGTCATGGAGACCGCCGGGATGATGAAGATGGCCTCCGGTGATGGTTCCCCCCCCGGCAAGGTGCCGGAACGGGCTCCCGATTGGTCTTTCGTGGCTCTGGAGGCATGCGGCGGCGGAACTCCCGATCTAGGTTTCTTTTCGGAGATTTCTATATTTATAAGAGTTTTTGGCGTTGGTCCCACGTCCAGAAGGTTCCCGAGGAAGTCACAAGCCAGGGGGGCGTGCCCCCACCCTTGTGGCTTCCTCGGCCTTCCTCTCCGGTGACTTTTCGCTCCAGTATTTTTTATATTTTCCAAAAATATTCTCCGTAAATTTTCAGCTCATTCTGAGAACTTTTATTTCTGCACAAAAACAACACCACAGTAGTTCAGCTGACAACAGCGTCTGTCCGGGTTAGTTCTAATAAAATCATACCAAAATCATATAGAATTACTGTAAACATGGCATGAATACTTCATAAATTATAGATACGTTGGAGACGTATCAGCATCCCCAAGCTTAATTCCTGCTCGTCCTCGAGTAGGTAAATGATAGAAGAAATAATTTATGAAGTGTGAATGCTACCCAACATGTTCATCATATTCTTTTCTTTTTTGTATAGCATGGACATTTGGACTTGTAAATGATTCAAAGCAATAGTCTAGTTTTAACATAATGACTTCAATACTCAAGCATGTCAACAAGCAACCATGTCTTTCAAAATATCAACACTAAATAAAGTTATCCCTAGCCCATCATGCTCAATCATTGATCCATTCATGAAACACACTCAAATATTAGGCTATGGAAACTATAGGATAAGTAGGTAACGAAACTATGACATCAATCTGTCTAAACAGAACAGTCTGTAGCAATCTATAAAACCAGTGTACTTATCTAACTCAAAAAATTATGAAAATTTAGGACATGCTATAAAATTTATATGACAACACTGTGTAAAAATTTCAGGAACTTTCCACGTTCCAGTAAAATATGAAAATTCAAACACTACAGCAAAAGTTTCTGTTTTTACATAGCACATATCAAAACATGCAATGCAAGCATCCTAATGCAATTTTTGGAACTTTTTATTGAAAAACAAGATTATAAATAACATCTAACAGAGAACAACAAAATAAAATGACACTCCAAGCAAAACTCATATTATGTGACGAATAAAAATATAGCTCCAAGTAAGATATACCGATAGTGTTTGAAGACGACAGAGGAGATGCCTTCCGGGGCATCCCCAAGCTTAGACGCTTGAGTCTTCCTTGAATATTACCTTGGGGGTGCCTTGGGAATCCCCAAGCTTAGGTTCTTGTCACTCCTTATTCTCCTCATATCGGTGTCTCACCCAAAACTTGAAAACTTCAATCACACAAAACTTAACGGAACTTCGTGAGAATGGTTAGTGTAATAAAGATAAATCATTCACTTAGGTACTGTCAAGACAAGATTCATAATTTTTCCCACATGATACCTACTGTATTCTATCATTCCCATAATTTATATCGCTCAATATAAGCTATAGAAACACTAAAACAAGTAAACTATGCATGCAAAACAGAATCTGTCAAAAACAGAACAGTCTGTGAAGATCTGTAGTGTAACCATACTTCCTTTTCTCTTAAAATTCTGAAAAATTAGGACAACCTGAGAAATTTGTATATGAATCATGTGTAAACAATTCAGATCAAAAGCATGTTCCAGTGAATTTACAAAATTCCTGGACTGAGAGCAAAAGTTTCTGTTTTTGCACAGAATCAAGTCAACTATCATCCACACTATCCCAAAGGCTTTACTTGGCACTTTATTGAAACAAAGGCTATAAAACATAATTAATACAGTAGCTTAATCATGTGAACACTCAAAAATAGAAAGTAAAAGTGTTGGGTTGTCTCCCAATAAGCGCTTTTTCTTTAATGCCTTTTAGCTAGGCATGATGATTTCAATGATGCTCATATAAGAATAGTAGTTGAAACATGCAAGAGAACATCATGAAGCATATGACTAGCACATTTAAGCCTAACCCACTTCCTATGCATAGGGATTTTGTGAGCAAACAATTTATGGGAGCAAGAATCAACTAGCATAGGAAGGCAAAACAAGCCTAACTTCAAAACTTTGAACACATAGAGAGGAAACTTGATATTATTGCAATTCCTAAAAGCATATGTTCCTCCCTCATAACAATTTTCAGTAGCATCGTGAAGGAATTTCACAACATAACTATCACATAAAGCATTATCTTCATGATCCACAAGCATAGAAAATTTGTCACTCTCCACACAAGAAAATTTCTTCTCATGACTAATAGTGGGAGTATCATAAAAGAATTGAATACTACAAATTGGTTCCATATTAAAAGAGTAATATTCAGTAAAAGGATATTCATAATTATGAAGTATCATAATAGTAATCATCCCTCTTTTTCATCGCATAAGTATCATCACAATAATCATCATAAGTAGGAGGCATGCAATCATTATAACAAATTTGATCATTCAAAGTAGGGGGGATAAAAAGATCATCTTCATTAAGCATAGCATCCCCAAGCTTGGGACAAACATTAATTGCAGCAAATAAATTCTCAAACATGTCATTTTCATCAAACATAGCACCCCCAAGCTTGTGGCTTTATATATCATAAACATAATCACTCTCATCATTAATAGTATGAATATCACCAATAGTATAGCAATTATTATCATCATCCTCCAAGTTGGTGCCATAAATATTTTCAAGATTATAAGAAGTATCATTATCTTCCCAATTATAATTATCACAACAAGCAATAGACATAACAAAATCATCCTCAAGTGTATCATCTTCCACAACTATTTTTGATTCATTCTCATGAGGCCTATGAATAATGGGAGCAACATTATTTGGGAGAGATACCTCTTTACCTTTCCTTTTCCTTCTTTTCTTCTTCTTCACCACATTATGTGTGGGTTTATTTAATTCCTCCAAGCTTCTTTTTGAAGAGGTTGGTTGAATAAAAAGCTAATCCTCGTTACCTGATTCATCATAAGAAAAAATAGGAGGATATTGGGAAACCTCTTCCCCTTCATTAGTATTCTCTTCATCTTCTATTTGTTTTCTTGTCTTTAAGTAATTGGCAATATAAGGATTCTCAATGCAATTTACCACGCAATACATATAGATTTCATTTAGATCAAAATCAATCATTTTCATGAGAACCCAAGCTGGAACATCTTTAGTTTTATGTTTCATTTCTTCATACCCCAAAAATAGACTAAGTTCATTATGATGCTCAAGGGTAGTGAGGTTATCACAATTTTTTAACACAATTCGATCATGAAATAATTCACATTGGAAATTAAAATGACCACTTTCATTGCAAAGTTCACAAGGACGGCGAGAAATATTAAGTCTTTCAGCACAAACATATAGCCCCTCTTGCAACCATTTTGTTTCCAAATACTTATGTCTCTTACAATATCTCTCTTCCCTTTTAGGCATGTCTTCACAAACTCTATGCACTCCACAAAAATTGACATGCTTATAAGAAATCTTTTTATCATGACTAGTGCAATCATCATTAGTACTATGGATATTCAAAGAATTCATACTAACAACATTGCAATCATGCTCATCACTCAAAGATTTAGTGCCAAACATTTTAATAAATTCTTCTTCTAACACTTGAGCACAATTTTCCTTTCTATCATTTTCACGAAAGACATTAAAAAGATGAAGCATATGAGGGAACCTCAATTCCATTTTTTGTAGTTTTCTTTTATAGACTAAACTAGTGATAAAACAAGAAACTAAAAGATTCAATTGCAAGATCTTAAGATATACCTTCAAGCACTCACCTCCCCGGCAACGGCGCCAGAAAAGAGCTTGATGTCTACTACGCAACCTTCTTCTTGTAGACTCGTGATGGGCCTCCAAGCGCAGAGTTTTGTAGGACAGTAGCAAATTTCCCTCAAGTGGATGACCTAAGGTTTATCAATCCATGGGAGGCATAGGATGAAGATGGTCTCTCTCAAACAACCCTGCAACCAAATAACAAAGAGTCTCTTGTGTCCCCAACACACCCAATACAATGGTAAATTGTATAGCTGCACTAGTTCGGCGAAGAGATGGTGATACAAGTGCAATATGATGGTAGATATAGGTTTTTGTAATCTGAAAATATAAAAAAAGCAGGGTAGCAGGTAACAAAAGTGAGCAAAAACGGTATTGCAATGCTTGAAAACAAGGCCTAGGGTTCATACTTTCACTAGTGCAAGTTCTCTCAGCAATACTGACATAGTTGAATCATATGTAAATCCCTCACGTGCGACAAAAAGTTCACTCCAAAGTCACAAATATCGGAGAACAAACGAAGAAATTATTGTAGGGTACGAAACCACCTCAAAGTTATCTTTTCCGATCAATCTTATGAGCTATCCCTATAAGTGTCACGAACAGCCCTAGAGTTCGTACTAAAATAACACCTTAAGATACACATCAACCAAAACCCTAATGTCACCTAGATACTCCAATGTCACCACGAGTACCCATGGTCATGATTATACGATATGCATCGCACAGTTTCAGATTCATCATGTTCAATCCAACACAAAGAACTTCAAAGAGTGCCCCAAAGTTTCTACCGGAGAGTCAAGACGAAAACGTGTGCCAACCCCTATGCATAGATTCCCAAGGTCACGGAACCCGCAAGTTGATCACCAAAACATACATCAAGTGGATCAATAGAACATCCCATTGTCACCACGGATATCCCATCGCAAGACATACATCAAATGTTCTCAAATCCTTTAAAGACTCAATCCGATAAGAAAACTTCAAAGGGAAAACTCAATTCATCACAAGAAGATAGAGAGGGGAAAACTCCATATGATTCATCTATATTAATAAAGCTCGCGGTACATGAAGATCGTGTCATCTCAAGAACACGAGAGAGGGAGATCAAACACATAGCTACTGGTACATACCCTCAGCCCCGAGGGTGAACTACTCCCTCCTCGTCATGGAGACCGCCGGGATGATGAAGATGCCCTCCGGTGATGGTTTCCCCCTCCGGCAGGGTGCCGGAACGGGCTCCCGATTGGTTTTTCGTGGCTCTGGAGGCTTGTGGCGGCGGAACTCCCGATCTAGGTTTCTTTTCGGAGATTTCTATATTTATAAGAGTTTTTGGCGTTGGTCCCACGTCCAGAAGGTTCCCGAGGAAGTCACAAGCCAGGGGGGCGCGCCCTAGGAGGGGGGGGGCGCCCCCCACCCTTGTGGCTTCCTCGGCCTTCCTCTCCGGTGACTTTTCGCTCCAGTATTTTTTATATTTTCCAAAAATATTCTCCATAAATTTTCAGCTCATTCCGAGAACTTTTATTTCTGCACAAAAACAACACCACGGTAGTTCTGCTGAAAATCAGTTCTAATAAAATCATACCAAAATCATATAGAATTATTGTAAACATGGCATGAATACTTCATAAATTATAGATACGTTGGAGACGTATCAGACGCTACCTTGACCAATCACTAGGACATAAACCCTTCTTAGAAATTGGTGTCAAAGGGAGAGAGAGAGAGAGATCAAAGCTTATCAAGAGATTTGCTGATCGAGAGATTTGCTTATCGAGAGATACACATCACATCAAAATGTACAGCTATAAGAGAAGAGATATTTATATGTTTCTAAGTGGGGAGAAGCATATTATTGATGATTCATGATATTATTTGCTTAATCATTTTACATGACTTTTGCTTTGATTCTGTCCTCCTTTAATTGGGTTAAGGGGTCCTCAAGTTGGAAATGATAACACAAAGCATAAGTCATTAGAAGGAATTCTAATAAACAAATAGATATAATATACCACCTGACGATTTTGTTTCCCTTATGTGCTAAAAAAAAAATTAATGAACCAGCAAATATTCACCCTACCTACTTCCGATATCTACCATTTCGGATTCAGGGAGAGGAAGTTCTAAGTTTCGGGGAGAGAAATCCATAACCATCTATTGCAAATCTTTCAGATTTCTTGGGGACATGTCAAATTTTACGGAAGTATTCACCTAATGATACTAACCCTTTTACATGTCCGACTCTTGGTAACCTTGATGCTCTTGCATTTCTCTTGAAGGGAAACTCTTGTGTTATTTAACCTTATTTTCTCAAGTTTGTTTCTTTAGGAACAATGCTCAAGCACCTCAACGTAAGTATTTGCATCATACTCTGGTGCATGATGAAGACTTGCTTATCGCACATACTTGTTTGCAAGAAATCATCGTGGACCACATGAACACATTTACCCATTTTCTCTGCTCTAACGCTTATGGCCAGGATGCATGTGACATGTTAAGCATTCCTACCCATTAGTGCATCTGCATTCCAAGTAATTAATCATTAAAAACATGCACATTGTAGGGGTAGATTATGCATGTTACATATCTTTCAAAGATTTAATGTAATCCTATAACATTTCTACATTTGAAGCTTTGATGTATATTGTCATCAATTACCAAAAAGAGGGAGATTAAAAGCACACTTGCTCCCTTGGTGATTTTGGTAATTCATGTCAACATACATGTTGTTGGACTAATGTTTTCCTCAATTATATTTCAGGAAAAGTTCAACTTAGGCAAGTGAATGGATGGAGATGTGGACCCCTCAAGCTATTAAGGAACCATGTTGGAAAAGCTTCAAGACTCTACATTTTTAGTTAAATGATCCAAGATCACATTGGGTCCATAGGAAAAGTCAATAGTATTAAAATGGGGTGAGGTTTTGATCATGAGTCATTTGCTCAAGTGCTTGAAGATATTGCTGCAAAACCCTCAACCACACCCTCCAAACCCTATTTGTCCAAAACTCTAAAGCCTATCTCGGTCCCACCGAAACTCATACACCCGGACCCACCGAAATACACTTAGCAGATCATGTACCTAAAGCCTAGAAAATCGAACGTGCCGAGATGAACCTTCAGTCTCACGTAAGTGACTATGCCAACCTTCTGTTACCCATCGACATTGATTTGGAATTTCTGAGTTAGTCGATTGGTGCCACCGAAGTACACTTGCCAACCTTCTGTTGCTTATCAATTTCGTTTTGGAATTACCGAGTGAAATCGATCAGTCTCACCGAAGTGTGGAAAGTGCTTAGGTCATCACCCATCATTCCCTCCGAGTTGTTTCATCTAGTCTCACAAAAAAGCCTAAAGTTTGGGACTTTTGTACTAATCGGTCACACAGAGTAGTTTCATTCGGTCCCACTGAGTAGTACATAAAGTTGTGTAACTGGTCAGATTTTTCGTGATGGCTATATATACCCCCACCCACTCCACCAGCGCCAATAGAGCAACCAGAACGAAAATACCACTTCCCATATCCATCTTCTGAGAGAGAACCACCTACACTTATGTTGAGCTCAAGGGATTCCGCTCCAACCATATGATCCTTGATTTCTAGCCTCCCTATGTTGCTTTCTAGTCCAATCCATCTCTCACCACCATGCCAAATCTATGAGAGAGTGGTTGAGTGTTGAGGAGACTATCTTTTGAAGTACAAGATTAAGGAGTTCATCATCAACAATAACATATATTACCTTTTGGAGAGTGGTGTCTTCTAGATTAGTTAGGTGTCACTTGGGAGCCTCCAAATCTTGTGGAGTTGAACCAAGAAGTTTGTAAGGGAAATGAGATCTTGAATATCTATCCCGAGTGAGGCTAGTCCTTCGTGGGCGTAAGCCATGATGGCATTGACAAGCTTGCTTCTTCGTAGACCCTTCATGGGTGGAGCCCTCCATGGACTCGCACAACCGTTACCCTTGAAGTCTCTATTAACGTGGATATAGGATAGCACTACCAATCGAAACCACGCCAAAAATCACCGTGTCTTCATTGCGTTTGATTATCTCCAAACTCCTCTCCTTACTTTCTTGCACTTGCATGTTACTTGTTCTTCGCTGCCTATACTCTAGATATGGATGCGTAGATTGTATTGCTAGAAAATTAACTTGTGCTAAAATCTGCCTAAATTTCAAGAAAACTAAAAATTGCACCTTTTGCCTTGTTAGTGTATATTCAACCCCCCTGTATACTGTTCCTTTTGATTCTACACGCGCTCTGGTGCCCCATATTCCCCTAGATTTGGGCTGGATATGAGGGGCGTCGGTCAGCCCAGGCGTGTGAGGACCGTTCGAGGAGCCCGTCTAGGTCGCTTTTTTTGTGACCGGTCAGCGACCGGGGTGTCCGTCCGGATGTTTCAGGCGGGTTTGGGGCGCCCGGCTGTAGATGATCTTACCACCTATGTTACTCTCACTATGAGCATTCTAAAGGAAGAAAATTATTTGGCAATAAAGGCACGCGATCAGATAACTTGTGCAATCACCAGGCAGTTGGATTGAATAGTTTGTTTTTTCTTTATGGAACACTCAATTTCTTTAAGAAAAAATAAGGCAAAAGACTTGCCATTTCAGTGATTAAGAAGAGGTTTTGTTACACACACCACCATGTGGCAAAGACAAAACTATTACTCTCGCGGCATTACATTATTCAAATGTTTGACATCCTCGATGGTCCACATAAACACTTCATATATGATGCGTGTTAGAACTGAACCCACGATCACACACGCACGCAAGGTGGAAGAACACAAAGAATAGAACTATGAAACACAGTGAGACACAGGAGTTTTTGCAACGCGCACTACTTGCGTCTTTTCAGTTTTTTCTCCTTTTATTTAGTTGCATAACAAACTAGCTGCCCACGATCCGTGAATCCCGCGCCATCCCGCGGACAGATCATGGCCAAAGACTTACATAAAGTTAAACACTACAACCTATTCTTCCGTGGCATGAACAGAGCATGCTTCTGACTATTATTCAGAAAATTGTAACTAAAGTCTGAAACTACCTAACAATGTTCAATGCAGCAAGATTAACATCAACATTTCACCCCCTAAACTTGGTGCACTGACTTCAAATCCTCCATGTCGATCTTCTTCTTCAGCTCCTAGAACAGAAACCTTGGAAGAGGCTTGGTCAGGATATCAACATGTTGGTCTTCAGTTCTTACATGCTCCACTGCAATTGTCCCTTCTTCGATACAACCCCTCACGAAGTGATATAAAATGTCAATGTGTTTGCTCCTCGCATGAAACACGTGATTCTTGCATAGATCAATCGCTGGCTGATTGTCCACTCTTAACACCCACTTGTCCGATTCTCGGTCAAGTATTTCTCCTAGGAGCCGACCCAGCCAAATTCCTTGACAAGAAGCTGATGCAACTGCTACATATTCAGCTTCATAGGAAGGCATGGCTACAATTTTCTGTTTTTGTGATGCCCATGTTATTGGACTGCTCCCAAGATAAAAAAGTACTCCTGTGGTACTCTTCCGATCATCGATGTCACCTCCATGGTCACTGTCACAATATCCCAGGAGCCTTGGTCGCTTGTTGCCATATTTTCTGTAGCTACACCCAAGATTCAGAGTTCCCTTTATATACCTCAGTATATGCTTAACAACGGCCATATGTTCCACTGTTGGTTTCTGCATGGATCGGCTCACAAAACCAACGGCATAACTCAAATCAGGGCGTGTGTGGATTAAGTACCTAAGGCTTCCCACTACACTCACGTATTGAGTTGGATCAACAACTTCTGCCTGGCTATTCTTGCTCATCTTTAGTCTGGCCTCCATTGGTGTGAGAGTAGGGTTGCAATTCTGCATCTTCATCCACTAGTAGAAAACAGGCCTTTGGATCGAAGCACTAGTCCCGGTTGGCTTCTGGACCGGGACTAATGTTACCACTAGTCCCAGTTCATTAGGCAGGTCATTAGTCCCGGTTCATGAGGAACCTCTAGTCCAGGTTGGTAACACCAACCGGGACTAAAGGGGTGGTGGCAGGGTTGCGTCAGGCTGGGGCCCCTGCGAGCTACTTTAGTCCCGGTTGCTAACACAAACCGGGACTAGAGATGGAACCTCTAGTCCCGGTTGGTGTTACCAACCGGGACTAAAGGTGTGGTGGCAGGCTGGTGTCAGGCTGGGGCGCTGCGAGCACCTTTAGTCCCGGTTGGTAACACCAACCGGGACTAGAGATGGACCTCTAGTCCCGATTTGTAGGACCAACCGGGACTAAATGTAACCCTATATATAGATGTGCTTCTTCCAGCCCGAGCCCATCCTCTCCATTTCTCTGTTTTCTCTTCCTCTTCTCGAGCTCATCCCTCCATTTTTGCCAAAATTTGTCAAGATTTGAGGCACCCCATCTATTCAAGTGTTCACAAAGGTTAGCAACTTTGTCCTTTCATCTCTCATTGCTAGATTAGCTCGTCCAATGCTCTATAAGTATAGTGATTTGTGGGTTCTAGTTTGGGAGTAATTATGTGGGATTTTATTTGATTTATATGCAATTTGAGCTCAAATTAACTTCTTAGTTTGCATGTGTAGGTGTGGTTTACTTAGTGCCTTCCTGTCCCCGTCCTGACCACCGTCGATTGCCCGCACCGTCCCATCGCCGGCACCACCTTGGTGAGCCTCTTCTTGTTCTTATTCTTTTTATAAAAAAAATCTTATTTGTATGATTTAGATAGTGACTTGCATAATTTTCTTACTTGTATGATTGTTTGTTATACATATATAGTGCCATGGTTTTGATATCCGTGCCCGTCGGCCCTCGTCCGGTTTACGATTCGGATGTGGTATATTCTCTTTTATAACTATTTGTTGCATTTCGTGTTTATGACAATTATGCCCATCAAGTTCACATAGATGTTTTTATCTAGGTGGTATGTGAACCGGAAATTCCAACCGACCCTCTTGTCAAGCAGTTAAATTTAGTTGAAAAAGAAAACGAGGATTTGAAAGAAAAATTGAAAAGAATTGAAGAAGAGAAGATGAAATTGGAGTTGTATGTTGCCGATGTCGTCGATGATCACAAGATCAAGATGGATGCAATGCGCTTGAAGATTAGAAAGATTAGAAAATATGCCGTTGATAAAGAGGCTTGGTATCATTATGCTGTTGGATCAATTGTTGTGTAATGAAGATGAGTCGGCAATGGATGTACGATGACCGACGCTCTCCCCCGTTCATTGATGGCATGCATAGTTTTCTGCGTGCGGCTGAGGCAAACAAGCGGGATGGGTTTATGTGTTGTCCATGCTCCAACTGTAAGAATGATAGGAATTACTCTAGCTCAAAAGACATTCACGTCCACCTTTTTACGTCCGGTTTCATGTCCGGCTATAACTGTTGGACCAAGCACGGAGAAAGAGGGGTTCTAATGGAAGAGAATTAAGAAGAAGAGGATGATGACAACTATCCTGGGTTCCCTGAATACGATGAACATACTACAATGGGGGAAGAGAATGAAGAAGCTGAAGAAGAGGCATCAGATGAACCCACTGATGATCTTGGTCGGGCCATTGCTGATGCAAAGAGAAACTGCGAAAGTGAAAAGGAGAAGTTGAAGTTGCAGCGCATGTTAGAGGATCACAAAAAAAGGTTGTACCCAAATTGCGAAGATGACAACACAAAGCTTGGTACCACACTGGAATTGCTGCAATGGAAGGCAGAGAATGGTGTATCTGACAAGGGATTTGAAAAGTGGCTGAAAATAATGAAGAAGAAACTTCCAAAGGACAACGAATTGCCCGACAGTACATACGAAGCAAAGAAGGTTGTCTGCCCTCTAGGATTAGAGGTGCAGAAGATACATGCATGCCCTAATGACTGCATCCTCTACCGCGGTGAGGAGTACGAGAATTTGAATGCATGCCCGGTATGCGGTGCATTGCGATATAAGATCGGTCGCGATGACCCTGGTGATGATGTTGAGGGCGAGCGCCCCAGGAAGAGGATTCCTGCGAAGGTGATGTGGTATGCTCCTATAATACCACGGTTGAAACGTTTGTTCCAAAACAAAGAGCATGCCAAGTTGTTGCGATGGCACAAAGAAGACCGTAAGAAAGACGGGAAATTGAGAGTACCTGCTGATGGGTCGCAGTGGAGAAAAATTGAGAGAAAGTGGCCGGACTTTGCAGATGACCCAAGGAACTTATGGTTTGGTTTAAGTGCAGATGGCATTAATCCTTTTGGGGAGTAGAGCACAAGCATAGCACATGGCTTGTGACTCTATGTATCTATAACCTTCCTCCTTGGTTGTGCATGAAGCAGAAGTTCATTATGATGCCAGTGCTCATCCAAGGCCCTAAGCAACCCAGCAACGACATTGATGTGTACCTAAGGCCATTAGTTGATGAACTTTTACACGTGTGGAATAAAAAAGGTGTACGTGTGTGGGATGAGCACAAACAGCAGGAATTTGACCTACGAGCATTGATGTTTGTAACCATCAATGATTGGCCTACTCTTAGTAACCTTTCAGGACAGACAAACAAGGGATACCATGCATGCACGCACTGTTTAGATGAGACTCAAAGTATATATTTGGACAAATGCAAGAAGAAGGTGTACCTGGGACATCGTCGATTTCTTCCGACCAAGCATGCCTTAAGAAAGAAAGGCAAGCATTTCAAAGGTGAGGCAGATCACCGAAAGAAGCCTGTCCTCCGTACTAGTGATGATATACTTGATATGGTCAAGGATTTACAAGTAATCTTTGGAAATGGGCTTGGCGGACAATCTGTTCCGATTAACGCTAACGGACACGCCCCCATGTGGAAGAAGAATTCTATATTGGGAAATAGAATATTGGAAAGTCCTAGAGGTCCGCTCTGCAATTGATGTGATGCACGTCACGAAGAATCTTTGTGTGAACCTGCTAGGCTTCCTGGGCATGTATGGGAAGACAAAAGATACACCGGAGGCACGACAGGACCAGCAACGTATGAACGAAAAACACGGCATGCATCCAAAGCAGTATGAAGGTCCTGCCAGCTATGCTCTTACCAAAGTAGAGAAGGAAATCTTTTTTGAATTCCATCTCAGTATGAAGGTCTGACGTGGCTTGAGACTGCATCGGTATTTCTCCAAAGAGGAAGGGATGATGCAGCACAGTGACGGTAAGTATTTCCCTCAATTATGAAACCAAGGTTATCGAACCAGTAGGAGGATCACCACCACCTAATAAGCAGCACCTGCACACAAACAACAAATACTTGCAACCCGACGCGAAAGAGAGGTTGTCAATCTCTCTACGGTAAAAAGATAGATTAGGTAGTGATAGATAGGAGAGTATAGATCTCTCAAGAACACAAAATAAAAAGAGCAAATAAAATATGCAGCAATATGTTTTGGGTTTTTTTGTTTTGTAGATCTGAAAACAGAGATGCAAAAAGATAGATCTGAAAGCAATATGTTGGAAAAGTAGACCCGGGGGCCGTAGGGTTCACTAGTGGCTTCTCTCATGAGTTTAGCGCACGGTGGGTCAACAAATTACTGTTGGGCAATTGATAGAAAATCGAATAGTCATGACGATATCCAAGGCGATGATCATTATATAGGCATCACGTCCAAGATAGGTAAACCGACTCCTGCCTGCATCTACCTCTATTACTCCACACATCGACGGCTATCCAGCATGCATCTAGTGTATGAAGTTCATGGAAAAACGAAGTAATGCAATAAGAACGATGACATGATGTAGACAAGATCTATTCATGTAGGAATAGACCCCATCTTGTTATCCTTAATAGCAATGATACATCCATGTCTTGCTGCCCCTTCTGTCACTGGGAAAGAACACCGCAAGATCGAACCCATCACAAAGCACCTCTTCCCATGGCAAGAAAAATCGATCTAGTTGGCCTAACTAAACCAAAGATTCGAAGAAGAAATACGAGGCTATAAGTAATCATGCATATAAGAGATCAAAAAAGACTCAAATAATATTCATGGATAGAAACTGATCATGAACTCAAAATTCATCGGATCCCAACAAACACACCGCAAAAGTTTACATCAAATAGATCTCCAAGAGACCATTATATTGAGAATCATAAGAGAGAGAGAGAGAGGAAGCCATCTAGCTATTGCCTACGGACCCGTAGGTCTATGGTGGACTACTCACGCATCATCGGAGAGGCACCTATGAAGAAGATGAACCCCTCCGTGGTGGTGTTCAGATTGGATCTCGAGGTTCTGGAACTTGCGGCGGCTGGAATTGTGTTTCGTCGACTCCCCTAGGGTTTTCGGAATATTTGGGAATTTATAGGCATCAGAGGCGATGGAGAGGGGCCCCGAGGAGGGCACAACCCATCAGGGCGCGTCGGGGCCCCCCTGGCGCGCCCTGGTGGGTTGTGGTCTCCTCGGCCCACTTCTCCGGTACTTCTTTGGCCCACTGGGTGTCTCTGGTCTAGAAAAAATCTACAAAAAGTTTCGTCGCGATTGGACTCCGTTTGGTATTGATTTTCTGCGAAGTAAAAAACAAGCAAAAACAGCAACTGACACTTTGGCACTATGTCAATAGGTTAGTCCCAAAAAATGATATAAAGTTCTTATAAAATGATTGTAAAACATCCAAGAATGATAATATAACAGCATGGAACAAGCAAAAATTATAGATATGTTGGAGACGTATCAAGCTCCCGTCTGGCTTCTCGTCGAATATAAAGGGAATAATAAATATGGCAGAGAAAAAATTCCAGAACCTAAAGTCTCATGACTGCCACGTGATCATGACGCAATTGCTTCCGGTTGCATTGAGGGGGCTTCTACCAGAAAATGTTCGATTAGCCATCGTGAAGCTATGTGCATTCCTCAATGCAATTTGTCAGAAGGTAATTGATCCGGAAATCCTACCAAGGTTACAGAATGATTTGGTCCAATGTCTTGTCAGTTTCGAGTTGGTGTTCCCACCATCCTTCTTCAATATTATGACGCACGTTCTAGTTCACCTAGTCGAAGAGATTGCCATTCTGGGTCCTGTATTTCTACACAATATGTTCCCCTTTGAGAGGTTCATGGGAGTCTTAAAGAAATATGTTTGTAATCGTGCTAGGCCAGAAGGAAGCATCTCCAAGGGCCATGAAACAGAGGAGGTTATTGAGTTTTGTGTTGACTTTATTCCTGACCTTAAGTCGATTGGTGTTCCTCAATCGCGACATGAGGGGAGACTGCGTGGAAAAGGCACGCTTGGACCAAAATCAATAATATGTAGGGATGGGCATTCTTGGGCGCAAGCACACTACACAGTTCTACAAAATTCTACCTTGGTGACCCCGTATATCGAGAAACACATGGATATTATACGCTCCAAGAACCCAAAGCAGTCTGACCCCTGGATTAAACGTACACACATTGCGGCTTTCGGCGGTTGGTTGCAAACACATCTCATGAATGACGACATTGTTGAAGATGAGATGTACTTGTTGGCCAAGAGACCATCTTCGACTGTATTGACTTTCGAAGGATATGAGATAAATGGGAATACATTTTACACGATCGCCCAAGATAAAAAGAGCACCAACCAAAACAGTGGTGTCCGCTTTGACGATGAAGCAAACACCAATAGGGAAAAGGACACATATTATGGTTACATAGTGGAGATATGGGAACTTGACTATGGAAGTGATTTGAAGGTCCCTTTGTTCGGTGCAAATAGGTCAATCTGACTGGAGGAGGGGTAATGGTAGACCCGCAATACGGAATGACAACAGTGGATCTCAACAATCTTGGGTACACAGAGGAACCATTCGTCCTAGCCAATGATGTGGCGCAGGTTTTCTATGTGAAGGACATGTCTACCAAACCGAGAAAAAGATAAGATAAGAAAGTGGATACATCATACGACGAGCCAAAGCGCCACATAGTTCTTTCAGGGAAAAGAAACATCGTGGGAGTGGAGGACAAGACAGACATGTCAACAGATTATGAAAAGTTTGATGAAATTCCTCCCTTCACAGTCAAGACTGACCCAAGCATCCTGTTAAATAATGAAGATTGTCCATGGTTACGGCGCAATAAGCAAGGGACACACGAGAAGAAAAAGTTTTATACCCCAAGATCCCACTCTGGGATGTGATTGGCTTCACCGTCATCACTTTTCTTCTCTAGTGAGTAGCCGAGATGGTCCAGTTTGTATACGAAGTGCATCCAGTTTTTGCTGTATCCCTCTCAACTTTTTAGCACATGCTATGTGGGTGAAATAATGATACCATGCCAAGTTTGAACCTTTTCAGAGTTCATTTGTAGTGTTTTTCAATTTCAGGGTCGTTTAGCTCAAAAAAATCATTAAATGCATGAAAAATAGCAAATGAAGTTAGAAAGGGTTGAAATTTGAAGATGTGGCATAGAATGGTGCATATTGAATGCACAAAAAGTCTTGAGTTGAAACAAGTTTAAAAAAATGAAATGCCTTTGTAACAGATGAGTTTTTGTCCGAAACCCTCATACTTCAAGGAGATGGTCCAGTTTGTACACGAAGTGCATCTAGTTTTTGCCGTAACCCTCTCAACTTTTTAGCACATCCTATGTGGGTTAAATGATGATACCATGCCAAGTTTCAACCATTTCAGAGTTCATTTGTAGTGTTTTTTAATTTCATGGTCGTTTAGATCAAAAAAAATCACTAAATGCATGAAAAATAGCAAATGAAGTTAGAAAGGGTTGAAATTTGAAGATGTGGCTTAGAATGGTGCATATTGAATGCACAAAAAGTCTAGGGTTGAAACAAGTTTAAAAAAATGAAATGTCTTCGTAACAGATGAGTTTTCGTCCGAAACCCTCATACTTTGAAGGAGATGGTCCAGTTTGTACAAGAAGTGCGTCCAGTTTTTGCCATAACCCTCTCAACTTTTGAGCACATGCTATGTGGGTGAAATTATGATACCATGCCAAGTTTCAACCTTTCCAGAGTTCATTTGTAGTGTTTTTTAATTTCAGGGTCGTTTAGCTCAAAAATCATTAAATGCATGAAAAATAGCAAATGAAGTTAGAAAGGGTTGAAATTTGAAGATGTGGCTTAGAATGGTGCATATTGAATGCACAAAAAGTCTAGAGTTGAAACAAGTTTAAAAAATGAAATGCCTTTGTAACAGATGAGTTTTCGTCCGAAACCCTCATACTTCGAAGGAGATGGTCCAGTTTGTACACGAAGTGCATCCAGTTTTTGCCGTAACCTTCTCAAATTTTTAGCACATGCTATGTGGGTGAAATGATGATACCATGCCAAGTTTCAACCTTTTCAGAGTTCATTTGTAGTGCTTTTTAATTTCATGGTTGTTTAGCTCAAAAAAATCATTAAATGCATGAAAAATAGCAAATGAAGTTAGAAAGGGTTGAAATTTGAAGATGTGGCTTATAATGGTGCATATTGAATGCACAAAAAGTCTGGAGTTGAAATAAGTTTAAAAAAATGAAATGCCTTTGTAACAGATGAGTTTTCGTCCGAAACCCTCATACTTCGAAGGAGATTGTCCAGTTTGTACACGAAGTGCATCCAGTTTTTGTCGTAACCCTCTCAACTTTTTAGCACATGCTATGTGGGTGAAATTATGATACCATGCAAAGTTTCAACATTTTCAGAGTTCATTTGTAGTGATTTTGATTAAAACAAATGAAGGTATAAAACTAAAAGAGTTAAACAGAATCTGGTTTTGATTAAAACACCTATTTAAAATATCCTAAAAATTCCCAAATTTAACATAATGATAAAACATACTAATATTAAACAATAGCAAAAACAATCACTCAAAAATCTATTTTTAAACTAAAGTTATTCACAAACTAGTGATTCACACAAATTTCAAAAGAATTCAAATTTAAACTATTTAAATTTGAAAACTACTGGCACTAACAGAAAGTTTGTAATTGTTTTGACCTAAAGCAAAAAGATTCATTCAAAAACTATAAATATTCTAACTGTTATTCCAAATCTAAAAACAGAAATTAGAAAAACAAAACAAAACAAAAAAGAGAAAATACACCTTTAATCCCGGCTAGAGCCACCAACCGGGACTAAAGGTCCCTTCCCGCGCGGAATTTGGGCCACCAAAAAAGGAGACCTTTAGTCCTGGTTCGTGGCTCCAGCCGGGATTAAAGATGGACCTTTAGTCCCGGGTGGTAGCACCAACCGGGACTAAAGGTCTTTAGTCCCGGTTGGAGCCACCAACCGGGACTAAAGGTCCTGGGGTATTTAACCCCTCTTTCTCCTTCCTCTCCTCACTTTCTCCCCCGACGCCGAACCACACGACGCCGCCAGGCTGCCGGAGATCGCCGTCGTCGTTCCGTCGCCTCCTCCCCATCCCCGAGCCCGCTGACCGTCGCCAGACTACCTCGCCCTCCTCCCCGAGCCTCTCGCCGCCCCTGCAGCTTCGTAGGTGAGCTCCTGCCCTGCTCCCCCTCCTCCTCGCCTCCTCATCCTCCTCCTCCGCGCCCACCGCGGCCGCGTGCGCCGGCACCGCTGCCTTAGCCACCCCCTCGCCCGCCGCCACCACCTTCGTCGCCGAACCCCGGCCCGACACCCTCGATCTCCTCCACCCGGGGGATTATTTTTATGTTTTAGTTGTTTTTAGTTAATTAAATGTTCATATTGTTTAGTTGTTTAGTTGTTTTAGTTGTTTAGTTTTTTTATGTTTTAGTTGTTTTAGTTGGGAATAATGTAGTCAAGTATCGTCGGTCGTCGGTGACGCGATATCGTGAGGAGTCCCCGACGATCGTCGGAGAGGAGGCCCCGACGATCGCCGGTGAGGAGTCCCCGACGATCGCCGGTGAGGAGTCCCCGACGATCGCTTAAATAGAAAATGTGTCATTGTTGTTAAATATGTTATTATTGTCATTGTTGTTAAATGCAATCATCTTTATTAAAGTTTATTAAATAGTAGGAATTTAAATAGTTGTAGAATTTGTTCTCGACGTCAACGATGCCTGGCCCGTCCTACTTCTTGAGCATGCGTTGGTTTTCCCTTGAAGAGGAAAGGGTGATGTAGCAAAGTAGATAAGTATTTCCCTTAGTTGTTGAGAACCAAGGTATCAATCCAGTAGGAGATACAAGCAAGTCCCCAATAGATGTACCTACACAAATAATCAAACACTTGCACCCAACGCTATAAAGGGGTTGTCAATCCCTTCACGGTTACTTGCAAGGATGAGATCTGATAGAGATAGATAGATAGGATTGCTAAAACGAAAAGTAAAACAAAAGTAAAAAGATTGCAGCTAAGTATTTTTGGTATTTTTGGTTTATAGATCTGAAAATATAATGTGGAAAATAGACCCGGGGGCCATAGGTTTCACTAGAGGCTTCTCTCATGAAGGAAAATAATACGGTGGGTGAACAAATTACTGTCGAGCAATTGATAGAAAAGTGAATAATTATGAATATATCCAAGGCAATTATTATGCATATAGGCATCACGTCCGTGTCAAGTAGACCGAAACGATTCTGCATCTACTACTATTACTCCACACATCGACCGACTCCTGCCTGCATCTAGAGTATTAAGTTCATGAAGAACAGAGTAACGCATTAGGTAAGATGACATGATGTAGAGGGATAAACTCAAGCAATATGATGAAAACCCCATCTTTTTATCCTCGATGGCAACAATACAAATACGTGCCTCGCTACCCCTACTTTGTCACTGGGTGAGGACACCGCAAGATTGAACCCAAAACTAAGCACTTCTCCCATTGCAAGAATTACTAATCTAGTTGGCCAAACCAAACCAATAACTCGAAGAGACTTGCAAAGATATGAAATCATGCATATAAGAATTCAGAGAAGATTCAAATAATATTCATAGATAAGCTGAACATAAACCCACAATTCATCGGATCTCGAGAAACACACCGCAAAAGAGTATTACATCGGATAGATCTCCATGAAGATCATGAAGAACATGGTATTGAAGAACAAAGAGAGAGAAGAAGCCATCTAGCTACTAGCTATGGACCCGAAGGTCTGTGGTGAACTACTCATGCATCATCGGAGGGGCAATGGAATTGATGTAGATGCCCTCCGTGATCGAATCCCCCTCCGGCAGATTACCGAAAAAGGCTCCAAGATTGGATCTCACGGGAACAGAGGCTTCTGGCGGCGGAAAAGTATTTTCATGGCTCTTTTTGGTATCCAGGGAATATTTGGGAATTTATAGGCCGAAAAATAGGGTTAGGAGGGCTGCCGTGGGGCCACAAGCCAGGGGGGCGCCCCCCCTAGGGCGCGCCCTGGTGGCTTGTGACGCCACGGCAGGTCTCCTGCCTTCATCTCCAAGTTTGCTGGGTTTCTTCTGGTCCAAGAAAAATCATTCCGAAGATTTTATTCCGTTTGGACTCCGTTTAATATTCCTTATCTGTAATACTCAAAAAGAAGGAAAAAACTGAAACTGGCACTAGGCTCTAGATTAATAGGTTAGTCCCAAAAATAATATAAAATAGCATATTAATGCATATAAAACATCCAAAACAGATAATATAATAGCATGGAACAATAAAAAATTATAGATACGTTGGAGACGTATCAAGCATCCCCAAGCTTAATTCCTGCTCGTCCTCGAGTAGGTAAATGATAAAAACAGAATTTTTGATGTGGAATGCTACCTAACATATTTATCCATGTAATATTCTTTATTGTGGCATGAATATTCAGATCCATAAGATTCAAAACAAAAGTCTAATATTGACATAAAAACAGTAATACTTCAAGCATACCAACAAGGCAATTGTGTCCTTTCGAAATAACATGGCCTTAGAAAGTTATCCCTACAAAATCATATGGTCTGGCTATGCTCCATATTCCCCACACAAAGTATCTAAATCATGCACAACCCTGATGACAAGTCAAGCAATTGTTTCACACCTTTTATGTTCTCAAACCTTTTCAACTTTCACGCAATACATGAGCATGAGCCATGGATATAGCACTATAGGTGGAATAGAATATGGTGGAGGTTATGAGGAAAAAGGAGAAGATAGTCTCAGATCAACTAGGCGTATCAATGGGCTATGGAGATGCCCATCAATAGATATCAATGTGAGTGAGTAGGGATTGCCATGCAACGAATGCACTAGAGCTATAAGTGTATGAAAGCTCAAAAAGAAAACTAAGTGGTTGTGCATAAGATGAAAAATTCCACTAGTTATATGAAAGTGACAAAATAGGAGACTCTCTATCATGAAGATCATGGTGCGACTTTGAAGCACAAGTGTGGAAAAAGATAGTAGCAATTGTCCCTTCTCTCTTTCTCTCATTTTTTTTGGTGGGCATCTTTGGCCTCTTTTTTTTTATTTGGGCTTCGCTGGCCTCTTTTATTTTTTTGTAAAGTCCGGAGACTCATCCCAACTTGTGAGGGATTCATAGCTTCCATCATCCTTTTCTCTCACGGGACAAATGCTTTAATAATGGAAATCATCACACTTTTATTTACTTACAACTCGATACCTAGAACAAAATATGACTCTATATGCAATATGAAAGTGATGGTGCGTGTCATGAAAAACGGAACGGTGGAAGTTGCATGGCAATATATCTCGGAATGGCTATGGAAATGCCATAATAGGTAGGTATGGTGGCTATTTTGAGGAAAGTATATGGTGGCTGTTTTGAGGAAGGTGGGTTTAATGCACCGGCGAAAGTTGCGCGGTACTAGAGAGGCTAGCAAAGGCGGAAGGGTGAGAGTGCGTATAATCCATGGACTCAACATTAGTCATAAATAACTCACATACTTATTGCAAAAGTCTATTAGTTATCGAAGCAAAGTATTAGACGCATGCTCCTAGGGGAGATGTTGGTAGGAGTTAACCATCGCGCGCTCCCGACCCTCACACAAAGGTTGACAATCATTAAACAAATCATGCTCCGACTTCGTTACATAACGGTTCACCATACGTGCATGCTACGGGAATCACAAACTTTAACACAAGTATTTCTTCCAATTCACAATTACTCACTAGCATGACTCTCATATTACCATCTTCATATCTCAAAACTATATGCAAGGAATCAAACTTCTCATAGTATTCAATGCACTTAATATGAAAGTTTTTATTATATCCCTCCTGGATGCCCATTATATCAGGACTAAATTCATAACCTAAACCAATTACCGTGCTGTTTAAAAACTCTCAAAATAATATAAGTGAGGTACGAGAGTTCAATAATTTCTATAAAATAAAACACCACCATGCTCTAAAAAGATATAAGTGAAGCACTAGAGCAACATTGCCTAGCTCAAAAGATATAAGTGAAGCACATAGAGTATTCTAATAAATTCACGATTAATGTGTGTCCCCCTCAAAAGATGTGTGCAGCAAGGATGATTGTGGCAAACTAAAAAGCAAAGACTCATATCATACAAGACGCTCCAAGTAAGACACATATCATGTGGTGAATAAAAATATAGCCTCAAGTAAATTTACCGATGGATTGAAGACGAAAGAGGGGATGCCTTCCGGGGCATCCCCGAGCTTAGGCTTTTTGGTATCCTTGAATATGGCTTGGGGTTCCTAGGGAATCCCCAAGCTTAGGCTCTTGCCACTCCTTATTCCATAGTCCATCAAATCTTTACCCAAAACTTGAAAACTTCACAACACAAAACTCAACAGAAAACTCATGAGATCCGTTAGTATAAGAAAAATAAATCACCACTTTAGGTACTGTTGTGAACTCATTATTTATTTATTTTGTTGTAATATCTACTGTATTCCAACTTCTCCATGGTTCATACCCACCCGATACAACCCATAGATACATCAAAATAAGCAAACAACACAAAGAAAACAGAATCTGTCTAAAACAGAACAGTCTGTAGAAATCTATAGACTTCGAATACTTCTGTAACTTCAAAAATTCTGAAAAATAAGGAAAATCAGGGAAATTTTTATATCAATCTTGTGTAAAAAATTCAGACTCATTCGACGGTCTGGTGAATTTATAAAATTCCTGTACTGAGAGCAGAAGTTTCTGTTTTTCAGCAAAATCAAATCAACAATCACCATAGATCATCCCAAAGGTCTTACTTGGCTCAAACACTAATTAAAGCAATAAAACACAATTAATACAGAGGCATAATTATGTAAACACTCAAAAACAGAAAGGAAGAAGCAAAAATTTATTTATTATTTGGGTTGCCTCCTAACAAGTGCTATCGTTTTATGCCCCTAGCTAGGCATAATGATTTCAATGATGCTCACATAAAAAGTAATAATTGAAATATGCAAGAGAGCATCATGAATCTCATGACAAGCACATTTAAGTCTAACCCACTTCCTATCCATAGGGATTTTGTGAGCAAATAATTTATGGGAACAAGAATCAACTAGCATAGGAAGGCAAAACAAGCATAACTTCAAAACTTTGAACACATAGAGAGGAAACTTGATATTATTGCAATTCCTACAAGCATATGTTCCTCCCTCATAATAAATTTCAGTAGAATCATAATAAAATTCAACAATATAGCTATCATAAACAATACTTTCTTTATGATCAACATGCATAAAGTTTTTATCATCTTCCAAAATAGTGGGATTATCATCAACTAAAGTTATGACCTCTCCAAACCCACTTTTATCAAAAAATCCATAAGATTGAACACTCTCCAAATATGTGGGATTCTTTTTACCTAAAGTTGACGATCTCCCAAACCCACTTTTGATACTATTGCAAACATATTCAACATGAGGCTTAAATAAATTTTCAAGATCATAAGAAGCATTATCACCCCAATCATGATCATTGCAATAAGAAGTGGACATGACAAAATTATCATCCCCAAGCTTGTAGTGTTGCATATCATTAACATAATTGACATTAATAGAATTTATAGTAACATCATTGCAATCATGCTTTTCAATCAAGGAACTATCATGAATCACCTTATAAATTTCTTCTTTCAACACTTCATCAAAATTTCCAGATTCATGATTTTCAAACAAAACTTCATAGAGATAATCAAGTGCACTCAACTCACTAGCAATTGGTTCATCATAATTTGGCCTTTTGAAAAGATTAGCAAGTGGATGAGGATCCATAACAATAGATTTTTAGCAAGCGAAGATGCAAGCAAATAGGAGGCACATGGCAACACAAGCAAATTGGTGAAGTGGGGGAGAGGAAAACGAGAGGCAAATGGCAAATAATGTAAATGCAAGAGATGAGTTTGTGATGGGTACTTGGCAGGCTTGATGTAGATCTCCCCGGCAACGGCGCCAGAAATCCTTCTTGCTACTTCTTGAGCATGCGTTGGTTTTCCCTTGAAGAGGAAAGGGTGATGCAGCAAAGTAGATAAGTATTTACCTCAGTTGTTGAGAACCAAGGTATCAATCGAGTAGGAGATACAAGAAAGTCCCCAATAGATGTACCTACACAAATAATCAAACACTTGCACCCAACGCTATAAAGGGGTTGTCAATCCCTTCATGGTTACTTGCAAGGATGAGATCTGATAGAGAAAGATAGATAGGATTGCCAAAACGAAAAGTAAAACAAAAGTAAAAAGATTGCAGCTAAGTATTTTTGGTATTTTTGGTTTATAGATCTGAAAATATAATGTGGAAAATAGACCCGGGGGCCATAGGTTTCACTAGAGGCTTCTCTCATGAAGGAAAATAATACGGTGGGTCAACAAATTACTGTCGAGCAATTGATAGAAAAGCGAATAATTATGAAGATATCCAAGGCAATGATTATGCATATAGGCATCACGTCCGTGTCAAGTAGACCGAAACGATTCTGCATCTACTACTATTACTCCACACATCGACCGACTCCTGCCTGCATCTAGAGTATTAAGTTCATGAAGAACAGAGTAACGCATTAGGTAAGATGACATGATGTAGAGGGATAAACTCAATCAATATGATGAAAACCCCATCTTTTTATCCTCGATGGCAACAATATAAATACGTGCCTCGCTACCCCTACTTTGTCACTGGGTGAGGACACCGCAAGATTGAACCCAAAACTAAGCACTTCTCCCATTGCAAGAATTACCAATCTAGTTGGCCAAACCAAACCAATAACTCGAAGAGACTTGCAAAGATATGAAATCATGCATATAAGAATTCAGAGAAGATTCAAATAATATTCATAGATAAGCTGAACATAAACCCACAATTCATCGGATGTCGACAAACACACCGCAAAAGAGTATTACATCGGATAGATCTCCATGAAGATCATGAAGAACATGGTATTAAAGAACAAAGAGAGAGAAGAAGCCATCTAGCTACTAGCTATGGACCCGAAGGTCTGTGGTGAACTACTCACGCATCATCGGAGGGGCAATAGAGTTGATGTAGATGCCCTCCGTGATCGAACCCCCCTCCGGCAGATTACCGAAAAAGGCTCCAAGATTGGATCTCACGGGAATAGAGGCTTCCGGCGGCGGAAAAGTATTTTCGTGGCTCTTTTTGGTATCCAGGGAATATTTGGGAATTTATAGGCCGAAGAATAGGGTTAGGAGGGCTGCCGTGGGGCCACAAGCCAGGCCCCCCCCCTAGGGCGCACCCTGGTGGCTTGTGACGCCACGGCAGGTCTCCTGCCTTCATCTCCAAGTCTGCTGGGTTTCTTCTGGTCCAAGAAAAATCATTCCAAAGATTTTATTCCATTTTGACTCCGTTTAATATTCCTTATCTGCAATACTCAAAAACAAGGAAAAAAACAGAAACCGGCACTAGGCTCTAGATTAACAGGTTAGTCCCAAAAATAATATAAAATAGCATATTAATGCATATAAAACATCCAAAAGAGATAATATAATAGCATGGAACAATAAAAAATTATAGATACGTTGGAGACGTATCAGCCCGCATCCTCGTCGTCGACTCGGCGCCGGCGACAACCTGCTTGAGAGGCGCCATGTCCGGGACTGGGCTCCGTCGGGCTGGCACTGGGAGGTGCTATCTTCCGGGGCGCGCAGCTTGGTGAGGAATCAGGCTCCCGTCGTCGACCCGGAGGTTCTTTGGTGGCGGTCGCGTGGACCACTATCAGTGAGGAGGGAGCCGGCCCCCGCGGAGGTGGTACGTTGCTGTGTCAGGGAGGAGGACGAGCACGTCCGTCGCTACATGGCTGCGTTGGACGCCAGGTTCTCCAATACCTGGCAGGTTCTTTAGGGATCTCACCCGAGCTATGATCCTGTGATCGTTCATTCTCTTTGGGTGTCCACCGCCTGCGCCGCGAGACGTCAACTGGATCTGTATTAGTGATATTATATAATTAATAATATTCGAGTTGTATTAGTGATAATATTCGATTATATGTACTAGTGATATTATATGATAATAATATATATGATCATATTGTTGCATCGCCTTGTATTGATTGCATATCTACGGTTTTGCTTATTGAATGCATTCTAATTGTTTTATATTTGTTCTGGGTTAGTTAAGCTATGGACGGTATAGACAGAGACCATGATCAAGAGAATGTCATGTACGACATGATACGCTCCGGAAACGAAGAGAATGAAGATGTAGATGATGGCTCACAATATCTTAACCCATCCGGTGAGGGAATTGAGGAAGAAGAACCAAGAGACGAAGGGGAACCAGCTGACAATGATGGCGAAGAAATTTTTCTCCAATTAAGAAAGTCCGACGATGTATTAATTTCGCCTCTGGTGATCATCAGATGTATTAATTTATTAGTATATATATATATTAACGAAAATCTTTCTTCTTTTAGCCCTCCGGATCGAGCAAATCTTCTACAAGGGTAAAACGAGGCCCGGCCAAAAAGTTGCAAGCTGGCATAAAGTACAACATCGATCAAATTAGAGCAGATGGCGAACTGATTGCTCCTAAAAAGAATGCGGACAAATTTATACGTCAATGCAGAGTTATTGTTAGGGACCAAATCCCAATCACCGTTCAAGAATGGAATCAGCCAAAAGATCGCGCAGTTCCTTTTGTCAACGAAAGAGCAAAAAATACACTTTGGGAGACGCTCATGTCACATTTCACCCTACCAAAGGGTCTCACTGATCTCCAATGGGAGAAAGTCAAGAAGTGCGCTCTTAAGAAGATGGCCACACAATTCCAGACTTGGAAGAAAATATTATGGAACAAGTACGTGAAAGACGGAAAGAAGACTCCAGAATTCAAAGGAGAACTAGTGAAGTTAAAAGATGACTGGGACAAATTTGTGGAGTTCAAGGAATCAGAAGCAGCTAAGGAACGGTCGAGAGTAAACAAGATAAATGCTGAGAAAAAAAACGTTGCACCATCATCTGGGGCCAGCTGGCTACAAGTCTGGGTTGGCTAAGTGGGATGAATCCGAGGCTAAGATGATTGCCGATGGGGTCACTCCAAAAACAACGGGTTGGCCCGAGAGGTGCAGGACTTGGTTTTATGCGCATGGGGGAAAGTTGGACCCAAAGACAGGGGAGAGTATTGAACAGGCAAGTCTTAAAGAAGCCTGTGAAGCTTTACTTGAGGCAATAGAAGCTGCTCGATCGGGTTTCTTCCAGCCCGAGAGAGAGAACGACGAGCTTACACGTGCCCTCAAGAATCCTGAACACCCGGGACGAACACGAGGCAAAGGCCTTGTTCCCTGGCTTGAGGGGTTTGCGGATTGGAACGACAGTTACAGAAGCCGTGCGAGAAAGAAGAAGCATGAACTAGACCGGATTCAAATGGTAGAATCAAAGAACGCGGACTTGGAACACAAATACATGCTGCAGCAAGAGCAAATCAACAAACTTAGCCAGCAAAGCGTGTCTCAGCGGCAGGAGCAACCAGATCCAGCATTGGATGGTACCATTCCATCATCTATGCCGAAAAGCAGCGTGGGTTCCACGGGGGTCCCGGCTGATGATGCACTGCTGGCTCACTACCCCGTGGATGATATCCAAGAGTTGACAGTTTGTGAGCTACACATGAAACTGAAGAACATATCCATGAAGGTGGCGGACGACATTGCTTTACCGAATGCACCTGAAGCACTCCTCCACGGCAATCCGATTCCACCTGGCTATGCTCGTGTCGGGGTGGATGAAGTTCTGTCGATGTTAAGTGTAGTTGATGAGTTATGCATGCCCGCTTATACAAATCGTGTCCGCAGCTTCCAGTGGATCCTGCTAATCATTAGAATTGACGATGGAACTGTTGAAGTACTGGACTCACTACGTAAAGACCCTGAAGAATACAGAAGCCTGTATTCGATGCTCGATAGGTAATTTCAATCATTAACGCACTATGTCGGCCTCTTTAGTTCGTTTCCTGATATCAAGTAATTAATAACTCCTTTATTCATTTTCTTTGCCGGGCAGGGATTGGAAAAAGTTCATCAAAGAGGTTAGAGGTGAATGGAAACCAGAGCTGAAATGGTGAAAGTCCAAGGTATTTAAGTAGTACTAGCTACGTCCGCGCATCTCTTTAATTATAGTTTCAATACCATTATCATGCTTGATTATTATCTGATTGAATTCTATTCTCGTAAAGTGCATGAGGCAGGAACAAGGGACTAATTTATGTGCATTCTACGTTTGCGAGAACATTCGCTTTCTGACCGAAAGGACCAAAACTGCAAGAGATCTTTGGGTACGTAAACACCATTCACATTTTTTTATCATGATCTAATATATATACACAAAACTAACATATTCATATTGATCTCTTTCTTTAAAGATGAACGAGATGCGGGATAAGCTCCAACCAAAGGACCGCATACGAGCAATTTAAGAGGAAATGGCGGGATTTTTGCTTGAGCAGGTCATATCTCCCGACGGAGAATACCATTTCACCTAATGCTTGCATGTAATGATCTGCAAATTGTAGGAGAAATTGTATATAACAAATTGTACATATGTGTATGCATGGTCGTACGAGAAATTCTATGATATATGATTGGTTCTATGATAAATTCTATTATATATGCATAACGTGTACAGTATGTAGTAGCGTAAAATATGTTTGAAATGAAAAATAATTAAATGGAAAACACAAAATGAAAAGGAAAAATAAACAATAAAACCTAAACCCATAAACCCCGAAGCCCCTAAATCTTTAGTCCCGGTTGGTGTTACCAACCGGGACTAAAGGTCCCCATCCCCTGCGCGCGCTGCCATCCCACATGGCAGGGATTTAGTCTCGGGTCGTAGCCAACCGGGACTAAAGGCTTGGCCAACCAGGACTAAAGAGTCTTCCCAACCGGGACTAATGCTCTGTTTTCTACTAGTGATCTTTTCCAGTATCCGAGCAGCATAATTGGACTGGCATAAAGTGATTCCTTAACCGGTCTGCTGAACTTCAATTCACAAGTAGTAGCTTAGCAACCCCAAGTCACTCATACTGAACTTTGCTTTTATCTGCTCTTTGAAGGTTTCAATCACTCTGTCCAAATCTCCGGTAATGATGAGATCCTCAACATAAACTCCCACAACCAGTACAGAATTCCCCTCCCTTTTCCTGTACAGGCCGCACTCCGAGGGACACTTCTCGAAGCCTAGTTCGCACATGGATGCATCCAACTTGGAGTTCCATGCTCTAGGTGCTTTCCGCAGGCCATACAAGGCTTTCGTCAGTTTATATACCTTGTTGTCTTCACCTGCAATTTCATGCCCCGGTGGCTGAGTAACATAAACCTCCTCGACTAGTTGCCATTGAGGAAAGCTGACTTGACATCCATGTGGTGCATTTTCCATTCAAATCTAGCTGCAAGTGCTACTAGCAGTCTAACCAACTCCATACAAGCTACAGGGGCAAAGACCTCCTAGAAATCAATGCCATGTCGCTTCAATAACCCTTAGCAACTAGTTTCGCCTTATGCTTGACTATAGCACCACTTGGCTCCTTCAGCTTATAAACCCACTTGAGTCCAATTGGCTTGTGCCCTTTTGGCAACTCACTCAATTGCCAAGTATTGTTGGATATAATCGAGTCCAATTCTTGTTTCAATGCCCTCTCCCAGCACTTCTCCTTCATGGCCTCGACATTGCTGGCTCGTTCTTCCAACGCAATTAAGCACAAGCCAGCATCGGCAACCTTGATCTCCACTGTTTCCTCACAAATATCTCCAAGAAGTCGTTTACCATGTGGACCATGAGATGGCTCCGTGTACAACGTTGTAGATGTACCAGGCAAGGTAGTCAGAATCCCGACTCGACTCCTAGAATCCTATGACTTTACGACCCTACGCAAGCATGTCGATCCAAGTCCCACTATGAATCCGGATCTGGTAGAATCCATGTTGATTCGCGATCCAAATTATAGAATCCTATACAAAACTGTAGAATCCCGACTATGCTATGGACTATGTCCGATTCTACTAATTTATCTAAGCCATTTGTTTAGTGTTAGAAGAATAATATGCCATCATCCAAACCCCTTTTCACATGCCTCATGGCCCTTTATTCCCCTCCCAAGCCCAAATGCTTAGGCACCGACACCTTTGATCTAGCTCTCAGAAACCCTAGATAAAAAATGAGGATCAAGCTTGTCGACGAATGGAGTTGGTGTGAGAAGGAGGATGCATCAAGATTGATCGAAGAAGGTACAGGTCAGCTATACAAGTGATCGGCTATTCACATACTCTAAAAAAACATCCTAAGTAATTTTTGTGTGTTTAAGATTTAAATGTTCTACATATTTCCCTCTCATATA
This sequence comes from Elymus sibiricus, assembly GCA_039707655.1. Classification (NCBI taxonomy): domain Eukaryota; kingdom Viridiplantae; phylum Streptophyta; class Magnoliopsida; order Poales; family Poaceae; genus Elymus; species Elymus sibiricus. Next base: position 346,797,467 of record CM077669.1, on the reverse strand, counting down.
TGTTCCATACATGAAAGCTAGACAGTAGGTTAGCCATGAAAATATGTGAAATACAATTAACATTGATGTGTACGTTTTTCGCTCTATATTTCGTGTTAAAATTCTATAGAATACATGTATATTTCTGGCATGGATACAAAATATCTTATTTGAGTAAATCTAGTAGAATCCTCGATTCCACGACTCGATACTACGATTCGATTCTGTCCATGGAAAATCGATCTGACTCCGAATCCCGACTCTGACTACCTTGGTACCAGGTGTGTGACCAGGGGTTGTTTGGGACCCATCAAGATCACATGGGATCGCGACACGAGCGCCAACATGATGTGTCTTGATCCCCTGCTGAGGCGCTGCCATGGCAGCGGAATTAGCTGTCATGTAACTTGTTTCTCGTGCCATGGTAGAGGTTTTAGGTTCGGTTGCCATGACTACACTTTTCCTTGCCTTGGCAAGATTTTTATTCACCACTGCTGCTACTTCCTCTTGTTATCCTCGATCGGGATAGCTGACAGCAAATGACGCTCCATCACCATTTTCGGTGGATCCCGGTGAGCTCCAGTCCCAACATTGATCTTCCTTGAACACTGCATCGCGTGTAATGATCAACTTCTTGCATTTGGGATCAAACATGCGATAGGCTTTCGATCCAGTCTCATAGCCAATAAAAACAATTTTGCTTGCTCCTATTTGACAGCTTCTTCTGCCTTGGCCAAATGGACTTCACATGTGCTACACACCCAAATGTGAAGAGGTGTTGGACTATAGGCTTCTGCTCATGCCAAGCCTAGTAAGGTGTCATTCCTTTGACACTTTTTGTTGGTGACCTATTGAGAAGATAGACTGCAGTAACCACCGCCTCTCCCCAAAATCTTGCAGGCACTCCCATACTTTTAATCAAACTCCTTGCCATACCAACAACAGTTTGATTCCTTCTCTCAACAACACCATTTTCTTGTGGGGTATACGGTGCGGTGAGGAAGTGCTTGATGCCAAGTTCACAATGCTCAGCAAATTCCCTAGATGTGAATTCTCCACCTTTGTCAGTCCGAATAGCTTTGAGCTTCAGATTGCATTCTGTCTTTGCCACTCCCTGAATTTTCTTCACTGCACCCAAGGCTTCATCTTTCTTGCGCAACAAGGTAATCCACATATACCAAGAGTACTCATCCACCAGGAGTAAAAAGTAACTCTTTCCTCCCGGTGTTTCTGGCGAGATTAGGCTCTAGAGATCACCATGTATCAACTGGAGTTGATGCATTGCTCGAAATGATCCTTGCACCGGGAAGGGACGACGACGCTGCTTGGCGATCATGCAGCTCTCACAGATCTGATCCACCTGATCTATCTGAGGCATACCTTCGTCCTTTCCATCTGCGACAAGAGTTCTTAGGGACCTAAAAATCATATGTCCAAACCGCATGTGCCACAACCATGCATCTCCTTTCGCATAACCAAGCAAACATATAGGTGTAGCCTGCTGAATATTCAGAATATACATCTGATTTTGAGTACGTTGCACCCGAGCCAGTACATTCCTTTGTCTATCCAAACAGCCATCACCCCATTCTCGGTAGCATATTTGCATCCCTTTTCAGCTAGCTGCCCCAGGCTAATTATATTGTTTTTTAGCCGTGGGATGAAATAAACATTAGTCAAGACACGGTGCTCTCTAGTGAGGCATTGAATTAGAACTGAGCCACGCCCACAAATGTACACTTTGATACGTCTCCAACATATCTATCATTTTTTATTGTTCCATGCTATAATATTATCATTCTAGGATGCTTTTTGGGTGATTATTTACCAATTCATATTATTTTTGAGCACTAACCCGTTAACCAAGTGCCCAGTGTCAGTTGTTGTTTTCTCCGTGTTTTTGACTTTTCAGGTTTACAGTACCAAAGGAAGTCCAATTGCCTCGAATTTTTTATGATTTTTTCTGGACCAAAAGAAGACCTGGAAGCTTCGGGAGGAGACCGGAGGCCGCATGAGGGAGTGAGCACACAACAGGGCGCGTCCAGGGGGGTGGTCGTGCCCTGTTGTGTGCTGGCCCCCTCGGGCATCCCCCGATGCCCCTCTGTGGCCTATAAATTCTAATAAATCCCAAAAACCCTAGTGAGCCTCCCGAAACACTTTTTCCGCCGCCGCAAGTCTCTGTTCCGCCGTGTGCCCATCTAGTGTTTGTGCCAAGTAAAGCCTTTGTGATGACTTTCATGTTTAAGATAAGTAGAATTGGTACGGTGCAAAAATAGAAACTTTAGCATCCAGTGCAGAATTTCTCTGATTTTACTGGAACGTCTTTTTAATCTGAATTTATTGCACAGTATTTCTATACAAATTCTTTAGGTTTTCCTAATTTTTCATAATTTTTATAGTTACATAAGTATAGGTTCTCTACAGATCTTTACAGACTGTTCTGTTTTAGACAGATTCTGTTTTTGCTTTCATAGTTTGCTTGTTTTGATGATGCTATGGATCTTATTGGGGGGGTATAAGCCATTTATAAGTTATAATATAGTACCTTATGCAATAATAAAATAATAATCAATCTATAACAGTACTTAAAGTATTTGATATGTTTTGTATACTAACGGATCTCACGAGGATTTTGCTGAGTTTTGTGTGTTGATGTTTTCAAGTTTTGGGTGCTATCACGATGGATGAAGGAATAAGGAGTGATACGTCTCCAACGTATCTATAATTTATGAAGTATTCATGCCATGTTTACAATAATTCTATACGATTTTGGTATGATTTTATTAGAACTAACCCGGACTGACGCTGTTTTCAGCAGAACTACCGTGGTGTTGTTTTTGTGCAGAAATAAAAGTTCTCGGAATGAGCTGAAAATTTACGGAGAATATTTTTGGAAAATATAAAAAATACTGGAGCAAAAAGTAACCGGAGAGGAAGGCCGAGGAAGCCACAAGGGTGGGGGCGCCCCCCCCCCTAGGGCACGCCCCCTGGCTTGTGACTTCCTCGAGAACCTTCTGGACGTGGGACCAACGCCAAAAACTCTTATAAATATAGAAATCTCCGAAAAGAAACCTAGATCGGGAGTTCCGCCGCCGCAAGCCTCCAGAGCCAAAAAAAACCAATCGGGAGCCCGTTCCGGCACCCTGCCGGACGGGGAAACCATCACCGGAGGCCATCTTCATCATCCCGGCGGTCTCCATGACGAGGAGGGAGTAGTTCACCCTCGGGGCTGAGGGTATGTACCAGTAGCTATGTGTTTGATCTCTCTCTCTCTCTCGTGTTCTTGAGATGACACGATCTTGATGTACCGCGAGCTTTATTAATATAGATGAATCATATGGAGTTTTCCCCTCTCTATCTTCTTGTGATGAATTGAGTTTTCCCATTGAAGTTTTTTTATCGGATTGAGTCTTTAAAGGATTTGAGAACACTTGATGTATGTCTTGCGATGGGATATCCATGGTGACAATGGGATGTTCTATTGATCCACTTGATGTATGTTTTGGTGATCAACTTGCGGGTTCCGTGACCTTGGGAATCTATGCATAGGGGTTGGCACACGTTTTCGTCTTGACTCTCCGGTAGAAACTTTGGGGCACTCTTTGAAGTTCTTTGTGTTGGATTGAACATGATGAATCTGAAATTGTGTGATGCATATCGTATAATCATGCCCACGGGTACTCGTGGTGACATTGGAGTATCTAGGTGACATTAGGGTTTTGGTTGATGTGTATCTTAAGGTATTATTTTAGTACGAACTCTACGGCTGTTCATGACACTTATAGGGATAGCTCATAAGATTGATCGGAAAAGATAACTTTGAGGTGGTTTCGTACCCTACAATAATTTCTTCGTTTGTTCTCCGATATTTGTGACTTTGGAGTGAACTCTTTGTCGCACGTGAGGGATTTACATATGATTCAACTATGTCGGTATTGTTGAGAGAACTTGCACTAGTGAAAGTATGAACCCTAGGCCTTGTTTTCAAGCATTGCAATACCGTTTTTGCTCACTTTTGTTACTTGCTACCTTGCTGTTTTTATATTTTCAGATTACAAAAACCTATATCTACCATCCATATTGCACTTGTATCACCATCTCTTCGCCGAACTAGTGCACCTATACAATTTACCATTGTATTGGGTGTGTTGGGGACACAAGAGACTCTTTGTTATTTGGTTGCAGGGTTGTTTGAAAGAGACCATCTTCATCCTACGCCTCCCACGGATTGATAAACCTTAGGTCATCCACTTGAGGGAAATTTGCTACTGTCCTACAAAACTCTGCGCTTGGAGGCCCAACACGAGTCTACAAGAAGAAGGTTGCGTAGTAGACATCAAGCTCTTTTTGTTGGGGAACGTTGCATGGGAAACAAAAATTTTCCTACGCACACACAAGATCTATCCATGGTGATGAGCATCTACGAGAAGGAGAGTGAATCTACATACCCTTGTAGATCGCTAAGCGGAAGCGTTTAAGAAACGCGGTTGATGTAGTCGAACGTCTCCGCGATCCAAATCGCACGTCGTCCCTCGATCCGATCACGAACTAGTGCCGAACGGACGGCACCTCCGCGTTCAACACACGTACGGCTTGATGACGCCTTCACCTCCTCGATCCAGCGAGCGATGGTGAAGTAGTGGTTGAGTTCCAGCAGCACGACGGCGTGGTGATGGTGGTGAAGAACAATCTCTGCAGGGCTTCGCCAAGCGCTACGGAGATTATGACGGAGGAACTAGAGGGCTAGGGTTGCCGGCACACGGCTTGGGAAATCCTGATGTATCACGTGTGCTAGCCCTGCCCCTCTATTTATATGTTGAGCCTTGGGGTCTAAACTTGGAGTAAAAGTCTCTTCCAAGTCGGTTTTGCCCGCACAAGGTCGGTTTGGCCCGCAGGAAAAGAGTCCAACTCGGATCCCTGCCGAACCGTGCACAGCCGCGCACAAGCGGTAGTACCGCTCACAAGCGGTAGTACCGCTTGGGCGGTAGTACCGCTTCACACAAGCGGTAGTACCGCTCGGGCGGTAGTACCGCTTCCAACAAGCGGTAGTACCGCTTACGCGGCAGCAAAACTACTTTTGCACTTTCCAATACCTCGTGGGCTTTTATCCCTTGGCCCATATAAAGTGTTCTCGCACCCGAACACTTCGGTAAACATCCGGAACCTCTTCCGGTGAACTCCGGAACTCTTCCGGAGATCAAAACACTATTATCACATATATCAATCTTTACCTCCGGACTATTCCGGAGATCCACGTCATGTCCGGGATCTTATCCGGGACTCCGAACAACCTTCGGTCACCAACATAATAACTCAACTATACTAATCGTCACCAAACGTTAAGTGTGTAGACCCTGCGGGTTCGAGAACTATGTAGACATGACCGAGACACCTCTACGATCAATAACCAATAGCGGGACCTGGATGCCCATATTGGCTCCTACATATTCTACGAAGATCTTTATCGGTCGAACCTCTATGTCAAGGATTCAGTTAATCCCGTATGTTGTTCCCTTTGTTCTTCGGTATGTTACTTGCCCGAGATTCGATCGTCGGTATCACTATACCTAGTTCAATCTCGTTACCGGCAAGTCTCTTTACTCGTTCCGTAATACAAGATCTCGTGGCTAACACTTTAGTCACATTGCTTGCAAGGCTCATTGTGATGTTGTATTACCGAGTGGGCCCTGAGATACCTCTCCGTCACACGGAGTAACAAATCCCAGTCTTGATCCATGCCAACCCAACAGAAACCCTCGGAGATACCTGTAGAGCACCTTTATAGTCACCCAGTTACGTTGCGACGTTTGATACACACAAGGTATTCTTCCGGTGTCAGTGAGTTGCATGATCTCATGGTCAAAGGAACAGATACTTGACATGCAGAAAACAATAGCAATAAACTGACACGATCAAATGCTACGTTTACAGTTTGGGTCTTGTCCATCACATCATTCTCCTAATGATGTGATCCCGTTATCAAATGACATCTCATGTCAATGGCTAGGAAACCTTAACCATCTTTGATCAACGAGCTAGTCAACTAGAGGCTTACTAGGGACACAGTGTTGTCTATGTACCCACACATGTATTTGAGTTTCCAATCAATACAATTATAGCATGGATAATAAACGATTATCATTAACAAGGAAATATAATAATAACCAATTTATTATTGCCTCTAGGGCATATTTCCAACAGTCTCCCACTTGCACTAGAGTCAATAATCTAGTTCACATCACTATGTGATTTACATTGTAATGAATCGAACACCCATGCAGTTCTGGTGTTGTTCATGTTTAGCCCTTGGAAGAGGTTTAGTCATCGGATCTGCAACATTCAGATCCGTGTGTACTTTGCAAATATTTATGTCGTCCTCCTTGATGTAATCGCGGATGGAATTGAAACGTCGCTTTATGTGTCTGGTCCTCTTGTGAAATCTTGGTTCCTTGGCTAGAGCAATGGCACCAGTATTATCACAAAACAGAGTCATTGGGTTAAGTGCACTTGGCACTACTCCAAGATCTGTCATGAACTCCTTCATCCAGACACCTTCCTTCGCCGCCTCCGAGGCAGCGATGTACTCCGCTTCACATGTAGAATCTGCTACCACGCTTTGCTTGGAACTGCACCAGCTAACCGCACCCCCATTAAGAATAAATACGTATCCGGTTTGCGACTTAGAGTCATCCGGATCAGTGTCAAAGCTTGCATCGACGTAACCCTTTACGACGAGCTCTTGATCACCTCCATAAACGAGAAACATGTCCTTAGTCCTTTTCAGGTACTTCAGGATATTCTTGACCGCCGTCCAGTGTTCCATTCCTGGATCACTTTGAAACCTTCCGACCATACTTATGGCAAGGCTGACATCGGGTCTTGTGCACAGCATTGCATACATGATAGAGCCTATGGCCGAAGCATAGGGGATGACACTCATCTTTTCTCTATCTTCTGCAGTCACTGGGCATTGAGTCTTACTCAACTTCACACCTTGCAATACAGGCAAGAACCCCTTCTTGGACTGATCCATTTTGAACTTCTTCAAAACTTTGTCAAGGTATGTGCTTTGTGAAAGTCCTATTAAGCGTCTCGATCTATCTCTATAGATCTTGATGCCTAATATGAAAGCAGCTTCTCCTAGGTCCTTCATTGAAAAACTCTTGTTCAAATATTCCTTTACGCTTTCCAGCATTTCTATATTGTTTCCAATCAGTAATATGTCATCCACATATAATATTAGAAACGCTATAGAGCTCCCACTCACTTTCTTGTAAATACAAGCTTCTCCGTAAACTTGTATAAACTCGAACGCTTTGATCACCTCATCAAAACGAAGATTCCAACTCCGAGATGCTTGCACCAGTCCATAAATGGATCGCTGGAGTTTGCAAATTTTGTCAGCATTCTCTGGATCGACAAAACCTTCTGGTTGCATCATATACAACTCTTCCTTAAGGTAACCGTTAAGGAACGCTGTTTTGACATCCATCTGCCAAATTTCATAATCGAAAAAGGCAGCTATTGCTAACATGATTCTGACGGACTTAAGCATCGCTACGGGTGAGAAGGTCTCATCGTAGTCAACTCCTTGAACTTGTGAAAAACCCTTTGCCACAAGTCGAGCTTTATAGACGGTGACATTACCGTCCGCGTCCGTCTTCCTCTTAAAGATCCATTTGTTCTGAATGGCCTTACGCCCTTCAGGTAATACTTCCAAAGTCCATACTTTGTTTTCATACATGGATCCCATCTCGGATTTCATGGCCTCTAACCACTTCTCGGAATCCGGGCCCATCATCGCTTCTCCATAGCTCGTAGGTTCATCGTTGTTTAACAACATGACCTCTAAGACAGGGTTGCCGTACCACTCAGGAGCAGTACGCGTCCTTGTCGACCTACGAGGTTCGATAGCAACTTGATCCAAAGCTTCATGATCATCATCATTAACTTCCTCTTCAGCTAATGTAGGCTCCACAGAAACAACTTTCTGCGCTGCGCTACTCTCAGGTTGAAGTAAAGGTTCAACAACCTCATCAAGTTCTATCTTCCTCCCACTCAATTCTTTCGAGAGAAACTCTTTCTCAAGAAATGTTCCGTTTTTAGCGACAAACACTTTGCCTTCGGATCTGAGATAGAAGGTATACCCAACTGTCTCTTTTGGGTATCCTATGAAGACGCATTTCTCCGCTTTGGGTTCCAGCTTTTCAGGCTGAAGCTTTTTGACATAAGCATCACATCCCCAAACTTTAAGAAACGACAGTTTTGGCTTCTTGCCAAACCAAAGTTCATATGGCGTCGTCTCAACGGATTTCGATGGTGCCCTATTTAAAGTGAATGCAGCTGTCTCTAATGCATAACCCCAAAACGATAGTGGCAAATCGGCAAGAGACATCATAGATCGCACCATATCCAATAAGGTTCGATTACGACGTTCGGACACACCATTACGCTGTGGTGTTCCAGGCGGCGTCAGTTGTGAAACAATTCCACATTGTCTTAAGTGACTGCCAAACTCATAACTCAGATATTCTCCTCCTCGATCAGATCGTAGGAATTTAATCTTCTTGTTACGATGATTCTCAACTTCACTCTGAAATTGTTTGAACTTTTCAAATGTTTCAGACTTGTGTTTCATTAAGTGAATATACCCATATCTACTTAAGTCATCAGTGAAGGTGAGAAAGTAACGATAACCACCGCGCGCCTCAATGCTCATCGGACCGCACACATCAGTATGTATGATTTCCAATAAGTCACTTGCCCGTTCCATTGTTCCAGAGAACGGCGTTTTAGTCATCTTGCCCATGAGGCATGGCTCACATGTGTCAAGTGATTCAAAATCAAGTGACTCCAAAAGTCCATCATCATGGAGCTTCTTCATGCGTTTTACGCCAATATGACCCAAACGGCAGTGCCACAAGAAAGTGGTATTATCATTATCAATTCTACATCTTTTGGCATCAATGTTATGAACATGTGTATCATTACTATCGAGATTCAATAAGAATAAACCCCTCACATCGGGTGCATGACCATAAAAGATATTACTCATATAAATAGAACAACCATTATTCTCTGATTTAAATGAGTAACCGTCTCGCAATAAACAAGATCCAGATATAATGTTCATGCTTAACGCAGGCACCAAATAACACTTATTTAGGTTCATCACTAATCCCGACGGTAATCGAAGAGCGAGCGTGCCGACGGCGATCACATCAACCTTGGAACCATTTCCCACGCGCATCGTCACTTCGTCCTTTGCCAGCCTCCGTCTATTCCGCAGTTCCTGTTTTGAGTTGCAAATATGAGCAACCGCACCGGTATCAAATACCCAGGCACTACAACGAGAGTTGGTAAGGTACACATCAATAACATGTATATCATATATACCTTGTTTGTTGTTGGCCGCCTTCTTGTCAGCCAAATACTTGGGGCAATTCCGCTTCCAGTGTCCAGTTCCCTTGCAATGAAAACACACAGTTTCTGGTTTGGGTCCAGCCTTGGGTTTCTTCACGAGAGGAGCAACTGCTTTGCCACTCTGCTTGGAGTTACCCTTCTTACCCTTGCCATTTTTCTTGAAACTAGTGGTTTTATTGACCATCAACACTTGATGCTCCTTCTGAATTTCAGACTCAGCGGCTTTCAGCATCGCAAACAGCTCGGCGACTGACTTGTTCATCCCGTGCATGTTATAGTTCAACACGAAGCTCTTGTAGCTAGGTGGCAATGATTGAAGAACTCTGTCAGTGATAGCCTCTGGCGGAAGGGGCATCCCTAACTCAGCCAGACGGGTGGAGTACCCAGACATTCTGAGCACGTGATCACTGATAGACCCGTTCTCCTCCATCTTGCAAGCATAGAACTTATCGGAGATCTCATATCTCTCGATCCGGGCATTCTTCTGAAAGATAAACTTCAATTCCTGGAACATCTCATATGCTCCATGACGTTCAAAACGTCTTTGAAGTCCCGGTTCTAAGCCATACAACATTGCACATTGAACTATTGAGTAATCATCAGAACGAGCCTGCCAGGCGTTCACAACGTCTAGAGACTCAACTGGAGCAGGTGGATCACCAAGCGGTGCATCAAGGACATAAGCCTTCTGGGAAGCCGTAAGGATAATCCTTAGATTACGGGCCCAGTCCACAAAGTTACTTCCATCATCTTTCAACTTAGCTTTCTCTAGGAACGCATTAAAATTCAGGGGTGCTACTGCGCGAGCCATGATCTACAACATAAATATAGCAAAGACAACTTAGACTATTGTTCTAGATAATGAGTTTAGTTAATCATATTACTTAAAAACTCCCACTCAAATTGACATCCCTCCGGTCATTCGAGTGTAACATGATCCAAATCCACCAACTCAAGTCCGATCATCACGTGAGTTGAGGTGGTTTCAATGGTGAACATCTTCATGTTGATCATATCTACTATATGACTCATGTTCGACCTTTCGGTCTCTTGTGTTCCGAGGCCATGTCTGTACATGCTAGGCTCGTCAAGTTTAACCCGAGTGTTCCGCGTGTGCAACATGGCTTGCACCCGTTGTATGTGAACGTGGAGTCTATCACACCCGATCATCACGGCGTGTCTCGAAACGACGAACTTTCGCAACGGTGCACACTCGGGGAGAACACAATTTTTCTTGAAATTTAAGTGAGGGATCACCTTATAATGCTACCGTCGTCCTAAGCAAAATAAGATGCATAAAAGGATTAACATCACATGCAAATCATAAGTGACATGATATGGCCATGAACTTGTGCTTTTGATCTCCATCTCCAAAGCACCGGCATGATCTCCATCGTCACCGGCATGACACCATGATCTCCATCATATTGATCTCCATCAACGTGTCGCCATAAGGTTGTCGCGCCGACTGTTGCTTCCACGACTATTGCTAACGTTTAGCGATAAAGTAAAGCATTACATAGCGCTTAATGATTGACACGCAGGTCATACAATAATTAAAGACAACTCTATGGCTCCTGCCAGTTGCCGTACTCATCGACATGCAAGTCGTGATATTCTATACAACACATGATCATCTCATACATCACATATATCTCATCATGTAATTGGCCATATCATATCACATCATACCCTGCAAAAACAAGTTAGACGTCCTCTAATTGTTGTTGCAAATTTTACGTGGCTGCTACGGGTTTGCAAGAACCGTTCTTACCTACGCAAAACCACAACGTGGTGTAGTGATTGCTTTTTGATCTTCTAAAAGAACCCTCTTCATTGAAATCGATTCAACTAAAGTGAGAGAGACAGACACCCGCTAGCCATCTTTATGCAACGAAGTTACATGTCAGTTGAAGGAACCTGTCTCGCGTAAGTGTACGCGTAATGTCGGTCCGGGCCGCTTCATCTCACAGTACCGCCGAATCAAATATCAACTAGTAACGGCAAGCAATATGTATACACCCACGCCCACAACTCGTTTGTGTTCTACTCGAGATCTCATCTACGCATAGACCTAGCTCAGATGCCACTGTTGGGGAACGTTGCATGGGAAACAAAAATTTTCCTACGCACACACAAGATCTATCCATGGTGATGAGCATCTACGAGAAGGAGAGTGAATCTACATACCCTTGTAGATCGCTAAGCGGAAGCGTTTAAGAAACGCGGTTGATGTAGTCGAACGTCTCCGCGATCCAAATCGCACGTCGTCCCTCGATCCGATCACGAACTAGTGCCGAACGGACGGCACCTCCGCGTTCAACACACGTACGGCTTGATGACGCCTTCACCTCCTCGATCCAGCGAGCGATGGTGAAGTAGTGGTTGAGTTCCAGCAGCACGACGGCGTGGTGATGGTGGTGAAGAACAATCTCTGCAGGGCTTCGCCAAGCGCTACGGAGATTATGACGGAGGAACTAGAGGGCTAGGGTTGCCGGCACACGGCTTGGGAAATCCTGATGTATCACGTGTGCTAGCCCTGCCCCTCTATTTATATGTTGAGCCTTGGGGTCTAAACTTGGAGTAAAAGTCTCTTCCAAGTCGGTTTTGCCCGCACAAGGTCGGTTTGGCCCGCAGGAAAAGAGTCCAACTCGGATCCCTGCCGAACCGTGCACAGCCGCGCACAAGCGGTAGTACCGCTCACAAGCGGTAGTACCGCTTGGGCGGTAGTACCGCTTCACACAAGCGGTAGTACCGCTCGGGCGGTAGTACCGCTTCCAACAAGCGGTAGTACCGCTTACGCGGCAGCAAAACTACTTTTGCACTTTCCAATACCTCGTGGGCTTTTATCCCTTGGCCCATATAAAGTGTTCTCGCACCCGAACACTTCGGTAAACATCCGGAACCTCTTCCGGTGAACTCCGGAACTCTTCCGGAGATCAAAACACTATTATCACATATATCAATCTTTACCTCCGGACTATTCCGGAGATCCACGTCATGTCCGGGATCTTATCCGGGACTCCGAACAACCTTCGGTCACCAACATAATAACTCAACTATACTAATCGTCACCAAACGTTAAGTGTGTAGACCCTGCGGGTTCGAGAACTATGTAGACATGACCGAGACACCTCTACGATCAATAACCAATAGCGGGACCTGGATGCCCATATTGGCTCCTACATATTCTACGAAGATCTTTATCGGTCGAACCTCTATGTCAAGGATTCAGTTAATCCCGTATGTTGTTCCCTTTGTTCTTCGGTATGTTACTTGCCCGAGATTCGATCGTCGGTATCACTATACCTAGTTCAATCTCGTTACCGGCAAGTCTCTTTACTCGTTCCGTAATACAAGATCTCGTGGCTAACACTTTAGTCACATTGCTTGCAAGGCTCATTGTGATGTTGTATTACCGAGTGGGCCCTGAGATACCTCTCCGTCACACGGAGTAACAAATCCCAGTCTTGATCCATGCCAACCCAACAGAAACCCTCGGAGATACCTGTAGAGCACCTTTATAGTCACCCAGTTACGTTGCGACGTTTGATACACACAAGGTATTCTTCCGGTGTCAGTGAGTTGCATGATCTCATGGTCAAAGGAACAGATACTTGACATGCAGAAAACAATAGCAATAAACTGACACGATCAAATGCTACGTTTACAGTTTGGGTCTTGTCCATCACATCATTCTCCTAATGATGTGATCCCGTTATCAAATGACATCTCATGTCAATGGCTAGGAAACCTTAACCATCTTTGATCAACGAGCTAGTCAACTAGAGGCTTACTAGGGACACAGTGTTGTCTATGTACCCACACATGTATTTGAGTTTCCAATCAATACAATTATAGCATGGATAATAAACGATTATCATTAACAAGGAAATATAATAATAACCAATTTATTATTGCCTCTAGGGCATATTTCCAACACTTTTCTGGTGCCATTGCCGGGGAGGTGAGTGCTTGAAGGTATATCTTTAGATCTTGCAATTGAATCTTTTAGTTTCTTGTTTTATCACTAGTTTAGTCTATAAAAGAAAACTACAAAAAAAATATGGAATTGAGGTTGCCTCATATGCTTCATCTTTTTAATGTCTTTCGTGAAAATGATGGAAAGGAAAATTGTGCTCAAGTGTTAGAAGAAGAAGTTATTAAAATGTTTGGCACTAAATCTTTGAGTGATGAGCATGATTGCAATGTTGTTAGTATGAATTCTTTGAATATCCATAGTACTAATGATGATTGCACTAGTCATGATAAAAAGATTTCATATAAGCATGTCAATTTTTGGGGAGTGCATAGAGTTTGTGAAGTCATGCCTAAAAGGGAAGATAGGTTTTGTAAGAGGCATAAGTATTTAGAAACTAAATGGTTGCAAGAGAGGCTATATGTTTGTGCTGAAAGACTCAATATTTCTCGCCGTCCTTGTGAACTTTGCAATGAAAGTGGTCATTTTAATTTCCAATGTGAATTATTTCATGATCGAATTGTGTCCAAAAATTGTGATAACCTCATTACCCTTGAGCATCATAATGAACTTAGTCTATTTTTGGGGTATGAAGAAATGAAACATAAAACTAAAGATGTTCCAGCTTGGGTTCTCATGAAAATGATTGATTTTGATCTAAATGAAATCTATATGTATTGCGTGGTAAATTGCATTGAGAATCCTTATATTGCCAATTACTTAAAGACAAGAAAACAAATAGAAGATGAAGAGAATACTAATGAAGGGGAAGAGGTTTCCCAATATCCTCCTATTTTTTCTTATGATGAATCAGGTAACGAGGATTAGCTTTTTATTCAACCAACCTCTTCAAAAAGAAGCTTGGAGGAATTAAATAAACCCACACATAATGTGGTGAAGAAGAAGAAAAGAAGGAAAAGTAAAGGTAAAGAGGTATCTCTCCCAAATAATGTTGCTCCCATTATTGATAGGCCTCATGAGAATGAATCAAAAATAGTTGTGGAAGATGATACACTTGAGGATGATTTTGTTATGCCTATTGCTTGTTGTGATAATTATGATTGGGAAGATAATGATACTTCTTATAATCTTGAAAATATTTATGGCTCCAACTTAGAGGATGATGATAATAATTTCTATACTATTGGTGCTATTCATACTATTAATGATGAGAGTGATTATGTTTATGATATACAAAGCCACAAGCTTGGGGATGCTATGTTTGATGAAAATGACATGTTTGAGAATTTATTTGCTGCAATTAATGTTTGTCCCAAGCTTGGGGATGCTATGCTTAATGAAGATGATCTTTTTATCCCCCCTACTTTGAATGATCAAATTTTTTATGATGATTATTGTGACGATACTTATGCGATGAAAAAGAGTGATGATTACTATTATGATACTTGTCGTAATTATGAATATCCTTTTACTGAATATTACCCTTTTAATGTGGAACCAATTTGTAGTGTTCAATTCTTTTATGATACTCCCACTATTAGTCATGAGAAGAAATTTTCTTGTGTGGAGAGGAGTAAAATTTCTATGCTTGTAGATGATGAAAAGAATGCTTTATGTGCTGGTTATATTGTTGAATTCGTTCATGATGCCACTGAAAATTATTATGAGAGAGGATCTTATGCTTCTACATATTGCAATAATATCAAGTTTCCTCCATATGTGTTCAAAGTTTTGAAGTTATGCTTGTTTTGCCTTCCTATGCTAGTTGATTCTTGCTCCCATAAATTGTTTGCTCACATAATCCCTATGGATAGGTAGTGGGTTAGACTTAAATGTGCTTGTAATGAAATTCATGATGCTCTTTTGCATGTTTCAACTACTATTCTTATATGAGCATCATTGAATTCATCATGCCTTGCTAAAAGGCATTAAAGAAAAGCTCTTGTTGGGAGACAACCCAACACTTTTACTTTCTATTTTTGTGTGTCCACATGACTAAGATACTGTATAATCATGTTTTATAGCCTTTGTTTCAATAAAGTGCCAAGTAAAGCCTTTGGGATAGTGTGGGTGATAGTTGACTTGATTCTGTGCAAAAACAGAAATTTTTGCTCTCAGTACAGGAATTTTGTAAATTCACTGGAACGTTATTTTGATCTGAATTTTTTACACATGATTCATATACAAATTTCTCAGGTTGTGATAATTTTTCAGAATTTTTAGAGACAAGGAAGTATGGTTACACTACAGATCTTCACAGACTGTTCTGTTTTTGACAGATTCTGTTTTGCATGCATAGTTTACTTGTTTTAGTGTTTCTATAGCTTATATTGAGCGATATAAATTATGGGAATGATAGAATAAAGTAGGTATCATGTGGTAACAATTATGAATCTTGTCTTGACAGTACCTAAGTGAATGATTTATCTTTATTACACTAACCCTTCTCACGAAGTTCCGTTAAGTTTTGTGTGATTGAAGTTTTCAAGTTTTGGGTGAGACACAGATATGAGGAGAACAAGGAGTGACAAGAACCTAAGCTTGGGGATGCCCAAGGCACCCCCAAGGTAATATCCAAGGAAGACTCAAGCGCCTAAGCTTGGGGATGCCCCGGAAGGCATCCCCTCTTTCGTCTTCAACACTATCGGTATATCTTACTTGGAGCTATATTTTTATTCGTCACATAATATGAGTTTTGCTTGGAGCGTCATTTTATTTTCTTGTTCTATGTTAGGAGTTATTTATAATCTTGTTTTTCAATAAAAAGTTCCAAGAATTGCCTTAGGATGCTTGAATTGCATGTTTTGATGTGTGCTGTGTAAGAACAGAAACTTTTGCTGTACTGTTTGAATTTTCATATTTTACTGGAACGTGGAAAGTTTCTGAAATTTTTACACAGTATTTTCATACAAATTTTATAGCATTTCCTAAATTTTCATAATTTTTTGAGTTACATAAGTACACTGGTTTAATAGATTGCTACAGACTGTTCTGTTTGGACAGATTGCTGTCATAGTTTTGTTATCTACTTATCCTCTAGTTTCCATAGCCTATATTGGTAGATATAAATTGTGGAGATGATAGTAAACAGTAGATTTTGTTTGAAAATTATTGTGCAACTTGTCTTGGCAGTACATAAAGAGTTGATTTATTATTATGTGTACTAACCTATCTCACGAGTTCTTTTCAAGTTTTGTGTGGATGAAGTTTTTGAGAATAGGTGAAACCATGATATGAGAGGATTGAACGAGATACAAAAGCTCAAGCTTGGGGATGCCCAAGGCACCCCAAGTAAATATTTCAAGAAGTCCCAAGCATCTAAGCTTGGGGATGCTATGCATCCCACCTCTCTTCATCGACAATTATCGGTTAGCCTATGTTGAGCCTAAATTTTTATTCATTCACATGATGCGTGCTATTCTTGGAGTGCTATTTTTATTTTGCTTGCTGTTGAATAAAATACATAAGATCTGAAATTCTTAGATGGGAGAGTCTTCACATAGTTATTTAATTGTTGGCTACTCATTGATCTTCACTTATATCTTTTTGGAGTAGCTTGTCATTTCCTCTCATGCTTCACTTATACCTTTTTGAGGGATGAAATCTTTATGCTCACGTGCTTCATTTAAAATTGTTTGAGCTTGTCAAAAAGCAATGGCAATATATGAAAATAGTCCCAAAGTGATAGATATCCAAGAGGATATAATTAAAACTTTCATGAAGATCATGGGACAAATTAAACTTGATTCTTTGTAATAGTTTTGAAACATGATGATAGTAATATGTGAGTCATGTTAGTGAGTAATTATGCTTAGTAGGAATATTGGTGTTAAGGTTTGTGATTCCCTATGCATGCACGAAAGTCAATAGTTATGCAATGAAGTTACCTCCTACTCGTGCTGCATTATTCGGTGTTAGTTATGACTCAATGCTCACTTATGTGATTTTTCATTCCTTGGTTTGGTTGCTTCCCAATCTATTTGCTAGCATTCATTTGTACTAAGTTGAAATACTACTTGTGCATCCAAAATCCTTAAACCAAGTTTTGCCTTATGAGTCCACCATACCTACCTATATGCGGTATTTCCATGCCGTTCCAAGCAAATTTGTACGTGCCATCTCTAAATTTTCAAAATAAATTTTCTCTTTTGTGTGCCCGTACCGCTCATGAAACGGTGGGGAGTATCCAATATTTTCCCATGCTAGGTGTGTTATTCTCACGATATGTGTTGATTCACTATCATTCACGAGAAAGTGGCTGGTATTCGGGATGCCCAGTTCCATGCTCAAAAATCAAATCAAAATATAATGAAACAAAACTCCCCCAGGATTGTTGTTTGTATGGACGGTACCCGTGGATTCGGCTCGCCGTGGAGTATGATTGATTGGTGGAGGGGGAGTAAAAACTTTACCATTCTGTTTGGGAACCGCCTATAATGTATCTAGCATCGAAAGTATTGTGAGCTACTTTGTCATTTTCGTTGACAGGAAAAGCATGCCACTCAAAATATTTTTCTCTCTCAATTTAAACCTTGAGCTCTGGCACCTCTACAAATCCCTACTTCCCTCTGCGAAGGGCCTATCTATTTACTTTATGCAATTTTTTATTTTTGCTTTGAGTCTCCATCTTCTCTTATAAGCACCAACTAGGGGACATTATGATCGTACTTGAGCATTGGGCATAGCTAATATTTGAGTGTGTTTCATGAATGGATCAATGATTGAGCATGATGGGCTAGGGATAACTTTCTTTAGTGTTGATATTTTGAAAGACATGGTTGCTTGTTGACATGCTTGAGTATTGAAGTCATTATGTTAAAACTAGACTATTGCTTTGAATCATTTACAAGTCCAAATGTCCATGCTATACAAAAAAGAAGAATATGATGAACATGTTGGGTAGCATTCACACTTCATAAATTATTTCTTTTATCATTTACCTACTCGAGGACGAGCAGGAATTAAGCTTGGGGATGCTGATTCGTCTCCAACGTATGTATAATTTATGAAGTATTCATGCCATGTTTACAATAATTCTATACGATTTTGGTATGATTTTATTAGAACTAACCCGGACTGATGCTGTTTTCAGCAGAACTACCGTGGTGTTGTTTTTGTGCAGAAATAAAAGTTCTCGGAATGAGCTGAAAATTTACGGAGAATATTTTTGGAAAATATAAAAAATACTGGAGCGAAAAGTAACTGGAGAGGAAGGCCGAGGAAGCCACAAGGGTGGGGGTGCCCCCCCCCCTAGGGCGCGCCCCCCTGGCTTGTGACTTCCTCGGGAACCTTCTGGACGTGGGACCAACGCCAAAAACTCTTATAAATATAGAAATCTCCTAAAAGAAACCTAGATCGGGAGTTCCGCCGCCGCAAGCCTCCAGAGCCACGAAAAACCAATCGGGAGCCCGTTCTGGCACCCTGCCGGAGGGGGAAACCATCACCGGAGGCCATCTTCATCATCCCAGCGGTCTCCATGATGAGGAGGGAGTAGTTCACCCTCGGGGCTGAGGGTATGTACCAGTAGCTATGTGTTTGATCTCTCTCTCTCTCTCGTGTTCTTGAGATGACACGATCTTGATGTACCGCGAGCTTTATTAATATAGATGAATCATATGGAGTTTTCCCCTCTCTATCTTCTTGTGATGAATTGAGTTTTCCGACTGAAGTTTTCTTATCGGATTGGGTCTTTAAAGGATTTGAGAACACTTGATGTATGTCTTGCGATGGGATATCCATGGTGACAATGGGATGTTCTATTGATCCACTTGATGTATGTTTTGGTGATCAACTTGCGGGTTCCGTGACCTTGGGAATCTATGCATAGGGGTTGGCACACGTTTTCGTCTTGACTCTCCGGTAGAAACTTTGGGGCACTCTTTGAAGTTCTTTGTGTTGGATTGAACATGATGAATCTGAAATTGTGTGATGCATATCGTATAATCATGCCCACGGGTACTCGTGGTGACATTGGAGTATCTAGGTGACATTAGGGTTTTGGTTGATGTGTATCTTAAGGTATTATTTTAGTACGAACTCTATGGCTATTCGTGACACTTATAGGGATAGCTCATAAGATTGATCGGAAAAAATAACTTTGAGGTGGTTTCGTACCCTACAATAATTTCTTCGTTTGTTCTCCGATATTTGTGACTTTGGAGTGAACTCTTTGTCGCACGTGAGGGATTTACATATGATTCAACTATGTCAGTATTGTTGAGAGAACTTGCACTAGTGAAAGTATGAACCCTAGGCCTTGTTTTCAAGCATTGCAATACCATTTTTGCTCACTTTTGTTACTTGCTACCTTGCTTTTTTTATATTTTCAGATTACAAAAACCTATATCTACCATCCATATTGCACTTGTATCACCATCTCTTCGCCGAACTAGTGCACCTATACAATTTACCATTGTATTGGGTGTGTTGGGGACACAAGAGACTCTTTGTTATTTGGTTGCAAGGTTGTTTGAGAGAGACCATCTTCATCCTACGCCTCCCACGGATTGATAAACCTTAGGTCATACACTTGAGGGAAATTTGCTACTGTCCTACAAAACTCTGCGCTTGGAGGTCCAACACGAGTCTACAAGAAGAAGGTTGCGTAGTAGACATCAAGGAGCGGCAAGATCCTAAGATTGGGGATGCCCAAGGCACCCCAATGTAATATTCAAGGAAGACTCAAGTGTCTAATCTTGGGGATGCCACGGAAGGCATCCCCTTTTCGTCTCAATCCATTGGTATGTCACTTAGAGTTATATTTTTATTCATCACACGATATGAGTTTTGCTTGGAGCGTCGTTTGCTTTAGTTTGATGTTTGTTTTTTCTTTTCCGCAATCATTGTGTGCTGGACACACCCACTTGATATAGACACAAGATCACCATAATTTATTAGAATACTCTTTGTGCTTCACTTATATCTTTTGAGCTTAGCAGTTGCTCTAGTACTTCACTTATATCTTTTAGTGCACGGTGGCGTATAGATTTTATAGAAATAATTGCACTCTAGATCTTCACTTATATTTGTTTGAGAGTTAATAAATAGTTATGGTAATTTGCATCGGTTATAAGACTAGTCCAAAAATAATAGGTATCCAATGAGTGCATAATCAAAACCATATGTAGAACATAAAAGAGAAATTGTGGGTTAATGATATTGATGTGGTAATATGAAAGCGCATGAGTGCATGATCAATGTTTAGTAAGAATATTGTGAATTAGAGGGTGTTAACTTGTTGTTCATCTAAATATTTTTTATGGCATGGTGATGATGTGTGAGCATACTTATTCCTCATTGAAATCCTAGTGTTGTTTAAGTCGGAGGTGCACGATGGTTAACTCCTCCCAACCTTCTCCCTCGGGGCATGCGAGTAGTACTTTGCTTCGAGAGAGCTAATAAAATCTTGCAATAAGTATGTGAGTTTTTTATGACTAATGTGAATCCATGGATGTACACACTCTCACCTTCTCACATTTGCTAGCCTCTTCGGTACCGTGCATTGCCCATTCTCACCTCGAGGATCAGTGCAACCTTCGCCGGTGCATCCAAACCCCGTGACATGATACGCTATGTTGCACATAAGCCTTATTATATCTTCCTCAAAACATCCACCATACCTACCTATCACGGCATTTCCATAGCCATTCCGAGATATATTGCCATGCAACTTCCACCGTTACATTATATGATCAGTACACTCATTGTCATATTGATTTGCATGATCGTAAGATAGCTAGCATGATATTTCTATGGCTTGTCCATTTTTTGATATCCTTTGCTACGCTAGATCATTGCACATCCTGGTACACTGCTAGAGGCATTCATATAGAGTCATACTATAGTTTTCATGTTGAGTTGTAAGTAAATAAAAGTGTGATAATCATCATTATTAGGGCATTGTCTCAGTGAGGAAAGGATGAAGGAGATAATGATTCCCCCAGAAGTCGGGATGAGACTCCGGACGAAAAATAAACGAAAAAAAGAAAAAAAGAAAAAAGAGAAAGAAAGGAAGAAAAAGAAAAAGAAAAAGAAAAGAAAAAGAAAAAGAAAAAGAAAAAAGAAATAAATGAGAGAAAAGAGAGAAGGGACAGTGCTACTACTTCTTTTTCCACACTTGTGCCTCAAAGTGGCACCATGTTCTACATATACAGAGTCTCTTGTTTTATCACTTTCATATGCTAGCGGGAATTTTTCATTATAGAACTTGGCTTGTATATTCCGATGACGGCCTTCCTCAAATGCCCGAGGTCTTCATGAGCAAGCAAGTTGGATGCCCACCCACTTAGCTTCAGTTGAGCTTTTAATACACTTATAGCTCTAGTGCATCCGTTGAATGGCAATCCCTACTCCTCGCATTGATATCTATTGATGGGCATCTCCATAGCCCGTTGATACACCTAATTGATGCGAGACTTTCTTCTCCACTTTTACCCCTTTGAAACCTACCACCATATTATATTCCACATTTATGCTCTATCCATGGTTCACGCTCATATATTGTGTGGGTAATAAAAAGGCTGAAGCGCTTTAAGAACTACGATCCAATTGCTTGACTTGACACCGTGGTGCTTGACATTTGTATTTATGTGGTGAAGACGGAGCCATGCCTTTCTAATATGATAAAATGAATAGGGGGTGAGCATTCTTTAAGGACCGTATATTTTGAAACTTGATGATTATGTTGCTTATGTTTATAAGTATTACTATGTTGATGTTTATTAATTCATCATTTCTGAATGATCGTACGTGCAATACATTACATGTTGGGTAGCATGTCACATCAAAAATTCTGTTTTCATTTACCTACTCGAGGATGAGCAGGAATTAAGCTTGGGGACGCTTGATACGTCTCCAACGTATCTATAATTTTTGATTGTTCCATGCTATAATATTATCATTCTATGATGCTTTTTGGGTGATTATTTACCAATTCATATTATTTTTGAGCACTAACCCATTAACCCAGTGCCCAGTGCCAGTTGTTATTTTCTGTGTGTTTTTGACTTTTCAGGTTTACAGTACCAAACGAAGTCCAATTACCCTGAAACTTTTTTTATGATTTTTTCTGGACCAAAAGAAGACCAGGAAGCTTCGGGAGGAGACCGGAGGCCCCACGAGGGAGCGAGCACACAACACAGCACGCCCAGGGGGGTGGTCGCGCCCTATTGTGTGGTGGCCCCCTCGGGCGTCCCCCGACGCCCCTCTCTGGCCTATAAATTCTAATAAATACAAAAAACCCTAGAGAGCCTCCCGAAACACTTTTTTCGCCGCCGCAAGTCTCTGTTCCGCCGTGTGCCCATCTGGAGCCCTGTTACGGTGCCCTGCCGGAGGGGCGATCGATCACGGAGGGCCTCTACATCAACCTTGCTGCTCCCATGGTGATGTGTGAGTAGTTCCCTATAGACCTACGGGTCCGTAGTTAGTACCTAGATGGCTATCTCTCTCTCTTGATCTTCAATACAAAGTTCACCACATCTTCGCGGTGATCTATTCGATGTAATCACTTTGTGTGGTGCGTTTGTTGGGATCCGATGAATTGTGGGTTTATGTTCAGGTTATTCATGAAAAATATTTGATCTTCTCAGATTTCTATTATGATTCTTATTTGCATGATTATTATAGCTTCGTAAATCTCTCTGATCTATTGAAATAGTTTGGCCAACTAGATTGATATTTCTTCAGTGAGAGGGGTGCGTTGTAGTGGGTTCAATCTAGCGGTGCTCATTTTCCCTGTGACAGAAGGGGACAAGACACCTCTTTGTATTGTTGCCACTAAGTGGGGTTAATTCATATTGATTGAGTTTTCTTTGTCTACATCATGTCATCGTTATCCAAGCATTGCTCTGTTTGTCATGAACTTAATACTTAGAGAGGCAAGCATAGAAGCGCTCTTGACGTGGAGTAATAGTAATAGGTGCAGGCAGGAGTCGGCCTATTTGTTTATGGACGTGATGCCTATATACACATGATCATTGTCGTGAATAATTATTGCATAACTATGCGCTTTTCTATCAATTGCCCAACAGTAATTTGTTTACCCGCCGTATGCCTACTACATGAGAGATGCCACTAGATAACACTATGGCCCCCGAGTCTTTTCACTTATATATTTACAAAAGCTTTCAATACCTTGCTTTCATTTATTTGTTTTTATTTTATTTTGCAATTTACTTTATTCAACTATCATCTACACACTTCATTTGCTTGCAAATAACGAGTCCAAGGGGATTGACAACCCTCTTGCCCGCGTTGGGTGCAAGTGTTTGCTTCTTTGTGTGCAGTTGCTATAGACGGGGGTTACATGCTACTCCTATTGGTTTGATATAAACCTTGGTTCTCACTGAGGGAAATACTTATATATACTGTGTTGCATCACCCGTTCCTCTTCACGGAAAACCCAACGCAGATCACAAGTATCACAGATCCATCACCAAACCTCACTCTTCCCCTCACCGTTTCATCAAATTCAGCAAACTTTTGTCGATTACAAGTCATATGGTTACTAGCCCCAGTGTCCAGATACCAAGCGACCTTGTGGCTACCCGTCAGCTTAGGCACCAATTTCTCTTCAGTCAGCAGTACTTGTTCATAGGTGATGGGTTCTGAAGGCATCACTTCACATGTCTCCAGCATGAGGAGTGTCAGGTCTTCAACCTCTTATGCTGGCGCGAAATTCGCATGCTCGCGCTTCGGCTCCGGGCAGTCAAACTGAAAATGGCCCATCTCATTACAATTGCAACACCTAACCTTTGCGATGTCAAACTTGTGGTGCTTCTTCTGCTTCCCCGCTTCCTTGCTCTCGCCGCGCCCGGCTTGTCCATGGTCACCGCGCCCACCTCCGCGACCTCGACCGCCTCCACGGCCATGACCGCCTCCACGACCACGACCGGCGTTACTTCTTTGAGCCTGGGTGAGCCTTTTTTACCATTCATCACTTGCTCAAGGTCCTGTGTCATCAACATCAGTTGGTCCTCCTTTCCACCAGAGTGACGGCGCCGCTCGCATTGGCTCTCTTTGAACGCGGCGAGGCGAATGACTGCCTCCGACACGGTCGTGGTAGTGAGGTCACCCCACTGCTCAATGGAGTTTACAATGTCCCCAAACCGGCTCGGGACGGCGTTGAAGAGGACCTCAATGATTGACTCATCTGACACCGTCTCGCCCAGCGATCGAATTTCTCCGACAAGCGTCATCAATTTCTGCGCAAACACACTGACGGACTCACCATCGTCCATTTCCATGCAATCGAGCTACCGCTTGAGTTGCTTCACTCGCCGACGTACATACGCCAGATGGCCTCCCAGGTCTCATGAGCAGTCTCATAGTTAGCCACTCCCATCATCACCGCATCCGGGACGGACTGGGAGAGAGCGGCGAACACTTCATCATCCTTGCCTTGGTCGAACTCCGCGGTGCCCTCCAACGCCGACCGCACGCCAAACGGGCGGAGCAGTACTCTTATCTTTACGGCCCACAAATCGTAGTTGGCCTCGTTGAGCATCAGATATTGGATAGGGACGTCGCCGGTCCTCGTCGGCACGCGTTGGACGGCCACAACGCCCACTTCTCCAGGCCTCCTCGCTGGCGGCGTGTACTTTCCGCCGCCATTGTCACGGCGTTGTTCTGATCCTTCTTCGACGATGTGTCTCCCATCGCTGATCACCGCCGCCGTAGTTCCTCCGATCTCCGCCGCCATGCTCCTCCTCCGTGAACCCTAGCTCTGACGCCAAATGTTAGAACTGAACCCAGGATCACACATGCATGCGAGGTGGAACAACACAATGAACAGAACTCTAAAACACGGTGAGACAGGGGAGTTTTTACGACGCGCACTGCTTGCGTCTTTTTAGCTTTTTCTCCTTTTATTCAGTTGCATAACAAACTAGCTGCCCACGATATGTGAATCCCGCGCCATCCCGCAAAAATTAACAGTGAATACAGGGCCTTCGTCGGCTGCGCATTGCTAGATAGGAATGCATCCCACCAAGATTTCACCGTGTTGAACAGAAGCCAAGGGGTTGCCCGGATAGCAAGCTCGGGCCATGAGAAGACCTTGTTCCATATCCAGACAGAGAATATGCACTTGAAGAGAAGGTGTGCAGCAGATTCTTACACGGTGAAATTTTACACCTGATTGCATATGGGGCATGTGTTGCAATTTAGCCATCCTCTCCTCTGAAGTCTACCGGTAGTCCAAATTCTTTTTTGGAGAACTAGCCAGGTCACAAGAGCAGACATCGCATATAAGTTGATCGAAGGATCGAAATGACCAAATTTGGTGGAAATAGTTTCTCATAGAAGCAGTAGCTCGCCATTTTGACAAGAGCGGGTCCTGGCCACGACGGCTCCAAGAGAAAGGGAGGCATGTCTTGATTCGTGAATATGGACGGTGTTGAGACTTAGGGTTAGGCTGTGCAACTCACAATGCATTGATCGGGTGCACTAGGCACGTATATATGATGTACAAGATGGGCCTCTACCTCAACTATACAGGAAAACTAGGAGGTGGGCCTACGACACAATATACATGCACAAATATATTCAACACCCCCCCCGCAGTCGAAGCGTCGCCAGAGACACCGAGACTGGACCGAAACTCCTCGAAGGTGGAAGTAGGCAGTCCCTTAGTCATCACATCTGCAAACTGTTGTGCGGTTGGAACATGGAGAACCCGAGTGCGACCAAGGGCTACCTGTTCGCGCACAAAGTGAATGTGGAGCTTGATGTGCTTCGTCCGGCGATGATGAACGGGGTTGGAGGAAAGGTACATGGCAGAGACGTTGTCGCAGTAGACAACCGTGGCCTGCGACACATCGTGATGCAACTCCTGAAGAAGCTGGCGAAGCCAAGTACACTCGGCGACGGCGTTCGCCATGGCGCGGTACTCAGCCTCCGCGCTGGAGCGCGACACCGTGGGTTGTCGTTTGGATGACCACGAGACGAGAGAGGGACCGAGGTAGACGCAGTAGCCTGAAGTGGAGCGCCGTGTGTCAGGGCAGCCAGCCCAATCAGCATCGGAATAGGCCACCATCTCCAGAGAGGGGGACGCCGTGAGAGTGAGTCCGAGGGACATCGTGCCACGGATATAGCGGAGAATACGTTTCACGAGCGTCCAATGGGAGTCACGAGGGGCATGCATATGAAGACACACCTGCTGAACGGCATACTGCAAATCTGGTCTGGTGAGCGTCAGATACGGGAGAGCACCAACGATGGATCGGTAAAATGGGGCATCCGACGCCGGGGAGCCATCCAGAGTAGAGACCTTGGCCTTCGTGTCGACAGGAGTAGCAACAGGATGACATTTGAGCATACCAGTGCGCTCAAGCAGCTCATGCGCATACTTCTGTTGATGAACAAAAGAAGCCGTCGGGGCGCCGAACAACCTCGATGCCAAGGAAGTAGTGGAGAACACCCAAATCCTTGATGGCAAACTCGTCACGCAGCCGGTGAGTGATCTGCTGAAGAAGGGCTGCGGAGGAGGCCGTCAGGATGATGTCGTCGACGTATAGTAACAAGTAGGCAGTCGTGTCGCCATGGTGATAGACGAACAGCGAGGCGTCCGAGTGGGTGACACGGAAGCCCACTGTCTGTAGAAAACCGGCGATACGCTAGTACCAGGCGCGAGGTGCTTGCTTGAGGCCGTAGAGAGACCGAGACAGCAAGCAGACGTGGCCAGGATGAGTGGCGTCGACGAAACCAGTGGGTTGCTCACAGTAGACCTGCTCGGCAAGGTGGCCATGGAGAAAGGCGTTGGAGACATCCATCTGATGAACCAGCCAGCCGCGAGAGACCGCAAGCTGAAGAACAGTACGGATCGTGCCCGGTTTGACCACCGGTGCAAATGTCTCGGTGAAGTCAACGCCAGCACGCTGACGAAAACCACGGACCACCCAGCGAGCCTTGTAGCGCTCAAGAGTGCCATCGGAGCAGGTCTTATGACGAAAGACCCACTTGCCGCTGATGACGTTGGCACGAGGCGGCCGAGGAACCAGCGTCCAAGTGCGATTCCGCTGAAGAGCGTCAAACTCATCCTGCATCGCGGCAAGCCAATGCGGGTCACGAAGAGCTGCCCGAGCGGATGCTGGAATCGGGGAGGGCTCGGAGGTGGATGCGGCGAGGAGGTACTCATCGCTGGAGTACCGTAGGCTCAGACGATGGATGCCGGTCCGAGACTGCGTCGTAGGATGAGGCGGCAGGTCAGGTGCCGCGGCCGGCGAGGACGAGGACGAGCCGGCCTCGGGCGAGGGGGATGAGGCAGCAGAGGCCTCTGCCGCTCCAGAGGCCGAGGGAGCCTTAGTCGACGATGGCGAGGCAGGAGAGGCCTCGGCCGCCCCAGAGGCCGAGGGGGCGGGCGACGCCGAGGGCACCGAGTCGGCGACCGCGTCGAAGGCCGGACTGCCGGGCGGCGAGGTGGCGCGGCCAGGGGCCGCAGCTCGACCCGCGTCGCGAGGAGCACCGAACCCTGGTGGCGGTCCGAGAGCTGCACGAGACCGTTCGCCAGACGGTGGCACAGAAGGGCCGCCAGTGGCCGGCGGTGAGGCGAGGGCGGCAGGTACCTCCTGAAAGGGAAACACCTTCTCGTCAAAGTAAACATGTCGCGAGGTGAACACACGGTGTGAGACGGGATCATAGCAGCGATATCCTTTGGTGTTGGGTGGGTAACCAAGGAAGACGCAGGCGACAGATCGAGGTGCAAGCTTATGAGGCGCGGTAGCGGCGATGCTAGGGTAGCAGAGACATCCGAAGATGCGAAGCTCGTCATAAGAGGGGGTGCACCGAAGAGAAGGTGGTGAGGAGCAAAGTTGCCGCGGGTGCGGCAAGGGCGAAGGTAGAGGAGAAGTGATGCAGTGGAAAGCGCGTCAGGCCAGAAGCGCGGAGGCACATGGGCGTGAAAGAGGAGCATGCGAACGCAGTCGTTAAGAGTGCGAAGAACACGTTCAGCGCGGCCGTTCTGTTGCGAAGTATAGGGGCAAGTGAGACAAAAAGTCGTGCCATGTGTGGTGAGGAGAGTGCGAACAGCCAGGTTGTCGAACTCCTTTCCGTTGTCGGTTTGGAATGCGAGAATGGGACGCCCAAACTGCGTAGAAACATAGGAGTAAAATGCAGCGAGAGTAGCAATAGTATCAGACTTACGCCGCAACGGAAAGGTCCACACATAGTGCGAAAAATCATCAAGGATGAAAAGATAGTAGAGATAGCCCGTATTACTAGTAACTGGAGACGTCCATACATCACTGTGAATCAATTCAAATGGATAGGAAGCAACATGAGAAGAGGACCTAAACGAAAGCCGAGCATGTTTGCCAAGACAACAAGCATGACAAGAGTGATCATCGATCTTATTACACGTGAATGAAAAACTTCTAAGTATATGACGAAGGGTGACGGGGTTGGGATGACCCAAACGAGCATGCCAAAGGTCCACACCGGTGGCGAGGGCGACAGGAGCGGCGAAGGTGGTGGATGTAGGGAAACGCAGCAGAAAGCAAAAAAATTCCGACCTACGCACCAGCCCAGGACCACTATGGAGACTGCATACAAGGTTTGATCATTTTCGTTACCGACTCGTAGCGCAGCGGAAGTAGAGTCGATGACGAACGGCGGTGCAGATCCCCGTAGCTAGGATTTTACAACCTCCCAACCGCGAGGATGTATACCCTCATCTGCCCCGCGGACAGCCCTCCGGGAGGCGGTCGCACAGTCCCCCGGACGGTGTCGCGGACAGCCCTTCGGGAGGACCTCCGAAACTCGGACTGTCACTCGGACAGCCCTTCGGGAGGACCTCCAAAACTCGGACGGTCACACGGACAGCCCTTCGGGAGGCACTCTCAAACTAAGACCGAAACTACGATCTCTCTACAGAGTTGCACACATACGGTATCATCTATCCAGCAGGGCTTCGCCGTCCAGAACTAGTTCCTGCCGGAACCCAGACAGCCTTTCGGCTCTACGAAACTATTTCGCTGGGAGGGAGAGAAGAATGCCAGATCATGCATGGCTTTGTGTATGAGAGCAAGAGTGTGTCTTATGGCAGCCCACACACCTCCTATTTATAGGAAACCCAAGGGGTAGGGTGGTTTTACAAGAAAACCCAAAACCCACATGGAAAGGAGTCCTTCCCAAGGACCTAAAAGGTGAAACCAAGGAACAAGGGGGACTCCATGAAGGAGTCCACCATGTGGCCGGCCACACCCTCATGTGGGGCCCCAAAATTGGCCCCTATCCATCCATGTCATCCCCAAGATCTTTTGGAGCAAAGCCCCAAAAGGTGGCTTTCCAAAAATATCCCAAAAAGCACTTTCACTATTCACGACGACATTTTTCAGCGTCTGATCGAACTGAAAATATTCATGTGGGCTTAGAACAATTCTAGTACCCATCAAAATAATTTTCAACGCGAGCCGGAACAATTCTGGTTTAGTGATTTCATCTGCGAAAAGCATCTGAAGCGGTTTCGGCAGCTCCGGAACATTTCCGGTTTTCATCCCGGAAAATTCCAGAAAGTTTCCAGAATGATTCTGGCACCCTCCAAGAATTATCAGGCATGTGCCAAAACCAATTTGACTTTATGGTATCCTCTGAAACAACTTTTCAGTTTCACCGGAACTCATCCGGTGACCTCTTTGCGGAACTTTTCCGCTGTCCGAAACTTTTCCGGCGTCCGAAACTTTTTCGGTGATTTTCTCTCAGACTCCCTGTCTAGTATTCAGCAGATAGATGACCCTTAAGCGTGTGACCCTATAGGTTCGGTGAAGCATAGACATGACCCGGAACCCCTTCCGATCGATGATCAACATCGGAGCCGTGGACACCCATATTGATCCCTATACCCACACGAATGAATATTCGAGTGAACCTCGAGTTGCCGTGTGCTATTCCTGTTGCTTCGCGATATGTTACAAATACCCGAGGTGAGACATGTTGGCATCCCCGTGGATCAACACCTTGTCCACTATGCCAGTTACCTCGTTGCCGGTATTGTTCTCTTTTCTCGTTCCCGTGTTCCGGCATCCCTGTGATCAAATCACCCTGTGTCTGGCCAGACGATGATGGATACCGTAACACCGAGAGGGCCCAGAGATATCTCTCCATCGTCGGAGGAGCAAATCCCAATCTTGAGCTATCAAGTTACTTGACATACTTTTCCATGAACCCGTAAGCCGCCGTAATAGCCACCCATTTACGGATGACGTTTAACAAACCCCAAAGTTCATGAAGCAAGCATGAAGAAACTCGATACTCTCATGGTCTAAGGAATTATGCAAACATTAACTTCCTGTGTTATTAACCATTAACTTATGACGAATGTATCTCATAGCATAACATCAATTTGGGTCGATTCAACACAAGTGTTCTACCAACAATTGTGCCCTCAAAATTGCCGGCATAGTCATGCCCATGATCAGGAAAACAGGATCATCATGCAATACTTGAGCCAGTCATAGAGGCTTGACTAGGAATACAGTTTACCATTTATTATCCCACACGTGCACATGAGTTTCCCTCCAAGCCTCGTTTTATTTGTAGACTCGAGAATCATTGCAGTTATAGCATGGAACATAAACATAATTATGAACAGGGAGATAATCAATAACATTTATTATTGCCTCTAGGGCATATCTCCTACAGACTCCCACTTGCACTAGAGTCAATAATCTAGTTAATGCTAATGCACTTTACACCTATGGCATAGTGGTGTAAAATATGCTTCGCATGTGGTATAGCCTGATGTCCAACGGATCTGACAACTTCAGCTCCGTGTGTAACTTTGCATACCCTCGCGTTTTCACGCTTTCACAAAATTCATATTTTGTGTGGACTTGGCTTTGCATATGTGTGAATCATTGGTCGAAACCAGATTCCTCAGACTGAGCTATGGAGCAACTATCTGCTATAGTGTCCCATAGACCAAAGCCTTCTTGGAACCATACTAAGTTCATGAATGAACTATATGATTCAACAACTTCTTTGTCGCTTCTCAAGCGTCAACATACTTAGCCTTTGTTATAGAATTCGCCACAGTATCTTGTTTGGAACAATTTCCAACTACCGTGCCACCATATTGTGTATCACACAAAACCCTCAATTTAAATCGAAAATCGCATGGAGCATTGATGAAGACTGTATTGATGTAACCTTTTACAACGAACTCTTCATGATCTCCGTTTGCGAGAAAACATGTCATCAGTACTGCTCTAGTACTCAATGACATCTTTCACTGTTGTCCCATGATCAGTACTTTGATCACTATGGTATCTATACTCGCAACAACTTTGGAGTATTGGACATATCTGGTTGGTTTTACATACCATGGAATACATGATTAATCCAAACACAAGAGTGTGTGGAATCTCCATCATGTATTTTACTCATCAGTGTTTTGGGACACCGAGTCTTGCAAAAACTCTTTCCATGTGACTTCGGCAAGAATCACTCCTTGGCGTTTTAAATGCTAAAAAGTTTTAGCATCTTGTCAATATGTATTCATTGCTTAGCCCCATTTAGGTAAATCTATCTCCATAGATCATCATGCCTAATATTGAGGCCATTTTAGCCTAAGCACTTCATCGAAAAACTATTTTCAAATGAAGTCCTAATTCGTGTCAAGAAATTTATTTCCAATTAACAATGTGTCAAGTACACACGGTTTTTAGAAATATTATTATGCTCCCACTTACTTTCTTGAATCACAAGCATCTTCGATACCCATTTGATGAAGTCAAACTCTTTTGACCATTTCATCAAAAACGAAGATTCCAACTCCACTTTGCTCTCTTCTGTCCATTGCTGGAACTCTGAAGTTTGCATACTTACTAGCATCCTCTGGATCGACAAATTACTTTGGACTGTATCACATATAAGTCCTAGGTTTCATTTCCATCAGATGGAAGTCCCTTTGTCATCCATGTTTCATATCTCATGATTGAAATATGTATTAATTGCTAGTTCAACCCGAACCGACTTCAAGCATCGCTACGGTGAAACAACCTCATCGCAGTCAACTCCTTGAACTTGTTATTTCAACAAGTCGAGCTTTATGGATAAAACATTTTTATCCGTATCAGTTTTTAGTTCCATAAATATTCGTTTAGACTCTAAGTCTTCCGAAAGGTGTATCAAGGTTTTAATCTTGAAACATTTATATGGAAACTATCTCGGATTGTATTGGCATTTAGCCAATTCCGGAGTCAGGGCCCATCAACGCTTCCTTGTGTATCATAGGTATACTGTTGTCCAACAACAATATCTCATTTGCGCACCTGAGAGGTTTGCACGAGCCTTGCCTACGGGGTTCAGCTGCAAGTTCGACTGAAGTCCATACATTTTATTGTAGAGACTTCCGTATCAGTCGTAGTAGGAAACTCCGGAATCACTTCCAAGGTTTCTTTCCTTTGATTTGATGACGAAGATACTGGTTATCTCGTCGAGTTGCACTGTCCTCCCACTCACCTTTTGAAAGAACTATTATCTTAAAAAAGCATACCGTTCTTTGTGGCAAACCTATTTGCCTCGGTATAGTGGTGGGGGAATACCCAATGACTTGGGATAACCTACAAAGTAGCACTTGTCTGATTTGGAATAGGTTTGTAACCTTTTACACAAGCCCCATATTCCAAATGTTAAGAAAAGATATAACATGGTTGGGCGTACCATACTATGACGTCATTTCAACAGACCCGATGGAGCTCTTTTCAGTGTAAAAGCCGCAGTCTCTAAAGCATCACTTTAAAAGGGATAATGGCAAATTTATTTATGTCATCTTTGATCTTACCATGTCATAAATGGTTCGATTACATCTACACGGACTCTCCACTTGTAGTGGTGTTCCGGGAGGTGCAAGTTATGAAACCCCTTTCACAACTCATCAGACATTCGCTAAACTTGTAACTCAAATATTCCTTTCTGCAATCGAATTGTAGAAACATAATTTTCTTGTTACAATATTTTCTTCTTCGTATCGAAAACCTTTCGAATGATTTCAAAAAATCCAGACTTACGTCTCATCAAGTAAATATCCATATATCTACTTGAGTCATTTCTGAAGATAGATAAATCCACTACTTGCAACAACATTTATTGGACTACACACATCATAATGTATGATCACCAATATGTTCTTTGCTCGTTCCTTATGGCCTGTGAACGGTATTTCAGTCACTTCACTTTTCAGAGGAAAGTTGCAAGTGTCAGATGATTCAAAATCAAACGACTTCAAAATCCATCATAATGGAATTTTCCATGCGGGTTTCTCCAATGTGACCAAATGCAGTGCCACACTTGTGTGGTATTCTTTTAGTCTTGCGACATTTAGCGTCAGTGTTATGGATGTATCATATTACCATCAATATTCATAGCATACATCCCATCCTGTATGGAAGCATGGCCCTTCATGTTATTCATAACACCGAACATCAAAAGTTCTCTTATGAATAACCTTCTTGCAAAATACCTTATGCAAAGGGCTAGAGTGTATGAAACTCTAAATGAATTATGAAAGTAAATACAGAGGTAATGTATTAATATCAATATTCATAACATACATCTCATTCATAATGAAAGTATGGCCCTTATGTTATTCATCACATCGAACATCAAAAGTTCTCTTATGAATAACCTTCTTGCAAGATACTTTATGCAATGGGCAAGAGTGTAAAACTCTAAAATGAATTATGAAAGTAAATACATAGGGAATACACTTATGGAAGGTATAGTAACATTTACTATGTTCCCTGTGTGTATCTAAACCTCATTCCTGGCTAGTCTTTCAGGCCATAGTAGTTCTTACATCGAGTTGCAACAGAATGCAATCGAGCGGGTATCTTTGTGATTAACTCACAATACCCAAGAATTAGTGATTAACATGTTTAACCATAATTTTCAAGAACTATATCTTTGACCAGCCTTTTATACATCAAAAATTTGTATGACATTCATACATGAGCTGGATATTCCAGTCTTCTTTCCTTTTGCCTTTATACTTCTAACAGTTTAACTTTCAGTATTTCTCCTACTCTCAGAAGAAGCACCCAACTTAAGAGTGGCGTTAGCCCCGGACTTCCTAGGCGTGAAAGTCTTACTAACACCCTTCGGACACTTCCTTTCTCTTTAAGTTGTTGTTTTATTCACCTTTCATCATATGACAGGCGTTCTCCTGGATCCCTCTCTTATCAGTCTTATGCATAGTAAACTCCTTTACTAATAGTTTGCAAACAAACATTGCTTTGGATATCTCATATCTTTTAGCCTTTGTCTATCTCTGAAAATAATTTTCAGATTCCATGAATATCACATAATTATCCAAACTTTCGAAGTTCGGGTCTCATGGAAGCAAACATATTGTATTTGACTGAAAAGGAATTCTAGCTTTTGGATCGAAGGACGAGAGTCACATGATCCATAGCATTAGCGGGAGAATACCAAAAGCATGCGATAGGACAAAGTCCTTCTCGGCACTCTTGAGGACTATCCTCACATTACGTTACCAACCGTAAAGTTTTAACCAGATATTTAACAGCTATTCAATTTTAACAGGGAAGGTGGAAACGCGAGCCATTATTCTACAACTATTATGCAAACCACACTTAGACAGTGTTCAAAATTAATTGCACTGAGAATTAAACAAGTTAATTCTATAGTGCGCTCCCACTCAAATCAATATCTCTCATAATTGATTGTGAGTGATTCAAGACCCGCATATCCATTCAACGTCACGGTTCGAGATGAACACCCATGGCGTGAACTTCAATCGGTAGGCAAACTTGCCGATCACATCTCTATGCGATTCTTGTTCATCTTTCGATGCGTGTGTTCCGAGCTCATGACTTTCATGCCTGAACGTCAAGACAACCAAGTGATCTCGCTGCGAGGTCTCAACTCACCCGCCTCACACATCCCTAATCGTTCGCACCCATGGAGATCATGCAATGCCCCGAAAAGTTAGGTGCCGTGACGGTGCTACACTTGGGAGAACACTAACTACTTGATATTTCAGTGAGAGATCACCCTAATAAAAAGCGACTACTGCGCAATCAAGAAGGGTGCATCATAAGGGATAAACATCTCAGGCAATTCATAATAGCATGATATGGTATAGCCCTTTCTGACGGAGAAGTCTTTCATTTCTTCGTCTCCGGCATTCGCGTCGGTGTTCACCTTCGCGAAGATTGCCACCACCTTGTCGATGCACAAGATAATATTGCTATCTCTATAGCTAATAAAATAAGTGCATTACATAAGGTTGACACGCAGGTCATTAAAGTGCAATCATATGGCTCCAGCCATCATGCCGAATCATGACACGCAGGTCATGTTAATCAATTTACATCATATAGTCATCTCATACATAATCAAATTATTATGAACACTGCTATACCACATCACATGCACATGCAAACCATCCTGCAAAACCAAGTTAGACGCCTCTAATCGGTTCATGCGAAATTTTATTTTACGTGGCTTCTAAGGTTTCGAAACAAACCGAAGCTACCAACGTCCATCATCAAGCATGATAATCCAAGTCGCTAGATTAACATTCCAGGGTGTATGAAACACGAGATAATAAAATCTCGAGCCCCATACTAAACTTCGTCATACGCGTGACCCCCGTGCAGATCACATCTGCATTGCCCTTTCGTCTGCAAAATTTCATCTTTCTTTTTAACTACGGTGGAATTCAATGAACTGTTAGCACTTCGTTGATCAATCAGGATCGCGGATTGCCAGAACATTGAAACTCCACCATACTGTTATCAAGATCAGAAATATGCAAATTCGAGGGAAGCAACAAGAACATCGGGTAACGGACTTCATCTGCTACCCGCACAAATAATTTTCAGCAATAGATCTCATCTACTACCTAATTATATTGTGCAACACCCATACATCTCTATGTATTCTAGATCGCAACCTGCATCTACGCATAGCACGGCTCTTGATGCCACTGTAGGGAAACGCAGCAGAAAACAAAAAATTTCCGACCTACGCACCAGCCCAGGACCACTATGGAGACTGCATACAAGGTTTGATCATTTTCGTTACCGACTCGTAGTGCAGCGGAAGTAGAGTCGATGACGAACGGCGGTGCAGATCCCCGCAGCTAGGATTTTACAACCTCCCAACCGCGAGGATGTATACCCTCATCTGCCCCGCGGACAGCACTCCGGGAGGCGGTTGCACAGTCCCCCGGACGGTGTCGTGGACAGCCCTTCGGGAGGACCTCCGAAACTCGGACTGTCACTCGGACAGCCCTTCGGGAGGACCTCCAAAACTCGGACGGTCACACGGACAGCCCTTCGGGAGGCACTCTCGAACTAAGACCGAAACTACGATCTCTCTACAGAGTTGCACACATACGGTATCATCTATCCAGCAGGGCTTCGCCGTCCAGAACTAGTTCCTGCCGGAACCCAGACAGCCTTTCGGCTCTACGAAACTATTTCGCTGGGAGGGAGAGAAGAATGGTAGATCATGCATGGCTTTGTGTATGAGAGCAAGAGTGTGTCTTATGGCAGTCCACACACCTCCTATTTATAGGAAACCCAAGGGGTAGGGTGGTTTTACAAGAAAACCCAAAACCCACATGGAAAGGAGTCCTTCCCAAGGACCTAAAAGGTGAAACCAAGGAACAAGGGGGACTTCATGAAGGAGTCCACCATGTGGCCGGCCACACCCTCATGTGGGGCCCCAAAATTGGCCCCTATCCATCCATGTCATCCCCAAGATCTTTTGGAGCAAAGCCCCAAAAGGTGGCTTTCCAAAAATATCCCAAAAAGCACTTTCACTATTCACGACGACATTTTTCAGCGTCTGATCGAACTGAAAATATTCATGTGGGCTTAGAACAATTCTAGTACCCACCAAAATAATTTTCAACGCGAGCCGGAACAATTACGGTTTAGTGATTTCATCTGCGAAAAGCATCTGAAGCGGTTTCGGCAGCTCCGGAACATTTCCGGTTTTCATCCCGGAAAATTCCAGAAAGTTTCCAGAATGATTCTGGCACCCTCCAAGAATTATCAGGCATGTGCCAAAACCAATTTGACTTTATGGTATCCTCTGAAACAACTTTTCAGTTTCACCGGAACTCATCCGGTGACCTCTCTGCGGAACTTTTCCGCTGTCCGAAACTTTTCCGGCGTCCGAAACTTTTTCGGTGATTTTCTCTCAGACTCCCTGTCTAGTATTCAACAGATAGATGACCCTTAAGCGTGTGACCCTATAGGTTCGGTGAAGCATAGACATGACCCGGAACCCCTTCCGATCAACGATCAACATCGGAGCCGTGGACACCCATATTGATCCCTATACCCACACGAATGAATATTCGAGTGAACCTCGAGTTGCCGTGTGCTATTCCTGTTGCTTCGC
This sequence comes from Elymus sibiricus, assembly GCA_039707655.1. NCBI lineage: Eukaryota > Viridiplantae > Streptophyta > Magnoliopsida > Poales > Poaceae > Elymus > Elymus sibiricus. The sequence continues at coordinate 346,759,753 of CM077669.1, read as the reverse complement.
GATATGTTACAAATACCCGAGGTGAGACATGTTGGCATCCCCGTGGATCAACACCTTGTCCACTATGCCAGTTACCTCGTTGCCGGTATTGTTCTCTTTTCTCGTTCCCGTGTTCCGGCATCCCTGTGATCAAATCACCCTGTGTCTGGCCAGACGATGATGGATACCGTAACACCGAGAGGGCCCAGAGATATCTCTCCATCGTCGGAGGAGCAAATCCCAATCTTGAGCTATCAAATTACTTGACATACTTTTCCATGAACCCGTAAGCCGCCGTAATAGCCACCCATTTACGGATGACGTTTAACAAACCCCAAAGTTCATGAAGCAAGCATGAAGAAACTCGATACTCTCATGGTCTAAGGAATTATGCAAACATTAACTTCCTGTGTTATTAACCATTAACTTATGACGAATGTATCTCATAGCATAACATCAATTTGGGTCGATTCAACACAAGTGTTCTACCAACAATTGTGCCCTCAAAATTGCCGGCATAGTCATGCCCATGATCAGGAAAACAGGATCATCATGCAATACTTGAGCCAGTCATAGAGGCTTGACTAGGAATACATTTTACCGTTTATTATCCCACACGTGCACATGAGTTTCCCTCCAAGCCTCGTTTTATTTGTAGACTCGAGAATCATTGCAGTTATAGCATGGAACATAAACATAATTATGAACAGGGAGATAATCAATAACATTTATTATTGCCTCTAGGGCATATCTCCTATAGTGGAGGCTTTGGAGTGAACCGGGTAGAGGTCGTCAGGGCTGTCACATCGGTGGAGCACCATCCGGGTACGAGCGTCCTTGACAGAGAAACCAAACATGTCAAATTCGACAGTAACTGGATTTTCACGTGTAAAGTATTTAACAGAAACAAGATTTTTAATAAGATCGTGTGAAACTAAGATGTTAGATAAAGAGAGGGGTGTAGAAGTGGAAGGAAACGATGCATGTCCTATATGAGTAATGGGAAGAGAGGAACCGCCACCGACGGTGATGCGAGTAAAGGTGTTGACAGGATAGGAGGTGTGGAGGGTACCGGGATGAGCAGCCATGTGAGCCGTTGCGCCGGTATCCATGTACCAATCCCGCCGCCCGTGTAGTTAGTCGGTGTGGGGGCGGAGTGCGGGGCAGCCAACAAGGCCGGATCCCAAGGCGCTGGTGGAAGCGCGGGAGCCGGGAACTGTGGTGGAGCCAGTAGGGACAACGGCGACAGCCCTCCTGGCTGCGGTGGCTGGCCGAAGGAGAGGGGCCCGTAGGGCGGCACATACGGTCGCGGTGCGGCATAGAACGCCTGATGCGAGAGGAGCCGTGAGCCGAGGATGCCCGGAGCAGGTGCGCGGGGAACCGACATGGAGTAGGCGTGCACGACGCCAGTCCAGGGATTCTGGCCGGCGTACCACGGGGCCGGCTGGGTCGGCTGCTGCGGACGGGCGCCTCCCTGAGCGCCGTTGGGCTGCTGCTGTTGCTGACGGCGCCCACCGCATCGACCACCGCGCTTACCCCCACCGCCCTGAGCAGTGTTGGTAGGGGGAGCCGGCTGCTGCGGCGGGAAGGGAGCCGGTGCCTGCGGGAAGGCCGGCGGGTGCGGGAAGCCGGGCGCGGGGCGCGGCTGAGGAGCCGGCGGCGCGGGGCCACCGCGGGTGCCGGTGGTGAGGGCGGTGTGAGCGGCCCGGGACCGCGTCATCTTCATCCGGCGCTCCTCAAGCTTGAGGTACGCGATCACCTTAGGGAAGGTGGGATCCGGGATGAGCGTGAGGTTGGAGGCGGCGTTCCCGAAGTCCTCGTTGAGACCGGCGGTGAGGGTGCTGATGAGGAACTCATCGCCGATCGTCGATCGCGGAGCTCGTCGGCAAGCTTTTTGAGGCGCATGCAAAAATCATCGATAGATGAGTCAAGCTGCTGGCACCCATAAAACTCGCCGTGAAGGAGAACCTTGCACTGAAGCTTGTTGTCGGTGAAGAGGCCGTTGAGCTTGGTCCACACGGCGTAAGCGTCATCGTCGTCAGCCACCACCGTGTGGAAGAGGTCCTTGGAGATGGTGAGGTAGAACCAACGGATGATGGTGGCGTCGAGGATCATCCAGTCCTCGTCGTTCACCATGAGCCGAGAGTCCACGGTGCCATCAACGTGACCGTGGAGTAGATACTCACGGAACACCAAGGAGAAGTACCTCCTCCAGGTGGAGTAGGATGCGGTGGACTGATCGAGGATCACCGGAACGCGTTCGAAGATGTTGAGATCGCGAACAAGGGCAACGTCCGGGCCGGCGAACGGGTTACTGCCGGAGGAGACCGAGGAGACCGGGGAGGCCATGGCAGCGACGGGTCAGTGGAGGGGGATGAGGGTGCGGAAGCGATGAAGAGCGGAGGCACACGGCGGCGGCGGCGACTGAGAGGAGCGGCGGCGGCGGTGTGGAGCGGCGGCAGATGGTGGGGGTGGGGGTGCGGCAACACACGGCGGCGGCGGCGGCTAGAGGAAGCGGCGACAGCAGCGGTGTAGGGCGGCAGCAGGAGGGATGGCAGCGACGGCACCCGACGACAGCGGCGGCTTGAGGAGCGGCGGCGATGGCGTGGTGCGGCGGCGGCAAGATGCGACGGCGGCGGCGCAAGGAGGAGCGCGGCGACTATGTTAGGATCGTGAGAAAAACTGATACCATGTTGAGACTTAGGGTTAGGCCGTGCAACTCACAATGCATTGATCAGGTGCACTAGGCACGTATATATGATGTACAAGATGGGCCTCTACCTCAACTATACAGAAAAACTATGAGGTGGGCCTACGACACAATATACATGCACAAATATATTCAACAGACGGCATCAACATTCTGAGTATACAGCCTAGTAGCATCTACTGGAAGTGTGGAAAAGACATGCAAATGGGCATAGCAGTTCCCATGCAACCTTGCCGGGCGGGTGCTTTGGATTGGATTCATGCGCGGGCCGTCGGACACGGAGCCTGATCGGGGTCAAACCAAACTTCAGACTCGAGCCACTGCATGCATATGCTGCTTCCGGTGGGGACACGGACAGCTCACACCGTCGCCGTCGCAGCCGCGGCCGGCGGTGATTCCGAGATCAGCCGAGAATTGACAGCCACCGCGCGCGCATGCCCATCAGTCACCGCATCCGCATGATTGAGAAATAATTAAAGTGCAGCACGCCTCCATTAGACCATCAGGTAGTACACGTACTCTCCGCTCCGCTGTGTTTGTAGTCTGCAGCGAGCCACGTAGTACAAGTACACTCCATTTATCTGGTGCTTCCAACAAATAATACTAATACTAGACAGTCAATATATATAATAAAAACAGTTAAAGGAAACTCTTGTGTCGCGTCAGACAATCACATCGACCCCTGCATTATACGGGCAGGCCGGCAGGCGATGGAGCACATGGGAGACAGGACGGGACACGGCTCGTCGGCGCGCGACGCTGTACAACACCAAAATGGCAAAGCGAACGTGGCTCGCAAAAGCTGAGCTAGTCCTTCTAGGCAGGATGAAGAACCGATCGAGATGGATGGCCATGAAGGTTTCCCCTCCCCTGCTAGCTCTCGATCGGGTTCGTTTTTCCCATCACATGGATGAACTGCCCCTGCGACGTAGAGCTGTATGGATAATTGGTGCATGGATCTGGCCTGGCCCTGGGCGGCCCGTACGTATCCTACCACCCACCAGTGCAAATCTCCTGCATGCATGCATGCGACGCGTACGGCCGTGGCGCGTGGTGGCCATGCCGTGCAGGCGGGAAAAGCCTATTCGCCGCTCGTTGCGAAGCGGTGTCGGGGCTTCGCACAGGATACCCAGCGATCGTTCGGGAGTGGGCCGGCCCGTTTACCTGTTCCCACGCCCCCGGTTTTGGGAACCTTCTAGAGGTTCCCAGCTGGTTTTTTCCGGTTTTGGGAAACTTCTAGAAGGTTCCCTGAACCGGTTTTTCTTTATTTTCGTTTTCTTTTTTCTTTATTCTTTTCTGTTTCTGTTTGAAAAAATGTTCTGGATTTTCAAAAAATGTTCCGGATTTTCAAAAATTGTTCTTCAAATTCGAAAATTGTTTTTTTTAGAAAAATGTTCTGGATTATCAAAAAATGTTCTGGATTTTCAAAAATTGTTCTTCAAATTCGAAAAATGTTTTTGCTTTTTAGAAAAATGTTCTGGAGTTTCGAAAAATGTTCTGGATTTTCAGAAAATGTTCTTCAAATTCTAAAAATGTTTTTTATTTTTTTTAAAAAATGTTCTGGATTTTCTAAAAATGTTCGGAGTTTTCAAGAAATGTTCTGGATTATCAAAAATTGTTCTTCAAATTCGAAAAATGTTTTTTCTTTTTAGAAAAATGATCTATATTTCAAATAGTTGCCGTTTTTCAAAAACATTTATAAATTAAAAAATTGTTCGGGATTTTCCAAAAATGTTAGGTATTTTAAAACAATGTTCGGTATTTTCAAAAAAATGTTTGCTATTTTCAAAAAATGTTAGGTATATTTAAAAGATGTTCGAAATATCAAAATTTTGTTCAATTTCTTAACTAAGTTTGTGTTCGAAAATTGTTCTTAAATTTTGAAAAATGTTCTTGCTTTTAAAAAATGTTCCAAATTTCAAAACTTATCGTTTTTCAAACTTCGTTAAATTCAATAAATGTTCTGGATTTAAAAAAAATGTTCTTCAAAGTCGAAACATGTTGTTGCTTCAAATACGAAAAGAAAAGGAAAAAGGAAAGAAAAAAACGAACAAAAAAAGAAAAGAAAATAAAGGAAATAAGCATAAAAGGAAAAAAAATTCCTATATAACTTGTTCTTGCTTTCCCAAAATTAAAATATGTTCTTCATTTCCAAAAAGTGTCCGATTTATAAATGTTTTAGAAGCAGTACAATCATTCTTTAGAAAACAGTACCAGGAACAGCCAAATGTACAGTCAAAAGCCTAGAAACAGTGAAACAGAAACAGTCAAACACGAAGTGCGGCCCAGAAAGCCCGCTAATCTGGCTGCTCTGTGCGAAGCGGCGTCTAGTTGACGCAGAACGCGTCGTATAGGACCTCCCGTGCAGGCGATCGATGGCGGGTCGCGTTGTGTGGCAGTGGGCCGAAATCACTATTCTGACCTTATCAGCAATCTTTGTCACAAATTGAACTCGACATGAAAGTATTTCACGATCTGACCCTTTTAGCAACGCCACAGCCCATGGCGTTTCTGCCCAACTTAGAAACGCCGAGCTATCTCGCGTTGCTGCTCCACATGGAAACGCCGAGCTATACCGCGTTGCTTCTCCATATAGAAACGCCAAGGGCTTTGGCGTTTCTGCCCTATATGGAAACGCCATTGACGTTGGCGTTTCATATGTGATAGTACTCCACCGCTCGATCGGCAGGAGCATATGTATTGATTAGCGCAGACCGAACCGGCGCCCTGCTGGATAAATAAGCCTAGAGTAGATAGTAAAGCTGACGGCCGGAGGGAGCAGTATCTTATGCGCCCGGCCACAACTTTGTCGACTCACACGAGCAGATCCAGTTGATTCTGCTGCTATCATCCAAACGAACGCTACAAATCAAGTGCATGTCCCATCTCGGGCAAATGTACGGGAAATACTAGAAAACAGGCACTGTAGCTGGCTGCCCATGCGTCATTGTCAGCGGCTCAGTGCGCAGTTAAAAAGCAGAAAAAGGAGCAGCGGTGGCTGGCTGCCCATGCGTCCGAGACCTGGTGAGCTAATTGAGTACTACAAGCTACATCTGCGGTACCGTATGACCTGGTGAGCTAATTGAGTACTACAAGCTACATTTGCCAGTGGTGGGACATGCACTTGATTTGTAGCGTTCGTTTGGATGATAGCAGCAGAATCAACTGGATCTGCTCGTGTGAGTCGACAAAGTTGTGGCCGGGCGCATAAGATACTGCTCCCTCCGGCCGTCAGCTTTACCATCTACTCTAGTTTTATTTATCCAGCAGGGCGCCGGTCGGTCTGCGCTAATCAATACATGCTCCTGCCGATCGAGCGGTGGAGTACTACCACGTATGAAACGCCAACGTCAATGGTGTTTCCATATAGGGCAGAAACGCCAAAGCCCTTGGCGTTTCTATATGGAGAAGCAACGCGGTATAACTCGGCGTTTCCATGTGGAGCAGCAACGCAAGATAGTTCGGCGTTTCTAAGTTGGGCAGAAACGCCACGGGCTGTGGTGTTGCTAAAATGGTCAGATGGTGAAATACTTTCATGTCGAGTTCAATTTGTGACAAAGATTGCTGATAAGGTCAGAACAGTGATTTCGGCCGTGGCAGTGGCAGTGGCAGCGCATGTGGACTGTCTCGGCCGGTGGAGGCCGGCGCGCGCGATGGATCGGCGTCGCTCTGGATGGAGCCTCGCTCGAGGCTCTGCACCGGACTGGACCACCAATAATGGACAGGGAGGAACATGCGGCAGCACAGTGCATGCCGTGCTCGATTGTGCGCGCGGCTTTGCACGGCGTCGCCACATGCGCTCCTCTGCCACCATTCCCCCCGATCCAGCCGGCCCACCGCCAGAGCTCGGAGCATACGGTTGCACTTCCTCATTTTTTTTTCTGGTTCACTCTTCACTGGCTGGATGTATCTATGTAGCTAGTGGTTTCTTCCTGTGCATACATGGTACTGCTTCTACTAGCTTTTCTATTTTGAGATGCTGCCTCTACTAGCTTGCTGGGTCGATGAGGGCTTGGGCCTAGCACGGGCGACCACGGCTGGTAAGCGATTGGGCTTTCTGGTGGCCTGCTGAGTGTCTGTCCTTCGCTAGCTAAGGTCTACACTTGATTCTCAAAAAAAAAAAAAAAAAAAAAAAAAAAACTAAGGTCTACACTTTTCACTTCACCGGTACATTTGTCTAAAAAGAAGAAGTTCACCAGTACATGTGTTTTTTTCTCTCTCAACAAAAAAAACAGAACCATTACTTGTCTCCGTCTTTCTTTCGTGCAGCTAATTAATTAATCTCTAATACGCAGCAAAATAAACAGCAGACCGAAAAAATATCTTCACATGGTCACCCCTCACCAGTCTCATTCTCCAGCTCAAGCGGCAGATGTTCAACGTAGAATGACAACATGGTGGCAACAAGGGGGACATCTCTCTCACGTCTACTGACCGTTGATTAGAACATGTACGGCGGAGGACAGGCCCTGCCCGTGCAGAAATTTCATCGCCAGGCCTGGTTCTAAACCAAGCGGCGCCGTCGATCCCGAGATCAACGGCGAAACCGCGACGCAAACCCCTATTTTCCGGCAGAGACCAGGAAAAGATTCTCCATCCGCGAGAGCGACTCTACGCTACATACTTCATGAGAAAGGAGAAAAGCCACAGGGAAATTAAAGTTGCCCCGCTGCACTGCATTGCATTGCACATACCCGACACTGACGCCTTTCAGTGGCGGACGGCGGCGACTGAATAGACGGCTCGTCAGAGAAAGTGGCCACGCTTAAAGGAGGGCACTCGCGCGCGCACGCACGAACCGCAGTAACCGATCGATCAATCGATCGACCGGGACATGCATGATAGGGCCATTCATGCTCCATTGCTCCTGCACACTCTTGTTGCTCATGCTCCATTGCTCCTCTATGACTCCATGCCTTTTGTTCTGTCCTTTCTTTAGCAGACGCCATGCCTATTTGACTGTGGGAACCTTGATGATTTCACTCACGCCAGCAGGCCACTTGATATATGTATAGTGCGTATGCAAACATGATTTTCAGATTTTAAATTCAACTGTATCTTTGAGTCAGGCAGACTCCTCAACGCTCAATGTTTAGAAACTTATTAGGGTTGACAATTTTGCACCATACTAAGCTTCTCCTCCATGTCCACGGTTCTGAAGAAATGTTGTTCCATGACATATTAGTTGGTACTCCCTCCGTAAAGAAATATAAGCGCATTTAGATCACTAGTATCTTTTGCCTATTACTCGCACCCCGTCTCTTCTTTCCTGAACGACCATAACTAGGTCCCACTATTTGATCATTGTTAGAAAATTAGGTTTTCTGGTCTACCCCCTATTCCTCTGCGCTTATCCGTACCGTCGCTCACAATTCGCATATCTGAGGCTAGGGGGTAGGGACCTTCTTATACTGTCTTTCCAAACGGTTCACCTCTTATACAGATAAAATTCCTAGTCTTTTCAACTAGTTTTCGGGGTAGACTCCAGATCAAATTACCAACCATGATCATATTTGTCTGTTAACGGATTCTACCCGTTATGTCCCCGGAGCACACGCTTGTGAGCAACGCGCCATAATAGAGTATAAATTCCTCTAATTATGTAGATCAACATTAGGGTTGTAATCTAACTATACGATCTAGCTCCTTCCGATTATCACTATACCTGGGTAGTCTTTCCAATATAAATAGTATATTGTATTCCACTGATAATCGACCAGCTTCCTTAAGCATATAACTCAAGTACGTTCCAACAAGTGATAATCATGTAAAGTAATTCCATGCATAAATACATGTATAATTCGATAATGAGGTATTTCAAATATTAGTAATTCCTAGTAATTTGAATATAGTTGCAGGACACATAATTCTAACATCTCCCACTTGTCCAAAACGATCATTCAAATATTCGTAAATCCATAGCCTTAACATGCTTACCAAATACTTCATGACTAGTAAGCTAAGTCAAGGGGTCAGCAATCATATTAACACTACGTTGAAAACCCACAAGAAAATATGTGATACTTTCCCTCAATATGTGTTCTTTGTGACAATTCAGAGCCCTAGAGACCTTAGTTTCTGCCTAATTATTCCAGCATAGCTGTCCTCAGCGCCTCTCGAGTATTATTTCCTCGAGTCTAATTCAACCTTTACATGTACTTTGAGTATTTTGTTTCCTCAAGTGAAGTTCCATATCAATTATTTTCCATCACATGTATTAGTAATATGGTAATTCCACATCATGTCAAATAGAAAATAACCATGTTGAATAAATTTTTCAAAACCACGTAAATATAAAATCCAATCAGCAAATGAAGTTCCATAAGTAACCATGTTTGAAAGAAATTCCTGACTTTTGTTAGTGAACCTGCACCATATTAGTACTACAAAAAAATTTGAATATGCGTACCTGGACTTATTTCTCATCTCAGAGATACAATAATATCCTCCTCAAAGTGTTTAACTTTAGTATATATATTCCAAAACAAGTGATAGGTTGTGGTGCACTTTCCACAATCTAATATAATGTGTGACATTCCCTTAGCTTCTCATCTTTCCTTCCACTGCTTGAATGCATCATAAATTTCGGAAGCTAAGGTATGATTGTATAACGAAGATATAGTAAATTTCAACACCATGTATTATCCCTTTTTCCTTGGGAGTTCAAAACATAATTCTTCACCGAGTTTGGTTCCAGGTACGTTAACAAGTTTGCAATTTTTCATAGAAAATATTTCAAAAACATGCCCTATGTAGTTTCACTCCCAAAACATAGGAAGCTTCAAACATTCCTTTCATATGAAAATTCAAACACGGCCGAGCTTTCACTTCCATCAATGTGACTTTATCATTGCAAACAACAAAACAATGTTAACGTATACAATAATAATGCAAAAAAATGTAACTCTTGCATTTGTAGATGACCGCCTTGCTTCAATTTTGAAAATCATATGACCTGCTATTCATTGATGTGAAGCTTGTTATAAGACCATACATTAATGTATTCAATTTGCAAACCATGTCTTTAGTTCCTCTTTCCCAAAATTCCAGGAGAGAGAGTTTCCACAAAGTATATTTCCATTTGTGTAAAGAACTGAATAACAAGAATGACATTATAATATTCCACTGAACCAAAATTTCCTTACAAACAATGGGCTTGCGGTTGTTTGGTATGATAATAACTTTCCAAACTATATACTTCATCATTGAGTTTATACCTTCCCGCATTTCTTCCACCCATAGTTGACATTGATGAAATTTTTTAACCCTTTTAAAGAGACTTTCTCTAAAATTTCGAGTGACATCCCCCAATAACACACAACAATTATCCAAACATGATATTCCAAGCTAATTCCTCCCACTTATCTTAAGTATGTTAGTATCGGGAGTTTCACTTGTTTCCTTTGGGGTCTAGATTATATTCCAATATGATTGTCAATAGTTCCACCCTTGATCATAAAAATAATTGTGTTCCTACTTTTCCACTAGTTTGATCCACTAGAATAACCATTAGAAAGTTCCTGGTGTGTGCTTTGTAGTAATTAAGAATTTTCTCCCAAAATAAAAAGATTCCATTCGAGTCTACAAACCATAAGGAGTGACTATCTGATATAGACAAACAACAGTATATATGCAATGCTTCTTCCAAAAAATGGTTGTAAAAGAATTAAATTCTTCCACTTAACTGCGGAGTGTACGGTCTATTACACGGGTGACTAGTTCCATGCTCTGTACATGTTCAATTGATGTATTCCTGAAGTGTACTTCCCCACCAATCATTTGTTAAAACTTTTAATCTTTTAATCAACTAATTTCCGCTTTGATGCAAAATGTGACCAACATAATAAAACCTTTCGACTTGTATAATGAAAGGTAAACATAACCATATAGAGTATAACCATATAAATAATCTGACCTCTATTGAGAGTTTAGAAACAATACCATAACTATATCCAAATAAATAGCAATGTGAAGCCTCCCTTTTTTACCTTCCACCTTCATAAAAGGTGTATGAATAAAAAAGATCATATATGCTTCACATGTACCATAGTCCTCCCACTAAAGTTTAAAATTCCAGAATCAATAAGCCTCTTGATCTAGTTCCAGGATAAGTGACGAAGTCGTTGATGATGTAGATAATAAGATTCCAAGCATGTGTTCCAATTGTCAGTATTCCTCCATATGGAGTTATCCTTGACAAATATAAGCAATTTGGTTTGCCAACTTCCAATGGAAATCAAGAAACAAGACCATTGTGTGAAAGTCCGTAATGCACTAATTTAACCATTGAGCAATATTTCCACTCTTCCTTTTCAAATAGTATGTCATAATAAATAGATTCCAAAGATAGAACAATAAAGCAAATACCATGTCGCTGAAGTTGCATAGGGTGTCCTATAACAATAATAGTTTTCCTCCACAAGGCAGTTTCATGGCATAATTTCCATTCTAGAGTACATCAATTTTCCTTTGAAATTGTTGCATGCCAATAAAGTTGCTATGGTATTCCAACAATAAATGATGTATATAAACCAACACCATAATCCAACAACAAATGAAGAGCAAATTTCCTTGTTCATAGAGTTGTTTCTACCTTACTCCATAAATAAGTGATGCTCAATAATAGATACTTCTCTAAATTCCATCTCATGCAAGGGCGGTATCAATTAGCACATGTTTCCTCTACTTCCTCTTTGCCAATTCCACTGATAAAACAATATATTCCAGAGTGTAGATAATTTTCCATGCAATCTGCTTGCTCACATGGTAGACAAGCCAAAGAACAATGTAATGATCCCAAAGAAATATGCAAGTAATTTGATATGCATATACCAAGTGTCGGTGTCAAAACCGGCGGATCTCGGGTAGGGGGTCCCGAGCTGTGAGTCTAGGAACGATGGTATCAAGGGGACGAAGGAGACGACGTTTACCCAGGTTCGGGCCCTCCTATGGAGGTAAAACCCTACGTCCTGCTCAATTATATTGATGGTATGAAGGTTACAGAGTTGATCTACCTCGAGATCGACTAGCTAAAACCCTAGATGAGTTTCTCTGTCCTACGATCTAAAACCCTCTGGCTTATGTAGACACCAGGGGTCATTAGGGTTACACATGGTCGGTTGCCCACCGGAGGGAAAAACATGCTTAATCTACTATCTCCAACTTGACAGACACGCCACGGCTCCTGAGTTCTCCTCCCTGGCGACGGGGCCTTCGATCAATCCCATACTCAGCGAGCGGCCCACGAGCCCGGCCTATGAGAAATAAGTCGGCAGTCTGAGGACCCCTTAATCCCGGACTCCCTCAGTAGCCCCCGGACTAGCCTCCAATGCCGAGGTATATCCGGACAATCTTGCGTGTTGAAGTCTTCGGCTTGCGAGGCGAGCCCCTCTATCCCTTCTTGCTCGGCAATCATCCCGTCATCAAAGAATTCTCAAACGCTGAGAATTTGCGGGACCCACTGCTACTTCTTGAGCTTGCGTTGGTTTTCCCTTGAAGAGGAAAGGGTGATGGAGCAAAGTAGATAAGTATTTCCCTCAGTTGTTGAGAACCAAGGTATCAATCCAGTAGGAGATACAAGCAAGTCCCCAATCTTCGCACCTACACAAACAATCAAACACTTGCACCCAATGCTATAAAGGGGTTGTCAATCCCTTCACGGTTACTTGCAAGGATGAGATCTGATAGAGATAGATATAGAAGATTACTAGAACGAAAAGTAAAACAAAAGTAAAAAGATTGCAGCAAAGTATTTTTGGTATTTTTGGTTTATAGATCTGAAAATATAATATGGAAAATAGACCCGGGGGCCATAGGTTTCACTAGAGGCTTCTCTCTTGAAGGAAAATAATACGGTGGGAGAACAAATTACTGTCGAGCAATTGATAGAAAAGCGCATAGTTATGACGATATCCAAGGCAATTATTATGCATATAGGCATCACGTCCGTGTCAAGTAGACCGAAACGATTCTGCATCTACTACTATTACTCCACACATCGACCGACTCCTGCCTGCATCTGGAGTATTAAGTTCATGAAGAACGGAGTAACGCATTAGGTAAGATGACATGATGTAGAGGGATAAACTCAAGCAATATGATGAAAACCCCATCTTTTTATCCTCGATGGCAACAATACAAATACGTGCCTCGCTACCCCTACTTTGTCATTGGGTGAGGACACCGCAAGATTGAACCCAAAACCAAGCACTTCTCCCATTGCAAGAATTACCAATCTAGTTGGCCAAACCAAACCAATAACTCGAAGAGACTTGCAAAGATATGAAATCATGCATATAAGAATTCAGAGAGGATTCAAATAATATTCATAGATAATCTGATCATAAACCCACAATTCATCGGATCTCGACAAACACACCGCAAAAGAGTATTACATCGGATAGATCTCCATGAAGATCATGAAGAACATGGTATTGAAGAACATAGAGAGAGAAGAAGCCATCTAGCTACTAGCTATGGACCCGAAGGTCTGAGGTGAACTACTCACGCATCATCGGAGGGGCAATGGAGTTGATGTAGATGCCCTCCGTGATCGAATCCCCCTCCGGCAGATTACCGGAAAAGGCTCCAAGATGGGATCTCACGGGAACAGAGGATTCCGGCGGCGGAAACGTATTTTCGTGGCTCTTTTGGTATTGGGGGAATATTTGGGAATTTATAGGCCGAAGATTAGGGTTGGAGGACCTGCAGGGGGCCACAAGCCAGGGGGACGCCCCCCCTAGGGCGCGCCCTGCAGGCTTGTGATCTCCCGGCAGGTCTCCTGCCTTCATCTCCAAGTCTGGCAGGTTTCTTCTGGTCCAGGAAAAATCATTGCGAAGATTTTATTCCGTTTGGACTCCGTTTGATATTCCTTATCTGCAATACTCAAAAACAAGGAAAAAACAGAAACTGGCACTAGGCACTAGGTTAATAGGTTAGTCCCAAAAATAATATAAAATATCATATTAATGCATATAAAATATCCAAAACAGATAATATAATAGCATGGAACAATCAAAAATTATAGATACGTTGGAGACGTATCAAGCATCCCCAAGCTTAATGCCTGCTCGTCCTCGAGTAGGTAAATGATAAAAACAGAATTTTTGATGTGGAATGCTACCTAACATATTTATCCATCTAATATTCTTTATTGTGGCATGAATGTTCACATCCATAAGATTCAAAACAAAAGCTCAATATTGACATAAAAACAGTAATACTTCAAGCATACTAACAAGCAATTGTGTCCTTTCAAAATAACATGGCCTTAGAAAGTTATCCCGACAAAATCATATGGTCTGGCTATGCTCCATCTTCCCCACACAAAGTATCTAAATCATGCACACCCCCGATGACAAGTCAAGCAATTGTTTCACACCTTTTATGTTCTCAAACCTTTTCAACTTTCACGCAATACATGAGCGTGAGCCATGGATATAACACTATAGGTGGAATAGAATATGGTGGAGGTTGTGTGGAAAAGGAGAAGATAGTCTCACATCAACTAGGCGTATCAACGGGCTATGGAGATGCCCATCAATAGATATCAATGTGAGTGAGTAGGGATTGCCATGCAACGGATGCACTAGATCTATAAGTGTATGAAAGCTCAAAAAGAAACTAAATGGGTGTGCATCCAACTTGCTTGCTCACGAAGACCTAGGGTAATTTGAGGAAGCCCATCATTGGAATATACAAGCCAAGTTATATAATGAAAAATTCCCACTAGTATATGAAAGTGACAAAAAATAGGAGACTCTCTATCATGAAGATCAAGGTGCTACTTTGAAGCACAAGTGTGGAAAAAAAGGTAGTAACATTGTCCCTTCTCTCTTTTCTCTCACTTTCTTTTTGTGGGCATCTTTGGCCTCTTTTTTTTAGTTGGGCTTTATTGGCCTCTTTTATTATTTGTAAAGTCCGGAGACTCATCCCTACTTGTGAGGGAATCATAGCTTCCATCATCCTTTCCTCTCATGGGACAATGCTCTAATAATGGTGATCATCACACTTTTATTTACTTACAACTCGATACCTACAACATGATATGACTCTATATGAATGCTTCCGGTGGTGTACCGGGATGTGCAATGATCTAGCATAGCAAATGACATCAAAAAAACGGACAAGCCATGAAAACATCATGCTAGCTGTCTTACGATCATGCAAAGAAATATGACAATGATGGTGCGTGTCATAAAAAACGGAACGGTGGAAGTTGCATGGCAATATATCTCGGAATGGCTATGGAAATGCTATATATAATAGGTAGGTATGGTGGCTGTTTTGAGGAAGGGTATATGGTGGGTTTAATGCATCGGCGAAAGTTGCGCGGTACTAGAGAGGCTAGCAATGGTGGAAGGGTGAGAGTGCGTATAATCCATGGACTCACATTAGTCATAAAGAACTCACATACTTATTGCAAAAATCTATTAGTTATCGAAGCAAAGTATTAGACGCATGCTCCTAGGGGAGAGGTTGGTAGGAGTTAACCATCGCGCGCTCCCGATCCTCACACAAAGGATGACAATCATTAACCAAATCATGCTCCGACTTCGTTACATAACGGTTCACCATACGTGCATGCTACGGGAATCACAAACTTTAACACAAGTATTTTTACCATTCCACAATTACTCACTAGCATGACTCTAACATCACCATCTTTATACCTCAAAACTATATGCAAGGAATCCAACTTCTCATAGTATTCAATGCACTTTATATGAAAGTTTTTATTATATCCCTCTTGGATGCCCATTATATTAGGACTAAATTCATAACCTAAACCAATTACCATGCTGTTTAAAGACTCTCAAAATAATATAAGTGAGGTACGAGAGTTCAATTATTTCTATAAAAATAAAAAACACCACCGTGCTCTAAAAAGATATAAGTGAAGCACTAGAGCAACATTGCCTAACTCAAAAGATATAAGTGAAGCACATAGAGTATTCTAATAAATTCACAATTAATGCGTGTCCCTCTCAAAATATGTGCGCAGCAAGGATGATTGTGGCAAACTAAAAAGCAAAGACTCATATCATAAAAGACGTTCCAAGCAAAACACATATCATGTGGTGAATAAAAATATAGCCACAAGTAAATTTACCGATGGATTGAAGACGAAAGAGGGGATGCCTTCCGGGGCATCCCCAAGCTTAGGCTCTTTGGTATCCTTGAATATGGCTTGGGGTGCCTTGGGCATCCCCAAGCTTAGGCTCTTGCCACTGCTTATTCCATAGTCCATCAAATCTTTACCCAAAACTTGAAAACTTCACAACACAAAACTCAACAGAAAACTCGTGAGATCCGTTAGTATAAGAAAAATAAATCACCACTTTAGGTACTGTTGTGAACTCATTATTTATTTATATTGGTGTAATATCTAATGTATTCTAACTTCTCCATGGTTCATACCCCCCGATACAACCCATTGATACATCAAAATAAGCAAACAACACAAAGAAAACAGAATCTGTCAAAAACAGAACAGTCTGTAAACTTCGAATACTTATGTAACTCCAAAAATTCTTAAATATTGGGAAAAGCAGGGAAATTTGTATATCAATATTGTGTAAAAAATTCAGATCCAATTGACGCTCTGGTGAATTTATAAAATTCCTGGACTGAGCGCAAAAGTTTCTATTTTTCAGCAAAACCAAATCAACAATCACCGTAAACCATCCCAAAGGTCTTACTTGGCACAAACACTAATTAAAACAATAAAAAACAATTACTACAGAGGTAATAATGTGCAAAACACTCAAGAACAGAAGCAAAAAACAAAAACATAAAATAAAATTGGGTTGCCTCCCAACAAGCGCTATTGTTTAACGCCCTTAGCTAGGCATAACGCAATAGATCTAGGTATTGTCATCTTTGGTATGCAATCTATAAGTAGCTCTCATAATAGATTCATAAGGTAATTTAATTTTATTTCTAGGAAAGTGTTCCATGCCTTTCCTTAACGGAAATTGGAATCTAATGTTTCCTTCTTTCATATCAATAATTGCACCGATCGTTCTAAGGAAAGGTCTACCAAGAATAATAGGGCATGTACTATATCAAGAACAATGAAATCTACGGGCACATAATTCCTATTTGCAACAATAAGAACATCATTAATCCTTCCCATAGGTTTCTTAATAGTGGAATCCGCTAGATGCAAATTTAAAGAGGAATCATCAAGATCATGGAAACCTAGCACATCACATAAAGTTTTCGGAATCGTGGAAACGCTAGCACCCAAATCACACAAAGCATGGCACTCATAATCTTTAATTTTAATATTAATAGTAGGTTCCCACTCATCATAAAGCTTTCTAGGTATGGAAACTTCCAACTCAAGTTTTTCTTCAAAAGATTTCATCATAGCATCAACGATATGTTTAGCAAAAGCTTTATTTTGATTATAAGCATGCGGAGAATTCAACATGGATTGCAACAAGGAAATACAATCAATCAAAGAACAACTATCATAATTAAAGTCCTTGAAATCCAAAAGAGTGGGTTCATTGCTATTTAAAGTTTTGACCTCTTCAATCCCACTTTTATCAATCTTAGCATTAAGATCCATAAACTCCGAATCATTGGGACGACTTTTAACTAAAGTTGACTTATCTCCAGTCCCATATTTATCAAGACTTGTATTAGAAAACAAAGATTCAATAGGAGTCACATCAATCACTTTAAGATCTTCATCATTATTATCACGAGAACACACCTTTTCAAGCCATTCACGCTTAGCACGCATTCTAGCGGTTCTTTCCTTACACTCATCAATAGAAGTTCTCATAGCTTTTAAAGACGCATTAATATCACGCTTAGGTGGAGTAGATCTAATTTTCAAAGAATCAATCTCAAGAGAAATTCTATCAACGTTCCTAGCCAAATCATCAATCTTGAGCAATTTTTCTTCAATCGTAGCATTGAAAACCTTTTGCGAACTAATAAATTCTTTAATATTATTCTCAAGATCAGAGGGTATATTATTATAATTTCCATAAGAATTGTTGTAGGAATTACCATAATTATTAGAGGAATTACTAGGAAACGGCCTAGGGTTGAAATTACCTCTATACGCGTTATTACCAAAATTGTTCCTACCAACAAAATTCACATCCATAGATTCATTATTATTTCCAATCAAAGAAGACAAAGGCATATCATTAGGATCAATAGGAGCACTCTTACTAGCAAACAATTTCATTAATTCATCCATCTTTTCACTCAAAGTGTTTATTTCTTCAATAGCATGCACCTTTTTACTAGTAGGAGATCTTTCCGTATGCCATTGAGAGTAATTTGCCATAATATTATCTAGGAGTTTAGTAGCTTCTCCTAATGTGATTTCCATAAAAGTACCACCCGCGGCGGAATCTAAAAGATTTCTAGAAGCAAAATTCAATCCCGCATAAATTTTTTGTATAATCATCCATAAACTCAAACCATGTGCGGGGCAATTTCTAATCATTCGTTTCATCCTCTCCCAAGATTGTGCAACATGCTCATGATCAAGTTGCTTAAAATTCATTATATCGTTCCTAAGGGAGATGATCTTAGTGGGCGGAAAGTACTTGGAAATAAAAGCATCTTTACACTTATTCCATGAATCAATACTATTTTTAGGCAAAGATGAAAACCAAGTTTTAGCACGATCTCGTAGTGAGAAAGGAAATAGCTTCAATTTAACAATATCATTATACACATCTTTTTTCTTTTGCATATCACACAACTCAACGAAAGTATTTAGATGGGATGCGGCATCTTCATTAGGAAGACCGGAAAATTGTTCTTTCATAACAAGATTAAGCAAAGCGGCATTAATTTCGTAAGATTCCGCACTAGTGGCGGGAGCAATCGGAGTACTAATAAAATCATTATTATTAGTATTGGAAAATTCACACAACTTGGTATTCTCTTGAGTCATCGTGACAAAGCAAGCAATCTAGCACACAAGCAAACAAAAAGCAAACGAAAAGACAAACGGAAGAAGGGTGAATAAAAAGGCAAATCTTTTTTGTATTTTTCTGAAAATCATTTTAGAAGTGGGGGAGAGGAAAATGAGAGGCAAATGGCAAATAATGTAAATGCAAGAGATGAGTTTGTGATGGGTACTTGGTAGGCTTGATGTAGATCTCCCCGGCAACGGCGCCAGAAATCCTTCTTGCTACTTCTTGAGCTTGCGTTGGTTTTCCCTTGAAGAGGAAAGGGTGATGCAACAAAGTAGATAAGTATTTCCCTCAGTTGTTGAGAACCAAGGTATCAATCCAGTAGGAGATACAAGCAAGTCCCCAATCTTCACACCTACACAAACAATCAAACACTTGCACCCAACGCTATAAAGGGGTTGTCAATCCCTTCACGGTTACTTGCAAGGATGAGATCTGATAGAGATAGATATAGAAGATTACTAGAACGAAAAGTAAAACAAAAGTAAAAAAGATTGCAACAAAGTATTTTTGGTATTTTTGGTTTATAGATCTGAAAATATAATATGGAAAATAGACCCGGGGGCCATAGGTTTCACTAGAGGCTTCTCTCTTGAAGGAAAATAATACGGTGGGTGAACAAATTACTGTCGAGCAATTGATAGAAAAGCGCATAGTTATGACGATATCCAAGGCAATGATTATGCATATAGGCATCACGTCCGTGTCAAGTAGACCGAAACGATTCTGCATCTACTACTATTACTCCACACATCGACCGACTCCTGCCTGCATCTAGAGTATTAAGTTCATGAAGAACAGAGTAACGCATTAGGTAAGATCACATGATGTAGAGGGATAAACTCAAGCAATATGATGAAAACCCCATCTTTTTATCCTCGATGGCAACAATACAAATACGTGCCTCGCTACCCCTAATTTGTCACTGGGTGAGGACACCGCAAGATTGAACCCAAAACCAAGCACTTCTCCCATTGCAAGAATTACCAATCTAGTTGGCCAAACCAAACCAATAACTCGAAGAGACTTGCAAAGATATGAAATCATGCATATAAGAATTAAGAGAAGATTCAAATAATATTCATAGATAATCTGATCATAAACCCACAATTCATCAGATCTCGACAAACACACCGCAAAAGAGTATTACATTGGATAGATCTCCATGAAGATCATGAAGAACATGGTATTGAAGAACATAGAGAGAGAAGAAGCCATCTAGCTACTAGCTATGGACCCGAAGGTCTGAGGTGAACTACTCACACATCATCGGAGGGGCAATGGAGTTGATGTAGATGCCCTCCGTGATCGAATCCCCCTCCGGCAGATTACCGGAAAATGCTCCAAGATGGGATCTCACGGGAACAGAGGGTTCCGGCGGCGGAAAAGTATTTTCGTGGCTCTTTTTGGTATTGGGGGAATATTTGGGAATTTATAGGCCGAAGATTAGGGTTGGAGGACCTGCAAGGGGGCCACAAGCCAGGCCCCCCCCCCTAGGGCGCGCCCTGCAGGCTTGTGATCTCCTGGCATGTCTCTTGCCTTCATCTCCAAGTCTGGCAGGTTTCTTCTGGTCCAAGAAAAATCATCACGAATATTTTATTCCGTTTGGACTCCGTTTGATATTCCTTATCTGCAATACTCAAAAACAAGAAAAAAACAGAAACTGGCACTAGGCACTAGGTTAATAGGTTAGTACCAAAAATAATATAAAATAGCATATTAATGCATATAAAACATCCAAAACAGATAATATAATAGCATGGAACAATCAAAAATTATAGATACGTTGGAGACGTATCACCCACTGTAATAACTTTCAGCGCTTCTCGATCCTCGTGCGTCGGGGGGAGACGAGCGGCTCGGCAGCTTTTTACAAGACTGCCCCTCCTGCAAGGGAGGCACCACTTATTTAAACAAGTCAAGTCGTGGTTTGGGTCACATCTTCCTCTTCTTCCCCATCAGAAAACATCAAGCGAGAGACCACCACAAAAACATGGCGAGTGCCCCCAGCTCTTCCTCGCGTCCTTACGGCTCTCGCCCTGGGGATTGGGCAAGTTGCTCTGTATCCCTCCTTCGGCTGCGTGACCTCGAGACCCAAGGGTATCTTCCCACCTCGGATCTGGCGGCTACCCGCGCCGGCTTGACTTCCTTTGACAACGAAGCCTTCGCAGAGAACTTCCCCAACCCTAACAAGGGTGAGCGGGTATGCTTCATGCCTTTCCTCTTACGGGGCCTCGGGTTCCCCATTCATCCTTTCCTGAGGGGATTACTGGAGTTCTATGGGATCCAGCTCCATCATCTTACCCCCGGTTCTATTCTGCATATTTCGGGTTTCTGGGCTGCAAGGCACACTTTGAACTATGGAGGAAGTACTTCTGCCTCGTCCCTCGAACTCGAGGTGAGACAATTCGGGAAGTCGGAGGAGCCGAAGTTTGTCGCATAGCCGGGACAGGGTACCCAGTGGTCTTCGGAATGGTTCTAAATCGAGGACGTTCCCCTATTCGACCCAGCTCGAAGGGGTTTGCCCGAATACTCCGACGCCCCTTTGAAGAAAAGGTACAATTGACGACCGAAGAGTTTGTCCCAAGAGGACGGTACTGAAGTTCAACGCTTGGCCGCCCACATAAGAATTCTGGCTCACCACAAGCTAACCATGATTGACGTGATGGCCGCCGCCATCACCCGATGCGTTCAACCTCTTCAACAAAGGATACATCCTCTGTGGCGTTATAATGGAACAAGTGACACCACTCGCTCCCGACGGCAGGGTGATATGTCCATTTTGCATCATGCTTTTATATCGATATTTATTGCATTATGGGCTGTTATTACACATTATGGTACAATACTTATGCCTTTTCTCTCTTATTTTACAAGGTTTACATGAAGAGGGAGAATGTCGGCAGCTGGAATTCTGGACTGGAAAAGGAGCAAATCTGAGATACCTATTCTGCACAACTCCAAAAGTCCTGAAAATCTACGGAGAATTATTTTGGAATATATAAAAAATATTGGGCGAAAGAAATACATCAGGGGACCCACCAGGCAGTCACAAGCCAGGGGGGGCGCCCTACCCCCTGGGCGCGCCCCTATGGCTTGTGGCCCACCTGGCAGGCTTCCGGTGCCCATCTTCTGCTATATGGGGGGTTTTGACCTGGAAAAAATCATGAGGGAGCTTTCGGGACCAAGCGCCGCCGTCTCGAGGCGGAACTTGGGCAGAAGCAATCTAGGGCTCCGGCGGAGCTATTCTGCCGGGGAAACTTCCCTCCCGGAGGGGGAAATCGAAGCCATCGTCATCACCAACGATCCTCTCATCGAGAGGGGGTCAATCTTCATCAGCATCTTCACCAGCACCATCTCCTCTCCAAACCCTAGTTCATCTCTTGTATCCGATCTTTGTCTCAAAACCTCAGATTGGTACCTGTGGGTTGCTAGTAGTGTTGATTACTCCTTGTAGTTGATGCTAGTTGGTTTACTTGGTGGAAGATCATATGTTCAGATCCTTAATGATAATTAATACTCCTCTGATTATGAACATGAACATGCTTTGTGCGTAGTTACGTTTGTTCCTGAGGACATGGGATAAGTCTTGTTATAAGTAATCATGTGAATTTGGTATTCGTTCGATATTTTGATGAGATGCATGTTGTCTCTCCTCTAGTGGTGTTATGTGAACGTCGACTACATGACACTTCACCATTATTTGGGCCTAGAGGAAGGCATTGGGAAGTAATAAGTAGATGATGGGTTGCTAGAGTGACAGAAGCTTAAACCCTAGTTTATGCGTTGCTTCGTAAGGGGCTGATTTGGATCCACATGTTTCCTGCTATGGTTAGATTTATCTTAATTCTTCTTTCGTAGTTGCGGATGCTTGCGAAAGGGGTTAATCATAAGTGGGAGGTTTGTCCAAGTAAGGGCAGCACCCAAGCACCGGTCCACCCACATATCAAATTATCAAAGTAACGAACGCGAATCATATGAGCATGATGAAAACTAGCTTGACAGAAATTCCCATGTGTCCTCGGGAGCGCTTTGCATTATATAAGAGTTTGTTCAGGCTTGTCCCTTGCTACAAAAGGGATTGGGCCACCTTGCTGCACCTTTGTTATACTTGTTACTTGCTATCCGTAACGAATTACCTTATCACAAAACTATCTGTCACCGATAATTTCAGTGCTTGCAGAGAATACCTTACTGAGAACCGCTTGGCATTTCCTTCTGCTCCTCGTTGGGTTCGACACTCTTACTTATCGAAAGTACTACGATAGATCCCCTATACTTGTGGGTCATCAAGACTCTTTTCTAGCGCCGTTGCCGGGGAGTGAAGCGCCTTTGGTAAGGAAAAATTTATATACTGTGCTGAAATTTACTGTCACTTGTTACTATGGAAAATAATCCTTTGAGGGGCTTGTTCGGGGTATCTTCACCTCGACCGGAAGCACAAAGAGTTGCTCCTCAACCTACTGCACCTACTGAAAATATTTATTATGAGATTCCTTCGGGTATGATAGAGAAACTGCTAGCTAATCCTTATGCAGGAGATGGAACACTACATCCCGATTTGCATCTAATCTATGTGGATGAAGTTTGTGGATTATTTAAGCTTGTAGGTTTGCCCGAGGATGATGTCAAGAAGAAGGTTTTTCCTTTATCTTTGAAGGAGAAGGCATTGACATGGTATAGGCTATGTGATGATATTGGATCATGGAACTACAACCGATTGAAATTGGAATTTCATCAAAAGTTTTATCCTATGCATCTGGTTCATCGTGATCGGAATTATATTTATAATTTTTGGCCTCGTGAAGGAGAAAGTATTGCTCAAGCTTGGGGGAGGCTTAAGTCAATGTTATATTGATGCCCCAATCATGAGCTCCCGAGAGAAATTATTATTCAGAATTTTTATGCTCGGCTTTCTAATAATGATCGGTCCATGCTCGATACTTCTTGTGCTGGTTCCTTTATGAAGAAAGATATTGAATTCAAATGGGATTTATTGGAAATAATTAAACGCAACTCTGAAGATTGGGAACTCGACGAAGGTAATGAGTCAGGTATAAACCTTAAGTTTGATTGTGTTAAATCCTTTATAGACGCCGATGCTTTTCGTGAATTTAGCACTAAATATGGACTTGACTCTGAGATAGTAGCTTCTTTCTGTGAATCTTTTGCTACTCATGTTGATCTCCCTAAGGAGAAGTGGTTTAAATATCATACTCCCATTGAAGTGAAAGTAGTTGAACCTTTTAAAGTTGAAGAGGAAACTATTACTTATAATGCTGATCCTGTTATTCCTACTCCTTACATTGAGAAACCGCCCTTCCCTGTTAGGATAAAGGAACATGCTAAAGCTTCAACTGTGGTTTGTAAGAGTTGTACTAGAACACCTACGCCTCCTGAACAAATTAAAGTTGAACCTAGTATTGCTATGGTTAAAGATCTCTTGGTTGATAATATTGATGGGCATGTTATTCATTTCTGTGATGAAGCTGCTAGAATTGCTAGACCTGATACTAAAAGTAAACATAGACCTATTGTTGGTGTGCCTGTTGTTTATGTTAAAATAGGAGATCATTGTTATCATGGCTTATGTGATGTGGGTGCTAGTGTGAGTGCAATTCCCTTTACCCTATACCAAGAAATTATGAATGATATTGCACCAGCTAAGTTAGAGGAAATTGATGTTACTATTAAGCTTGCTAATAGAGATACTGTAAGAGCACATTTCTCCATGTGTGGTTTTGGTAATTGATGACACCCCTATGGACTAATGGTTGCCTTGAGTTATATTCGAAGGATTTGTCTGTAGGTACTTCTTGAAGTCCATCTATTGGTTTCAAGGAGTTTATATGGTGACCAAGGTGGTATTCAAGGTGTTATCCAAAGATTGGTCATGTAAGAGTTGAGCTTACTGCAAGCATGTCTTGAAGAAGAAGACTGTATGAGCATTCATGTTTACCTTCAAGACATCATGTTTATGAAGAGAGAAGATAAGATACAAGGTTGATCAAGACTAAGTCAAAGAGTGAACCAAGTTGATCAACACACAAAGCGTACAAGATATACCGAGAAGGATCAAGTGATCCCATGGTATGGTAAGCATTGTCCATTACGCTTTGTGTACTAACCCATGGTCTACGTGAGTGTTCTTTGTAGGGTTAGGTATATTTCCATGGGATTGCATCAAGAGGAAGATCCCATACAACCCATGGAAGATGACATCAAGTGGTGATCGTCATCAAGGTTGCGGTGTGAAAGTTCAAGTGAAGCATCACGAAGAAATCATGCTTGTAGCTTGCCGTCCATTGTGGTGACAATGGACTTGTGAAGGTGTGCCGAAGAGTGACTCACCCATAGTGGAGTATGGGGGAGCAATCAACTAGCCTTCATCGAGCCAACGCAATCACGAAAGGCGGTCCAACTTGAGGGAGTCAAGATCGTAATCATCTAGCTCAAGTGGACTTCGTGCAAGGCAAAGGTTTGCCCTTGATAGGTTTTCTATTTTACCGGTCTCATGGTGATAGCTTGGAGACCGGGTTATAGGATCGATAGCCGTACTATCAAGGGGGGCTCTCAAGTGAGTAGCTTGATCGTATCGTTCGTCGAGAGCTCAAACCATTGCATCCTTGCATCATCTTTCTTGATTCTTATTTGTATTTTCTCTTTTTGAGGTTTTAGAGCTTGTGGTTATGTTCATGACAAGCTCTAGTACATCGAAAACGGATTTCATATGCTTCTTCTATTGCGTTTTCGGTGTTGGAGGTTTTACCGGTCTTATCCGAGGAAGGGTTCTCACCATTTTCTTATGGGCCTTTTCTCATTTGCTTCTTATTGATATTTCTATCAAGATTGTGTTAGCCGATGTCTTTAGCTTTCCAACAAACTCAGTTTCGTTGAATTCAGAGTCCGTTTGCAGAAGTTGTGGCAGTTTTGGTGTTCTTAAAAGGCTACAGCGGTACTACCGCGGCTAGAGCGGATGTAATTTTTTACTACCGCTCCAGAGCGGTACTATCGCGGCTCCAGAGCGGTAGTGCCGCTCCAGACCAAAATCTCGTGTTAAGTCCAGCGATGGTAGGCACAGATGTATTTTTTAGTACCGCTCGCAAGCAGTAGTACCGCTACCCTTTGCGGTAGTACCGCTATCCCTAGCGGTAGTACCGTGAGGACGAGCGGTAGTACCGCTCCGGCGGTTCTACTGGCCTTTTGCCTCCTCGCTGTTGTTTTTCAAATGGCTACTACTGCCCTAGCGGTAGTACCGCTCCTTGGAGCGGTAGTACCGCTCTGTGCGGGCTGTGAGCATAACGGTTGGATTTTTCCCCACCTATAAAAGGGGGTCTTCTTCCCCATTGAACCTTATCTCTTTAGCTTGTGTTCTTCCCCCATTGTTGACCTTCTTCGAGCTTGCTAACTCTCAATCCCTCCAATGATTCTTGCTAGTTCTTGAGGGAAAAGGGAGAGGAGATCTAGATCCACATTTCCACCAATCACTTTCTCCTCTATGTGAGGGGAACCCCTTGGATCTAGATCTTGGAGTTCTTCGTGTTCTTCTTCGTTCTTCCTCTCATTTTCCTCCCTAGCATTAGTTGCTTTGGTGGGATTTGGGAGAGAAGGACTTGGGCACTCCGTGTGCCCTTGCCATTGCATTTGGTGCATAGGTTTGAGTTCTCCACGGTGATACGTGGAAGTGAGAAGTTGAGAAGCTTATTACTCTTGGGTGTTTGAGCACCCTAGAGCTTGTTCCTCTTGGGTGCTTTGGCGCCCTAGACGGTTGGTGGTGCCTCGGAGCTCAATCATTGTGGTGCTAAGCTCCGGGCAAGCATCGGGGTCTCCAATTAAGTTGTGGAGATTGCCCCGAGCATTTGAGGTCACCGCGGAAGCCATAGTCCATTGTGGTGAAGCTTCATGGTGTTGTTGGGAGCCTCCAATTAAGTTGTGGAGTTTGCCCCAACCTTGTTTGTACGGGTTCGGTGACCGCCCTCAAGGGTCCCTTAGTGGAATCACGGCATCTTGCATTGTGCGAGGGCGTGAGGAGATTACGGTGGCCCTAGTGGCTTCTTGGGGAGCATTGTGCCTCCACACCGCTCCGAACGGAGATTAGCATCCGCAAGGGTGTGAACTTCGGGATACATCGTCGTCTCCGCGTGCCTCGGTTATGTCTTACCCGAGCCCTTTACTTATGCACTTTACTTTGTGATAGCCATATTGTTTCTTGTTATATATCTTGCTATCACTTAGTTGTCTATCTTGCTTAGCATAAGTTGTTGGTGCACATAGGTGAGCCTAGTTGTTTTAGGTTTTGTACTTGACTAATTAAACGATAGTTTTATTCCGCATTTGTTCAAGCCTAAACCGTAATTATTTTAAAGCGCCTATTCACCCCCCCTCTAGGCGACATCCACGTCCTAGCAGATACTATTGCACCAATTGGGATTGTTAGAGATGTTGAAGTCTTGTGTGGGAAAATAAAGTATCCTACTGATTTTCTTGTTCTTGGTTCCCCACAAGATGATTTTTGTCCCATTATATTTGGTAGACCTTTCTTGAATACTGTTAATGCTAGGATAGATTGTGAGAAAGAAACTGTTACTGTAAGTTTTGGCGATGTGTCTCATGAGTTCAATTTCTCTAAATTTCGTAGACAACCCCATGACAAAGAATTGCCTAGTAAAGATGAAATTATTGGTCTTGCTACTATTGCTGTGCCTCCCACTGATCCTTTAGAACAATATTTGCTAGACCATGAAAATGATATGCATATGAATGAAAGGAATGAAATAGATAAGATTTTCTTTGATCAGCAACCTATTTTGAAACACAACCTACCTGTTGAAATACTTGGGGATCCTCCTCCACCCAAGGGTGATCCCGTGTTTGAGCTTAAGCAATTATCGGATACTTTGAAATATGCTTATCTTGATGAAAAGGAGATATATCCTGTTATTATTAGTGCTAACCTTTCAGAGCATGAAGAAAAGAGATTATTGAAAACTCTGAGGAAGCACCGTGCTTCTATTGGATATACTCTGGATGATCTTAAGGGCATTAGTCCCACACTATGTCAGCATAAAATTATTATGGAGCCTGATGCCAAGCCAGTTGTTGATCACCAACGACGATTGAATCCTAAGATGAAGGAAGTGGTAAGAAATGAAATACTAAAGCTTCTGGTGGCAGGTATAATTTGTCCTGTTGCTGATAGTAGATGGGTTAGTCCCGTTCATTGTGTCCCTAAAAAGGGAGGTATCACCGTTGTCCCTAATGATAAAAATGAATTGATCCCGCAAAGAATTGTTACAGGATATAGAATGGTAATTCATTTTAGAAAATTAAATAAAGCTACTAGGAAAGATCATTACCCTCTACCTTTTATTGATCAAATGCTAGAAAGACTATCCAAACATACACATTTTTGCTTTCTAGATGGTTATTCTGGTTTCTCTCAAATACCTGTGTCAAAAGAGGATCAAGAAAAGACCACTTTTACTTGTCCTTTCGGTACCTTTGCTTATAGACGTATGCCTTTTGGTTTATGCAATGCACCTGCTACCTTTCAAAGATGTATGATGGCTATATTCTCTGACTTTTGTGAAAAGATTCTTGAGGTTTTCATGGATGATTTTTCCGCTTACGGAACTTCTTTTGATGATTGCTTGAGAAACCTTGATCGAGTTTTGCAGAGATGCGAAGAAACTAATCTTGTCTTGAATTGGGAAAAGTGCCACTTTATGGTTAATGAAGGTATTGTCTTGGGGCACAAAATCTCCGAAAGAGGCATTGAGGTGGATAAAGCTAAAGTTGATGCTATTGAAAAAATGTCGTGTCCCATGGACATAAGAGGTATAAGAAGTCTCCTTGGTCATGCTGGTTTTTATAGGATGTTTATTAAAGACTTATCTAAGATTTCTAGGCCTCTCACCAATCTTTTGCAAAAAGATGTTCCATTCGTTTTTGATGAAGATTGTGTAGAAGCATTTGAAATTCTTAAGAATGCCTTGATTTCCGCACCTGTTGTTCAGCCACCTGATTGGAACCTACCCTTTGAAATTATGTGTGATGCTAGTGATTATGCTATTGGTGCTGTTCTAGGACAAAGAGTTGATAAGAAATTAAATGTTATCCATTATGCTAGTAAAACTCTAGACAGTGCTCAAAGAAACTATGCTACCACTGAAAAGGAATTTTTAGCAGTTGTGTTTGCTTGTGATAAGTTCAGACCTTATATTGTTAATTCCAAAGTGACTGTTCACACTGATCATGCTGCTATTAAATATCTTATGGAAAAGAAAGATGCTAAACCTAGACTTATTAGATGGGTTCTTCTGCTACAAGAATTTGATTTGCATATTATTGATAGAAAGGGTGCTGATAACCCCGTAGAAGATAACTTGTCTAGATTAGAGAATGTTCTTGATGAGCCACTACCTATTGATGATAGCTTCCCTGATGAACAATTAGCTGTCATAAATGCTTCGCGTAATGCTCCATGGTATGCTGATTTTGCTAATTACATTGTTGCTAAATTTATACCACCTAGCTTCACATACCAACAAAAGAAAAAGTTCTTTTATGATTTAAGACACTACTTTTGGGATGATCCATGCCTTTATAAAGAAGGAGTAGATGGTGTTATTAGACGTTGTATACCTGAGCATGAACAGGAACAGATCCTACGCAAGTGTCACTCCGAGGCCTATGGGGGACACCACGCTGGAGATAGAACTGCACACAAGGTATTACAATCTGGTTTTTATTGGCCTACTCTCTTTAAGGATGCTCGTAAGTTTGTCTTGTCTTGTGATGAATGTCAGAGAATTGGTAATATTAGTAGACGTCAGGAAATGCCTATGAATTACTCTCTTGTTATTGAACCATTTGATGTTTGGGGTTTTGATTATATGGGACCTTTTCCACAATCTAACGGGTATACTCATATTCTAGTTGCTGTTGATTATGTTACTAAGTGGGTAGAAGCTATTCCAACTAATAGCGCTGATCATAACACTTCTATTAAAATGCTTAAAGAAGTCATTTTCCCTAGATTTGGAGTCCCTAGATATTTAATGACCGATGGTGGTTCACACTTTATTCATGGTGCTTTCCGTAAGTTGCTTGCTAAGTATGATGTTAATCATAGAATTGCGTCTCTTTATCATCCTCGGTCTAGTGGTCAAGTAGAATTGAGCAATAGAGAAATTAAATTGATCTTGCAAAAGACTGTTAATAGATCTAGGAAGAATTGGTCTAAGAAACTTGATGATGCATTATGGGCTTATAGAACTGCTTATAAAAACCCTATGGGTATGTCTCCGTATAAAATGGTATATGGTATAGCATGTCACTTACCTCTAGAGCTAGAACATAAAGCTTATTGGGCAATTAAAGAGCTCAATTATGATTTTAAACTTGCTGGTGAGAAGAGGTTATTTGATATCAGTTCACTTGATGAATGGAGAACCCAGGCCTATGAAAATGCCAAGATGTTTAAAGAAAAGGTTAAGAGATGGCATGATAGAAGGATACCAAAGCGTGAATTCAATGTTGGTGATCATGTCTTGCTATACAATTCTCGGTTAAGATTTTTTGCAGGAAAACTTCTCTCTAAATGGGAAGGGCCTTACGTTATCGAGGAAGTATATCGTTCCGGTGCCATCAAGATCAACAACTCCGAAGGCACAAATCCGAAGGTGGTAAATGGGCAAAGAATCAAACATTATATCTCAGGCACCCCCATAGATATTGAAATCAATATTATCAATACCATAACTCCGGAGGAGTACATTAGGGAGACCTACCAGAACGTTTCAGACTCCGAAAAGGAATAGGTATGTGGTACGGTAAGTAAACCGACTCCAAAACTTTTTCAATGGCAATTTTTATCCGTTTTGGAATATTTAAAAAATTAGGAAAATTTAAAGTAGTCTGAAAAGTGCACGAGGAGGCGACAAGCTAGGGGGGCGCGCCCTACCCCCCTGGGCGCGCCCCTGTGGCTTGTGGCCACCCCGTGTACCCTCCGGACTCCGTTTTCTTGTGGTATACTCCTTCGGGTCGTCAAAAATTCATTATATAATCTCCCGAAGGTTTTGACCCTCATATCATGACAATACCTCCTGTTTTCGTTTGGAGCGGTTTCTGCAGCAGATTTAGATCAACATGACGTCTCCAAGTGCTTCGAAGGACAAATTCTTCGAGAAGGTCATCAACCCCTACCTTGCGGAGGTGCTGCAACACCCTCAAATCATTGAGATGCATGAGGGGGTGCTGCACATCCGTGATGTTGAGGGGCCAAAGAAGACCGGAAGCGTGGAGACAAGGCTCAAAGCAATGGAGCAACAAGTTTTCAAGTGCCAAGGGCTGGTGGAACGAGGACTCAATGCCAATCACATGATGATCGCGGAGTTTACCCATAAGCACAAGCTGGACGCCAAGGACATCGGGGAGCACATCTTCAAGCTTTACGAGAAAATCGAGCATCTCCAAGCCCAGATCTATGACCTGCAAAACCAAAACTGTGAGTATGAATACAGATTTAAGAGAATGAGTTTGGCTGCAGATTTGAGGATACCGGAGACTCGTTCATCTTTTTACGATGGTGAGCCCATGCCTTGGAAGACGGAGGACAAGCCTCCAACCTCATCAACAACTCCAACATCACCACCTCCAAAGCAAGAGAACTAAACACATGGGTATGGGCACTCCCCTTGGCTTGTGCCAAGCTTGGGGGAGGTGCCCCGGTATCGTATCACCATCACATCTTTTACTTTTATCGTTTTTCTTAGTTCGATCCTTTTGGTTCTATCTTGATCTAGTAGAATAAAGTTCTTAGTGTGATCCTGTTTTGAGTTTTGCTTTATGTTCCCCCCTATGTAAGCAAGTCCGAGAGTTATATAATAAAGAGTAGTTTTGAGTTGAGGGCTTTGCTTGCTTGTTATGATCTTGAGAAAAAGAAATAGAAAGAAGTATAGAATAAAAGCAAAGAGTATATATGATGATCTTATGGGGAGTGATGACTTCACATATAAGAAGTATGTCGATTGAAACTTGTTGTGGGTTGACAAACATAGCTATTGGTCATTGTGGCGATTAAAAGGAAGTAATAAAGAAAGAGAGGTTCGCATATAAATATATTATCTTGGACATCTTTTATGATTGTGAGCACTCATTAAAATATTATATGTTGAGAAGTTGATGTTGGACAAGGAAGACAACATAATGAGTTATGTTTGCTTATTTCCGAATAGAAGTTATATGGTTATAGATCCTTCCACATGTGTCGCTTGCTTCCACCCCATATCACCCAAAACTTCTGCACCAAGTAGAGATACTACTTGTGCATCCAAACACCCTTAACCCAGTTTTGCCATGAGAGTCCACCATACCTACATATGGATTGAGTAAGATCCTTCAAGTAAGTTGTCATCGGTGCAAGCAATAAAAAAAATTGCTCTCTAAATATGTGTGATCTATTAGTGTGAGGAAAATAAACTTTATACGAACTTGTGATATGGAAGAAATAAAAGCGACGGACTGCATAATAAAGTTTTTTATCACAAGGGGTAATATAAAGTGACATTCTTTTGCATTAAGAGATTGTGCATCCAACTAAAAAAAGCGCATGACAACCTCTGCTTCCCTCTGCGAAGGGCCTATCTGTTACTTTTACTTTCTAGTACTTACCTTAATGCAAGAGTCGCGGTGATCTTCACCACTTCCTTTATTTCGCCTTTATCTCTTGGCAAGCATCACGTGTTGGGGAATGATCTAGGCACATATATCCACTCGGATGTGGGTGAGCATGAGTTATTACTATTGACATTACCCTTGAGGTAAATAGTTGGGAGGCAATATTAAAAGCCCCTATCTTTCTCTGTGTCCGATTGAAGCTTTGAGCTCATAGGTACCGCGTGAGTGTTAGCAATTTTGAAAGACTAAAAGATGATTGAGTATGTGGATTTGCTTTATAAGCTCTCATATTGACTCTTTCCTACGTTATGATAAATTGGAATTGCTTCAATGACTAAGATCATAGTTTGTTGGTTCTCAATAGAGTTCTTGATTTATACTTTACCTTGTGAGTGAATTGTTACTCTAGCATAAGAAATCATATGTCAATATATGTTGCTGTTCTAAAGATGATCATGATGCCCTCATGTCCGTATTTTATTTTATCGACACCTCTATCTCTAAACATGTGGGCATATTTATCGATTTCGGCTTTCGCTTGAGGACAAGTGAGGTCTATGCTTGGGGGAGTTGATACGTCCATTTTGCATCATGCTTTTATATCGATATTTATTGCATTATGGGCTGTTATTACACATTATGGTACAATACTTATGCCTTTTCTCTCTTATTTTACAAGGTTTACATGAAGAGGGAGAATGCCGGCAGCTGGAATTCTGGACTGGAAAAGGAGCAAATCTGAGATACCTATTCTGCACAACTCCAAAAGTCCTGAAAATCTACGGAGAATTATTTTGGAATATATAAAAAATATTGGGCGAAAGAAATACATCAGGGGACCCACCAGGCAGTCACAAGCCAGGGGGGCGCGCCCTACCCCCTGGGCGCGCCCCTATGGCTTGTGGCCCACCTGGCAGGCCTCCGGTGCCCATCTTCTGCTATATGGAGGGTTTTGACCTGGAAAAAATCACGAGGGAGCTTTCGGGATGAAGCGCCGCCGTCTCGAGGCGGAACTTGGGTAGAACCAATCTAGGGCTCCGGCGGAGCTGTTCTGCCGGGGAAACTTCCCTCCCGGAGGGGGAAATCGAAGCCATCGTCATCACCAACGATCCTCTCATCGAGAGGGGGTCAATCTCCATCAACATCTTCACCAGCAGCATCTCCTCTCCAAATCCTAGTTCATCTCTTGTATCCAATCTTTGTCTCAAACTCTCAGATTGGTACCTGTGGGTTGCTAGTAGTGTTGATTACTCCTTGTAGTTGATGCTAGTTGGTTTACTTGGTGGAAGATCATATGTTCAGATCCTTAATGATAATTAATACTCCTCTGATTATGAACATGAACATGCTTTGTGAGTAGTTACGTTTGTTCCTGAGGACATGGGGTAAGTCTTGTTATAAGTAATCATGTGAATTTGGTATTCGTTCGATATTTTGATCAGATGTATCTTGTCTCTCCTCTAGTGGTGTTATGTGAACGTCGACTACATGACACTTCACCATTATTTGGGCCTAGAGGAAGGCATTGGGAAGTAATAAGTAGATGATGGGTTGCTAGAGTGACAGAAGCTTAAACCCTAGTTTATGCGTTGCTTCGTAAGGGACTGATTTGGATCCACATGTTTCATGCTATGGTTAGATTTATCTTAATTCTTCTTTTGTATTTGCGGATTCTTGCGAGAGGGGTTAATCATAAGTGGGAGGTTTGTCCAAGTAAGGGCAGCACCCAAGCACCGGTCCACCCACATATCAAATTATCAAAGTAACGAACGCGAATCATATGAGCATGATGAAAACTAGCTTGACAGAAATTCCCATGTGTCCTCGAGAGCGCTTTGGTTTATATAAGAGTTTGTTCAGGCTTGTCCCTTGCTACAAAAGGGATTGGGCCACCTTGCTGCACCTTTCTTATACTTGTTACTTGCTATCCGTTACGAATTACCTTATCACAAAACTATCTGTCACCGATAATTTCAGTGCTTGCAGAGAATACCTTACTGAGAACCGCTTGTCATTTCCTTCTGCTCCTCGTTGGGTTCGACACTCTTACTTATCGAAAGGACTACGATAGATCCCCTATACTTGTGGGTCATCACAGGGCCCTGCTAATCAGGCGGTATAAGTAGCCGCACTTGCCGACCTGTACAAAGGAGAAAAAGAAGACTTTGCTCCGCTACCGGTTAAGGCGGGCTACTCGAGTTACAACCCCATCGAATGGGTAAGCCTTTCGACTTTGCGACCTGAGTTCTGGTTTTTTATTTGCCCTTTTTGACCAAAGCTTTTAATCCGCACAAACAGGAATGGAGGAGCTTTGTCGAGACAATCAACCGTCCGCCCCCCAACCAGAGAACTACTCTCGTGATGACGATCCAGGATTCCATGACGATCCGGAGCTATCAATGGAGTATGAAGACGGGGTCTTTTACCAAGAAGGCCTTGATCGATCCAAGGTGGCTATCATAGCCGATCACCCCGGGTCACTCCCATCCTCCACTATGGGTAAGAAGAAAAATTCCTCCCGTAAAAGGCAGACGTCCTCCGTCGACCCAAATATGCCGGTTTCTGCTCCCAATCATCGCCGGTCCTCGCGGCGAACGTCGGCTTCAGCAGCAATGCCCGGATCGGGCATCGACAGGAGTCCTTCATGTGTGCCGGCCGTGGAGACGGCGCCGACCACTCGTCCAATCAAAAGGTACTTCGTTCGGCCGCTTAATCTACTGTTATTATGATCGAAAGGATCTCACAGAAGATCTCATGTCGACATATTCAGGAAAAGTGTACAACCATCCTCTACCGAGGACGTTGTCGGGATGCCCGGCAATACTCATGAATCAAGGTCTTCTACTCGCGCTGAACCTGCCGCGGAGGTCCCTGTGGTCAATCCGGCCCATGAAGATTCCGGGGATGCGGTATCCGTCACCAAATCCGAAGTGGAGAGTGCGATGAACCACCGGCAGCGACGAGAAGCCCTGCGCCAACCGGCGTTTTCCGAGCAAGAGTTCAATGCTCTATGCTCGGTAGACGCACACATCGGAGCTGCCCGAGCTGGGCTTGGAGAAGCTATGAAACTGATATCATCCAGCCTGAAGGTAAGTGATTGATTTTGAGAATCCGGACACACATGTAAACCTAGTAGCCCCCGAGCCTTGAATTGGTCGGGACGACCGAGTTAAGGATCTGCATATTGTTTTATGGATGATGCAGGCATCAAGGCAGCAGAACGAGCAATTGGCCAATGAATTGGAAGCGAGCCGAACACAGGTGGAAGCCGTGAAGGCCGAACTTGAACAAGTGAAGAATTTTACCCGGGAGGCGCATGGTGAGTATATCCCTTCTGCTGGTCTTAGTACATAATCCCATGCTGACGCGACGGTGTTTTTTAGCAGCTGAATCTAGAGGGCAGTTGCAAAAAGATTTAGATGCAGCCCGAGAATCTCAGAGGTACGCCGAGTCCCAGTATGAGGCCGGCTGCCTTTCGTTGCAACGAAACCTGGAGGAGAAGAAACGCCTCCAGGCGGAAAACAAGCAGCAGGCCGACAAAATCGAGAGTTTAAAGACTCAATTGGCCCATACCCAAGAAGAGAACCAGAAATTACAAAGGGGCATGTTCGGTAAGTGTGATTATAACGTCGAAGGGTATTTCTCCAACATGAAGTGTAATATGCATGCCTTGTCTCATGTATAGGTCTCCTAACCGGGCGGCCTGAAGAAGAGATCGGATCCTACCGGGGGAGCCTTCTGAAGGAACTGTCTGCCGTTCATGAGTGGGCTCGGAAGACTATGAAGAGCATGATAAAAGCGCAATGGCCTGCCGAAAAGCATCCGGAAGGGATGACCGAACTAGCTGATCGGTTCAAGGAAGCCCGGAGTCGGTTCGAATTGTGGAAGACATCGGCCTGCCGGGGGGGAGCACGAGAGGCGTGGGCAATGATCAAGACTTGTTACACCGGTTTTAACCCCGAGCATATGGCTCGGGTTGGGCCAGCAGGGCCTGATGGGCAAGAAGTGCCGCTTCACTTGGTGTACGACCAAGTGATGCCTGCCGCTCGTCTCTCGCAGGAAGACTGCGCCCTGGATGCCTTAATAGACAATCTTGACCGACAACCAGATGTGTGATTTGATGTAACTATGTACTTTAAATAAAAATTTGCTCCGTCTGTGCTGTGAACTTTGTCTTAACCGGCCATCAGCTTCGGCCTCCCGCACTAAGAGCGTGGGAGTGTTCCTTGTAAAATATCCTTTGATAGGAGGGAATTCTTTCAAGGAACCAGGCAATCCGGCCATTTGGTGCGAACAGACAGTAGATGCATAGGGAGTTATGTTATATTACTGCTTAGCGTAAGAAACATCTTCCAAAGAAAATAGTACCTCTATCGGTGCCTTCCTTTGGGTTGCTACGTAAATCGTGGATAGTAAGGCCGTATACTGTTAGTATGTGGCTAATGGCCTTTTTGAGAGAAGAAGCCAGAGTAATGGTAATAACAACCATCATTTTATTTGTTGCTTCCGTCGTAGCCAACCAATTTTCTGCTAAAGATAGCTAGCTTTTGGCTTCACCCGTCCGAGGTACATATCCGGATAACCCGGTCGTAACAATCGCAGAGGTGCTCCCTTTACCCTCTAGCCGAACAATCGGGAATGTAGAGGGTAACCACAGGAGCGAGGCAACTCAGCTTGGCAAAAATCTTAGTTCGAATTGATGCATATAATGTCTTAGAAATCGACAAGGGAAACATGCATACACAGGAACTGTGAGTAGATGCTCAAAATGTATAATCATCGGTTTCTTGAAGATGCCCCCAGGTGTTTTATTCGGTTTTAACATTTTGACGATGTATGCCGAAAATCTTAACACTAGCTCGGTTTAGCCGAACATAGACTTGGGAAGAAAAAATCCGAACCTGCCAAAAATCAAAGTGGGAGGGAAGGGAAATGAAAAAAGAAAGGAAAGAAAAAGGAGGATAAAAAGTAAGACGACACCGGTCTAGCCATAGAAGCGCCGAAGGCGAGCTGCGTTCCATGGGTTTGGTTCGAGGCGGTTATCCGGCGGGTTTCGAAGACGGTAAGCCCCTCCTGTGAGTACTTCGTTGATTATGAAGCGGCCCTCCCATTTGGTATTGAGTTTATGCTTCTGCTTCTCCGGGAGTCGTAAGACGAGTTCGCCCACGTTATATGCTTTTGCCCTAACCTCCCTGCTCTGGTAACGCCGGGCCTGCTGTTGGTAGAAAGTGGAGCGAGCCCGGGCTATGCCGCGCTCTCCTTCTAAGGCGTCCAAGTCGTCCTGCCGATCTAACTCGGCCTCCTTTTCTTCGTACATGCGCACCCTTGGTGCGTCGTGAATAATATCACAGGGAAGGACTGCTTCTGCCCCGTAGACCATGAAGAACGGTGTGTATCCCGTTGATCGATTCGGGGTGGTACGCAGGCCCCACAGAACGGAGTTGAGCTCCTCTACCCAATGGCAGTCGGACTCATGGAGAGATCGGACCAGACGTGGTTTAATACCACTCATGATGAGGCCGTTGGCCTGTTCGACTTGTCCATTGGTCTGCGGGTGATACACCGATGCGTAGTCGAGCTTGATGCCCATTTTTGCGCACCAGTCCTTTACGTCCTGGGCGGTGAAGTTGCATCCATTGTCCATTATTATAATGTGCGAGACGCCGTAACGGTGTACCACGCCGGATATAAAGTCGATTACTGGTCCAGACTTGGCAGGTTTTGCTTCGATCCATTTGGTGAACTTGTTAACCATGACCAGTAGATATTTATTCTTCTTGGTCCCCCCCTTTAAGTGGTCCGACCATATCCAGCCCCCAGACCACAAAAGGCCAGGTAATCGGAATAGTCCGTAGAGCCATTGGGGGCATGTGACTTTGGTTTGCAAAGAGTTGAAATCCCACGCAATGTTGGACGAGTGATTGGGTGTCTGCTCGAGCGGTGGGCCAAAAGAAGCCAGCCCGAAAGGCTTTGCTTACTAGGGCCCTTGCCGTGGCGTGATGGCCGCCCATTCCTGCGTGGATTTCGGCCAAGTGCTGCCTTCCTTCTTCCTCAGATATGCACCGCTGGAGTACTCCGGAGGTGCTTTTCTTGTATAACTCACCCTCGTGGACTTTATAAGCCTTGGATCACCGAATTATGCGTCTCGCTTCTGTCTGATCGTCGGGGAGTTCTTGGCGAAGAAGGTAAGCGAGGAAGGGCTCGGTCCACGGTGCAATTACTGCCATGACCTCATGAGCCGAAGGCGTTTCGTCCATTATGGAGCCGCCGATGATTTGGTCGTCTGGTTCACTTATAGGGGGAACAACCTCTTCCGCGCTGATGGATCCGGCGCCCTTATTGTCGTCCTGCCAAACCACCAATGGCTTGAAGAGCCGCTCGAGGAAAGTATTTTTTGGGACAGGGTCGCGTTTGGCCCCCATGCGGACCAGTAAGTCAGCGGCTTGGTTGTTGTCTCTAGCGAGATGATGGAATTCTAGCCCCTCGAACCGTGCGGATATTTTAAGGATGGCGTTTCTATATGCCGCCATCTTTGGGTTTTTGGCATCAAATTCGCCGTTGATTTGAGAAATGGCCAAGTTGGAGTCTCCCCGTACCTCTAGCCGTTGTATACCCATGGAAGCTGCCATTCGAAGACCGTGCAAAAGTGCTTCGTACTCGGCTGCATTGTTGGAATCGGCATACATGATTTGCAGCACGTATCGGACATTGTCGCCTGTGGGAGATGTGACAATAACTCCAGCCCCCAGACCGGCCAGTGTTTTGGATCCATCGAAGTACATCGTCCAATGGGAGTACGTACTATATTCCCTGGGGAGCTCGGTCTCCGTCCATTCAGTGAGGAAATCTGCCAACACTTTAGATTTAATAGCTCGTCGTGGCTTATAGGCGATTTCGAAGGGAAGGAGTTCAATGGCCCATTTGGCTATGCGGCCGGTGGCGTCCCTGTTATTGATTATATCATTCAGGGGTACTTCGGATGCCACCGTGACCGAACACTCTTGAAAGTAGTGTCTTAGTTTCCGTGACGCCATAAATACTGTATAGGCTATCTTCTGGTAATGCGGGTATCTGGACTTGCATTGTGTTAGCACTTCTGAAACATAGTAGACCGGCTTCTGTATCCGGAATTTGTGGCCCTCCTCCTCTCGTTCAACGACGAGCACTGCGCTAACCACTTGGTTGGTGGCCGATATGTACAATAACATTGGTTCACCGGCGCCTGGTGCTATGAGTATGGGGTTGCTTGCCAGTAGTGTTTTAATTTCCTCTAACACAGCGGCTACTTCATCGGTCCATTCGAAATTGTTGGTCTGTTTCAGCAACCTGTAGAGCAGTAAAGCCTTTTCACCGAGACGGGAAATAAAGCGGCTTAACGCCGCCACACAACCCGCCAACTTTTGGACATGCTTTAGCTCTGTGGGAATTGCAAGTTCCGATAGGGCATGGATCTTAGCCGGATTTGCTTCTATTCCTCTATGGGAAACAATGAATCTGAGTAGTTTACCAGCGGGAACTCCGAAGACGCATTTCTCTGGATTGAGTCCTATATCGTACTCACGTAAGCTGGCAAAGGTTTGCCTTAGGTCGTCGATCAACTGGCTGACGTGTTTGGTTTTAATGACCACGTCGTCCACGTATGCCTCGACTGTTTTGCCAACCTGTTTCTCGAGACAGGTCTGGATCATGCGCTGGTATGTAGCCCCGGCGTTTTTTAGCCCTAAAGGCATTGTGTTGAAGCAAAATGGCCCGTAGGGGGTGATGAATGTGGTTGCAGCTTGATCGGATTCCTTCATTTTGATCTGATGGTATCCGGAGTAAGCGTCAAGGAAGCACAGGGAATCGTGTCCGGTTGTGACGTCAATAATCTTGTCTATGCGTGGTTGGGGGAAAGGGTCCTTAGGGCAGGCCTTGTTAAGGTCTTTGAAATCGACGCACAGCCGCCAGGATTTGTCTTTCTTTGGTACCATCACCAGGTTTGCCAACCATTCGGGGTGCTTGATCTCCCGTATGAATCCGGCCTCTAACAATTTGGCTAGTTCTTCACCCATAGCTTGTCTCTTAGGCTCAGAAAATCGGCGTAGAGTCTGTTTGACAGGCTTGAAGCCTGGGATTATATTCAGACTATGTTCTGCCAGCCGCCATGGGATTCCTGGCATATCGGAAGGATGTGAGGCGAAGATGTCCCAGTTTTCTCGTAAGAATTCTCGCAGCGCCTCGTCCACCATGGGGTCTAGCTGAGCTCCGATGGACACTATCATATTAGGGTCCGTTGGGTGTACCTGAAATTTAACAATTTCTTTTGCAGGTTTAAAGGATGTGGGTTTGGGCCTTTTGCTAAGGATCACATCATCCTTGTCCACTGTTGACCGGAGTGCGGTCAATTCCTCTGCAGCAAAGGTCTCAGCTAGTGCCTCGAGGGCGAGCGCTGCCGTTTTGTTCTCGGCTCGAAGGGCTGTCTTCGGATCACTGTTGATTGTGATTACCCCGTTGGGGCCTGGCATCTTGAGCTTCATATACCCGTAATGGGGTATAGCCTGGAATTTTGTAAAGGCGTCATGCCCCAACAGGGCGTGGTAGCCACTGGGGAAGGGCACGATATGGAAGAGAAGTTCTTCAGATCGGTAGTTTTCGGGCGTGCCGAACACTACGTCCAGGGTGAGACGTCCTGAACAATGCGCCTCTTTCCCACGGATGATCCTCCGGAAGGTTGTGTTGCTGTGCTCGATGCGAGATCGGTCGAACTGCATTTTTTCCAGGGTGTCTTCGTAGATGAGGTTTAAACCACTGCCACCATCCATTAGCACCTTCTGTAGCCTGAAACCATCGACAATGGGGTTTAGGACCAGTGCGGCCGGTGTTTGACCGTGAGGGATGGTTGGTTGATCAGTATCTCCGAAGGTGATGGGTATGTCTGCCCATGAACTTGTTGCTGCCACATGGTAGACCTGTTCGAGTTCTCTAAGAGCTCTTTTCCTCCTGTTCCTAGAGGGGAACATTTAGTAGATCGTCAGGACTTCGGCATTGCATTCTAGTGGCGTTGTGGAGCGCCTGTTCGGCGGTAGTGCCTCGAGGATGACCTCTCTGCTTTTTGCAACCTGCCTGACGACCCAGCAAGCTCTAAGGCTGTGTGTCGGGCCTGCGTTCAGCAATACCGAATGTATAGGGCATGGCTTGTCCAATAGTCCGTCAAGGACAGTCCTGGCCCCCGTAGGGGGTCTATTTCTCTTTTCGGCGGGTTCGTGTTCGGCTAGCCGATTCGGGGGTGTGCGCTTTTTCCGATCTCCTCTAGGGGTGTTCGGTAAAGTCTGATTCCGAAAGTAGCCGTTCGGCTTGCCAGGTGCTCACCATGGCACAGTATTTTTGTACCAGATCCGATAGCTCGGTGAAACCGCGAATGTGTCGACGGGATAGGGCATTAAGGATCCCTTCATTATGACAATTGCGACGGAAGGTTGCCATTATCTCCTGGTCACTGGAGCCTGGTACTTTGTCTCTAACGAGGAGGAGTCTAGCCCAATAATGATGAACTAACTCCCCTGGTAATTGTTTGACATCTCGTAAGTCCGAAGACTTGGACTCTCCTGCGATGCTTGAGTGCTCGACTTGGGTGGTGGGTGGGAAAATTTTCAGTTCTGTGCCACGATGTGAGTCCGGAATCACGGG
Organism: Elymus sibiricus; assembly: GCA_039707655.1. Classification (NCBI taxonomy): domain Eukaryota; kingdom Viridiplantae; phylum Streptophyta; class Magnoliopsida; order Poales; family Poaceae; genus Elymus; species Elymus sibiricus. The sequence continues at coordinate 346,717,765 of CM077669.1, read as the reverse complement.
GTTTGGCGCGGGGTTCGAATTGCGCGCTAGATCGGGGATCGATCCCGAACTTTTTCCGGAACGAACTCCGGAGCCCGGATCACAACAGAGATCTTGATGATCGGAAATTGGGATATAAACCGTTTTTAGTTCCGATTGTTGGAAGGATGAGCCTCCATTCGGACACTCGACGGTGGCGACTAGGTGAGTGACCGAGGGGGTGCGAATCTCCCTGTCATCGGGTTTAAGCCCGATCCGGTCATAGACCGGGGTCTGGTCGTCAGCCATGCCCATGGTTCGGATCCGATCCAGTAGCTCGTTCAGGGACGGGACGTCGGCGGAGCACGTGTTGCCGAGGCGCTCAGGGTAAATCCGCAGCGTCGCGGTTCTGGAGCCGCTTGACAGCGAATGCAGATTATGTCCGGCCATGGAGGATCCGGGCATGGCGACTGGGTTGGGCGTTCTAGACAGCCCGAGGGCAGAGGTCACCTTAGAGGCAATGCTCGAGGCTTCCGGCGTCAAGGCGTCGGGCTCTGCGGGCTCCTCCGTGGGAGTTGAAGGCCTCATCCAAAGAAGTTCTCCCCGTGAATCAGCAGCGAACTCTAGGTTCCCAAATCTGATTTCTTGATCGGGGAGGAAGCTTTCGATCTGGCCAAGATGGTCAGTCGGATCGGCGTGCGACAGGGCGCTGCCGCCTGCGGGGGTCCGTCCGGGGACGGAGGCATCCTGACCGCAGACTCCATGGTTTATGAGAAGGCGAGCCATCGATTCTTTTGGTGATCACAGCGGAACTCTCAATGAAAGCACCAATGTCGGTGTCAAAACCGGCGGATCTCGGGTAGGGGGTCCCGAGCTGTGAGTCTAGGAACGATGGTATCAAGGGGACGAAGGAGATGATGTTTACCCAGGTTCGGGCCCTCCTATGGAGGTAAAACCCTACATCCTGCTCGATTATATTGATGGTATGAAGGTTACAGAGTTGATCTACCTCGAGATCGACTAGCTAAAACCCTAGATGAGTTTCTCTGTCCTACGATCTAAAACCCTCTGGCTTATATAGACACCAGGGGTCATTAGGGTTACCCATGGTCGGTTGCCCACCGGAGGGAAAAAACATGCTTAATCTACTATCTCCAACTTGACAGACACGCCACGGCTCGTGAGGTCTCCTCCCTGGCGACGGGGCCTTCGATCAATCCCATACTCAGCGAGCGGCCCACGAGCCCGGCCTATGAGAAATAAGTCGGCAGTCCGAGGACCCCTTAATCCCGGACTCCCTCACCAAGTCCCACATTACTCAATATATTTCTTTTTCCTCGACAATGACATTTTAACTTGGCCATTTCCGGTTTGTTTTACTCAATCATGTAACAATTTTTCTCCGTAGAAAATGCAACCGTAATATGCAACTTTCCAAACCATGATAATAATTGACAAACCGATATGAACCAAAAACAATATATGAGAAAATATGTTATTTCCATACAATTAGAGAAAAAGTTACCGGCCCGAAAAAGTGATCACAAGGAGAGTTGATGCCACGGTAATTCCCGAGAACAAATAGGGAGCCTTCAAGTACTGCTTCCTCGATTCACACAATAATGCTCTGGGGCAGCGAGACACTATGAATTCTAGACGTGGCTGATACTTGTGAACTAGCTCCAATTCATCAATATAATGTAGGCATGTATTCCGTATATAATCAAACGTGCTTATAATAAGAACTTGCACGACATCTTTTGTCCTACCCTCCCGTGGCAGCGGGGTCCATATGGAAACTAAGGGATATTAAGGCCTCCTTTTAATAGAGAACCGGAACAAAGCATTAACGCATGGTGAATACATGAACTCTTCAAACTATGGTCATCATCGGAAAGAGTCTCAATTATTGTCACCTTGGGGGATGCGGATCATAACACATAGTAGGTACATGATAACCCACAAGTGTAGGGGGTCATTTGTAGCCTTTTTCGATAAGTAAGATTGTCGAACCCAAGGAGCTAAAGGTAGAATTAATATTCTCTCAAGTTCTATCGACCACCGATACAACTCTACGCACGCTAATGCTTACTTTACCTAGAACAAGTATGAAACTACTTTGCGGGAAAGAAACTAGAAGTACTTAATAGGTGTAAAGATAGTTTGCGAGGTAATAAAGAACAAGTAAGTAAAAGTTAGGGGCTGTTTAGATCAATATTAATTTAGTTAGTTGTTTTGTAGAAAGCTTTTTGTAGCACAAGAGAAAGATTTGTCCCTAGGCAATCGATAACTAGACCGGTATCATTGTTGTAGTTTTATATGAGGGAGAGGCATACGCTAACATACTTTCCGTACTTGGATCATATGCACTTATGTTGGAAGTCTAGCAAGCACCTGCAACTACTAGAAATTCATTAAGGTAAACCCAACCATAGCATTAACACATCAAGTCCCCTTTATCCCATACGTAAACAATCCCCTTATAAGGGTGTAAGCTTCTGTTACTCTAGCCACCCACTATAAGCGAATCATAAACATATTGCAACACCCTACAGCAGGGATCCCACACGCTTGCACGACATGGCGGGCACCATAGGACAGCACCAAAATAGAACATACATCTCAAACCAATCACGATCTTCAATCAACCCATAGGACAAAACAAATCTACTCAAACATCATAGGATAGCCACACATCATTGGATAATAATATACAGCATTAAGCACCATGTTTAAGTAGAGATTACAGCGGGGAAGAGAGGTTTTACACCGCTGCATAGAGGGGAAGAGAGTTGGTGGTGACGGCGGCGAAGTTGTTGGTGTAGATCACCGCCACGATGGATGCCCCGGCGGCGCTCCGGCGCCACCGGGAGAGAGGGGAAGGGAGCCCCCCTCCTTCTTCTTCCTCCTTGGCCTCCTCCCTAGGTGGGAGGAGGGTTTCCCCTCTGGTACATGTCCTCCATGGCTCCCGAAGGGCAGGATCCCCTCCGAGATTGGATCTCTCTCTCTCTCTCTCTCTCTCTCTCTCTCTCTGTTTCTCTTCAGTTTTCGCGACTGTTTTCTGACCCCTTCACCGTTTCTTAAATATCCAGAGATCCATAACTCCGATCGGGCAGAAATTTTGAGGGGGTTTTTATCGTGAAAATATCTTTCTTGCGGTAGAAGGAGAACCCCAACCGAGTTAAGTGGGAGGCACAAGCCATCAGGGCGCGCCCCCCAGGTCGCGCCCTATTGGCTTGTGCCTCCCTCGGGCACCGTCTTGAGTTGATTCGGACTCCCAAAATTCACATATATTCAAAAAAAAATCACCGTAAATTTTTATCGCGTTTGGACTTCGTTTGATATGGAATTTCTGCGAAACAAAAAACAGGAACTGGCACTGGGCACTGGGTCAATAGGTTAGTGCTAAAAAAATAATATAAATTGGTAAATAATTACTCAAAAAGCATCCTAGAATGATAATATCATAGCATGGAACAATAAAAATGTATAGATACGTTGGAGACGTATCAGTGCATACAACTTGCAAGATAGGATCTAAAACACTCTCATATTAATGGAAACATAATAGGTTTAGATGTGAAATCATGGCACTCGAGCCCTGGTGACAAGCATTAAGCATAGCAAAGTCATAGCAACATCAATCTCAGAACATAGTGGATACTTGGGACCAAGCCCTGTCAAAATAACTCGATTACATGATAAATCTCATCCAATCCCATCACCATCCAGCAGGCCTACAAAGGAATTACTCACTCCCGGTGCTGAGCATCATGAAATTGTTGATGGAGAAGGGTTGGTGATGACAATGGCAATGATTTCTGTCGGTCCAGTGGAACAAGGGTACCATGGCCCATCTACTACCGGCCCAATCGCCTACGCTAAGAAGGACAGTGTGGCACCCAGCCCACTGGAAGACTCTGGAGGTCACCCTGTGAGGCTCCAGCTTCGCGAGGCTCCATCTCTTTCCAAGAGGGACCCACCAGACGCTCATGTACCAGCAGCCAGAGGCCTCGCGAGGTCTCTCCCGCGAAGCTGTTACCCGCAGGGCCCTCTGCTTGGAGAGGCCATTCAACACTGACCACACAACGGTCCGCCCTCCACATGGATGACGTGCGGAGCCAGTGGAGGAGGCAAAGACGACGCCAGCGGGGGCCGCAGAAGAATATTTCCCCTTTCGTGATAAAAGGATGGCAAGCAGCTGTCCCCCCGGAAGGCGATTTCCAATACTTACCCAATTGGTGCAAGGAGACCAGCGTGACACCACGAGCGCGTCATGGATGGCGCCTTTGGCAGGACAAAGACCACCTTTTTTAGGAAAGACTGTTGGTTTCTCCCCATTTGAATTCCTGTCTTGTGGTCGCCCTTTTCCCGCTGATATTTTGGGAAGAGAGGCCCATGGAAAAGATAAGAGGGGCAGACAGCCGCCATAGAGAGAGATGAATGATTGAGCTCCCATTTCCTCGTTAGAGGTCTGCTTCTTCCTCGCAGCTTGTAACACCAGTGCATGCCAGCAGAGAAGAAAACACACAAAGCAGGAGTAGGGTTTTACACCGCAAGGTGGCCCGAACCTGGGTAAACTCCAGTGTCCCCCTCGTCCTCCGAGTTGGGTTCTACCATAGGTGCATCGCATGCAAATTAAAATTTTCCTACGCGCAGAACAACCAAGAACATGCTACGGAGATGGGTCACAAATCATTACCACTAGACGCACAGTGACGTACATCGGAAGTAGAGTTGGGGCAGCGCATCCGTGAGGTCCGTCTCCTCCTTGTCCGATCTCCCTTGAGCTGCCAGTCGCCGGATCCCCTCGTACAGGTTCGCCGGAGTGGCGCGAGTGCACCGCCTCTAACGGTATCCGCGTGTGCAGGAGGGAACACCGTGCGGCGGACTGCTAGGTTCGATCACACAGTCGGCGGCGAGTGGAGGTGGCTACTTGCAACACATGCAAAGTCCTAATGACGGCGCTGAAGCGATCAACAAGATGGGTGTGCCGCACCTCCACTATATATAGGCATCTGTCACGGGCTCAACACTTGGGCCTCGTAAGGATCCTAAAGCCCATGTGTTCCTTCCCTTAAGCATGCGACCCCTTAGGTTCTCGTTCATTTGGTCGCGAGTCAGATCACATCCGACTCGACTAGTCGATAGCGTCCTCTAGCAATGCGTGCCGACTCCAAGTGCCCGATGAAGTTGGTTAGGTGAACTTGTACTTCATACTTCTGTTCCCTTTGCCACACGATATATGTTGTCGGGCTCAAGGCGAGTCTGTCATCCTTGTGTAAGCCCGACCTTTTTCTCGTTACAGTGATGCTGACCACAAATCAGATTATCTCATAATCCTTGTCGCATGGCCATGCTTATCTTGGTCGGATCACACGAGGGACCCAGAGTATATCTCTCCTGATCGGAGGGGAAAATCCCATCTTGCTCGACCATGTCTCGCAGCATGGGTCTCGACAAGCCCAAAATCTACCTTTATAACTACCCAGTTATGGAGTAGCGTTTGGGCAGCCCAAAGCAGGTCTATCACCACCCCGAGTACATGTGCCAGCTCAGGTCTTAGGACATTGAACATATGTTGTACTAGAGACTCACAGATGACATATCGTTGCATCTCATAGTTGGGTCTGTCCAACTCAGACCTTATCTCAACTCGGATCCGACTACGTCGAATCCGACCAGATCTTTCTGAGTCCATATTCCGGCTAGCATCCAATGCTACATGGTGAGTGAGACCGTACCATCCACCATGTCATATGCTAGTCTAACTGGTTGAGCGTCCACACAGCCCATTCGACTAGGGACCATTTAGGACAGTCATCATACAATGCATAGTCTCACAAACAAGTCACGTACTTGTTAATACACATGATTGATAATGTCCAAGGACTATCTTTATTCATAAACACATAGGAAATATCATCGTACATGATTGCTTCTAGGGCATATCTCCAACAGTCTCCCGCTTGCACTAGAGTCAATCAAATAGACATCGAATGCCCATAGCTCTAACGTGCCCCTCGTGCTTGGGTTGTGGAAGCGGCTTAGTCAACGGATCTGCAACATTTTCATCCGTACAAATCTTGCATAAATTAGTATCACCATTCTTTACGAGCTTTCATATCAGGTGATACTTTCAGTCTATGTGCCTGGTCTTGTGGTGTTGTCTCGGCTCCTTGGCTTGTGTGATGGCACCTGAATTGTCGCAATACAGGTCCAACGGTTTTGCCCTGCCCGGGAACACACCAAGATCCTCCAGGAACTTCCGAATCCAAACACCTTCCTTTGCGGCTTCACAAGCCGCAATGTATTCGGCCTATGTTGTGGAGTCGGCCACCGTATATTGCTTGGAACTCATCCAGCTCACTGCTCCTCCATTCGTGACATACACAAATCCAGTTTGCGATCGACAATCATGCCTGTCGGTTTGGAAACTAGCATCAGTGTAACCCTTTACACAGAGCTCCTCCTCACCTCCATAAACTAGGAACATCTCTTTAGTCCTTTTCAGGTACTTCGGGATAGTTTTCACCGCTGCCCAGTGACTCTCACCTGGGTCAGCCTGGTATCTGCTTGTTAAGCTTATTGCATAGGCAACACCAGGTCGAGTACATAGCATAGCGTACATGATGGATCCTATTGCTGAAGGATACAAAATCCTACTCATCCGGTTTCGCTCATCAGAAGTCGTAGGACCCTGAGTCTTGCTTAGCCTTATATCATGTGAGATGGGCAAGAACCCTTTCTCGGCCTCACTCATGTTGAACCGCTTAAACACTTTGTCTATGTACGTGCTCTGGCTTAAGCCGAGCAGCCTCTTCGATCTATCTCTATAGATCTTGATGCCTAAAATGTTTACTGCTTCTCCAAGGTCTTTCATCGAAAACTTGTCATTCAATGATTCCTTGACAGAGTTCAGCATTGAAACATCATTTCCGATCAGCAGTATGTCATCCACATACAGGACAAAAAATACTACCGAGCTCCCACTAGACTTCTTGTATAAACAATAGTCCTCTTCGTTCTTGATAAAACCAATGTCAACGATGACTTCATCAAAACGAATGTTCCAACTCCGAGCTGCTTGCTTCAATTCATAAATGGATCTCTTGAGCTTGCATATTTTACTAGCATTATTTGGATCGACAAAACCTTCAGGCTGTATCATGTATACATCCTCCTTTAAACTTCCATGAAGGAAAGCCGTTTTGACATCCATCTGCCATATCTCATAATCGAAATATGCAGCTATAGCTAGTATGATCGTCACCAACTTTAGCATCGCTACCGGCGAGTAGGTCTCGTCGTAGTCAATTCCTTGAACTTGTCCATAACATTTAGCAACAAGCCGAGCTTTGTGGATCTGAACATTTCCATCCACATCGGTTTTCTTCTTAAAGACCCATTTGCAACCAATGGCCATTACGCCAGGTGGCGGATCAACCAAGTCCCAGACTTGATTATCATCCATGGACCTTAACTCGGATCTCATGGCCTCCAGCCATGCCTCGGAATCTGGGCTCACCATCGCTTCCGCATACGTGGTCGGCTCATCGCTTTCTAGCAAAAACACATCCCGCACTCTGCGCAATCTTTCCGACCTTCATGGCTCCGGTGCCAATTCCACTACGGGTTTCCTGACCAACTCCGGTATGATCTCATCACCAGCCGAGTCATCCCTGAGTGGGTCTCGAATTTCTTCGAGTCGCACTGTTCTCCCACTGGCTTCCCGACAGAGAAACTCTTTCTCTAGGAAAACCTCGTTCCGAGCAACAAACACTTTGTTCTCTTCTCGGTTGTAGAAGTTGTATCCTAAGGTTTCCCTCGGATATCCCACGAATATGCATTTATCCGATTTGGGTGTAAGCTTGTCCGACAAGAGTCGCTTGACAAATGCTTCACAACCCCAAATCTTTAGAAAAGACAAACTAGGACTCTTCCCAGTCCACATCTCATGTGGTGTCTTATCTATGGATTTTGATGGTACCCTGTTATGTGTGAAAGCTGCAGTTTCTAGAGCGTATCCCTAGAATGACAAGGGTAAATCTGATTTGCTCATCATTGATCGGACCATGTCCAACAAGGTTCGATTTCTCCATTCTGACACTCGCTCATGTACTCACCTCCATGATCTGATCGTAGAAGCTTTATTGTCTTGCCGGGCTGATTTTCAACCTCGTTTTGAAACTCTTTGAACTTTTCAAAAATTTCAGATTTGTGCCTCATCAAATAGATATATCCATATCTACTCAAGTCGTCGGTAAAAGTCACGAAGTAATGATTGCCACCTCTGGACGTTGTGCTCATTGGACCACACACATCACTGTGTATAAGCTCCAATAGATCAGATGCCCTTTCGCAACTCTTTGCAAAAGGAGACTTAGTCATCTTGCTGAGCAAGCATGATTTGCATGTCCCGAATGACCCGAAGTCGGATGAAGTTAGGAGCCCATCATCATGGAGCTTCTTCATGCGTTTCAGACTAATATGTCCAAGCCGGCAATGCTAGAAGTAAGTCGGATTTATCTCATTAGGCTTATGCCTCTTGACATTCATGTTATAGACTGGTTCCATTTCCAGATTCAAAATAAATAGCCCCTCTACAATGGGTGCATAGCCATGGAAAATTCCTTTCAAATAAAATGAACAACCATTGTCCTTTAAATTGAATTCATAACCTTGACTCATCAAACATGAGGAAGAAATAATGTTCCGACTAAGTGCAGGAATGTAATAATAATTATTCAATTCCAAAATGAATCCAGAAGGAAGCTGAAGCTGCATCGTGTTGACCTCCAATGCAGCAACTCTTGCTTTGTTGTCGACCCTGATGTCAATCTCCCCTTGTGCCACACGCCTAGTTCTTACCAGCCCCTGCATCGAGTTGCAAATATGAACAACCAATCCGGTATCGAATACCCAAGAGCTACTAGGTATGTCAGCAAGGTAAATGTCTATAACATATGTAACAAGTGTACCTTTGCTCGAAGTTGTACTTCCAGCCTTCTTGCCATGCTCGGCAAGCCACTTGCTACAGTTCCTCTTCCAGTGACCTGGTTCCTTGCAATGAAAGCATATGGTCTTTGAGTTTGGTCCCGACTTTGGCTCTGCAGCAGAGACAACCTTCTCCGTTCCCTTAGCCTTTCTCTTGGACCAACTCTTCTTGAACTTAGCCGATTTCTGCACCATCAACACTTGATGCGTGCCTTTCTTAATATCCTGCTCTGCCACCTTGAGCATCCCATGCAATTCAGTGAGCTTGTGCATATGATAGTTCGAGATGAACGTCCCATAGCTAGGTGGAAGAGAACCCAGAATTGCATCCGTGGACAGCTCGTCCCCAAGTAGGAAGCCTAACTGATCCAAAGCTTGCACGTACCCGATCATTTTGATCACATGCGGGCTCAGTGGATCACCCTCTTTCAACTTACAATCCGTCAAGGATAGCCAGACGTTGAACCTTTCGGTCCTAGCCTGCACCTGAAAAATGCTCTTGAGACTCTTGATCATCTCGAAAGCCTCAATGTTTTCAAAATGTTGTTGCAAATCGGGCTCCATACAAGCCAGCATGAGGCAGCTGATCTCGTTTGATTCATCAACGAGTTTCTGGTGGGCATTCTTGGTTGTGGCACTAGCATGCTCGGCAGGTTCCTCTGGAAGTGGATCCTCTAGAACATGTTCCTTTTTGTCGTGCTTGAGAACAATTCTCAAATTTCTATACCAGGTGGTAAAGTTTGTTCCATTCAGTTTATCCTTTTCCGAATTGATTTCAATGCAAAGTTGGGTTGAGCAGGTGGTGTCATTGATCTACAACAGAAAATATGCAATCACTAAGCAATGTGTTTATGTAGAGTAATTCAAGCCTTAAACAGAACTACTCTCACTGAAGTCAGCATCCCTCCACAAACTCTCAGTGATTTAGGATCCGACTAGCACAAGCGACTAGTGAGCTTTAGCATCACTGCTAGCCAAACTGCCTATTCGGTAAGCAACTCCTTGCTAATCGTATCTCTATACGACTCCTGTCAGTCGGGTAGGTATATCATACCCCGGCTCCCAACCTTCTTTGCCACAAGGCCCAAAACCATTTTGATAGCCTTGTCAAGTTAACCTGATGCAGTGCATGTCCGTGTCCGACACAAACCCTCCAGTTCAAGGACACCTAGTAGCACCTCAATTTTATGAGCTCACTACTAGATGTACTTGACGTGAGAAGGTGCAACATCCGGAATGGCAATGTGCTTGATATTAACGAGGGATCTTTCTATCATTTTAACATGCATAGAAACAAGAAGCAATATCAATCACATATAAACATAAATATGTGAAATAGTATGACTCCTTCATGGTTGTCCTTCCAGGCCGGCTCCAACTCCGATGACCAGGATGGACCTCCATCTTGATCATCACACCGGGACGCCAAAGCCTCGAACTTGATCTCTGTCCTCCAAGTACTACAACAAGTAATGAATTTTACAGAGAATCACAAGTCGATACGCAGGTCATTATACAATATAATGACAACACTTTGGCTCCTGTCGGCTGACAAATCATGACACGCAGGTCATGTAAAATTACACACATGCATCACATACATATGAGCCATACTATTCACATCAAACCTGCAAAACAAAGTTATGCATAGAATCGCTTTGAGTGATCGTGTACGAAATACAAGGCGCTACGCATACGGTGGTCCCGATCACAGATCGAATCTGTACTCCGATCATGCCGAATTCTCTGATTTGACCGATCTCATCGATCATCACGAATCCGATTCGGATTTACGTTTCACTGTTAAGCCCGATGGCGGAAACCGACCGGTAGGGGTAGGTTGTGTCACGACCTCATCGATTTCGATTGACAGAAAACATAGCCTCAACGATCCATATGTGCAGTTGATCTCATCAACCGTGCACATAGCCGATCTCATAAACGACGACAGATCTCATCTCCCGCCTCCACATATTATATATGCATCCGATCTGAATCCAAATCCTATAACAGAGGCTCTGGTACCACTGTTGGGTTCTACCTAGGTGCATCTCATGCAAATTAAAATTTTCCTACATGCAGAACAACCAAGAACATGCTACGGAGATGGATCACAGATCGTTACCACTAGACGCGCAGTGCTGTGCAGCGGAAGTAGAGTTGGGGCAGCGCGTCCGCGAGGTCCGTCTCCTCCTCGTCCGATCTCCCTTGAATAGCTGGTCCGATTTCCCTCGAACTGTCGGTCGCCGGATCCCCTCATAAAGGTTCGCTGGAGCGGCGCAAGTGCACCGCCTCTAACGGTATCCGCGCGTGCAGGAGGGAACACCGTGGGGCGGACTGCTAGGTCCGATCACACAGTTGGCGGCGAGTGGAGGTGGCTACTTGCAACACATGCAAAGCACTATTGACGGCGCTGAAGCGATCAACCAGATGGGTGTGCCGCACCCCCATTATATATAGGCATCCGTCACGGGCTCAACTCTTGGGCCTTACACGGATCCTAAAGCCCGCGTGTTCCTTCCCTTAAGCATGCTACCCCTTAAGTTCTCGTTCACTTGGTTGCGAGTCAGATTACATCCGGCTCGACTAGTTGGTAGCGGCCTCTAGCAAAACGTGCCAACTCCAAGTGTCCGATGAAGCTGGCTAGGCGAACCTGTACTTCATACTTCTGTTCCCTTTGCCACACGATATATGTTGTCGGGCTCAAGGCGAGTCTGTCATCCTTGTGTTAGCCCGACCTCTTTCTCGTTACAATGATGCCGACCACAAATCAGATTATCTCATAATCCTTGTCGCATGGCCATGCTTATCTTGGTCGGATCACACGAGGGGCCCAGAGTATATATCTCTTGATCGGAGGGGCAAATCCCATCTTGCTCGATCATGTCTCACAGCATGGGTCTGGACAAGTCCGAAACCTACCTTTGTAACTACCTAGTTACGGAGTAGCGTTTGGTCAGCCCAAAGCAGGTCTATCACCATCCCGAGTACATGTGCCAGCTCAGGTCTTAGGACATAGAACATATGTTGTACTACAGACTCACAGATGACATATCGCTGCGTCTCATAGTTGGGTCTGTCCAACTCAGACCTTATCTCAACTCGAATCGGACTACGTCGAATCCGACCAGATCTTTCTGAGTCCATATTATTCGGCTAGCATCCAATGCTACATGGTCTGTGAGACCGTACCATCCACCATGTCATATGCTAGTCTAACTGGTTGCGCGTCCACACAACCCTTTCGACTAGGGACCATTTAGGACAGTCAGCATACCATGCATAGTCTCACAAACAAGTCACGTACTTATTAATACACATGATTGATAATGTCCAAGGACTATCTTTATTCATAAACACATAGGAAATATCATCATACATGATTGCCTCTAGGGCATATCTCCAACACTCCGCATGCATGTCTTGGTTGTAGTTGAGGCGAGGTCGTAGATGCATCGAGCTCCCCTGAGTTCCAACCGGGTTCTTGAGAGGTTTCCATAGGCACAAAGCCAATCTCTGACATTTGGCACGCCATGTAGGGGAGCTACGCTTGCATCCTCGTCTCCGCCTCCGTTCGACATCGTCATGGCCGAGGCGCGCCGTGTGCGAGGCGCGCGCCGGTACCAGATGGTCCGCACCGAGCCCGTCGTCAACGCCAACCGTGCCCGTGGTCACTGTGCTGCCATCGAGCCCGCAGCCCGGGAGGCACAGGCCTCCTCCGCCCTCCCCTCTGTGCAGACGAACCCTCCATCTACACGCACCGCCGCCGAGTCCTCGCACGGTCTCTGCGGCATGCCAGATCGACAGGTCGCGCTCCTCATGGCACATGAGCTGCTCCGCTACCGTCTGAGTCTGGTCGGCTACGATGCTTGGCTTGCGCGCATCACCGAGCTCGTCGACACCGTAGGGGACATCCCGGCCTTCACCAACTCCCTACCTCCTCCTCCCCCATCACAGGGTGCGAGGGTAGGGCAAGACATGCCTCCTCCTCCTCCGCCCGACAAGGACGGAGGGCATCGTCGTGGTGCGTGCGCTCTAGAGCCGTCCCACGGAGCTTCTTCCCCACCTCAGGCAGATCCAAGCTGCCAGATCATCCGCCGTGCGCCCCCAGACGTGCGCGTCATCCTCAAGAGGCATCATGAGCGCCTGAACCGCACCCTCCAGGACGTCTCCGTGGCCGGGCGCTAGAACTGCGCCGCTCTCATCGGTGGTGCCCTGATACTTGTGATCTGCGTTGGGTTTTCTGTGAAGAGGAACGGGTAATTGTACGACAAAGTGGGTAAGTATTTCCCTCAGTTATGAAACTAACAAACAAAGCAAGCAAAGATACAAGACGCTCCAAGCAAAACACATGATATGTGACGAATAAAAATATAGCTCCAAGTAAAATACCGATGGTCGTTAGAAGAAAGAGGGGATGCCACTCGGGGCATCCCCAACCTTAGTTGCTTGTTACTCTTTGGATATATCTGGGGGATGCGGTAGCATCCCCAAGCTTAGGTTCTTGCTACTTGTTATTCCTTCATCCATCGTGATCTCACCCAAAACTTGAAAACTTCAATCACACAAAACTCAACAAAATCTTCATGAGATCCGTTAGTATAAGAAAGCAAATCACTACTTTAGGTACTATTGTAAACCCATTCAAATTTTATAATTGCATTATACCTACTATATTTTAACTTTAACATGGCTTGTACCCCTCAATACAAACCATAGATTCATCAAAACAAGCACACAATGCAACGAAAACAGAATCTGTCTCAAACAGAACAGTACTTAGTAATCTGTACCATACCCATATTTATGTAACTCTAAAAATTCTGGAACATTATGACAACGTAAGGAATGTGTATATAAACACTGTGTTAAAATTTCAGCTCAAGATCACGTTCCAGGAAAAAATGAAAATTCATATACTGGACGCAAAGTTTCTGTTTCAGATTCAGCATCACTTCTACTCATCCTATGAATCATCCTAATGGTTCTACTTGGCACAAACACTAAATAAACCATAAAAACACAATCATAACAGAGGCATAATTGTGTCAACGCTCAAAAACAGAAAGTAAAAAGGAAAAATTTATTTATTCATTGGGTTGCCTCCCAACAAGCGCTATCATTTTATGCCCCTAGCTAGGCATATTGGATAGATTCAAGTATTGTCATCTTTGGTTTTGGGTCCATAGGATGCCCTCATGATTGATTCATATGGTGGCTTAATTCTTGTTCTAGGGAAGTGTTCCATACCCTTTCTCAAGGGAAATTGGAAACGAATATTGCCTTCTTTCATATCAATCACGGCACCTATAGTGCGTAAAAACGGTCTACCAAGTATAATGGGACAAGACGGATTGCAATCAATATCAAGAACAATAAAATCAATGGGCACATAATTCCTATTTGCAAGAATAAGAACATCATTAATTCTTCACAAAGGCTTTTTAATAGTAGAATCCGCCAAGTGCAAATTAAGAGAACATTCTTCCATGTTGGTAAGACCAAGCACATCACATAGAGATTTCGGAATCGTGGAAACACTAGCACCAAAATCACACAAAGCAAAGCATTCATAATTTTCAATCTTGACCTTAATAGTAGGTTCCCACTCATCATGTAACTTTCTAGGAATAGAAATCTCCAACTCCAACTTTTCTTCAAAAGATTTCATCATGGCATCAACGATATGTTTAGTAAAAGCTTTATTTTGCTCATAAGCATGGGGTTAATTCAACATAGATTGCAACAAATAAATACATTCAATCAAGGAGCAGCTATCATAATTAAAATCTTTGCAATCCAAGATAGTGGGAACATCACTAGTTAAAGTTTTAACCTCTTCAAACCCACTTTCATCAAAATTTTCAACAAGATTTTCATCCTCCAAATTATTGGGACGCCTTCTAGCTAAAGTTGACTCTACTTTAGTCCCTTCATTATCAATTTTAACATTACTAAACAAGGAATCAATAGAAGAAACACCAATCACTTTAAGATCTTCATCATTTTTATAGCGGCAATCACTAGAAGACGATTTTTCTAAGATTTCTCTTTTAGCTCTAAGCATAGCGGTTCTTTTCTTACTTTCATCCATAGAGACATATAAAGCTTTAATAGATTCATCAATCTTAGGCACAAAAGCTTTCAACTTGAGATTTTCAACATCATGAGAAATTCTATCAATGCTTCTAGACATATCATCAATCTTATTCAACTTTTCTGCTATCGTAGTATTGAAAGCCTTTTGCGCATTGATAAATTCTTTAATATTACTCTCAAGATCAGAGATGTTCCTATTATTATCGTAGGAAGAATTACCATAGGAATTACCATAATTATTAGAGGAATTTCTAGGAAAAGACCTAGGATTAAAATTACCTCTATAAGCATTGTTATTGAAATTGTTCACGACACAAAATTCACATCTATAAATTCACTATTTTGCTCAATCAAAGTAGACAAAGGCACATCATTAAGATCAATAGGAGCATTTTTACTAGCAAACAGTTTCATCAAAGCATCAACCTTATCACTCAAGGTACTAATTTCTTCAACCGAATTAACTTTTTTACTAGTAGGTGCTCTTTCGGTATGCCATTGTGAATAATTTGCCATGATGTTATCTAGCAATTTAGTAGATTCACCCAAAGTAATCTCCATAAAAGTACCACCCGCGACGGAATCTAAAAGATTTCTAGAGACAAAATTCAATCCCGCATAAAAAATTTGTATGATCATCCAAAGATTTAAACCATGAGTAGGACAATTTCTTAGCATCAATTTCATTCTTTCCCAAGAATGTGCAACATGTTCATGCTCAAGTTGCTTAAAATTTATAATTTGCATCCTAAGGGAAATAATTTTCGCGGGCGGAAAATACTTGGTAATAAAAGCATCCTTACACTTATTCCAAGAATCGATACTATTGCAAGGCAAAGAGGAAAACCAAATTTTTGCACGATCCCGCAAGGAGAAAGGAAATAATTTCAACTTCACAATATCATTCTCCACATCTTTTTTATTTTGCATATCACACAATTCT
Source organism: Elymus sibiricus (assembly GCA_039707655.1). Classification (NCBI taxonomy): domain Eukaryota; kingdom Viridiplantae; phylum Streptophyta; class Magnoliopsida; order Poales; family Poaceae; genus Elymus; species Elymus sibiricus. The sequence goes on along the minus strand of CM077669.1, from coordinate 346,701,768 downwards.
ACGAATGTGTTTAGATGGGACGCGGCATCCTCATTAGGAGTACCGGCAAATTGATCTTTCATGACAAGATTCAACAAAGCGGCATTAATATCACAAGACTCCGCACTAGTGGCTGGAGGAGCAATCGGAGTACTAATAAAATCATTGTTATTAGTATTGGAAAAATCACACAACTTGGTGTTTTCTTGAGTCATCGTGACTACGCAAACAAGATTGCAAGCAAGGAAGAGATCCAGCGGGAAAAAGCAAATGAAAAAGAGGGCGAATAAAACGGCAAATTGGTGAAGTGGGGGAGAGGAAAATGAGAGGCAAATGGCCAATAATGTAATTACAGGGAGATGAGATTTATGATTAGGAACCTGGTAGATGATGATGGAGTCTCCTCGGCGCCTGAGATAGGCACGTAGAAGAGACCGCTTCCTCCCCGGCAACGGCGCCAGAAATTCCTTTGACGTGGCTTGAGACTGCGTCCGTATTTCCCCAAAGAGGAAGGGATGATGCAGCACAGCGACGGTAAGTATTTCCCTCAGTTATGAAACCAAGGTTATCGAACCAGTAGGAGGATCACCACCACCCAATAAGCAGCACCTGCACACAAATAACAAATACTTGCAACCCGACGCGAAAGAGAGGTTGTCAATCTCTCTATGGTAAAAAGATAGATTAGGTAGTGATGGATAGGAGAGATAGATCTCTCAAGAATACAAAATAAAAAGGGCATATAAAAAGTGCAGCAATATATTTTTGGGTTTTTGGTTTTGTAGATCTGAAAACAATGAGGCAAAAAGATAGATCGAAAAGCAATATGTTGGAAAAGTAGACCCGGTGGCCGTAGGATTCACTAGTGGCTTCTCTCATGAGTATAGCGCACGGTGGGTGAACAAATTACTGTTGGGAAATTGATAGAAGATCAAATAATCATGACGATATGCAAGGCAATGATCATTATATAGGCATCACGTCCAAGATAAGTAGACCGACTCCTGCCTGCATCTACCACTATTACTCCACACATCGACCGCTATCCAGCATGCATCTAATGTATTAAGTTCATGGAAAAATGGAGTAATGCAATAAGAACGATGACATGATGTAGACAAGATCTATTCATGTAGGAATAGACCCCATCTTGTTATCCTTAATGGCAACGATACATGCGTGCCTTGCTGCCCCTTCTGTCACTGGGAAAGGACACCGCAAGATCGAACCCATCACAAAGCACCTCTTCCCATGGCAAGAAAAATCGATCTAGTCGGCCTAACTAAACCAAAGATTCGAAGAAGAAATACGAGGCTATAAGCAATCATGCATATAAGAGATCAAAGAAGACTCAAATAATATTCATGGATAGAAACTAATCATGAACTCAAAATCATCGGATCCCAACAAACACACCGCAAAAGTTTACAACAAATCGATCTCCAAGAGACCATTGTATTGAGAATCATAAGAGAGAGAGAGAGAGAGGAAGCCATCTGGCTACTGCCTACGGACCCGTAGGTCTATGGTGGACTACTCACGCATCATCGGAGAGGCACCTATCAAGAAGATGAACCCCTCCGTGATGGTGTTTAGATTGGATCTCGAGGTTCTGGAACTTGCGGCGGCTGGAATTGTGTTTCGTCGACTCCCCTAGGATTTTCCGAATATTTGAGAATTTATAGGCATCAGAGGCGGTGGAGGGGGGGCCCGTGGAGGGCACAACCCATCAGGGCGCGCCGGGGGCCCCCTGGCGCGCCCTGGTGGGTTGTGCTCTCCACAACCCACCTTACTGGCTCTTCTTTGGCCCACTGGGTGTCTTCTGGTCCACAAAAAATCTCCAAAAAGTTTCTTCTTTCATATCAATCACGGCACCTATAGTGCGTAAAAACGGTCTACCAAGTATAATGGGACAAGACGGATTGCAATCAATATCAAGCACAATAAAATCAATGGGCACATAATTCCTATTTGCAAGAATAATAACATCATTAATTCTTCCCAAAGGTTTTTTTATAGTAGAATCCGCCAAGTGCAAATTAAGAGAACATTCTTCAATGTTGGTAAGACCAAGCACATCACATAAAGATTTCAGAATCGTGGAAACACTAGCACCCAAATCACATAAAGCAAAGCACTCATAATTTTTGATCTTGAATTTAATAGTAGGTTCCCACTCATCATGTAATTTTCTAGGAAAAGAAATCTCCAACTTCAACTTTTCTTCAAAAGATTTCATCATGGCATCAACGATATGTTTAGTAAAACCTTTATTTTTCTCATAAGCATGGGGTGAATTCAACGTGGATTGCATCAAAGATATACATTCAATCAAAGAGCAACTATCATAATTAAAGTCTTTGCAATCCAAACTAGTGGGCACATCACTAGTTAAAGTTTTGACCTCTTCAAACCCACTTTTATCAAAAATTTCATCAAGATTTTCACCCTCCAAATTATTGGGACGCCTTCTAGCTAAAGTTGACTCTACTTCAGTCCCTTTCTCATCAATTTTAATATTACTAAACAAGGAATCAATAGTAGAAACACCAATCACTTTAAGATCTTCATCTTTTCTATGAAGGCAATCACTAGAAAACGATTTTTCTAAGATTTCTCTTTTAGCTCTAAGCATAGCGGTTCTTTTCTTACTTTCATACATGGAGACATATAAAGCTTTAATTGATTCATCAAGCTTAGGCAAAAAAGCTTTCAACTTGAGATTTTCAACATCATGAGAAATTCTATCAATTCTTCCAGACATATCATCAATCTTATTCAACTTTTCTTCTATCGTAGTATTGAAAGCCTTTTGCGCATTGATAAATTCTTTAATATTACTCTAAAGATCAGAGGTGTTCCTATTATTATTGTAAGAAGAATTACCATAGGAATTGCCATAATTATTAGAGAAATTTCCAGGAAAAGGCCTAGGATTAAAATTACCTCTATAAGCACTGTTATTGAAATTGTTTCGCGAGACAAAGTTCACATCTACGGAATCGCTATTTTGCTCAATCAAGGTAGACAAAGGCACATCATTAAGATCAATAGGAGCATTTTTACTAGCAACCAATTTCATCAAAGCATCAACCTTATCACTCAAGGTACTAATTTCTTCAACCGAATTAACTTTTTTACTAGTAGGTGCTCTTTCGGTATGCCATTGTGAATAATTTGCCATGATGTTATATAGCAATTTAGTAGCTTCACCCAAAGTAATCTCCATAAAAGTACCACCCACGGCGGAATCTAAAAGATTTCTAGAGACAAAATTCAATCCCGCATAAAATTTTTGTATGATCATCCAAAGATTTAAACCATGACTAGGATAATTTCTTAGCATCAACTTTATTCTTTCCCAAGATTGTGCAACATGTTCGTGCTCAAGTTGCTTAAAATTCATAATTTGTGTCCTAACGGAAATAATTTTCACGGGCGGAAAATACTTAGTAATAAAAGCATCCTTACACTTATTCCAAGAATCGATACTATTGCGAGGCAAAGAGGAAAACCAAATTTTTGCACGATCTCGCAAGGAGAAAGGAAATAATTTCAACTTCACAATATCATTGTCCACAGCTTTTTCCTTTTGCATATCACACAATTCTACAAACGTGTTTAGATGGGACGCGGCATCCTCATTAGGAGTACCGGCAAATTGATCTTTCATGACAAGATTCAACAAAGCGACATTAATATCACAAGACTCCACACTAGTGGCTGGAGGAGCAATTGGAGTACTAATAGAATCATTGTTATTAGTATTGGAAAAATCACACAACTTGGTGTTTTCTTGAGTCATCGTGACTACGCAAACAAGATTGCAAGCAAGGAAGAGATCCAGCGGGAAAAAGGCAAATGAAAAAGAGGGCGAATAAAACGGCAAATTGGTGAAGTGGGGGAGAGGAAAACGAGAGGCAAATGGCCAATAATGTAATTGCAAGGAGATGAGATTTGTGATTAGGAACCTGGTAGATGATGATGGAGTCTCGTCGGCGCCTGAGATAGGCACGTAGAAGAGATCGCTTCCTCCCCGGCAACGACGCCAGAAATTCCTTTGACGTGGCTTGAGACTGCGTCGGTATTTCCCCAAAGAGGAAGGGATGATGCAGCACAGCGACGGTAAGTATTTCCCTCAGTTATGAAACCAAGGTTATCGAACCAGTAGGAGGATCACCACCATCCAATAAGCAGCACCTGCACACAAATAACAAATACTTGCAACCCGACATGAAAGAGAGGTTGTCAATCTCTCTACGGTAAAAAGATAGATTATGTAGTGATGGATAGGAGAGATAGATCTCTCAAGAACACAAAATAAAAAGGGCAAATAAAAAGTGAAGCAATATATTTTTGGGTTTTTGGTTTTGTAGATCTGAAAACAAAGAGGCAAGAAGATAGATCGGAAAGCAATATGTTGGAAAAGTAGACCCGGGGGCCGTCGGATTCACTAGTGGCTTCTCTCATGAGTATAGCGCACGGTGGGTGAACAAATTACTATTGGGCAATTGATAGAAGATCAAATAATCATGACGATATCCAAGGCGATGATCATTATATAGGCATCACATCCAAGATAAGTAGACCGACTCCTGCCTGCATCTACCACTATTACTCCACACATCGACCGCTATCCAGCATGCATCTAGTGTATTAAGTTCATGGAAAAACGGAGTAATGCAATAAGAACGATGACATGATGTAGACAAGATCTATTCATGTAGGAATAGACCCCATCTTGTTATCCTTAATGGCAACGATACATGCGTGCCTTGCTGCCCCTTCTGTCACTGGGAAAGGACACCGCAAGATCGAACCCATCACAAAGCACCTCTTCCCATGGCAAGAAAAATCTATCTAGTCGGCCTAACTAAACCAAAGATTCGAAGAAAAAATACGAGGCTATAAGCAATCATGCATATAAGAGATCAAAGAAGACTCAAATAATATTCATGGATAGAAACTAATCATGAACTCAAAATTCATTGGGTCCCAACAAACACACCGCAAAAGTTATTTGAGTCTTCTTTGATCATGAACCGTGTGTTTGTTGGGATCCGATGAATTTTGAGTTCATGATTAGTTTCTATCCATGAATATTATTTGAGTCTTCTTTGATCTCTTATATGCATGATTGCTTATAGCATCGTATTTCTTCTTCGAATCTTTGGTTTAGTTAGGCCGACTAGATTGATTTTTTGGCCATGGGAAGAGGTGCTTTGTGATGGGTTCGATCTTGCGGTGTTCTTTCCCAGTGACAGAAGGGGCAGCAAGACACGCATGTATCGTTGCTATTAAGGATAACAAGATGGGGTCTATTCCTACATGAATAGATCTTGTCTACATCATGTCATCGTTCTTATTGCATTACTCCGTTTTTCCATGAACTTAATACACTAGATGCATGCTGGATAGCGGTCGATGTGTGGAGTAATAGAGGTAGATGCAGGCTGGATCGGTCTATCTATCTTGGACGTGATGCCTATATAATGATCATCACCTTGGATATCGTCATGACTATTCGATTTTCTATCAATTGCCCAACAGTAATTTGTTCACCCACCATGCGCTATACTCATGAGAGAAGCCACTAGTGAACCCTACGGCCCCCGGGTCTACTTTTCCTATCATATTGCTTTTCGATCTACGTTTTTTGCAATCTTTGTTTTCAGATCTACAAAACCAAAAACCCAAAAATACCTTGCTGCATATTTACTATTTTTATTTGTGTTCTTGAGAGATCTATCTCTCCTATCTATCACTACGTAATCTATCTATTTCCCGTAGAGAGATTGACAACCTCTCTTTCGCGTCGGGTTGCAAGTATTTGTTCTTTGTGTGCATGTGCTGCTTATTGGGTGGTGGTGATCCTCCTACTGGTTTGATAACCTTGGTTTCATAACTGAGGGAAATACTTACCGTCGCTGTGCTGCATCATCCCTTCTTCTTTGGGGAAATACCGACGCAGTCCAAGCCACGTCAAAGGAATTTCTGGCGCCGTTGCCAGGGAGGAAGCAGTCTCTTCTACGTGCCTATCATAGGTGCCGAGGGGACTCCATCATCATCTACCAGGTTCCTAATCACAAATCTCATCTCCTTGCAATTACATTATTTGCCATTTGCCTCTCGTTTTCCTCTCCCCCACTTCACCAATTTGCCGGTTTCTTCGCTCTCTTTTTCGTTTGCCCTTTTTCTCGCCGGATCTCTTGCCTTGTCACTATGTCTAGTTCTACTTTTATTGCATGTACTCCCGATAATGAGATTCTTAATTTTAAGCAAAGGGGAGGGGAGAATCTAAAAGATGCTTGGTATAGGATTTGCAATGCTCATAATAGATCTATCCATAAGCAATCTACCGTTGTTCTTCTTCGCAGTTTTTATGTGGGCATCACCACTTGGTATAGATTTGTCCTTGATATGATTACTGGTGGGAATTTCTTGATGTGTCCATCTTTGGATGCTTTTAATGCTTTGGGAAGTTTAGTGGGATCGCCACCTATCATGATCAATGAAACAACTTTAACTCTCGAACACGTTATGGAGAGATTAGATGCTATTGAAAAGAAGATGATTACTAAGGAACATCTTGATGATCTAGATAAAAAGATGCATAATCTTGCTAATAAAATTGGGGCTAAGGCGGGAGATGCCATTAAATTATTGAAGGCCAAAGAAACCGTAGTTAACGAAAGGGTAGAAGAAAGTCCTTACCGTATTGATAGGTTGGAAGAGATCGTCAGTAATTTGGGTTCGGCTTTTTCTTCTATCAAATCTCTTGACAAAACTCCCATAAAAATTGGCAAGACCATGCAAGTTACTAAGAACAAAGTTGCTACAACTAGTGGCCACAAGGGGGATCTTAAAATGATTAGTATTCATCCCGACTTTGTTGAAATTATAAGAGATCCTATTTACAAGAATGAGTTTTTTGGTTTTCTTCCTAGGAGTGTTATCATTAAGAACTTTCATGCTAAATCCTTGAAGAAATCTAGTTGTGTGATTGAAAAATTGAAAACCAAAGATGACAATACTTGAATCTATCCAATATGCCTAGCTAGGGGCGTAAAACGATAGCGCTTGTTGGGAGGCAACCCAATGAATAAATAATTTTTTGCTTTTTCCTTTCTGTTTTTGAGTGTTGACACAATTATGCCTCTGTTATGATTGTGTTTTTATGGTTTATTTAGTGTTCGTGCCAAGTAGAACCGTTAGGATGATTCATAGGATGAGTAGAAGTGATGCTGAATCTGAAACAGAAACTTTGCGTCCAGTATATGAATTTTCATTTTTTTCTGGAACGTGATCTTGAGCTGAAATTTTAACACAGTGTTTCTATACAAATTCCTTACGTTGTCCTAATTGTTCAGAATTTTGATAGTTACAGAAGTATGGGTATGGTACAGATTACTACAGACTTCTGTTTGAGACATATTCTGTTTTTGTTGCATTGTGTGCTTGTTTTGATGAATCTATGGTTTGTATTGAGGGGTACAAGCCATGGTAAAGTTAAAATACAGTAGGTATAATGCAATTATAAAATTTGAATGGGTTTACAACAGTACCTAAAGTAGTGATTTGCTTTCTTATACTAACGGATCTCATGAAGATTTTGTTGAGTTTTGTGTGATTGAAGTTTTCAAGTTTTGGGTGAGATCACGATGGATGAAGGAATAAGGAGTAGCAAGAACCTAAGCTTGGGGATGCTACCGCACCCCCAAGATATATCCAAAGAGTAATAAGCAACTAAGCTTGGGGATACCCCGAGTGGCATCCCCTGTTTCTTCTAACGACCATCGGTATGTTACTTGGAGCTATATTTTTATTCGTCACATATCATGTGTTTTGCTTGGACGTCTTGTATCTTTGCTTGCTTTGTTTGTTAGTTTTCCCTTTGTATCCTTTCTGTACACACCAATTTGAGAGAGCCACAATCATGCTATGATTTGTTAGAATTGCTCTATGTGCTTCACTTAAACTTTTTGAGCTATAGGAATTGCTCTAGTGCTTCACTTATATCTTTTTGAGCACGGTGTGCTTGGAAACATTTATAGAAATACTCTCATGCTTCACTTAGATTAATTTGAGATTTAGTAAAATTTTGAAGAAATCCTCTCATGCTTCACTTAAATTTTTTTGAGCTTGCCAAAAAGCAATGGCAATATATGAAACTAGTCCCAAAGTGATAGATATCCAAGGAGGATATAATAAAAACTTTCATGAAGATCATTGGACAAATTAAACTTGATTCCTTGTAATAGTTTTGAAACATGATGATAGTAATATGTGAGTTATGTTAGTGAGTAATTATGCTTAGTAGGAATATTGGTGTTAAGGTTTGTGATTCCCTATGCATGCACGAAAGTCAATAGTTATGCAATGAAGTTACATCCTACTTGTGGTGCATTATTCGGTGCTAGTTACTTTCAATGCTCACTTATGTGATTTTTCGTTTCTTGGTTTGGTTGCTTCCCAATCTATTTGCTAGCCTTCACTTGTACTAAGTAGAAATACTACTTGTGCATCCAAAATCCTTAAACCAAGTTTTGCATTATGAGTCCACCATACCTACCTATATGCGGTATTTCCATGTTGTTCCAAGCAAATTTGTATGTGCCATCTCTAAATTTTCAAAATAAAATTTCTCTTTTGTGTGCCCGTACCGCTCATGAAACGATGGGGAGTGTCCAATATTTTTCCATGCTAGATGTGTTATTCTCAAGATGAGTGTTTATTCACTTGTCATTGCACGAGAGTGCGGTGGTAATAGGGATGCCCATTCCTGAAATGAAAAAGAAAAAAAATATTTACTTTATATTGTCAAATAATAAATTCCTTGGAAAGTGTTGGTATGGAAGGCAACCGTGGATACGGCCCGCCATGGAAAGTGAAAGTTTGGTGGAAAAAGGAATAAACTTTATTTTCTGTTTGGGAACCGCCTATGATATATCTAGCATGGAAAGTATTGTGAGCTACTTTGTCATTTTCGTTGACAGGAAAAGCATGCCACCCAAAATATTTTTCTTTCTCAATTTAAACCTTGAGCTTTGGCACCTCTACAAATCCCTACTTCCCTCTACGAAGGGCCTATCTATTTACTTTATGCAATTTTTATTTTTTGCTTTCAGTCTCCATCTTCTCTTATTAGCACCAACTAGGGGGCACTATGAGCGTACTTGAGCATTGGGCATAGCTAATATTTGAGTGTGTTTCATGAATGGATCAATGATTGAGCATAATGGGCTAGGGATAACTTTCTTTAGTGTTGATATTTTGAAAGACATGGTTGCTTGTTGACATGCTTGAGTATTGAAGTCATTATGTTAAAACTAGACTATTGCTTTGAATCATTTACAAGTCCAAATGTCCATGCTATACAAAGAAGAAAAGAATATGATGAACATTTTACGCAGCATTCCACATCAAAAATTCTGTTTTTATCATTTACCTACTCGAGGACGAGTAGGAATTAAGCTTGGGGATGCTGATACGTCTCCAACGTATCTATAATTTTTGCTTGTTCCATGCTGTTATATTATCATTCTTGGATGTTTTACAATCATTTTACTACAACTTTATATCATTTTTTGGGACTAACCTATTGACATAGTGCCAAAGTGCCAGTTGCTGCTTTTGCTTGTTTTTTACTTCGCAGGAAATCAGTACCATACGGAGATAAAACGCTGCGGGAATTTTTGTTGATTTTTTCCAGACCAGAAGAGACCATATGGGCCAAGGAACATCAACACACGGGGCCCAGGGTGGCCAGCACCCACAAGGGCGCGCCAGAGGCCCCCTGGCGCGCCCTAGTGGGTGATGGGCCCCTCCGACACCCCCTCAACCGACTATCGTGCCTATAAATTCCCAGAAAATCCAAAAACCCTAGAGCAGTCGACGAAACACAATTCCAGCCGCCACAAGTTCCAGAACCTCAAGATCCAATCTAAACACCATCACGGAGGGGTTCATCTTCCTCATAGGTGCCTCTCCGATGATGCGTGAGTAGTCCACCATAGACCTACGGGTCCGTAGGCAGTAGCTAGATGGCTTCTTCTCTCTCTCTTATGATTCTCAATACAATGGTCTCTTGGAGATCTATTTGATGTAAACTTTTGTGGTGTATTTGTTGGGATCCGATGAATTTTGAGTTCATGATCAGTTTCTATCCATGAATATTATTTGAGTCTTCTTTGATCTCTTATATGCATGATTGCTTATAGCATCGTATTTCTTCTTCGAATCTTTGGTTTAGTTAGGCCGACTAGATCAATTTTTCTTGCCATGGCAAGAGGTGCTTTGTGATGGGTTCGATCTTGCGGTGTTCTTTCCCAGTGACAGAAGGGGCAAGAAGACACACATGTATCGTTGCTATTAAGGATAACAAGATGGGGTCTATTCCTACATGAATAGATCTTGTCTACATCATGTCATCATTCTTATTGCATTACTCCGTTTTTCCATGAACTTAATACACTAGATGCATGCTGGATAGCAGTCGATGTGTGGAGTAATAGAGGTAGATGCAGGCAGGAGTCGGTCTATCTATCTTGGACGTGATGCCTATATAATGATCATCGCCTTGGATATCGTCATGACTATTTCAATCAATTGCCCAACAGTAATTTGTTCACCCACCGTGCGCTATACTCATAAGAGAAGCCACTAGTGAACCGTACGGCCCGCGGGTCTACTTTTCCTATCATATTGCTTTTCGATCTACGTTTTTTGCAATCTTTGTTTACAGATCTACAAAACCAAAAACCCAAAAATACCTTGGTGCATATTTACTCTTTTTATTTGTGTTCTTGAGAGATCTATCTCTCCTATCTATCACTACCTAATCTATCTATTTCCCGTAGAGAGATTGACAACCTCTCTTTCGCATCGGGTTGCAAGTATTTCTTGTTTGTGTGCAGGTGCTGCTTATTGGGTGGTGGTGATCCTCCTACTAGTTCGATAACCTTGGTTTCATAACTGAGGGAAATACTTACCGTCGCTGTGCTGCATCATCCCTTCTTCTTTGGGGAAATATTGACGCAGTCCAAGCCACGTCATACCCCATGCAGCAGAAGCTACTCTTCGCGCTCTTCGTCGCTTCCAGGAAGCTGCGGCACTAATTTCAAGGGCATCTCGTCATGATGATCACATCATACCCTTTGGAGCAGGTACTCCGTAACCCCAATGCTATGGGCCGCGTCGCGGAATGGAATGTGGAATTGCAGCCCTTCGAGCTGGAGTTCCTCACTACAAGGACGATCAAGGCTGCGGCTCTCACTAAATTCATGGCGAATGGAAAGACCCACATCAGGATGAACCACGCGAGGCCGAGTCCCTCCCTCCTGGGAGAGATGCCCCCGATGGTTGGACTATTCACTTCGACAGAGCATTCTCCTGGCAGGGTGCGGGGGCTGGCGTGATGCTCACCTTGCCTACAGGTGACAAGTTGTACTATGCAGGTGCAGCTCTGCTTCAAGCACGAGGACAAGGTCTCCACCAACATTGCTGAATATGTGGGCCTCATTGCTGAACTCAAGGCCTCCATCGTGTTGGGTGTCAAGCGGGTGCTCATCAAGGGTGACTCGCAACTTCTCGTCAACTTCTCCAACAAGAGCTACAAACCCAAGGACGAGCACATGGCCGCCTACCTCGAGGAGGTGTGGAAGCTCGAGAAGCGTTTCCTGGGCATGGAACTTCTACACATCCCCCACAGCTGCAATCAGGAAGCCGACGACATCGCCAAGAAGGCATCGCGCTGCGATCCTCAAGATCCCGGCGTCTTTGAAGAGCGGCTTCTGAAGTCGGCTGCCACACCACCAGCCGTCAGCACCACGACACCTCAGGAGGAGCTGCGTCCCTCGCCTTCCACATGTGCACCCAACCGCGGCCCACCCTCAGGCACTCATCTGTTGCTGGCGCTCGAGCCTCGGGAGCAGAACTGGGTCACAAAGTTTAGGATCTACTTGGAGAACGACACTATCCCAATAGACGACGCCGAGGCCAAGCGTGTGGCTGGCCAAGCCGCGTCCTACTGTCTCATGGATGGAGATCTCTATAGGAGACGCCCCAACGACACAACACTGCGCTGCATCCCTGAGCAGCAAGGTTGTGAAATGCTCGTTGGCATCCACGGTGGCGACTGCGGCCATCACTCTTCATCGCGCACCCTTGTGGGCAAGGCCTCCCGCAGTGGTTTCTAGTGGCCTAGAACACTTGAAGATTCCACCGAGCTGGTCCGCTCCCGCGAAGCTTGTCAGTTCCATGCCAAGCAGACTCATCAACCAGCGCAAGGGCTCCATACCATCCCTCTCACGTGGCCCTTCGCGGTCTGGGGGCTGGACATCCTAGGTCGCTTCCCGTGCGCAGCTGGAGGCTACCACTATCTCTACGTTGCCATCGACAAGTTCACCAAGTAGGCGGAAGTGGAGCCCGTTCGATCCATTCCATCGTAGTCCGCTATCAAGTTCATCAAGAGCCTAGTGTGTCGCGGCGTCCCCAACCGCATCATCACCAACAATGGCTCACAATTTACCAGTGGCCTCTTCAGGTCCTACTACGACAACCTCGGCACGCAAATTTGCTACGCCTTTGTGGCACACACGCGAAGCAACGGCCAGGCCAAGCATGGAAATGCCGAGGTCCTCAAAGGCCTCAAGACAAGAAGCTTTAGCAAGACGCTCTCCGCCTGTGGCAAAGGCTGGCTCAACCAACTCTTGTCCGTGCTATGGTCGATATGCACAACAACGACCAAGCCTACCGGTGAAACTCCCTTCTTCCTCGTCGATGTGGCGGAAGCGGTCCTTCCCACTGAGCTCAAGCATGGGTCCCCGTGGGTTCTGGCCTTCAACGAACACAACCAGGCCAGCCTGCGGGAAGCTAATATGCTCCTCCTCGAGGAAGCACCTTGCCAAGCTGCCATCCGCGCAACTCGGTATCAGCAGGCATTGTGTCGCTATCACAGCCGCAACATATGCCCTCGCACCCTTGAAGCTGGCGACCTTGTCCTACGACGGATCCTCTCCAGAGAAGGACTCCACAAGCTCTTGCCTATGTAGGAAGGCCCGTACAGGGTCGTCCACGTTTCTCGGCCTGGCGCAGCACAACTGGAGACGGAGGAGGGTGTTCTGATACAAAACACATGGAACATCCAACACCTCCGCAAGTTCTATCCGTGACCTCACGGAGTACAGAACGACTGGGGGTTGTACACGCCCCGGGACTCTCTACACGCGTCGCCACGAGGCCGCAGGAGCTCCCCACCCACGACCAAGTGGGGCCCCATGCTCAGTCATGGCGGATTTTTGACATGAGGGCGCTTTTCAGCTGCATCATCCTCTGGTTGACCTATGTCTGTCACGGTAGCGTTTTTGTCATCTTTTGAGGGGCGCCTCTTGGCCACAGCCTCAAGCTGACCCGTGTCCAGCACGGCAGCACTGTCCATTTTTGGTTGTGTAATGAACTTTTCCATGCAGTAGTAAAGCTTATGTTTCCTTAAGTATGTTCTCTGTTTGGTAAGTGTTATATTCTAGCTCTAGGAGCCATTCGCGCTCGCGATTTCCCTCGTGTGTTTCACACAAGCGGGGGCTGGACACAGTGCCTGTGCTTGGGTTAGTCCTAGCAGCGCTGCAAAACCCAAGTGACTGAGCTCTGGCTTGCGGGCCGGCTCCCGCGCACGTCACCTCACCAAGGTCCTTGGTGGTTTGTCTCCTCGCATGACATCCACAAGTGAACTAGCGAGTGTGCATGGCTCGACCATTCGTTGGTGTGTTACTGCCGCATGTATGAAGGCTCAAGTACCTTTGCGAGCATTGCCTCATGAAGCAAGTCGCAACAGCCGCCAAGCGCCAAGTACTACCGAAGGTCTCGTGGGTCCTAACCTCGCGAGGCATCTTCCGCACAAGTTACTGTGCGCCAGGCATCGGGCTCCAAAGTAAGCTAAGTCCAAACACTTTACGAATTCATTACAGCCGCTCGAGCTTTTCTCCTTTGTTATCTTGCTGGGCATCTCCGTTTCCTCCTTGGCGCGAGTCGCTTGCACATCAAAGGGGGGCATTCTGAGCATCGCGCCTCAGGAGCCCTTACCACCCCTGGAGCCCTACACCCCCTGGCCTTGTTGGACCACGTAACAACATACCAGCGACGGTCGTAGCCCGCTCGGGGGCTGGGTCCAAGCAACACAGAGCAATAAGGCAATGCAAAAAGGGAAATGGATCTCACAAGAAAACAAAGGATAAAATAGCAGAAAATTAAAACTTAAGGTTGCGGTTTCAAAATTGTCTTTACGCCCCCACAGGGCCTGGTAAATCATGGTGCATTAGCGAAAGAAAGATAAAAGCCTCAAGCAAAGGATGTGCCATCTTCACCATCGTCGCCAGGGAGGTCCGCGCCAAGGCTGTCACCTTCCTCGGAAGGCTCGACTTGCATGAACCACTCAAGCAGGGAGTCCACTTGCTCATGCACCTCCCTCCCAAGCGATTCCTAGAGCTCCGCAGGCACCAGCTCCACCATGCGAGCAAGGTCGAAGGCAGGATCATGGCAGAGAAGGTTGGCGAAGGCACGCGTCGTCGCGGAGTCCATGAGCTCGTGGGCTCCTCCCTCAATGGCGTTGTCCAGCTTGGAGACTCTCGACTCCAGCGTCTCCACCACCTTGGTGAAGAAGTCGAGGTAGCCGCCATCATAATCTGTGTGGGGAAACACTAGAACGTCCTCGACGAAGCGACTGAAAGCTCCGTTGGTGCTCATGGCGAGGCCCAGGAACAGCTTAGCGCATTGTGTCTGCATCGTCTGCGCGTGCACATCGTCGTCCTTGGCCTTATGCACGGCTTCGGAGGCTTTGCCAACCTGTGCCTAGAGCAATGCCAGCTTCACCTCAACATCTCCTTTGCCCTTGAGGGCAAGTTGGAGGTCCCTCTCAGCGTCCTGGAGCGGGGTCTTGAGCCCATCGACCTCCTTCTGAAGCTCGTCGCATTTTGACTCGAAGCAGGCTTCTTGCCGCTCCAGCATACCGCGGTTCTCCTTCAGGAGGGCCTCCTGCTCCATGGCGACCCTGGCGTCGGTGTCGGCATTGATCTTCGCCTCTTTCTTGTCCAGCTGGGCGTTGGCCTGGGCACGTGCCCTCTCAAAGGCGGCCCTGTCGGCGGAGACTTGGCTCTCCAGGGTCGTGAGGAGCTCGCGCTCCGCCTCCTGGTCGGAGGTGGTCCGAGCGGCCTCCCGCTCCCGGATGGCCATGTCAGCCTCTCGGCTGGTGACGGCCTCCTCCCTCTTGGCTAGCTCCTCCTCATGGGCGGCATATTGTTGCTTGCGTGTGGCAGCTGCATCCTTGTGCGTCCGGAGCTCCTGCTCACGGAGGGCAATCTGCTCCTCCACCTGCCGAGCACGGGACTCCGTCTCCCGACGCTGCTCATCGGACGCCTCCGCGTCGCGGATCGCATTCTCCCAAAGCTCCTTAGAGCCATGGGCAGTCTTGTTCCTCTTCTCGTGAGCCGTCCTATCCTGTCGAGCGCCCAGCTTGACAGCCACCTAGAGTTTGCGCCATCGACGGACAAGCCGAGGCGCTCAGCCACAAGGTGCGCCTCCTCAGCCTGGAGGTCGGCCTCGAGCGTGTTGAGCATTGTGCGGGCACTCTTGAAGGCCCCACGCCTGACCAGGGCGATGCTACTGATCCTATGAAGGACCAAGCACGACTACGCCCCGGCGCAGCCTCCTAAAGCAGCCGCCCCTGAAGTCCGTGCAGAGGCCTCCTCCTTCACAGGCCCCTTGCCCTTGAGAAGGGCCTCCTCTCCAGCCGTGCGCTGGGGACTGAGCGTGGGTTCCTACTCATCCCACCGAGGCTATGGGGAGCCTGTCGTGGCCTCGCGATGGGCATCACCCCCCTCGCCAGGCGCAGAGTTCGCCTGGGGTCCACCCCGTTGTCTACCTCTATTTTGGTGGCACCCTCGATGTTGGGCGCCTCCGGAGGCACCTCCACCGTCTCAGGGGATTTCTCCCTAGGCTGGCCCTCCTCAGGAGGAGGAGGCAAGTCTCCGCGTGGGGCAAAAGGCATCTCATGCCCCTCCTCCACAGCGCGCCCCGCCTTGGCCTCCAGTCGGCGGGTGACTTCTTCGCGCCCCGCAGGGCCTGGCGGTGGCCCAGAGGCCTCCTCGAGAGGCGATGCGGGTGAGGGCGCCGTAGATGTGGCCGCCCTCGGCTTCTTGTAGGTGGGCGCCCTATGAAATCAACGATTCAGCCTCCCGGCTCCAAGTACGACAAGCAGAAATAGAGAGATAAGTCAGTAAACTTACTCATCGGCGGCCACCCAACGCCTCCTCTTCAAGAGGGACCTGGAGCGTCTGCTGCCGCCGCTCCCAGGGGCTCCGCGAGAGCTCCCTCCGGAGGGCGCTCCGCAAGGCCCGCTGGAGTCCGCGCCAGCCCCGCTTGGCTGGCCCATCTCCTTTAGGGGCCCAGAGGCCCCCTCAACCTTCCCCCTGTGGGGGTCTTCCACCTCCACCACCTCATCATCCTCCTCCTCCATGTGCCTGGAAGGGGCGACCATGAATTGGTGGAGGGAGACGTTGTCATCGTCCTCGCTGTCCGCCAACAGCAGATTGCGGTGGTTCGGCATGCGCCCCCTGCTGCCACCAGCGCCAACGCTGGAGGAGGGCTCGGCATCCTTAGAGGCCCCCGTCGCGGGCACCATGAGGATGGGGTTGTCACGGGGGCCCTCCTGGCATTCGGGGACCAAGCCCCACTTGTCGAAGACCGGCATCAGAGTTTGGAGCCACTCGCCGTCGCCGCGGACGTACAAAGGATTTGCACCGTATGCCAGCTCCGCCGGCACACCTTCGACGAAGAGGGCCTGCAGGACCGCTTCCAGCGCAGGCGTTTGTAGGGTGTCGGCGCACAGCGTGGTCCGGTCCTTGCGCCCCTGGTACTGCCAGGCCGGGTGTGAGCGCTTCTGGAGGGGGCGATGCGGCGGATCATGAACTCATGCGCCACCACGGCGCTCGTTGATAAGTCTCCAACGTATCTATAATTTTTTATTGTTCCATGCTGTTATATTAGCATTCTTGGATGTTTTACAATCATTTTATAGCAACTTTATATCATTTTTTTGGGAATAACCTATTGACTTAGTGCCAAGTGCAAGTTGTTATTTTTGCTTGTTTTTTACTTCACAGAATATCAGTACCAAACGGAGTCCAATCGCAGCAAAACTTTTTGGAGATTTTTTTTGGACCAGAAGGAGGCCAGTGGGCCAAAGAAGTAACCAGGAGGGAGCTTAGGCCACCCACAAGATACCAGGGCGCGCTAGGGGCCCCAGGCGTGCCCTGATGGATTGTGGCTGCCTCGGGAACCTTCTCCACCGCCTCTGAGCTCTATAAATACCCAAATATTCTAGAAACCCTAGAGGAGTCGGTCCAGCCACCGCAAGTTCCAGAACCGCGAGATCCAATCTGACACCATCACGGAGGGGTTCCTCATCCTCATTGGTGCCTCTCCGATGATGCGTGAGTAGTCCACCATAGACCTACGGGTCCGTAGGTAGTAGCTAGATGGCTTTCTCTCTCTCTCTCTCTCTCTCTCTTTTGATTCTCAATACAATGGTCTCTTGGAGATCTATTTGATGTAATTACTTTTTGCGGTGTGTTTGTTGGGATCCGATGAATTTTGAGTTCATGATCAGTTTCTATCCATGAATATTATTTGAGTATTCTTTGATCTCTTATATGCATGATTACTTATAGCCTTGTATTTCTTCTTCGAATCTTTGATTTAGTTAGGCCAACAACATCGATTTTTCTTGCCATGGGAAGAGGTGCTTTGTGATAGGTTCAATCTTGCGGTGTCCTCTCCCAGTGACAGAAGGGGCAGCGAGGCACGCATGTATCATTGCTATTAAAGATAACAAGATGGGGTCTATTCCTACATGAATAGATCTTGTCTACATCATGTCACCGTTCTTATTGCATTACTCCGTTTTTCCATGAACTTAATACACTAGATGCATGCTGGATAGCGGTCGATGTGTGGAGTAATAGTAGTAGATGCAGAATCGTTTCGGTCTACTAATCTTGGACGTGATGCCTATATAATGATCATCGCCTTGGATATCGTCATGATTATTTGATCTTCTATCAATTGCCCAACAGTAATTTGTTCACCCATCGTGTGCTATACTCATGAGAGAAGCCACTAGTGAAACCTATGACCCCCGGGTTTACTTTTCCAACATATTGCTTTCCGATCTATCTTTTTACCGCTTTTGTTTTCAGATCTATTATTCCAAAAACTCAAAAATACTTTGCTGCACTTTTTATTTCCCTCTTTTATTTTGTGTTCTTGTGAGATCTATTTATCCAATCTACAATCTAATCTATCTTTTTACCATGGAGAGATTGACAACCTCTCTTTCGCGTCGGGTTGCAAGTATTTGTTCTTTGTGTGCAGGTACTGTTTACATAGTGTTGCGTGATCCTCCTACTATTTCGATACCTTGGTTTCATAACTGAGGGAAATACTTACCGTCGCTGTGCTGCGTCATCCCTTCCTCTTGGGGGAAACACCGACGTAGTCTCAAGCCACGTCACTCGTGAGCCCTGCTACCCGAAGCTCCTGCAGCCGAGCGCTGATAGGTCCAAGCTGGGCATCATCCATCTTGGTGTGCCACCAACCTAATCTCTTCATGGCGGGCCCCGCGGGCGGCGCAAACAGGGGACTGCACTGGCCTACCTCCATGTCAATCCAGCGTGCCCTGAGGTTCTCCACCTTCTTGAGCGGCGTCATGTCGATGAACCGCTCTGACATGCGATCCACCATGTGGAAGGAGGCGCACCCCATGGTCAGCCCTTCCTTGCACCTCATGCTGTAGAAGGTGCGGAAGAGGGCCAACAAGGGCATCCCCCCAGAAATCCCTCGTAGAGGTAGGCGAAGATGGTGAGGAGGAAGATGGAGTTGGGGTGGAGATGGAGCACATGGATCTGGTAGTGCTCCAGAACTGCGCTGAAGAAATCTGAGAATGGAGCAAGCAGACCTCCAAAGATGCATAGGAAGAAGAAGGGGAACGTCATCGCCGACAGTTCCGCGGGCGGCATCGAGCCCGGCCAGATCTTTGTGGCCCCGTGCTCATTGTGACCATTGGCAGTCAGGGGGATGAGCTTGTGCATCCCTTCTTGATTCTTAATGGTGGAGGGCAGCAACGCTGGCTCCACCTGCGCCCCGGCGATGGCGGTGCTCCTCTTCTGCGCCATGGCAGCAGAGAAGCAATGGTGGAGGTGGAGAAGGAAGTGAAGAAGGAGAAGGGCGAGCGGCGTGTGCGCGGGGAAGGAGAACCAGTTTGCAAGGGAAGCGTCTGGCGAAAGGCAAGCAGTGATGATTTCGCCCGGCGCGCACGGCAGTTTTAAGGCAGAAGTGCAGTTCTCGAGGCATCGTGGGAGAAGTGGGTTCATCCCGTCCCATCCCTGGTGACACGCATCATCTCCTGGCCCGGCAGTTCGTCAGGACCCGCGGTGTTTCAACTCACTCCGTTTCGTGCTCCACTTGTGCAACATGCGCGCCGCGAGCCTGGGGGCTACTGTCGGTCCAGTGGAACCAGGGTACCACGTCCCATCTACTATCGGCCCAGTCGCCTATGCTAAGAAGGCCCGGTGTGGCACCCAGCCGACTGGAAGACTCTGGAGGCTACCCCGCGATGGTTTCGTGAGGCTCCATCTCTTTCCAAGAGGGACCCACCATACGCACGTCTGCCAGCAGCCAGAGGCCTCGCGAGGTCTCTCCTGCGAAGCTGTTTCCCGCAGGGCCCTCTGCTTGGAGAGATCATTCAATACTGACCACAGAAATGTCCGCCCTCCACATGGATGACGTGCAGCACCAACGGAGGAGGCAAGGACGGCGCCAGCGGGCACCACCGAAGAATCTTTCCCTTTTCGTGATAAAAGGATGGCAAGCAGCTGTCCCCGTGGAAGGCGATTTCCAATACTTACCCAATTGGTGCAAGGAGACCAGCGTGACACCGGTCGCCAGGACGGACGTCACCGGTGATCCCATGAGCGCGTCATGAATGGCGCCTTTGGGAGGATGAAGACCAACTTTGTTAGGAAAGACTGCTGGTTTGTCCCCCTTCGAATTGCCGCCCTGTGGTCGCCCTTTTCCCGCCGATATTTTGGGAAGAGAGGCCCATGGCAAAGATAAGAGGTGCAGACAGCCACCATAGAGTGAGATGAATGATTGAGCTCCCATTTCCTCATGAGATCTCTTCTTCTTCCTCGCAGCTTCTCACACATGTGCATCCTAACAGAGAAGAAAACACATAAAACGGGAGTAGGGTTTTACACCGCAAGGTGGCCAGAACCTGGGTAAACTCCGGTGTCCCCCTTGTGCTCCGCATGCATGTCTTGGTCGTAGTTGAGGCGAGGTCGTAGGTGCATCCATGTCCCCTGAGTTCGAACCAGGTTCTTGAGAGGTTTCCCATAGGCACAAAACCAATATTCGACAATTTCCACTCTTCGAAGCCCAAACGGACTCCAGATCAGCCCTCTCGAGGAAAAACATGAGGTGGCGGCGGCTCCATTCGGAAGATCATGATGAAAACTTCTCTTTTATTTTTTTTCTCAGAGAATAAGAATTTATAGGACTGGAATTAGGGTCAGCAGAGCCAAGTGGGACCCACAAGGCAGGTGGGCGCGCCCAGGGGGTGGCCGCGCCCAGGTCCTGCTGGCCTGCTGGTGGCCCCCCTCTGGCAGGTCTTCGCTCCGGTATTTTTTATATATTCCAAAATAATTTTCCAAAAAGTTTTGTTCGATTCCGAGAACTTTTATTTCTACACAAAAACTACACCATGGCAGTTCCGCTGAAAACAACGTCAGTCTGGGTTAGTTTCATTCAAACCATGCAAATTAGAGTCCAAAACAAGAGCAAACACTAGTGCAGCCGCGCACTATACAAACGGTTTTTAACCCCTTTCCGTGACGTAGTCTTAAAACGTCGCCTTGCATGTGTGGGCGATGGGAGGGCCTATCCCACACGACAGGCAAAACCCGTCGGCGATGCCTGCACCCGATCACACACGATGGGCAAAAATAATTCATTTACAATTCGAAGGGCCATCACAAACAGACATATTGGGGAAGACGTGTGAGATGATCTTATCATCCCACACAGGGAATCCCAAGGTTACGTCTCTATTCGTATTGTAGATCACACACAATTTTCTGCATAACATCGTTTGTGATAGGGCTGGTCATCACTCACGGTGTCTAGATGAAACTGTTTGGCATTGGGCTGCCCATCACACACACATGCTATAAGAAAACGTTTGTGATTGGGTGTCCTAACGCACACAATTGTTGAGCAGAATTCGTGTGTGATTCCTCACCGATCGAACACACCAACTTTGTAGATACCGTGTGGGTTTGTTGAGGTCATCGCCCACGGTGTAGTCCTAGAAACCGTATGGAAAGGGAACCCCCATAATAAGCCTGATTGCTCTATTATTTATAATCCATTTAGTAATCAAATTAACATTTCGTATCAAGCACAAAATATATTTCTTATTCGTAGTACGGCAACCAGGATTTCATAATTGAATTACATCAGGGTACAACATCATATAGGCATATAGTGCCTAGCTACCCAATTGCACAACAGGACAAAGTTTCAAATGCAACATCTAAAACCTTTGGAAATTAAGTATCATCATAGACGGTAAATAGACAGATGAGTCTCATCTAGAAAACTGTTAAAGCGGAAGGCAAATATTGAGCCTTCAATGATGTTGAAGGTCCTCGCAACTTTAGGCCAGTGCGTGTGGATGATTGCCTGCCCATCCTTCGTCCTCTTGAGGAAGACTTCAAGATTATACCGTGGGTGCTCTATGAATACCTTCCTCGCCTCTTGATCATACAGGTGGTTTGAGACATAATCATAGATGAACTGCCTTGAGAAGGACTGAAAACAAACATACGCATAAATATTTTTTTCTAAAATTTGAAATGGCGCAAAGGGAAAAGGACAAGGTGAAAGAGATGGTACCATCCTATAGTTGACTGATGTCTTCTTCATTGTGCAGACAAACATCTTGTTATTTTCGTAGCTAGTTTCTTTATCTTAACAATCTTTCTGAGTTTCTTGATTTGACTGATATTCAAGGACACCTCATTTCCCCACATGCAAAAAGGGTTGAACAGTGGGTCTAAACCTCTTACAGCAGGACCTACATGTGCAAGAACAAATTATTAAGAACATTAATATTACAATGGTTTTTTGCAAATTGCACAATAATGTGCTATTAGCTAAACGACCATGGATGTGCAAACCTCGATGGTAAACTTCGTGTCCCCCATTGTTTCCCCTGCAACATATTTAAGACAAATATTGATCAGGTTACAAGTGATATTTGGCATACTATCAGTGAAATATGTTAATGGAAAATAAACACATTGCGGATCCAACAGATTAGTTCGAGCCACATGGAAAAGCCAGTTATCTAAACCAAGCGTGCTAAGAACTAGGAAATATAGCAATTCTATATGTTTCACAGGTATTTAGTACATCTAAATTCGAGTTATTCGTCACATGCATGACAATACAAAATTGTACCAACAACAATCGTACATCACATTTCAGAATTGAATTAAATAGTTAAATGATCACCACAACAAATGAACGAAATAGTTAACTAAGCACCACATTGCACAATAGAACATACTAGAAGGTCAGGTTGCAGTAGCATTACATTGGACATTTCACTAGAATTTCTAAATGAAAGGCAGTAACGGCACACGCAACAGGTAAACGAAACATCCTTAACCGGCGTAGCTAGGTGAACATATGTCCTTAGTGATAAAGCTAAGAAAAACAAGCTATTCCTCATCGTCGGAGATATCGATGATGACGGGCTCCTTCAACTTGGAAGAGGACGAGGCCTCCACACCATGGGTGCACCCCTCGTAGTGGTGAGTGGCCTGATCCTGCCCCAGCACCAACATGCCAGCTCTGTAGTTGAGGTAAGCATGGGCACGCTGAGAAAACACATCGAAGTCTTCGTCGAACGCACCGGCGATGCCCTCGAGAAAAGACCACGAGTTGTTGTTTATAGCAGCCAACCGCATGGAGGCGTCAGCGCGCAAGGCATCGACGGTGGCCTCGACGACGAGGTGCTCCTCCAAGATCTGGGGGTCGGCACGCATGGAAGCCATAACTGCCTCATCTGCACATGCAGACGCAATTTGCTTCTCCGCAGCCAAATGCTCCTTGAGATCCTGGCTATACTGCGTGCACCATGGCTTTCGGCAGCGATTATTTGCAGGATCGGGCGGTGATTTGGGTGGAAGGTGTCGCACCGGTCGGGCCATGTGGGATTGAGGAGGAGGGGGTGAGGGGTATTGGGGAGGTGTGGATTACCTGACTAGATGGAGGAGGCCGAGCAGCAGGAAGGAGCGTCGCCGGCGAGGAGGCGGCACTGCAAGCAAGCAGTGAAGGTTTGAACTAGTAAAGGTAGAGGAAAAGGGGGAAATGTGGCTTTTGATTGGTACCGGGGGCGAGGGGGGTAGATATTTCTGTGGCAGCCCAAAATTTTCATTTGGTGCAGAATAGTTCTCGATATCAACACATCACAAACGAAGCCTGTGCTATACCCCGTGGGTGATGAACTTGGACGTGAAAATGTTTGTCTCCAAGCTTCCGACGTAAGATTGGGTACTACATTGCACACGGTTCGTTCCAAAAAATTGTGTGTGATGAACTTCAATTTCATTTTCAATTGGAAGATGGAATTGGGATATGGCGGCAAATTTTTGGTCCGAATTTCCCTAGTTACAGTGGTCATCCACGTCGTCGCATAATTTAAGATCAATTGCTAATTTGGGTACTGCACAAAAGAGCCTACACCGCAGCCCGCACTTACTTAATCGAGCAATTAAACAGAGCTGATTGACCTAAACATTACTCTAACAAAAGATCAACGCTCTAAACAAAGACTAATGTTCCGCCTGACGCTCGGCGATCTCCGCTGCATCCTCCATGACCAGCTCGCGCTCGACGACCTCCAGGGGAGGGGCTCCATGGCATCCGTTGCCACATACTCTGCAAGCATCTCGCAGTCCGCGTCCGCCATCTCTTTGGAAAAGGCCGCCACGAGTCTGGTGTGGGCGGCCGTAGTCCGGCCATTGACGGCCTCCATCTCGGCAAGGGAGGCTGCTGACGAATGGACGGCTGCCCGAGAGCTCTCGGCGATTGCCAACTCTTCGGACATTGGTTGCCGACCGTTGTCAGAGAAGTCCACTGATATTTGTGCGGTGACCGACACGAGCTGGGTGTGGGCAGCATCGGCATAGGCATGGGCAGCCGACCTCTAGGCTACGGCAGCCACCGAGGAACGGACAACTGTTGTGCCGTTGTCGCCATTTGCTATCCCGGTCGCGGATGTTGCTGCCGCCATCTCAGATGCATTAGCTGCCCTTTCGGCGGCCGCAGCTGCCCTGTCGGAGAGTGCGGCCGTGCTCAAGGATGCTGTGAGCATGTTCATGGCTGATGCAGCCGCGCTCGGGCCTGAGTGGGTCGCCGAAGTTGCCCTCACGACGCGGATCCACGTCCCCATCTTTCACCGGCGACGCTTGAACAGTACAATGGTCTTGGGGAACTAGTGTGAGTGTGTGGTTGACGCGCCGGCGGTGGATTGAAGCTTCTGGCCTAAGCCATATATGAGGATTGGCCCAAGATATTTTTATACCCCATCACACACGTTTCATGATCAAGAATTGCTTGCGATGTATTTGATTTTCATATTGCTTTGAAACAAAAAATGAAGGTAAGTTGGCAATTGAAGGTGTTTTGATGGCAATAACATTTATCTGCAGTGAACTTGCAACTATAGGACAGTGTGTTAAATATAAAATTATTCAGGTTTGTTTAGGCCCTTTTAAAAATTTAAAGAGTTTTTTAGACATTTCATGTGCATAGTTCAAATTTGAACTGCAGTTAAGCACATACTAGAGTGCACCTGAATGGGTTGAAAATCATTTATTTGCCACTGGATACATGTTTTGGTCCCATGCAAGAAATGGAAATTAAACGAATTCCAAGCCTCTCGGTATTTTGGCTCGGCCGTAGACTTTGAGAAGACGTGTTTTCAAATTCCAGTAAAGCCAAATATTGTGAGAAATTCATAAAACTTGGCATGGTGTCATGTCATGGCGCATGTGTGTTGTGGTAAAAACAATGCCTAGTTTGGGACACATTTTGGCACAAACCTCTTACAAACCGAAGATTCTCACAAGAAGTCATGTGGTTCCGGTATGGAAAGTTAACATTTTATGTGCGAAACAACATCCGATGTCTCTTCTCGCCTTGAATTTATTTCTAGAGTCTCCATAGAGTAACATGAATGTGTCGTGCGAAACAATGGAATCTTACAGAGTTCGTTTGGCCTTTTAAGTACATCAATTGAGTTTTCTAGGCATTCAATGTGCATAATTAAAATTTGATCTACAATCACACGATCCAGCTCATGAAAATATGTCGAAAAACCATATACGTTTCCTGGCTGCATGTTTAGGTCCCACACAAGAAATGGGAATGAATTTCAAACATATCATCGTCTTGGCTCGATCGCAAACATCGGGAATCTTAGTTTTTAAATTCATGTAAATGCAAACCTCGACAGAAATTCATGAAATTTGGGGGTGCCATCAATTGCCCTGTTGTGTGTGTTGTGGTAAAAAAAATTGCCCAATTTTGGACAAGTTTTGGCACAAAGCCTCTTATAAATTAAACTGAAGGTTCTCACAAGAAAGTCGTGTGTTCCGATAGGCAAAGTTCACATTTTATGTGCGAAACAACATCCGTTGTCTTTTCTCGCCTTGAATTTATTTCTGGAGTCACCATAGAGCAACACATGACAGTCATGCTAAACTGTGGATTTTTCCCAGGGTTCGTGAGACCTATTTAACACATTAACTGAGTTTTCTAGCCGTTTAATGTGCATATAATTCAAATTTGAACTACAATCACAAGGTCCAACACATGAAAAATAGGTTGAAAAAATATATGCCTTTCCCTGGATGCATGTTTAGGTCCCACGCAAGAAATGGGAATGGATTTCTAACATCTCATTGACTATTGGCTCGGCCGCAAACATTGAGATACTTGGTTTTCAAATTCCCGTAAATCCAAAACTCGTCAGAAATTCATGAAACTTGGCATTGTGTGGTGACAAGGGCACACATATGCCGTGGTAAAAAAATTGTCCAAATTGGACATGTTCTTGCACAATCCCCTTACAAATCGAAGCTCCTCACAAGAAGCTTTGTGGTTTCGATAGGGAACATTATATATGCATGTCACATATGCGGGCGAAAAGACATTTGATGCCTCTTCTCTCCTTGATTTTCTTTATAGAAACAACATAGACATGTTGGTGCGAAGTGCAAAAATATGAATAAATTAAGGATCATCTGCCTTTTAAATACATTAATTAAATTTTTGGTGCATTATTTAATGTGCATAATTCAAATTTGATCTACAATCACAAGGTCCGGGGCGGCTAAATGGGTTGAAAAATCAGATATATGTGTCCTTGGATGCATGTGTTAGGTCACATGCAAGAAATGAGAACGAATTTCAAACATCTAAGCATGTTGGCTCGACCAAAAACATCGAGAAACTTGGTTTTCAAATTCTCGTAAATCCAAAACTCCGTTAGAAATTCATGAAACTTGGAATGGTGTCATGACAAGGCACACATATGCCGTGGTAAAAAAAATACCAACTTGGACATGTTTTATCACAAGCCTCTTACAAACCGGAGAATCTCACACAATAAGCTACGTCTAGTGGTTCTGTAATGTCACATATGCATGCCACATCTGCGGGTGAAACGACATCCGATGCCTCTTCTCTCCTTCATTTTTTTCTAGAAACAACATAAAGCAATAGGTGTGTACTGCAAAAATATGAAATTATTAAGGGTTCGTATGGCTTTTTTATACATTAATTGAGTTTTATGTGCATTTAATGTACATAATTCAAATATGAACTACAGTCACAAGGTCTATGTTGGGCAGGGCCTCATCATATAAAGCACAAATATGTTGTGGTATTTTTAGTGTCCACTTTGAGAGAAAGAGCAAGCATTATTAATAGCCAACAAAGGCATTTTGGAACAAAAATTTGTCACGTTACCATCGCAAACGGGTGTATTATTTATAATTCGTGGACGTTCTACAGACCATTTACGTGTGGGACACGTGTCGCTATTTGTATTGGCAAGGAGGTAGCATGCGGACAGGTGTTCGAGTAGACGGGTGGCGTGCGAGCAGTGTCCTACGCATGCTCATCGGGGTGGCGTGTCCTTTGCCAGTCGTCAAAGACGTTTCAGACTGAATACCCTTATGCAAACCAAGGGCAATTGTTCCTTCCCTACTAAGCCAAGCAAAAATCTGGCGCGAAGGATTTTTTTTATTGCGTCATCGCAAACGGTTGTGAATGATGACCCGTGTGCCCTTCCCGATGCTACACCTTGTACTGGTGCTAATTGCTGAGGTTGCCATGCATGATAAAAAAATCTGATGTGGGAAGGTAATTAAGGAGAGATATGAGTTTGGTGACCACATGAAGAAACAATGCCAAGCGCGTGAACCTTGGCTAAACACTTAAATGAAGGAAACTCACCAACGCATGCAAGAGTTTAGTTGCTAAATCATTAAATGAAGGGACCTCAGCAACAATGCTTTGTGGACTTGAGTTGCTAAGACATTTAATACACTAAGCACCCCAAGTAAGCACCGATCGATGCATTGGTAGCAGGAGTCAGGTAAGATTCGAATCTGTCATATTGGGTAAATTTTCATTTGTCAAATTGGAAACACTGAGATTTGTCCAATTTTGCAGGAACAAAATCACTATTACGGTGCAATTTTGCAACTGAAATTCAGTAAACATAGATTTCATTCATAGATAAAGCATTGGTCTTTGTACAAAATAGTTCAACTCGGCAGCTGAATCGAACAAACTTTTCCCCATTTGTTGCCAACCACGTACTGAAATAGCTAGTTCAACTATATATACTAACTAATTTAAAGTAGGTGGGACAGTTCAACCGTATCTATAGTTAGATGAACTGAACAAAATAGCCCCTAAATACTACTCCGGAGGGGCTTCGTGCTACAGCCAGCAGCCTTCTCCTTTGCTGAGCGCATTCAGTAAGAGGCAGAGGAGGAAAAGCCTACCAACGAGCTGGAGGAGTCAAATTCGTCGGCTGCCGCTGCTGCCCTCTGCCGCTCCTGACACGACTCCTCGAAGCGGCGGGACTCGGCACAGATCTCCTCATTCCGCGCCATAGCTGTGGCGTCTGCTACGGCCACGGCGGCGGTGAGCCTCTTTGCGTCCTCGACCTGGCGCTCCTCCTCCTCATGTAGGAAGTTGATGTAGTGCACTAGGCTACTGACACAAAAGCCGAGCGGCTGTGCTTCGGCAGCGGCCTCCTCCTCCCGCCTTCGGGCCGCGGTGGCAGAGCGGGTGATGGCCCCAGCGGCTGGCCATGGGGTGGCTGCCAAGGCGGATGCTGGTGTAGTGGCGGCCAAGGAGGCAGCTGGTGTGGTGGCTAAAACGGCGGCCGGCGATGGGGTGGGGGCCGCGGCGGTCGCCGGCAGTAGCTGCCTTCGATCAAATGTGGAGGAGCGTGTGGTGGTTGCCGTGCGCACAGCCAACAAGGACGCCACACGCACTACACGCTTTTGGGTACTGCGCCGCCGACGTGGTGCAGCCTCCCAGCTAGAGCTGCCCTCTGGCGGAGTGGCGGAGCGACGATGTCGGACAGGTGCCATTGGCGATTGGGGGAGAAGCAAACTTGGGAATCTACGGGCAGGGAGGGGATGAATGCGATGTGGAGGCGCCGACCGTGAGGGTTTATAAAGCACGAGGCCAAGGCGAGCCGGGCGGGAAGCTTGCACGCGTTCCTGCGCGGTTGTGCTGGAACGGGAAGCCCAAAAGAAACGCTGCGCGCTCCCGAAGCATTGGGTGATTGGGGGATTTCAGCGAGCTGGGCGGGAAGCTTGCACGGGAACTTGCGCGCTCCTGAAGCTTGCACTGGAATCCTCGGGTGGCAACGCGGTGACAAGACGGGACGGAGGTGGGAGAAATGACAAGTACACAAACGGTTAATAATAGAAAACCCGTTTGCGTTTTACTACAAAGCAAACGGTCGTTCTGTACGCACCGTCGCAAATTAATCTACGCATGAGGCGGTTGATGCGGTCACGACGCGCTGTGCTCGCGTCCGTGCGCGCTTGCTCTGCCGGCGTCCACGTGCGAACAGTCACGTACGTTCGGGGCGCCATATGCATGCGGACGCGGTTGTGCCACTCCCGGCGCCACCATGCAGTTAAGCGCTGAAAAAACTGCCATGCGGACGTGCCGAAATTCCTGGCCGTCCAGCGCAATTTATTCGCGCGGCCATTTACCTTCGTCTCTTCCACCTTCCGATCGCGCCACACAACACAAGAAGCACACCCACAATCTCTTCATCGCTTCAACCTTCCCGTGCGGATCCAATGGCGGCTGCCGGCGCCGAGCGGCAGTTTGCCAAAATTGACAAAGTGGACACCCACATCAGGAAGACGGACCTCTCAGTAGTGTACACCAATGACCCGGTCGTGGTGGTGAACTCCATCAACACGTTGGAGCAGCTGCTTGCTGAGGATGACAAGTATAAAGTGGTCGGCTTCGACCTCGAGTACACCGGCGGTCGTGCCGGGCATGATCAGAAGGTTGCCGTCGCCCAGTTGTGTGTGCGCCATCACGTGCTCGTCTACCACTATTGCCTGGCCGTAAGTCCTTGCGAGCATTTCGCCAGGTTTGTCAACAGCCCTGACTACAGGTTCGCAACGGTGGACACTATGAACGATCTAAAGGTGCTCAAGAATTCGGGCTTGTCCTGCCATAAGCTTGTCAACATCCAAGGTCAGTACAGGGTCTGGGGCGGCAAGAAGAAGAAGCAGAAGGACTCCCTGGTTGACCTCGCCACGGCCATCATCGACCCCTACTACAAAGACATGAAGGTTGAGTGCCACAAGGACAAGTCTGCCTGGCACAAGGCCTGGGTGAACGAACTAGATGAAGAACACATCAAGTACGCGGCAAAGGACGCGTACACAATCTACGAGATGTATAGAAGGATCATTGACATGAGGAAGTGCCTCCTTTCTGTAGACAGTGAGGGATAGCCACAAGCATAGCAGTGTCGGCAACCGTCGTCAGAAGAACAGTATGATTTGTTGATCATCTACTTTTGTAAATTTATATTGAGGAATATACATGTGTTGTGTAGTCACTTATGTAACTAGATGTTCAAGTTGATTATGCAACATTAATGTAGGTGTTCTATAGACAGAGCATATAGATGTGTAAACAGAGCAAATCACATCTCATACAATTATTAGCAGCAACCGTCTGCCCACAACACACACAGGTTGTTAGGATGAATCGTTTGGGTTATTTTTGGTCTTCCCACACAATTCTGATGAATGAACTGTTTGCCGGGTACCCACAACACACACCGTTCTCAGGATGAATCGTTTGGGTTATTATTGGTCTTCCCAAACAATTCTGATGAATGAACTGTTTGCCGGGTATCACACATGCCTTCTTAGGCTAACTCGATTGTGTTCTGTTGGATCAGCGCAAACAGTTTGCCCGAGTGAACTGTATGCCACACTACGCACACGTATGTAGCTTGTTAACCGTTTCTGTTATGTTCCATAATCACAAACAATTCGTAAGAACAAACCATCTACCGTAGATCGCACACGCAACTATTTTCTGAATCGTATTTGATGGATCCTCTATCGCACGCGGTTTTCGTCATTGGCGGCGGAGCTTGAACTATACCATTTGTGATTGATGGATCGCACACAGATTTGTCGAAGGGTCTTTGATTGCTGTGTCGTCTTTGGACCATTCTGTAGTAGTGAAAAGTGTTTGGAAAAGTAGATACGTTGGAGACGTATCAATCATGTGGGATGCCCCCTATCACACACTAAGGCAAGGCAACGGTTTAAAACTTTGTCATGGAAAGGGGGTAAAAACCGTTTGTATAGCACGTCGTTGCACCAGTGCATGATGAACTCAAGACCAAGAGTCTCAAAATAGCCAATCGGGAGGAGCAAGACCTCAAGATCCAGAAGATTCGTCAGGAACTGAAGGACATTCATACCATGGCCCATGCCAAGGATGTTGAAATCCAGAAGCTACAAATCCAAATACAGGAGATTCAAGGCCGTCACAAGAGACTCCGCGTCAACAGGGACGATCTAGCAGAAGAACTTGAGAAGATTAAGCACAATCAGAAGAAGCCCATTGGAGATGAGAATCAATACCTGGTTAGGCTAGCTTAGTAGTAGCCCACCATGAACGAATAAAGATGAACGCCTTGCGATTAGAGTATCTAACCATAGAGACTTATGTGGGTGGCAATACTATAGTATTGACTCAATTTTATGCATGTGTGAGTTATGAGTATTAGCTGGAGTTATTCAATGTGCCAGTGAGTTGTTTGTTGATTGTGTTGTGTGTATCCATCTCTGTGTCTCTCCAACCCTATCTTACCCTGTAACCCTTGGACTCAATAGATGATGAATGAAGGTAGACTCATATTTTTTGGATCGATGACTCGGTTAGAGGCCGAACAATGGATTCAGAACATGGAGGATCACCCAAGGAATAACATTGTTGAAAGAAAGGATATGGTCCAGTATGCTCTTCGGTACTTTGAAAAAAGTGTTGCAACATGGTGCATGATGCATCAAGCTATACGAGGATGGAATGGAGCAAAAACTTGGGAGGGTTTCTAGAAAATTTTGCTAAGGTCTCATCTTATTCAGAAGCCCTATGACAGTAAAATGAAGAACCTTGTGCATGCAAGATTTGTGGAGAAATAGGACACACTCATGAAGAACACAATGATGGAAGCCCTTGTCGTGAAGAAAATCATACAGCTGAAGAATGCCCAACTAAGCATGTTACTTGTTTCCTGTGTGAAGGAAGTACTCACTACCCTGCTCAGTGTCACATTAACCCATGGTACAACAAACTATCCAGCAACATAAAGAAGGAATGAAAGAATCCCTTAGGAAACATACGGAAGTACCTATGGTGAAGGAATATGTTCAAGACCCACTTGGAGATACCTCAAGGAAGGTCTACACCAAGTCATGCTATTCATGTGGAGAAGAGGTACACATCTCCCAAGATTGCCCGAAGGAGTGGAAAGAGTATCTGGGAGAATTCCCGACAGTAGAAGTGAGGTATGACCCACAGGAACAAGAGGCTCTGATTGGTACGAAAAAGTCGAGGAAGAGAAACTGAAGACATCCCCAGAATAACCCAATTTCTGCAGAGAAGGACCTGAGTCATATCACATGTTTCAAGTGCAAGAATTTAGGTCACTGCGCCAATAAATGTCTAGCAAAGAAGCCAAGAACCCAAATCCCATAGAAGCCCCTAGACTTGTCGAAAGTCATCTATTTTTGCTGCAAGGAAGAAGGACATTTTTCTAGGGAATGTTCAGAGCAGAAGAAAGCCTGAGCTGAGTAATTGAGTTTTTGGATATTGGAATAAATAATGCACTAAGTGTATTAGGGAAACCACTCTCGTTACGAAGATGTTAAATTAAATTATGTAACGGAAGTCTCGGAGATTGTACGAATTCATGAATCCATAGTGTCATGAGCTCATATGTTGAATTGTATGCATTGAGTTGTTACTCTAGACAACATTGATTGTGATCATGTTCGGAGATACGAGAAATATTGTTTATGAATGAACTAGTGCATTTAGTTTTAAGGGTGGTAGTACCTTATAAGACTACTTGATTAATGGAGAAAAGTGTTAACCATGTCAACCCATAGAAGTAGAGTTTGGACAAGACAAGCATGAGCTTTGTTTGATGATATGATGGTTTACCCCAAGAGTATGAAGGGTGAAGTACAATTGGATTTAAGATAATAAGAAATATTAATGTGGGAATACCTATCAATATGTTGCCCGATGAAGAGATCAAGATTTACAGGTGTTGAAGTGGACCCATCACCCGCAAACTCCAGGATCTGACGTGAAGCAAGCACAATCTTGTTGAAGAAAGAACCATGGAAGAAGCTGTGACTTCGTCAACAGACGATCTTACAAGAGTTTATGCAAACCTAGGAGTTGTGAAGTAAACGATGGTTGTTTTGTTTGGCTTGCAGAATCAAGGATTTATCCGAACTTAGTTCGTTGACCAGAGAAATTCTGCAATGCTTGTGAGGATACCCGAGTGTTAGAAAGCAAGATTTGTTGAACCTTATACAGGGTAATGATTTGGGTGCGGAATGGATTGATCACCATAACGACTACTTTTATCATTCACTCTTGCTATTGGGAATGGTAAATCTTGAGTGACTTACCCATAGTAAAGTGACGACTATGTCAAAGCCTGCTTAAACCTAGAATGGTATGACAAGAAACCCTTGTACACGACAGTTGTTGCCAATTCGTAGGTTATACGGTGAGAACAAAGCCAAGACCTATTTCATGCAGGCACCATTATTTGATGACCACCATGAGATTTTTGATAGTTGTTTAGTACTGGCGCAAGACCTGTCACCCAGAAAGATCTAGTCTTGAAAGAACTTCTTTTTGATGAAATGACACAAGATTTTGAGGAAAACATTATGCCTATACCAGAGGAACGTCAATAAATGAGTTATCACTGTTGGAAATATGCCCTAGAGGCAATAATAAATTGGTTATTATTATATTTCCTTGTTCGTGATAATCTTTTATTATCCATGCTATAATTGTATTGATTGGAAACTCAAATACATGTGTGGGTACATAGACAACACTGTGTCCCTAGTATGCCTCTAGTTAAACTAGCTCGTTGATCAAAGATGGTCAAGGTTTCCTGGCCATAGACATGAGATGTCATTTGATAACGGGATCACATCATTAGGAGAATAATGTGATGGACAAGACCAAAACTATGAACGTAGCATATGATCATGTCAGTTTATTGCTATTGTTTTATGCATGTCAAGTATCGGTTCCTATGACCATGAGATCAAGCAACTCACTGACACCGGAGGAATACCTTGTCTGTATCAAACGTCACAACGTAACTGGGTGACTATAAAGATGCTCTACAGGTATCTCCGAAGGTGTCTGTTGAGCTGGAATGGATCAAGACTGGGATTTGTTACTCCGTATGACGGAGAGGTATCTCAGGGCCCACTCGGTAATACAACATCACAATAAGCCTTGCAAGCAATGTGACTAAAGTTTTAGCCACGGGATCTTGTATTACGGAACGAGTAAACAGACTTGCCGGTAACGATATTGAACTAGGTATAGAGATACCGACGATCGAATCTCGAGCAAGTAACATACCGAAGAACAAAGGGAACAGCGTACGGGATTAACTGAATCCTTGACATAGAGGTTCAACCGATAAAGATCTTCGTAGAATATGTAGGAACCAATATGGGCATCCAGGTCCCGCTATTGGTTATTGACCGTAGAGGTGTCTCGGTCATGTCTACATAGTTCTCGAACCCGCAGGGTCTGCACACTTAACGTTCGGTGACGTTTCGGTAGTATTGAGTTATGTATGTTGGTTACCGAAGGTTGTTCGGAGTCCCGGATGAGATCCCGGACGTCACGAGGATCTCCGGAATGGTCCGGAGGTAAAGATTGATATATAAGAAGTCCCGTTTTGGCCACCAGAACAGTTTCGGGTATTTCCGGTAGTGTACCGGGAGTGCCGGAGGGCCATCGGGAGGGGCCACCCACGCCGGGAGGCCACATGGGCCTGAGGGGAGGTGCACCAGCCCTTAGTGGGCTGGTCAAACCAGCCCCACAAGGCCCATGCGGCTAGGAAGAAGGAAAAAACCCCAAGTGGGAAAAAAAATCCAATTATGGAAGGAGTCCTACTTGGAGTAGGATTGGAGGTGCAGGAGTCCACCTCCTGGTTCGGCCGACCCTAGGGGAGGAACCCTAGGGCGCCAGCCCCCTCCCCTCCCTCCTATATATACTAGATGGGAGAGAGGGCCAAGACACCCAAGCCACGGTGCAGCCCTCTCTCCCCCGTCTATACAGTTTTTCCTCTAGTCTAGTTTTTGGCGGTGCTTAGGCGAAGCCCTGTCGGAATAGCTCCACCACCACCGCCACCACGCCATTGTGCTAGCGGAGAACTCATCTACCTCTCTACTCCCTCTTGCTGGATCAAGAAGGCGGAGATCGTCATCGAGTTGTACGTGTGCTGAACCCGGAGGTGCCGTCCGTTCGGTACTAGATCGGAAGGACCGTGATCAGGATCGCGGGACGGTTCGTGATTGGATCGCGGGACGGATCGTGATCGGATCGCGGGACAGCTTGTGATTTGGATCGCGAATACGTTTGACTACATCAAGCACGTTTCTTAACGCTTCCCGCTTAGCGATCTACAAGGGTACGTAGATCCACTCTCCCTCTCGTAGATGCTCATCACCATGGATAGATCTTGCGTGTGCGTATGAAAAAATTTCTTTCCCATGCAACGTTCCCCAATAGTGGCATCATGAGCTACGTCTATGTGTAGATGAGATCTCGAGTAGAACACAAAGGATTTTGAGGGCATCGATGCTCAGATTGCTTCCTCCCTTGGTTTTTTCTTGATCCAGCGGTATTGTGGGATGAAGCGGCTCGGACCAACATTACTCGTACGCTTATGAGAGACCGGTTCCATCAACTGACATGTAACCTTGTTGCATAAATATGGCTGGTGGGTGTCTATCTCTCGCACTTTAGTTGGATCGGATTTGACAAAGGCGGTCCTTGAGAAGGTTGAATAGCAATTTTTGTATCACTGTTGTGGTTTTTGCGTAGGTAAGAATCGTTCTTGCTAGATACCCGTAGCAGCCACGTAAAACATGCAACAACAATTAGAGGACATCTAACTTGTTTTTGCAGGGTATGTTGTGATGTGATATGGCCAATTACATGATGAGATATATGTGATGTATGAGATGATCATGTATTGTATAGAATATCACGACTTGCATGTCGATGAGTACGGCAACCGGCAGGAGCCATAGGGTTGTCTTTAATTTATTTTCGCCGTTTTGCTTTACTTTATCGCTATGAGTTAGCAATAGTCGTAGAAGTAACAGTTGGCGCGACAACCTCATGGCGACACGTTGATGGAGATCAAGATGATGGAGATCATGGTGTCATGCCGGTGACGATGGAGATCATGCCGGTGCTTTGGAGATGGAGATCAAAAGCACAAGTTCATGGCCATATCATGTCACTTATGATTTGCATGTGATGTTAATCCTTTTATGCATCTTATTATCCTTAGGACGACGGTAGCATTATAAGGTGATCCCTCACTTAAATTTCAAGATAAAATTGTGTTCTCCCCGAGTGTGCACCGTTGCGAAAGTTCGTCGTTTCGAGACACCACGTGATGATCGGGTGTGATAGACTCTACGTTCGCATACAACGGGTGCAAGCCAGTGTTAAACTTGATGAGCCTAGCATGTACAGACATGGCCTCGGAACACAAGAGACCGAAAGGTCGAACATGAGTCATATAGTAGATATGGTCAACATGGAGATGTTCACCATTGAAACCACCTCATCTCACATGATGATCGGACTTGGGTTGGTGAATATGGATCATGTAACACTCGGATGACCGGAGGGATGTCAATTTGAGTGGGAGTTCTTAAGTAATATGATTAATTGAACTCATTATCATGAACATAGTCAAAATGTCTTTGCAAATTATGTTGTAGATTACTAGCTCGCGCTTTAGCTCCCTTGAATTTTTATATGTTCCTAGAGAAATAGAGTTGAAAGATGATGGTAGCAATAATGCGGACTGGGTCCGTGATCTGAGGATTGTCCTCATTGCTGCACAGGAGGCTTATGTCCTTAATGCACCGCTCGGTGCGCCACCCCCTCAAGCGTCGTCTGTAGATGTTGTGAACATCTGACAGGCATGTTCTGATGACTACTTGATAGTTCAGTGCGTCATGCATTACGGCTTAGAATTGAGGCTCCAAAATGTTTTGAATGTCACAGAACATATGAGATGTTCTAAGAGCTGAAATTGGGATCTCAGGCTCGTGCCCGTGTTGAGAGGTATGAGACCTCCAACAAGATTCTTTGCCTGCAAGATGAAGGAGAATAGCTCAATCGGTGAGCATGTGCTCAGATTGTCTGGGTGCTACAATTGCTTGAATCGAGTGGGAGTTGATCTTCCAGATAAGATAGTGATTGATATAGTTCTCCAAGTCACTGTCACTAAGCTACTAGAAGCTTCGTGATGAACTATAAAATGCCAGGGATGGAAATAATGATCCCCGAGCTATTCGCGATGTTTGACACCACGAAGGTAGAAATCAAGAAGGAGCATCAAGTGTTGATGGTTAGTAAAACCACTAGTTTCGAGAAGGGCAAGGGCAAGGAGGGATACTTCATGGATTGCAAGCCAGTTGCCGCTCCAGTGAAGAAACCCAAGGTTGAACCCAAACCCGAGACTAAGTGCTTCTATTATGAGGAGAACGGTCGCTGAAGCAGAACAACCCTAGATACTTGGTAGATAAGAAGGCTGGCAACGTCGACAGAAGTATATTTGATATACGTGTTATTGATGTGTACCTTACTGGTACTCCTAGTAGCACTTGGGTATTGGATACCGGTTCGGTTGCTAAATGTTAGTAACTCGAAATAAAAGCTACGGAATAAATGGAGGCTAGCTAAGGGTGAGGTGACGATGAGTGTTGGAAGTGTTTCCAAGGTTGATGTGATCACCATCGCATGCTCTCTCTACCTTCGGGATTAGTGATGAACCTAAATAAATGTTATTTGGTGTTTGCGTTGAGCATGAACGTGATTAGATCATGTTTATTGCAATACGATTATTCATTTAAGTTAGAGAATAATGGTTATTCTATTTACATGAATAATACCTTCAACGGTCATGCACCCAATGAGAATGGTTTATTGAATCTTGATCGTAGTGATACACATGTTCATAATATTGATGCCAAAAGATACAAAGTTAATAATGATAGTACCACATACTTGTGGCACTGCCGCTAAATGTCATATTGGTGTAATACGCATGAAGAAACTCCATGCTGATGGATCTTTGGACTCATTCGATTTCGAATCGGTTGAGACATGCGGACCATGCCTCATGGGCAAGATGACTAAGACCCCGTTTTCCGGTATGATGGAGCGGGCAAGTAACTTATTGGAAATGATACATTTTGATGTATTCGGTCCAATGAGTGTTGTAGCGTGCGGTGGATATCATTATTTTCCTACCTTCATTGATGATTTGAGTAGATATGGGGATATTTACTTAATGAAACACAAGTCTGAAATGTTTGAAAAGTTCAAACAAAATCAGAGTGAAGTTTGAGATCATCGTGACAAGAAGATAAAATGTCTACGATATGATCGTGGAGGTGAATATATGAGTTACGAGTTTGGTATACAACTTAAGACAATGTGGAAGTTGTTTCACAACTCACGCCACCTGGAACACCATAGTGTGATGGTGT
The DNA here is from genome assembly GCA_039707655.1 of Elymus sibiricus. Lineage (NCBI taxonomy): Eukaryota > Viridiplantae > Streptophyta > Magnoliopsida > Poales > Poaceae > Elymus > Elymus sibiricus. The sequence continues at coordinate 346,663,231 of CM077669.1, read as the reverse complement.
GTCCGAACGTCGTAGTCGTGCTCTATTGGATATGGTGCGAACTATGATGTCTCTTATCGATTTGCCACTATCGTTTTGGGGTTATGCATTAGAGACAACTACATTCACTTTAAAAGGGGCACCATCTAAGTCTGTTGATATGACACCGTATGAATTTTGGTTTGGCGGAAACCTAAGTTGTCATTTCTTAATGTTTGGGGCTGCGACACTTATGTGAAAAAGGGTTTTCACCTAATGAGCTCGAACCCAAAGCGGACAAATGCATCTTCATAGAATACCCTAACGTAACAGTTGGGTAAACCTTCTATCTTAGATCCAAGCACAAAGTGTTTGTTGCTAAAACGGGTCCTTTCTCGAGAAAGAGTTTCTCTCGAAAGAATTGAGTGGGAGGAAGATAGAACTTGATGAGGTTGTTGAACCTTTGTTTCAACCAGAGAGTAGCGCAGCGCAAAAAAGTTGTTTCTATGGAGCCTACGTTAGTTGAAGAGGAAGTTAATGATGATGATCATGAAGCTTCGGATCAAGTTACTATCGAACCTCGTAGGTCGACAAGGACGCGTACTGCTCCTGAGTGGTACGGCAACCCTGTCTTAGAGGTCATGTTGTTGGACAACGATGAACCTACGAGCTATGGAGAAGCGATGATGGGCCCGGATTCCGAGAAATGGTTAGAGGCCATGAAATCCGAGATGGGATCCATGTATGAAAACAAAATACGGGCTTTGGAAGTATTACCTGAAGGGCGAAAGGCCATTTAGAACAAATGGATCTTTAAAAGGAAGACGGACGTGGACGGTAATGTCATCGTCTATAAAAGCTCGACTTGTGGCAAAGGGTTTTTCACAAGTTCAAGGAGTTGACTACGATGAGACTTTCTCACCCGTAGCGATGCTAAAGTCTGTTGGAATTGTGTTAGCAGTTGCTGCATTTTTCGATTATGAAATCTGGCAGATGGATGTCAAAACAGAGTTTCCTTAACGGTTCCCGTGAGGAAAGGTTGTATGTGATACAACCAGAAGGTTTTGTCAGTCCTAAGGATGCTAAAATGTATGCAAGCTCCAGCAATCCTTCTATGGACTGGAGCAAGCATCTCGGAGTTGGAATATACGCTTTGATGAGGTGATCAAAGTTTTTGGGTCTATACAAAGTTTATGAGAAACTTGTATTTACAATAAAGTGAGTGGGAGCACTATAGAATTTCTGATAAGTATATGTGGATGACATATTGTTGATCGGAAATGATGTAGAATTTCTAGAAAGCATAAAGGGTTGTTTAAAAAGGAGTTTTTCAAAGGAAAATCTGGAATGAAGCTACTTAAATGTTGGGCGTCAGGTTCTATAGAGATAGATCAAGACGTCTGATAAAACTTTCAATGAGTACATACCTTGACAAGATTTTGAAAGAGTTCAAAATGGATCAGTCAAAGAAAGAGTTCTTGCCTGATTTGTAAGGTGTGGAGTTGAGTGAGACTCAAAGCTCGACCATGGCAGAAGAGAGAGAAAGGACGAAGGTCGTCCCCTATGCCTTAGCCATAGGCTCTATATAGTATGCCATGCTGTGTACCGCACCTGTGTGTGCCTTGCCATGAGTCTGTCAAGGGGTACAAGAGTGATCCAGGAGTGGATCACTAAACAGCGGTCAAAATTATCCTTAGTAACTAGAGGACTAAGGAAATGTTTCTCGATTATGGAGGTGATAAAGAGTTCGTCGTAAAGAGTTGCGTCGATGCAAGCTTTGACACCTATCCGGATGACTCTGAGTAGCAATCCGGATACGTATAGTGGAGCAGCCATTTGGAATAGCTCCAAGTGGAGCGTGGTAGCATCTGCAGTACGACATATAGATTTGCAAAGAACACACGGATCTGAATGTTGCAGACCGTTGACTAAAGACCTCTCTCACATGCAAAGCATGATCGAACCCCAGAACTCATTGGGTGTTAGATTCATAACAATGTAAATCACATGGTGATGTGAACTAGATTATTGACTCTAGTGCAAGTGGGAGACTATTGGAAATATGACCTAGAGGCAATAATAAATTGGTTATTATTATATTTCCTTGTTCGTGATAATCGTTTATTATCCATGCTATAATTGTATTGATTGGAAACTCAAATACATGTGTGGGTACATAGACAACACTGTGTCCCTAGTATGCCTCTAGTTAAACTAGCACATTAATCAAAGATGGTCAAGGTTTCCTGGTCATAGACATGAGATGTCATTTGATAACGGGATCACATCATTAGGAGAATAATGTGATGGACAAGACCCAAACTATGAACGTAGCATATGATCGTGTCAGTTTATTGCTATTGTTTTCTGCATGTCAAGTATCTGTTCCTATGACCATGAGATCATGCAACTCACTGACACCGGAGGAATACCTTGTGTGTATCAAACATCACAATGTAACTGGGTGACTATAAAGATGCTCTACAGGTATATCCGAAGGTGTCTGTTGAGCTGGCATGGATCAAGACTGGGATTTGTTACTCCGTATGACGGAGAGGTATCTCAGGGCCCACTCGGTAATACAACATCACAATAAGCCTTGCAAGCAATGTGACTAAAGTGTTAGCCACGGGATCTTGTATTACAGAACGAGTAAAGAGACTTGCCGGTAGCGAGATTGAACTAGGTATAGAGATACCGATGATCGAATCTCGGGCAAGTAACATACCGAAGAACAAAGGGAACAGCGTACGGGATTAACTGAATCCTTGACATAGAGGTTCAACCGATAAAGATCTTCGTAGAATATGTAGGAACCAATATGGGCATCCAGGTCCCGCTATTGGTTATTGACCGTAGAGGTGTCTCGGTCATGTCTACATAGTTCTCGAACCCCCAGGGTCTGCACACTTAACGTTCGGTGATGTTTCGGTAGTATTGAGTTATGTATGTTGGTGACCGAAGGTTTTTCGGAGTCCCGGATGAGATCCCGGATGTCACGAGGAGCTCCGTAATGGTCCGGAGGTAAAGATTGATATATAGGAAGTCCCGTTTTGGCCACTGGAAAAGTTTCGGGTATTTCCGGTAGTGTACCGGGAGTGCCGAAGGGCCATCGGGAGGGGCCACCCACGCCGGGAGGCCACATGGGCCTGAGGGGAGGTGCACCAGCCCTTAGTGGGCTGGGAAAACCAGCCCCACAAGGCCCATGTGGCTAGGAGGTGGGAGAAGGAAAAAAAACCCAAGTGGGGAAGGAAAATCCAATTATGGAAGGAGTCCTACTTGGAGTAGGATTGGAGGTGCAGGAGTCCACCTCCTGGTTCGGCCGACCCTAGGGGAGGAACCCTAGGGCGCCAGCCGCCTCAACTCCCTCCTATATATACTAGAGGGGAGAGAGGGCCAAGACACCCAAGCCACGGTGCAGCCCTCTCTCCCCCGTCTATACAGTTTTTCCTCTAGTCTAGTTTTTGGCGGTGCTTAGGCGAAGCCCTGTCGGAATAGCTCCACCACCACCGCCACCACGCCGTTGTGCTGGCGGAGAACTCATCTACCTCTCCACTCCCTCTTGCTGGATCAAGAAGGCAGAGATCGTTATCGAGCTGTACGTGTGCTGAACGCGGAGGTGCCGTCCGTTCGGTACTAGATCGGAAGGACCGTGATCAGGATCGCGGGACGGTTCGTGATTGGATTGCGGGACGGATCGTGATCGGATCGCGGGACAGCTTGCGATTTGGATCGCGAAGACGTTCGACTACATCAACCGCGTTTCTTAACGCTTCCCGCTTAGCGATCTACAAGGGTACGGAGATCCACTCTCCCTCTCGTAGATGCTCATCACCATGGATAGATCTTGCGTGTGCGTAGGAATTTTTTTGTTTCCCATGCAACGTTCCCCAACAATTACAAGATATGTGAGTAGACCAATGGATGTTAATATTAAGGAGGAAGTACATGTGTTCTGATGGAACCGTAACTTGTGACGGTCAATTGATTTTAGAGAAGACCCCAACCCTAACCTTTCTTTCTAGCCTCTCCGAATCTCGAGGACAAGATTCATTTTAAGTGTGGTAGGTTTGTAACATCCCAAAATTCTAAATTTTGAAATGTTATATTAATTAAGTAATTATGATTTGTTTTGTTGTGTTTTTGGTTGAATTGAGTGAAAATTTGAAGTTTAAAACTCTTTTAGTTCTTTCTGAAACCCACTTTCAAGTTGAGTTGATTTGCATTCCAAATTTCAAATTTCTCTGATAAATATTCAAAAAGAGAGAAGGAATATGACCCTTTAATATTAAGAGGCATTTTGAAATTTAAGCACGGAAAAACAGAAAATATTTGGAACATGTTTGAAAATCAAATCCAAATCCAATTTGAAGTTATTGCAAAAATATTATTTTTATAAAGTATATTATTTGTCGCTGAAAAATATTTCATATTTTTCTTTGGAAAATTCTAAGAATTTTGATATAGCATATGTCTACTACTTTTCTATTTTTATTTTTCCTTTCTCTTTTTGTTTCTCTATGTTTTATTCAAAAAGGAAAACTTTTTTTAAATGACCGAAGCCCATTTAACTCCCGACAACCAACCGGCCCACTAGCAAATTAGGCCCGCGACCACTTAACATACTGAAGAGGTACGGGACTCCCTCCTCCCTTCGATTAGGGATGATCAAACGACTATCCCGCGCCCTATTTTTTTCCCTGTCTCTCTCCTCCTCAGCCACCGACAAGTGGGACCCACCTGTTGAGTTCGTCACCGACCTTTGGCCGGACTCCGCCATGGACATGTCTTGCCGGCCGCTCGTTCAAACTCGCCCGATCTATCTCCTCCAAGACCCTCACGCAAGCAGAGCCTCCTATAAATACCTAACCTGTCCCCTCGTTCATTTGCCCAAACAACCGCACCTGAAAGCCTCCCACCTCTCGCACCATCCCGCCGGAGTTCGCAAGGCTTCACCGGAGCGCCACCGCCGATCGCCAAATTCGCCACCATCATCTCCGCCTCACCAGTTCGCGTCTCCCCGTGCTGTCACCCGACGCCGAAGACCCTCGGAGGCACTGCCCCCCTCAACTCCTGAGCCACAGCAGCCATCTTCTCTGGCGCCAACGTCAACCACCGCCCGCGGTAAGCCCTGACCTCCTCTCCCTCCATCCGATCATCGACCTGCGGGTGATATTAGATAGCATTTTCTTACGTCGAATCGTTTTTCGGTTAGATATCAGTCGTCCGTCACTCAGTTTTCCAGCAAACGCTCCGCAAGCAACTGTAGCTCGGCACCTGGCCCTTAGCCGATGCCTAGAGTGTTTCTCTTTTTCTATTTTGATTCTCTGTTTTCAGAATATTTTAAATTTTTATTTGTTAATACCGTTAAATTTTAAATCCAATTTGAGTGATTCCAATTGCTAGGATTTCATAAAATTATGTAGTTTCTGTTGGAACCAAAAGTTTTCATATTTGAAAATTTTAAATTCTAAATTTAAACAGATTTGTTTCAAACACTAAATTACCAATAACTTTAGTTAAAATAGGTTTTTAATTAATTCGTTTCGCTAGTGAAATATATTATAAAATACTTTCTATTTAGTTAAAACATTTATGTTTTCTTTTCTGCTAAAATTTAATTTTATCACAGAAGTTATTCTGTTTTTGGTTGCTAAGAAACTTGAGGTTTTTTTTTTAGTTTTGATAAAGTTTCCTATAGTTTTATTTTTGGATTTTCTTTTGATTTCATCATGATTTATTTATTGTTCTACTTTCATTGTTAGAGTGATTGCTTATACGAGTGCAATTGTTTGGTTACAATAGATTTTCTCAGAGTGTGACGACTAGAACTATCCAAATTTGTGAGAGCGATGAACTTCACCAACAAGTACCAGGCAAGTCACATTTGATCATGTTGTTACAATACCCATGTTTTCATTGCATTAGATTCAACCTTTTTCACCATGCATGCAAGTATCATGAGGTAGGCACCCATGTCCTTGTTATTGAGCCACGAGAACATTATTATTATTATCAATTGCTATGACAAGATTTCAAAGTTACTCTGGGTGGAAATGGAAGACAGACACCCTGGACTACTCAGTGGTTGGCCTAGTGATGCTGGAGAAGGCCATGTCATCACGCGGAAAGCTCCACCTAGGCTCAAAGAGACGGAAGGATACTTCAAGATCGGAAGCTTACCTGTGCAGCCACAAGTCATTATGGGCTCTGGCTTGGTTGATCTTAGTTGTGACTCTAGCTGGACAGTGCTACGAGATGTAGATGAAAGGTAGGATTGGATGGGCACTGTCAGTGGTCGGGGGAACTCTCTGAAAGACCATGCTTCAGTCATCTTGTTCTCAAACAATCGGCAGTGCGAGCACATAAAAGGAGGGATCAAATCTTGCGGGTAAAGTGAGCAAAACTCTACAGAGTAATAACCTAATCGATTAGTCGTGTCACTGGTTACGGACAACTTGAGCCTCTAGAATTGGATCTATCATGGAACTCTCAACACCGCACTATAAATTGATGATTGGGTTTAATAATGATTTTGGGTTATGAGATTTGGTTGGCAGAACCATCTTGTTAATTATATCAACATTGTAGTAATAAATTTTGATATTCCTTTGATGTAGGGAAAATTTAACTTTTATGCAAAAACGTAAACAAAGAGCCTCCATAACCATATTGCATGTAGAGATGGACTTATTTCATTGCGTTCTCATGTGATCTTTCCAGTACATTCAATGTACTGACCTACAAGGCTGCAACTTATCATGTTGCAGGGATTTTTACGACGAGTAAGAGTTACGTTGTAGGGTTACGATCTACACTCAATGTGCCATTGGTGTTGATGGGACTCCACACCCTTATGATTGTTTTTTGTTGTGTTATATGAGCTATACTCTGGATCTACATTATCTTTTTAACATGTGATGTTATGGTATTTCATCGATGTACTTGTGTGCTAGCATACTGATCCAGGGATAGCACAGAAAGCACAGAGGCACCAATCCATTTGGGTCGGGTCACTACAACGGCAAGTCTTAGTTGTCTACACTAAAGAAAACAAAGGCTACAAAATTATTTCAGCTACTAGAGCAAAACCTGTGTACCAATTATCAAGACTTACTCCCATCTACACATATCACACATACAACTACTATATCTACTCTAAGTATCCAAGTGCAAAACATGGGGGTCGTAGGACATACCTTCGCGGTTGCGAATTTACACACTTCTCTTCCTTACTCTTGCATTCCTCGTTGTCCAGCATAGATCAACTCCTCTGAAAACAAAATGCAAACGAACTCCAAGGGGCTAAATGAAGAACAAGAGCAAATCAAAGCTTATTCTATTTTTATTTTTTTTTGAGGTTTTTGAAAACTAACTTGCAGCCAAAAAATCACAAAGGCAAAAAAAAGCAAAAGAAAAAAAAGCAAAGAGTTGGAATAAACCAACACGAGTGTTTTGAAGCTCCTCGAGCTTAAGTACAACCTCATTACAATTTATTCAAATGCCGCCACATCTTGATGTAGAAGTGGTGATAACCTCCCCCAAGCTTAGGCTTTTGCAAACCCAAACCCATGAAATCATTGTGGCGGTTCGTCAGGAGCCCACTCCTGGCTCCAGTTGGAGAAGTTCATGTTCATGTAGGCGGACGTGCCTTGAAGAGATGATGCGATATTATCATGGATAGAGCCCTAGAGGTTGTTGAGGTCCGCGTAGGTAATGTAGTCTTGTTGGGGCTCCTCCTCCTCTTTCTCGATGGCAAGTTCTTCTTCATCTACTTGTTCAGGTTCTGGCCCTTCTTGGTCAAAAGATGCATCTCCTTCCTGTGCAACATAATGCAATTCTCCATTATCAATGAAGAAACAGTTAGGCATAGGAGTGGGCAACAAGTATGCCATTCCAGAATTATAATGCAATGACGGCCATTACGAAGTACTACCATACCAGTGATGTCTACTACGCAACCTTCTTCTTGTAGACTCGTGTCGGGCCTCCAAGCGCAGAGTTTTGTAGGACAGTAGCAAATTTCCCTCAAGTGGATGACCTAAGGTTTATCAATCCGTGGGAGGCGTAGGATGAAGATGGTCTCTCTCAAACAACCCTGCAACCAAATAACAAAGAGTCTCTTGTGTCCCCAACACACCCAATACAATGGCAAATTGTATAGGTGCACTAGTTCGGCGAAGAGATGGTGATACAAATGCAATATAGATGGAAGATATGGGTTTTTATAATCTGAAAATATAAAAACAGCAAGGTAGCAAGTAACAAAAGTGAGCAAAAACGGTATTGCAATGCTTAGAAACAAGGCCTAGGGTTCATACTTTCACTAGTGCAAGTTCTCTCAACAATACTGACATAGTTGAATCATATGTAAATCCCTCACGTGCGACAAAGAGTTCACTCCAAAGTCACAAATAGCGGAGAACAAACGAAGAAATTATTGTAGGGTACGAAACCACCTCAAAGTTATCTTTTCCGATCAATCTTATGAGCTATCCCTATAAGTGTCACGAACAGCCCTAGAGTTCGTACTAAAATAACACCTTAAGATACACATCAACCAAGACCCTAATGTCACCTAGATACTCCAATGTCACCACAAGTACCCATGGGCTTGATTATACGATATGCATCACACAATTTCAGATTCATCATGTTCAATCCAACACAAAGAACTTCAAAGAGTGCCCCAAGGTTTCTATCGGAGAGTCAAGACGAAAACATGTGCCAACCCCTATGCATAGATTCCCAAGGTCACGGAACCCGCAAGTTGATCACCAAAACATACATCAAGTGGATCAATAGAACATCCCATTGTCACCATGGATATCCCATCGCAAGACATACATCAAGTGTTCACAAATCCTTTAAAGACTCAATCCGATAAGAAAACTTCAAAGGGAAAACTCAATTCATCACAAGAAGATAGAGAGGGGAAAACTCCATATGATTCATCTATATTAATAAAGCTCGCGGTACATCAAGATCGTGTCATCTCAAGAGCACGAGAGAGAGAGATAAAACACATAGCTACTGGTACATACCCTCAGCCCCGAGGGTGAACTACTCCTCCTCATCATGGAGACCGCCGGGATGATGAAGATGGCCTCCGGTGATGGTTTCCCCCTCCGGCAGGGTGCCGGAACGGGCTCCCGATTGGTTTTTCATGGCTCTGGAGGCTTGCGGCGGCGGAACTCCAGATCTAGGTTTCTTTTCGGAGATTTCTATATTTATAAGAGTTTTTGGCGTTGGTCCCAAGTCCAGAAGGTTCCCGAGGAAGTCACAAGCCAGGGGGGCGCACCCCCCACCCTTGTGGCTTCCTCAGCCTTCCTCTCCGGTGACTTTTCGCTCCAGTATTTTTTATATTTTCCAAAAATATTCTCCGTAAATTTTCAGCTCATTCCGAGAACTTTTATTTCTGCACAAAAACAACACCATGGTAGTTCTGCTGAAAACAGCGTCAGTCCGGGTTAGTTCTAATAAAATCATACCAAAATCATATAGAATTATTGTAAACATGGCATGAATACTTCATAAATTATAGATACGTTGGAGACGTATCAGCATCCCCAAGCTTAATTCCTGCTCGTCCTCGAGTAGGTAAATGATAAAAGAAATAATTTATGAAGTGTGAATGCTACCCAACATGTTCATCATATTCTTTTCTTTTTTGTATAGCATGGACATTTTGACTTGTGAATGATTCAAAGCAATAGTCTAGTTTTAACATAATGACTTCAATACTCAAGCATGTCAACAAGCAACCATGTCTTTCAAAATATCAACACAAAAGAAAGTTATCCCTAGCCCATCATGCTCAATCATTGATCCATTCATGAAACACACTCAAATATTAGCTATGCCCAATGCTCAAGTACGATCATAGTGCCCCCTAGTTGGTGCTTATAAGAGAAGATGGAGACTCAAAGCAAAAATAAAAATTGCATAAAGTAAATAGTTGGCCCTTCGCAGAGGGAAGTAGGGATTTGTAGAGGTGCCAGAGCTCAAGGTTTAAATTGAGAGAGAAAAATATTTTGAGTGGCATGCTTTTCCTGTCAACGAAAACGACAAAGTAGCTCACAATACTTTCCATGCTAGATACATTATAGGCGGTTCCCAAACAGAATGGTAAAGTTTTTACTCCCCCTCCACCAATCAATCACACTCCACGGCGAGCCGAATCCACGGGTACCATCCATACAAACAACAATCCTGGGGGAGTTTTGTTTCGTTATATTTTGATTTGATTTCTGAGCATGGAACTGGGCATCCCGAATACCAGCCACTTTCTCGTGAATGATAGTGAATCAACACATATTGTGAGAATAACACACCTAGCATGGAAAAATATTGGATACTCCCCACCGTTTCATGAGCGGTACGGGCACACAAAAGAGAAAATTTATTTTGAAAATTTAGAGATGGCACATACAAATTTGCTTGGAACGGCATGGAAATACCGCATATAGGTAGGTATGGTGGACTCATAAGGCAAAACTTGGTTTAATGATTTTGGATGCACAAGTAGTATTTCTACTTAGTACAAATGAAGGCTAGCAAATAGATTGGGAAGCAACCAAACCAAGGAACGAAAAATCACATAAGTGAGCATTGAGTCATAACTAACACCGAATAATGCACCACAAGTAGGATGTAACTTCATTGCATAACTATTGACTTTCGTACTTGCATAGGGAATCACAAACCTTAACACCAATATTCCTACTAAAGCATAATTACTCACTAACATGACTCACATATTACTATCATCATGTTTCAAAACTATTACAAAGAATCAAGTTTAATTTGTCCCATGATCTTCATGAAAGTTTTTATTATATCCTCCTTGGATATCTATCACTTTGGGACTAGTTTCATATATTGCCATTGCTTTTTGACAAGATCAAACAATTTTAAATGAAGCACATGAGCATAAAGATTTCATCCCTCAAAAAGGTATAAGTGAAGCATGAGAGGAAATGACAAGCTACTCCAAAAAGATATAAGTGAAGATCAATGAGTAGCCAACAATTAAATAACTATGTGAAGACTCTCTCATCTAAGAATTTCAGATCTTAAGTATTTTATTAAACAGCAAGCAAAAGAAAAATAGCACTCCAAGAATAGCACGCATCATGTGAACGAATAAAAATTTAGGCTCAACATAGGCTAACCGATAATTGTTGATGAAGAGAGGTGGGATGCGTAGCATCCCCAAGCTTAGAAGCTTGAGACTTCTAGAAATATTTACTTGGGGTGCCTTGGGCATCCCCAAGCTTGAGCTTTTGTATCTTGTTCAATCCTCTCATATCATGGTTTCACCTATTCTCAAAAACTTCATCCACACAAAACTCGAAAAGAACTCGTGAGATAGGTTAGTACTCATAATAATAAATCAACTCTTCATGTACTGCCAAGACAAGTTGCATAATAATTGCAAACATCATCTACTGTTTACTATCATTTCCACAATTTATATCTATCAATATAGGCTATGGAAACTACAGGATAAGTAGATAAGAAAACTATGACAGCAATCTGTCCAAACAGAACAGTCTGTAGCAATTTATGACAACAGCGTACTTCCTTAACTCAAACAATTATGAAAATTTAGGACACGCTAAATAATTTATATGACAACACTTTGTAAAAATTTCACAAACTTTCCATGTTCCAGTAAAATATGAAAATTCAAACACTACAGCAAAAGTTTCTGTTTTTACACAGCACATATCAAAACATGCAATGCAAGCATCCTAATGCAATTCTTGGAACTTTTTATTGAAAAACAAGATTATAAATAACAGCTAACAGAGAACAACAAAATAAAATGACGCTCCAAGCAAAACTCATATTATGTGACGAATAAAAATATAGCTCCAAGTAAGATATACCGATAGTGTTTGAAGACGAAAGAGGGGATGCCTTCCGGGGCATCCCCAAGCTTAGACGCTTGAGTCTTCCTTGAATATTACCTTGGGGGTGCCTTGGGCATCCCCAAGCTTAGGTTCTTGTCACTCCTTATTCTCCTCATATCGGTGTCTCACCCAAAACTTGAAAACTTCAATCACACAAAACTTAACGGAACTTCGTGAGAAGGGTTAGTGTAATAAAGACAAATCATTCCCTTAGGTACTGTCAAGACAAGATTCATAATTTTTCCCACATGATACCTACTGTATTCTATCATTCCCATAATTTATATCGCTCAATATAAGCTATAGAAACACTAAAACAAGTAAACTATGCATGCAAAACAGAATCTGTCAAAAACAGAACAGTCTGTGAAGATCTGTAGTGTAACCATACTTCCTTGTCTCTAAAAATTCTAAAAAATTAGGACAACCTGAGAAATTTGTATATCAATGATTTTTAAAAAATTCAGATCAAAATCATGTTCCAGTGAATTTACAAAATTCCTGGACTGAGAGCAAAAGTTTCTGTTTTTGCACAGAATCAAGTCAACTATCATCCACACTATCCCAAAGGCTTTACTTGGCACTTTATTGAAACAAAGGCTATAAAACATGATTAATACAGTAGCTTAATCATGTGAACACATCAAAACAGAAAGTAAAAGTGTTGGGTTGTCTCCCAACAAGCGCTTTTCTTTAATGCCTTTTTAGCTAGGCATGATGATTTCAATAATGCTCACATAGGAATAATAATTGAAACATGCAAAAGAGCATCATGAATCTCATGACAAGCACATTTAAGTCTAACCCACATCCTATGCATAGGTATTTTGTGAGCAAACAATTTATGGGAGCAATAATCAACTAGCATAGGAAGGCAAAACAAGCATAACTTCAAAACTTTGAACACATAGGGAGGAAATTTGATATTATTGCAATTCCTACAAGCATATGTTCCTCCCTCATAATAATTTTCAGTAGCATCATGAAGGAATTTCACAATATAACCAGCACATAAAGCATTCTTTTCATGATCTACAAGCATAGAAAATTTGTCACTCTCCACATAAGCAATTTTCTTCTCATTCATAATAGTGGGAGCAAACTCAACAAAATAACTATCATGAAATACTTGATTGACATAACCACTTTGAATATTAAAATCATGATGACAAGTTTCATAGTTACTATCACTCTTTATAGCATACATGTCATCATCATAATCATCATAGATAGTAGGCATGTCATTATCATAACAAATTTGCTCATCAAAACTTGGGGGACTAAAAATATCATCTTCATCAAACATAGCATCCCCAAGCTTGTGGCTTTGCATATCATTAGCATCATGGATATTCAGAGAATTCATACTAGCAACATTAAAATCATTCTCATCATTCAAGGAAATCTCATTAAGTATTTTCATAATTTCTTCCTCTACCAATTGGGCACAATTTTCTGAATCCTTATTTTCACGAAAGACATTAAAAAGACGAACCAAATGATGCAACCTAAACTCCATTTTTTTGTAGTTTTCTTTTATGAAACCAAACTAGTGAAAAACAAGAAACTAAAAGAATTAATTGCAAGATCTAAAGATATACCTTCAAGCACTCACCTCCCCGGCAACGGCGCCAGAAAAGAGCTTGATGTCTACTACGCAACCTTCTTCTTGTAGACTCGTGTTGGGCCTCCAAGCGTAGAGTTTTGTAGGACAGTAGCAAATTTCCCTCAAGTGGATGACCTAAGGTTTATCAATCCGTGGGAGGCGTAGGATGAAGATGGTCTCTCTCAAACAACCCTGCAACCAAATAACAAAGAGTCTCTTGTGTCCCCAACACACCCAATACAATGGCAAATTGTATAGGTGCACTAGTTCGGCGAAGAGATGGTGATACAAGTGAAATATGCATGGAAGATATAGGTTTTTGTAATCTGAAAATATAAAAACAGCAAGGTAGCAAGTAACAAAAGTGAGCAAAAACGGTATTGCAATGCTTAGAAACAAGGCCTAGGGTTCATACTTTCACTAGTGCAAGTTCTCTCAACAATACTGACATAGTTGAATCATATGTAAATCCCTCACGTGCGATAAAGAGTTCACTCCAAAGTCACAAATAGCGGAGAACAAACGAAGAAATTATTGTAGGGTACGAAACCACCTCAAAGTTATCTTTTCCGATCAATCTTATGAGCTATCCCTATAAGTGTCACGAACAGCCCTAGAGTTCGTACTAAAATAACACCTTAAGATACACATCAACCAAAACCCTAATGTCACCTAGATACTCCAATGTCACCACAAGTACCCATGGGCTTGATTATATGATATGCATCACACAATTTCAGATTCATCATGTTCAATCCAACACAAAGAACTTCAAAGAGTGCCCCAAGGTTTCTATCGGAGAGTCAAGACGAAAACATGTGCCAACCCCTATGCAAAGATTCCCAAGGTCACGGAACCCGCAAGTTGATCACCAAAACATACATCAAGTGGATCTATAGAACATCCCATTGTCACCACGGATATCCCATCGCAAGACATACATCAAGTGTTCGCAAATCCTTTAAAGACTCAATCCGATAAGAAAACTTCAAAGGGAAAACTCAATTCATCACAAGAAGATAGAGAGGGGAAAACTCCATATGATTCATCTATATTAATAAAGCTCGCGATACATCAAGATCGTGTCATCTCAAGAACACGAGAGAGGGAGAGATAAAACACATAGCTACTGGTACATACCCTCAGCCCCGAGGGTGACCTACTCCCTCCTCGTCATGGAGACCGCCGGGATGATGAAGATGGCCTCCGGTGATGGTTTCCCCCTCCGGCAGGGGGCCGGAACGGGCTCCCGATTGGTTTTTCGTGGCTCTGGAGGCTTGCGGCAGCGGAACTCCCGATCTAGGTTTCTTTTCGGAGATTTCTATATTTATAAGAGTTTTTGGCGTTGGTCCCACGTCCAGAAGGTTCCCGAGGAAGTCACAAGCCAGGGGGCGCGCCCTAGGGGGGCGCCCCCCACCCTTGTGGCTTCCTCGGCCTTCCTCTCCGGTGACTTTTCGCTCCAGTATTTTTTATATTTTCCAAAAATATTCTCCGTAAATTTTTAGCTCATTCCGAGAACTTTTATTTCTGCACAAAAACAACACCACGGTAGTTCTGCTGAAAACAGCGTCAGTCCGGGTTAGTTCTAATAAAATCATACCAAAATCATATAGAATTATTGTAAACATGGCATGAATACTTCATTAATTATAGATACGTTGGAGACGTATCAACCAGCGCTAGTAAGAACACGAATATTAACAAGAGTGTTACCGACAATGGGGCGGAGATGATTGTAGTTGATACCAAGGGAGTTGGTCAACATGGTGATCACTCCTCCATACATAATATCTCCTTGTGCATGATTTTCTTGATGCACGAGGTGTAGCAAAAGTATTTCCCTTAGGTTGGGCGAATAACCAATGCTCAGGTTTGTTGCTTTCCCGAGAACTAGCATGTTCTCATCATTCACCTTAAAAACTTATCCTCATGTTTGCAACGAGTTAGTGATAACATTATAGAAATAATGTATAGGAGGACTTTCAATGCAACTGTTTCTTTGTCTAGAGCCATGACGAATCATATGGTAGAAGGATTGCCTTGGGTGCGGGCAGTGAAATCATAAACATATCTAAAATCATCATCATTGTTGGCAAATCCAAAGTGGTTACACCACTCATCAAGAGTAATGTCAAAGTCTTGATCAAGGAGATGGAAAGCGATCCTCTCCTCCTCATGTTCATTTGGCACTAAACCAACATTGTACAAGAGAGTACTAAGAAACTCAAGCGTCAAGCGTTCATAAGTCTCACATCCCTGATAAACAAAATGATGCAACCCGGCATTATGACAAAGCAAATTAAAATCATGAGTGATACCTAGCTTGGCGAGTGTATTCGCACAAGCCCATTTGGTTGCTTTGATCTTCCTTGTGGTGAGCTTCTAGAACTTCTTCCTTGCTCCACGATCAGTGAAGACGATCCCTTGAGTGAAAACTTGTTGTGGTGGTGCGGTGGATGAACTCGAAGCACCGCGTGCGCGAGAAGACCTCCGTGTAAACATCTACAAAACAATTTTTCAGTCCAATACAATTAAACAATAATTATATGTATATCCTAGACATGGAAATGCTAGGCATGTAGAACGTGGATTCGCGAAAAATAACTTGGGGATCAGAGGAGAAACGTACCATAGATCGATCATACAGAAGGATTCAAACTGAAAACAAACGAGTAGAGAGATCGGGCGAAGTTTTGCTAGGGATTGGAGAGGTTTGGAGGAAGAAGAAGAAGAAGAAGAAGAAGAAAAGAGAGAGATGGGGGTGATTTACCTCCTTCCTCGGGCTTATTGGAGCCGCCGGCACACAAAACGACCGCTCATACAAGCGCGAGCGCCCGCATGGAACGTCGCCCTCAAACCGGTTTAGTTTACATGTGCCTGTGCGTAGATGAAACGGCGCTGAAACGGACGTGAGCGTCCGTTTAGAATGCCATCGTTCGCTCTGTTCTTTTTATTCTCCTGGTCAAACATGTCAAACGACCGCTCGGAACGGGCGAATGCGCCCGTTTGGAACGCTGTCCAACGCTCTAGACTCCTCGCTGGTTTCTGCAAAGAAATGAAACGACCGTAAAAACGAGCGCTCGTGCTCGCCTGATACGTCGTCTTCTTCTCTAATGTCTCTCGTTGTTTTGTTTTGGAATCTCCTGCAGGTCAAACAGACGCCCAGACAACTAATGCGGTCGTACGATAGGCCGTCTTTTGGTCTGTTTCTTCCGAAACTTCTCTTCTTCTCTGATTTTGTGTGAGGTTAGTTCCATAGCAATACATACACATATTTCCAGGCATTCAAACATCAATCCAACATATAAATCATCTTGCACAAAGCGAAGCCTTCGTTAGAACAACTCTTCCAAACTCACTTCTTCATATGGAACTTCAATCACTCTTTTATTAAAAACAAAAATAAAAACTTACTTGTCTACTTTATTCACATGGGTTGCCTCCCATGAAGCTCTTGTTTTCGGTCAGATAGCTCGACCATAGTGGTGATCAAGGTGGTGCTAGAACAGCAAGACCATAGCTTCTGGCATTCGAAATGATGCCACATCCTATGTAGGTCTTCATTTTATTTTTCCTGTGGAAATGTCTTACAAAGGGATCTTTTAGCTGGTAAATCAACTCAAACATTCCCCTCAAACACAATTATCATAGCTTTAATAGTCCTGAGACATGGTCTACCGAGAATTATATGAGCAATTGGATCTTCAGGCATATCTACTATAACAAGATCAATCATGACAGGGCAATCATTTATCTGAACTATAACTTCATGCTTAATGCCTACTGCCTGAGTAAAAGTAGAGTTAGCCATATTCAATAGAATCTCAGTATTAGCATAAGGACCAAGATTGAGACTATCATAAATATATTTGGAGATAGTGTAAACACTTGCCCCTAGATCACATAGAGCACTGAATTTATTAAATCCTATCCCAATCTCTATAGTAGGTTCAAAAGAATCGTCTTGCTTAGCTGGTAACTTACTAAATAACATTTTCCTTTCATCATCAAGTTCACGTACCTTGGTTGTAACTTGTTAAACAAAGACATTATATGCCTCATCATTAGTTACCTCCGTTAGTGAATACTTCATGGATATCATCTTGACAAAATCTGCAACGGTATAGTTGTACTCTGGCACATGGCTTGTGTCAAGTAACTCAGCTTTCTCTTTGTTACTTCTTACCATTTTAACTTCTTCAACCAGGTTAGGCTCGGGTTTACCTGCAAACTTGGCCAAAATCAAGGTTTGGCTCTCTGCTATCTTAGCCACTTGTGCTTCCATATTCTTGGATCTTGCTTCAAGTATCTGCACATCATTCACTGGTACCGTTACGTGTTATACAAACGGTTTTTAACCCCTTTCCATGACGTACTTCTGAACCGTCGCCTTGCCTGTGTGGGCAATAGGGGGGTCATCCCACACGACACCGAAACATCGTCTGCGATGGTGCGAGTGCCTGCTGATGATTCGCCTAACACAAATGTATGCGAACTCGTAGCCTATCCCACACACCACACTTTGACATTACGTTTGTGATCAAGCACACATCCGAGACGATGGAACAAATATATTCGTGTGCGATAGTTATTCGGATCACACATGCGAACCGTATGTCAACCGTCTTCTAACGTCCTACATTACACACGCACGTAGGTTTGGAACCATTTGTGCTATTGACGGCAAGCGCACACGGTTACGACGTGCAAACGTGTGTGTGACAGTACGCGCATCCCACACACGCAAAATATGCGACCGTGTGTTGTAAAGCTGATAATCACACACACTATTCTTCAAACAACCATGTGTGACATATGACACCATCGCACACGGTTTAATCGTTCTGACTGTGTGCGCTGTAATTTATTACCTAATACCTTACTTTCGTTAATTTATTATTAGAATTGGAAATTTCAAAATTTTAATTATGAAATGTGGATTTCACATCCATCAATACATACCCTAATTACAATGGTTCAACAGCCAATGCATAAATCAAAAGCTCAATACATGTTCGATGGTTACATAGTTCGGTAGAAGATTAAATATGATGAACCACAATATGTAGTACTAGAGGAGGTAAAGGTGAAGAGAGACTTGTAAATGCTTTTGGCTATCGATGGTGTTGAAGAAGCGGAATACCCATAATGTGCCCTCCTCCATGCCGAAGGTGCGCACAACTTTTGTCCAACCCCTTGTGATGATCGCCCATCCATCCTTCACCGCCTTCAGGAAGACTTCTAGACCATTATCATGGTAGCATGAATCATATACCATAACCTTCGTTGCCTCCACTTCGGTCAGGTAGTTTGCTATGTAATCTTGAGTAAATTCCTTCGGAAACCACTGAAAAGAGACAACTTTCAGGTATTCATGTCTAATAGAGGAACTTGTTCTGGGCTGGAAAATAAGGCAACAGATTACTTACCATCCTAAAGTTCACTGATGTCCTAGATAAAGTATAAATAAAGTGTTTAATTCCAATCAGATGTCTCTTCTGCCTAACAATTTTTCTTAGTTTCCTCACTCGATGCTTGTTCATGTTTATCTCATTGCCCCATATGCAAAGGGGGTCAAAGCATGAATGAGTACCGCAGACATATGTACCTACAAGCAACAAATAAATGTTATTCCCTCCGTCTCATAATATAAGAGTGTTTTTGACACTAGTGTAGTGTAAAAAATGCTCTTATATTATGGTACGGAGGGAGTAGAACCTAAGCTGCAATTGCACAAATGATGTAACATATTATAAGAAAATGGGATGTGACTAACCTCGATGGTAAACAACAGCATCGCGCATCGTAGCCCTACAGTAGCACACAGAAAGGCGTGTTAAATACAACAGGGTTAACATCCACCAAAAATAACAAATGTTAATTAAACGACAGTATCTCCGGTGATATTTTCATTGCGAGGAGTAGCACGGTAACAAAGAGACAGGTATTGGTGAAATTAAACTGGACAGTTCATACTTGAACAGCAGTGCGCATTACTGAAATAAACAACGGACGTGTTAACTTCAGAGTACAGACAACCTAACATAGTCATTAAAACTTGTACCAGTGAAACTGAAATTGACACGGTTAAACATCGCGAGCCAGTTCATACTTGGTAAATCCCGAGGGGTAGTTGCTGGGGTACTTCAACTCGGCCAGAGCCCGCACAAAGTCGGTGGCTAGGTGTTCCTGCTGGTCGTAGCATGGATCAGTACCGCTAACATATGTACCTACAAGCATCAAGTAAATGTTAGAAGCTAAAATGCAATTGAACAAATGATGTAAAACACTATAGTATCAAAAATGCTCTTATATTATGGGACGGAGGGAGTATAAGATATTGGGATGTGACTAACCTTGACGGTAAACAACATCATCGTGCATTGTGACACTGCATAAGTACATGGAAAGGCATGTCAATTACAACAGGGTTAACATCCACCAAAAAATCTAATGCTAATTGAAGGACATCATCTCCAATGATATCTTCTTTGCGAAGAGTAGCACTGTACCGAATGGACAACGTAAAAATGGATATAACTGTTCACTACAGCAGGCTTAACAGCAACCTAGCATGGGCATTGTAAGTTTGTAACTGATATTGGTGAAATTGAACTGGACAGTTCATACTTGAACAACACAGTGCGCATAACTGAAATGAACAACGGACGTGTTAACTACAGAGTACAGACAACCTAACATGGCAATTTAAACGTGTACCGTTGAAACTGAAATTGATACGGTTAAACATTGCAACTGGTATTCGTAATAATGAACTAGACAGTTCATACTTGGTAAATCCCGAGAGGTAGTTGCTTGGCATTTCATCTTGACTAGAGCCCATGCAAAGTCGGCGGCGAGGTGTTCCTGCGGATCGAAGCGTGGATCGGTACTGC
The DNA here is from genome assembly GCA_039707655.1 of Elymus sibiricus. NCBI lineage: Eukaryota > Viridiplantae > Streptophyta > Magnoliopsida > Poales > Poaceae > Elymus > Elymus sibiricus. The sequence continues at coordinate 346,642,853 of CM077669.1, read as the reverse complement.
TACAGTACGTACATGTACAAACAACAAGTAAGTGATAGAAGCGTGGGGCACTTCATATTGGCCAGAGCCCGCACCAAGTTGGCAGCGTCGGCGGCAAGGTGTTCCTCCGGGTCGGCACACATAGCGTCCACCGCGCTATCGACCGCCATGATCGGCTCCTCGACCTCCGCGTGATATGTGGTTGGCCTTACGCGGGGATGCTCGGCGATAGGGGGTGGGGATGTGGAGGCATGAGGGTGGTTCGCAGGCTCCATCTGAGCAATCAGGCCGGGGCGGTGATGGAGATCGGAGGTTACCTCACTAGATCGACGAGCGAAACTGGGGCAGAACGTAGATTTGGTTGCGGCGGCGGCGGCGGTTGGGCTGCAGTTAAAGGGGGCGGTGGGGGATAGGGGGAAATGTGATGGGTGGGTATGGGGTGGGAGGAATAACTTCTGAAATCGCGCGCCGGTTGAAAATTTGGCGGTGAACTCGAACCTTATGGGGGGGGACACGCAACGCACACAAAGCGCATCAAATACCCGTGTGCGAGAAAAGAGAAAATTGGTGATCCCACGTCGGAAAAATTTCAAGCCTTCTCTCTCTCGTGTACATCGGATGTTTCGCAAACGGTTCGTTGTAAGAAAACATTTGCCGTTAAAGTTGTATTTTTGGAAAACTGATAGTATCAGATAGTACATGATACTTTGCTTGGTGTTCAAATATTTGCCAAAGCATACTGGTGTCGTATAACCACACCACACCATGCCTAAATTGAAGTACAAGCACAAAAGGCCTAGAAAGTACAAAAAACGAGTAAATACGGTAAACGAGCCTGAAAAAATGTCAAATTTTGGACACGTTGCATTCACCGCATCATATTGAGGTCATGCCTAGGCACCACACTAGGTAACATGTTTTTCAGGCATGTTTTCCATTTTTCTAGAGTTACAAAACAAATAAATGACACATCTGTGGTTGCCTCTTCCCACACATATCCTTTAAAATTCTACTAATTTCCTGTAAATACATGAAAAGTTATTCAACGGCACAATTACGAATTTTCGAGTCCTTTTTGAACACCTTTTCATGTACAGAACGTTCGAACTTGAATTATAAGTAGTAAATGCCTAGAAAAGTACACAAAAGACTAAATATGGTAAACGAGCCTGAAAAAATTGTGAAATTTGGACACAGTGTATTCTAGTGGGTATGATGACCGTAGAAAATAATTCAAGTTGAAAGGACCAAGGAAATATGGGTTCCCCTTGAAAACATGGCGATTTCGCTCCCCGAACCATGAAACTCCATAGGTGATGGTCCGGTATATGAAGAGTGCGTATGATGACATTATCCATACCTCCTCAAATATTCACCACAACATATTGAGGTCATGCCTAGGCACCACACGAGGTAACATGTTTTTCAGGCATGTTTTCCATTTTTCTAGAGTTACAAAACAAATAAACTACACATCTGTGGTTGCCTCTTCCCACACATATCCTTTAAAATTCTATTAATTTCCTGTAAATACATGAAAAGTTATTCAATGACACAATTACGAATTTTTGAGTCCTTTTCGAACACCTTTTCATGTACAGAACGTTCGAACTTGAATTATAAGCAGTAAATACCTAGAAAAGTACACAAAAAGACTAAATATGGTAAACGAGCCTAAAAAATGTGAAATTTGGACACGGTGTATTTTTGTGGGTATGATGACCGTAGAAAATAATTCAAGTTGAAAGTACCAAGGAAATAGGGGTTCCCCTTGAAACTTTGTGATTTGTTTGGGCAAACAGTTACTTTGCGAATGTCGTGTGCGTTCACCCCATTATGCGATGTGTTCTGATTGGCCAGAACCCCAGCCACATGGATCGCGCATGCGCACCATAGGATGCACCGCGATCGAAGGGCAATCCACACTTCTCACATCACACCCGTATACTATAGTTGGGATTTTATTTTGTACATGCACTAAATTAAGCTGCCAACAAAAAACTTTAATGGCATTAATCACACACGGTTCATGTTTACGAACCGTTTCCTACGCGGACCCTCTACCCTGGCCTTCCCCCCCTTCGTCCTCATCACACCCGTATGTTGTATAGTTGCTTGTTCTCCACCTCGCCCCGCCCAAATCTTCGAGGTCGACGACGCTTGTCGCAGCCGGCTGCCGCCGACGAACGCCACCACATTTTGTTTCATCCCCTCACCGACGCCTATCGGCGCCGACTTTCTCGACGCTGCTCGATTGGAGATTTCTACGGGATTGGGCCGGTTTTTTTTCTAATGCAGAACCAGGTAATTAATTTTGCCAAATATTTGAGTATCCCTTATCGCAGTTCGTATGTCTGTGTCAATCGCCCGAGGAAAAAAAGCCGTCGTAGTGTCCACAGTGCAAGCACAAATCAGGCATGAACAATTCAATCGAACATTTACATGCTCAAATTGGTACAGTGCATAGTTGGCGGAGTAATTTACAAAACATTAGCTCGCTATTTTACATCAATATAACATATATGAACTGCGCGCGCACAAAAGTTCTACTGCCCCTAACGCCGACGCAACACACACAGCTACCATCGTCCATCGATATCGTGTCGTTCCTTGGCTCTGGAGGACAGGAGGTCGCTAAGTTGATGACCTACACCTCGATCGACCGAGGAAAGGTCAGCCTCGACATTGGTGATCGCCGCTACTGCCTCGGACGCGGATCTCACCAGGACTGTGGCGTCCCCCGGGCCTTCGTACATCGTCCCGGCGGCCGACGAGACCCTGGCTATCGCCAGTGCTGCAGCAACGACCGTCAGGCCTCCCCCGGCATCCGGAGCTGTGTCCTCCTCCATCTGGGACATAAGCCTGCACCTCGTGCGGTGACCACTGCCGCAGTTGTCCTTGCGGCGTCGCGGTTCCCGCTTCGCCGCCTGCACCATCCGTCGCACTCTTCGTCGAGCCCGCAATAGCGCCCGCTGGCGATCCCTTGCTGCTTTCAAGACGACCCTGTCTAACCTGCTGGCTTGCTCGTGTCGTGATTCCTGCCTTCTCTGGCTGTCTTCGGGAGAGGTGGTGGCATGACCATCGACCCTCAAGCCGACCATCGCGCCGGCAGCCTGGATTCCGCCGTCGCCCAACTCCATCCTGTCGTCGGCCATTGGGGGTTTGACTGTATGTGTGGCAACTAGTCAGGGGATTATTGACTCAACTCGCCCCCGCCGCCATCGCTGTGTTATTTATAGCTAGTTGTTGCCAAGGCCAAATGGATTGGGGATTTTACAATTTACCGATGTGGCTGGTGCTTGCGCTTGTGCGGGAAGCATTGGCTCGAGGGCGGGAAGACTAAATGGAGCCCATGAGCGACGACCAGCCACCGTTGGTGAGTGAGGGTATGGCGACGACGGGCGGCGAGTCGTGCCACACAGTTGGTACTTTAAACCCGTGTGTGGTTGCGTCACTCATCGGAGGCGATTCGTTTTTTTGGTGCAAACATAATCGCACACGGAAAAATGTAGCAACCGTCTGCAATCGTGTATAGGATCATAAATAAATATCACCACTCTTCTCTCTCCACCGCCTCTTTCCCCTCTCGCAGCTCCCAAATTTGACCTTCTTCTCCCCACTGTCCTCGCCTCCAAAAAATCCTCAACATTAGACATGTCATCAGTGCGAAGGAGCCCGCGGCAGAGCGCGCGGTTGAGGCAGATCTTATGCGCAGAGGAGCCTGCGGCGGCGGTGGCGGTACGCGCTGTTGAGGGTTCGGAGGCCTAGGCGGTACGCGCTGCTGAGGGTCCGGAGGCCTTGGCAGCGGTACGTGCTGCTGAGGGTCCGGAGGCCTTGGCGGCAAAAGCAGAAAAGCAGAAGGTTACATCAGATCGGTTGCGAGCAAGCGCGGTTCTGTATGCGGAATGCGCGGTTGTGGCCTTCGAAAGGGCATCATGCGCCGATTAGTTCGCCGTTGCCTTGGCGGCTCGCGTGGATTTGGCCGCGGTAAGGACAACAGCCTCCTTAGAGTCTGCTACCGCTCTAGTACAGCGCGCAGCTCTTGGCTTTCTTGTTTCCGACCGCTTTGAATGTCTCCGTCGTCAGAGGGTCGCACGCACGCATTTGGCCATGGACGGGATTTTCCATGAGACCGGAGCTACTGTGATGGAGCAGGAGCAGAGGAAAGGTCGGGCCTATGAAGCGTTCAAGAACATGGTCATCGCCGACCCGAAAGTGGATCCTTCTTCCATAGAGAGGAAGTTGCAAAGTGCAGACGATATTTCAACATTGGCGAACCAACAGGCCAGCCCCGCAACAACGCCGACGAGTAGCTGTTTCCATTTTGCTGTTTTCTGAACCTTGCTGATATGTAATGTCGCTATTATGTTGTTTAGTCGATTATGTAGGAGTGCGAACAATAATTTGTGCTATCATTTTCTGAATCAGATGCTTATTACCAGGAATCGTCTATGTTATTATCTGTTTGTGTTATTTTTTGTCTTTCCACACAATTTAGATTACTGACATGTTTGCTGGGCATCACACACATCTTGTTACGCCCAATTGTTTGTGTTATTTTGTTTCACACATTTCATCCGAGCGGACGGTATGCCGTTTGTCGCACACATCTTGATCTGTGCAACCGTTTGTGTTATTTTGGCTCATCACAAATAGTTCACCCGAGTGACCTGTAGGCAGCATAGATGTTGTGCAGACAGAGAAAATCACAATACACACGGACAAAACTACGAAACCCGTCGGTGATGATTTCATCAATCGCTGACAAATTGCGTACCAGCAAGCATTTCCCCACAACACACAGGTTATTAACACCAATCATTTGTGTTATTTCTAGTGTTTGCACACGATTCTGATTACTCACCTGTTTGCCCTCTATTGCACACATCTTGTTATGCTAAATCGTTTGTGTTCTGCTATATCATTGCACACAGTTTATGGTAGTGAACTGTGTGCCCTATATCGCACACATCTTGTTATACCGAATCGTTTGTGTTCTGCTGTATTATCGCACACAGTTCATGGTAGTGAACTGTGTGCCCTATATCGCACATATCTTGTTATGCCGAATCGTTTGTGTTCTTCTATATCATCGCACACAGTTTATGTTAGTGAACTATGTGCCGACTATCGCACACATCTGGATCTGTGCAACTATTTCTGTTATCTTCGCTAATCACAAACGGTTCATAAGAACAAACTGTCTGTCGTAGATCGCACACACAACTATCTTATGAATCGTATTTGATGGGTCCGCCATCGCACACAGTTCGCGTTATTGGCGACGGAGCTTGAACTATACCGTTTGCGATTCGTGCACCGCACATAGTTTCGTCGAAGGGTCTCTGATTGATGTGTCGTCTTTGGACCATCCTGCATTAGTGATTTTTTTAGTCCAACAACCTTACCGGTCAACTGACCAAGTAAGTTATCATGATTCTTCAAGATATTCTTGAAGTTTTCATTTTGCTCAGTCTGGCTAGCAATAAAACTTTTAAGAGTTTCTTCAAGGGTATTTCTACTGCTACCATTAGCTCCATTAAAATTGTTGGATTCTCCTCCATATTAGGATAAGGAAGTTTAGGATCACATCCATTATTTTTCTAGTTGGGATTATAGCTATTACGAGCAATAAAATTCACATCACTAGTATCTTCATTAGTGATGGCACTAACCTTTACCTCTTCTTTAACTTTCATCAAGGATATAAGTTCTTAAAGCTTGGTTGTCAACTCTGAGCTATTTTTCTTCTATAGCATTCACCTTCTTGGTGGTGGTTCTCTCAACATGCCATTGGGCATGGCTCTTGCATGTCATCTAGTAGCTTCTTGACGTCTTCTATGGGCTTTCCCATGATTGTTCCTCCTACAGCTGTGTCAAGCATAGTTTTTGACATGTGATACAAGCCATTATAAAACATATGTAGGAATAACCACTCCTCCAATCCATGATTGGGGCAGTTTCTTATAGCTTCTTTCATTTTATCCCACGCAAGCGCTAGTGGCTCATGTTCCTCTTGCTTGAAACCTATAATCTGAGAAAGTAATTGCATAATTTGGGCAACTGGACAAAACTTAGATAAAAATTTACTGGAACAAGCAACCCAAGAAGTAATGCTGCATTTTGGCAAAGCTAAAAGTCATTCCTTAGCTTTTCCCCTCAAAGAGAAAGGAAATAAACAAAGTTTTAGAGCATCTGGGTCATAATCCTTTATGCGCGTCATGTTGCACAATTCAATAAAATTATGTAAATGCATATCTGCATCTTCTGAAGCAGAACCTCCAAATTGGTCCTCTTGAACCATGGAAACTAGGTTCAGTTTAACCTCATATTCTGCAGCTGCAACATCAGGTTGTGCTATTGGTTCACGCTTGAAATTGTTGCTAGGAGTAGCAAAACTCCCAAGATTACGAGCCATAGTAACTTTTTGAAATTTTTTCAACTGAAAAGGCTTGCAACAAAAATAAAACTTAAACTGGAAACAGAAAATTAAAAAACAAAAATTGAAAATTAACTTTAATAAAAACTCTAAACACAAAGACTAGGAATACTAAACTCCTCCCAGACAATGGCGCGAGAAAAAGGGCTTGATATCTCCTTTTTACTGATCCGGTGTTGAAAAAAGAAAGGGTATCCCACACCTATTTCCCGAGAGTGACTGATACGTCCCAAATGCATCTATTGTTTGAAACACGTTTGCTCTTGTTTTGGACTCTAATTTGCATGATTTGAATGGGGCCCCTGGCCAGCCTCCGGTGCCCATCTTCTCCTGTAAGTTGTCCTTTACCCTAGAAAAAATAAAAGGAGAAATAATCATCACATTTTACGAGACGGAGCTGCCGCCACCTCCTATTCTTCCTCGGGAGGGCTGATCTGGAGTCCGTTTGGCGCTTCGGAGAGGGGAATTCGTCGACGTCATCATCACCAACCCTTTTCCATCAACAATTAAATGATGCTCTCCACCGGGAGTGAGTAATTCCCTTGTAGGCTTGCTGGACGATGATCGGGTTGGATGAGATTTGTCATGTAATTGAGTCAATTTGTTAGGACTTGATCCCTAGTATCCATTATGTTCTGAGATTGATGTTGCTATGACTTTGCTATGCTTAATGCTTGTCACTAGGTCCCGAGTGCCATGATTTCAGATGTGAACCTATTATGTTTCCATGAATATGACAGTGTTTTAGATCCTATCTTGCAAGTTGTGTGCACCTATAGATGTGTTATAGTCTCTAGATCCCAAAGTGATAATAGTTGGGATCATCTCCGGTGATGACCGTAGTATGAGGAGTTCATGTATTCATCATGTGTTAATGCTTTGTTCCGGTTCTCTATTAAAAGGAGGCATTCATACCCCTTAGTTTCCCTTTGGACCCCGCTGCCATGGGAGGGTAGGAAAAAAGATGCCATGTAAGTTCTTATTATAAGCATGTATGACTATATACGGAATACATGCCTACATTACATTGATGAATTGGAGCTAGTTTTGTGTCGCTCTTGGTTGTGACTGTTACATGATGAATGTCATCCAACATAAATATCCATCGTTGATCCAATGCCTACGCTTTTCTCATATTGATATTCGCTAAGTTACTATTGCTACTATTGCTGTTACAATCACTATAAACCGTTACTTTTCACTGTTACTATTACTATTGTTACTGTGCTAATAAACACTTTGCTTCAGAAAGAAATTCCAGGTGTGGTTGAATTGACAACTCAACTGCTAAGACTCATAAATATTCTTCGGCCCCTCTTCTGTCGAATCAACAAGTTTGGGTGAAATACTACCCTCGAAGACTGTCGCGACCCCGTATACTTGTGGGTTATCAGTGACACTGGGTATCGAACCCACGAGAGGAAGATTCCCTTGAAGCAATGGTCTCTAGCAATCTTTTGCCAAAGTGTCAAATCCATCTTTTTACCGGATCAGCAAGCAAATTGTGATTCAAACACTTATAATAAAAAGAGGTACGAGTATGAGGTCTTAATGCTTACAACCATGTATTTGCATTGGGATAAAAAATGATATTAGTTTGTGCTCGGGAAGTCACCCATCAAGATGTGCTTGTTTCATATCGGAGTGGGGGATGTGTCCAAATAACATCTTGACCGGAACGAGTCCTGCATCAAGAAGCGGTTGTCCTACCGAAGGCCCCATCCGTCTTGTGGGGTTGCCCCGATAATTAAGCTGATAATATCAGACAAAAGCATTGGGTGTTTAATGACTACACCTCATGAACCCCCAAGGATACGATCCATGTTACCCTACTAAACCTTACTATCACTGGTGTTCGGTATAACACTTCACGGTCCTCTTGCTCCTAGCCTCACCGGTGCTCAATCTCCATGATCCTGGGTACTTGCAGGGATGAAGATCACGGACAAGACAAGAGACACTTCATGAAACAATTTTATTTCACACATATGGAACATTATGTCAAAGACTTCCATTGATCCCCTTAACAAATACCTGGGGTTGCAAGGCTCATGCCTCAACCCATACCTTACCAAACTACTCACACATGGAGATCAGATCGTGAGAAGAAAACATTGAAGAATACATCTTGGGATTGACTGATTGTAATATGTCTTACAATGGATGCCTTGTACGATGCACGATTACAAGTATGAACTAGATGAGAGAGCACTATGGTGGTGGAGATGACTATGGAGATGGAAATGGCCGTGGCTAGGGTTTGTGGATGATGAAGAGGTTATGGTTGTGCTCGACGTTGTTCTGTTGACATTTCGACGGGGTCCCCTTTATAAAAGTTGTTCAGGTAGATGATCTGAATCGGTTTCCACAACAAATGACCGCTCCTACGGGCACTTGTGCCCGTATGGAACACCGTCTTTTGCTCTGGTTGGCTTCTGCTGCCTCCTACCGATTGATTCTTCCTCCATTTTCCTTCCTTTTCATTCCTCCACGCGATTTCTTCCCTTTTTAACCAATTTCTTGTGGAAAAACATTTAAGAGAGGATTTTTGGAATCCTTTGCATTCATTAGCCATTAGTGACAATATTGGAGCGAATATCTCTAGTGAAATATCTCGGTTTACACAAGGGTGAAATGAGTATAAAAATATCACTCGTCAGGAAGCCAAAGAATATTTATGAGTCTTAGCAGTTGACTTGTCAATTCAACTACACCAGGAGATATCTCTACAATGAAATATTTAGTAGCACAGGTTTGATAGTTTTGATACTTTCAGTAACAGTAGCAATAGTAAGAGGAACAATAACAGTAGCAGTTTGTGATGATTGTAATAACAGCAGCAGTAGTAACTTAGCAAAAAACAATATGAGAAAAGCGTAGGCATTGGATCAGCGATGGATATTTATGTTGGATGACATTCATCATGTAACAATCACAACCTAGAGCGACACAGAGCTAGCTCCAATTCATCAATGTAATGTAGGCATGTATTCTGTATATAGTCATACATGCTTATAATAAGAACTTGCATGACATCTTTTTTCCTATCCTCCTGTGCCAGCGGGGTCCAAAGGGAAACTAAGGGATATGAAGGCCTGCTTTTGATAGAGAACCGAGACAAAGCATTCACACATGGTGAATACATGAACTCCTCATACTACGATCATCACCGGAGATGATCCCAACTATTGTCGCTTTGAGATCTACAGATTATAACACATATATAGGTGCATACAACTTGCAAGATAGGATCTAAAACACTCTCATATTCATGGAAACATAATAGGTTCAAATCTGAAATCATGGCACTCGGGCCCTAATGACAAGAATTAAGCATAGAAAAGTCATAACAACATCAATCTCAGAACATAGCAGATACTAGGGATCAATCCCTAACAAATTAACTCGATTACATGACAAATCTCATCCAACTCCATCACCGCCCAGCAAGCCTGTGAAGGAGTTACTCACTCCCGGTGGTGAGCATCATGGAATTGTTGATGGTGAAAGGTTGATGATGACGACGGCGACGAATTCCCCTCTCTCGAGCTCCAAACGGACTCCATGTCAACCCTCCCAATGAAGAATGGGAGGTGACGGTGGCTCTGTCTCGTAAAACATGATGAAAGTTTCTCTCTGATTTTTTTTCTCCGTTAGACGGTATTTATGGAGTTGGAGTTAGGGAGAACGGAGGCTCGTGGGACCCACGAGCTCACAAGGAGCGCCCTGGGGGGTGGGCGCCCCCTGAGCTCATGGCTCCTCGGTGCTCCCCCTCCAATAGGTCTCTTCGCCAATAATTCTTTTATATTTTGAAAATATTCTTCGTAAATTTTTAGCCCAATCCGAGAACTTTTATTTGTGCACAAAAATAACATTGTGGTAGTTCTGCTGAAAACAGCATCAGTCCGGGTTAGTTTCATTCAAATCAGCAAAAGTGTTTGGAAAAGTAGATACGTTTGTGACGTATCAATGACTAGGGTTTGCAGATGAGATGGTGTTGACGAGGATAATGATCCCCACAATGAACGGAGTGTTGGTGATGATGGAGGCTTCGATTTCCCCCTCTTAGAGGGAAGTTTCCCTGGCAGAATCGCTCCGCCGGAGAGCAAAAGTGCTCCACCCAAGTTCCGCTTGGCAGACGGCGACAGAAAGTCCTGAAACTTTCCAGCAGTTATTAGGATTTTATGGCCAAGGGTCATCGGGAGGCGAGCCACTAGGGGCCCACATGGACAAGGGGGCGACCAGGGGGTAGGCCGCACCACCTGTCCATGTGGCTGGCTGGTGGGCCCCCTCTGGTACTTCTTTGCTCCAATAATCTTCATATATTCCAAAATAATACGCTAAAAATTCACGCTTCATTTTGAGCTCCGGAGAATTGCTTTCTCTTCTGTTGCTATTTTAGGTCAAGAATTCCAGTTGCCGGTAATCCCCCTCTCTTTGTATTATTTGCATTTTAAGAGAGAAAAGGCATTAGAATTGCATCATAATGTGAAATATATCATTGAATTAAGATAAATTATAGTAAAAAATAATGATGCAAAATGGTCGTATGGTTAACCCAATATCGAGCTAAAAGTAGGTGGAGGAGCCATTGTTTGTAAGAACAAAGGAGATAGTATGGGTTGATGGATTCTGGTGGTTTTGCCCGACGAGATACTATGGAGTGTTTGCAAGACTCCATGGTATCAAAAGGTTATCTTGGAGGACGAGCTCGAGGGAGCTCTATATTTAAAATAGTGCCAAAATGGTATTTTGAGGTTTAAAAAATCATTTTGGAATGTATTATTTCATCACCATACTTTATACATGTGTAATATACATCCATATGATCATGTAGAGTTATTTTCGTAATTTTTTGAAATTTAAAATTGAATTTTACTATTTAAAATAAGTCTTCCAATGCACCGGAGATAGAGGTACTGGAAGTGGGGGATACAAAGGCGTTAGGGTGTTGTAAATTAAACCAATAAAGCCAACGGGTGGGAGAGGGTAGTGGTGATTTATAGCGAATTTCATAAGCATGAGGTTATTTTGTGTATGCAGGTTTTTAGTGCCGAAACCATTATATTTTTCGGTTTGCAAACAGTCTTTAAGCAATAAGCAAGTTTCCTCGGTGCGAACCAACCTGTGGTTGGATGGTTAGAGGGACTGTGGTATCCCCAGCCCACCAGGGTTCAAATCCTGGTGCTCGCATTTATTCCTGGAATTATTTCAGGATTTCCGGCGATGCGCATTCAGTGGGAGGAGACGTTCCCGTCGATGACGAGGTGCCTACGGTGACTTCGTAAATTTCAAGATGATATGCCGGCTCAGTCTCTCGGAGGTGCTCATAGGGGTAGGGTGTGCGTGTGTGCGTTCATAGGGGTGAGTGTATGCGCGTGTATATAAGCGCTTGCGGTGTTCAAAAAAAAAGCAGGTTTCCTCGGTAGTCCAAAAGAAGGCTCTACTGAGAGCATCGATTTTTTTTAAGACCTATGGATTCTGATTATGTCCACCCAAATAATGCACTGGTAGCGAGCTAATAATGGTTAGGCCGGCCTAATGCTCCCCTGTCTCCACACTTAACGAACCGCTTGCGCTGGAGAAAGATACATGCGGGCCACTCCAGTGCTCACTTTTGTATCTTGCCGCCATGGATGCACGTGGGGGCATGATGCAAAAGCTACAATAGCTTGTTAATTGCCTCCTATAACTGAGCTCTGACTAAACTAAACTATGCGTTACGTTTCAAGGAGATGCATGATCACCAACCCAGCCGCCACATCCTTATCCTAGCAGTGAGAATCTAGGTATTATATAACGTGTATGCATTTTTAATTGTTTTACATAGATATTAAAAAGTTTGCAGGCGCATGTGTGTAGGGGGGGGGGGGGGGGGGGGGGGAGGGGGGTCATTGGACCATAATGATGAGCCACTTGGTCATGGTTTCTTGTAGGGAAGCACAGGCTCTATCTCTCGCACAAGCTAATAAGAGCATCGTGAATTGAAACTTTGTAGTAGAGTATAACGGTATGAAGTATGCATGAACGACACCCCTTATATCTTTGCCGATGTTTGATTTTGTTGTGCTGATCATTTTAGTTACATCGATCGTTTGCAATGTACACCGTGAAAGCTGATCCGCTCTCTGTACTCTCGGTGCAAAGAGGAACCTCCAAGCTAGCTACCTAAAATGGATTGCATGCATTCTGAGCTGGAGGAGTCTGCATATCCTAATTAACGTCCGTGATTCGGAGAGAGCCTCTGAAAAAATTTCCTAACGTGCTAAAAAAATATAGATTGCTCGACCGGTGCAAGCAAGGAACAGAGGTAGAGTCGTGTCGAGAGAGTAATCCAGGGTGTTGTAGTGATAAAAGGGCATGGAAGCTACGCGATTAGTTGACACTACGCACGCATTCATTCGCCGAGAAGGCATAGCTGGTGTCCAGTTTGTTGGGCTGCATCATGTGGGTGCATGTGCTCGTTGCAACGACAAACAAAACAAGCGAGCTACCTATAGGCTATAGCTACAAGCCTACACCCATGCACGCATGCCCTATCTACTCACTGATCTCTCTTCTCTTCTCTCTAAAGAAAATGTGCAACAATGGATGGCGCCTACCATATGCTAGTATCTGCCGACCACACAGCGCATGCAAGCTTATCTCCCCGTCAAGCCAGCCGGCGAGCGCGCGCCGCGCCGCAAACCCGCAATAGAGAACTTGGCGCGCTGCGTCTTACTCGATGACGTAGCGGCCGTGTCTCGCCAACCGCAGGAACGGTGCCATTAGAATACGCCCCTGCCCCTATCTCTCTGTAGGTGGTTCGTGGCGACGCTTGGGACATTCGCATATGGGGAGTGCCGGCGCATGAACACACCCATGATTGCTGCGCGTATCGGCAGGCGCATGTTCTCCCCGATACATCCCTATATCAAAGCATACTGCAGAAACAACAAAGATTGCGGCTATATATGCCCTGCCCGAGTGATGCATGCGAGCTTCCGTTGAAGACTAGACTTCTCTTCTTCGGCCTCTTTTCCCTCCTTGTGGCCGACGGACGACCGGAGGAGGGATCGAGGTGGGCCGGGAAGAGGATGAACGGGAGTAGCAGGAGCAAGGCGGTGCCGGAGGCGGGCGAGAAGCATCTCGTTGAAGATTCTAGGGTACTGGTGGAGCAGTTGAGGGAGCTGAGGAGGCTGGTGCCCTGCTGCCGCGAGCCCTGCGGGCTCGGCGAGCTGTTCCAGGATGCGGCGAGCCACATCGAGGACTTGCAGGTGCAGGTGAAGGTGATGAGGATGCTGCTCGACAGGCTCTCCGACGAGTGATTCGTGAGATCCACGCGCGTGCAAACGATGGCAAATTGTTGTGGACGCTCTGTCGATGCATGAAAGGATCGACAGGGACATACATACTATTTATTTATTTATATAATCCCATCCCATTCATTTGCTTGAATTATTACTATTACTTATTTAGTTCTCCTTTACGTTCGGGAGGACAATATTTATTGTTATGCTTTTGATTCATCTATCTATTCTGTGATATCCGGATCGTATGTCTTCGCTTGTCCGTTAATTTTACTAGCACTTGTTTGCGTTGAATATGTGCGCCTGCGTTGCGATTTCCAGTGAGTTGAAATGAACAAGTTTGCACTTCGCTTCAATCCAGTCTAACTACTTGTACCGCACAAAGCGTGTTTGATTGCCTATATCAGTTATGCAAATGAAAGCCCAATTGCTTCCGCGACTTCAATTACAAGGGTTCAAACGAATGGGGGACGATAGAAAACTGGAAGATTGTGGCCTATGGAAGAAGCCACAAAATAAACTGGCCCAAGACTGACAGAGAGAGCAACTAACTAAGGGGAACTTTCTTGGAAGCCTCTCAACGATCACTACCACGCGCTGCTATTTGACGCGTTCTAATCCACCGCCACGTGTCGCGCTTTGAGCGTTCCCTTCGGATTTTATTTTATTTTATTTTTTCGCACGCGTTTTCGGCTTTTTACATTGGTTTTTTTTTGGGTTTTTTTGTGTTCCGGTTTTTCACCGGTCTTTCTTAGCTTTTGGACGAAAAATAATAATTTTTTTGCGCGAAAAAACGTGTTTTCTTTTTTTCGCGAGAGGCACGGTTTTGCTTTCGCAAGAGGCACAGTTTTGTTTTTGCGACACGCACGGCCGTGCCTCTCGAAAAGGGAAAAAACGTGTTTTCTGTTTTTTTATCGCGAGAGGCACGGTTCTTTCATCCGGGTTTTTCTGGAAAAAAAATCGTCAAAACCTATCAGCATGGGATCTAGTTTTGAAGATCTCAACACGAGAAACCCAACGGTGAAAACGGTTCGAGATTTGGACACACGGTTTAAGAGATAAAACGTCTCGAAAATACGGATCTACGAAAAAAGGCAAAACTCTCGGGTTGTGACAAGTGGCACACATGCAGTGCGCCACTTGTCGCAACCCGGGAGGTGGGAGTGACCTTTGAAAGGTGTACTCATCAATCAGTGATCCCGACATATAGATAAATTTTAGTTGTTTAGTTGCCTGCGTGTATAGCTACCTGCGTGTAGTTGATAGGAAGACCTCTTCGTCAGCGCCTCAAGCGCCAGTTGGCTAGATGACGCCTACACAAAACGCTTGCGGGCCGCGGCCCATTAGCAATGCACGAGTGCAGCTCGGTCAATGAGTGTGAACGGACTGCCACTTCCTATATTCGGCGCCTTCAGCATTTCGTTAATTGGCGCTGAAGGCGCTCTTACCTGGGCCCGTCCATCTCAGGGTGCAACGGGAGAAACATTTTCCTGGTTTTGGGAAGCTTCCCAACGTTTTATTTTTAGTTTTTTCGATCCAGATTTTTTCCTGGAACGGTTTTGTTTGTTTTTTTATTTTCTATTAATTTTATTTATTCCTTTATCTTATATTATTTTCCTTTAATTTTTGCATTTTTATATTTTATTTTTCAAAAATGCATGATTTTTTCTAAATTCGATGAAAAGTTTTTCTAAAACAATAAAACCCATTTTAAAAATCATGAACTTTTTTAAGTTCATGGATTTTGTTCATGGTTGTTGAACTTTTCTCAAAATGAATGAACTATTTTTCGAATTTGTGAACTTTTTAACAAAATCGATGAACCTTTTTTAATTATTGAACTTGTTTTCATAATAAATGAACTTTTGTTAAAATTTGTGAAGTTTTTTTACAAATCTTCAAACTTTTTCAAAATTGATTAATTTTTTTAAAAATCGATGAACTTTTTAAAAAATGGTTTTTTCAAAGTTGATGAAATTTCCCACATCTTTGAGAAACCTCTTTTTCCAAAATCGTGAACTGTTTTAAAATATATATATTCAAATCCATGACCTTTTGTATTCGTAGTTTTTTAAATTTTTGTGTTCTTTTGGAAATTCTGAATTTTGTTTTTGTTTGGTTTTTGCTTTTCGTGCGAGCGAGCGTGCTCGCGGACTGGCCCATGTCAGCGACGGTGCGAGCGCCATCTCATTAACTGGCGCAAAACGCACAAATATTGAGCTTCCAACTAGCCGACGGTTGACCAGTTGACAAAACCCAACTTTTCAAGAGAAAAACAAGGAAAAAGTGAAAAAAATAGAAAAAAACAAAAAAAACATTTGTGAATTAAGAAAAAAATCATGGATTTTAAAAAGCTCGAAAAAAATATTTCAAAAAAAATCACGATTTTGAAAAAACATTCCAGGATGTTTTAATGAAATGATGTATTTGAAAAAGCATTCGTGATTTTGAAAAGAGTTCATCAATTGGTTTATAAAAATTACAAATTTTAAAAAGTTCATCTACTTTGAAAAAAGGTTCATCAATTTTGATAAAAGTTCTAGAATTTTAAAAAGATCATTGATTTTGCGGAAAAAAGTCCATGAATTTAAGGAAAAAATCATGGATTTGAAAAAAAAAATGAGTTCTTTTATAATCACGAATGTAAGAAAAAAAATCGCAAATTTTAAAAAGTTGACGAATTTGAAAAAAAATAATTTAAAAATTTCAGGCATTTAAAAAATGTAGGAAAGGAAAAAAATAAAAATAAAGAAATGGAAAAGAAAATAGAAAAGGAAAAACAAAAAAAAAATGCACCCCATCGAGATTGTTTGGTTGTCTGAAGGCCCAATTATTTCGGTGCCTTCAGTTACAGGGGTTCAAACGAATGGGGCCGACGGAAAACTCTTGAGATTGTGGCCTATGGGAAAAGCCGGAAAAATGACCCAAGACCTCGACAGATAGGAAAAGCTTAGTTGTTTGGTTGCTTGGTTGATAGGAAGACCTCCTCGTCGGTGCCTCAAGCGCCAATTTGGCTAGATGGTGGCCACAGAGACAAGATATGTGCGGCAGCCTATTAGCATGCTCGTGCGCAGCTTGGTCAATGATTGATAAGTAGACCGGTCAGCTGTTGACTTTTAGAAAACACAGAACACACAAAAAATCAAAAAAATCTACGGATTAAAAAGTTCACAAATTTTTAAAAATCATGAATTTTGAAAAAATAAGTTCAATTTGAGAAAAACACATATTTTTTTTCTAAAATCTCATCGATTTGAATAAAAAGTTCACGAGTTTTCAAAAAGCTCATAGATTTTGAAAAAGGTCCACAATTTTGAGTTCATTCATTTAAAAATAATAATTATATTTTTCTTTAATTTATGAAAAAAGTTCATGAATTTGCAAAAATGAATATTTAAAAAGTTAATTACTTTGACTTGAATTTTAAAAAGTTCATGCATTTGAAAAAATAAAACCCAAAGGATCATAAAAAATAAAAAGCAAAAATTAAAATAAAAAGAGAAAAAGAAAAAGGCAAGCAACAACCAAAAAACAAAAAAAAAGAACATATAAAAAGGTTGGGAAGTTCTAAAAGCTTCCCAAAACTGGTGGGGCTTATGGAGAAACAAACACGAGGGATGGGTCAGCGCGTTAGAAACTGTGTGAGCGAGGGGGGTGTGCGCTAGTAGTAATTAACTCTTTATTTGGTGCTACAGGGTTTGGATTTGATAGGTTGCTTAAGTAGTCAGGTGTGAAATAGACGTTAAAATGCACATGCGTCCGAGCAAGTGGGTCGGCCCATTCAGGAAGAGCGCACCAAAAAAAGGATCCAGAAAAAACTCCGCAACTTACGCTCTCATTGCAGCGGGGAAGTACGTACGAAACTAAAGGGATGTCGCCAAAGGGGAATTTGCTTATTACCTATGTCTCAGTTCGGCGAGGTCATAGAAAGCTCTTTTTTTAGCCTCGCGCCTGCCTCTCACCCCTCTATAAAAAAGTTCGAAAAAGCCTTCGCCCTCCTATTCAACGGGGCTATTAGAGAAGCAGCTTCGTTCCTTGACTTCTTTGCTTTTGATTTTGGAAGGGCTTCGTTTCTGATACCAGTTTTCTTAGTTACGTTCGACTCGCGAACGATCCGCAAGTGAAGGACCGATCCTTTAACGGCAATACTGCTGCGAGACTCGTAGGCGGATTCTCTCAAGGCTCGAGTGAAGTGACAAGCACGTATTACCGAAAGCTAGTGATGCCGCCGGCTAGCTCAACATGCTTTAGAGCTCCTTGATTGGTACGAGGTAGTGATAGCAAGAGGCAGTTTTCGGGTTTTAAGGCATAAGCGCATCAGAGATCTTCTTTCATTTAAGAAGAATCCACCGTAAAGAAGAGGAAACAAGGTTTTCAAGTAAACGCCCCGCCCCCTTTCTTTGCCCGCCGGCCGCACCTCACCTATGCCGATTTTGGCGGACCGTGCTCCACCCCGGTGAACTCATGCGGTTCCGCCGTGCCCAGAGTGTTGGGTTCTACCGTAGGTGCATCGCATGCCAATTAAATTTCCTACGCGCAGAACATCCAAGAACTTGCTACGGAGATGGATCACAGGTCGTTACCACTAGACGCGCAGTGTCGTGCAGCAGAAGTAGAGTTGGGGCAGCGCGTTCGCGTGGTCCGTCTCCTCCTCGTCCGACGTTTTCCTCGCACAGCCGATCCGATCTCCCTCGCGCAGCCGGTCGCCGGATCCCACGTACAGGTTCGCCGGAGCGGCACAAGTGCACCGCCTCTAACGGTATCCGCGCGTGCAGGAGGAACACCGTGCGGCGGACTGCTAGGTCCGATCACACAGTCGGCGGCGGCAAGTGGAGGTGGCTAGTTGCAACACATGCAAAGCCCTAATGACGGCGCCGAAGCGATCAACCGGATGGGTGTGCCGCACCTCCACTATATATATAGGCATCCGGCGCGGGCTCAACTCTTGGGCCTCGCACGGATCCTAAAGCCCACGTGTTCCTTCCCTTAAGCGTGCGACCCCTTAGGTTCTCGTTCACTTGGTCGCGAGTCAGATGACATCCGACTCGGCTAGTCGGTAGCGGCCTCTAGCAAAGCGTGCCGACTCCAAGTGTCCGATGAAGCTGGTTAGGCGAACCTGTACTTCACACTTCTGTTCCCTTTGCCACACGATATATGTTGTCGTGCTCAAGGCGACATGGTCATCCTTGTTGCAGCATGACCTCTTTCTCGTTCCGGTGAATCCGACCAACACTTCGGATTATCTCATAATTCTCATTGCATGGCCATGCTTATCCAGGTCGGATCACCCGAGGGGCCCAGAGTATATATCTCTCCTCATCGGAGGGGCAAATCCCATCTTGCTCGACCACGTCTCGCAGCATGGGTCTGGACAAGCCCGAAACCTACCTTTATAACTACCCTGTCACGGAGTAGCATTTGGTCGGCCCAAAGCAAGTCTGTCACCATCCCGAGTACATGCGCCAGCTCAGGTGTTAGGACACAGAATGTATGTTGTACTAGAGACTCACAGATGACCTATCGTTGCGTCTCATAGTTGGGTTTGTCCAACTCAGACCTTATCTCGACTCGGATCCGACTACGTCGAATCCGACCAGATCTTTCTGAGTCCATATTATCCGGCTAGCATCCAATGCTACATGGTCAGTGAGACCGAACCATCCACCGTGTTATATGTTAGTCTAACTGGCTGAGTGTCCACACAGCCTTTACGACTAGGGACCATTTAGGACAGTCATCATACAATGCATAGTCGCACAAACAAGTCACGTACTTGTTAATACACATTACTGATAATGTCCAAGGACTATCTTTATTCATAAACACATAGGACATATCATCATACATGATTGCCTCTAGGGCATATCTCCAACAGTCTCCCACTTGCACTAGAGTCAATCAAATAGATATCGAATGCCCATAGCTCTAACGTGCCCCTCATGCTTGGGTTGTGGAAGCGACTTAGTTAACGGATCTGCAACATTTTCATCCGTATGAATCTTGCATAAATTAGTATCACCATTCTTTACGAGCTTTCGTATCAGGTGGTACTTTCGGTCTATGTGCCTGGTCTTGTGGTGTTGTCTCGGCTCCTTGGCCTGTGCGATGGCACCTAAATTGTCACAATACAGGTCCAACGGTTTTGCCCAGTCCGGGAACACACCAAGATCCTCCAGGAACTTCCGAATCTAAACACCTTCCTTTGCGGCTTCACAAGCCGCAATGTATTCGGCCTCTGTTGTGGAGTCGGCCACCGTATCTTGCTTGGAACTCGTCCAACTCACTGCTCCTCCATTCATGACATACACGAATCCAGTTTGCGATCGACAATCATCCCTGTCGGTTTGGAAACTAGCATCAGCGTAACCCTTTACGCAAAGCTCCTCCTCACCTCCATAAACTAGGAACATCTCTTTAGTCCTTTTCAGGTACTTCAGGATAGTTTTCGCCGCTGCCCAGTGACTCTCACCTGGGTCAGCCTGGTATCTGCTTGTTAAGCTTATTGCATAGGCAACATCAGGCCGAGTACATAGCATGGCATACATGATGGATCCTATTGCCGAAGCATACGGAATCCTACTCATCCGGTTTCGCTCATCAGAAGTCATAGGACTCTGAGTCTTGTTTAGCCTTATGCCATGTGAGATGGGCAAGAACCCTTTCTTGGCCTCACTCATGTTGAACCTCTTCAACACTTTGTCTATGTACGTGCTCTGGCTCAAGCCGAGCAGCCTCCTCAATCTATCTCTATAGATCTTGATGCCTAAAATGTACACTGCCTCTCCAAGGTCTTTCATCAAAAACTTGCCATTCAATGATTCCTTGACTGAGTTCAGCATCGAAACATCATTTCTGATCAGCAGTATGTCATCCACATACAGGATCAAAAATACTACCGAGCTCCCACTAGACTTCCTGTATAAACAATAGTCCTCTTCGTTCTTGATGAAACCAAGGTCAACGATGACTTCATCAAAACGAATGTTCCAACTCCGAGCTGCTTGCTTCAATCCATAAATGGATCTCTTGAGCTTGCATATTTTACTAGCATTATTTGGATCGACAAAACCTTCACGCAGTATCATGTATACATCCTCCTGTAAATTTCCATGAAGGAAAGCCGTTTTGACATCCATCTGCCATATCTCATAATCGAAATATGCAGCTATAGCTAGTATGATCCTCACCAACTTTAGCATCGCTACCGGCGAGTAGGTCTCGTCATAGTCAATTCCTTGAACTTGTCCATAACCTTTAGCGACAAGCCGAGCTTTGTGGATCTGAACATTTCCATCCACATCGGTTTTCTTCTTAAAGACCCATTTGCAACCAATGGCAATTACGCCAGGTGGCGGATCAACCAAGTCCCAGACTTGATTATCATCCATGGACTTTAACTCGGATCTCATGGCCTCCAGCCATGCCTCGGAATCTGGGCTCACCATCGCTTCCGCATACGTGGCCGGCTCGTCGCTTTCTAGCAACAACACATCGCGCACTCTACGCAATCTTTCCGACCTTCGTGGCTCCGGTGCCGATTCCACTACGGGTTCCCTGACAACCTCCGGTATGATCTCATCACCAGCCGAGTCGTCCCCGAGTGGCTCTCGAATTTCTTCGAGCCGCACCGTTCTCCCACTGGCTTCCCGACTGAGAAACTCTTTCTCTAGGAAAACCCCATTCCGAGCAACAAACACTTTGTTCTCTTCTCGGTTGTACAAGCTGTATCCCAAGGTTTCCCTCGGATATCCCACGAATATGCAATTATCCGACTTGGGTGTAAGCTTGTCCGACATGAGTCGTTTGACAAATGCTTCACAACCCCAAATCTTTAGAAAAGACAAACTAGGACTCTTCCCAGTCCACATCTCATGTGGTGTCTTATCTACAGACTTTGATGGTACCCTATTAAGTGTGAAAGCTGCAGTTTCTAGAGCGTATCCCTAGAATGACAAGGGTAAATCCGATTTGCTCATCATCGATCGGACCATGTCCAACAAGGTTCGATTTCTCCGTTCTGACACGTCGTTTTTCTGGGGCGTACCCGGAGGCGTGAGCTTAGGTACTATACCTCGGCTTTTCAGACGATCATCAAACTCCTGGCACATGTACTCACCTCCACGATCTGATCGTAGAAGCTTTATTGTCTTACCGAGCTGATTTTCAACCTCATTTTGAAACTCTTTGAACTTTTCAAAAGTTTCTGACTTGTGCCTCATCAAATAGATATATCCATATCTACTCAAGTCGTCGGTAAAAGTCACGAAGTACTGATAGCCACATCTGGCCGTTGTGCTCATTGGACCACACACATCACTGTGTATAAGCTCCAACAGCTCAGACGCCCTTTCGCAACTCTTTGCAAAAGGAGACTTAGTCATCTTGCCCAGCAAGCATGATTCGCATGTCTCGAACGACCCAAAGTCGGACGAAGTTAGGAGTCCATCATCATGGAGCTTCTTCATGCGTTTCAGACTAATGTGTCCAAGCCGGCAATGCCAGAAGTATGTCGGATTTATCTCATTAGGCTTATGCCTCTTGACATTCATGTTATAGACTGGTTATGTTTCCAGATTCAAAATAAATAGCCCATCTACAATGGGTGCATAGCCGTGGAACATTCCATTCAAATAAAATGAACAACCATTGTCCTTTAAACTGAATTCATAACCCTGACTCATCAAGCATGAGGCAGAAATAATGTTCCGACTAAGTGCGGGAATGTAATAACAATTATTCAATTTCAAAATAAATCCAGAAGGAAGCTTGAGCTGCATCGTGCTGACCTCCAACGCAGCAACTCTTGCTTTGTTGCCGACCCTGATGTCAATCTCCCCTTGTGCCACACGCCTAGTTCTTATCAGCCCCTGCATCGAGTTGCAAATATGAACAACCGATCTGGTATCAAATACCCAAGAGCTACTAGGTATGTCAGCAAGGTAAATGTCTATAACATATGTAACAAGTGTACCTTTGCCTGAAGAAGCATTTCCGACCTTCTTGCCATGCTCGGCAAGCCACTTGCTACAGTTCCTTTTCCAGTGACCAGTTTCCTTGCAATGAAAGCAAACGGTCTTTGAGTCTGGTCCCGGCTTCGGCGCAGAGGCGGAGACAACCTTCTCCGTGCCCTTTGCCTTGCCCCTTTTCTTGGACCAACTCTTCTTGAACTTAGCCGATTTCTGCACCATCAACACTTGATGCGTGCCTTTCTTAATATCTTGTTCTGCCACCTTGAGCATCCCATGCAATTCAGTGAGCTTCTTATCCATACCGTGCATATGATAGTTCGAGACGAACGTCCTATAGCTAGGTGGAAGAGAACCCAGAATTGCATCCGTGGACAGCTCGTCCCCAATTGGGAAGCCTAACCGATCCAAAGCTTGCACGTACCCGATCATCTTGATCACATGCGGGCTCAGTGGATCACCCTCCTTCAGCTTACAATCCGTCAAGGATTGCCAGACATTAAACCTTTCGATCCTAGCCTGCACCTGAAACATGCTCTTGAGACTCTCGATCATATCGAAAGCGTCATCGTTTTCGAAATGTTGTTGCAAATCGGGCTCCATACAAGCCAGCATGAGGCAGCTGATCTCGTTTGATTCATCAACGAGTTTCTAATGGGCATTCTTGGTTGTGGCACTAGCATTCTCGGCAGGTTCCTCTGGAAGTGGATCCTCTAGAACATGCTCCTTTTTATCGTTCTTGAGAACAATTCTCAGATTTCTATACCAGGTGGTAAAGTTTGTTCCATTCAGTTTATCCTTTTCCAGAATTGATTTCAATGCAAAGTTGGGTTGAGCAGGTGGTGCCATTGATCTACAACAGAAAATATGCAATCACTAAGCAATGTGTTTATGTAGAGTAATTCAAGCCTTAAACAGAACTACTCCCACTGAAGTCAGCATCCCTCCGCAAACTCTCAGTGATTCAGGACCCGTCTAGCGCGAGCGACTAGTGAGCTTTAGCATCACTGCTAGCCAACTTGCCTATTCAGTAAGCAACTCCTTGCTAATCGTATCTCTATACGACTCCTGTCGGTCGGGTAGGTATCTTATACCCCGGCTCCCAACCTTCTTTGCCACAAGGCCCAAAACCGTTTTGATAGCCTTGTCAAGTTAACCTGATGCAGTGCATGTCCGTGTCCAACACGAACCCTCCAGTTCAAGGACACCTAGTGGCACCTCAATTTTATGAGCTCACCACTAGACGTACTTGATGTGCGAAGGTGCAACATCCGGAATGGCAATGTGCTTGATATTAACGAGGGATCTTTCTACCATTTTAACATGCATAGAAAACAAGAAGCAATATCAATCACATATAAACAAGAATATGTGAAATAGTATGGCTCCTTCATGGATGTCCTTCCAGGCCAGCTCCAACTCCGATGACCAGGGCGGAACTCCATCTTGTTCGTCACGTCGGGACGCCAAAACCTCGAACTTGATCTCTGTCCTCCATGTACTACAACTAGTAATGAATTTTACAAAGAATCACAAGTCGACACGCAGGCCGTTATACAATATAATGACAGCACTTTGGCTCCTGCCGGCTGACAATCATGACACGCAGGTCATGTTAAAATTACACACATGCATCACATACATATGAGCCATACCATTCACATCAAACCTGCAAAAGAAAGTTATGCATAGACTCGCATTCTACCAGTTTGTGTGATCGCATACGAAATACAAGACGCTATGCATACGGCGGTCCGATCACGCCGGATTTTCTGATCTGACCGATCTCATCGATCATCGTGAATCTGATTCGGATTTACGTTTTACAGTTAACCCCGATGGCGGATACCGACCAGTAGGGGTAGGTTGTGTCACGACCTCATCGATTCTGATTGACAGAAAAACATAGCCATATCGATCCCCATGTGCAGTTGATCTCATCAATCGTGCAAATAGCCAATCTCATAAACGATGACAGATCTCATCTGCCGCCTCCACATATCATATATGCATCCGATCTGAATCCAAATCCTATAGCAGAGGCTTTGATACCACTGTTGGGATCTACCGTAGGTGCATCGCATGCCAATTAAATTTCCTACGTGCAGAACATCCAAGAACTTGCTACGGAGATGGATCATAGGGCGTTACCACTAGACGCGTAGTGCCGTGCAACGGAAGTAGAGGTGGGGCAGCGCGTTCGCGTGGTCCGTCTCCTCCTCGTCCGACGTTTCCTCGAACAGTCGATCCGATCTCCCTCGCGCAGCCGGTCGCCGGATCCCACGTACAGGTTCGCCGGAGCGGCGCAAGTGCACCCGGTGCGGCGGACTGCTAGGTCCGATCACACAGTCGGCGGCGGCAAGTGGAGGTGGCTAGTTGCAACACATGCAAAGCCCTAATGACGGCGCCGAAGCGATCAACCGGATGGGTGTGCCGCACCTCCACTATATATATAGGCATCCGGCGCGGGCTCAACTCTTGGGCCTCTCACGGATCCTAAAGCCCACGTGTTCCTTCCCTTAAGCGCGTGACCCCTTAGGTTCTCGTTCACTTGGTCGCGAGTCAGATGACACCCGACTCGGCTAGTCGGTAGCGGCCTCTAGCAAAGCGTGCCGACTCCAAGTGTCTGATGAAGCTGGTTAGGCGAACCTGTACTTCACACTTCTGTTCCCTTTGCCACACAATATATGTTGTCGTGCTCAAGGCGACATGGTCATCCTTGTTGCAGCATGACCTCTTTCTCGTTCCGGTGAATCCGACCAACACTTCGGATTATCTCATAATCCTCATCGCATGGCCATGCTTATCCAGGTCGGATCACCCGAGGGGCCCAGAGTATATCTCTCCTCATAGGAGGGGCAAATCCCATCTTGCTCGACCACGTCTCGCAGCATGGGTCTGGACAAGCCCGAAACCTACCTTTATAACTACCCTGTCACGGAGTAGCGTTTGGTCAGCCCAAAGCAAGTCTGTCACCATCCTGAGTACAGGCACCAGCTCAGGTCTTAGGACACAGAACGTATGTTGTACTAGAGACTCACAGATGACCTATCGCTGCGTCTCATAGTTGGGTCTGTCCAACTCAGACCTTATCTCGACTCGGATCCGACTATGTCGAATCCGACCAGATCTTTCTGAGTCCATATTATCCGGCTAGCATCCAATGCTACATGGTCAGTGAGACCGAACCATCCACCGTGTTATATGCTAGTCTAACTGGCTGAGTGTCCACACAGCCTTTATGACTAGGGACCATTTAGGACAGTCATCATACAATGCATAGTCTCACAAACAAGTCACGTACTTGTTAATACACATTACTGATAATGTCCAAGGACTATCTTTATTCATAAACACATAGGAAATATCATCATACATGATTGCCTCTAGGGCATATCTCCAACACAGAGGCCAAAGGCGAAGCAGGGGGCGTGGCCAAGAAGCAGGCATCTTTCTCTTCACTTTTTGTGCTCCGCATGACTCCGGCCACGGACTTGGGCCTCTTGGGGAGGACCGAGTTAGTTGTTGGCTTGTTAGTTAGATGAGGCACATGACGGGGCTTTTGGAGCCTGTCAATCCTCTCCTAAATTTCTTTCTTTTTGTCGTTGGGCAAGGAGCAATCCATTCAGCACTTTCCGATGGGGACCAAAAGCCACTGGGCTTAAAAAAAGAAGGGAAGCAGAACCAAGTCAAGATGATATGGGTCGCCCCTTCTTCTTGTGCCAAAGATCTTACCATTTACGAAGGAACAAACCGAACCCTTGGGACCTTCTTCGACCCCAAGATGTGATGAGTCGACATCGAGGTGCCCCCCTATACCGGATACCTTTGCTTTGAAACCAATGACTAGTAGAAGATTTCGAGGAACAACAGCAAAGGGCGAGTGAACTAGGTTTTTATTTGAGAGCGAACTAGGTTTTTAGTGGTATTCCTTCTCGAGCTTCTATTTCTTCCATTAAGGGAGAATCGGGAAAAGATGGAATAGGAAGACGTGTTTCCAGAACGGCCAGAGGAAATGCATCTCAAGTACATAGATTAGTAGGTATGAGAGGATTAATGCCGGACCCTCAAGGCGTCAGTTTTCAGTTCGGAGTCAGTTCTCCGGTTGAGCGATATTTATTTGTTCCTGTCCAGAAGCGGTTCGGTTCTCCAAAAGCTTAAAATGTAATCCTTCCCGGAATGTCTTCCTACTTGGAACAGGAAGCAAGGCCAACCACGGACTTGGGCCTCTCGGGAGGACCGAGTTAGTTGTTCGCTTGTTAGCTAGATCAGGCACAGGACATGTCTTTTGGAGCAACGGTGCCTTGTCGGTAGAGGTCGACAGACCGGGGTCTTGTCGGCGAGCTAAACGATCTCAGAGGCCTGTTATGCAAGTTTCTTGATGGGTTGCTGGCCACTCATGATAGATTCTACGTGAGGGGCGATCGCATGGTCGTTTAGGCCGTAAAATAGAACGTAGTACATGACCCAATTTTGATCTGGTTCCTGAAACGGATTTTTCTGTTTTTTTCTGATTTATATTTTCCTTTTTTCAATTTCCCTTTTTTCTTCTCTCTTTCTTGGTTTTCTTTTCGCTTTTCTAAAGTTTCGGAAAACTAAAAGAATTCTGGTTTTGAAAAAATCTTTGGATTTATAAAAATGTTCCTGTTTATTAAAAATGTTTAGATTTTATTTTGTTTGTATTTTCAAAAACCACTCCGAACTTCAATTTGTTCGTGCTTCTTAAAATATGTTGGTGCTCTAAAAAAATGTTACGATTTTCAATTATTTTTTGTCAATTTCAAGTTTTGTTCACATTTTCAAAAAATTGGTCGTGTTTAAAAAAACAAGATTTTCAAAAGATGTTTGGAATTTCAGTTTTGTTCATGGTTTTCAAAATATGTTTGCATTCTGAAAAATTGGTATAATTTTCAAAAAAGATCAAAATTTTGAAAAAAAATCACATTTTTGACAAATTGTTCGTGTTTCGAGAAAAACATAGTTTTGATCAAAAAAATGAATTTAAAAAATGTTCATAGTTTAGAAAATTGTTCATGCTTTCAAAAATGTTCACAAATTTTTGAGAAAATGTTTGCATTTCAATAATGTTCACTTTTTCAAAACTCGTTCACCTTTTTCAGTAAACGTCTACATTTGGAAATACGCTGCTACAATACGGGCTACCGTGCTACAGCACCCCACGCTACATCCGATAATGGGTCGGGCCAATTAGGTCGCTCATATGCATCCCACTGCTATTGGACCTATTGAGCATCTAGTAGGAGCTCTCCATGAGCCATATGTATGGTTAGAGTAGCTACGTGAGAGAGACGCAAAACACCACACAAGAAGAAATGAATCCTCATCGTTTTGTGTTGCCTGTGGGCCTAACCTTCGAGAAAAATGTGGCTTGGGGGAGCTTTTTCCATCTAGTGGGATAAACTGAGATCTTATGACGCCAAAGAAACTAAAAGGTTTCATATTTAACATGGGACACCAACCCTGGTTGTATTTGATGGAAGGAAAATAACTTGAGGGCACATATATAGTAGTATATGTATTATTATTACTGTTGTTATTGCGATGACAATGCAACTAATGGTAAGGCTAGGCATATAGTTATTGAACCGAACCAATCCGAACATTTTCATAGCCAATAGGCAGGTTAGGCTTGGTATGATTTCGAGATCAAAATTTCATTCCTTCAATATAAAACCAATAGGACTTATTAAATCAGAAGTTTAGCACCCACTTTGATACGCTAGACATAGTTTAAAATCTAAACCAGTGAGGTGTATGTTAAGGTTTTCACCGGTTGGACCGCTAGCTTAGCTGGTTCATTGGCAAGAAAAAAATGGAATATTTCAGCTATTTTGTTTTACAAAAATTGACCTTAGACCAAATTAATACACATAATATACGATGTAGTCCATGGAAGAGTGCAACTGGACTAGTTAGCTTTGGTCATGTGTACCTTGCGTATAGGTTGTGGGTTCGAAACCTATCTTCTACACCATGTTTGGAATATACTTTTATTACTTTACTGAAAGACATATTCATCTTAAAATAACAAATGAATTTTTGATTCCAGTGTTTTTCGGTCGGACCATTGATCCTCCGTTTTTACAACTATGATGCTAGTGTTCATCCTAATCGGGGAATTTGGTAGGGGAGTTATGGATTGGAAACATGTGAAGCTCTGGAAAGTATGGGAAGGTTGAATTAAAAAATCGAGCAATTTACGGTTTTCATCAAAAGAAGGTCTTGAATGGATCATTGAAGTATCTGATGTGCATACGAAGAGGTCGTGGGAGATGATATTCGACAATTCATCGTCGTAACAGGAAGAAGAATATGATGACTTTGAGTTGGTGGCTGTCGTGGTGTATGTGGAGGAGGATTTCAGGCAGACGAGTCTTGGTTATCGGTTTGCTCAAAGGGCATTTCTTCAAGATAGAATCATGGGTCATGATGGTCTAACAAGGGATTATTTCGCGATGTATGTAATATATCCACCTTACTACTTTCGGCATCGTTTCTAGATGTACCGAGATCTTTTCGACACCATTGCAAAAAGTTGTGGACAAATATGATCATTGGTTTCAACCAAGAAGGAATGCAACGAGGTCGAAAAATGAAAGACCATTGTTGAAGATCACTATAGTGGTACTAGTCCTTGCTTATGGATGCCCAACCGATGCAATTGATAGTTATGTTTGCATTGAGGAAGATCTCATCCGGGAGTTTCTAAGACGATTTATGTGAAGTTGTGATCGAGATCTATGGACAAGAGTACTTGAGGGATCTCACTAATGAAGACACCGAGATGCTTATGACATAAAATGAAGAGCGAGGTTGGTCATGGATGCTTGGATTGATCGTATGCATTGGACATGGAAGAATATCATGTGGCATGGCACGGTCGGTACATAGGGCATTGTAATGACCCAACTATCATTCTTGAGGCATTTGCATCGCATGTTTTCTAGATTTGACGCACATACTTCAAGGCGCTTGGCTCTCACAATAATCTCAATGTCCTCCAGTGTTCTCCTTTTCTTGCAAGGCGTGTTGTCGATGACAATTCACTTTACAACTAGGTTGTCAATGGCAATGACTACAACATGTGATACTACCTAGTCGATGACATCTATCCTCCATGAACCACATTTGTGAAGACATACCATCGCCCGAAGGCAACAAGAAATCTCACTTTGCAACTATACAAGAATCTGTTAGGAAGGATGTTGAGAGAGCTTTTGGTATACTTCAACTACACTTTTGGTATCCCCTACTGTTACGTCCATTTTGCATCATGATTTCCTACTGCTATTTATTATGTTTTGTTGAATAATAATGCTTTGGGGGGTGATTCTAATGCCTTTTCTCTTATAATATGCAAGGTTTACACAAAGAGGGAGAATACCGGCAGCTGGAATTCTGGACCCAAGAAAAGCACATCAGAGATACCTATTCTGCACAACTCCAATGAAGCTGAAATTTTACGGAGATTATTTTTGGAATAAATAAAAAATACAGGAGCAAAAAACTACCGGAGGGGGCAAACCTGGTGGGCACAACCCACCAGGGCGCGCCAGGCCCCTCTGGGCGCGCCCTGATGGGTTGTGGCCTCCTCGGCCCACCTCCGGTGCCCATCTTCTGGTATATAGTCACTTTTGACCTAGAAAAAATCAGAGGAGGACTTTCGGGATGAAGCGCCGCCGCCTCGAGGTGGAACTTGATCAGGAGCACTTTTGTCCTCCGGCGGAGCCATTCCGCCGGGGGAACTTCCCTCCCGGAGGGGAAATCGAAGCCATCGTCATCACCAACACCCCTCTCATCTTTGGGAGGCCAATCTTCATCAACATCTTCAATAGCACCATCTCCTCTCAAACCCTAGTTCATCTCTTGTGTTCAATCTTTGTACCGGAACCTCAGATTGGTACATGTGGGTGACTAGTAGTGTTGATTACCTTGCGTAGTTGATTACTATATGGTTTATTTGGTGGAAGATTATATGTTCAGATCCATTATGCTATTCAATTCCTCTCTGATCTTGAGCATGTTTATTATTTGTGAGTATTTACCTTTGTTCTTGAGGTCACGGGAGAAGTCATGTTGCAAGTAATCATGTGAATTTGATATGTGTTCGATATTTTGATGATATGTATGTTGTGATTCCCTTAGTGGTGTCATGTGATCGTCAACTACATGACACTTCACCATTCATGGGCCTAAGGGGATGCATTGTGGAGTAGTTATTAGATGATGGGTTGCTAGAGTGACAGAAGCTTAAACCCTAGTTTATGCGCTACTTCGTAAGGGGCTGATTTGGATCCAAACGTTTAATGCTATGGTTAGATTTTATCTTAATACTTTTCTCGTAGTTGCGGATGCTTGCGAGGGGGTTAATCATAAGTGGGAGGTTGTTCAAGTAAGAACAACACCTAAGCACCGGTCCACCCACATATCAAATTACCAAAGTAGCGAACACGAATCAAACCAACATGATAAAAGTGACTAGATGAATTCCCGTGTACCCTCAAGAACACTTTGCCTATTACTAGAGACTGTTCTGGCCTGTCCTTTTCCACAAAAGGATTGGGCTACCTTGCTGCACCTTATTTACCGTTACCGTTACTTGCTCGTTATCAATTATCTTGCTATCAAACTAGCTGTTACCTACAATTTCAGTGCTTGCAGAAATTACCTTGCTGAAAACCGCTTGTCATTTCCTTCTGCTCCTTGTTGGGTTCGACACTC
Source organism: Elymus sibiricus (assembly GCA_039707655.1). NCBI lineage: Eukaryota > Viridiplantae > Streptophyta > Magnoliopsida > Poales > Poaceae > Elymus > Elymus sibiricus. The sequence goes on along the minus strand of CM077669.1, from coordinate 346,611,438 downwards.
TTACTTATCGAAAGGACTACGATTGATCCCCTATACTTGTGGGTCATCAAGACTCTTTTCTGGCGTCGTTGCCGGAGAGTGAAGCGCTCTTGGTAAGTGGAAATTGGTAAGGACAAACTTATACTATGTGCTGAAATTTATTGCTACTTGCTACTATGGAGAACAATCCTTTGAGGGGTTTGTTCGGGGTATCTTCACCTCGACCGGAACCACAATTAGTTGCCCCTCAACCTACTGCACCTACTGAAAATATTGGTTATGAAATTCCTTCGGGTATGGTAGAACAACTGCTTGCTAAACCTTATGCAGGAGATGGAACTGAACATCCTGATATGCATCTATTATATGTGAACGAAATTTGTGGCTTATTTAAGCTTGCAGGTTTACCCGGAGATGAAGTTAAGAAGAAGGTTTCCCCTTTATATTTGGAGGGAAAATCATTGACATGGTATAGGCTATGTGATGATCTTGGATCGTGGAACTGGAATCGTTTACAATTGGAATTCCATCAAAAGTTTTATCCCATGCATCTAGTTCATCGTGATCGGAATTATATATATAATTTTTGGACTCGTGAAGGAGAAAGTATCGCTCTAGCTTGGGGGAGGCTTAAGTCAATGCTATATTCATTCCCCAATCATGACATTATGAGAGAAGTTATCATTCAGAACTTTTATGCTCGGCTTTTTCTCATAATGATCAATCCATGCTCGATACTTCTTGTGCCGGTTCTTATATGAAGAAGACTATTGAATTCAAGTGGGATCTCTTAGAAAGAATTAAACACAACTCTGAAGATTGGGAAATCGACGAAGGTAATGAGTGAGGTATAAAGCTTGAGTTTGATTGTGTTAAATATTTTATGAATACCGATACTTTTCACAAGTTTACCACTAAATATGGACTTGACTCTAAGATAGTAGCCTCTTTTTGCGAAGCACTTGGTACTCACGTTGATCTCCCTAAGGAGAAGTGGTTTAAATATCATCCCCCTATTAAAGAAGAAATTAAAGAACCGGTCATAGCTAAAGAAGAAACCATCATTTACAATGTTGATCTAGTTGTGCCTACTGCTTATATTGAAAAAACCACCTTTCCCTGTTAGGATAAAGGAACATACTAAGGTGTCAACTGTGGTTCGTAAGAGTAATCTAAAAACATCTAACCCCCCTGAGCAAATCAAAGTAGAACCTAGTGTTGCTATTGTTAAAGATCTCTTGGTAGAAAATATCGATGGGCATGTTATCTACTTCTGTGATGAAGCTGCTAGAATTGCTAAACCTGATGAAAAAGATAAACATAGACCCATAGGAGGCATGGTTGTTGTCTCAGTCAAAATAGGAGATCATTGCTATCATGGTTTATATGATTTGGGTGCTAGTGTGAGTGCTATTCCTTTTTCCTTATACCAAGAAATTATGGATGAAATAGCACCTGCTGAAATAGAAGACATTGATATTACTATTAAACTTGCTAATAGAGACACCATCACACCACTTGGGATTGTTAGAGATGTTGAAGTCTTGTGTGGTAAAGTAAAATACCATATGGATTTTCTAGTTCTTGGTTCCCCACAAGATGATTTTTGTCCCATTATCTTTGGTAGACCTTTCTTGAGCACCGTCAATGCTAAGATAGATTGCGAAAAACAAATTGTCGGTGTTAGTTTTGGTGGTGTGTCTCATGAGTTTAATTTTTCCAAGTTTAGTAGACAACCTCGTGCTAAAGCGTTATCTAGTAAAGATGAAATAATCGGTCTTGCTTCTATTGTTGTGCCTCCTACTGATCCATTAGAACGATATTTGCTTGACCATGAAAATGATATGCACTTGCGGGAAAGAAATGAAATAGATCAAATTTTCTTTGAACAACAACCTCTCCTGAAACACAATTTGCCTATTGAAACTCTTGGAGGTCCTCCTCCACCTAAAGGTGATCCTGTGTTTGAATTGAAACAATTGCCTGACACTTTGAAGTATGCTCATCTTGATGAGAAAAAGATATATCCTATTATTATTAGTGCTAACCTTTCAGAACATGAAGAAGAAAGATTATTCAAAGTTCTAAGGAAGCACCGGGTTGCTATTGGATATACACTTGATGATCTTAAGGGCATTAGTCCCACTCTATGTCAGCACAAGATTAATATGGAACCTGATGCTAAACCCGTTGTTGATCACCAACGACGACTGAATCCTAAGATGAAGGAAGTGGTAAGGACTGAAATATTAAAACTTCTGGAAGCAGGTATAATCTATCCTATTGCTGATAGTAGATGGGTAAGTCCCGTTCATTGTGTCCCTAAGAAAGGAAGTATTACCGTTGTTCCTAATGATAAGAATGAACTCATTCCACAAAGAATTGTTACTGGCTATAGAATGGTAATTGATTTTAGAAAATTAAATAAAGCTACTAGGAAGGACCACTACCCTCTGCCTTTCATTGATCAAATGCTAGAAAGATTAGCTAAGCACACACACTTTTGCTTCCTAGATGGATATTCTAGTTTCTCTCAAATACCTGTGTCACAGTCCGATCAAGAGAAAACCACCTTTGCTTGCCCTTTTGGAACCTATGCTTATAACGTATGCCTTTTGGTTTATGCAATGCACCTGCTACCTTTCAAAGATGTATGACTGTTATATTCTCTGATTTTTGTGAAAATATTGTGGAGGTTTTCATGGATGATTTCTCCGTTTACGGAACTTCTTTTGATGATTGCTTAAGCAACCTTGATCGAGTTTTACAGAGATGTGAACAAAATAATCTTGTCTTGAATTGGGAGAAGTGCCACTTTATGGTTAATGAAGGCTTTGTCTTGGGGCATAAAATATCTGAACGAGGTATTGAGGTGGATAAAGCTAAGGTTGATGCAATTGAGAAAATGCCATGTCCTAAAGATATTAAAGGTATTCGCGGTTTCCTTGGTCATGCTGGTATAGGACGTTCATTAAAGACTTCTCTAAAATTTCTAGGCCTCTTACTAATCTTTTGCAAAAGGATATTCATTTTGTTTTTGATGATGATTGTGTGGAAGCCTTTGAAATACTCAAGAAAGCCTTAACCTCTGCACCTATCGTTCAACCACCTGATTGGAACTTGCCTTTTGAAATCATGTATGATGCTAGTGATTATGCTGTTGGTGTTGTTCTAGGACAAAGAGTTGATAAGAAATTAAATGTTATCCATTATGCTAGTAAAACTCTAGACAGTGCTCAACGAAATTATGCTACTACTGAAAAAGAATTTTTAGCGGTCATGTTTGCCTGTGATAAGTTTAGATCCTACATTGTTGACTCAAAAGTAATTGTTCACACTGACCATGCTGCTATAAAATATCTCATGGAAAAGAAAGATGCTAAACCTAGACTCATTAGGTGGGTTCTCTTGCTTCAAGAATTTGATTTACACATCGTTGATAGGAAAGGAGCTGAGAACCCCGCATCTGATAACTTGTCTAGGTTGGAAAATATTCTTGATGACCCACTACCTATTGATGATAGTTTCCCTAACGAACAACTAGCTGCAATAAATGTTTCTCAAAACACCCCTTGGTATGCTGATTATGCTTATTACATTGTCGCTAAATATACACCACCTAGCTTCACATACCAACAAAATAAAAAATTCTTCCATGACTTGAGACATTACTTTTGGGATGACCCACATCTTTATAAAGGAGTAGATGGTATTATTAGACGTTGTGTACCTGAGCATGAACAGGAACAAATCCTACGGAAATGTCATTCCGAAGCTTATGGAGGACATCATGCGGGAGATAGAATTACTCATAAGGTATTGCAATCTGGTTTTTATTGGCCTACTCTCTTCAAGGATGCCCGTAAGTTTGTCTTGTCTTGTGATGAATGTCAAAGAATTGGTAATATCGGTAAGTGTCAGGAAATGCCTATGAATTATTCACTTGTTGTTGAACCATTTGATGTTTGGGGTTTTGATTATATGGGACCTTTTCCTTCCTCTAATGGGTACACTCATATTTTGGTTGTTGTTGATTATGTCACTAAGTGGGTAGAAGCTATTCCAACTAGTAGTGCTGATCACCACACCTCCATTAAAATGCTTAAAGAGGTTATCTTCCCGAGGTTTGGAGTCCCTAGATATTTAATGACTGATGGTGGTTCACACTTTATTCATGGTGCTTTCCGTAAGATGCTTGCTAAATATGATGTTAACCATAGAATTGCATCACCCTATCATCCACAATCTAGCGGTCAAGTTGAACTTAGCAATAGAGAAATAAAATCGATATTACAAAAAACTGTCAATAGGTCTCGTAAGAATTGGTCTAAGAAATTAGATGATGCACTTTGGGCCTATAGAACAGCTTATAAAAATCCTATGGGTGTCTCCATACAAAATGGTATATGGTAAAGCTTGTCATTTGCCTCTAGAGTTAGAACATAAAGCATTTTGGGAAATTAAAGAACTTAACTATGATTTCAAACTTGCCGTTGAGAAGAGGCTATTTGATATTAGCTCACTTGATGAATGGAGAACCCAGGCCTATGAAAATGCCAAATTATTCAAAGAAAAAGTAAAGAGATGGCATGACAAAAGAATCCAAAAGCGGGAATTTAAAATAGGAGACTATGTTCTTTTGTTCAACTCTCGTTTAAGATTTTTTGCAGGTAATCTTCTCTCCAAATGGGGAGGACCATATATTATTGAAGAGGTTTATCGTTCTGGAGCTATCAAGATTAATAACACCGAAGGTACTAACCCGAAGGTGGTCAATGGACAAAGAATAAAGCATTACATCTCAGGTACGCCTATTAACGTTGAAAGCAATGTTATCCAAACCATGACACCGGAGGAACACATAAAATAAACCTTCCGGAACACTCCATAATTCTGAAAAATAGGAGGTACGTGATACGGTAAGTAAACGGACTCCGAAAAATCCGCAAACATATTTTTTGTCAGTTCTAAAATATTAGAAAATTTTGGAAATTAAGAAATAAACCGGAAGGTGATCGAGGTGAGCACGATACACCAGGGCATGCCAGGCACCCCTGGGTGCGCCCTGGTGGGTTGTGCCCACCTCGGACACCTTCCCGACTTCGTTTTCCTTCCATATGCTTGTTTCCCAAGAATAAAAATTCTCTATATATACCCCCGACTGTTTGGACAACCGCATCGCAGAAAAATCCTCTGTTTTTGTTTCGTGTTGTTTTCCTGGCAGATCTGAAAATATGTCGTCTCAAGATTCAGAGGGGGATCACTATGTTGCAGACCCAAAGATCTTTAGGGAAATTTACCCCTATCTGTGGACCTCAGATGAGGAGGAAGATGCTGCCATGGAGGAGACAAAGGAAGATAGCTCTGAGGAAGAGGATGATCCATTGCCTCAACCTGGAGATATGCATGTGGAATTCAAGAAGTCAAGCCTCCCTAAAAGATACAAACCTGAGGTTCAATTTATCACATCTCGTTTTCTGAAGGAGAGCAAGGCGTCATTATGCAAAAAGATATTAAAGCTCGAGTTAGAGAATGATGATCTAAGGGAGGAAAATTTTATGCTCAAATATAAGCAGAAGAAGAAAGCTACATCATCACCACCACCTTCTTCATCACCACCACCAAAGGAGACTTGAGCACACGGGTATGGGCACCCCCCTTGGCTTGAACCAAGCTTGGGGGAGGTGCCCCGGTATCGTATCACCATCGCTTTTATTCACCTTTACCTATTTTAGTTCAATCTTTAGTTTCCCTTTGCTTTAGTTGAATAAAAGTTTAGTATGATCTATTTTCATGTGTTAGTTTCGTGGCCTATCTATCTATGTAATCGAGTGAGAGTTATATAATAAAGTTTAGTTTGAGTTTTTGTCTCTCTACTTTCTTGTTGCAATCAAAATAAAAAGAAAGAAAAATAAATGAAAAGAATCATATGCTAATCTTATGGTGAGTAATGACATCACATAAGGAAAAGCATAAGTAGTAAAATTTATTGGAGATTGACAAACATAGCATTGGTCAATGATGCAATTCATGAAAGAATTAATAAAGGGGGAGAAGATTCACATGCAAATACACTATCTTGGACATCTTTTATGATTGTGAGCCCCCATTAAATATTATATATCAAAATTGTTGACGTTTGACAAGGAAGACAACGTAATGATTTATGTTTGTTCATATCCACATAGAAGTTATATTGTCATAGATCCTTCGACCTGTGGTGCTTGCTCAATATCTTTGCTAGCCAAAAATTCCGCACTAAGTAGAGATACTACTTGTGCATCCAAAAACCCAAAACCAAACTCATTCTTTGAGAGTCCACCATACCTACCTATGGATCGAGTAAGATCCTTCAAGTAAGTTGTCATCGGTGCAATAAGGCAATAAAAATTGCTTCTAAAAGTGTTTTGATCAATTAGTGTAAGAGAAAATTGAGCGCTATACGAACTTATGATGGCAAAGTAATAAAAGCGACGGACTGCATAATAAAGGTTGCTATCATAGGGGGCAATATAGCGTGACGTTCTTTTACATTAAGGGATTAGGCATACAAACCAAAAAACGCATGACAACCTCTGCTTCCCTCTGCGAAGGGACTATCTTTTACTTTTATGTATTTACTTTTATGCAAGAGTCAAAGTATTCTTCCCTGTTCCTTTTTACTTTTTTTGCAAGCATCATGTGGTCAGGAAAGATCTAGGCACATATATCCAGTTGGATATGGTTGGGCATGAGTTATTATTGTTGACATCATCCTTGAGGTGAATACGTTGGGAGGCGAAACTATAAGCCCCTATCTTCATATGTGTCCGGTTGAAACTTTTTGTTCATGGGTATGCCGTGAGTGTTAGCAATCATAGAAGACTAAATGATCGTTGAGTATGTGGACTTGCCAAAAGGCTCCGACATGAGACCCTTCCTGAAAAATGTGATGAATTGTAGTTGCAAAGTTGACTGAGAACACAGTTTGTTGGTTTTCAATAAGGTTTATGCTTCATACTTCTATGTTGTGATGAATTGTTACTTGTGCATGAGAAGCTATATGATGAAAGTATATGAATAAGTTTTATGCTAGAGTTTTTTGTTGTTATGATAATAAGCATGAGATGCTACTATGTCTGTATTTTGTTTTTATCGACACCTCTCTCTCTCAAATCATGTGGACATGCTTTTCAATATCGGTTTTCGCTTGAGGACAAGCAAGGTCTAAGCTTGGGGGAGTTGATACGTCCATTTTGCATCATGATTTCATACTGTTATTTATTATGTTTTGTTGAATAATAATGCTTTGGGGAGTGATTCTAATGCCTTTTATCTCATAATATGCAAGGTTTACACAAAGAGGGAGAATATCGGCACATGGAATTCTGGACCCAAGAAAAGCACATCAAAGATACCTATTATGCACAAATCCAATGAAGCTGAAAGTTTACGGAGATTATTTTTGGAATAAATAAAAAATACCGGAGCAGAAAACTACCGGAGGGGGCAAACCTGGTGGGCACAACCCACCAGGGCGCGCCAGGCCCCCCTGGGCGCGCCCTGATGGGTTGTGGCCTACTCGGCCCACCTCCGGTGCCCATCTTCTGGTATATAGTCACTTTTGACCTAGAAAAATCAGAGGAGGACTTTCGGGATGAAGCGCCGCCGCCTCGAGACGGAACTTGGGCAGGAGCACTTTTGCCCTCCGGTGGAGCGATTCCGTCGGGGGAACTTCCCTCCTGGGGGGGAAATAGAAGCCATCGTTATCACCAACACGCCTCTCATCTTTGGGAGGCCAATCTTCATCAACATCTTCAACAACACCATCTCCTCTCAAACCCTAGTTCATCTCTTGTGTTCAATCTTTGTACCGGAACCTCAGATTGGTACCTGTGGGTGACTAGTAGTGTTGATTACCTTGCGTGGTTGATTACTATTGTTGGAAATATGCCCTAGAGGCAATAATAAAATGGTTATTATTATATTTCCTTGTTCATGATAATTGTCTATTGTTCATGCTATAATTGTATTAGCCGGAAACCGTAATACATGTGTGAATACATAGACCACACCATGTCCCTAGTGAGCCTCTAGATGACTAGCTCGTTGATCAATAGATGGTCATGGTTTCCTGGCCATGGACATTGGATGTCGTTGCTAACGGGATCACATCATTAGGAGAATGATGTGATGGACAAGACCCAATCCTAAGCATAGCACAAGATCGTGTAGTTCGTCTGCTAGAGCTTTTCTAATGTCAAGTATCATTTCCTTAGACCATGAGATTGTGCAACTCCCGGATACCGTAGGAATGCTTTGGGTGTATCAAACGTCACAACGTAACTGGGTGACTATAAAGGTGCACTACAGGTGTCTCCGAAAGTGTCTGTTGGGTTGGCACGAATCGAGACTGGGATTTGTCACTCCGTGTGACGGAGAGGTATCTCTGGGCCCACTCGGTAATACATCATCATAATGAGCTCAATGTGACTAAGGAGTTAGTCACGGGATCATGTGTTACGGAACGAGTAAAAAACTTGCCGGTAACGAGATTGAACAAGGTATAGGGATACCGACGATCGAATCTCGGGCAAGTAACATACCGATGGACAAAGGGAATTGTATACGGGATTAATTGAATCCCCGACATCGTGGTTCATCCGATGAGATCATCGTGGAACATGTGGGAGCCAATATGAGTATCCAGATCCCGCTATTGATTATTGGCCGGAGAGGTGTCTCGGTCATGACTGCATGGTTCCCGAACCCGTAGGGTCTACACACTTAAGGTTCGGTGACGCTAGAGTTGTAATGGGAATTGTATGTGGTTACCGAAAGTTGTTCGGAGTCCCGGATGAGATCCCGGACGTCACGAGGAGTTCCGGAATGGTCCGGAGGTGAAGATTTATATATGGGAAGTCCAGTTTCAGTCACCGGAAAGGTTTCGGGGTTTATCGGTATTGTACCGGGACCACCGAAGGGGTTCCGGGGGTCCACTGGGAGGGTCCACCTGCCCCGGAGGACCTAATGGGCTGTAGTTGGGTGGGAACCAGCCCCTTAGTGGGCTGGTGCGCCCCCCCAAGGGCCCAACGCGCCTAGGGTTGCAAACCCTAGGGGGGCCGCCGCCCCCCCTCTAGATGGATTTAGGGGGGCCGCCCCCCTCTCCCCTTCCCCCTATAAATAGTGGGGGGGTGGGAGGGCAGCCACACACCCCTTCCCCTGGCGCAGCCCTCCCCCCTTCCTACACCTCCTCCTCCTCCGTAGCGCTTAGCGAAGCTCTGCCGGAGAACCACGAGCTCCACCGCCACCACGCCGTCGTGCTGCCGGAGCTCTCCCTCAACTACCCCTCCCCCCTTGCTGGATCAAGAAGGAGGAGACGTCCCCGGGCTGTACGTGTGTTGAACGCGGAGGCGCCGTCCGTTCGGCGCTTGGATCGGATCTTCCGCGATTTGAATCGCCGCGAGTACGACTCCATCAACTGCGTTCTTTGTAATGCTTCCGCTTAGCGATCTTCAAGGGTATGAAGATGCACTCCCTCTCTCTCGTTGCTAGTATCTCCTAGATTGATCTTGGTGACACGTAGGAAATTTTTGAATTATCACTACGTTCCCCTACAACTATATGGTTTATTTGGTGGAAGATTATATGTTCAGATCCATTATGCTATTCAATACCTCTCTGATCTTGAGCATGTTTATTATTTGTGAGTAGTTACCTTTGTTCTTGAGGTCACAGGAGAAGTCATGTTGCAAGTAATCATGTGAATTTGATATGTGTTCGATATTTTGATGATATGTATGTTGTGATTCCCTTAGTGGTGTCATGTGAACGTCGACTACATGACACTTCACCATTCATGGGCCTAAGGGGATGCATTGTGGAGTAGTTATTAGATGATGGGTTGCTAGAGTGACAAAAGCTTAAACCCTAGTTTATGCGCTACTTCGTAAGGGGCTGATTTGGATCCAAACGTTTAATGCTATGGTTAGATTTTATCTTAATACTTTTCTCGTAGTTGCGGATGCTTGCGAGGGGGTTAATCATAAGTGGGAGGTTGTTCAAGTAAGAACAGCACCCAAGCACCGGTCCACCCACATATCAAATTATCAAAGTAGCGAACACGAATCAAACCAACATGATAAAAGTGACTAGATGAAATTCCCGTGTACCCACAAGAACACTTTGCCTATTACTAGAGACTGTTCTGGCTTGTCCTTTGCCACAAAAGGATTGGGCTACCTTGCTGCACCTTATTTACCGTTACCGTTTGCTCGTTACCAATTATCTTGCTATCAAACTATTTGTTACCTATAATTTCAGTGCTTGCAGAAATTACCTTGCTGAAAACCGCTTGTCATTTCCTTCTGCTCCTCGTTGGGTTCGACACTCTTACTTATCGAAAGGACTACGATTGATCCCCTATACTTGTAGGTCATCACCTACTAAGTACTGGAAGCTGGAGACCTTGTAGAAGATCATGACAACATGTGTTATCTTACACAACATGATCATTGAGGATGAGAGAGAAGACCCACAGAACTTCCGGTATCTCGTGAATGGGCACCCGATGGAGCCGGAACATAACCCATAGAGAGATCGAAGCCTTCCTCGAAGCACCAAGCACACCGAAGGATCGACAACTGTCAAGCTCACAAAAAACTTCAAGATCTAATTGAGCACCATTAGCGCCCTCATAGCACTTTATTCTTATGCTTTTATCATGTTTTTAAAATTATTAGCTCATTTTCATATGTTGTGTTTGAATTTGCAAGATTATGCTCGAGAACATTGATTTTGTTGTGTATTTGAATTGTGTGTACTTGAATTCTTAAGTATTGAACGAATGTGATGTGATAAGTTTGAAAATGGTTGGATGAAATTGGCAAAATATTATTTTAAGTGAATAAGTTTAGGGGGTCTACTAGCTAAGAAAAAAACCAATCCCTGTTTTTTAACACGCTCATACTTACACATTCACCCATATGAATGCATGCACGTACACCCTACTCCTGCAAGCATATTTAAGAGACTGAGCAGGGACATCATCTTAAAATTGACGAAGTCGTCATAGACGCCTTCGTAGGCGACCGTAATGTCTCCTCCCATTGAACGAACATCGCCAGAAGGCCTGGAATAAATCCAGAAAAATGTGAACACGAGTGTCAAGTCTTGGACTTGAATTCTGGTGGGATGAGTATACCACTATCCTCCTAACCATGCAATGCATATTATTATTATTATTATTATTATTGATAGGGAATAATGTTTTAAACCTTTTTAGGAGAATAAAGTTTGGGACAAGATTGGGATAAACCGGCGGATCACAGCATCACGTCAATCGCTTCGTTCAATCGACATGTGTCCTAGTGGTCTCATGGTAGGTCTGTTTTCATGCTCAACGCGTGTCGTGACGGGGACCGTGGTAGTTCCACTCCTATCGTATCCCATCCTCAAGAATAGGCCATCCATTTTTCTTCCTAACCACACGTAGCAGCCTCTTTACATCCGACAAGGCGACCACCACATCCACTCCTTCAGGCGCATCGTGCTGAGTCCAGCACCCTCTCCTTTGCCTGTGAGCTCCGCCACCACACTAAGTTACCCTAGACGCAACACGCGAGCCCAACTCCCCGAGCATTACTCGTCGAAATCCATGTCAGGTCATCCACTGATATGTCTCCAACGTATCTATAATTTCGGATTGTTTCATGCTATTATATTATCAATCTTATATGCTTTAGAGACTATTTGATATCATTTTCGGGAACTAACCTATTAATCTAGTGCCTAGTGCTAGTTCCTGTTTTTTGCCTATTTTTTGTTTTGCAAAAAAAAAAAAACAATACCAAACGAAGTCCAATTTAAGCGAAACTTTACGGTGAATTTTTCTGGACCAGAAGGGACCCAGGGAGCATCGGAGGGAGAACAGATATTGCACGAGAGGGCCACAAGCCCAGTGGGCATGCCGTGTGAGCTTGTGGGCCCCTCGTAGGTCCGCATGACTTAATTCCACCTCTATAAATTCCCTAAAATCCCAAAACCACCAGAGGGAGACCCGGAGCAATTTTTCCGCCAGCGCAAGCCTCTGTTCTTCCGTGATCCCATCTGGAGGCCTTCACCGGTACTCTGCCGGAGGGGGAATCGATCACGGAGGCTATCTTTATCAACCTAGCTTGCTGCCTCCGTGATGATGCGTGAGTAGTTCAACACAGACCTACGAGTCCATAGTGATTAGCTAGATGGCTCTCTCTCTCTCTCTCTCTCTCTCTCTCTTTGATCTTCAATACAATGTTCTTCTTGAGGAAATATCCGATATAATCATCTTTTGAGGTGTGTTGGGATCCGATGAATTGTGGGTTTATGATCAGATTATTCATTGAAAGTGATTGAGTCAAATCTGAACTTTATTATGTGTGATTGTTATAGCTATGTATGCTTTTTGATCTATGAGTTTGCTGTGGTAAAGTAGATCAGTAGATCATCCGAGGGAGTGGTGCATAGTAGTGGGTTCAATCTTACGGTGTCTTCACCTTGTGACAGAAGAGGTAGCAAGGCACGTATTATTATTGTTGCCACTAAACATACAATGATGGGGTATGAACATATTATTTGTCTTACTTTGTTTACATTATGTCATCTTGCTTAAAGCGTTACTCTGTTTATCATGAACTTAATACCATAGATGCATGCTGGATAACGGTCAATTGATGGAGTAATAATAGTAGATGCAGGAAGGAGTCGGTGTACTTGTCACGGACGAAATGCCTATAGGAATGATCATGCCATGAATAACGTCATAATTATGCGCTTTTCTATCAATTGCCCAATAGTAATTTGTTTACCCACCGTATGCTATGTTCTTGAGAGAGATGCCTCTAGTGAAAATTATGGTCCCCGGGTCTATCATATATATTTACTAAAACCTATTTTACCTTGTTGCCCGATATCTTATTTTTATTGATCCAGTATTGGAACAAGAAAGGGTACCCCGCACCTATTTTCCAGAGGTGACCCTGGGTATCGAACCCACGAGAGGAAGACTCCCTTGAAGCAATGTTCTCTAGCTAGTTTATGTTAAAGTGTCAATCCAACTTTTGGCCGGATCAACACGTAAATTGTGATTCAACACTTATAATAAAAAGAAGGTACGTGGATGAGGTCTTAATGCTTACAACCATGTATTGGTGTTGGGATAAAAAATGATATTAGTTTATGCTCGGGAATTCACCCATCAAGATGTGCTTGCTTCTTATCGGAGTGGGGAATGTGTCCAAATAACATCTTGACCGACTCGAGTCCTACATAAAAAACCAGTTATCCTACCGCAGGCTCTATCTGTCTCGCGGGGTTGCTCCGATAATTAAGATAATAATATGAGACGAAAGCATTGGGTGTTTAATGACTACACCTCATGAATCCCCAAGGTTATGATCCATGTTACCACTAAACCTTACTGTCACGGGTGTTCGGTATAACACTTCACGGTCTCCTTGCTCCCAGCCTCACCGGTGCTCGATCTCCATGATCCTGGGTACCTGCAGGGATGAAGATTGCGGACAAGGCAAGAGACACTTCACGAAACAATTTTATTTCACACATGCAAGACGTTATGCCAAAGGCTCTCATTGATCCCTTCACCAAATAACTGGGGTTGCAAGGCTCATGCCTCACCCACCTTACCAGACTACTCACACATGGAGATCAGATCGCGAGAAGAAATCATTGAAGAACACTTCTTGAGATTGATTGATTGCAATATGTCTTACAATAGATGCCTCGCGCAATGTATGATTACATGTATGAACTAGATGAGAGACCACTATGGTGGTGGCGATGGCTATGGAGATGAAAATGGCGGCGGTTAGGGTTTGTGGATGGAGATGATGATGAAGAGGTTCTGGCTGTGCTCGACGCTGTTCTGTTGACATTTCAACAGGGCCCCCTTTATAAAAGTTGTTTAGGTGGACGACCTGCCTCGGTTTCCATGCCAAACGACCGCTCAAACGAGCACGTGCGATCGTATGGAACGCCGTCTTTGACTCTAGTGGCCTTCTTGCGTCTCTTGGTGCCTTGTTTCTTCTCCATTCTCCTTCCTTTCCTTTCTCCCACGAGATTTCTTCCCTTTTTAGCCCATTTCATGTGGAAAAATATCAAAGGATTTGTGTAACCCTTTGCATTCATTGGTCATTAGTGGCAATATCGGAGCGAATATCTCTCTTTTCATGAAATATCTCGGTTTAAACATGGTTGAAATGAGTGTAAAAATATCACTCATCACTGCCTTTATTTACTTTTATTTTATTTTAGTTATATATTTATCTATCTACCACTATCAAATTTGATCCTTGCAATTAACGAGTACACGGGATTGACAACCCTCTTGCCCGCGTTGGGTACAAGTATTTTATTCTTGTGTGTGTAAGTATTGTTGACGGGAGTTTGCTTGATCCTCCTATTGATTCGATAACCTTGATTCTTACCGAGGAAAATACTTATTGCTACTTTACAACATCCATCCCTTCCTCTTCGGGAAAAAACCCAACGCAGCTACACAAAGTAGCATCCACCATGCCACTGCTGCTAGAGGGCCTTGCGCCTCCTCCTTGGTTTGCCCATCCATGACCGTGGGCCCTTCAATCACCAGCAACCACGACCACTTCGTCTCTGGTCAACCCAGTTCATTGCAAAAAAAGTCCGCAACATCTGTCATATTACAAAACTTTCTTCCGCAACATAGCCTAAGTTGCATACAAGTGAAAGAAAATAAATTAATCACCTTTGTTGCATAAAAGTGGAGACAATTTTTTTTCTACAACATCACCCCAGTTGCAAAGTTTTATGCAACAATATCTTTGTTGCGCAGGTTATATCACGTCTTTGCACAAAGTCTCTGTGTCAGCAACAACCAACTTGATGAAAGATCGACTAAGCAATCCAAACTTGATGAAAGCAACAACCAACTTGTTGCAATTCGTAAAACTCGCGTAATCGATCTTTCCCGAACTGCAACCGGTCTACGCGTAGCACGGCCCAAAGAAAAGTGCAGATAGAAAAAATTATGCAACATGGCCTATGTTGCAAAAAAAAAACCGTGACACAATCTATGTTTCAAAAAAAAATCCCATGACACAATCTATGTTGCAAAAAAATAAATCAATAACACAACCTCTATTGTAAATGTTTCCACAATAAAGTCTTTGTTGCAAAGTAGAGCAAGACATTAGGCTGCAAGATTGTGTTAGATCTAATGACTCGCGTGCCGGCGAATTTTTAAAATGATGCACCAAGATTGTGTCAGATCTAATGACTCGCATGACGGCGGATCTTTTAAAATGATGCGCCGACCCTAGCAGCCCCGTTTTGAACTTTTTTTTAGTATACAGGGGAATAAAGTTTTTAACTAGAGATTCTCTTACGATCGAGAAGCCGATTTTCCCAGAAACCGGAAAGAGCAAGAGCAAACCGAGCGGACTCCTCGGTCGGCAAGTCTATATGACCAAAGCCCAACAAGGCGAAGACCACTGTTGTGACTTGCCATTCTCTCTCGTCTTTCTTCCCCCTTTCCCCACTCGACGCACCCCTCGCCGTCAAGTCTAGGGTTTAGCGGAGCCTTCAGCCGTCTCCCGGCACCAACCGAGCCGCCCATGGACGTCGACTCCGAACCGTCCGCCGAGAGCAACAAGCCCGCCCAGATGGACCTCGAGGACCAGGCAAGCCGCCGCCGCCGCCGAACTTATTCTCTCGGGGATTTTTCTTTCTTTTGGGGGTTTTTGAATGTGATTCCGTGCGCAGGCGGACGCGAAGGGGAAGGGGAAGGCCGATGCAGCGGGTGAGGAGGAAGGGAAGGGGAAGGGGAAGGGCGACGAGCTCGCGGACTCCATCGGGAGTCTATCTATCGGCCAGGGGCGGACCAATTTCAAGAAGAAGCCGGTGATCATCCTCGTCATCGGAATGGCCGGTGCGTCGATTTCGTTTGCCCTATTCAATTGCCATTTTAGTTGTACGGATGGCCGACCGAACCTGTGATATGTTGAGCTTTTATTGAGGGATTTTGGGATGGGAAGCTTACTGTTTTGGCCTACAATGCAGGGACGGGGAAAACCACCTTCATGCACCGTCTGGTGTGCCATATGCAGGCATCAGCGAACATGAGGGGTTATGTGCTCAACCTTGACCCTGCGGTGATGACACTGCCATTCGGAGCCAACATTGATATCCGCGATACTGTGCGTTACAAGGAGGTGATGAAAGAGTACGGACTTGGTCCCAATGGTGGCATTCTTACCTCACTCAACCTGTTCTCAACCAAGTTTGATGAGGTACGCATCTTATATGCATCTCGAATGTTTAGAATGGCAATGTGCATTTTTATGTACTCTGTTGAGCGTTAGGCTGTAAAATTCAAGGCAGTACAAACATACAACCACCCAGTCAGTCAAACTGGGCTGTTTCATTTTTGCGGGTAATTGATTCATGTAATTCTCCATCATTCAGTGTAAACTGTTGCTGAAATTGTGCTGAACTTATAGTGTGATGCAGAGTTTGTAGAAATTTATTTAATTCTGCTCTGAATAGTGACAACTTCCTTTTGCAAAATTGTATGCTACATTTATGGTATGTGAGACATATTCCCCCCTTCTATCCTGTGCTCAGCTAATATATGTCCAATATTCATCGTTACAGGTTATATCTGTTATTGAAAAGCGAGCAGACCAGCTGGATTATGTGCTGGTGGACACCCCAGGGCAGATTGAAATCTTTACTTGGTCGGCTTCAGGAGCTATCATAACTGAAGCTTTTGCATCAACATTTCCAACGGTTGTTGCATATGTGGTTGACACCCCCAGGTCGACAAACCCTGTGACCTTTATGAGCAACATGATGTATGCGTGCAGTATCCTCTACAAGACCCGTTTGCCTCTGGTGCTCACATTTAATAAGGTTGATGTAGCCAAGCACGAGTTCGCTCTTGAGGTAAGTACACCCTTGTGATGATTTCAGTTTCACTATTCTTGATTATGTACACTGGTATTGCATTTAGCTACTATCATGTATTCACATTGAGTTGTATGCAGTGTGCGCTGGTTCTCTTGTTGTTATACTTCTGTCAATATGTAACATTTGAGCTTCCATGCTGAGCTGTATACTTTAGGTTTATTGAACATCTATATTAATCAGCAATACACAAACAGGGTTTTTGTCCATGATGTTTCTTCAATTTTGCTCTTGGCTTAGTTCTTTTCCTTCAATTTTTGGTAACTTGGTCTTCATTTATGTGCTGGACCAGTGGATGCAAGACTTTGAAGCATTTCAGACAGCTTTGGATTCCGACTCATCGTACTCGTCTTCATTTACCCGGAGTCTCTCTCTTGTGTTGGACGAATTCTACAACAACCTACGCTCTGTTGGAGTATCAGCGGTATCTGGCACTGGAGTTGATGCATTTTTTGAAGCTATAGAAGCAAGTGCTAATGAATACATGGAGACTTACAGGTCTGTCAATTGTGATATAGTTCTACTCCCTCTGTACCTAAATACTTGTAGTTGGGGAGAACTAGACTAGTTCTCCCCAACTACAAGTATTTAGGTACAGAGGGAGTATTTAGGAACGAGCTGAATGTAGAACTACAATTGCTGAATGAATTGTTGATACTGAAAACTAAAGAGCTTATTAGTTGCTATTATCTAACAATTTTATCAGGGCTGATCTTGACAAGAGGATTGCTGAAAAGGAGAGACTAGAAGCTGAGCGTAGGAATGAGAACATGGAAAGATTGAGGAGAGATATGGAGAAGTCCAAAGGACAAACTGTGGTGCTCAGCACTGGTTTGAAAGACAAAACTCCTGCCTCAGAAATGATGGGGGACGCTGATGAGGAAGAAGAAGAGGAGGCGTTGGAGGATTTCAGGATTTCCGATGATGATGATGAAGAAGATGAAGGAGAAGATGATGAAGTGACCCATTTTGGCTTTTAAGGTATTCTAGTGCTTCTCTGTTTATAATGGCTCTGAAGGTGTTCTTGTTAGTTGAATATCTATTACTGTCAGGATCAGCATGCTGGTGCTATTGGGCATTCATTTTAACATGCATTGTATATTTTGGTAATTATTAATGTGACATAACCATGTTTTTTTTTGGGGTGCGAGTAAAGTTATATACTGTTTTCTTAAGGGATATAGGATATTTAATAGACAGATTCACATTCCATGTGTAGATTATTTTGTAAAATTGAAATCTGCATGAGGGTGGCATTGCATTGCTGTTATAATACCGGATTGGGATGGTTTTATTGTTGTTGATAAGATCAGTAGATCACCAACTCGAGCTATTAATTTTCTTTTCAATGTAAAGGTTTGTTGATTCCATTCTGATCGTATTAAGCTGTCTTGACAGGTTGATTGCACTGAACAGGGCGTTTACTTGTGGGTGTTCAGGAGGACCCGGCCTAGAGTGGTGTTTGTTTCCAGGTTATTACAGTGGAAATGAAATGCTGTCGATATCACTAGGTGGATGGCTGCCGTTAGTCTGTAAAAATCAACTCGCACTTCGTCAAACTCGCTGCAATCTCATCGATGAACTGAATTGTATTCAGTGGCTGCGCTGTACGAATTGTCTCCTTGACTTGTTCTGCAAACTTTTCTGAAAAAGGTTGGAGCGGTAATTTGGTTCTTGAGCAGGCAAAGCTTCAACTTGCCGAGCAAATGTATTGGTTGGATTCCAAGAAGTTTAGCAATGCCGGGTTTTCTTTAATTCCACTCCCTCCCTCCATCCGGAATTACTTGTCACCAAAATGGAAAGAAATGCATTCATTTCTATGACAAGTAATTCCGGACGAAGGGAGTACAATTCTTTTTAGACATTCCAACAAGGGACTACATATCTATATACATCCGTATGTAGTTTGTATTGAAATTTCTAAAAAGACCTGTATTGAGCAAAATGAATGAATCTACAATTTTAAAATATGTATATATACATCCGTACGTAGTTTGTATTAAAATTGCTATAAAGATTGTACTCCCTCTATTCATAAATATAAGATGTTTTGGTAGTTTAAATTTAACTGCTAAAACGTCTTATATTTATAAACAGAGGTAGTATTTACAAACGGAGAGTGCATTCTAAAAGACTTTGTTATTAGCTACAGCAACAATTGTTACATCATTTATATCCACCAAAGCATTTACAACGAAACCCGGGGGATCATCAAGTCGACAATACTACTCAATCCTCCCTTCGCCGGGCAAGGCATCAGCGGCCATGATTGCTTCTGCGCCGACAATGTTCGAAGATCT
Source organism: Elymus sibiricus (assembly GCA_039707655.1). NCBI lineage: Eukaryota > Viridiplantae > Streptophyta > Magnoliopsida > Poales > Poaceae > Elymus > Elymus sibiricus. Next base: position 346,592,182 of record CM077669.1, on the reverse strand, counting down.
TACAAATTCAATCGTCATTTGGTAACAGTTCTCATATACTGCTGTAGCTATTCCGTGGAATCACCCTGCTTCGTTTAACGACTAGGCGGCTTGTGCTATTGGCACGAGCCCCCGATGCTAAGCCTTTGGCTCAGCAAGTTCGGACCAAGCAACGCAGTCCATACATTTGACTGAACTAGCAAAAAACTGCCATAACTTAATAACCATGAATCAAGACCTTCAATAGGTCCACATCTTTTCTTCAACACATGATATTCCATCTGTGTTGTCACTTATCCTCCTCCACTCTTCGTCGACGGTGGCCTCGGTGCTCACGCAATCACAACGTGTTTCTATGTTGTCAATACTAAGACGTCTTTCTCGGTGTGAGATTTTGGCGAGGCGTGTATGTGTGGTTATAGATGGTTTCTTTTGTCTTCAATTCTGATTTTACTGAGGTGTTCATTTGCAATTCGGATCAACACCGGTATGAAAGAAAGACAGGGTATGAAAGAAAGACAGATCATGCGTTATTGATTAGATTGCACCCTAAATACCATTTTAAAATAGTTACCAGGTAAAATAATATCATATTAAAATTCTACACATTTTTCTAATCAAATTTCATACATAACATGTTAAATTTAGGGTTAGGATTTAAAAGATATGAATATTTTTAAAATCATTTGATATGTTGATTACTTTAATTATCAGATGTATTTCTGCAAAAATAAAAATCTGACATAAAATTGGCTTGTGGGTTGATATTAAGGGATTTTATGCAAAATCGAAAATCTGACTTAAAACTGAACTACGGGTTGATTACCAGAGATATTAGAGGGTTTGGAAAAATTACCTATTTTCTTTATTAATACTCACTCCATCCAAAAATAAATGCTTTAACTTTAATACAACTTTGTACTAAAGTTAGCACAAAGTTAAGACACATATTTTTGAACCGAGGAAGTAGTATATAGATATAGATTCAAGGTACTTCATCTAAAAGAAATACGGCTGGACTTGGCAGTAATCAATATTGCGTTTTTTTAGAAGTAGTAATCAATATTACTGTATCAGTATTCCACCCTTTTTTTTTGTAAATGCAGAGAAATGGACTCGAAATTTATCAGTTTTTTTGAGACACTCTCGAAATTTATCAGTGTAGGCGTGTAACCTTCCTCCAATATGCTATAGGCCCAGACGGACCACCTTTTCTCATCTAAAAGAACGAGCCCACTGCCCAGGCCCATCTTTCCCTTTGCTGTTCGCTCCTTCGCTCCTACCCTAACCAGTAACCACACGCTCGGTCGCACCCGCACCTCACCTCACCAGAGAGAGAGAGAGAGAGAGAGAGAGAGACAGAAGAAGACGACGGCGGCGGGATGTTTCTGCGGCGGATCTTGAGCGGCGGGGGCGGGCTGGCGGCCCTGCGCTCTGCGCGGGCGGTGAAGGAGACGACGGGGATCGTGGGTCTGGACGTGGTGCCCGAGGCGCGGGATGTGCTCATCGGGCTCTACACGCGCACCCTTAAGGAGATCGAGGCCGTCCCCAAGGACGAGGGCTACCGCAAGGCCGTCGAGTCCTTCACCCGCCACCGCCTCCAGATCTGCCAGGAGGAGGACGACTGGAAGCGCATCGAGGACCGCCTCGGCTGCGGCCAGGTCGAGGAGCTCATCGAGGAGGCCCAGGACGAGCTCAAGCTCATCGGCAAGATGATCGGTTCGTGCCTCTACGATTACCCGTCCCCCTTTCTTTGCCCTGATTAGTCACTTTTATTTATATTTTATCATCCTTGTCTGATCTATGGGGTAATCGGTCGATGTGCGGGGAGTAGTTTGTTTGCCCGTTTGGTGATAAGGGATGTCTTCTCTTTGATACGGGGAAATGCGAGGTTGCCTGCGGATTGCTCCTCGAGAAAATGTCCTTTCTGCTCTTCACCTAGTGCAAATAGTAAGTTAGGGTTCCATAGAAGTAGCTAACGTTTCCTGTTTAACTACCAGTTGATCTGGCAGACTTTGTCAACGGATAGACTTTGTGTGAAATTAATTGATGGTCATCTCCAACATTGGGATATGCAAGCCTGCGTGATTATTAGTGTACTATGAGTATGTTTGGATTCCATCGACGTTTACCCTACCAATTTTTTGGTCATGGCCGGAAGCCCGAAATATTGGTCCATGTTTTGATGATTGCCAACGTTTGGGCATGCTAATGCTTCTTTGGTAATCCTAGTTCATTTTCTAGCCAATGTTGGCAACTCATGGGCAAGCAAAACCTCTAATTTTGGCTAGCCCAACTTTTGGCAGGAAAAACTTGGACACAAACCCAACACACCCTTAAACTTTTCATAGTTTTGGCCTCACGGTGGATTGCTATACCAATAACATTGTTGACCCAGAATCCAGTTCAGGAGCTCAACAGAGGCTACATCAGAAATTTTGTTCATTTCTGTTACCAGTGTCCTCCCATTAGGAACAGTGCATTGACATTTTCCGAAACATGGCTAGACCGTGGCATAGCAAGGGTGTGGCTTCAACCGATCTCCCCTTACACATCTTTTAAGCGGATGCTGGACGTATCAGCTATGTAATTTTGTTTCGTCAAATTCAGATAAATGCATCTCTATCCCATTTTAAACTGAGTAATATTGGAAGAAACTATGATTACTGTAGAAGCCTGGTTTTGTTCTACGCATACTAAATTTTAAATGAGCTGCAAATTTGGTTATGTTGCTGGGTGGATGTTAAACATTTTGTGGCCTGCTGTTCGCATCTTACCTCCCCTTGTTGAAATGATGGTACTGGGAGTGAGGAATATGATATTACCAGTGAAAATAAGACATCTAATGATCTAGAAGCACCTCAACTTAAGATATTCGTATCTACATAACCGAGTTATTATGCTCCTAATCGGGGAATAATTGTTCTGCCATGGTTCTATTAGGACTAACATCAAAGCAAGGCCATCTTTAGCAGTCTCGTTAATATCATTAGCAAGTCAGCTCGGCTGATTCAATACTACATGTATTAAGCTCTTTATGGCTGCAGATTCTTTCCGAAATTGGGAATTCCAATCTTCTCTACACATTATTCTTTGTTTAGTATGTACTATATAGTTCGTTTTATAGATGGGAGTGCTCAGCTCACATCACGGAGTAAATAATTTTTGAGCAAACTAGATGACAGATATCAGTGAGTTGTAGCATGTATGCACAAGAATGATTGTCTAATGATATCCTGTTTAGGCTATTCGATGCTCAAGACAACCATCATTGTGACAAATCTTTAATCAGTCAGTCTGTCACCATAACACCTTATGAGAATAATTTCTTTCGGTTTTATTAAATTGAAAAGCAACCTGTTGGTTACAGGACGATTTGTTGAAAGTGAAAACTGAAGCATTTTTGTATTTGATTACTGGTTTGCGAGGTTACTTTTGCCGTAACACTTGATACAGTTAATGGATGTACACATCTTCCATTTCTTTTGGATTAAGATTGCAGACTGTGCCTATGCCTGCAATGCTGTTGTTAGGTTATTATCTCCAGTATGAGAATCTCTTATTGATAGAAAAGCTTTCAGTATCAGTTCTGTTTTAATCACTATATGTTGCAATGCATGGCAGAGTGGGATCCCTGGGGTGTTCCTGATGACTATGAATGCGAGGTGATTGAAGATTACACACCAATTCCCAAGCATGTTCCGCAGCACCGGCCCGTTGCACTACCCGAGGAGTTCTTTAAGACATTAGATGCCATCAAGTCAGATCCAGCTCTGCAGGGTGACTCTCCTCCGCAAGTCAAGTCATAAAAACTTGGAACTCTTCAAGATGCATCATTTGTCACCTGTTGCAGTGTGTAGTTGAGACTAGTTTCATGTGTCCTTTGCCTGCAATATGCTGCTTGTGCCAAGCAGAATAAAATTGTTCCTGTGAATGTGAATGCGTTTTTAAGGCAGTGCTTCAACACAGCAAAATACTGTTTATGTTTTCTATTAATCGATGTTGATGAAAGATCAAATACTGGTTTGTTTTGTACTTTCTGATTCATGTACTTTTAGAACCCTCCACTTCCTTTTAAGTCTCGTTGCCTAGTGATTACCTGCAACCTTTATTAAGGTCCTTGAGCATTTCAAAAACACCATTTTCCATGTATTTGACAAATGTTCCCGTAGGTATAGTATTTCTTTCCCTCTACCACATTCATGTTTTCTTTCCAAGAAAGGATGACTCTTTAGGAGGGGTGACCGTCATGAAACTAAAACCTGGTCGTGATTAAAATATAATTCATATAATAATAGATACTCCTATGTAAGTGTTTTTCTGCTCGAGCTCAAATTGTTTTGGGAGATTTTCGAGGCCCACTTGGTGATTTTGTTGCTGTTAAGAGCATCTTCAATAGATGATGCAAATTTGAAGATGTAAAAACAGGAGATGTAAAATTTACATCTAAAAAAAATACTTTTTTACATCCAACTCCAATAGATGATGTATATTGGAGATGTAAAAGTGCAACTCTAATAGATGATGTATGTTTGGTGATGTAAGCCTCCTATTCCAACAAATGATTTTGACGAACACGTTGCGTGCGAGGTGTAAAAGACCGTCCGGTGACGGGTAGGAGCGTTGATGGGCAGCACGAAGCCCATCTGGTGTGGATGGCGGCTGCTTCAACAACCTCTGGATGGCCACGTGGTTGTCGGAGGACTCCGCTCGCGACGACACAACAACGGCGACAACGACCAAGAAACCACCGGCTCGGTGGGTTGCGGTGGTCGCCCGGCTGCCCTACTAGCTTCAACGGCGGGCAACGGCTAACAAGGAAGGTGACCGTGAGCTGCTGCGGCCATTACGACCGTCAGAGCTCTAGCGAACCTCTGAATTGGCCGCGCGGTCATTGGCGGGGCAGACTAAGATCGGCGGGTGTCGACGGCTAGGGCGGCGCGGCTGGCGGGGGGTCGCGGCGGGGTCGGGCATGGCAGACGGGCGGCGGCGGCACTTCCGGGCACAAATCGCTAGCGGCGGAGGCGGGCGGTCGTCGGTGGGGCGGACTCAAATCTGCGGGTCGTCGGTAGCTAGGGCGGCGGGGTCAGGGATGGACGAACGGATGGCGGCGATGGCGCTTCCGGGTAGAAATCGTCGGCGGCGGAGGCGGCTGAGCAGCAGGCGGGCGGGCGCCCAGAAGTGAAATGATGGTGGTTGGGCGGTTGGCGCGTGGTCGCCAGTATACATCTCCTGTAGGCGGAGATGTATATTTACATCTCAAGGTGTTGTATTTTACATCTCTGGTAGGTAGAGATGTAATAATTTTTTGCATCTACGCCATCGGTTGGAGGTTGGTTTTTGGGCCTCGAAGATGCAAAAGTTAGTTATTTTCGCATCTACATCATCTATTGGAGATGCTCTAAATAACCTGTATCATGCTAGTCATAGTGAGGAGTAACATAGACTAGTGTCATGCCTAGCTCAAAGGCTTTAAAAAAGTGCTTGTTGGGAGAATACCCAACACTTATCCTTTCTGTTTTTGTGTGTCCACATGATTAAGCTAATGTGGTAATCATTTTTATGTATTTTATTGCAATAATGTGCCAAGTAAAGCCTTTGGGATAATGTGGATACTTGTTTATTTGATTCTATGCAAAAACAGAAACTTTTGCGTCCAGTATATGAATTATGTGATTTTACTGGAGAGTCAAGAAATTCTGAAATTTTTACAAAGTTTTGATATGCAAATTCTCTGTGTTTTCCTAATGTTTCAGACTTTTTGATGGTTTTTTTGGAGCAAATAAGAAATATCGGAGCGAAGAACCACTGGAGGGGGGCACCTGTTGGTGCCAAGCCAACAGGGCGCGCCCACCCCCCGGGCATGCCCTGATGGCTTGGGATCACTACGTGGCTCCGTTCCGTGTGATTCCAACGCTGAAAAATCCTATAAATCTCCAAACCCCAGAAGTTAACCTAGAACTTCCGCTCCGCCGCCGCAAGCCTCTGTACCGAAGAAAACTCATCCGGAGCCCTGTTACGGCACCCTGTCGGAGGGGGCAATCATCACCGGAGGCCATCTTCATCATCCCGGCGGTCTCCGTGACGAGGAGGGAGTAGTTCACCCTCGGGGCTGAGGGTATGTACCAGTAGCTATGTGATTAATCTCTCTCTCTCTCTCTCTCTCGTGTTCTTGAGAGGTCACGATCTTGATGTATCATGAGCTTTGTTAATATAGTCGGATCATATGGTGTTCGTCCCTTGCTATCTTGTTGTGATTAATTGAATCTTTCCCTTTGAGGTTTTGCTATGTCGGATTGAATATTGGATTTAAGATCACTTGATGTATGTCTTGCATGTGGATACCCGTGGTGACAATGGGTGTTCTATTGATTCACTTGATATATGTTTTGGTACTCAACTTGCGGATTCCCGTGGTGACAATGGGGTAATCTATGCATATGGGTTGATACACATTCTTGTCCTACTTGATGGGGAACGTTGCATGGGAAACAAAAAATTTCCTACGAACACCCAAGATCTATCTATGGAGATGTATAGCTACGAGAGGGGAGTGCATCTACATACCCTTGTAGATCGCTAAGCGGGAAGCGTTAAGAAACGCGGTTGATGTAGTCGTACATCTTCGCGATCCAATCACGATCCGCCCCGATCTAGCGCCGAACAAACGACATCTCCACGTTCAGCACACGTACAGCTCGATGATGTCTCCGCCTACTCGATACAGCGAGCGAGGGCGGAGTAGTAGATGAGTTCTCTGGCAGCACGACGGCGTGGTGGCAGTGATGGTGGTGCAATCTCAGCAGGGCTTCGCCAAGCGCTGCCGCAGACGCGACAAGAGAAGAAAGTTGATCTAGAGAAAGAGGGAGGGCTGCGCCATGGCTTGTGGTGCGGCTGCCCTCCATCTCCTCTCATATATAGAGGAGGGGAGGGGCCCGCCCGCCCTAGGGTTTCCCCTAGGGTTGGGGCGCCGGCGCCCTAGGGGCTGCCTTGGCCCCCAAGCCAGGTGGGCGGCGGCCACCCCTAGGGTTCCCCCCTTGGCCGCATGGGCCCTTGGGAGGGGTGTGCGGCCAGCCCACCAGGGGCTGGTGCGCCACCCCTCTCAGCCCATGGGGCCCTCTGGGGCAGGTGGACCCCTTCCGGTGGACCCCTGGAACCCTTCGGCATTCCCGATACATTACCGGTGACGCCCGAATTCTTTCCGGTGACCAAAACGGAACTTACCATATATCATTCTTTACCTCCAGACCATTCTGAAGCTCCTCGTCATGTCCGAAATCTCATCCGAGACTCCGAACAACCTTCGGTTACCATATATAACTCAACAATACTATATCGTCATCGAACGTTAAGCGTGCGGACCTTGCGGGTTCGAGAACTATGCAGACATGACCGAGACACCTCTACGGTCAATAACCAATAGCGGGACCTGGATGCCCATATTGGTTCCTACATATTCTACGAAGATCTTCATCAGTTGAACCACGATGTCAAGGATTCAGTCAATTCCGTATGCAGTTCCCTTTGTCCATCGTGTGTTACTTGCCCGAGATTCGATCGTCGGTATCTCCATACCTAGTTCAATCTCGTTACCGGCAAGTCTCTTTACTCGTTCTGTAATACAAGATCCCGTGACTAACTCCTTAGTCACATTGCTTGCAAGCTTCTTGTGGCATTGTATTACCGAGTGGGCCCAGAGATACCTCTCCATCATACGGAGTGACAAATCCCAGTCTTGATGCATGCCAACCCAACAGACACCCTCAGAGATACCTGTAGAGTACCTTTATGATCACCCAGTTACAAAGTGACATTTGATACACACAAGGCATTCCTCCAGTGTTAGGGAGTTGCATGATCTCATGGTCATAGGAATAGATACTTGACATAAAGGAAGCAATAGCAGTAAACTAAACGATCAAATGCTATGCTTACGGTTGGGTCTTGTCCATCACATCATTCTCCTAATGATGTGATCCCGTTATCAAATGACAACTCATTTCCATGGTTAGGAAACCTTAACCATCTTTGATCAACGAGCTAGTCTAGTATAGGCTCACTAGGGACACTGTGTTCTCTATGTATCCACACATGTATATGAGTTTCCAATCAATACAATTATATCATGGATAATAAACGATTATCATGAAAAAGGAAATACGATAATAGCCACTTTATTATTGCCTCTAGGGCATACTTCCAACAGTCTCCCACTTGCACTAGAGTCAATAATCTAGCTTTACATTGTAATGAATCTAACACCCATAGAGTTCTGGTGCTGATCATGTTTTGCTCGTGAGAGAGGTTTAGTCAACGGGTCTGCAACATTCAGATCCGTATGTACTTTGCAAATATTTATGTCCTCCTCCTTGATGTAATCACGAATGGAATTGAAGCGGCGCTTTATATGTTTGGTCCTCTTGTGAAACCTCGGCTCTTTGGCTAGAGCAATAGCGCCAGTGTTATCACACAAGAGAGTCATCGGATCCAGTGCACTGGGCACAACTCCAAGATCTGTCATGAACTGCTTCATCCAGACTCCTTTCTTCGCCGCTTCCGAAGCAGCTATTTACTCCGCTTCACATGTAGAATCTGCTACCATGCTTTGCTTGGAACTGCACCATCTTATCGCTCCCCCATTCAGAATAAATACGTATCCGGTTTGAGACTTAGAGTCATCCGGATCCGTGTCAAAGCTAGCATCGATGTAACCCTTTACGACGAGCTCTTGATCACCTCCATAAACGAGAAACATTTCGTTAGTCCTTTTCAGGTACTTGAGGATATTCTTGACCACTGTCCAGTGTTCCACTCCTGGATCACTTTGAAACCTTCCGGCCATACTTATAGCAAGGCTGACATCTGGTCTTGTGCACATCATTGCATACATGATATAGCCTATGGCTGAGGCATAGGGGATGACAATCATCTTTTCTCTATCCTCTGTAGTCGCTAGGCATTGAGTCTTACTCAATTTCACACCTTGCAGGACAGGCAAGAACCCTTTCTTGGACTGATCCATTTTGAACTTCTTCAAAACCTTGTCAAGGTATGTGCTCTGTGAAAGTCCTGTCAAGCGTCTCGATCTATCTCTATAGATCTTGATGCCTAATATGTAAGCAGCTTCTCCGAGGTCTTTCATTGAAAAACTCTTGTTCAAATATATCTTCATGCTTTCCAAAAGTTCTATATTGTTTCCAATCAGCAATATGTCATCCACATATAATATTAGAAATGCTATAGAGCTCCCACTCACTTTCTTGTAAATACAAGCTTCTCCATAAACTTGTATGAACCCAAACGCTTTGATCACCTCATCAAAACGAAGATTCCAACTCGAGATGCTTGCACCAGTCCATAGATGGATCAGTGGAGCTTGCATACTTTGTCAGCATTCTCTGGATCGACAAAACCTTCTGGTTGCATCATATACAACTCTTCCTTAAGGAAACCGTTAAGGAACGCTGTTTTGACATCCATCTGCCAAATTTCATAATCGAAAAAGGCAGCTATTGCTAACATGATTCTGATGGACTTAAGCATCGCTACGGGTGAGAAGGTCTCATCGTAGTCAACTCCTTGAACTTATGAAAAACCCTTTGCCACAAGTCGAGCTTTATAGACGGTGACATTACCGTCTGCGTTCGTCTTCCTCTTAAAGATCCATTTGTTCTGAATGGCCTTTCGCCCTTCAGGTAATACTTCCAAAGCCCATACTTTGTTTTCATACATGGATCCCATCTCGGATTTCATGGCCTCTAGCCATTTGTTGGAATCCGGGCCCACCATCGCTTCTTCATAGCTCGTAGGTTCATCGTTGTCTAACAACATAACCTCCAAGACAGGATTACCGTACCACTCAGGGGCGGTACGAGTCCTTGTCGACCTACGAGGCTCAGTAGTAACTTGATCTGAAGTTTCATGATCATCATCATTAGCTTCCTATTCATTTGGCGTAGGCGCCGCAGAAACATCTTTCTGCGTCGTGCTACTCTCCAATTGAAGTGACGGTTCAACAACCTCATCAAGTTCTACCTTCATCCCACTCAATTCTTTCGAGAGAAACTCCTTCTCCAGAAAGGATCCATTATTGGCAACAAAGACTTTGCCTTTGGATCTAAGATAGAAGGTGTACCCAACAGTTTCCTTAGGGTATCCTATGAAGACGCATTTGTTCGCTTTGGGTTCGAGCTTATCAGGCTGAAGCCTTTTCACATAAGCGTCGCAGCCCCAAAGTTTAAGAAACGACAACTTAGGTTTCTTGCCAAACCATAATTCATATGGTGTCATCTCAACGGACTTAGATGGTGCCCTATTTAAAGTGAATGCAGCTGTCTCTAATGCATAACCCCGAAACGATAGTGGCAGATCAGTGAGAGACATCATAGATCGCACCATATCTAATAGAGTATGATTACGACACTCGGACACACTATTACGCTGTGGTGTTCCAGGTGGCGCAAGCTGTGAAACAATTCCACACTGTCTTAAATGTATGCCAAACTCATAACTCAGATATTCTCCACCACAATCAGATCATAGAAACTTTATCTTCTTGTTACGACGATTCTCTACTTCACTGTGAAATTGCTTGAACTTTTCAAACATTTCAGACTTGTGTTTCATTAATTAAATATACCCATATCTACTCAAATCATCAGTGAAGGTAAGAAAACAACGATATCCACCGCGTGCCTCAACACTCATCGGACCGCACACATCAGTATGTATGATTTCCAATAAGTCACTTGCCTGCTCTATTGTACCGGAGAATGGGGTTTTTGTCATCTTGCCCATGAGATTTTCGTCATCTTGCCCATGAGGCATGGTTCGCATGTATCAAGCGATTCAAAATTGAGTGATTCCAAAAGTCCATCAGCATGGAGTTTCTTCATGCGTTTTACACCAATATGACCTAAGTGGCAGTGCTACAAGAAAGTGGTACTATCATTATTAACTTTGCATCTTTTGGCATCAATGTTATGAATGTGTGTATCACTACTATCGAGATTCAACAAGAATAAACCATTCACATTGGGTGCATGACCATAAAAGATATTACTCATATAAATAGAACAACCATTATTCTCTGATTTAAATGAATAACCGTCTCGCAATAAACAAGATCCGGATATAATGGTCATGCTCAATGCATGCACCAAATAACAATTATTTAGGTTTAAAACTAATCCCAATGGAATTGAAGAGCGAGCGTGCCGATGGCGATCACATCAACCTTGGAATCATTTCCGACGTGCATCATCACTTCGTCCTTTGCCGGCCTTCGTCTATTCCGTAGTTCCTGCTTCGAGTTACAAATATGAGAAACCAAACCGGTATCAAATACCTAGGCACTACTACGAGAGCTAGTGAGCTACACATCAATAACATGTATATCAAATATACCTTTGTTGACGTTGCTAGCCTTCTTATCAGCCAGGTACTTGGGGCAATTCCGCTTCCAGTGGATAGTCCCCTTGCAGTAGAAGCACTCGGTCTCAGGCTTGGGTCCAGCCTTGGGTTTCTTCACGGGAGCAGCAACTTGCTTGCCACCCTTCTTGAAGTTTCCCTTATTTCCCTTGCCTTTCTTGAAACTGGTGGTTTTATTCACCATCAACACTTGATGCCCCTTTTTGATTTCTACTTCCGCGACTTTCAGCATCGCGAATAGCTCGAAGATTGACTTGTTCATCCCTTGCATATTATAGTTCATCACCAAGCCTTTGTAGCTAGGTGGCAGTGACTGGAGAACTCTGTCGGTGACCGTCTTAGGCGGAAGCTCAACTCCCAGCTGATTCAAGCGGTTGTAGACCCAGACATTCTGAGTATGTGCTCACTGACAGAACTATTCTCTTCCATCTTGCAGGCGAAGAATTTATCGGAGGTCTCATACCTCTCGATCCGGGCATTTGCTTGAAATACTAACTTCAACTCCTGGAACATCTCATATGCTCCATGGCGTTCAAAACGCTTTTGAAGTCCCGATTCTAAGACGCACAACATGGCGCACTAAACTATCGAGTAGTCATCAGCACGCGCCTGCCAGACGTTCACAACATCTGCAGACGGCACTTGAGGGGTCGGCGCATCAAGCGGTGCATCAAGGACATAAGCCTTTTGCGAAGCCATGAGGATAATCCTCAGATTACGGACCCAGTCCACATAGTTACTTCCATCATCTTTCAACTTAGCTTTCTCTAGGAACGCATTAAAATTCAGGGGAGCTACTGCGCGAGCCATTGATCTACAACATAATTTTGCAAAGACAACTTTAGACTATGTTCATGATAATGAGTTCAATTAATCATATTACTAAAGAACTCCCACTCAAATCAACATCCCTCAGGTTGTCTAAGTGTGACATGATCCAAATCCACCAACCCAAGTCCGATCATCACGTGAGATGAGGTGGTTTCAATGGTGAACATCTCCATGTTGATCATATCTACTATATGACTCATGTTCGACCTTTCGGTCTCGTGTGTTTCGAGGACATGTCTGTACATGCTAGGCTCGTCAAGTTTAACCCAAGTATTCCGAGTGTGTAAATCTGGCTTACACCCGTTGTATGCAAACGAAGAGTCTATCACACCCGATCATCACGAGGTGCTTCAAAATGACGATCCTTCGCAACGGTGCATACTCGGGGAGAGCACAATTTTATCTTGAAATTTTAGTGAGGGATCATCTTATAATGCTACCATCATCCTAAGAAAAATAAGATGCATAAAAGGATAAACACCACATGCAAATCATATAAGTGACATGATATTGCCATCATCATCTTCTGCTTTTGATCTCCATCTCCAAAGCACCGACATGATCTCCATCGTCACCGGCATGACACCATGATCTCCATCATCATGATCTCCATCATTGTGTCGTCATGTGGTTGTCGCACCAACTATTGCTAACTCATAACGATAAAGTAAAGCAAATGGCACAAATAAATTAAAGACAACCCTATGGCTCCTGCCGGTTGCCGTACTCATCGACATGCAAGTCGTGATAACTATACAAAACATGATCATCTCATACATCACATATATCGAATCACATCTTGGCCATATCACATCACAACATGCCCTGCAAAAACAAGTTAGACGTCCTCTACTTTGTTGTTGCAAGTTTACGTGGCTGCTATGGGCAACTAGTAAGAACCGTTCTTACCTACACAAAGCAACAACGGTGATAATCAAGTTACCTTTTAACCTTCTACAAGTACCGCCTCTGTCGAATCCGATTCAACTAAAGTGGGAGAGACAGACACCCGCCAGCCACCTTTATGCAACCAAGTTACATGTCAGTCGGTGGAACCGGTCTCTTGTGCGAGGACAAGTAAGATTGGTCCGGGCCGCTTCATCCCACACCGAATCAAGATAAGACTAAGGAGGTAAGCAATCTGAACATCAACACCCACAAACTCTTTTGTGTTCTACTCGTGCATATCATCTACGCATAAACCTGGCTCATGATGCCACTGATGGGGAACGTTGCATGGGAAACAATTTTTTTCCTATGAACACCCAAGATCTATCTATGGAGATGTATAGCTACGAGAGGGGAGTGAATCTACATACCCTTGTAGATCGCTAAGCGGGAAGCGTTAAGAAACACGGTTGATGTAGTCGTACATCTTTGCGATCCAATCACGATCCGTCCCGCTAGCGCCGAACGGATGGCACCTCCGCGTTCAGCACACGTACAACTCGATGACGTCTCCGCCTCCTCGATCCAGTGAGCGAGGGCGGAGTAGTAGATGAGTTCTCCGGCAGCACGACAGCGTGGTGGCGGTGGTGGTGTGATGTCTACTACACAACTTGTTCTTGTAGACTCTTGTTGGGCCTCCAAGCACAGAGTTTTGTAGGACAGTAGCAATTTTCCCTCAAGTAGATGACCTAAGGTTTATCAATCCGTGGGAGGTGTAGGATGAAGATGGTTTCTCTCAAACAACCCTGCAATTAAATAATAAAAAGTCTCTTGTGTCCCCAACACACCCAATACAATGGCAAATTGTATAAGTGCACTAGTTCGACGAAGAGATGGTGATACAAGTGCAATATAGATGGTAGATAAAGGTTTTGTAATCTGAAATATAAAAACAGCAAGGTAGCAAGTAACAAAAGTGAGCACAAACGGTATTGCAATGCTTGAAAACAAGGCCTAGGGTCCGTACTTTCGCTAGTGCAATCTCTCAACAATGCTAATATAATTGGATCACATAACCATCCCTCAATGTGCAATGAAGAATCACTCCAAATTTCTTATCTAGCGGAGAACATAAGAAGAAATTGTTTGTAGGGTACGAAACCACCTTAAAGTTATCCTTTCCGATCGATCTATCCAAGAGTTCGTACTAAAATAACACCAAGTTATCCTTTCCGATCGATCTATCTAAGAGTTCGTACTAGAATAACACCATATGATATGCATCAACCAACTCTAATGTCACCTAGATACTCCAATGTCACCACAAGTATCCATGAGTTAATTATACGATACGCATCAAAGAATTTCAGATTCATAATACTCAATCCAACACAAAGAACCTCAAAGAGTGCCCCAAGATTTCTATCGGAGAACAAGGCATGAAAACGTGCAATCAACCCCTATGCGTAGATCCCCAAGGTCACCGGAATCTGCAAGTTGACGCCATAACATATATCAAGTGAATCACTTGAATACCCCAATGTCACTACGGGTATCCGCATGCAAGACATACATCAAGTGCTCTCAAATCCATAAAAGTATTCAATCCGATAATAACAAAATCTCAAAAGGAAAACTCAATTCATCACAACAAGATAGAGAGGAGAAAACACCGTATGATCCAACTATATTAACAAAGCCCGCGATACATCAAGATCGTGACATCTTAAGAACACGAGAGAGAGAGATTGAACACATAGCTACTGGTACAAACTGTCAGCCCCGAGGGTGGATTACTCACACATTATCATGGTGAGAAATAGAGAGTTGTTGATGAAGAGGTGTAGCCCCAAAGAGAGGGAGGCGATGGCGGCCACGGCGCCGACGACGGGCGGCGGCGGTGGCGACGGGCGGCGGCCCCTTGCCCCCTTCTTCCTTGGTCTTGGTGCTGCAATGGAGGAGCCTCTCCCCTTCTTGGCGGCTGCCAAGGGAGAGGCAAATTCGTGGCTCTTGGTGGCTCTTTCGAAATTAGGGTTTTTTCTCCTTATATGTGCCTCTATGATGCTCTATGGCCCTCCGATGGATGGACCATTGATCCAATGGCTCTTGGGCACCTCTATAACCTTCCTAGGGACTCCTCACAGCCCTCATGAGTCCTCAAAATCGTGGCTTGGCCGAATACATCAGATATGGTAAGGGTTGGACTCAATCACGTCATCAATTCTCGTAATCCCGTAATCAGATATTTGCCTTCAGTAAAACGGGTCTACAGATAGCATCCAAACTCCGTTTTGGACGAATTTGGAGTCCAGAATTAATGAAATAAAATTCCCCACACTTTCCTAGTTCTAGAGTTTTCCATTTGACATCGTCTTCGAGGGTCAAACTGACGATCTCTAAAAACTGTTCGTGGACAGATTTCAGGAAAGTCAGAGTCCTCCAACAAGACTCCTTTTGCGTTTTTTCGACAATTTCTAATTAATTCCTGCACATCAAAGTGTGAAACAAGAACTTGTGCACTTTTGCAACCATTAATAGGTTAGTCCTAATAAATCATAAAACCATAGTAAAAACATAGGCAAATATGACATGAATACTTCATAAATTATCGATACGTTGGAGACGTTGGAGCATCCCCAAGTTTAATTCCTACTCGTCCTCAAGTAGGTAAATGATAAAGGAAATAATTTATGAAGTGTGAATGCTAGCATAGTGCATAAGTTTGATAAATGATAATTTCAACCACTTTTCCTAGCATCATAACATCAACTTTTCCTCATAATAAAGTAGCAACCAATTCGCATGTTATGGTTCAAACAATGAATTCTCTTGAAACTTAACAACCTATGTTCTTAGTAACCAAACAATTGCAATTCAACTTATTCTTAACAAAGTCTAAGTAAGAGCTCCACATACTCAATCATCATTTAGTCTTCTATGATTGTTAGTACTCAAAGCATATTTTTAAAACAAATGGCATCCATCGAACACATAGAAAGATAGAGGCTTAATGTTTCGCCTCCCAACTCATTTATCATATAGATAATTTTCAACAATAATAAGTCATGATCAAATATACTTGACTGGCCATATGTGCCTAGATCTTTCCCCACCGCATGATGCTTGCCAACTAATAGATTGAGGTTGGAATAAGAAGTTGACTCAACATGAAAGTAAATAGATTGTCTCTTCGCAGAGGGAAGCAGGGATTTGCATATGTGCCAGATCTCATTGTTTAAAAACGGAAATAAATATAATTTTGGGAGGTGCACCCTTCTGTCAACGTTACGACCAAGAGTTATCAATATCTTCCATGTTAAACACATTAGCGGCGGTTCCCAAGCGGTAAAAGTAAAGGTTTACTCCCCCTCAACCAACAAACACACTCCACGGCTAGCCGAATCTACGGGTACCGTTCATACCAACAACATTCCTAGGGGAGTTTTGTTTAATTATTTGCATTTTTTTGTTTTCGGGACTGGGAATCCCTATTACCGCCCCTCTCGTGCAAGGACGAGTGAATAAACACTCATCATGAGCATAACCCGCTTAACATGGATACTGACCGCCCCCCGTCGCTCCATGAGCGGTACATGCACACAAAATAGATGCTCATTTGAAATTTTAGAGGTGGCACATGCAAATTTACTTGAAACGGCAGGGTAATACTGCATATAGGTAGATATAGTGAACTCTCATGGCAAGAAACTGGGTTAAAGGGTTTTTGGATGCACAAGTAGTATCTCTACTTAGTACGATTTTTTGGCTAGCAAAAGATCCTAAGCAAACACCACATGTTGGAGGATCCATAACAATATAACTTCTATGCAAATATACACAACCATAAATCATTACGTTGTCTTCCTTGTCCAACTTCAACTAATTTGCTCAAATTTGAAAATAATTAATGGATATTCACAATCATAGAAGATGTCCAAGATAATATATTTGTATGTGAAAGTTCTCTTCCTTATACTAATCATCCACAAATTGCTTGTATGACCAATATTGTGATTGTTAAACTTCAATAGATTTTACTTTCTAAACCAAATGTGAACTTGCTACTAAGAATATAGCACATTGATAATTTCAGATTTATGATATTTCAGTCATTCACAATTTACTCTTAGGATATAAGTGAAGCACAAGAGTAAACATCAAACTACTCTCAAAAGATATAAGGGAAAATCAATGAGTAGTCAAACAATTAAGTAGCTATGTGAGGACTCTCTCTCAATAAAGATTTTCAGATCTGAGTATTTTATCCAAATAGCAAACTAAATAAAAATAGCACTCTAATAATAACACATATCATGTGGACAAATAAAAAATTTAGGCTCAACATAGGCTAACCGATATTTGTTGAAGAAGAGAGGTGGGATGCGTAACATCCCCAAGCATAGATGCTTGAGACTTCTTGAAATATTTACTTGGGGTGCCTTGGGCATCCCCAAGCTTGAGCTTTTGTATCTCGTTCAATCCTCTCATATCCCGGTTTCACCTAAGTCTCAAAAACTTCATCCACACAAAACTTGAAAATAACTCGTGAGATAGGTTAGTACACATAAGAATAAATCAACACTTCATGTACTGCCAAGACAAGTTGCATAATAATTTCCAAACATCATCTACTGTTTACTATCATTTCCACAATTTATATCTACCAATATAGGCTATGGAAACTATAGGATAAGTAGATAACAAAACTATGACAGCAATCTGTCCAAACAGAACAGTCTGTAGCAATTTATGAAACCAGTGTACTTATGTAACTAAAAAAATTATGAAAATTTAGGACAAGCTAAATAATTTATATTAAAACACTGTGTAAAAATTTCAGAAACTTTCCACGTTCCCGTAAAATATGAAAATTCAAACACTACAGAAAAAGTTTCTGTTTTTACACAACACACATCAAACATGCAATGCAAGCATCCTAAGGCAATTCTTGGAACTTTTTATTGAAAAACAAGATTATAAATAACACCTAACAGAAAATAACAAAATATAATGACGGTCTAAGCAAAGCACATATTATGTGATGAATAAAAATATAGCTCTAAGTAAGATATACCGATAATGTTGAAGACGAAAGAGGGGATGACTTTCGGGGCATCCCCAAGCTTAGGCGCTTGAGTCTTCCTTGGATATTACCTTGGGGGTGCCTTGGGCATCCCCAAGCTTAGGTTCTTGTCACTCCTTATTCTCCTTATATCGGTGTCTCACCCAAAACTTAAAAACTTCAATCACACAAAACTTAACGGAACTTCGTGAGAAGGGTTAGTGAAATAAGTAAAGATCATTCACTTAGGTACTGTCAAGACAAGATTCACAGTTGTTCCCACATGATACCTACTGTATTATATCATTCCCATAATTTATACCACTAAATATAAGCTATGGTAACACTAAAACAAGCAAACTATGCATGCAAAACAGAATCTGTCAAAAACAGAACAACCTGTGAAGATATGTAGTATAGCCAAACTTCCCTGTCTCTAAAAATTCTGAAACATTAGGAAAACCTGAAGAATTTGTATATCAACACTGTGTAAAATTTCCAGATCATTATCATTCTCCAGTAAAAAAATGAAAATTCCTGTACTGGAGTCAAAAGTTTCTGTTTTGGTTCAGCATCAATTCTAATCATCTTGTGAGTCATCCCAAAGGCTTTACTTGACACTTTATTAAAATAAAAGACACAAAACATGATTACTACTGTAGCTCATCATGTGAACACTCAAAAACAGAAAGGAAAAGTGTTGGGTTGTCTCCCAACAAGCGCTTTTCTTTAAAGCCTTTTAGCTAGGCATGATGATTTCAGTGATGCTCATATAAGAATAGTAGTTGAAACATGCAAAAGAGCATCATGAATCACATGGCGAGCACATTTAAGTCTAACCCACTTCCTATGCATTGGGATTTTGTGAGCAAATAATTTATGGGAGCAAGAATCAACTAGCATAGGAAAGCAAAACAAACATAACTTCAAAACTTTGAACACATAGGGAGGAAACTTGATATTATTGCAATTCCTACAAGCATATGTTCCTCTCTCATAATTTTTTTGAGTAGCATCATGAAGGAATTTCACAATATAACTATCACATAAATCATTCTTTTCATGATCTACAAGCATAGAAAATTTATCACTCTCCACACAAGCAAACTTCTCATACATAATAGTGGGAGCAAACTCAACAAAATAACCATCATGAGACACTTGATTGACATAACCTCTTTGAAAATAATGATGACAAGTTTCATGGTTACTAGCACACTTTATAGCATACATGTCATCACAATAATCATCATATATAGGAGGCATGCCATCATCATAATAAATTTGCTCATCAAAACTTGAGGGACTAAAAATATCATCTTCATCAAACATAGCATCCCCAAGCTTGTTGCTTTGCATATCACTAGGATCATGGATATTCAGAGAATTCATACTAGAAACATTGCAATCATGCTCATCATTCAAGGAATTTTCATTAAGTATTTTCATAAACCATTCCTCTACCAATTGAGCACAATTTTTCGAACCATCATTTTCACGAAAGAAATTAAAAAGACAAAACAATTGATGCAACCTAAACTCCATTTTTTATAGTTTTCTTTTATAGCCCAAACTAGTGATAAAACAAGAAACTAAAAGATTCAATTGCAAGATCTAAAGATATACCTTCAAGCACTCACCTCCCCGGCAACGGCGCGAGAAAAGATGGTGGTGCAATCTCAGCAGGGCTTCGCCAAGTGCTGCCACAGACGCGTCGGGAGAAGAAAACTGATCTAGAGAAAGAGGGAGGGCTGAGCCATGGCTTGTGGTGTGGCTGCCCTCCCTCTCCTCTCATATATATAGGGGGAGGGGAGGGGCCCGTCCGCCCTAGGGTTTCCCTTAGGGTTGGCGCGGCGGCGCCCTAGGGGCTTGTAGGATCGAAAGTATGTCTAGAGGAGGGGGTTGATTAGACTACTTGACCAAATAAAAATCTAACCTTTTCCCAATTTTAGTTGAGGGAAGATTTTAGCAATTGTAGCAAGTCAAATTCACCCTACACATGCAAGTCTAAGAGTATAGCAGCGGAATGTAAAGACATGCAAATGTAAGAGGTTAGGGATTGGAAGATCAAACGCAATTTGGAGTCGTGGAGATTTTTTCCCGTGGTTCCGATAGGTGGTGCTATCGTACGTCCATGTTTATGGAGACTTCAACCCACGGAGGGTAACGGTCGCGAGAGTCCACGGAGGGCTCCACCCACGAAGGGTCCACGAAATAGCAACCTCGTCTATTCCATGATGGCCTACGTCCACGGAGGACTAGCCTTACTCGGGGTAGATCTTCATGAAGTAGGCAATCTCCTTGCCCTTACAACTCTTGGTTCAACTCCACAATCATGAAGAAGGAGGCTCCCAAGCGACACCTAACCAATCTAGGAGGCACCACCCTCCAAAAGGTAATAGATGTGGCAGTATGATGAACTCCTTGCTCTTGTGCTTCAAAAGATAGTCTCCTCAACACTCAATCACTCTCTCACAGGTTTGGCATGGGTAGAAGAGATTGATTGGATGGAAAGGAACTTGGGGAGGCTATAAATCAAGATCCATATGGTTGGAGTGGATGATCTTGACCTCAACACAAGGGTAGGTGGTTCTCTCTCAGAAAATTGGATATGGCAAATGGTTGTGTGTTCTGAGTGCTTCTCTTTTGAGTGAATGGTGGTGGAGGGGTATATATAGGCTTCTCCAAAAATCCAACCATTACAACATTATTGCCCAACTCGGTGAAACCAAAGTAGAAAGTCGGTGGCACCGACTAGTTCAAAATGTGGCAACTTTGGCGTTTTCGGTGAGACCGATATATGAATCTCGGTGGTACCGATATGGGTGACCTAGGCAGTTACGAAATCTCGGTGAGACCGATTCCTCAAACTCGGTGGGACTGATTTAGAGAAATGGGCTAACAGAAAGTTGGTCCAACTTCTCGGTGGTACCGATTCTCTAAACTCGGTAGGACCGAATCTAGAAAATGGTTAACCACGAAGTTGGTCACTATTTTCGGTGGCACCGAATGAAAAGCTGGTAGTACCGAGATGCTAGGGTTTGGTTTGGCTTCTGTCTTGGATATACTCGGTGGATCTGAATGGGAATATTGGTGGCACCGAATTTTGACTTTAGGCTTTATACAGAGGATATGTGTGGGAAAGTGGGTGAGTATTTTTTGTGGCTACCTCTAAGCACTTGAGCAACCAGATCATCATATTTACCTCACCCCCTTTTAATATTATTGGTTTTCCTATGGACTCAAAGTGATTTCTCACAAAATATAAAATGTAGAGTCCTTGATCTTGAAGCATGGCCAATCCTATTCCTTCCTTTCCTTGGTAAGGTTCTCCACACAATCTTTTAGGCAATCCATCATTGAACTTTTTCCTGAGATACACTTAGTGGAAACATTAGTCCAATGAAATATATGTTGTTATTCATTACCAAAACCACCTAGGGAGAAGTTGTGCTTTCAATCTCCCCCTTTTTGGTAATTGATTACAACATATAGATCAAAGCTTCGATGAGAGATATAATCAATGAATAGCATCGTCGCTTTGAGAAGTATGTGATAAGCAAGAGCTCCCCCTAAATTTGTGCATTATTTTAAATTTGCGTTTGAATACAAATGCACAATTGATTAGGATCATGGGTCACTCTTCCATGTCACATACAACTTGGTGGTGCGCAAAAGTTTATATGAATGAATTTCATAGGCACATCACACCAAACAAGTGAATGATCATCACATAGATATCTCAAAGATAGCAAAGTAGTAGCATCACACACGAGTATATGATCAAACACCGGCAAAGTTTTAACCAAACGATAAACCAAATGTTTTTAAAAGTGCAGAGAGGAATCAAAATGCAACACTCTCTCTCTCGAAACCCTATGATCTATAACCTCTCCCCTTTGGCAACAAGTTACCAAAAAGTTCAAAGCTATAGAGCTACTCGTCGCTCTGGGCATGATCTCCTCCATGAGACGATGAATCTGCTCCGGTGGCTGTCGAAGGAGTCAAGAGAAGAGCATCCGCAAACGCTTCAGCTGAAGTCCTCTGAGGTGGTGGTGTAGACACTGGAGGTGCTGGAGGAGCTGATGGAGCTGCGGTAGGTGCTGATGAGGTAGGCCTCGTCTCTGGAGCTGGCATTGTAGGAGTCCTGGCTTGGGTCTTGAACTGTGTGCTGGTTCTGAGAGGTGGACTATCGTCATCACCGGAGGAATGTGGGCTAGGCACTGCATCCACTTCCATCTTAAGCTCATCCATAGTCTTTGTCAGCCCATCTACCATGTTGTTCATCATGGTGAACTTGTCTTCCACAATCCTCTCGAGGCTTTGTTGATTTAGCAATATGTTCTTGATATCCTTCTGCATGCTCTGAATGGTGCTGAAGAGTAGATCCATTTTCTCGCTCTTGGATCTCGGAACCTGAGCACTAGTGGCTCTAGCTGCCTCTGCCTCTACCTGTGCAGTAGATGAAGTGGGATAACTGGGATCCATCACCAAAACATTGTCCTCGAAGTCTAGCTGTAGTGGCATATGAGGACGATCAAGTGCATATACATTCTTATCCAACTTGGAGTTGATGAGCATCTGAATGTATGGTGCATATCCACAAGATCGTTTTTAGTCTGCAGCTGTCCTCTTGATTGTCTCTACAATCAAATCTGTTGGGGATACACATAATAGGTAGGCCCATGAAGGGTCGAAATATCATAGAAGCATGGGGTCCACACATGAGGTGGGTCCAGAGAAATACATACATACTATCCACTCGGACAAGTACGTTCCATCCACTCGGATGACAGTCAAGCACTCGGCCATATGTCTCACTCGGGTATGCAAAGACCAACAAGGCAGTCGAAGCATCATACTCATAGTGGAGGTTTCGTAGTGGGCTGACATCATGGCACTAATGCCCCACATTGTAACATACGAGGTGAGGGGGTGGCACACTCTATATAAGCCACCCCACCACATAGCTCAGGGCTGGCTTTTTCTTCTCCCTTGGCTCTCTCGCCATTAGTCTCAGGACTTAGCTCAGGCATGGAGATCCGTCTCCCCTCTCTCTTCTCAAATACACCATGTAACTCTGTGTTCATGATAGATAAGCAAAGCCTCTCTGGAGCACGAGACGTAGGGCTGTTATCTCCACCGTGAGAGGCCCGAACTCGCTAAAACCACCGTGTCACTCATTTGCACCTCGATAGATCATGCTCCTTTACACTACCCCTTTACACTACCCCTCTCTATTGTCGGAATCGTTCCCACGTCAGTTGGCACCCACCGTGGGGCATGGCGTCTATTGAGCCATGATGCACATGGTTTTTTCTTCAATCTTGGCATCCCAAGCTCTTTTGGATGATCACCCGAAGATCAACAAACATTGCTGAAAAT
The DNA here is from genome assembly GCA_039707655.1 of Elymus sibiricus. Classification (NCBI taxonomy): domain Eukaryota; kingdom Viridiplantae; phylum Streptophyta; class Magnoliopsida; order Poales; family Poaceae; genus Elymus; species Elymus sibiricus. The sequence continues at coordinate 346,568,607 of CM077669.1, read as the reverse complement.
ATTGGCCTCTGGTGTACCGGCCACTGCACCATTCGTACGAAGGGTCATCATCAACGACGACCGCGGGGATGGCTAGCCAAAATCCGGCGGGGTGTGGAGGCAGGAAGACGGCTGCTCCTTCACACACGTTGACCAGCGCCGCCCCGTCGTCATCGTCGGGCTTGTGTACGACGCCGCCCGGTCATCATCATCGGCCTTGTCTACGGCGATGCCGTCGAGTCTGCATGCACAAACACCAACGCCGTCGCCCCGTCGTCGTCTTCGGCGTCCTCTACAGCGATGCCAACTGCACCTCCACGCGCGGCCGCCGTCGTCGTCCACCCCGTCGATGTCACCGACCTCGGCATAGCCGACTGCACCTTGTCTGCGTTGTCATCGTCGAGTCCCCACGCACGACCGGCGATGCCGTTCGCCTCATCATCGACTCCTGCCTCATGATCTCGGCTGCTCGGCAGCTACCTCCGTGCTGGAGGCGCGGGCCCGGAGCCGGCACAAGCGCGTAGCGCTCCTTCCTCCGGCGCCGCTCGCCAGCAACGGTCTCCGTGACCGAGGTGCGCTGCGACGACGACCTACGAGTCAGCTCACCAGTGCTCCCGGGCCACTGGCCAATTTGGTCTAGCATCCATCTCATTGATTCATTGCATGCAAGGAAGTAACGGAACGACGTGGGCTGCATAACTCTTCCGAGGAGTTAATTGGCCGCCTCATTAAGCAGGCAGTTAGTGGGGATTTACAGTCCCGGTTACTTAATTATGGCAGCCAAAGCGCGATGTTTTCACTACTAGCGATATTTCTGCACTATTTCTGCACCTGGTTAATTGGTGCATGCATACATGCATGCATGTATAACCCGTCAGCATTTAATCGTGGCTTTACTTGCAAACTCGCAGGGTCACTCGTTGGATCTTTGCAACGGAAGCAAGTAAGACACAACATGGGAGAATCCTTTCAGATGCATTGTTCTCTCGGACAGCTTCACGCACTCGGTGGCCCGTCCACCCGGGGACGACTGGCTGACGCGTCGCGGGCACCGGCGGCTCGATGACGGCTCCTATAGGACAATACCTCCTTCCACCATCAACTGCACAAGCACCTTCCTCCCGAACGCCCCGCGCGTCGCCACTCGACGAGGCACATCTTCATCACCCGGCCGCCCCGCGCGTCGTCATTCTGTTGGACGCTCCATCGTCACTTGGCCGCCTCGCGCGCTGTCACCCTGCTGGACGCTCCATCGTCACTCGGTCGCCCCGCGCGCCGTCATGCTGCTGAACGCTCCATCGTCACTCGGCCGCCCCGCGTGTCGTCACGCTGCTGGACGCTCCACCGTCACTCGGCCGCCCCGCGCGCCGTCACGCTACTGGACGCTCCTTCGTCACTCGGCCGCCCCGCGCGCCGCCATGCTGCTGGACGCTCCGTCGTCACTCGGCCGCCCCGCGCGCCGCCATGCTGCTGGACGCTCCTTCGTCACTCGGCCGCCCCGCGCGCCGTCACGCTGCTGGACGCTCCTTCGTCACTCGGCTGCCCCGCGCGCCGTCACGCTGTTGGACGCTCCTTCGTTACTCGGCCGCCCCGCTCGCCGTCACGCTGCTGGACGCTCCACCGTCGCTCGGCCGCCCCGCACGCCGTCACACTGCTGGACACTCCTTCGTCACTCGGCCGCTCCGCTCGCTGTCACCCTGCTGGACGCTCCTTCGTCAGTCGGCCGCCCCGCGTACCGTCACCCTGCTGGACGCTCCACCGTCACTCGGCCTCCCCGCGCGCTGTCACGCTGCTGGACGCTCCTTCGTCACTCGGTTGCCCCGCACGCCGTCACCCTGCTGGACGCTCCATCGTCACTCGGCCGCCCCGCGCGCCGTCACGCTGCTGGACGCTCCTTCGTCACTCGGCCGCCCCGCGCGCCGTCACCCTGCTGGATGCTCCATCGTCGCTCGGCCGCCCCCCGCGCTGTCACCCTGCTGGACGCTCCATCGTCACTTGGCCACCACGCGCGCCGTCAGACAGCTAAGTCATTCTTCACACGCTGCATTCAATTAAATAGTATTTCCGCATTACCGAGTGTCAAGTAAGTCGCACATGACAGAGGCCACGCCACCGAGTGTACCTCTGCGCTCGGTTGTTTATTTTTATGTCGGAACACTTCACTTCCGCTTCTTTTGGGTTTAGTACTCAAACGAGTTCAGTCGGATCCTTCACTTCCACAAGTACAGTCGGATCCTTCACTCTTTTAGACTCTTGCTAGTTCCGAACCAGCAAGCACCTGGCACACCCATCGGGTGCCTATGGGTGTTAGTTACACGAATCATTTCAGCAAACATCAGATTACTTCGAGAAATTTTTATGTTGGCTTGTGCTATTTTTCACACACAGGTTACATGATCACTGGATGCCTCTGTGCGCCATTCTCGACGACATGCTCGACTCGGCCGCTCCGCGCGCCGTCACTTGATCGGACGCCTCCTCGACGAGATGCTGGACTTGGCCGCCCCGTGCGTCGCCACTCAGTGAGACGTGTCTACCTCACTCTGATGTCTCGCGCATCGCCACTGTACTGGACGCGTCTACATCACTTGGTCACCCCGCGCATCGCCACTCAGCCAGACGCGTCTACTTCCCTCAGACGCCCAACGCGTCGCCACTCCGTGAGGCACGTCTTCATCGCTCGGCCGCCCCTCGCGTCGCCGCTCAGCTGGACGCGTCTGTTGGAAATATTCCCTAGAGGCCATAATAAAGTGGTTATTATTATATTTCCTTGTTCATTATAATCGTTTATTATCCATGCTATAATTGTATTGATTGGAAACACTAATACATGTGTGGATACATAGACAACACTGTGTCCCTAGTATGCCTCTAGTAGACTAGCTCGTTGATCAAATATGGTCAAGGTTTCCTAGCCACAGACATGAGATGTCATTTGATAACGGGATCACATCATTAGGAGAATGATGTGATGGACAAGACCCAAACTATGAACGAAGCATATGATCATGTCAGTTTATTGCTATTGTTTTCTGCATGTCAAGTATCTGTTCCTATGACCATGAGATCATGCAACTCACTGACACTGGAGGAATACCTTGTGTGTATCAAACGTCACAATGTAACTGGGTGACTATAAAGATGCTCTACAGGTATCTCCGAAGGTGTCTGTTGAGCTGGCATGGATTGAGACTGGGATTTGTTACTCCGTATGACGGAGAGGTATCTCAGGGCCCACTCGGTAATACAACATCACAATAAGCCTTGCAAGCAATGTGACTAAGTGTTAGCCACGGGATCTTGTATTACGGAATGAGTAAAGAGACTTGCCGGTAACGAGATTGAACTAGGTATAGAGATACCGACGATCGAATCTCGGGCAAGTAACATACCGAAGAACAAAGGGAACATCATACGGGATTAAGTGAATCCTTGACATAGAGGTTCAACCGATAAAGATCTTCGTAGAATATGTAGGAACTAATATGGGCATCCAGGTCCTGCTATTGGTTATTGACCGTAGAGGTGTCTCGGTCATGTCTACATAGTTCTCGAACCCGCAGGGTCTGCACACTTAAGGTTAGGTGACGTTTCGGTATAGTAGAGTTATGTATGTTGGTGACCGAAGGTTGTTCAGAGTCCCGGATGAGATCCCGGACATCATGAGGAGCTCCGGAATGGTCCGGAGGTAAATATTGATATATAGGAAAGTGGTGTTTGAACTCCGGAAAAGTTTCGGGCATTTCCGGCAGTGTACCGGGAGTGACGAATGGGTTCCGGGGGTCCACCAAGTGGGGCCACCACACCCAAGTGGGTCACATGGGCTTTAGGGTGGCGCACCAGCCCCTAGTGGGCTGGGCGGCCGGCCCAAGAAGGCCTATGCGGCTGGACTTGTGGGTAAAGGAAAGTCCAAGTGGGGAAGGGAAGGAGTCCTACTAGGAGTAGGATTGGAGGTGGACTCCTCCACCTCCTCCTCCTTCGGCCAACTCCTAGGGGCAACCCTAGGGGCGCCGGCCCCTCCCCTCCCTCCTATATATACTAGAGGGAGAGAGGGCCAAAGCACTTCAACCCAAAAAGGCCACGGTGCAGCCCTCTCTCCCGATAGATCGATTCCTCTAGTTTTCAGCAGTGCTTAGGCGAAGCCCTGCTGGAATAGTTCCACCACCACCGCCGCCGCGCCGTCGCGCTGCCGGAGAACTCTTCTACCTCTCCGCTCCCTCTTGCTGGATCAAGAAGGCGGAGATCGTCATCGAGCTGTACGTGTGCTGAACGCGGAGGTGCCGTTCGTTCGGTGCTAGATCGTGATTGGATCGCGGGACGGCTTGCGATTTGGATCGCGAAGACGTTTGACTACATCAACCGCGTTTCTTAACGCATCCCGCTTAGCGATCTACAAGGGTATGTAGATCCACTCTCCCTCTTGTAGATGCTCATCACCATGGATAGATCTTGCGTGTGCGTAGGAAATTTTTTGTTTCCCATGCAACGTTCCCCAACAGTGGTATCAGAGCTAGGTCTATGTGTAGATGAGATCACGAGTAGAACACAAATGAGTTTGTGGGCGTTGATGCTCAGATTGCTTCCTCCCTTGGTCTTTTCTTGATTCAGCGGTACTGTGGATGAAGCGGCCCGGACCAACATTACTCGTACGCTTACGAGAGACCGGTTCCATCAACTGACATGTAACTTTGTTGCATAAAGATGGCTGGCGGGTGTCTGTTTCTCCCACTTTAGTTGGATCGGATTCGACAAAGGCGGTCCTTGAGAAGGTTGAATAGCAATTTGTGTATCACCATTGTGGTTTTTGCGTAGGTAAGAATTGTTCTTGCTAGATACCCGTAGCAGCCACGTAAAACATGCAACAACAATTAGAGGACGTCTAACTTGTTTTTGCAGGGTATGTTGTGATGTGATATGGCCAATTACATGATGAGATATATGTGATGTATGAGATGATCATGTATTGTATAGAATATCACGACTTGCATGTCGATGAGTACGGCAACCGGCAGGAGCCATAGGGTTGTCTTTAATTTATTTTCGCCGTTTTGCATTACTTTATCGCTATGAGTTAGCAATAGTCGTAGAAGCAACAGTGACAACCTCATGGTGACACATTGATGGAGATCAAGATGATGGAGATCATGGTGTCATGCCAGTGACGATGGAGATCATGCTGGTGCTTTGGAGATGGAGATCAAAAGCACAAGTTCATGGCCATATCATGTCACTTATGATTTGCATGTGATGTTAATCCTTTTATGCATCTTATTTTGCTTAGGACGACGGTAGCATTATAAGGTGATCCCTCACTTAAATTTCAAGATAAAATTGTGTTCTCCCCGAGTGTGCACCGTTGCGAAAGTTCGTCGTTTCGAGACACCACGTGATGATCGGGTGTGATAGACTCTACGTTCACATACAACGGGTGCAAGCCAGTGTTGCACGTGCGGAACACTCGGGTTAAACTTGACGAGCCTAGCATGTACAGACATGGCCTCGGAACACAAGAGACCGAAAGGTCGAACATGAGTCATATAGCAGATATGATCAACATGGAGATGTTCACCATTGAAACCACCTCAACTCATGTGATGATCGGACTTGACTTGGTGAATTTGGATCATGTGACACTCGAATGACCAGAGGGATGTCAATTTGAGTTGGAGTTTTTTAAGTAATATGATTAACTAAACTCATTATATTGAACAATAGTCTAAGTTGTTTTTGCAAAATTTATGTTGTAGATGGCTCGCGCAGTAGCACCCCTGAATTTTAATGCGTTCCTAGAGAAAGCTAAGTTGAAAGATGATGTAAGTAACTTTGTGGACTGGGCCCGTAATCTAAGGATTATCCTGACGGCTTCCCAAAAGGCTTATGTCCTTGATGCACCGCTTGGTGATCCACCCGCTCCAGTAGAGTCTCCAGACGTTGCGAACGCCTGGCAGGCTCGTTCTGATGATTACTCAATGGTTCAATGTGCAATGTTGTATGGCTTAGAACCGGGACTTCAAAGACATTTTGAACGTCATGGAGCATATGATATGTTCCTAGAGTTGAAGTTTATCTTTCAGAAGAATGCCCGGATCGAGAGGTATGAGACCTCCAATAAGTTCTATGCCTGCAAGATGGAGGAGAACGGGTCTGTCAGTGAACACATACTCAAAATGTCTGGGTATTCCACCCGTCTGGCTGAATTGGGGATGCCCCTTCCAGTAGAGGCGATCACTGACAGAGTTCTTCAATCATTGCCACCTAGCTACAAGAGCTTCATGTTGAACTATAACATGCACGGGATGAACAAGTCAGTCGCCGAGCTGTTTGCGATGTTGAAAGTCGCTGAGTCTGAAATTCAGAAGGAGCATCAAGTGTTGATGGTCAATAAAACCACTAGTTTCAAGAAGAATGGTAAGGATAAGAAGGGTAACTCCAAGAAGAGTGGCAAAGCAGTTGCCCCTCTCGTGAAGAAACCCAAAGCTGGACCCAAGCCAGAAACTGAGTGCTTTCATTGCAAGGGAACTGGTCACTGGAAGCGGAACTGCCCCAAGTATCTGGCTGACAAGAAGGCGGCCAACACCAAACAAGGTATATATGATATACATGTTATTGATGTGTACCTTACCAGCTCTCGTTGTAGTGGCTGGGTATTTGATACCGGTGCGGTTGCTCACATTTGCAACTCAAAACAGGAACTGCGGAATAGACGGAGGCTGGCAAAGGACGAAGTGACGATGCGCGTGGGAAATGGTTCCAAGGTTGATGTGATCGCCGTCGGCACGCTCGCTCTTCGATTACCATCGGGATTAGTGATGAACCTGAATAATTGTTATTTAGTGCCTGCGTTAAGCATGAACATTATATCTGGATCTTGTTTATTGCGAGACGGTTACTCATTTAAATCAGAGAATAATGGTTGTTCTATTTATATGAGTAATATCTTTTATGGTCATGCACCCAATGTGAGGGGTTTATTCTTATTGAATCTCGATAGTGATGATACACATGTTCATAACATTGATGCCAAAAGATGTAGAATTGATAATGATAATACCACTTTCTTGTGGCACTGCCGTTTAGGTCATATTGGTGTAAAACGCATGAAGAAGCTCCATGCTGATGGACTTTTGGAGTCACTTGATTTTGAATCACTTGACACATGTGAACCATGCCTCATGGGCAAGATGACTAAAACCCCGTTCTCTGGAACAATGGAACGGGCAAGTGACTTGTTGGAAATCATACATACTGATGTGTGCGGTCCGATGAGCATTGAGGCGCGCGGTGGTTATCGTTACTTTCTCACCTTCATTGATGACTTAAGTAGATATGGGTATATTTACTTAATGAAACACAAGTCTGAAACGTTTGAAAAGTTCAAGCAATTTCAGAGTGAAGTTGAGAATCATCGTAACAAGAAGATTAAATTCCTACAATCTGATCGAGGAGGAGAATATCTGAGTTATGAGTTTGGCAGTCACTTAAGACAGTGTGGAATTGTTTCACAGTTGACACCGACTGGAACACCACAGCGTAATGGTGTGTCCGAACGTTGTAATCGAACCTTATTGGATATGGTGCGATCTATGATGTCTCTTGCCGATTTGCCACTATCGTTTTGGGGTTATGCATTAGAGACAACTGCATTCACTTTAAATAGGGCACCATCGAAATCCGTTGAGACGACACCATATGAACCGTGGTTTGGCAAGAAGCCAAAGTTGTCGTTTCTTAAAGTTTGGGGATGTAATGCTTATGTCAAAAAGCTTCAGCCTGAAAAGCTGGAACCCAAAGCGGAGAAATGCGTCTTCATAGGATACCCAAAAGAGACAGTTGGGTATACCTTCTATCTCAGATCCGAAGGCAAAGTGTTTGTCGCTAAAAACGGAACATTTCTTGAGAAAGAGTTTCTCTCGAAAGAATTGAGTGGGAGGAAGATAGAACTTGATGAGGTTGTTGAACCTTTACTTCAACCAGAGAGTAGCCCAGCGCAGGAAGATGTTTCTGTAGAGCCTACATCAGTTGAAGAGGAAGTTTATGATGATGATCATGAAGCTTCGGATCAAGTTGCTATCGAACCTCGTAGGTCAACAAGGACGCGTACTGCTCTTGAGTGGTACGGCAACCCTGTCTTAGAGGTCATGTTGTTGGACAACGATGAACCTACAAGCTATGGAGAAGCGATGATGGGCCCGAATTCTGAGAAATGGTTAGAAGCCATGAAATCCGAGATGGGATCCATGTATGAAAACAAAGTATGGGCTTTGGAAGTATTACCTGAAGGGCGAAAGGCCATTCAGAACAAATGGATCTTTAAGAGGAAGACGGACGCAGACGGTAATGTCACCGTCTATAAAGCTCGACTTGTGGCAAAGGGTTTTTCACAAGTTCAAGGAGTTGACTACGATGAGACCTTCTCACCCGTAGCGATGCTTAAGTCCGTCAGAATCATGTTAGCAATAGCTGCCTTTTTCGATTATGAAATTTGGCAGATGGATGTCAAAACAGCGTTCCTTAACGGTTTCCTTAAGGAAGAGTTGTATATGATGCAACCAGAAGGTTTTGTCGATCTAGAGAATGCTGACAAAGTTTGCAAACTCCAGCGATCCATTTATGGACTGGTGCAAGCATCTCGGAGTTGGAATCTTCGCTTTGATGAGGTGATCAAAGCGTTCAGGTTTATACAAGTTTACGGAGAAGCTTGTATTTACAAGAAAGTTAGTGGGAGCTCTATAGCGTTTCTAATATTATATGTGGATGACATATTGCTGATTGGAAACAATATAGAAATGTTGGAAAGCGTGAAGGAATATTTGAACAAGAGTTTTTCAATGAAGGACCTAGGAGAAGCTGCTTTCATATTAGGCATCAAGATCTATAGAGATAGATCGAGATGCTTAATAGGACTTTCACAGAGCACATACCTTGACAAAGTTTTGAAGAAGTTCAAAATGGATCAGTCCAAGAAGGGGTTCTTGCCTGTATTGCAAGGTGTGAAGTTGAGTAAGACTCAATGCCCAATGACTGCAGAAGATAGAGAAAAGATGAGTGTCGTACCCTATGCTTCAGCCATAGGCTCTATCATGTATGCAATGCTGTGCACAAGACCCGATGTCAGCCTTGCCATAAGTATGGCCGGAAGGTTTCAAAGTGATCCAGGAATGGAACACTAGACGGCGGTCAAGAATATCCTAAAGTACCTGAAAAGGACTAAGGACATGTTTCTCGTTTATGGAGGTGATCAAGAGCTCGTCGTAAAGGGTTACGTCGATGCAAGCTTTGACACTGATTCGGATGACTCTAAGTCTCAAACCGGATACGTATTTATTCTCAATGGGGGTGCGGTAAGCTGGTGCAGTTCCAAGCAGAGCGTGGTAGCTGATTCTACATGCAAAGCGGAGTACATCGCTGCCTCGGAGGCGGCGAAGGAAGGTGTCTGGATGAAGGAGTTCATGACAGATCTTGGAGTAGTGCCTAGTGCACTAAACCCAATGACTCTGTTCTGTGACAACACTGGTGCCATTGCTCTAGCCACGGAACCAAGGTTTCACAAGAGGACCAGACACATAAAGCGATGTTTCAATTCCATCCGCGATTACATTAAGGAGGAGGACATAAATATTTGCAAAGTACACACGGATCTGAATGTGGCAGATCCGATGACTAAACCTCTTCCAAGAGCTAAACATGATCAACACCAGAACTGTATGGGTGTTAGATTCATTACAATGTAAATCACATAGTGATGTGAACTAGATTATTGACTCTAGTGCAAGTGGGAGACTGTTGGAAATATGCCCTAGAGGAAATAATAAAGTGGTTATTATTATATTTCCTTGTTCATTATAATCGTTTATTATCCATGCTATAATTGTATTGATTGGAAACACTAATACATGTGTGGATACATAGACAACACTGTGTCCCTAGTTTGCCTCTAGTAGACTAGCTCGTTGATCAAAGATGGTCAAGGTTTCCTAGCCATAGACATGAGATGTCATTTGATAACGGGATCACATCATTAGGAGAATGATGTGATGGACAAGACCCAAACTATGAACGTAGCATATGATCGTGTCAGTTTATTGCTATTGTTTTCTGCATGTCAAGTATCTGTTCCTATGACCAAGAGATCATGCAACTCACTGACACCGGAGGAATACCTTGTGTGTATCAAATGTCACAACGTAACTGGGTGACTATAAAGATGCTCTACAGGTATCTCCAAAGGTGTCTGTTGAGCTGGCATGGATCGAGATTGGGATTTGTTACTCAGTATGACGGAGAGGTATCTCAGGGCCCACTCGGTAATACAACATCACAATAAGCCTTGCAAGCAATGTGACTAAGTGTTAGCCACGGGATCTTGTATTATGGAACGAGTAAAGAGACTTGCCGGTAACGAGATTGAACTAGGTATAGAGATACCGACGATCGAATCTCGGGCAAGTAACATACCGAAGAACAAAGGGAACATCATACGGGATTAACCGAATCCTTGACATAGAGGTTCAACCGATAAAGATCTTCGTAGAATATGTAGGAACCAATATGGGCATCCAGGTCCCGCTATTGGTTATTGACCGTAGAGGTGTCTCGGTCATGTCTACATAGTTCTCGAACCCGCAGGGTCTGCACACTTAAGGTTAGGTGACGTTTCGGTATTGTAGAGTTATGTATGTTGGTGACCGAAGGTTGTTCGGAGTCCCGGATGAGCTCCCGGACATCATGAGGAGCTCCGGAATGGTCCGGAGGTAAAGATTGATATATAGGAAAGTGGTGTTTGAACTCCGGAAAAGTTTCGGGCATTTCCGGCAGTGTACCGGGAGTGACGAATGGGTTCCGGGGGTCCACCAAGTCGGGCCACCACACCCCAAGTGGATCACATGGGCTTTAGGGTGGCGCACCAGCCCCTGGTGGGCTGGGCGGCCGGCCCAAGAAGGCCTATGCGGCTGGACTTGTGGGAAAAGGAAAGTCCAAGTGGGGAAGGGAAGGAGTCCTACTAGGAATAGGATTGGAGGTGGACTCCTCCACCTCCACCTCTTTCGGCCGACTCCTAGGGGCAACCCTAGGGGCGCCGGCCCCTCCCCTCCCTCCTATATATACTAGAGGGAGAGAGGGCCAAAGCACTTCAACCCAAAAAGGCCACGGTGCAGCCCTCTCTCCCGATAGATCGATTCCTCTAGTTTTCAGCAGTGCTTAGGCGAAGCCCTGCTGGAATAGTTCCACCACCACCTCCGCCGCGCCGTCGCGCTGCCGGAGAACTCTTCTACCTCTCCGCTCCCGCTTGCTGGATCAAGAAGGCGGAGATCGTCATCGAGCTGTACGTGTGCTGAACACGGAGGTGCCGTCCGTTCGGCGCTAGATCGTGATTGGATCGCGGGACGGCTTGCGATTTGGATCGCGAAGACGTTCGAATACATCAACCGCGTTTCTTAACGCTTCCCGCTTAGCGATCTACAAGGGTATGTAGATCCAGTCTCCCTCTCGTAGATGCTCATCACCATGGATAGATCATGCGTGTGCATAGGAAATTTTTTGTTTCCCATTCAACGTTCCCCAACAACGTCTACTTCACTCGGCCGCCCCGCGCGACGCCGCTCAGCCGGACACGTCTACTTCACTCGGACGCCCTGCACGTCGCCGCTCAGCTGGACGCGTCTACTTCACTCGGACTCCCAACGTGTCGCCACTCCATGAGGCACATCTTCATCACCCGTCCGCCCCGCGCGCCATCGCTCAGCCGGTCACATCTACAACATAACCCCCAGTGGGTGAACGACTTAGCTGCGAACCTGATTTCGCCTAAGTTAAAAACTACTCCGAGTCCGGACATCCTCCACACTCGGGGACTTAGTTGCTACCCCGTATCGCCTAAGTTAAAAACCACTCCGAGTGAGGACATCATCCACACTCTGGGGCTTATCTGCGATTCCGTATCACCTAAGTTAAAAACTAACCTGAGTGAGGACATCATCCACACTCGGGGGCTTTGCTGCGACTCCGTATCGCCTAAGTTAAAAACCACCCCGAGTGAGGACATCATCCACACTCGGACGCTTAGCTGCGATTCTGTATCGCCTAAGTTAAAAACTAACCTGAGTGAGGACATCATCCACACTCGGGGGCTTAGCTGCGACTCCGTATCGCCTAAGTTAAAAACTGCTCTGAGTGAGGACATCATCCACACTCGGGGGCTTAGCTGCGACTCCGTATCACCTAAGTTTAAAACTGCTCCAAGTGAGGACATCAGCCACACTCGGGGGCTTAGCTGCGACTCCGTATCGCCTAAGTTAAAAACCACTCCGAGTGAGGACATCAGCCACACTCGGGGGCTTAGCTGCGACTCCGTATCGCCTAAGGTAAAAACCACTCCGAGTGAGGACATCATCCACACTCGGGGGCTTAGCTACGATTCCATATCGCCTAAGTTTAAAACTGCTCCGAGTGAGGACATCAGCCACACTCGGGGGCTTAGCTGCGACTCCGTATCGCCTAAGTTAAAAACCACTCCGAGTGAGGACATCAACCACACTCGGGGGCTTAGCTGCGACCCTGTATCGCCTAAGTTAAAAACCACTCCGAGTGAGGACATCATCCACACTCAGGGGCTTAGCTACGATTCCGTATTGCCTAAGTTAAAACTGCTCCGAGTGAGGACATCAGCCACACTCGGGGGCTTAGCTGCGACTCCGTATCGCCTAAGTTAAAATCCACTCCGAGTGAGGACATCAGCCACACTCGGGGGCTTAGCTGCGACTCCGTATCGCTTAAGTTAAAAACCACACGGAGTGAGGACATCATCCACACTCGGGGGCTTAGCTGCGATTCCGTATCGCCTAAGTTAAAAACTAACCCGAGTGAGGACATCATCCACACTCGGGGGCTTAGCTGCGATTCCGTATCGCCTAAGTTAAAAATTAACCCGAGTGAGGACATCGTTCACACTCGGGGGCTTAGCTGCGACTCCGTATTGCCTAAGTTAAAAACTACTCCAAGTGAGGACATCATCCACACTCGAGGGCTTAGCTGCGACCCCGTATCGCCTAAGTTAAAAACTACTCCGAGTGAGGACATCATCCACACTCGAGGACTTACCTGCGACCCCGTAATCGCCTAAGTTAAAAACTACTCCGAGTGAGGACATCATCCACACTCGGGGGCTTAGCTGCGACCCGTATCACCGAAGTTAAAAACAACTCCGAGTGAGGACATCATCCACACTCAGGGGCTTAGCTGCGGTCCAGCAATCGCCTAAGCTAAAAAATACACCGAGTGCGGACATCATCTGCACTAGGGGACTCAGCCTTGATCCAGAAATCATATAAGGCAGACTCAACAAGCATTCAGCATTCCAAGCACACGAAGATTTGCCTGACTCACCCAGTTCCAGGCTAAATTTATTTACCGTGCCCGGCGCACACAGATCTGTCCGATTGATTCAGCTCTAGATTGCAGAAATTTACTATGCCAAGCGCATGAGAGTTCACCTGTTTAGTTCAGTTCCACACTAGAAGACTTAAACCCTCTGCCAGACTCATCTAGTCCGACAGAGGCTCGGGGACTACACCCAGTGGGTGCACTCAGTTTGCCCCCCACAGGAAGAGAAATACAAAAAAGGAACATTCTGCTTGGTCAGGTCCGGCAACAACATTCAAGTTCAACAAACTCTACAGACTCCAACCGACTACCAGCAATCAGTCAGAGTCTCAGGGGCTACTGTTGGGGATACACATAATAGGTAGGCCCATGAAGGGTCGAAATATCATAGAAGCATGGGGTCCACACATGAGGTGGGTCCAGACAAATACAGACATAATATCCACTCGGACAAGTACGTTCCATCCACTCAGATGACAGTCAACCACTCGGCCATATGTCTCACTCGGGTATGCGAAGACCAACAAGGCAGTCGAAGCATCATACTCATAGTGGAGGTTTCATAGTGGGTTGACATCATGGCACTAATGCCCCACATTGTAACATACGAGGTGAGGGGGTGGCGCACTCTATATAAGCCACCCCCACCACATAGCTCAGGGCCGACTTTTTCTTCTCCCTTGGCTCTCTCGCCATTAGTCTCAGGACTTAGCTCAAGCATGGAGATCTGTCTCCTCTCTCTCTTCTCAAATACACCATGTAACTCTGTGTTCATGACAGATAAGCAAAGCCTCTCCGGGGCACGAGACATAGGGCTGTTATCTCCACCGTGAGAGGCCCGAACTCGCTAAAACCACCGTGTCACCCATTTGCATCTCGATAGATCATGCTCCTTTACCCTACCCCTCTCTATTGTCGGAATCGTTCCCACGACAAAATCCATCACCCTAATCCTGGTGTGGGTGTCTATGTGGTGCAGCATGTTGATGGAATACCCTCTAATCATTTTGTCATCTCCAGACTTGGGCATCAAAGTGTACCTCAAGATAGTGTTTGTAGTGGGTAATCCTGCTTGCAGGTGATAGACAAAGCCAAGCTTATGTGAATGCACATGAGCAGCTGGGATCTCCTTGTACATATTTTCCATAGAGTTATGACTCATCTTGGCTTTAGCATACACATCCAGATCTCCTTCTTCTACCTGTGGGGCTCCTAAGATGGTAGCCCACTCATCAATAGTGGATTGGTACCGGACTCCCTCAGTCATCCACATAATCCTGCCATCTGGGTAGAAGTGAGCAGTAGAGTAGAACTCCATGATCATCTCATCATTCCAAGCAGAAAACTCTCTCCAAACAAAGTTTGCAATATCAATGCACTTGAAGTTGTCTTGCACACTTGGAAAGTAATCTTCATTCTCCTTGATATATGCCCAGTCAACATATCTCCTATCACTGACTGCTGGGCTCTTGTCCAATAGGACAGTCTCATAAAAATCCTGCTGTTCTTTGGTGTAGAATCTGTCATCTTCAACAGTCTTCCTTCTGGAGGCATAAGGATCATTTGCCCTCCACAATCTCAGACCTGCATCCTTCCTCTTCTTCATGTCTTCAGCTACTGGGTGTGTATCATTATGCAATGGCAAGTGTTGTCTTAGCTTCCTCAGCACTGACAGATCATCTTCTTCTTCCATGGTTGAAGATCTCTTGTTCTTAGCAGCAAGAGGAATATCCTGATAACCCACAAGTATAGGGGATCGCAACAGTTTTCGAGGGTAGAGTATTCAACCCAAATTTACAGATTCGACACAAGGGGAGCCAAAGAATATTTGCAAGTATTAGCAGTTGAGTTGTCAATTCAACCAGACCTGGAGACTAAATATCTACAGTAGAGTGATCAGTAGCACAGTAATATGATAGTTTTGATAGCAGTAGTAACAGTAACAGTAACGGTAATAGTGATAGCAATGATTTCGTAGCAAGTGTAATAGTAGGAGTAGCAATAGTAACTTAGCAAGAACAATATGTGGAAAACTCGTAGGCATTGGATCGGTGAATTCGTTGGATGATATTCATCATATAATAGTCATAACCTAGGGCGACACAGAACTAGCTCCTGTTCATAAATATAATGTAGGCATGTATTCCGTAAATAGTCATACGTGCTTATGGAAAAGAACTTGCATGACATCTTTTGTCCTACCCTCCCATAGCAGCGGGGTCCATAAGGAAACAAAGGGATATTAAGGCCTCCTTTTAATAGAGAACCAGAACAAAGCATTAACACATATTGAATACATGAAATCCTCAAACTACGGTCATCACCGGAAAGTATCCCTGCTGTTATCACTCCGGGGTTTACGGATCATAGCACATAGCAGGTGCATATGACTAGCAAGATCGGATCAAGAACATAGATATAATGGTGATAACATAAACGGTTCAGATCTGAAATCATGGCACGCGGGCCCTAGTGACAAGCATTAAGCATGGCAAAGTCATAGGAACATCAATCTCAGAACATAGTGGATACTAGAGATCAAGCCCTAACAAAACTAACTCGATTACATGATGAATCTTATCCAACTCCTCACCAACCAGCGAGCCTACGAAGGAATTACCCACTCCCGGTGGGGAGCATCATGGAATTAGCGACGAAGGAGGGTAGGTGATGACGAAGACCGAAGATTCCCCTCTCCGGAGTCCCAAACGGGCTCCAGATCTGGCCTCCCGATGAAGAACAGGAGGTGGTGGCGGCTCCGTCTCGTGAAATGCGATAAAACTTCCTCCCTTATATTTTTCTCCGAAAATAGGAATTTATAGTGTTGGAATTAGGGTCAGCAGAGCCCCGAGGTCCCCACAACCCACCAGGGCGCGCGTGGAGGGGGTGGCGCGCCCTGGTTTCTTGTGGGCACCCAGGGCTACCTCTCCGGTGGTTCTTGGCTCCAGTATTTCTTATTTATTGTAAAATAATTCTCCAAAAAGTTTCATCTGATTCCGAGAACTTTTATTTCTGCACAAAAAACAACACCATGGTAGTTCTGCTGAAAACAGCGTCAGTCCGGGTTAGTTTCATTCGAATCATGCAAATTAGAGTCCAAAACAAGAGCAAACGCGTTAGGAAAAGTAGATACGTCGGAGACGTATCAACTCCCCCAAGCTTAACCCATTGCTTGTCCTCAAGCAATTCAGTTGACAAACTGGAAGTGAAAAAGAAAAACTTTTACGAACTCTTTTGTTCTTGTTTACATACATATGCTTAAGTAGCACCCAGGTTTTCAACAAAGATTATGACTAACCACGTAAACAATAACCCTTAGAAATTATATTAACTCATATCAATGTCATAATCAACTAGAGAGCAATAATAAAATATCTCAAGTGCAAACACTTTGTCAAAACAATCATGATATAATACGACAACAGTGGCATCTCGCTAGCCCTTTCTGAGACCACAAAACATAAATGCAGAGCACCTCCATAGTTCAAGCAGCGACTAAACATTGTAATTCATGGTAGAAAAGGTCCAGTCATGCTGCATCCAACATTAACTATACACAATGCATGAGGATGACAATAGTGCTCTCAGATCTGGCGCTTATTTGAGAAGGTGATGACTCAACATAAAAGTAAATAGATAGTCCCTTTGCAGAGGGAAGCAGGGATTTGCAGAGGTGCCAGAGCTCAAAGATTAAATCAGAGATAAATGTAATTTTGGGAGGTGCACCCTTCCTGTCAACGTTACGACCAAGAGTTATCAATATCTTCCATGCTAAACACATTAGCGGCGGTTCCCAAGCGGTAAAAGTAAAGGTTTACTCCCCCTCCACCAACAAACACACTCGACGGCTAGCCGAATCCACGGGTACCGTCCATACCAACAACATTCCTGGGGAGTTTTGTTTAATTATTTGCATTTTTTTTGATTTCATGACTGGGAATCCCTATTACCGCCCCTCTCGTGTAAGGACGAGTGAATAAACACTCATCATGAGAATAACCCACTTAGCATGGAAGATACTGACCATCCCTGTCGCTCCATGAGTGGTCCAGGCTTACAAAACAGATGTTCATTTGAAATTTTAGAGGTGGCACATGCAAATTTACTTGGAACGGCAAGGTAATACCTCATATAGGTAGATATAGTGGACTCATCTGGAATAACTTTGGTTTAAGGATTTTGACGCACAAGCAGTATTCCCGCTTAGTACAAGCGAAGGCTAGCAAATAAGTTGAGAAGCGGCCAGCTAGAGAGCAAAAACGGTCATGAACAAGCATTATGAATAATCAACATTGAATACTAGCATTAGTAGGATATAGACACCATGAACATAAATATCGTGAAGGCTATGTTGGTTTTGATTCAACTACATGCGTGAACATGTGCCAAGTCAAGCCACTTGAAACATTCAGAGGAGGATACCATATCAGCATACTACATCACAACCATTTTAATGCATGTTGACATCCAAGATAAATAATTATCCACTCCTAGCTACTTAAGCATGGCATGAGCAACTATAATCTTGCAAGCATGTTCGATCATAATAAGTTGAATCAAGGATACTAGGTTAAACATATTTACAAAAACAAAAACAAGTTGAGTTCATACCCGCTTCTATCTGCCAGAGTCACTTCATCAAATATCGTCATTATTGCCTTTCACTTGCACGACCGAATGATATGAAAATAATAATAGTGCAAGAGTGTCGTGGACTAAGCTAGAATCTACAAACATTTTTGAGTTTTTGTTTTTCCTTAAAGAAAGCAAATCAAAGTAGGAAAAACAAAGACAAGAAGAATTATTTACATGGGAAAACTCCCAACAAGTAAAAGAAGAAACAAGAAATCTTTTTGGGTTTTCTTTTGCCACTACAATTAATTTAATCTAGAAAGAAAAACCGAAAAGAAGTAGGAAATATTTTTGAATTTTCTCAAAGTTTTTCAAACACACAAAAAGAAAGCGAGAAAACAAATCTAGCATGGATAATACAATGGAAAAGTGTGGACACCGACAGCTGGAATGAAATGTGTAAACATGAATATAATGTCGGTGGAAATACGTACTCCCCCAAGCTTGGTAATCACCATCCGTAATAGCCATTCGGTCCTAAGTGGAAGTGCGGTGGCGACAACACCTGAGCGTACCACTCGTGGGGCTCCTCCTTAGCCGCTGCCAGGTTGTTCCGGTAGGCAGTAATGTCCTCTGGCCTGACCCTGTATCTGTTCCTGGCAATAGAATGGAACAAAGCAGGTGCGGGCAAAGGGATACCATCATGGGTAACCACGCTGAATACCAAGTTGTAGCGAATGTTATGAAAAGAATCAGCTGCATCAATAAATTGATGATCCTCCAATGCCTTGTGATCTAAATAAACTTGGGGCAAGGGATAATCATGTGGGCAAATCTGAACATTAAAGTGACTCGCTAAGCGAGTAGCATAAATACCACCATGTGTCTTGCCCTTAGTCCTATTAAGGTGTAGGCGATGTGCAATAATAGCCCCTGGGCTAAAGGTGTGATCATTGTGCAGTGCACGGCGTAAAATGGCGAGGTCGGGGGCACTGAGTGCACCGACCTTCTCCCTAGCGGTTAAACATTTCGCGATGAATAAAACAAAGTAGTGCACAGTAGGAAACTGCAAACTGGTGGCAGTGGCATTTGACACGCCTTTTTCATCACCCACTGTCAAAGTGAGGAGAAACTCCTCAAACTCCGCTGGTCTAGGCTCTCTTAATTCCCCATCAGAAGGGATCAAACATATGTCACGAAAGTCAGTGAGCAGTATCTGACGGGTTTCAGCATATAAATCAAACCGCACCTCAGGAGGATTATTCCTACTCAGAAAATGAAAATTTTGCACAAAGGAATTTGTAAGGAGGTGGTGTTGGTCACACTCAGCTGCGAGGAAGTCGGTCATCCCAGCATTTGCAACGAATTGGGCAAACTCTTGATGGAACCCGACCTCCTCCATGAAGGCATTATGCGGCCATTCGCACGGCCGCACCTCCGCCTTCCTCGGAGTGTTGAGGTCATTGTCCGATGATTCCCCAATGGCTCCCTTAGCATTCTTCTTGGAGGAAAACTTCCTAAAGAAATCCATCTTATTCCTATAAATAAATTTCGGAAAATTTTAGTCTATGAAAATTTTGTCAACAAAACTTCGTAAGATTGATAGCAACTACTCATGAGGATACTTAGAGGCCATAATAAGCATTCAAACTACTTAGAACTCTAAGAATTCAACATGCAAGGCCATCTACATCAGCACCAAGAGTAGCTAATTATTCTAAAAATAAACCACTAAATCAAAAACTAATTGGATCAATGGAGGAGTCACATACCAAGTAGCAATCCCCCCAAACAGTTTCGGAAACGGAGCTTCGAGCAAAGAGATCGAAATCCACGAGTTTGAGAGAAAGAACACGAGAGTGAGAGCTATGGTGATTTTTTCTGGAGGTAAGAGATGACATGGGCTAAAGGGATAAGTGAGGGGATCCACGTGGGGACCACAACCCACCAGGGCACGCCTGGGGTTGCTGGCGCGCCCTGGTGTCTCGTGGACACCAGGTGCACCCCCTCTGATGTTATTTGCATCAGAAATTCAGAAATATTCAGAAAAAATCGTGTTAAATTTTTAGGACATTCTGAGAACTTTTATTTTTGGGTCATTTTTTATTGCACGGAGAAATCAGAAAACAGGATAAACATGGCATTTTATTTTATTTGGCTAAGAAAAACAGAAAACAAAAAGTGGGTACAGAAGGTTGTGCCTACTAGATTCATCAACTTCATACCTCTCAAAAATGATCCATTAATAAGGTTGATCAAGTCTTATTAACAACCACTTTTGATTAGCATGAAACCGAAGAACTTTCGTAAAACACTAAGTTACCTCAATGGGGTATGCATATCCCCAACAATAAGTATGTCATATTTCTTTTTGGCAGTAGGTAGAGGTAGTTGAAAACTTCCAATAGTGATTGTCGGAGATTCTTCAATAACATTTATACCATTCACTTGGAATTGTTTCTTTGGAAAGTGCACCGTATGCTCATTACCATTGATATGAAAAGTGACTTTACTTTTATTGCAATCAATAACGACCCTTGCAGTATTCAAAAAGGGTCTACCAAGGATAATCGACATGTTGTCATCCTCGGGCATCTCAAGAATAACAAAGTCTGTTAAGATAGTAAAATTTGTAGCAACAATGGGAACATCCTCACAAATACCGATAGGTATGGCAGTTGATTTTTCATACATTTGCAACGATATTTCAGTAGGCGTGAGTTTATTCAAATCAAGTCTTTTATATAAAGAGAAAGGCATAACACTAACACCAGCTCCCAAATCACACAAAGCAATTTTGACATAATTTCTTTTAATGGAGCAAGGTATAGTTAGTATTCTAGGATCTCCAAGTTTTTTAGGTACTCCATCCTTAAAAGAATAATTAGCAAGCATGGTGGAGATTTCGGCTTCAAGTATCTTTCTTTTATTAGTGATGATGTCTTTCATGTATTTTGCATAAGGGTCCATCTTTAAGATATCAGTTAAGCGGGTACACAAAAAGACTGGCCTAATCATTTCAGCAAAGCGTTCAAATTCTTCATCATCCTTTTTCTTAGATGGTTTAGGTGGAAAGGGCATGTCTGAACCCATGGTTCTCTTTCTTTACCATGTTTTCTAGCCACAAAGTCTCTTTTATCATATCTTTTATTTTTAGGTTGTGGGTTATCAAGATCAACAGCAGGTTTTATTTCAACATCATTATCCGGTTCTTTACCATTGTTTGGTTGAGTATCTTCATGAACATCATCATTATCATTTTCATTATCACTAGGTGAATGTTCGTTACCAGATTGAGTTTCAGCATCGGAAATAGAGACATCATTATCTTTAGGAGGTTTTTCTATCTCAGGTTCACTAGAGGTATGCAAAGTCCTATCATTTTTCTTTTTCTTCTTCTTTTTAGAAGGACTAGGTGCATCAGCATTAATTCTTTGAGAGTCTTGTTCAATTCTTTTAGGATGACCTTCAGGATAAAGAGGTTCTTGGGTCATTCTACCTCCTCTAGTCACTACTCTAATAGCATGATCATTCATATTATTATTCATTTCATTAAGCAATTCTCTTTGAGATTTAGCAACTTGTGATAACTGGGTTTGTACCATAGAGGCATGTTTACCTACACCTCTAACATCATTACTGATTCTAAATAACAAGTCACTCAAGCGAGCAATCATATCAAAACTATATTTCAATTGTTTCAGAACATTTGCATTGAAGTGATCTTGTTTCCTAATGTAGTTATCAAACTCATATAAGCATTGACTAGGATGTTTATTATAAGGAATATCACTTTCATCAAACTTTAATAAAGAATTTACCTCTACCACCTGTTGAGGTGGTGTGTGTCAAGGCCATGTATTTCTTCAATAGGTGGTAAATTCTTAACATCCTCAGCTTTAATACCATTTTCCTTCATACATTTATTTGCCTCTTGCATATCTTCAGGACTGAGAAATAAGATACCCCTCTTCTTCGGAGTGGGTTTAGGTGGTGGTTCAGGGAGAGTCCAATCATCATAATTCTTCAATATATTATTCAATAGTTCCTCAGCTTGTTCAACTGTTCGTTCCCTAAAAACACAACCAGCACAACTATCTAGGAAGTCCCTAGAAGCATCAGTTAGTCCATTATAGAAGATATCAAGTATTTCATTTTTCTTAAGAGGGTGATCGGGAAAAGCATTAAGCAATTGGAGAAGCCTCCCCCAAGCTTGTGGGAGACTCTCTTCTTCAATTTGCACAAAGTTAAATATTTCCTGTAAGGCAGCTTGTTTCTTATGAGCAGGAAAATATTTTTCAGAGAAGTAGTAAACCATATCCTGGGGACTACGCACACAACCATGAGCAAGAGTATTGTACCATGTATTAGCATCACCCTTTAATGAGAACAGAAATAATTTGAGAATATAGTAGTACCGAATCTTCTCATCATGAGCAAAAAGGGTGGCTATATCATTCAACTTAGTAAGACGTGCCACTACAGTTTCAGTTTCATAGCCATGAAAAGGATCAGATTCAAGCAAAGTAATTAACTCTGGGTCGACAGAGAATTCATAATCCTTATCGGTAACAAAGATAGGTGAAGTAGCAAACTTAGGATCACATTTGATTCTATCATTCAAAGTCTTTTCTTTATACTTGCATAATAATTTCTTAAGATCATCTCTATCCTTACAAGCAAGGATTTCTCTAGCTATTTCTTCATCAATAACGTAACCCTCGCGTATCTTAGGCATTTCAAATCTAGTAGAGCTAGGTCTAATAGGTGTTTCATAGTTCTCAGTTTCAAAGACTTCATCAGTTTCAGTAGTTTCATCAGTTTCAGTAATTTCTTTCTCTTTAGCTCAAGCAATTTGTTCATCAAGAAATTCACCCAGTGGCACATTATCATCAGGTAGCATCATCAATAACTTGCAACATATCAGGAATAATAGCATGTGGTGGTGTTGCAAGTTTACTCATAACCGAAGGTGAATCAAGTACAGAGCTAGATGACAATTCCTTACCTCCCCTAGTCTTAGAGGGAAAAATCTTGGTTCTTGTATCCTTCAGATTCTTCATAGTGATAAATTGATATAAATCCCAAGTGACTCAACAAATATAGCTATGCTCCCCGGCAACGGCGCCAGAAAAAGGTCTTGATAACCCACAAGTATAGGGGATCGCATCAGTTTTTGAGGGTAGAGTGTTCAACCCAAATTTATAGATTCGACACAAGGGGAGCCAAAGAATATTTGCAAGTATTAGCAGTTGAGTTGTCAATTCAACCACACCTGGAGATTAAATATCTGCAGCAGAGTGATCAATAGCACAATAATATGATAGTTTTGATAGCAGTAGTAACAGTAACAGTAACGGTAACAGTGATAGCAATGATTTTGTAGCAAGTGTAACAGTAGGAATAGCAATAGTAACTTAGCAAGAACAATATGTGGAAAACTTGTAGGCATTGGATTGGTGAATTCGTTGGATGATATTCATCATATAACAGTCATAACCTAGGGCGACACAGAACTAGCTCCAGTTCATAAATATAATGTAGGCATGTATTCCGTAAATAGTCATACG
This sequence comes from Elymus sibiricus, assembly GCA_039707655.1. NCBI lineage: Eukaryota > Viridiplantae > Streptophyta > Magnoliopsida > Poales > Poaceae > Elymus > Elymus sibiricus. The sequence goes on along the minus strand of CM077669.1, from coordinate 346,545,109 downwards.
TGCTTATGGAAAAGAACTTGCATGACATCTTTTGCCCTACCCTCCCGTGGCAGCGGGGTCCATAAGGAAACTAAGGGATATTAAGGCCTCCTTTTAATAGAGAACCGGAACAAAGCATTAACACATAGTGAATACATGAACTACTCAAACTACAATCATCACCGGAAAGTATCCCGGCTGTTGTCACTCCGGGGTTTACGGATCATAGCACATAGCAGGTGCATATGACTAGCAAGATCGGATCAAGAACATAGATATAATGGTGATAACATAAACGGTCCAGATCTGAAATCATGGCAAAGTCATAGCAACATCAATCTCAGAACATAGTGGATACTAGAGATCAAGCCCTAACAAAACTAACTCGATTACATGATGAATCTCATCCAACTCCTCACCGACCAGCGAGCCTACGAAGGAATTACTCACTCCCGGCGGGGAGCATCATGGAATTGGCGACGAAGGAGGGTAGGTGATGACGAAGACCGAAGATTCCCTTCTCCGGAGTCCCAAACGGGCTCCAGATCTGGCCTCCCGATGAAGAACAGGAGGTGGTAGCGGCTCCGTCTCGTGAAACGTGATAAAACTTCCTCTCTTATTTTTTCTCCGAAAATAGGAATTTATAGTGCTGGAATTAGGGTCAGCGGAGCCCCGAGGGCCCCACAACCCACCAAGGCGCGCCTGGAGGCGATGGCGTGCCCTGGTGTTTTGTGGGCACCCAGGGCCCCCTCTCTGGTGGTTCTTGTCTCTAGTATTTTTTATTTATTGTAAAATAATTCTCCAAAAAGTTTTGTCCGATTCCGAGAACTTTTATTTCTGCACAAAAAACAACACCATGGTAGTTCTGCTGAAAACAACGTCAGTCCTGGTTAGTTTCATTCGAATCATGCAAATTAGAGTCCAAAACAAGAGCAAAAGTGTTAGGAAAAGTAGATACATTGGAAACGTATCATGTCCCTAGTAGTCATCTTGGATTTTGGAGGAACTGGCTTCTTAGACTCATACTTCTTGCTCTTTGATGGAGCTTGCTCAGGCATTGCATCATCAAGTAACTTCTTCTTCTTGGATGGAGTAGCCTTGGCAGCTGGCTCTTCCTCCTCAGCCTCTTCCTCAACTTCTGCTGAGTCTTCATACATGGATGTAGGCCTGCCAATGACATGGACAATCCTCTTCCTAGCTCTCTTGTTCTCTCCTGTTTTCTTAGGCACTAATTTCCTTGGAGGCTCAGGTGCTAATAAAGATGTGTTTGCTCTAGCACTCTCAGGTGCTCTCATAGTTTCAGAGGTGCCATACTCCTTTCTGACAGTCCTCTTAGCTGACATGGCCTCAGAAGCAACCTTCTTTGTAGCTTTGTCCTTCTTTTCTTGCACTTTCTTTGCAAGAACTTCCTCTGGCACAAAATCAGAATCCTCCTCATCAGAATTGAGCTTCTTCCTTGCCCTGGTGGCAGCCTTGGGCAGCCCATGTGAACTTGGGGTGCCTGGATCCTCTGAAGAAGGTGAACTGGCATTGGGGCTTGTGCCTGGACTCAAGTCAACTTCCCTTTCCCTGAAGTCATTCTGGCTATCATCAGAACCTGACATGATGACACTGTGAAAAGAGTATAGAAGAGCAGAGGGGTTGAGCATCACAAAACACAGAAGATTTTCTCAAATTTGAACTCAAATTCTTAGTTTTGAATTTTTGCTAAGTGGGTTTCGGTACCACTGAGTTAGAGAATTCTGAGCCACCGAGACTGACACTCTCATATTACAGAAACCTGGCAACTCTTTTCGGTGAGACCGAAAAGAGAAACTTGGTTTTACCGAGAGTGTTCTCATTTGCCCTAAATCACATATTTGTAAGACCGATATTTCCAACTCGGCGTCACCGAGTCACACTTGGCGGACGTCCAACCCTAAAACTTTTCGATCTCCTATTCTAATGGAAGTTTTTCGTGGATAGATCAATCTCAAACAGTGGCTTATAGATGGAGCAACCCTAATGTGCAAGAAATTTATAAGGGAGCGCAAGAGGGGATCGGAATCTCACCCTAACTCGGTGAGGAATCCGCTACGGCGACGACGACAGTGAAGATTCCGTCGACGGCGATGATCCCAGTGGCGAGGGCGCACGGGGAGTCGAAGGCGAAGTCCGTAGACGCGAGTGGTAGCTAGGGTTTGCGGGGACCATGGCTTTGAAGAAGTGAATTTCAAAAACCGGTTCCGCGGAGTATAAGTACCCGTTGTTGTCGGTGACACCGGTTCTAAAATATCGGTGCCACCGAGTTCCTCTATTGTCTGTTGACAAGGAAACTCGGTGAAGCCGAGGTTGTGGAATCGGTGCTACCGAGATTCTAAAAACCAGATCAACCCTAGGCATCAGTGAAACCGAGATTTTGGAGTTGGTTACACTGAAATTGCAATGGGGAGGTTTTGGTAGTTAGCTCTTAATGAAACGGAACTCCGAGTGCTCCTCACACAAAGGGTTCGAGAAGTGCTTGATCAAATTTTGTGATGAAGCATGAATAGAATTTGAGACGAGAAAGCATAGATAGCTAGAGGGAGGTACTTAGGAATTCTTGTATATCCAATTGGCCAAGGAAAATGAAAGCCAAGTAACAACAATTGGATATCCTCGAATGAGAAAAGATATGCATACCAACATGCTCATACAACAAATTGTCAAATGAAATATGGTGCAAAACCACTCTAGTATCTACCAAGCACTTTGGCGATGACAGAGTCATCTATATATGAGTATATTGACTTAGGAGCCAAGTAAGAGTACTTGATCATATGTCATACTCATCGTTTAAGCACAAGTGGGGTTACCACTTTTACATAAAGCATTTAATGTGTTCACATCTTCAAGAGATGCTTTAACTCAAGTCTTAGAGTAAAGCTCCCCCTTGATGTGACATCCCCCTAAGAGGGATAAAATAACCTTGGGTTTGTCGTAGAAGACTTCATGTGGGTGAGGTAGTAGTGGATGCTCATTGTTGATGAAGATCATCTTGAGTTGGGAGCAATCCTCGTTGTTTTCTTACTCTTCTCACCTACAAGGGTTAGTCCCACACAAGAGACAAATACAAGGATATCTATGGACATGGAGTGCAATGTATACATGATGATGTCCATGGATTCTTTCATTACCTTGTCCCCTTGCTTACCTTTTGAGGGAATGTGTGACTCCTTGAACTATTGCATATGGTTGGAGTTGTTTGCAAATAGTCCTTGCCAATAATGAATGTGAGTGAATTTCATTGGGGGAGTCATGATACGTCTCCAACATATCTGTAATTTATGAAGTATTCATGCCATATTTACAACAATTTTATATGGTTTTGGTATGATTTGCATGGAACTAACCCGGACTGACGCTGTTTTCAGCAGAACTACCGTGGTGTTGTTTTTTGTGCAGAAATCAAAGTTCTCCAAATGCAACGAAACTTTTTGACGATTTGTTTTGGAACAAAAGAGGCACTAGAAGCTTCGTTGGAGGGCCAGAAGAGCCACGAGGTCGGCACAACCCACCAGGGCGCGCCAGGCCCCTCTGGCGCACCCTGGTGTCTTGTGGGCCCCTCGTGGCCCATCTTCGTGTGAAACCGACGCCCAAAAATCCTATATATTCAGAAACCCCCCAGAAATAACCCTAGATCAGAATTTCCACCGCCCCAACTCTCTGTATCGACAAAAAACCAATCTGGAGGCGTTCCAGTACCCTGCCGGAGAGGGTAGATCATCTCCGGTGGCCATCTTCATCATCCCGGCGGAGGCCATGACAAGGAGGGAGTAGTCCACCCTCGGGGCTGACGATTTGTACCAGTAGCTATGTGTTCAATCTCTCTCTCTCTTGTGTTCTTGAGATGGCACGATCATGATGTATCACGGGCTTTGTTAATATAGTTGGATCATATGGTGTTTTCCCCTCTCTTTCTTGTTGTGATGAATTGAGTTTTCCCTTTGAGATTTCGGTGTTACCGGATTGAATACTTTTATGGATTTGAGAGCACTTGATCTATGTCTTGGCACTCAACTCGCGGATTCCTGAGGTGACATTGGGGTAATCTATGCATAGGGGTTAATGCACGTTTTCGTCCTACTTTCTCCGGTAGAAATCGTGGGGCACTCTTTGAGGTTCTTTGTGTTGGATTGAGTATTATGGATCTGAAATTGTTTGATGCGTATCGTATAATTAACTCATGGATACTTGTGGTGACATTGGAGTATCTAGGTGACATTAGAGTTGGTTGATGCATATCATATGGTGTTATTTTAGTACGAACTCTTAGATAGATCAATCAGAAAGGATAACTTGGTGTTATTTTAGTACGAACTCTTGGATAGATCGATCGGAAAGGATAAATTTAAGGTGGTTTCGTACCCTACAAACAATTTCTTCTTATGTTCTCCGTTAGATAAGAACTTTGGAGTGATTCTTCATTGCACGTTGAGGGATGGTTATACGATCCAATTATATTAGCATTGTTGAGAGATTGCACTAGCGAAAGTACGGACCCTAGGCCTTGTTTTCAAGCATTGCAATACCATTTTGCTCGCTGTTTACTATTTGTTACCTTGCTGTTTTTATATTTTCAGATTACAAAAACCTATATCTACCATCCATATTGCACTTGTATCACCATCTCTTCGCCAAACTAGTGCACCTATACAATTTGCCATTGTATTGGGTGTGTTGGGGACACAAGAGATTTCTTGTATTTGATTTCAGGATTGTTTGAGAGAGACAATCTTCATCCTACACCTCCCACGAATTGATAAACCTTAGGTCATCCACTTGAGGGAAAATTGCTACTGTCGTACAAAACTCTGTGCTTGGAGGCCCAACAACGTCTACAAGAATAAAGTTGCGTAGTAGACATCAAGTCACCCCTCAAGAACTTCTCTAGGTCTTCTTCTTGGGGACCCACATCAAGTTGATGGGGATCCTTGGAGTTGAAGTAGTACTAGTTGAAGTAGAGCTTGGAGTAGCCTTGGGAACCCACTTGACGAAAGCTTGGGACTCATCTTCAAATGTGTCAATCTCCTCTTGAAGCTTGTCCTTGCCCTTGAGCTTGTGGTCTTGTGGTGGAAGGTCATCTTGAGCTTTTGTTCCCTTGGGAGAGTATGTTCATACTTCTCCTTTTGAGGAACAAACTTCGGCTTGGGGTATTGACCTTCTTCCCATTCAAATCCATTGGCGTTGAAGTAGCCAATGCCTTTGTTCTTCCAGTATCCTCCATGCTTGTGTACAATCTCCTCGACTTGCTTACATCCGACAAGACTTTTGTAGATACCATTTTCTATAATCCCTTTAAATAGATCATTTTCTTGCTCAAGTGTAACTTGGCTAAGAGAATCATTAGTGGAATCAATAGAACTACTAGAAGCAATATCATTAGATTTATCATTTTTATTGCTACTAGTTGAAGAAGCTTTCTTTCCTTTGTTACTAGATTGCTTAGTCTTAACTTGTGGAATAAATGTAGACAAGAGTAGTCAATTGGCTAGATAAGAAGAAGTCTTCTTTCGGAGATTGTCATTGATCGCTTTAATAAACTCATGTTCTTGCTCCAAATTGAGCTTCTCGATGTGTAGCTTCTCATGACTTCTTACAAAGCTCTCTATGATCTTCTGAAGTAGATTCATGGGCTAACTTAAGAGTGTTTAATTCTTTAGTTAGTCATTCTATTTCCTTCTTATCGTCATCACACGACTTATCTTGACTAGCATGATCATTATATAGCTCATTTTGACTAATATCACTAGTTTTGTCAAGTAGCAAGTCATCATCTCCAAGTAAGTCATCCTCATCACTATTGAAGTCAATGTATTCGGGGTGTGATACCTTGGGGCCTTTAGCCATGAAGCAACTTCCACTCCCTTCATTTGGTGAATCAAATATGTCGTAGGAGTTGGAGGAAACGAGTGCAAGTCCAGCAACACCTTCATCTTGACTATAGTCGGAGTCGGAGTGATAGCTTCTCTCGGAGTGATGGTTGGATTCGGAGCCGGAAACCCATTCACCAACATGAGCTTGATGTCTTCTTGTTGTATAGCTCTTGGTATACTTGTCCTTCTTTTCCGAGTCGCTACTTCTCCTTGAGGGTCTTCGTTCATAACGATCATCTCTACTCCTTCTCTCTCTTCGAGGTGACTCATCTCTTGAGCTCTTTCTTCTAGGTGACTCTTCTCTTCTTTTGTGGGAGGCCGTACACTCATTTGAGTAGTGTCCGGGCCTTCCACAATTGTAACAATTCTGGTCACGACTAGATGAACGCTTCTCTTCATATCTTGAATTGGAGCTTCTTTCTTTGAATCTACTCTTGCAGAACTTGTTGAATTTCTTGACCATGAGGCTTATCTCTTCATTGGTTACAATGTTGTCACTTGATGTAGCGGGAGTGTCACTTGTAGCTTTTTAAGCGCCGCTTGACTTTGTGTGAAGTTCTTCTTTGTCCTTGAGTGACATCTCATGAGCAACAATCCTTCCAATGACTTCCGTAGGCTTGAGATCTTTGTAGTTTGGCATCATTTGGATCAATGTGCACACGGTGTCGTACTTTCCATCCAAGGCTCTAAGGATCTTCTTGATGATGAATTTGTCGATCATTTCTTAGCTTCCTAAGCCGGCAATCTCATTGGTGATGAGAGCAAGCCTAGAGTACATTTCCGCAACTCCTTCACCATCCTTCATCTTGAACTTGTCAAGTAGAAACTCGGTGGCACCGACTAGTTCAAAATGTGGCAACTTTGGCGTTTTCGGTGAGACCGATATATGAATCTCGGTGGTACCGATATGGGTGACCTAGGTAGTTACCAAATCTCGGTGAGACCGATTCCTCAAACTCGGTGGGACCGATTTAGAGAAATGGGCTAACAGAAAGTTGGTCCAACTTCTCGGTGGTACCGATTCTCTAAACCCGGTAGGACCGAATCTAGAAAATGGTTAACCAGGAAGTTGATCACTATTTTCGGTGGCACCGAATGAAAAGCTGGTAGTACCGAGATGCTAGGGTTTGGTTTGGCTTCTGTCTTGGATAAGCTCGGTGGATCCGAATGGGAATATTGGTGGCACCGAATTTTGACTTTAGGCTTTGGACAGAGGATATGTGTGGGAAAATGGGTGAGAATTTTTGGTGGCTTCCTCTAAGCACTTGAGCAACCAGATCATCATATTTACCTCATCCCCTATCAATAGTATTGGCTTTCCTATGGACTCAAAGTGATTTCTCACAAAATATAAAATGTAGAGTCCTTGATCTTGAAGGATGGCCAATTCTATTCCTTCCTTTCCTTGGTAAGGTTCTCCACACAATCTTTTAGCCAATCCATCATTGAACTTTTTCCTGAGATACACTTAGTGGAAACATTAGTCCAATGAAATATATGTTGTTATTAATTACCAAAACCACCTAGGGAGAAGTTGTGCTTTCAGGGCTGCCTTGGCCCCCAAGCAAGATGGGCGGCGACCACCCCTAGGGTTCCCCCCTTGGCCGCATGGGCCCTTGGGAGGGGGGTGAGGCCAGCCCACCAGGGGCTGGTGCGCCACCCCTCTCAGCCCATGGGGCCCTCCGGGGAAGGTGGACCCCCGAAACCCTTCGACATTCCCGATACATTACCGGTGACGCCTGAATTCTTTCCAGTGACCAAAACAAAACTTCCCATATATCATTCTTTACCTCCGGACCATTCCGAAGCTCCTCGTCATGTCTGGGATCTCATCCGGGACTCCGAACAACCTTCAGTTACCAACATATATAACTCAACAATACTATATCGTCATCGAACGTTAAGCGTGCGGACCCGGCGGGTTCGAGAACTATACAAACATGGCCGAGACACCTCTATGGTCAATAACCAATAGCGGGACCTGGATGCCCATGTTGGTTCCTACATATTCTACAAAGATATTCATCAGTCGAACCACGATGTCAAGGATTCAGTCAATCCCGTATGCAGTTCCGTTTGTCCATCGATATGTTACTTGCCCGAGATTCGATCATCGGTATCTCCATACCTAGTTCAATCTTGTTACTGGCAAGTCTCTTTACTCATTACGTAATAAAATATCCCGTGACTAACTCCTTAGTCACATTGATTGCAAGCTTCTTGTGATGTTGTATTACCGAGTGGGCCCAGAGATACCTCTCCGTCATACGGAGTGACAAATCTCAGTCTCGATCCATGCCAACCCAACAGACACCCTGGGAGATACCTGTAGAGTACCTTTATGATCACCCAGTTACGAAGTGACGTTTGATACACACAAGGCATTCCTCCGGTGTCAGGGAGTTGCATGATCTCTCATGGTCATAGGAATAGATACTTGACATAAAGGAAGCAATAGCAATAAACTAAACGATCAAATACTATGCTTACGGCTGGGTCTTGTCCATCACATCATTCTCCCAATGATGTGATCCCGTTATCAATTGACAACTCATGTGCATGGTTAGGAAACCTTAACCATCTTTGATCAATGAGCTGGTCTAGTAGAGGCTCACTAGAGACACTGTGTTGTCTATGTATACACACATGTATATGAGTTTCCGATCAATACAATTATAGCATGGATAATAAACGATTATCATGAACAAGGAAATATGATAATAACCACTTTATTATTGCCTCTAGGGCATATTTCCAACACTACTTTCTCCGATAGAAATCTCGGGGGTACTCTTTGAAGTTCTTTGTGTTGGATTGAATATGATGAATGTGAAATTGTTTGATGCATGTCACATAATTAACCCACGGATACTTGTGGTGACATTGGAGTATCTAGGTGACATTAGGGTTGATTGATGTGTATCATATGGTGTTATTTTAGTACAGACTCTAGGGCTGTTTGTGACACCTATAGGAATAGCTCAATAGATTGATTGGAAAGGCTAACTTTGAGGTGGTTCTACTACGTACAACAATTTCATCTTATGTTCTCCGCTACTTATGAACTTTGGAGTGATTCTTTGTCGCACGTTGAGGGACCATCATATGATTATATTATGTTAGCATTGTTTAGAGATTGCACTAGTGAAAGTATGAAACCTAGGCCTTATTTACAAGCATTAATATACTATTTTGCTCGCTGTTTACTACTTGTTTGTTTTTATTTATTCAGATTATAAAATGCTATTTCTACTATCCATACTACACTTGTATCACCATCTCTTCGCCGAACTAGTGCACCTATATAATTTGCCATTGATTGCAGGGTTGTTTGAGAGAGACCATCTTCATCCTACACCTCCCACGGATTGATAAACCTTAGGTCATCCACTTGAGGGAAAATTGCTACTGTCCTACAAAACTCTGCGCTTGGAGGCTCAACAGAGTCTACAAAAATAAAGTTGTGTAGTAGACATCATTGGTTTGTTTCAACACTTTGCTTTTTATTTGCTTTTGCTTTTATTTTTATTTTTGCCTTTGCGATTTTTTGGTTGCAAGTTAGTTTTCAAAAACCCAAAAACCAAAAAATAATAAGCTTTGCTTTGCTCTTGTTATTCATTTTAGCCCCTTCGAGTTCGTTTGCATTTTGTTTTCAGAGGAGTTGATATGTGCCAGGACAACGAGGAATGCATGAGTAAGGAAGATAAGTGTGTAAACTCGGAAAGGTTTTGTTCCAGTAGCTGGAATAATTTTGTAGCCTTTGTTTTCTTTAGTTTAGATAACTAAGACTTGTCGTGGGACAGTTTGAATGAAATGTTATTAAGCAAGTATAACTTTGCACAAGGGAAAGTCTTTCAAGACTTGGGAGTTGAGAAATTGTAGTGAAAGTGATGTTTGAAATGCTCAGCCCCATGTTGTTAATTTATATAGATTTGATAGCACTTGTGGATTAAATTGTCTAGAGGAACTTAGTTGAAAGATGGGTGATATTATGCCAAAATTCTGTGTTGTATATCTCAACATGGTGTTACAGCCTCCGGCTGGTACCATGGCGTTTGCTACTATATATGCATTTACGTGTGTAAATGTGGCTTCGTCACCCTTCTTGATGTTATGCTGAGAACTCTATTGGCCAATGAACGATCCATCAAGAGCGATAGCTTGGATTTCGGCTATGAGTTTGTTACCGTACGTAGTGGCAACACTATAAACGAATATTATTCGACTTTCTCTTCAGTGGGTGTGTATGTGGTAAATAAAGGGGACTGATCAAAATAGCTCGAAAGAGACATTATTGCTAAAGGTCCATAGTTCCCAAACATTAAGCCACATCAAAAACCTATGCATGATCACTTATTTGGCATAATCTCCTTCACGTGACAATCAAATTTCGAGCAAACAATGATTGAAACAAAGTGTTTAAGAGCCTAGAGGAGGAGACAATTGTGGGTGTGCTCATGAGCACTTGAGCATCATATTTTACTACATGCTTTCTACTCCCTAACTTATGTTTTTCATGGCTCTATCTTAAGAAACTGCATTCCCGACAAGCAAGTGTTGTCTAGATTAGATGAAACGAAGTGTCGCAAAGTTGTTTTATCTAGTAGATCATAGACTTTGTGTTGATTGTCTTTGCTTCACTAACGATTGCACTATGACCATGCCACCACTATATCTATGATAAGTTTTCAGATCAAGAAGCGGAGGGCTATCTAGGCATAATGATCATAAGTGAACCAAAACCTTCTCGTTATTTCGGTTTAAACAACAGAGTCCCTTATGCTTCAGATTTCTCTCTATGTTGCTCGAGGACGATCAAGTTTAAGCTTGGGGGAGCCGATGAGTAATATTTTTACACTTATTTCAACAATGTTTAAACCGAGATATTTCATTAAAAGAGAGATAGTCGCTCCGATATTGCCACTAATGACTAATGAATGCAAAGGATTTCACAAATCCTCTCTTTGATATTTTTCCACAGGAAATGGGCTAAAAAGGGAAGAAATCATGTAGGAGAAAGGAAAGGAAGAAAAATGGAGACGAAATAAGTCACCAGGAGGCGCCAGAAGGCCACCAGAGTCAAAGACGGCGTTCCATGAGACCGCACACGCTTGCATGAGCGGTCGTTTGGCATGGAAACCGAGGCAGGTCATCCACCTGAACAACTTTTATAAAGGGGACCCCGACGAAATGTCAACATGGGAGTGTCGAGCATAGCCAGAGCCTCTTCATCATCATCTTCATCCACAAACCCTAGCCGTCGCCATTTTCATCTCCATAGCCATCTCCACCACCATAGTGCTCTATCATCTAGTTCATACTTGTAATCATGCATCGCACATGGCATATATTGTAAGACATATTGCAATCAATCAATTCCAAGATGTGTTCTTTAATGTTTTCTTCTTGCGATCTGATCTCCATGTGTGAGTAGTTCGGTAAGGTATGGGTGTAGGATCCGAAGTATGTCTAGAGAGGGGTAATTAGACTATGTGAACAAATAAAAATCTAGCCTTTTCCCAATTTTAAGTGTTGGCAAGTTTTAGCAATTGTAGCAAGTCAAGTACACCCTACACATGCAAGTCTAAGAGTATAGCAGCGGAAAGTAAAGGTAGGGAGAGGAGGATCAAACACAATTGATGACACGAAGATTTTCCTGTGGTTCCGATAGGTGGTGCTATCCTACGTCCATGCTGATGGAGACTTCAACCCACCGAGGGTAGTGGTCGCGAGAGTCCACGGAGCAGGGGCAGGCCCACTTCAATTCAAGGGTATTCAGTTGAATACCCATTATTTTTGACAAAAAAATAGGTATATATAGTGTATAATACGTACAGGTATGGAAAAAAGGAAAACTAACGGAAATTCGCACATATGGACGCATTCAGCCCAATACTAGAATAGCACACCTCTATAGTTTTCTCCCTCCCCACCCCACATGGCCCAGGCCCAATACGTGAATAGCTAGTTAGGCTACAGCCCAACCATGATGACCTGATCGCTCGCGCACGAAGACCATCAGAAGCGATCCATCCTGTAGAGAACCGACACATCGCTCGCCTCCCCAAATTCCAATCTCGCACACGGCCGCCAAACAGGATAGGGTTGATCACGCGGCAGGAGCACACGGCGGTTGCAACAGGCAGGGGGGCATGTACGGCGGCGGCGCGGCCGCACAGTTCTGGCGCCCGGCGTGCTGGGTACGATTATCTGAGAGGAAGTCATGCATCGTCGTTCTTCAGACTCCAATACTTCTCCATTGCCTAGGAACAAAGATCTTCAACTTTTTCTCATAAACAGTAATGTTGTACAAGGGTGAGTTAATCTGGCTGATTAGCTTTTTATTTCGGTATATGATTACATTGCATATATATACGGAATATGGTGTTATAATCAATTATAATTGTAAAAAACAAGGATATAGGCTTCGAAAATAAGGTTTTGAAAATTTTGAATACACCGTCTTCAAATCCTGGGCCCGCCCCTACCATGGAGGGCTCCACTCGTTAGGGTCCACAAAGTAGCAACCTTGTCTATTCCATCATGGCTTCCATCCACGAAGACTAGCCTCACTATGGGTAGATCTTCACGAATTAGGCAATCTCCTTGCCCGTACAAACTTCTTGGTTCAACTCCACAACACGAAGAAGGAGGTTCCCAAGCGACACGTAACCAATCTAGGAGGCACCACCCTCCAAAAGGTAATAAATGTGGTAACAATGATGAACTCCTTGCTCTTGTGCTTCAAAAGATAGTCTCCTCAACACACAATCACTCTCTCATAGATTTGGCTTGGTAGAAGAGGTTTGATTGGGTGGAAAGCAATTTGGGGAGGCTAGAAATCAAGATTCATATGGTTCGAGTGGAAGATCTTGATCTCAACACATGAGTAGGTGGCTCTCTCTTAGAAAAATGGATGGGGCAAGTGTAGGTATGTTCCGAGTGCTTCCTCTACGAGTGAGAGGAGGTGGAGGGGTATATATAGGCATCTCCAAAATCCAACCGTTACAACATTATTGCCCAACTCGGTGAAACCGGAGTAAAAACTCGGTTGCACCGATGTAACGCCCAAGATGCGGTCCTATCCCTATTAAGGCGTGAGGGCCTCGACGTGGATAGAAGCGCATCTAGTCGTTTCGCAAGTACATAAATCATTGCATACCTGTAATGAAGAGATGAGTATATGAGTTGGCTTACACTCGCCACAAGCTATCTTACAAGTCTACACAATTATTCATACATTCATCCAGAAGACAGGGTCCGGCTACGGACGAAATGAAACGATAAAAGAAGCAATGAAACTGTCTTGCTATCCCAGGAACACAACCACGAAGCTCCCCTACTCATCCGGATACGTCACGTACATACGCCTACGTTCTTCATCGTACTCCCACTGGAGCCGAGACAAATCATCTGGCACCAACTCGTCAACACCTGTACCTATATTGTTGTAATCTGTGAGCCACATGGACTCAGCAATCTCATAACCCGAGTACGGAGACTATGTAAGCCAATAGGTGAGGATTGGTTAAGTGGTGAGGCTGCAGCAAGCACTAAGCATGTATTTGATGGCTAACTTACGAGAACAAGAATTAAATATGGTGGCCTACGAATGACGGACGTGAACTAGAATGATCACTAAGTGATCCTGAACACCTACTTACGTCAAACATAACCCCACCGTGTTCTCTCTCGATTCATATTCACGAGCAGAGACAGTCACGGTTATGCACACAATTGGTGTATTTTATTTGAGTTTACTTCAAGTTAACTATAACCGGGTGTTAAACAAATTTCCAAGTTGCCACATAACCGCGGGCACGGCTTCTCGAAAAGATTTAACCCTGCAGGGGTGCTCCAACTCATCCATCACAAACTAACCACACGCCGCGGGAACAACCTCGACCACGAATCCCATGATCTCCTAGGAAATTCCGTTGGAAAACCTCAACCTCGAGATAGCCCAAAGTATCCTCGGAATTCCTCGCGCAAGACATTCGAGAAAGGTAAAATAAGTCCAGCAAGACCGCCCGATGTGTCGTCGAACCCGATAGGAGCCGCGTATTTCGTTCTCAGGACACGACCGGATGAGCGCAGCGTACGGTGGCCTGATAGACATCTCCCGAGTTGCCCCGGGTTGGCCCCGCACACGACTCTAGTTTGGACCAACACTCATGAGGAGCACTGGCCCGGGGGGTTGATTAATTATCCATGGGGTAGCTAAGCCCTATGCATTTTAATTAAGTTGTTTAGCAAATGTAGTACCAAAGTTGGGTCTTGCCAGACAAGTTTTAATCTAAAACGAATGGTCAAGGGGGTCCCCATAACAACCCCGAGCATGTTAGGAGCGCAAAATATGGAACATAACACCGGTACTCGGAACTAGTGCGGCAAAAGTGGAACAAAACACCGGGCAAAAGGCCAAGCCTTCCACCGTTGCCAGATATATATGTGCATTAATTTAAATAACAATAAATAAGGTGATATCTCCAGATATCCATGTTGGCATATGGAAACAATTTGCACCTGCAACTAGCAACGCTATAAGATAAGGGTTGAGCAGCGGTAACGTAGCCAATCAATGTTTTGCTAGGAAGTGGAGGGGTTAGGGGCTTTCATGGCAATTTGGGAGGCTGATAGTTTAAGTGGTAGGTAACGAAACATAATGGTAGAAGCGAGACATCTAGCATAGCAAAAATAGTGTCGGGATCCGGGTATGATCATCTTGCCTGTTGGGTCTTCAGAGGGACAAAGAGCTAGGTCCTCGTAGTTGTTCTTGTCAGGATCCTCCTACTCAGGCTCGACACTCGGGTCTACCCAAAGAGAAACAACACCAAATAAACATACAAACAAGGTGCAATGCGCAACCAAAGATGACGCATGACCAATTTGAAGTATTTAACATGTCAACCCTAAGCTAGTCATGTTTCTCATGCATTTATTAAGTTCTTTAGTATTTTGGACAGAACCTCAAGATTAGTTATTTGAACATGCATGATCATGCAAATATGAATGCTCCATGTAAAAACGATGCAAATGCATATGTAGAACGTTACAAACAGAGTAATGAAGCTCACGGTACACTCACGGCAAGGTACGAATGTTAACGGAGACAAAAACAAAGATGAGGGAGGCCATGGGCTATTCCTTGGTATTCCAGGGATGACAATGGATTGGAAATGACAATCTAGCAAGAATAGAGCTAAAGATCATATAAAACAATGGAGTATAGCTCCCACAAGTCACAAAACATTCAAACACACAATCTGTCCTCAAACAGCAACATGTCATCTTGTAACACACATAACCAGAGCTACATCAAGTTTCAAATCACAACAAAGGCATGGACATGAAGTATACAACATGCTCAACAATTCATCTATCTACAGAAACATGAAAGGAAGCAAGGATCAATAGCAATTGATCTCACAAGATGGCATGTTGAAACAGTTTTTAGGGACTTAGTGAAAATTCCAGTTTACAGATTCTAAGTTAACCTGATGGCATCTTGACAACAACAAATACATATGCTACAGGGGCTTTCATGGCATGAAAATTAACAGGTTGATAGAGGGCAACATGTACTTCAATTAACTACATTATGGCAACATCCAAATATGCTTATATCAATGGCTATCATCCTCACAACATGGCATATTGGGAATAACAGTTTTCCAGACTTAGTGAAATTCACAAGAGGCAAGCAGGGCATAATATTAACAGAATGGCATGTTGACAACTAGTTTTAAATAAGATGCAATAGCTCGTCCTACAAGTACTTGGCACAAAATAACAGAGGATGACAAGCACAACAATGCATTCCATTGTGCCAACTCCAAAGGAGCAACATATACATAGGAATCATCAAGACAACATGGCAACAAAATAACAGATTTCAACACTTAGAATTATTTGAGCATGTGAAAACAGAATTTTTGGTGGCATGTTGACATCAAGAATGCCACTCATAACATGAACTATCATGGCATGCAAAATACCAGGGGCTAGAACACACACTAATGAACATATTTCATGTTGACAAGATTAATCATATGATGCAAGAATTAATTCATGTCAAAAAGACAAAATGGCATATTATCACAAACTTGATCAAATGGTAAATCCAATGCCACCATTGGATTCACTGGATTTTTCTACCCCAATTCCATATATCACAAGCATATATTTGTGTAGACAAAACTCTCACAATGCATTCGAAAGAAATTGACATGCACTTATAACATGTTATATGCCAAATTTGGCATGTCCTAAAAACACCGACAGATAAGGAATCACCCAAAAATGGAATATTTCCTAAAAAGGAAATAACACAGAAACATCACAGAAATAATACAAAACAAAATTAAATTAAATAGAGGCCCACCTGGCATAGACACTAGGGCCTACAGGGGCTGACAAGTGGGCCCTTTCATACACACACATGATATACACAGGGCAAATAAAAGGGGGCTCGGGGGGAATCGAACCCGAGACCTCCCGGCCGAGTGGGTTCGGTCGAACCACTAGGCTAGGACGCGGCTTCTGACCGCGGGGGGGGGGGGGGGGGGGGGGGGGCTTGGCCTCTCTTGACCTTTCCCCGACGGCAGGCAGGACCCACACATCAGCGACACACACGCGCCAAAGGACACGGCTAAACGGCGACGAGCAGAGGATGGCGAGGTCACGTCGGAGGAGCTCCGGTGACCTAGCAACGCGGCGGAGGGCACCACTAGCCTCGCAAGACGATTTCGCACACACGCATGCTACGAACGCAACCGGAGATGCCCGGAATTGCTGCCGGCGGCAAGGAACAGAGGCGGCGGCGGCGAACTACTATGGCAGGCTACGGCGGCGCAAACTCACACTTTTCTACGGGAATGGGACCTACGCACGACGGCGAGCTCGAGCGCCTACTCAAGCATGCGCGAAAGGTTCAGAGCACTCGCCGTCAACGAGGTCCGACGGCGGCGAGCTCGGGCTCGAAGAGAACTACGCTGCGGCTTGCAATCAGGCGCGAGAATCTAGCGGGAATGCGGGGATGCTCACTTTGTGGGGCTTGGCATCGACGAACGGGCTCGCGGGTGACGGACGGCAGCGAATTTAGCCGGCGACGAGCGTCGGCTGAGGAGGAAGAACGGGAAGAAGCGCTCGGGCCTTGGCGTCCCTTGACGATGTAGCGGACGTCGTGGAAGAATACGGACGAGGCGAAGCTCCTGGACACCTTGCACTCGCCTGCAATCGCCGGAGAGCATGTCGGCGACGAGCTGGACTCTCTCTCACCGCTCGGGAAGGAAGGGGGCGACGGATCTGGGTGGCTTCGCTCACCTGGCGGCGGTGGAGGCGAATGGGAGGAACCCTAGGGGTGGCTCGGACGCCGAGGGGGGGGGTTAAATAGGGCCCGGGGGTGCCCGGCTGGCTGCCGCCGTGGCCATGGCACGGCGGGTGCGCACCTTTTCCTGTGAGAGAGCACGGAGGGGACCGGGAGGACGACGATGCGCTCTCCGTCGCTGGCTGGTGGGCCAAGCGCTTGCCACGCTGGAAAGCGTGCATGCACTGGCTGTGGGCTGCGCTGGCGCTGCTTTGGTTGGGCCGCGAGGACGCAATGAGGCCCAGGGCTGCGCACTCTCTCTCACCCGAAGAAATACATTGGGATCTACCTTTTAAATAAAACAGCCACAACCTAAAAATAAGCCAGGGAGTTTTGACAGAGAGTTGAGAGAAAAGAAAATACCTTTGAACTCATAAAAATCAGCACTATTTTATAAAAATATGTTGGGCATTTTTAGAGCAAATAATTAATCACATATATTTATTATTGGAACCTGTTTTGCAAAGAATAGAAAGGCAATTATGGAAAAACATTGTAGAGAACTATTTTAAAATTCCAATCAGAATATTTAGAAGGAGAGCAACATTTTATTAGATGGAAAAGGGCAAGTGAATTCACCACATATTGCAATATTGAAATAAGAAGAGGTGGGCAAGGTTGTTGAGAAATTGTGGAGAGGGAAACAACAAGGTTTTGCACACCAACACCCCAACACACACACTCACAACAACATCACCACATAAGAAAAGCATGATGCAAATTATGAATGATGATACGATGTCATGATGCAAATGACATGAAGCAAAAATATTATCCTCAAACCACATGATGGCATTCATTGAAGGTTCACACATGGAAATATTACAAATATGGCAAGGGAATGCACTTGGGCTGTTACAACCGACTAGTGCAAAATGTGGCAACTTTCGGCTTCTCGGTGAGACCGATATATAAATCTCAGTGGTATCGATATGGGTGACCTAGGCAGATTCCAAGTCTCGGTGAGATCGATTCTCAAAACTCGGAAGTTCCAATTCTTGAAAATGGCTGACCAGAAAGTTGGTCACTGGTTTCGGTTGTACCGAATGGAAACTTGGTGGCACCGAGAACTTAGGGTTTGGCATGGGATCTGTCTAGGGTGAAACTCGGTGTGGCCGATTCTGAGAAGTTGGTGGCACCGATTTTAGTGGTAGGGTTTAGACAAAGATTTGTGGGAGAATTTCATGTGTATTTTTGGTGGCTAATCTCTAAGCACTTGAGCAACCAGATCATCATAGACACATCATCCCGTTTTAATATTATTTGCTTTCCTATGGACTCAAAGAGTGATTTCTCACGAAATGTAAAATGTAGAGTCTTCAAGCTTGTTGCCAATAGATGTTCCTTGCATCTAGGGACTCTCCTCACAATCCTTTTGCCAATCCATTCATTGAACTTTCCTGAAATATACTTGGTGGAAACATTAGTCCAATGAAATATATGTTGTTATTAATTACCAAAACCACCTAGGGAAAAGTTGTGCTTTCAATCTCCCCCTTTTTGGTAATTGATGATAACATATAGATCAAAGCTTCGATAGGGATAAAACAATGAATAGCATCGTCGCTTTGAGAAGTATGTGATAAGCAAGAGCTCCCCCCAAATTTGTCCATTATTAAAATTTGCGTTTGAATGCGAATGCAGAATCAATTAGGAGTGTGGGTGTCGGTGTCAAAACCGGCGGATCTCGGGTAGGGGGTCCCGAGCTGTGAGATTGGGATCGATGGGTTACAGGAGACGAAAGAGACGTTGTTTACCCAGGTTCGGGCCCTCCTATGGAGGTAAAACCCTACGTCCTGCTTGATTGTATTGATGTGTATGAGTATTACAGAGTCGATCTACCTCAAGATCAAATAGCTAAAACCCTAGATGAGCTTGTCTGCCCTCTACAATCTAAACCCTCCGGTTTATATAGACACCGGGGATACCTAGGGTTTACACATGGTAAGCTTCTAGCCGGAAATAGAGGCACCGATCTTCTCATCTTAACTTGGAGTGCACGCCCCGTCTTCGGAGGTTTCCTTCTAGAATACGGGGTCACCTCCTATCCGGCCATTCCCATGATAATCAGAGAGCGGCCCACCAAGCCGGCCTGTGAGAGATAGGCCGGCGGCCCGAGGACCCCTTAATCCAGGACTCCCTCAGTAGCCCCCGAACTAGCCTCCAACGCCAGGGGCCATGACACCAGTAGCTTCGCGTGATCAGAGTCTTCGGCTTGCGGGGCGAGTTCTTTTCCTCCTTTATGATCGGCGAGCTCTAGTCCGGCTACCGATGATACGTAGTTATCCGAACATGAAATTATCCGGATGCCATATGTTGCTTAACCTCGAAGGCCAAACGTTAAAGTGTGAAAAGTGTTCCCTGACAGCCTTTCTGACGAAGGGTCATGGCCTACCACGACCGCCGAGCCGGTTACAAAGACTCGATTCGCGGTTCGAGGCAGTTTCATTGGCACGTCTTATCAATGTACAGACCGTGTCCCGTTTCTTACGAGATATGATTAATCCTTTGGGTTATCCCATGCGCGCATAACGACACGATTATTTCGGGAAGTAGCGAGGCCTGCGGCGCAGCAGAGGAGAGGCTCTTGGTATTACGGCACCCATAAAAGGGAGAAAAACCCCAAGGCCTAATCACGCTCTCTATTCGCATCCCCTGCTTCCTCAACCTTCCCAAGCTCCAAGAGCCCAGATCCAGTTCTTCCTCCATTTCCCCTCTGAGCTCTGCCATGGCCGGTTCTGGTTCCATGGGCAAGTGGGAGGCCTCCTCCGTCACCAACAATGACATACGGGAGCTGAAGCGTGCCGGCTACCTCTCCGCCAACATCGCCCACCGCGCCCCAGAGGCAAATCAGGTGGTTCCCACGCCGAGGCAGGGCGAGAGGGTGGTGTTCATCCCCATTTCCTCCGGGGACTGGGCTTCCCGTTCCAACCCTTCGTCAGGGGCCTCATGTTCTTTTACGGGTTGGACTTCCACGACCTCCCCCCGAACTCCATCATGCACATCTCGGCGTTCATCCTTGTCTGTGAAGCCTTCCTGCGGGTACAACCGCACTTCGGCCTGTGGCTCAAGGTCTTCAATGTCAAGCCGAAGACAGTTGCGGGTGCGCATGCGGACTGTGGAGGGGCCGTCATCAGCAAGCTCCCCCGTGTCGAGTGGCCGGAGGGCACCTTCATCGACACGGTAAAGATCTGGCAAAAGGAGTGGTTCTATATCACCGAACCAAGTAGTGCGGACGGGATGGCGCCCGTCGAGTTCAGATCCGGACCCCCTGCGAGGCTAACCTCGTGGCTCAAGAAGGGCCTTAACTGGGGGTCGGCCGAAGAGGTGAAGTCACTACAGAAGCGCATCACCTCGATAATCGAGACCAACATCAAGCTGACCAATGTGGTCCAGGTCATGCTCCGCCGCCGTCTCCTCCCCTGCCAGCATCGGCCCTCCCCAATGTGGGCTTACCAGCCCGAGGACCCGGTCACCGTACATCAATTCTTCCGCACTACCCACAAAAAGCTGTGGAAGGTGCTATTCAAGCCTCAGGAGAGCTGGCCAGCCGAGGAAGAGGACACCGGACTCGACGCCGCAAACCCTCCCACCAAGGTAAGTTAGAATTTTTAATTCCGCGGCTCTGTTTTTTAACCAAGAACTGAACCCCTTCCCCCTCATCTTCACAGAAATGGCTGAGGAAGGCCGTGAAAATCGATTGTCTGGCCCCGCAGCCCGAAGACCCTCGGTCAGATCTGCTGACGGAGACGCTCGTCGTGGCGCCGTATTCGGCGCCAGAGAAGAAGGAGAAGAAGAAAGCAGAGAAGAAGGGAGCCCGAGAGGGTCTCCATGCAAGGGGTCTCCCGGACACTAAATCCGAGGAGACCCACACCTCTTCTGCTCACGAGGAAGAGCATGAGGACGAGGGGGAGTGTGACTCTCCCCTCGCAAGGAAAAGGGCGGCGTCAGCGGACGTCGCGGAGGACCTACCCCCTCCTGCCCCAAAGAGGACCTGCCGAACCAAGGCGGTCCTAGCCGACGATAGCTCGGACTCCGACGAGGAGTCTGAGGCTTCCAAAAAGGTTCTCCAAAGGAACCCTAGGGTTAAGCCCCCAGCCCAGAGGTATGAATCCGAAGACCTTATGGGTTGTTTGCATAGAGTTTTCAATGCTAAAATGAGCGAACACATTTCGATTTATAGCCCACCGCGCGATCTCCCACCCGACCAATTCTCAGACGGGGAGCCCCTGCCCGCCGACCTAGCGGAAAGCGGGACTGCGTCGCATCCGACGCCTCTAGAGGCTTCGAAGGAGGCTGCGGAGGTGTTGTCGCACCCGGCTCCTTCTGAGCTGAACACCAGCGGCGGGGGCGACGAAGTCATGGCTGAGGTTAACACCTCGGCCGCCGAAGACCAGGAGGAAGAACATCTCCTGGCGACTAAAGAGGGGGGACGAAGCCCGGTCCGTCCCTCTCCGAAGACATCTCCGGAGCGATCTACGCCTCCGGAGCAGCTCGCCCAATCCCCCACAAGAGGGAGGGCTGGCGGACCCCCACCAGTGCCGCCCATGACTGGGTGGCCGGCGCAGATGGAGGAAGCTTTATTCGGCTCCTCCATCGCCGAGGATCACCGCGCCCTTATGGGTGCGGTTTTGCAAGGCATTCAGTCCATAGATAACGGACTGAAAGAGGCCTTCAACGGTCTCTTGATGGGCTTCCAGGTGAGCCATGTAATATTCTTTTCCTTAGAGAAAGTTAATTTACCTACTTTGTACAATCCTTATAAGTGTAGTAGCCCCCGAGCCCTGGGTGAGTTTGAAAAAACCCACCCGGTGGACAAACGTCCGAACATTAGTAACGATGCTCAAGGCATCGTTTGTCCTTTATTATCCTAAGAGCTCCAAAGAGTACGTAGTGGAGGGGTCGGAATCCGATAGCCCGGGAGTTTTTATGCACATAGTTTATTTTGTAGGCTTCGTCATCGGCGGCGGCCGCTAACGCAATGGAGCTTGCCGAATTAAACCGGAAGCTCAAGATCTCTGATGAGGAGCTCGATTGGTTGAACAAGAGATTCGACGAGATGCAAGGTGAGTCCGAATTGTGATATTCGGGCTATTGTCTATCCTCATTGATTGAGATAGTCGAATTATTCAAAAGTTTGTATGTATTTATTGTTACCACAGCTGTGGCTGCGGAGGTCGAGAACCTCAAGGCCGAGTTGGCCAAGGCGAAGCAGGAGGCCGCAGATGAAAAGGCGGCGGCCGAACGGGCGGCAGCCGACCTATCGGCATTAAAGGCTAAGAATGACAAGCATGAAGCCCGGGTGGTGGAGGTGCAGCTGGAGCTCAAGGATGCTAGCACAAAGTGTGAGGCCCTTGAGCAGAAGATCGGAGACCAGGCCACCGAGCTATCCACGGTTAAATCCGAGCTCAAATCAGAGCGTGTTGATAGGCGGTTCTTTGAAGAAGAACTCCGCCAAGTCAGGGCGATCACCAATGGTAAGCCGTACTTGCTGCAATGTGCCTTTGGTGGTAACAGGTTTGCCTTGCTCACCCGGGTGTGGCGTTCCTCAAGCGCCTTTGCGGACCTCCCGAAGAGTTCAGCGGACGCGAACAAATACTTCGCCTCCCGGGATGGGGAAGTTGAGCAACGGCAGTTTTGGGCTCAATTTCAAGCCCCCGAGCACCCTCCCCTCCCGAGCAAGCAGATGAAACAGTTGATGGAACTGCACAGGATGGCGGAGCCGGCCATGAGGGACCTCTGCATCCGGCTATGGCCTGCAGAGCCGATGCCGAGTAGTTACTTTGGCCTGGTGCAGAAACTATGTGACGCTGCGCCTCGGATTGACATTCTGAAGTGTTCTACATGCATCGAGGGAGCTCGGATGGCCTTTGCAAGGACCATGGTGCATCTGCCGGGGCTCAAGCCGGCCGAAATGGCCACCGCGCCTCCACCCCCTGGGAAGGAGCATAGGCGCCCCGAGAAGTACTTTTCCGCCGTGATGGACGGTGCTCGGGCGATATAAGCTCAATGCCCGAAAGATGTAATTTATGAATGAATGTTCTGTCATGCATCCGATGACTGTTTCGCTTTATAATGCGGTTGCATGGTTTATCATGTCTTTTAATTTTTGTATTATTTTGACTCCTGTGTGGCCGTTTTATCTGAAAGTTGCGAGTCGTCGGCTTCAGCCCCCATGTAGATACTACACGAGGTGTTTCTACCTCCGTACTGTGACCCTTAGCCGAAGTATCGGCGCCCGAAGGCGGTAGTGCGAGGGGAACAAGGCAATCGGACTATAATGCTTTAGTGCTTTCACTTAGCCGGAGGAGCTTGAATGCGGGGGCTGACGATGAGCCCCCAGTGTTTTGTGATATTCGGATACACTGAGGTTGACACCAGCGTCACACGGTTTGCAATAGTACAAACCCCTCGTATAACATGAAATAACCTCTATCGATTTTTAGTTTGACACTTATGCTCGGATTGCAGACCGGTTCTCGCTTATTATGACAGTCGGTTTCCGGCTTTCTCCACTGATGTGCTTAACCAGGCGAGCCGGAAGCACAATCGCAGTGGTTCTCCCTTTACCCTTTTAGCCGAACGAGCGGAACGTAAGAGGGCAAGCACAAGAGCCGGGCAACCCAACCATTGACCCAAGACATAATTCGGAACCAATTCATATAAAGCAACATCCGAGACGCCGAACACACGAATAGTAGTGCCGGGGTGATGATTGGGGCGATTTTTATATTCGAGCCCCCGGTGTATTACCCGGTCGCATCGTAGTATGTACCGAACAACTTTTTGGTATAGGCGCCAGCAAGTAGAGAGCAGGGTATGTGCCATAAAATATCGCAAGGAGGCCGCAAAGGATGCTCTTTATTTCAGATGAATTCTTACAACTCAAACTGACGAAGCAACTGTTACAAGTATTTTGGAATGGAAAATAAGGTGTACCAAGGAGAGGCTTTACCCGGGGTCTTCGATGGGTGGCTTGACGTCCTCGATGCGCCCCGTCGCCTGTTTACTCCTTTGCCCCTGAGGGGGTTGAATTCCTTTAAAGGTAATTGTTATCGGCGAACGGACCTTTGGAAGAAGATCTTGAGAAGGCGTCGTAGTGTGAATGGGCTTTACGCTTGGCAGGTCCTAGATGGTACCTGTAGTCTGTTCGAAGACATGTTGTGGCAGTAGTTCGGTCCAGCCGAACACTTACCCTTTGATAGCGGGTCCCCACGGCTGCCCATGGTATTTTGAGCATGAAGTTGTGCCTTCTTGGCACATACTTTACAGGAACTAGGGCTGTGCTGTGGGGGGCGTCCCTATTTTTGCTGGGCGGAAGGTGATTCCGGAAGTTCGGGTTGAGGCCGAACTCGTTTGCTATCACGACGCGCCTTTATGGCTGATTTGGGCGTCGGCCTATCGTCGCCGCACTGGAATTCGCCTGCCAAGGCTGCCGTATGCTCCTCAGTTCGGAGAGAGCGCTCTGTGTTGCCGTTGACAGTAATGACCCCCTGGGTCCAGGCATCTTGAGCTTCAGGTACGCGTAATGGGGACGACGTTAAAGCAAGCGAATGCTGTGCGGCCGAGAAGTGCGTGATAACCGCTGCGAAAAGGGACAATGTCGAAGATCAAGTCTTCGCTGCGAAAGTTGTCGGGCGAGCCGAACACTACTTCCAGATTTACGGTACCCGAGCAGCGGGCTTCAATGCCTGGAATCACTCCTTTAAAGGTTGTGTTGCTAGGTTTGCTCCTTGACAGATCTATACCCATCTTTTTCACCGTGTCTGAGTAAATCAGATTGAGGCTACTTCCTCCGTCCATTAGAAATCTAGTGAGGTGAAACCCATTGATAATGGGGTCTAGGACGAGGGCTGCCGAACCCCCGTGACGGATACTGGTCGGATGATCACGTCGGTCGAAAGTGATCAGGCAAGCCGACCATGGGTTATACTTCAGGGCTACGGGCTCCATGGCGTAGACCTCCCGAAGGGCGCGCTTCCTCTCCTTTTTTGGTATGTGAGTGGCATAAATCATATTCACGGTTTTCACCTCTGGAGGGAACTGCTTTTGTCCTCCATTGCTTGGACCGCGAGGCTCGTCGTCGTCCTCGCTGCGTGGGCTCTTGCTTTGCTCCTCGGCTGTGAGCTTGGCAGCTTGCTTGAATACCCAACAATTACGGTTGGTGTGATTAGCGGGCTTGTCCTAAGTGCCATGGATCTGGCAGGGCCTATCCATAATTTTGTCCAGCGTGGTAGGTCCGTCTTTGTTTCCTTTAGAGGGTTTCTTCCGCTGTCCGGATTTCGGGTTGCGGAAGCCGGCATTGACGACCGTGTCCTCCGCATCGCCGTTGCTGTGGCGGCGTTTGTTTTTGTTACGTCGCGGTTTCCCGTTTCCATCCCGGACTTCAGAGGTACCGGTGTCTTCGGGGTTATGGCTTCCCCGAGCTAGCCAATTATCCTCGCCCACGCAAAAGAGGGTCATTAGTGAGGTAAGGGCGGACATTGTCCTCGGTTTGTCCTGGCCGAGCTGAGCCAGCCATTCGTCCTGGATATTATGCATGAAGGAGGCTATTGCCTCCACGTCTGGGCAGTCAACAATCTGGTTTTTCTTGGTCAAGAACCGATTCCAGAATTGCCGAGCCGATTCTCCTGCTTTCTGAACAACATTGCTCAGGTCGGAGGAGTCCGGAGGCCGGACATAAGTGCCCTGGAAGTTAGATCGGAAAGCATCCTCGAGCTCTTCCCAGCTCCCGATGGAATTTTCGGGAAGACTGTTTAACCAGTGTCGAGCTGGCCCCTTAAGTTTTAGGGGCAGATACTTGATGGCGTGGAGGTCATCTCCTCGTGCCATATGGATATGGAGGAGGAAGTCCTCAATCCACACGGCTGGGTCTGTTGTCCCGTCGTATTGCTCTATGTTAACGGGTTTAAACCCTTCAGGGAACTGATGCTGCATCACCTCGTCTGTGAAGCGAAGTTGGTGGGCAGCGCCTCTGACCCGAGCTATGTCATGCCTACGATCGGTGGTATGTCGAGTCCTGTATTGTTCCCGACCTCTATTGTTGTGGTCGAGTCAAGGCTGGTATCCGTCCCGTCTAGCGGGGGGGGGGGAGTACCCTCTAGATCCGTAGATGGATCTTGTGTGGCCTGCTCTGTAGTCCAGGTCCTGTCGTAAGTCGTACCTGTCTTCGTGCCTCGCTGGCTCTTTTCCTCTCCTGCGGGGTGCTTCAGGCCTGTACTCGGCCTCGTCGGCCGTTCTATCCCGTCCTCGGGTAGGGCGGTCGGGCCGGTCGTATGGAGTATGCCTAGGAGGCGATGTTTCGAAGGCCTCGTCATCGAACTGTGGCAGTAGCCGCCAGCGAGGGTAGCTCTTGGGTTGGTCCGGCAGGTCGGAACCGTACCCTTCCTCGGCTTCCAAGACCCTCATCCATCTATCATTGATGGTGTCTTGTTCGGCTTTGAGCTGTTGTTGTTTTGCCTTCAGGCTTCGGGCGGTGGCTAGAAGCTGCCGCCTGAACCGTTCCTGATCCGTAGGATTATCGGGGACGGTGAAGTCTTCAGCTTCAAGTTCGTCCTCCTCCTCGTGGGGGAGGTAGTTATCGTCCTCGGAATCATTAGGATCCTCGGTGTCGTGCCGATCTTCGGGCTTTTCCTGGTCCTCCAGTGGCTGTTCGGGGACTTCGGGGTCTCCGAGATCTTCCGAGGTATTGTTTTCCCCAATGCCTGCAATGGCTTCCCTTCCCTTGTGTGCCTTAGATCGCTTGTGCTGTTTCCAGCGCCTTGACGGCGCCTCACCGGATTTATCGCCATTATTCTGAGGGGTGCGATTGCCCTTATCATCGGGGGTGTCCACCATGTAGACGTCGTAAGTGGAGGTGGCCGTCCATCGCCCAATGTTGACAGGGGCAGGGCGCCGTCCTCTTCATCTATGTCTTCTGCCTCCTCGGAGGTGTAGTCCAGCATATCGGTTAAATCCTCGAAAGTGGCTACCAAGTGGGTGGTGGGTGGGTTGAAAAATTCCCAATGACCCGCCTCCGGACCGATCTGAGCATGGATCGAGGTCGGGTAGTTTGTGGTTTTTATCGTTAGGATCCGATCCAGTGCCTCGTTGAGCGTTGAGAGCTCGACCGGATCAATCTGCCTATGACTTCCGGAGTTGACCTCCAATGTGTTCGTACAAAGAGTGTGTTCGGCAAGGGCTGACCTCCGGCCCTCAGGTATTATAACCGGATCTGGACTGGGAGCCAGATCATCGGCAGGGATAGACCCGAGGGCAGAGTCGAGAAGGAAACCCGAAGTTAAGGCTTCGGAGACTTCGGGCTCGTCAGACGAAACTGCGAGCCCGGGGAATGAAAGGTCGCCCCGGGAGTCTACGGAGAACTCTAGGTTCCCGAATCTGATCTCTTGATCGGGGGCGACCATCCCGATCTGACCAAGGTGGCCAGTCGGGTCAGCGTGCAGCACGATGCTGCCGAAAGCAAGAAACTGTCCGGGGATGAAGGAGTCCGCGTTACGGACTTCATCGCTAAGGATCAGGCGAGCCATCAATTCCTCTTGTGATCCCGCATCGAAACTCTCAATGAAAGCACCATTGTCGGTGTCAAAACTGGCGGATCTCGGGTAGGGGGTCCCGAGCTGTGAGATTGGGATTGATGGGTTACAGGAGACGAAGGAGATGGTGTTTCCCAGGTTCGGGCCCTCCTATGGAGGTAAAACCCTACATCCTCCTTGATTGTATTGATGTGTATGAGTATTACAGAGTCGATCTACCTCGAGATCAAATAGCTAAAACCCTAGATGAGCTTGTCTTCCCTCTACAATCTAAACCCTCCGGTTTATATAGACACCGGGGATACCTAGGGTTTACACATGGTAAGCTTCTATCCAGAAATAGAGGCGCCGATCTTCTCATCTTAACTTGGAGTGCACGCCTCGTCTTCGGAGGTTTCCTTCTAGAATACGGGGTCACCACCTATCCGGCCATTCCCGTGATAATCAGAGAGCGGCCCACCAAGCCGGCCTGTGAGAGATAGGCCGGCGGCCCGAGGACCCCTTAATCCAGGACTCCCTCAGTGGGTAACTCTTCCATGTCACATACAACTTGGTGGCGCGCATAAATGATATGAATGCATTACAATGCATATGACACCAAATATGATTGAATGATCATAATATTAACATCACATGGATAGGAAATAGTAGCATCATCAAGCAAAGCGTATGATCAAACACGACGGAGTTTAAGAACAACCAAGTGATAAACCAAATGTTTTTAAAATAGAGAGAGCAACCAAAAGACAAAACACTCTCTCTCGAAGCCCTATGATCTATGCACTTCTCCCCCTTTGGCAACATGTTACCAAAAAGTTCAAAGATATGGAGCTAAGCGTTGCTCTGGGCTCTATCTCCTCCGGTAGTCGTTGAAGGAGTCGAAAGAAGGGCGTCGGCGAATGCTTTAGCTGAAGTCCTCTGAGGTGGTGGAGTAGACGCTGAAGGTGCAGAAGGAGCTGATGGAGAAGTTGCTGGGACTGATGAGGAAGGTCTCAACTCTGGAGCAGGCATAGTAGACGACCTGGCTTGAGTCTTGAACTGAGTGCTTGGCCGGATAGAACCATCATCATCACTAGAGTGGGGACTGGGCACTGCATCCACTTCCTGTTTCAATTCCTTGACAGTCTGTGTCAGCTCATCCACCTTGTTGTCTAGAGCATGCATCTTTGCTTCCACAATCCTCTCAAGACTTTTCTGATTCCTGAGGATCTTTCCACAATCCTCTCAAGACTTTTCTGATTCCTGAGGATCTCAGCCACATTCTTTTCAATCTCTTGGATAGAGTTGACAAGATAAGATATTTGATCACTCTTCGTCCTTGGAATCTGAGCACTAGTGGCTCTGGCTGCCTCTGCCTCTGCCTGTGCAGTAGTTGAAGTGGGATGAGAAGTATCCATCACCACAACATTGTCCTCGAAGTCTGGCAGGAGTGGTAGGTGTGAACGATCAAGTGCATATTGGCTCTTTCCAACTTTGGAATTGATTAGCATCTAGATATATGGAGCATATCCACAAGATTGTTTCTGATCGGCAGCTGTCCTCTTGATTGTCTCAACAATCAAATCCATCACATTGAATCTAGTGTGGGTGTCTACATGATCTAGCATGTTGATGGAGTAACCCCTAATCATCTTGTCATCTCCAGACTTTGGCATAAATGTATGCCTCATGATGGTGTTGGTAGTGGGTAATCCAGCTTGCAGATAGTAAACAGAGCCAAACTTATGAGTCTTCACATAAGCGGCATGGATAGGATTATACATGTTGGCCATGGTGTTAGGATTCATCTTGGCCCTAGCATACACATCAAGATCTCCCTCTTGAACTTCCGGGGCTCCTAAGATGGTAGCCCACTCATCAACTAAAGACTGGTATCTGGTTCCCTCAGTCATCCATACTATCCTTCCATCTGGATAGAAATGAGCCATAGAGTAGAACTGCATAATCATCTCATCGTTCCATCCAGTGAACTATATGTCGACAAATGCATCAATATCTATGGCCTTGAAGTTCTCTAGCACATGAGGGAAGTAGTCTTCTTTTTCCTTAATGAACTTCCAATCAACATATCTCATGTCGCTAACTGCAAGACTCTTCTCTAGCAACACAGTCTCATAGAAATCTTGCTGCTCCTTGGTGTGGAAGCGAGCAGCTACGATAGTCCTTCTCCTGATAGAATATGGATCATATGCTCTCCATGTCCTGAGCCCTCGATCCTTTCTATTCTTCATGTCCTTTGCCACAGGGTGATCATCATTATGCTCTGGCAGATGGAGTCTCGGTTTCCTTAGAACTGCAACATCTTCCTCTTCATCATCCATGGTGGAAGATCTCTTGTTCTTCTAAACAAGAGGAATATCTCTGGTGGTCGTCTTGGGCTTGGGGGCAGCTGGCTTCTTGGGACCAGTTGGCTTGGCCTTGGATGCAACTTGGCTAGTCATGGCATCAGCCAACAACTTCTTCTTCTTGCAGGGAGGAGGTTTTGCAACTGCTTCTTCCTCTTCCTCCTGCTCAGCTGGGTCCTCAAACATGGAAGTTGGTTTGCCTTGGACACGAACAATCCTCTTTCTGGCTCTCTTCTTCTCAGCAGTCTTCTTTTCCAAAGACTTTGTCTGCCTGGAGGAGGTAGGGTTCTCAGAGATAGACAAACATCTCTTGGCAGTCTTAGGAGCCCTTGTATCAGCTGAGCTTGTATATTCCTTCCTTATGGGCTTCCTGGAAGATGTGACCTCTTCAGAATTCTTCTTTGCAGCCTTTTCTTTCTTTTCTAGCTGCTTTTGAGCTTGGACCTCTTCAGGCACAAAATCTGAATCTTCTTCATCAGAATTGAGTTTCCTCCTGGACCTAGTGGCTGCCTTGGGCAAACCATGAGAACTGGGGGTGCCAAGGTCCTCGGAAGATTGGCTAGCCTCTAGGCTAGTGCCAGCATCCAAATCCACACTCTGCTCTCTGAAATCATTGTCATTGTCCTCTGAGCCAGACATGCTGTCCCTGTGAATAAATATAGAAGAGTGGAGGGGATAATCATCACAAAACACAGAAGTATTTCAAAATCTGAACTCAAAATTTTAGTCTTAAGTTTCAGCTGAGTGGGTTTTGGTACCACCGAGTTTGAGTTTTCGGAGCCACCGAGACACACACCCTCATATGACAGAGACTTGACAACTCTTTTCGGTTTCTGAAAGCACAACTTCTCCCTAGGTGGTTTTGGTAATTAATAACAACATATACTTCATTGGACTAATGCTTTCCACTAAGTATATCTCAGGAAAAAGTTCAATGATGGCTTGGCAAAGAATTGTGAGGAGATACCCCAAGATGAAAGGAATGGATTGGCAAAGCGTCAAGCTAGAAGACTCTACATTTTACTTTGTGAGAAATCACTTTGAGTCCATAGGAAAGCCAATACTATTAAAAGGGGGTAAGGTATTGTTGGTGAACAAATTGCTCCACGTGCACAAGTGCTAGTCACCAAAAACACCCACAAGCTCTCCCACAAAGATTCTGTCTAAAACCCTTTCACCCAAAATAGGTGCTACCAACTTTCATATCGGCTACACCGAGTTTAAACCCTAGACAGAAATCCTAGCCACAATCCCATCTCGGTACTACCAAGTTTTTTATCAGTGCCACCGAGTTTCAGTGACCAACTTTTTGTTAGCAGTTTCACAAGAATCGGAATTTCCGAGAATTGTGAATCGGTCTCACCAAGTTTGGAAACTGCCCTCGGCCACTCATATCGGTACCACCGAGATTCATATATCGGTCTCACCGAGATTCCTAAAGTTGCCACATTTTGAACACTTCGGTGCCACCGAGTTTTCACTTCGGTTTCACCAAGTTGCTCAATAATGGTGTAACGGTTGGATTTTTGGGGATGCCTATATATACCCCTCCACCACCATTCACTCGTATGAGAAGCACTCAGAACTATTCCACACTTACCCCATCCAATTTTCCGAGAGAGAACCACCTACCCTTGTGTTGAGATCAAGATCATCCACTCCAACCATATGGACCTTGATTTCTAGTCTCCCCAAATTGCTTTCCACCCAATCAATTCCTTCCACCAAGCAAAATCTATGAGAGACTGATTGAGTGTTGAGGAGTCTATCATCTTGAAGCACAAGAGCAAGGAGTTCATCATCATTATCAAGCCTATTACCTTTTGGAGGGCGGTGCGTCCTAGATTGGTTAGGTGTTTCTTGGGAGCCTCCTACTTCGTGTTGTGGAGTTGAACCAAGAAGTTTGTACAGGAAAGGAGATCGCCTACTTCATGAAGATCTACCCATAGTGAGGCTAGTCCTTCGTGGACGGAAGCCGTTATGGAATAGTCAAGGTTGCTACTTCGTGGACCCTTATGGGTGGAGCCCTCCGTGGACTCTCGCGACCGTTACTCTCCGTGGGTTGAAGACTCCATAAACGTGGATGTACGATAGCGCCACCTATCGGAACCACGGGAAAAATCTTCATGTCTACAATTGCGTTTGATCTTCTAACCCTTACCTCTATTACATGTGCTTGTCTTTACTTTTCGCTGCTGTACTCTTAGACATGCATGTGTAGGGTGTGCTTGACTTGCTATCATTGCTAAAATCTGCCCACAATTAAAAGTGGGAAAAGGTAGAACTTTTAATTGGTCAAGTAGTCTAATCACCCCCCTCTAGACATACTTGTGATCCTACAAGTGGTATCAGAGCTTTGGTCTCCATTGCATTGGTTTTACAACCTAGGAGAGTATGGCGTCTAGTGAGGGAAGTTACCACCGTAGAGGTCCGTACTTTGATGGCACAAATTTTGCTAGTTGGAAGCATAAGATGAAAATGCATATTTTTGGTCATAACCTCGCCGTTTGGGCTGTTGTTCGTGTTGGCTTGCAAGGTGAATTCTTTGGTGAAGGAAAGGAACCGGATCGTGAAGCGATCGCAAATGAATTGAAGATGTTGCAATACAATGCTCAAGCATGTGACATTCTCTTCAACTGCCTATGCCCCAAAGAATTCAACAAAATCAGCCATCTTGAGAATGCACAGGAAATTTGGGATACTTTGGTTGATATTCATGAAGGTACCGATTCCATCAGAGAATCTAAGTTGGACGTGCTTCAAAGTCAACTTGACAAGTTCAAGATGAAGGATGGTGAAGGAGTTGCGGAGATGTATTCTAGGCTTGCTCTCATCACAAATGAGATTGCCGGCTTAGGAAGTGAAGAAATGACCGATAAATTCATCATCAAGAAGATACTTAGAGCTTTGGATGGAAAGTATGACACCGTGTGCACATTGATCCAAATGATGCCAAACTACAAAGATCTCAAGCCTATGGAAGTCATTGCTAGAATTGTTTCTCATGAGATGTCACTCAAAGACAAGGAATAACTTCACAACAAGTCTAGTGGTGCTTACAAAGCCACGAGTGATGCTCCCGCTACTTCAAACGACAACCTTGTTACCAGTGAAGAGATAATCCTCATGGTCAAGAAATTCAACAAGTTCTATAAGAATAGAGGCAAAGAGAGAAGCTCCAACTCAAGATATGAAGAGAAGCGTTCATCTAGTCGTGACCGGAATTGTTACTATTGTGGAAGGCCCGGACACTACTCAAATGCGTGCACGACCCCCCACAAAATAAGGGAAGAGTCACCTAGAAGAAAGAGCTCAAGAGATGAGTCACCTCGAAGAGAGAGAAGGAGTAGAGATGATCGTTATGTACGAAGACCCTCAAGGAGAAGTAGGGATTCGGAGAATCAGGACAGGTACACCAAGAGCTACTCAAGAAGAAGACATCAAGCTCATGTTGGTGAATGGGTTTCCGGCTCCAATTCTGATGACCACTCTGAGAGAAGCTATCACTCCGACTCAGACTATAGTCAAGATGAGGGTGCTGCCGGACTTGCACTCATTTCCTCCAACTCCTACGACATATTTGATTCACTGAATGAAGGGAGTGGAAGTTGCTTCATGGCTAAAGGTCCCAAGGTATCACACCCCGAATATCTTGATTTCGATAGTGATGAGGATGACTTACTTGGAGATGATGACTTGCTATGTGATAAAGCTAGTGATACTAGTCAAAATGTTCTAGATGATGATCATGATAATCAAGATAAGTCATGTGATGATGATAAGAAGGAAATAGAACGACTAACTAAAGAATTAAACACTCTTAAGTTAGCTCATGAATCTACTTTAGAAGATCATAGAGAGTTTGTAAGAACTCATGAGAAGCTACGCTTCGAGAAGCTCAATTTGGAGCAAGAACATGAGTTTCTTAAAGCAACCAATAACGATCTCCGAAAGAAGACTTCTTCTAACTAGCCAAATGACTACTCTTGTCTACATTTATTCCACAAGTTAAGACTAAGCAATCTAGTAACAAAGGCAAGAAAGGTTCTTCAACTAGTAGCAATAAAAATGATAAATTCAATGATATTGCTTCTAGTAGATCTATTGATTCCACTAACGACTCTCTTAGCCAAGTTACACTTGAGCAAGAAAATGATCTATTGAAAGGGATTATAGAGAAAGGTATCTACAAAAGTCTTGCCGGATGTAAGCTATTTGAGGAGATTGTACGCAAGCACGGAGGATACTGAAAGAACCATGGCATTGGCTACTTCAACGCAAATGGAGTTGAATGGGAAGAAGGTCAATACCCCAAGCCCAAGTTTGTTCCTCAAAGGGAAAAGTATGAACATACTCTTCCCAAGGGAACAAAAGTTTAAGATTACCTTCCACCACAAGATCACAAGCTCAAGGGCAAGGACAAGCTTCAAGAGGAGATTGACTCACATGAAGATGAATCCCAAGCTTTGGTCAAGCGGGTTCCCAAGGCTTCTACAAGCTCAACTTCTACAAGTGCCACTTCAACACCAAGGATTCCCATCAAGTTGATGTGGGTACCCAAGAAGAAGAACTAGAGAAGTTCTTGAGGGGTGACTCCGCCAATAAAATTCACTCATATTCATTATTGGCAAGAACTAGTTGCAATCAACATCAACATTATGCAATATTTCAAAGAGTCACACATTCCCTCAAAGGTAAGCAAGGGACAAGGTAATTAATGAATCCATGGACATCATCTTATATGCTTTGCACTCCATGTACATAGATATCCTTGTATTTGTCTCTTGTGCTTGGGACTAACCCATGTAGGTGAGAAGAGTAAGGAAACAACAAGGATGCTCCCGACTCAAAATGATCTTCATCAACCTTGAGCATCCACCACTACATCACCCACATGAAGTCTTCTACGACAAACCCAAGGTTAGTTTATCCCTCTTATGGGGGGATGTCACATCAAGGGGGAGCTTTACTCTAAGACTTGAGTTAAAGCATCTCTTTAGAATGTGACAACATTAAATGCTTTATGTAAAAGTGGTAACCCCACTTGTGCTTAAACGATGAGTATGACCTATGATCAAGTATTCTTACTTGGCTCCTAAGTCAATATACTCATATATAGATGACTCCGTCATCGCCAAAGTGCTTGGTAGATACCAGAGTGGTTTTGCATGTTTGGCATGATTTCCTTGGACATCTTATTGTGTGAGCATGCAGGTTTGCATATCTTTTATTATTTGAGGACATCCAATTGTTGCTATTCGGACTTTATTTTATCTTTTGCCAATTGGATGGACAAGAATGCCTAGGACCCCTCTCTAGCTATCTATGCTTTCTCGTCTCATATTCTATTCTTGCTACATCACAAAACTTGAACAAGTACTTCTCGATCTCTGTGTGTGAGGAGCACTCGGAGTTCTGTATTGACAAGGACTAACCACCAAAACCTCCCAAGTGCGTCTCCGTGGAACCAACACAAAAATCTCGGTCTCACCGATGCCTAGGGTTGATCTGGTTTTCCAATCTCAGTAACACTGATTCCATCTTCTCGGATTCACCGAGTTTCCCTGTCAGCTGACAGTTGAGGAACTCGGTGGCACTGATAATTTTGAACCGGTCTCACCGACAGCGATGGGTACTTAATCTGGCGGACCCAACTTTTGAAATCACTTCTTCAAATGTCCGGTTCCTCCAAACCCTAGCTGCCATTCTTGGACCCATGGTTATCGCCTTTGTCTTCCCGAGCGCCTCCGCCGTTGGAATTCGCCGCCGTCGACGGAATCATCACCGCCGTCGTTGCCGTAGCGGACTCGTCACCAAGTTAGGGTACAAATCCGACCCCTTGTGCGCTCCCTTTTCCAATTCATGCGCATTAGGATCATTCCATCGATAAGCCATAGTTTGAGATCATTCTATCCTCAAAGTTTTCCATTAGAATAGGGAACAACGAATTTTTAGGTTTTGCCGTCTGCAATCCGAATCTCGGTGACACCGAAGCACAAAAATCGGTTTTACCGATTTAGTTTTCAGGTCTACTGAGGACGGTCTCGGTGAAGCCGAGCATTCATTTTTGGTGAAACCGAAGTGGTTGCCAAGTTTCTGTAAAGCAGACTGTGAGTCTTGGTGGATCCGAAAATTGTGACTCAGTGGTACCGAAATTCCCTTTGCAGAAAGCAAACCTTAAGAATTCTAAGTTCAAATTTGAGAAAATCTCTGCATTTTGTGATGCTCAACCTATCTACTCTTCTATGCTCTATTCACAAGGCCAGCATGTCAGGCTCAGATGACAGTCATAACAACTTTAGGGAAGGAAATGTGGACATGAGCTCATGCACTAGTCCTGAGGGCAGCTCATCTTCCTATGATGATGTGCCCAGCTCACCTGACTTGCCCAAGGCTGCCAACAGGGCAAGGAGGAAGTTAAACTTAGATGAAGAAGATGAGGAGGAGGAACAAGCTGCCCAAGCTCCTCCCTCCAAGAAGAAAAAGCTTCTTGCAGATGCAATGCCCAAGCAGGCCCCTTCCAAGAGCAAGAAGTCTGCCCCACAGAAGCAGGTTGCTCCAAGGTCCAAGAAGACCACCAGACACATTGCTCAAGCAGCAAAGAACAAGAGTTCTACTTCCAGAGATGAAGGAGAGGACATGCTAGTTTTGAGGAAGCTGAGGCCACACATGCCTTTGCACAATGATGCCCATCCCATTGCTGAGGACATGAAGAAAAGGAAGGATTCATGGCTAAGACTATGGAGAGCAAATGACCCCTATGCCTCCAGGAAGAAGACAGCTGTTGATCCAAGGTTTCACACCAGGGAACAACAAGATTTCTATGAGACTGTCCTTTTGGACAAGAGCCCAGCTGTCAGCGATATGAGATATGTAGACTGGGACTGCATCAAGAAGAATGAAGATTTCTTCCCAAGTGTGCAAGACAACTTCCAGTGCATCGACATTGCTAACTTTGTTGGAAGAGAGTTTTCTGCCTGGAACGATGAGATGATTATACAGTTCTACTCCACTGCTCACTTCTATCCAGATGGCCGGATTGTTTGGATGACAGAAGGGATGAGGTATGAATCCACAGTCGATGAGTGGGCTACCATCTTAGGAGCCCCACCAGTCCAAGATGGTGATCTGGATGTGTACTCTGAGGCCAAAGAAAATCACAACTCCATGGCTCAGATGTACAAGGAAATCCCTGCTGATTATGTCCATTCACATAAGCTTGGATCAGTTTACTATCTACAAGCAGGATTGCCTACCGCCAGCACTATTCTAAGGCATACCTTTATGCCTAAGTCTGGAGATGACAAGATGATCCGAGGCTACTCCATCAATATGCTGCAACATGTTGACTCCCACACCAGGATTAGGGTGATGGATCTGATAGTCGAGACAGTAAGGAGGACAACTGCTGACCAGAAGAGATCTTGTGGCTATGCACCGTACATTCAAATGCTTATCAACTCTAAGCTAGAGAAGAATGTGTATGCACTTGATCGTCTACATTTTCCCCTTCAACCAGACTTTGAAGACAATGTAGTGGTGATGGACCCCAGTCATCCCACCTCAACCACTGCACAGGCAGCAGCTGAGGCAACCAGAGCCACTAGTGCTCCAGTGCCAAGGAAAAGGAACAAACAGATGGATCTTCTGATCAGTACAGTTCAGGGCATGCAGAAGGATATCAAGGACATTCTCGCAAATCAGCATAGTCTTGTGAGGATCATGGAAAACAGGATCAAGACACTCAATGACAAGGTAGATGGACTGACCAAGACAGTGAATGAGCTAAAGCAGGAAGTGGATGGCGTGCCCAAACCTCACACTTCATCTGACAGTGATGATGATGGCTCACCTCTCAAGCCATGCACCCAGTTCAGGACCCAAGCGAGGACTCCTACAGTGCCAGCACCAGAGTTGAGGCCGTCTTCTTCAGCACCTGCTACAGCCCCATCAGTTCCAGCACCTCCAGTGTCCACTCCACCACCGTAGAGAACTACAACTGATGCCTTCGTGGATGCTCTTCTCTCGACTCCATTGACAGCTACAGGCGCAGCTTCATCATCTCATGGAGGAGATTCAGCCTAGAGTGATGTTTAGCTCTATAGCTTTGAACTTTTTGGTAACTTGTTGCCAAATGGGGAGAAGTTATAGATCATAGGGTTTTGAGAGAGAGTGTTGCTTCGTTTTCTCTCTGCACTTTTGAAAACAATTGGTTTTATCGTTTGATGTTGCAAACTTTATCGGTGTTTGATCATATACTCTTGTGTGATGTCATTATTGCCTATCTTTGATATCTAGTAATGATTATTCACTTAATGTTTTGGTGTGATGTGCTTATGTATTTCGTTCATATTAATTTTGGTGCACCACCTAGTTGTATGTGACATGGAAGAGTGACCCATGATCCTAATCGATTGTGCATTTGCATTCAAACGCAAATTTAAAATAATGCACAAATTTAGGGGGAGCTCTTGATTATCACATACCTCTCAAAGCGACGATGCTATTAATTGTTTATATCTCTCATCGAAGCTTTGATCTGTATGTTGTCATCAATTACCAAAAAGGGGGAGATTGAAAGCACAACTTCTCCCTAGGTGGTTTTGGTAATTAATAACAACATATACTTCATTGGACTAATGCTTTCCACTAAGTATATCTCAGGAAAAAGTTCAATGATGGCTTGGCAAAGGATTGTGAGGAGATACCCCAAGATGCAAGGAATGGATTGGCAAAGCTTCAAGCTAGAAGACTCTACATTTTACTTTGTGAGAAATCACTTTGAGTCCATAGGAAAGCCAATACTATTAAAAGGGGGTAAGATATTGTTGGTGAACAAATTGCTCCACGTGCACAAGTGCTAGTCACCAAAAACACCCACAAGCTCTCCCACAAAGATTCTGTCTAAAACCCTTTCACTCAAAATCGGTGCTACCAACATTCATATCGGCTACACCGAGTTTAAACCCTAGACATAAACACTAGCCACAATCCCATCTCGGTACTACCAAGTTTTGTATTGGTGCCATCGAGTTTCAGTGACCAACTTTCTGTTAGCAGTTTCACAAGAATCCGAATTTCCAAGAATTGTGAATCGGTCTCACCGAGTTTGGAAACTGCCCTCGGCCACTCATATTGGTAC
This sequence comes from Elymus sibiricus, assembly GCA_039707655.1. Classification (NCBI taxonomy): domain Eukaryota; kingdom Viridiplantae; phylum Streptophyta; class Magnoliopsida; order Poales; family Poaceae; genus Elymus; species Elymus sibiricus. The sequence goes on along the minus strand of CM077669.1, from coordinate 346,505,849 downwards.
CACCGAGATTCATATATCGGTCTCACCGGGATTCGTAAAGTTGCCACATTTTGAACACTTCGGTGCCACCGAGTTTTCACTTCGGTTTCACCGAGTTGCTCAATAATGGTGTAACAGTTGGATTTTTGGGGATGCCTATATATACCCCTCCACCACCATTCACTCGTATGAGAAGCACTCAGAACTATTCCACACTTGCCCCATCTAATTTTCTGAGAGAGAACCACCTACCCTTGTGTTGAGATCAAGATCATCCACTCCAACCATATGGATCTTGATTTCTAGTCTCCCCAAATTGCTTTCCACCCAATCAATCCCTTCCACCAAGCCAAATCTGTGAGAGAGTGATTAAGTGTTGAGGAGTCTATCATCTTGAAGCACAAGAGCAAGGAGTTCATCATCATTATCAAGCCTATTACCTTTTGGAGGGTGGTGCCTCCTAGATTGGGTAGGTGTTGCTTGGGAGCCTCCTACTTCGTGTTGTGGAGTTGAACCAAGAAGTTTGTACGGGCAAGGAGATCGCCTACTCCATGAAGATCTACCCATAGTGAGGCTAGTCCTTCATGGACAGAAGCCGTTATGGAATAGTCAAGGTTGCTACTTCGTGGACCCTTATGGTTGGAGCCCTCCGTGGACTCTCGCTACCGTTACGCTCCATGGGTTGAAGACTCCATAAACGTGGATGTACGATAGCACCACCTATTGGAACCACGGGAAAAATCTTCATGTCTACAATTGCGTTTGATCTTCTAACCCTTACCTCTATTACATGTGCTTGTCTTTACTTTCCACTGCTATACTCTTAGACATGCATGTGTAGGGTGTGCTTGACTTGCTATCATTGCTAAAATCTGCCCACAATTAAAATTGGGAAAAGGTAGAACTTTTAATTGGTCAAGTAGTCTAATCACCCCACTCTAGACATACTTGTGATCCTACAGTTTCACCGAAAAGGGAAACTCGGTCTTACCGAGAGTGTTCTCAGTAACCCTAGATCCCAAACTGGTGATACTGATTCGTATCAACTCGGTGACACCGAGACACACAAAGCGGAAACCTAAACCTAAAAAATCTCGTTCATCTAATCTAACAGAATTTCTTTTGGATAGAATCATTGCAATCCATGGCAAGAAGATGAACACGTCCTAATGCGCAAGGATTGGAGTTTGGAGCGCAAAAGGGAGCAAGATCTTTACCCTGATGCGGTGAAGATCTCCTACGGTGGCGACAGCAGGGCAGATTGCAGTCGACGGTGAAGGACTCCGACGACGAGGGCGCACTGGAGACGAAGGAGAAGTCCAAAGACGCGAACGGCGGCAACAGAGGGGTGCGGGAGGCCGAAGGATTGAAGATTTCAATATCGGGTCCGCGGGAATATATATACCCTACTGCTGTCGGTGACACCGATCTAGGAATTTCGGTGCCACCGAGTTTCTTAACTATCAGAGACGGAGAAACTCGGTGAAGCCGAGATTATCAAATCGGTGGTACCGAGGTTCAAAAACCAGATCAACCCTTGTACTTCGGTGGAACCGAGATTTTGATGTTGGTTACACCGAGTGGCACATGGGAGGTTTTGGAAGTCACCTCTTGTCAAAACGGAATTCTGAGTGCTCCTCACACAGAGGGTCCGAGAAGTGCTTCCTCAAATTTTTTTATGAAGCACGAATAGAATTTGAGACTAGAAAGCATAGATAGCTAGAGGAGGGTACTTAGGCATTCTTGTATATCCAATTAGCAAAAGAAAATGAAAGCGAAATAACAACAATTGGATATCCTCGAATGAGAAAAAATATGCATACCACATGCTCACACATTAAGATGTCAAGTGAAATATGGCAAACATGCAAAACTACTCTAGTATCTACCAAGCACTTTGGCGATGACGGGGTCATCTATATACGAGTATATTGACTTAGGGGCCAAGTAAGAATACTTGATCATAGGTCATACTCATCGTTTAAGCACAAGTGGGGTTACCACTTTTACGTAAAGCATTTAATGTGTTCACATCTTAAGAGATGCTTTGACTCAAGTCTTAGAGTAAAGATCCCCCTTGATGTGACACCCCCCCTGAGAGGGATAAACTAACCTTGGGTTTTGTCGTTGAAGACTTCATGTTCGTGTAGTAGTAGTGGATGCTCATAGTTGATGAAGATCATCTTGAGTTGGGACCAATCCTTGTTGTTTCGTACTCTTCTCACCTACATGGGTTAGTCCCACACATGGAACAAATACAAGGATATCTCAATGGACATGGAGTGAAGCACATTTAGACGATGTCCATTGATTTTTTAATTACCTTGTCCCTTGCTTACCTTCGAGGGATTTGTGACTCCTTAAACTATTGCATAAGGTTGGAGTTGATTGCATTAGTTTTTGCCAATGAAGAATGTGAGTGAATTTTGTTGGCGGAGTCACCCCTCAAGAACTTCACTAGTTCTTCTTCTTTGGGACCCACATAAACTTGATGGGATCCTTGGAGTTGAAGTAGCACTTGTTGAAGTAGAGCTTGTAGTAGCCTTGGGAACCCACTTGACCATTGCTTGGGATTCATCTTCAAATGTGTCAATCTCTTCTTGAAGCTTGTCCTTGCCCTTGGGCTTGTGGTCTTGTGGTGGAAGGTCATCTTGATCTTTTGATCCCTTGGAGATAGTATAATCATACTTCTCCCTTTGAGGAACAAAGTTCGGCTTGGGGTATTGACCTTCTTCCCATTCAACTCCATTGGCGTTGAAGTATCCAATGCCATGGTTCTTCCGGTATCCTCCTTGCTCGCGTGCAATCTCCTCAAATTGCTTACATCCGGCAAGACTCTTGTAGACACTGATGACCCACAAGTATAGGGGGTCAATCGTAGTCCTTTCAATAAGTAAGAGTGTCGAACCCAACGAGGAGCAGAAGGAAATGGCAAGCGGTTTTCAGCAAGGTAATTTCTGCAAGCACTGAAATTGTAGGTAACAGGTAGTTTGATAGCAAGATAATTGGTAACGAGCAAGTAACGGTAATGGTAAATAAAGTGCAGCAAGATAGGCCAATCCTTTTGTGGCAAAGGACAGGCCAAAACAGTCTCTTATAATAAGCAAAGTGTTCTTGAGGGTACACGGGAATTTCATCTAGTCACTTTCATCATGTTGGTTTGATTTGCGTTCGCTACTTTGATAATTTCATATGTGGGTGGACCGGTGCTTTGGTGCTGTTCTTACTTGAACAAACCTCCCACTTATGATTAACCCCCTCGCAAGCATCCGCAACTACGAGAAAAGTATTAAGATAAAATCTAACCATAGCATTAAACGATTGGATCCAAATCAGCCCCTTATGAAGTAGCGCATAAACTAGGGTTTAAGCTTCTGTCACTCTAGCAACCCATCATTTAATAACTACTCCACAATGCATTCCCTTAGGCCCAAAGATGGTGAAGTGTCATGTAGTCGACATTCACATGACACCACTAAGGGAATCACAACATACATATCATCAAAATATCAAACACATATCAACTTCACATGATTACTTGCAACATGACTTCTCTCGTGACCTCAAGAACAAAGGTAACTACTCACAAATAATATTCATGCTCAAGATCAGAGGGGTATTGAATAGCATAATGGATCTTAACATATAATCTTCCACCAAATAAACCATATAGTAATCAACTACAAGATGTAATCAACACTACTAGTCACCCACAGGTACCAATCTGAGGTTCCGGTACAAAGATTGAACACAAGAGATGAACTAGGCTTTGAGAGGAGATGGTGCTATTGAAGATGTTGATGAAGATTAGCCTCCCAAAGATGATAGGGGTGTTAGTGCTGACGATGGCTTCGATTTCCCCCTCCGAGAGGGAAGTTCCCCCGGCGGAATCGCTCCGCCGGAGGGCAAAAGTGCTCCTGCCCAAGTTCCGCCTCGAGACAGCGGCGTTCCGTCCCAAAAGTCCTCTCCTTATTTTTTCTAGGTCAAAAGACCTTAAGTACCAGAAGATGGGCATAGGAGGTGGGTTGGGCTGACCACAACCCACCAGGGCGCGCTTGGGGTGCATGGCGCGCTCTGGTGTCTTCTGGTCACCAGGTGGCCCCCTCCGGTAGTTATTTGCTGCAGTATTTTTTATATATTCCAAAATAATTCTCCGTGAAGTTTCAGCGTATTTGGAGATGTGCTGAATAGGTATCTCTGACATGCTTTTTCAGGTCTAGAATTCCAGCTGCCGACATTCTCCCTCTTTGTGTAAACCTTGCATATTATGAGAGAAAAGGCATTAGAATTACTCCATAAAGCATTATTATGCATAAAAACATTATAAATAACAGTAGGAAATCATGATGCAAAATTGAGGTATCAGACACCTTTCTCTTTAATCCCTTTCAATAAATCATTTTCTTTCTCAAGTGTAACTTGGCTAAGAGAATCATTAGTGGAATTAATAGAGCTACTAGAAGCAACATTATTGGATTTAGCATTAGTGTTGTTGCCACTAGATGAAGAACCTTTCTTGCCTTTGTTATTAGTTTGCTTCGATTTAACTTGTGGAACAAATGTGGACAAGAGTAGTTGTTTGGCAAGATAAGAAATAACTCTTCTTTCGAAGATCATCATTGATAGCTTTAAGAAACTCATGCTCTTGCTCTAAATTTAGCTTCTCAAAGCGTAGCTTCTCATGAGTTCTTAGAAGCTCTCTATGATCTTCTTGAGTAGATTCATGAGCTAACTTAAGAGTGTTTAGTTCTTTAGTTAGACGCTCAATCTCCTTCTTATCATCATCACATGACTTTTATTGACTAGCATGATTATTATCAAGTTCATTTTGACTAACATCACTAGTTTTATCAAAGAGCAAATCATCATCTCCTAGTAAATCATCCTCATCACTGTTGAAGTCAATGTATTCGGGGTGTGATACCTTGGGGCCTTTAACCATGAAGAAACTTCCACTTCCTTCATTTGGTGAATCAAATATGTCATAGGAGTTGGAGGTTATGAGTGCTAATCCGGCAACGCCTTCATCTTGACTATTGTCTGAGTTGCAGTGGTAGCTTCTCTCGGATTAGTTGTTAGAATTGGAGCCGGAAACCCATTCACCAACATGAGATTGATGTCTTCTTCTTGTGTAGCTCTTGGTGTACTTGTCCTTCTTCTCCGAGTCCTTGCTTCTCTGACAGGGTCTTCGTTCATAGCAATCTTCTCTACTCTTTCTCTCTCTACGAGGTGATTCTGTCGAAATCGGGGCTCCGCATACCCAAGGAAAGGTTCGAACTCTGGGGCATGTGCGATGATCCCAACCATCTCAAACCTCAAGCTTGTCGCCCCACTGCCTAGCCTTGCCGAATGCGCGCCAGCGGGTGAGAAGATGAACACAGAGATTTACCCAGGTTTGGGCCATCTTGTGGTGTAAAACCCTACTCCTGCTTTTGGTGGATTGGCCTCGCAAGGAGGTTTGGGATGAACTAGTACAGTGGTTGAGCGACCTCGCGAGGGCTCTTTTGAGAGGTTGGATCCCCCGGGGGGGCTCTACGGTGGAGGCTAGCCCTTATTTATAGTGGCATGGGTCCTCTTCCCTTATCGCACAGGCGGGAAGGGATCCCACAGCCAAATTTGAAAGGGGACAGGAGGTACAGCTTATCCTGACTAAAGGTGGTCTTTGCCTACAAAGCAACTAGGCGTGATGCAGGGGTGGGCTTGGCGATGACATCCGTCTTGCTGAGCTCGTGGTCTCGGTCTTGTTGCACTGGAATGGAAACCTTTGGGGGGTCCCTCGGGAACCTGCGTTCGTCCTTGCCTCCTTAGCACCAAAAGGGGAAACTGTCCCCCCTGCGCCCGCTGGCGCCCACTGGCCTTGGTCGTCATGGCTCACGTCATCGCTGCGTCCAGAGGCTGGGCACCTGCATAGGAATATCCGCTCCTCGGGAGGTAGCCTGGGGAGGCCGCTCCGTTGGCGGTCTTGGTGTTGTTATCCTCGCGAGGCCGGGGCCCTCACGAGGGTCTTGTCCTGGGGGTTTGTCGCCAGGCCGTACCGGGCCGTCGTGGTGGGCCAGGCGCTGGGCCATAGGCAGGCAGGTCTGGGTACCCCCGTTCCCAGAACGCCGACAGTAGCCCCCGGGCCCAAGGCGCGCTCGGGCCGGCTTCGGGGCGAAGCCAAGGAAGGAAGGCCGAAGCGCCGTGGGCCCCAATCGCCTGCGGGTCAGGCTTGACATGTGGCGCACGATGGGGCGCGGAAGCCTCCACTTCCCCACATCGCCTCAGTAACCGCCCCGACTGATAAGGGCTGGCACGCGCTGTGGGGCCATCATTGCCTAGAATGCGGAGGGACACCGGCTGGCCTCCGATCAACTATAAGTAAGCGAGGGGGGCAGAGCCCCCCTAGCCCGTCTTCGTCTTCTCGCCTCTTCGCTCCAATCCCCCACTTCCACGGCCATGACACCAGTGAGGAGGTTCTCTGCTGCCGAGAAGGGGAAGGGCCACCTGGAGGGACCGGGCTCGCCGCCGCCCAAGAGGGGTCGCGGTCGTCCCCGCAAGTACACCGCGACGCCGGCTGTGGCCCCTCGAGGACGTGGGTGCACTCCGGTGCGGGCCGGCACTGCCTCCGGCAGCCGCGGGAAAGCTCCTTCCCGCGTAGGCGGCAACGGTAGCCGTGGCACTCGCGGTCGAGGAAGGAGGCTCGCGGCCGGCACCCGGCCGCCCCGCTCGCGATCTCACTTGTCCGACGCAGTCTAGGAGTTCGTGGTGTGGAAGGAGAGGCCGACCATCACCTGGCTCCAGCTCCCGCGCTTCTTCGCTGGTGCGCTGCCAGCCGGAGGGCCCGCCGGCCTATGGCTGCAGGCCGACGGTTGCTGCAGTGAAGCCTCGTGGGTGGAGGTCAAAGTCACCCCCGCGGGCTACGTGTTCCTGAACCACGGGTGGCAAACGTTCGCCCATGCCCGCGGCCTGCAGGGGAGGTGTACCCTCCACTTCAAGTATGACGGGCCGGCGACGCTCTTCGTCAAAATCTTCGGGGAAGACGGTAGACGCTTGGGGTGCTGCCCGGAGGGCGACGGCGGCGACAGCGACCACTTCTCCGCCGACGATGATCATCGCGGCGGCAGTGCTCTCGGCGGTGAGCTTGCCCTTGGCGACGGACGTAGCTCCTCCAGTAGTAGCGACGCCTCCTCCGGGGGAAGCTCGAGCGATGACGACTACGACGAGCCGCCACGTCGGCGGGCCCGGACCAAGGAGGGCGGCGTGCCCCTGCCCCAGAGGCCGCCGAGCCGCCATGCCGCCGTGCCACCGTCAAGGAGGAGGAGGACTCCGACTGAGCGCGGGCGGCGCCGGATCCAGGCCTCAGGAGTAGAGGCCCTCAGGAGGCCATCTTTTGTAGTTTTTTTACTTCCTGCATCAAGAATCACGAAGGGCCCCGAGTGGGTCTGTAATGAACTATGGCACTTGCGCCTTTATGTTAGCGTTTTGTTTTCATCTCGTACTTTCGCATTTATGTTACTACCAATGGAGAGTTCCTGCTTGTCGTGATCAGGGTAACTTAGCTTGGCGTACTCGTGGCGGGTTCCTGCGTCGCGAGGTGCAGCTGGGGCGCCGGGGCAGCTTGGAGGTCTTGCCGGGGGGGGGGCTCTTCCTTGCAGACCAGGCAGCTTTGCAGCTTTAAGAGGCGCCCGCCGCTCGCGAGGCTCCTGGGGTGGCGAGGAGTCAGGGTTTCCGGAGGTGCATCCTCAGGGCCCCGCCTCCCACGAAGGTGCTGAAAAGTGCTTTACGTAGGGTTAGAACTCCTTGATAATGAGCCGAATCATGACTTCCCTTCCCCTGGTCATCTTCCTCCCAACGACCATTTTTGGTTGGAGCTCCCGAGCGAGGGTCGATCGTCGCAACGCCTGGCAAGGCCAGGAGGCGAGCGCTCCTGAGGCCGGGGGCCTAAGGCAACATGCGTCTGCTGGCTCGCTCGAGAGCGCCGCGCGAGGATTAGAACGCCAAAGCTTTGGCGAGGTGCACACCGTGCCCAGCCCCCGCTTGCGGGGTGTTAAAGAGAGAGAAAGCTGGCAGGTGCCAAACTTTTAAAGACGAGGCATCAAAACGAGAAACACTGCAAAGGAGAAAAATTCCCACCCCTTTTCAAACAAAGACGCGAAAGCTTCAAGTTTCATTCCAAAAGACGGCAACTTTCGTTTACAAAAGGGAGCAGAGAACAGCCGCGTCCCGCACCTAAAACTAGTCTTCGTCTTCCCCTAGCACGGAGCATGGGGCTTCCACTAGGCGTGGGCATAGTCATTGGGGGACCGTGTCGTCCGCCAGCGCAGAGCATGGGGCTTCCACTTGGGCGTGGATGGGGCCCCTCCGCGTCCTCGGGGGACCCCGGGCATATACAGCCCACTCATTATTACGTGAGAGTGTCACGGGTAGAACTTCCGTAGGTGCTGGATGTTCCAGGCATTCTGGATGGGGACCCCGTCCTGTGTCTCCAGGCGTACGATGCCAGGCTTGGAGACACGGGCGACCCTGAACGGGCCCTCCCACATGAGCGAGAGCTTGTGCAAGCCCTCCCTGGAGAGGGCCCGCCTCAGGATGAGGTCACCCACCTCGAGCGTCCTGGAGCGGATGCTGCGCCAGTGGTAGCGCCGCAGCGCCTGTAGGTACCTCGTTGCACGGAGCGAGGCTTGGCGCGGGCTTCCTCCCCGAGCACGAGGTCTGTCCCCCGCACGGAGCGATGCTTGACCTCGTGCGGGAGGACCGCCTCTACCCCGTAGACGAGGAAGAATGGGGTCTCGCCGGTGGGCTTAGTCGCGGTGGTGCGGATGGACCACAACACAGACTGTAGCTCACCGAGCCAACCCCTGCCGCGGGCCTCAAGCTTCTTCTTGAAGCTCCTTGCCTTGAGGCCCCTCAGGACCTCCGCGTTGGCGCGCTCGGCCTGGCCGTTGCTCCGTGGGTGCGCCACTAAGGCGTAGCATATCTGTGTTCCAAGGTTAGCACAATATGTTCTAAAGAGGTTGCTTGTGAACTGTGAGTCGTTGTCGGTAATAATACGGTTGGGGACGCCGAAGCGGCTCAAGAGGCCCTTACTGAACTTGACGACCGAGCCGGCAGGGATGGTGCGCACGGGCTGCACCTCCGCCCACTTGGTGAACTTGTCGATGGCGACGTAGAGGTAGCGGTAACCGCCGGCCGCCCGAGGAAAAGGCCCCAGTATGTCCAGCCCCTAGACCGCGAAGGGCCAGGAGAGTAGGATGGTCCGAAGACCCTGCGCGGGCTGATGAATCTGCTTGGTGTGAAATTGGTAGGCCTCGCGGGATCGGACCAGCTCAGTGGCATCTTCGAGCGCCGTGGGCCAGTAGAATCCGCTGCGGAACACCTTCCCCACGAGGGTGCGAGATGAGGAATGGTGCCCGCAATCGCCTCCGTGGATGTCGGCCAGCAGCTCGTGCCCCTGCTCCTCAGATATGCACCGCAGCGAGATGTCGTTGGGGCGCTTGCGGTACAACTCGCCGTCCTGCAAACAATAAGCAGTGGCCTGGTGGACCACGCGCTCCGTGTCCTCCTCCTTCTTCGACAAGGCGCCGCTGAGCAGTTATGCCTTGAACTCCTCGGTCCAATCGCCGGCCTGAAGTTCCAGCGCCCGGAGCAGGCAGGCTCCTGAGGCCGGGCCATAGGCCGGCACGCCTAAGGGCGGGGCCGGTGGCAGCTCCTCCTGAAGCGACGTCGGGCCTGCGGCTGAGGGTGCCGCGAACGGCTTGAAGAGCCTCTCTTCGAAGACTCCAGGCTCCTGAGGCTCACGATGCGATGCCCTCTTGGCGATGTCGTCTGCTTCCTTGTGCGCACCACGCGGGACGTGCTGTAATTCCAAGCCCTGGAAACGCTTTTCAATCTTACGTACCTCTTCCAAGTATGCCTCCATGTGCTCGTCCCTCGGCATGTATTCCTTGTTGGAGAAGTTGACGAGGAGGTGGGAGTCGCCCTTGATGGTGAGGCGCTGGACTCCCAGGGCGGCTGCGGCCCTGAGGCCAGTGATCAAGCCCTCGTATTCTGCGATGTTGTTGGAGACCTTCTCGCCATGTTGGAAGCAAAGCTGGACGGCGTAGTAAAGCTTGTCTTTGGTCGGGGAGATGAGGACTACTCCAGCCCCCGCGCCCCGCCGCGCGAAGGCTCTGTCGAAGTGCATGACCCAGCCGTCGGGCGCCTCATCACCAGGCGCGAGGGACTGGCCCTCATCCAGCCCTTGGTCGGGAGCGTCTCTCCACTCTGCCATGAAATCAGCGAGGGCCGCGCCCTTGATGACCCTGGTGGTGCTGAACTCCAGGTTGAAGGCCTGCAGCTCGATGTTCCACTCCGCAACTCTTCCAGCAGCGTTGGTGCTGCGCGGGACTTTCTCCAGGGGGTACGCGGTGACGACCTTGATAGGGTGGCACTGGAAATAGTGGCGCAGCTTCCTCGAGGCGAAGGAGTGCAAGCAGAAGCTTCTACTGCATAGGGTAGCGTGCACGTGCATCCCGCAACACGGTGCTGACGTAGTACACCGGATGCTCGATCAGGGACGAGGTGTTGGTGTCGCCCTGGTCCTCATGAGGCTTGAGGGACTCAGGTGCCCCGTGGGCCGATGAAGTGACGAGGGCCTCAGGAGCACCGTCCTGAGGAGGCGTGCGCTGCACAGCCCTGCGTGGACCGCCCTGCTTTGCGCCCGCGCCAGCGCGCTCCTCTCGGACTGCCACGAGCGCTGCACTGGCCGAGTGAGGGGTGGCCGCCAGGTAGAGCACCAGGGGCTCGCGAGGACGAGGCGCCACCATGACGGGTGGGCTCGTGAGATACCGCTTGAGGTCCTCGAAAGCCGCTTCTGTCTCAGGAGTCCACTCGAAGGGGCCCTTCCTCTTCATGAGCTTGAAGAAGGGGAGGGCGCGCTCGCCCAACTTGGAGATGAAACGTCCCAAAGAGGTCACGCAACCTACGAACTTCTGCATTTCCTTGAGGGTCTGAGGCGGGCGCATTTCCCGATCGCTTTGACCTTCTCCGGGTTGGCCTCGATTCCTCGGTGCGATACCCAGAAATCGAGCAGCTTGCCGGACGGGACCCCAAAAACGCATTTTTCTGGGTTGAGCTTCAGGTTCACGTGACGCAGGCTGGCGAACGTCTCCTCTAGGTCCTCAATCAGGGTCTTCGCCTCTCCCGACTTGACCACGATGTCGTCGACGTAGGCCTCCACATTCCTTCCGAGCTGCTTCCCCAGGGTAATGCGCATCAACCGCTGGAAGGTCGCTCCGGCGTTCCGCAACCCAAAGGGCATGCAAACGTAGCAGTACACGCCACACAGGGAGAGGAAGGCCTTCTTCTTGACGTCCTCCACCGCCATCTTGATTTGATGGTAGCCTGAGAAGGCATCCAGAAAGCATAGCAGGTCGCACTCGGCGGTGGAGTCCACGATCTGGTCGATGCGCGGAAGTGGGAAGGGGTCCTGAGGACAAGCCTTGTTGAGGCTTGTGAAGTCGACACACATGCGTTCCTTCCCTCCCTTCGTGGGGACGATCACTGGGTTGGCCAGCCAATCCGGGTGCCGTACCTCCCGGACAACACCAGCTTCCTGCAGCAACGGAAGTGGGGGAGAGGAAAACGAGAGGCAAATGGCAAATAATGTAATTGCAAGGAGATGAGATTTTTGATTAGGAACCTGGTAGATGATGGTGGAGTCCCCTCGGCGCCTACGATAGGCACATAGAAGAGACTGCTTCCTCCCTGGCAACAGCGCCAGAAATTCCTTTGACGTGGCTTGGACTGCGTCGGTATTTCCCCAAAGAGGAAGGGATGATGCAGCACATCAACGGTAAGTATTTCCCTCAGTTATGAAACCAAGGTTATCGAACCAGTAGGAGGATCACCACCACCCAATAAGCAGCACCTGCACACAAAAAACAAATACTTGCAACCCGACGCGAAAGAGAGGTTGTCAATCTCTCTACGGTAAATAGATAGATTAGGTAGTGATAGATAGGAGAGATAGATCTCTCAAGAACACAAATAAAAAGAGTAAATATGCAGCAATATGTCTTTTGGTTTTTGGTTTTGTAGATCTGAAAACAAAGAGTGTAAAAAACGTAGATCGGAAAGCAATATGATAGAAAAGTAGACCCGGGGGCCGTAGGGTTCACTAGTGGCTTCTCTCATGAGTATAGCGCACAGTGGGTGAACAAATTACTGTTGGGCAATTGATAGAAAATCGAATAGTCATGGCGATATCCAAGACGATGATCATTATATAGGCATCACGTCCAAGATAGATAGACCGACTCCTGCCTGCATCTACCTCTATCACTCCACACATCGACCGCTATCCAGCATGCATCTAGTGTATTAAGTTCATGGAAAAACTGAGTAATGCAATAAGAACGATGACATGATGTAGGCCAGATCTATTCATGTAGGAATAGACCCCATCTTGTTATCCTTAATTGCAACGATACATGTGTGTCTTGCTGCCCCTTCTGTCACTGGGAAAGAACACCGCAAGATCGAACCCATCACAAAGCACCTCTTCCCATGGCAAGAAAAATCGATCTAGTTGGCCTAACTAAACCAAAGATTCGAATAAGAAATACGAGGCTATAAGTAATCATGCATATAAGAGATCAAAGAAGACTCACATAATATTCATGGATAGAAACTGATCATGAACTCAAAATTCATCGGATCCCAACAAACACACCCCAAAAGTTTACATCAAATAGATCTCCAAGAGACCATTGTATTGAGAATCATAAGAGCGAGAGAAGAAGCCATCTAGCTACTGCCTACGGACCCGTAGGTCTATGGTGGACTACTCACGCATCATCGGAGAGGCACCTATGAGGAAGATGAACCCCTCCGTGATGGTGTTTAGATTGGATCGCGCGGTTCTGGAACTTGCGGCGGTTGGAATTGTGTTTCTTCGACTCCCTAGGGTTTTTGGATTTCCAGGGAATTTATAGGCATGATAGTCGGTTGAGGGGGTGCCTGATACGTCTCCAACGTATCTATAATTTTTGATTGTTCCATGCTATTATATTATCTGTTTTGGATGTTTTATATGCATTAATATGCTATTTTATATTATTTTTGGGACTAACCTATTAACCTAGTGCCTAGTGCCAGTTTCTGTTTTTTCCTTGTTTTTGAGTATTGTAGATAAGGAATATTAAATGGAGTCCAAACGGAATAAATCTTCGCGATGATTTTTCTTGGACCAGAAGAAACCTACCAGACTTGGAGAAGAGGGCAGGAGACCTGCCGGGAGGCGACAAGCCACCTGGGCGCGCCCCTGGGGGGGCCCTGGCTTGTGGCCCCCCAGCAGGCCTCCTAACCCTAATCTTCGTCCTATAAATTCCCAAATATTCCCCCAATACCAAAAAGAGCCACAAAAATACTTTTCCGCCGCCGAAAGCCTCTGTTCCCGTGAGATCCCATCTTGGAGCCTTTTCCGGTAATTTGCCGGAGGGGGATTCGATCACGGAGGGCATCTACATCAACTCCATTGCCCCTCCGATGATGCGTGAGTAGTTCACCTCAGACCTTCGGGTCCATAGCTATTAGCTAGATGGCTTCTTCTCTCTCTATGTTCTTCAATACCATGATCTTCATGGAGATCTATCCGATGTAATACTCTTTTGCGGTGTGTTTGTCGAGATCCGATGAATTGTGGGTTTATGATCTGATTATCTATGAATATTATTTGAATCTTCTCTGAATTCTTATATGCATGATTTCATATCTTTGCAAGTCTCTTCGAGTTATTGGTTTGGTTTGGCCAACTAGATTGGTAATTCTTGCAATGGGAGAAGTGCTTGGTTTTGGGTTCAATCTTGCGGTGTCCTCACCCAGTGACAAAGTAGGGGTAGCGAGGCACGTATTTGTATTGTTGCCATCAAGGATAAAAAGATGGGGTTTTCATCATATTGCTTGATTTATCCCTCTACATCATGTCATCTTACTTAATGCGTTACTCTGTTCTTCATGAACTTAATACTCTAGATGCAGGCAGGAGTCGGTCGATGTGTGGAGTAATAGTAGTAGATGCAGAATCGTTTCGGTCTACTTGACACGGACGTGATGCCTATATGCATAATCATTGCCTTGGATATCGTCATAACTATGCGCTTTTCTATCAATTGCTCGACAGTAATTTGTTCACCCACCGTATTATTTTCCTTCAAGAGAGAAGCCTCTAGTGAAACCTATGGCCCCCGGGTCTATTTTCCATATTATATTTTCAGATCTATAAACCAAAAATACCAAAAATACTTTGCTGCAATCTTTTTACTTTTGTTTTACTTTTCGTTTTAGTAATCTTTTATATCTATCTCTATCAGATCTCATCCTTGCAAGTAACCGTGAAGTGATTGACAACCCCTTTATAGCGTTGGGTGCAAGTGTTTGATTGTTTGTGTAGGTGCAAAGATTGGGCACTTGCTTGTATCTCCTACTGGATTGATACCTTGGTTCTCAACAACTGAGGGAAATACTTATCTACTTTGCTGCATCACCCTTTCCTCTTCAAGGGAAAACCAACGCAAGCTTAAGAAGTAGCAAGAAGGATTTCTGGCGCCGTTGCCGGGGAGATCTACATCAAGCCTACCAAGTACCCATCACAAACTCATCTCTTGCATTTACATTATTTGCCATTTGCCTCTCATTTTCCTCTCCCCCACTTCTAAAACGATTTTCAGAAAAAAAAAACCAAAAAGATTTGCCTTTTTATTCGCCCTTCTTCCGTTCATCTTTTCGTTTGCTTTTTGTTTGCTTGTGTGCTAGATTGCTTGCTTTGTCACGATGAATCAAGAGAAAACCAAGTTGTGTGACTTCTCCAATACTAATAATAATGATTTTATTAGTACTCCGATTGCTCCCGCCACTAGTGCGGAATCTTATGAAATTAATGCCGCTTTGCTTAATCTTGTTATGAAAGAACAATTTCCCGGCCTTCCTAGTGAAGATGACGCATCCCATCTAAATACTTTCGTTGAGTTGTGTGATATGCAAAAGAAGAAAGATGTGGATAATGATATTGTTAAATTGAAGCTATTTCCGTTCTCACTACGAGATCGTGCTAAAACTTGGTTTTCATCTTTGCCTAAAAATAGCATTGATTCATGGAATAAGTGTAAAGATGATTTTATTTCCAAGTACTTTCCGCCCGCTAAGATCATCTCCCTTAGGAATGATATAATGAATTTTAAGCTACTTGATCATGAGCATGTTGCACAATCTTGGGAGAGGATGAAATTAATGATTAGAAATTGCCCCGCACATGGTTTGAGTTTATGGATGATTATACAATTTTTTTATCCGGGATTGAATTTTGCATTTAGAAATCTTTTAGATTCCGCCGCGAGTGGTACTTTCATGGAAATCACATTAGGAGAAGCTACTAAACTCCTAGATAATATTATGGCAAATTACTCTCAATGGCATACCGAAAGATCTCCTACTAGTAAAAAAGTGCATGCTATTGAAGAAATAAATACTTTGAGTGAAAAGATGGATGAATTAATGAAATTGTTTGCTCGTAAGAGTGCTCCTATTGATCCTAATGATATGCCTTTGTCTTCTTTGATTGGAAATAATAATGAATTTATGGATGTGAATTTTGTTGGTAGGAACAATTTTGGTAATAACGCGTATAGAGGTAATTTCAACCCTAGGCCGTTTCCTAGTAATTCCTCTAATAATTATGGTAATTCCTACAACAATCCTTATGGAAATTATAATAAGATGCCCTATGATCTTGAGAACAATATTAAAGAATTTATTAGTTCGCAAAAGGTTTTCAATGCTACGATTGAAGAAAAAATGATCAACATTGATGATTTGGCTAGGAACGTTGATAGAATTTCGCTTGAGATTGATTCTTTGAAAATTAGATCTACTCCACCCAAGCGTGATATTAATGAGTCTTTAAAAGCTACGAGAACTTCTATTGATGAGTGTAAGGAAAGAACCGCTAGAATGCGTGCTAAGCGTGAATGGCTTGAAAAAGTGTGTTCTCATGATAATAATGATGAAGATCTTAAAGTGATTGATGTGACTCCTATTGAATCTTTGTTTTCTAACATAAATCTTGATAAAGATGGGACTGGAGATAAGTCAACTTTAGTTGAAAGGCGTCCCAATGATTCGGAGATTATAGATCTTAATACTAAGATTGATAAAAGTGGGATTGAAGAGGTCAAAACTTTAAAAAGTAATGAACCCACTCTTTTGGATTTGAAGGACTTTAATTATGATAGTTGTTCTTTGATTGATTGTATTTCCTTGTTGCAATCCATGTTGAATTCTCCGCATGCTTATAATCAAAATAAAACTTTTACTAAACATATCGTTGATGCTATGATGAAATCTTTTGAAGAAAAACTTGAGTTGGAAGTTTCTATACCTAGGAAGCTTTATGATGAGTGGGAACCTACTATTAATATTAAAATTAAAGATTATGAGTGCCATGCTTTGTGTGATTTGTGTGCTAGCGTTTCCACGATTTCGAAAACTTTATGTGATGTGCTAGGTTTCCATGATTTTGATGATTGCTCTTTAAATTTGCATCTAGCGGATTCCACTATTAAGAAACCTATGGGAAGGATTAATGATGTTCTTATTGTTGCAAATAGGAATTATGTGCCCGTAGATTTCATTGTTCTTGATATAGATTGCAATCCTACATGTCCTATTATTCTTGGTAGACCTTTCCTTAGAACGATCGGTGCAATTATTGATATGAAAGAAGGAAACATTAGATTCCAATTTCCGTTAAGGAAGGGCATGGAACACTTTCCTAGAACGAAAATTAAATTACCTTATGAATCTATTATGAAAGCTACTTATGGATTGCATACCAAAGATGACAATACCTAGATCTATTGCGTTATGCCTAGCTAGGGGCGTTAAACAATAGCGCTTGTTGGGAGGCAACCCAATTTTTATTTTTATGTTTTTTTTGCTTCTGTTTTTGAGTGTTTTACACATTATTACCTCTGTATTAATGGTATTTTTGTGTTTTAATTAGTGTTTGAGCCAAGTAAGACCTTTGGGAGGGTTTACGGTGATTGTTGATTTGGTTTTGCTGAAAAACAGAAACTTTTGCGCTCAGTCCAGGGATTTTATAAATTCACCAGAGCGTCAATTGGTTCTGAATTGTTTACACAAGATTGATATACAAATTTTCCAGATTTTCCTAATTTTTCAGAATTTTTGGAGTTACAAAAGTATTCGAAGTCTACAGATTGCTATAGACTGTTCTGTTTTTGACAGATTCTGTTTTCTTTGTGTTGTTTGCTTATTTTGATGTATCTATGGGTTGTATCGGGGGGTATGAACCATGGAGAAGTTGGAATACAGTATATATTACACCAATATAAATAAAGAATGAGTTCACAACAGTACCTAAAGTGGTGATTTATTTTTCTTATACTAACGGATCTCACGAGTTTTCTGTTGAGTTTTGTGTTGTGAAGTTTTCAAGTTTTGGGAAAAGATTTGATGGACTATGGAATAAGGAGTGGCAAGAGCCTAAGCTTGGGGATGCCCAAGGCACCCCAAGCCATATTCAAGGATACGAAAGAGCTTAAGCTTGGGGATGCCCCGGAAGGCATCCCCTCTTTCGTCTTCAATCCATCGGTAAATTTACTTGAGGCTATATTTTTATTCACCACATGATATGTGTTTTGCTTGGAGCGTCTTGTATGATATGAGTCTTTGCTTTTTAGTTTGCCACAATCATCCTTGCTGCACACATCTTTTGAGAGGGACACGCATTAATCGTGAATTTATTAGAATACTCTATGTGCTTCACTTATATCTTTTGAGCTAGGCAATGTTGCTCTAGTGCTTCACTTATATCTTTTTAGAGCACGGTGGTGTTTTATTTTATAGAAATAATTGAAATCTTGTACCTCACTTATATTATTTTGAGAGTCTTTAAACAGCATGGTAATTGGTTTAGGTTATGATTTTATTCCTAATATAATGGGCATCCAAGAGGGATATAATAAAAACTTTCATATAAAGTGCATTGAATACTATGAGAAGTTTGATTCCTTTATAGTTTTGAGATATAAAGGTGGTGATATTAGAGTCATGCTAGTGAGTAATTGTGGATTGGTAGAAATACTTGTGTTAAAGTTTGTGATTCCCGTAGCATGCACGTATGGTGAACCGTTATGTAACGAAGTCGGAGCATGATTTGTTTAATGATTGTCATCCTTTGTGTGAGGGTCGGGAGCGCGCGATGGTTAACTCCTACCAACCTATCCCCTAGGAGCATGCGTCTAATACTTTGCTTCGATAACTAATAGACTTTTGCAATAAGTATGTGAGTTCTTTATGACTAATGTGAGTCCATGGATTATACGCACTCTCACCCTTCCACCTTTGCTAGCCTCTCTAGTACCGCGCAACTATCGCCGGTGCATTAAACCCACCATATACCCTTCCTCAAAACAGCCACCATACCTACCTATTATGGCATTTCCATAGCCATTCCGAGATATATTGCCATGCAACTTCCACTGTTCCGTTTATTATGACACGCACCATCATTGTCATATTGCTTTGCATGATCGTAAGACAGCTAGAATGATGTTTTCATGGCTTGTCCGTTTTTTTGATGTCATTTGCTATGCTAGATCGTTGCACATCCCGGTACACCACCGGAAGCATTTATATAGAGTCATATTTTGTTCTAGTGATTTTTGAGTTGTAAGTAAATAAAAGTGTGATGATCATCATTATTAGAGCATTGTCCCATGAGAGGAAAGGATGATGGAAGCTATGATTCCCTCACAAGTTGGGATGAGTCTCCGGACTTTACAAATAATAAAAGAGGCCAATGAAGCCCAAAATAAAAAAAAGAGGCCAAAGATGCCCACCAAAATAAAAATAAAAATAAATTAGAGAAAAGAGAGAAGGGACAATGCTACTATCCTTTTTTCCACACTTGTGCTTCAAAGTAGCACCATGATCTTCATGATAGAGAGTCTCCTATTTTGTCACTTTCATATACTAGTGGGAATTTTTCAAAATATAACTTGGCTTGTATATTCCAATGATGGGCTTCCTCAAATTGCCCTAGGTCTTCATGAGCAAACGAGTTGGATGCACACCCACTTAGTTTCTTTTTGAGATTTCATACACTTATAGCTCTAGTGCATCCGTTGCATGGCAATCCCTACTCACTCACATTGATATCTATTGATGGGCATCTCCATAGCCCGTTGATACGCCTAGTTGATGTGAGACTATCTTCTCCTTTTCCTCACAACCTCCACCATATTCTATTCCACCTATAGTGCTATATCCATGGCTCACGCTCATGTATTGCGTGAAGGTTGAAAAGGTTTGAGAACATAAAAGGTGTGAAACAATTGCTTGACTTGTCATCGGGGGTGTGCATGATTTAAATACTTTGTGTGGGGAAGATGGAGCATAGCCAGACTATATGATTTTGTAGGGATAGCTTTCTGAGGCCATGTTATTTTGAAAGGACGCAATTGCTTGTTAATATGCTTGAAGTATTACTGTTTTTATGTCAATATTGAGCTTGTGTTTTGAATCTTATGGATCTGAACATTCATGCCACAATAAAGAATATAACATGGATAAATATGTTAGGTAGCATTCCACATCAAAAATTCTATTTTTATCATTTACCTACTCGAGGACAAGCAGGAATTAAGGTTGGGGATGCTTGATACGTCTCCAACGTATCTATAATTTTTGATTGTTCCATGCTATTATATTATCTGTTTTGGATGTTTTATATGCATTAATATGCTATTTTATATTATTTTTGGGACTAACCTATTAACCTAGTGCCTAGTGCCAGTTTCTGTTTTTTCCTTGTTTTTGAGTATTGTAGATAAGGAATATTAAACGGAGTCCAAACGGAATAAAATCTTAGCGATGATTTTTCTTGGACCAGAAGAAACCTACCCGACTTGGAGAAGAGGGCAAGAGACCTGCCGGGAGGCGACAAGCCACCTGGGCGCGCCCCTAGGGGGGGGTGCCCCCGTGGCTTGTGGCCCCCCAGCATGCCTCCTAACCCTAATCTTCATCCTATAAATTCCCAAATATTCCCCCAATACCAAAAAGAGCCACGAAAATACTTTTCCGCCGCCGGAAGCCTCTGTTCCCGTGAGATCCCATCTTGGAGCCTTTTCCGGTAATCTGCCGGAGGGGGATTCGATCACGGAGGGCATCTACATCAACTCCATTGCCCCTCCGATGATGCGTGAGTAGTTCACCTCAGACCTTCGGGTCCAAAGCTAGTAGCTAGATGGCTTCTTCTCTCTCTATGTTCTTCAATACCATGTTCTTCATGATCTTCATGGAGATCTATCCGATGTAATACTCTTTTGCGGTGTATTTGTCGAGATCCGATGAATTGTGGGTTTATGATCAGATTTTCTATGAATATTATTTGAATCTTCTCTGAATTCTTATATGCATGATTTCATATCTTTGCAAGTCTCTTCGAGTTATTGGTTTGGTTTGGCCAACTAGATTGGTAATTCTTGCAATGGGAGAAGTGCTTAGTTTTGGGTTCAATCTTGCGGTGTCCTCACCCAGTGACAAAGTAGGGGTAGCGAGGCACGTATTTGTATTGTTGCCATCAAGGATAAAAAGATGGGGTTTTCATCATATTGCTTGAGTTTATCCCTCTACATCATGTCATCTTACTTAATGCGTTACTCTGTTCTTCATGAACTTAATACTCTAGATGTAGGCAGGAGTCGGTCGATGTGTGGAGTAATAGTAGTAGATGCAGAATCATTTCGGTCTACTTGACACGGACGTGATGCCTATATGCATAATCATTGCCTTGGATATCGTCATAACTATGCGCTTTTCTATCAATTGCTCGACAGTAATTTGTTCACCCACCGTATTATTTTCCTTCAAGAGAGAAGCCTCTAGTGAAACCTATGGCCCCCGGGTCTATTTTCCATATTATATTTTCAGATCTATAAACCAAAAATACCAAAAATACTTTGCTGCAATCTTTTTACTTTTGTTTTACTTTTTGTTTTAGTAATCTTTTATATCTATCTCTATCAGATCTCATCCTTGCAAGTAACCGTGAAGGGATTGACAACCCCTTTATAGCGTTGGGTGTAAGTGCTTGATTGTTTGTGTAGGTGCAAAGATTGGGGACTTGCTTGTATCTCCTACTGGATTGATACCTTGGTTCTCAACAACTGAGGGAAATACTTATCTACTTTGCTGCATCACCCTTTCCTCTTCAAGGGAAAACCATCGCAAGCTCAAGAAGTAGCAGTACCCCAGGTGCCCAGCACCCACCAGGCCGCGCCAGGAGGCCTCTGGCGTGCCCTGGTGGGTGTTGGCCACCCTGGGCCCCCTCTTCTGGTGTTCTTTGGCCCATCTGGTTTCTTCTGGTCCGTAAAAAGTCCACAAAAATCCCCGCAGCATTTCATCTCTGTTTGGTACTGATTTTCTGCAAAGTAAAAAACAAGCAAAAACAACATCTGGCACTTTGGCACTATGTCAATAGGTTAGTCCCAAAAAATGATATAAACTTGTAATAAAATGATTGTAAAACATCCAAGAATGATAATATAACAACATGGAACAAGCAGAAATTATAGATACGTTGGAGACCTATCATGGCCCGGGCTCCCGTCGTCAGCTGGCACTTGCTTCATCTCAGTTCGGTCCTGAGCGAACAGCTGCTGCTTCTTCACGGGTGCGGCCTCCAGAGCCCGCGCGATGCTCTCTAGGGGCGGGATGCTGATACGTCCATTTTGCATCATGATTTCCGACTGTTATTTACTTTGTTTTGTTGAATAATAGTGCCTTGGGGAGTGATTCTAATGCATTTTCTCTCATAATATGCAAGGTTTACACAAAGAGGGAGAATACCGGCAGCTGGAATTCTGGACCTAAGAAAAGCACGTCAGAGATACCTATTCTGCACAACTCCAATGAAGCTAAAATTTTACGGAGATTATTTTTACATTTAATAAAAAATACTGGAGCAGAAAACTACCGGAGGGGGCCTGCCAGGTGGGCACAACCCACCAGGGCGCGCCCAGGGGGGCCTGGCGCGCCCTGATGGGTTGTGGCCACCTCGGTCCATCTCCGGTGCCCATCTTCTGGTATATGGTCACTCTTGACCTATAAAAAATCAGAGGAGGACATTCGGGACGCAGCGCCGCCGCCTCGAGTGGGAACTTGGGCAGGAGTTTCCCTCCCGGAGGGGGAAATCGAAGCTATCGTCATCACCGACACCCCTCTCATCTTTGGGAGGCCAATCTTCATCATCATCTTCAACAACACCATCTCCTCTCAAACCCTAGTTCATCTCTTGTGTTCAATCTTTGTATCGGAACCTCAGATTGGTACCTGTGGGTGACTAGTAGTGTTGATTACCTTGCGTAGTTGATTACTATATGGTTTATTTGGTGGAAGATTATATGTTCAGATCTATTATGCTATTCAATACTCCTCTGATCTTGAGCATGATTATTATTTGTGAGTAGTTACCTTTGTTCTTGAGGTCACGGGTGAAGTCATGTTGCGAGTAATCATGTGAATTTGATATGTGTTCGATATTTTGATGATATGTATGTTGTGATTCCCTTAGTGGTGTCATGTGAACGTCGACTACATGACACTTCACCATTCATGGGCCTAAGGGAATGCATTGTGGAGTAGTTATTAGATGATGGGTTGCTAGAGTGACAGAAGCTTAAACCCTAGTTTATGCGCTACTTCGTAAGGGGCTGATTTGGATCCAAACGTTTAATGCTATGGTTAGATTTTATCTTAATACTTTTCTCGTAGTTGCGGATGCTTGCGAGGGGGTTAATCATAAGTGGGAGGTTGTTCAATTAAGAACAGCACCCAGGCACCGGTCCACACACATATCAAATTATCAAAGTAGTGAACACGAATCAAACCAACATGACAAAGTGACTAGACGAAATTCCCGTGTACCCTCAAGAACACTTTGCCTATTACTAGTGATTGTTCTGGCCTGTCCTTTGCCTCAGAAGGATTGGGCTACCTTGCTGCACCTTGTTTACCGTTACCGTTACTTGCTTGCTACCAATTATCTTGCTACCAAACTACCTGTTACCTACAATTTCAGTGCTTGCAGAAATTACCTTGCTGAAAACCGCTTGTCATTTCCTTCTGCTCCTCGTTGGGTTCGACACTCTTACTTATCAAAAGGACTACGATTGATCCCCTATACTTGTGGGTCATCAAGACTCTTTTTTGGCGCCGTTGCCGGGGAGTGAAGCGCTTTTGGTAAGTGGAAATCGGTAAGGAAAAACTTATACTACGTGCTGAAATTTATGGCTGCTTGCTACTATGGAAAACAATCCTTTGAGGGGTTTGTTCGGGGTATGTTCACCTCGACCGGAACCACAATTAGTTGCCCCTCAACCTAAAACACCTACTAAAAATGTTACTTATGAAATTCCTTCGGGTATGTTAGAACAACTACTTCCTAAACCTTATGCAGGAGATGGAACTGAACATCCTAATATTCACCTCTTATATGTGAACGAAATTTGTGGATTATTTAAGATTGCAGGTTTACCCGGAGATGAAGTTAAGAACAAGTTTTCCCTTTATCTTTGGAGGGAAAAGCATTGACATGGTATAGGCTATGTGATGATCTTGGATCGTGGAACTGGAATTGTTTGCAATTGGAATTCCACCAAAAGTTTTATCCCATGCATCTAGTTCATCGTGATCGGAATTATATATATAATTTTTGGCCTCGTGAAGGAGAAAGTATCACTCTAGCTTGGGGGAGGCTTAAGTCAATGTTATATTCATGCCCCAATCATGACATTCCGAGAGAAGTTATCATTCAGAATTTTTATGCTCGGCTTTCTCATAATGATCAATCCATGCTCGATACTTCTTGTGCTGGTTCTTATATGAAGAAGACTATTGACTTCAAATGGGATCTCTTAGAAAGAATTAAACGCAACTCTGAAGATTGGGAACTCGACGAAGGTAATGAGTCAGGTATAAAGCTTGAATTTGATTGTGTTAAATCTTTTATGAATACCGATACTTTTCACAAGTTTAACACTAAATATGGACTTGACTCTGAGATAGTAGCCTCTTTCTGCGAAGCATTTTCTACTCACGTTGACCTCCCTAAGGAGACGTGGTTTAAATATCATCCCCCTATTAAAGAAGAAATTAAAGAACCGGTCATAGCTAAAGAAGATAGCATCTTTTACAATGTTGATCCAGTCGTGCCTACCGCTTATATTGAAAAAACATCTTTCCCTGTTAGGATAAAGGAACATGCTAAGGTATCAACTGTGGTTCATAAAAGTAGTATAAGAGCACCTAAACCCCCTAAGCAAATTAAAGTAGAACCTAGTGTTGCTATGGTTAAAGATCTGTTGGTAGAAAATATTGATGGGCATGTTATCTACTTTTGTGATGAAGCTGCTAGAATTGCTAAACCCGATGAAAAAGATAAACATAGACCCATAGAAGTCATGCATGTTGTCTCAGTCGAAATAGGAGATCATTGCTATCATGGTTTATGTGATTTGGGTGCTAGTGTGAGTGCTATCCCATTTACTCTATACCAAGAAATTATGGATGAAATAGCACCTGCTGAAATGGAAGACATTGATGTTACTATTAAACTTGCTAATAGAGACACTATCACACCACTTGGGATTGTTAGAGATGTTGAAGTCTTGTGCGGGAAGGTGAAATACCCTACTGATTTTCTAGTCCTCGGTTTCCCACAAGATGACTTTTGTCCCATTATCTTTGGTAGACCTTTCTTGAGCACCGTCAATGCTAAGATAGATTGTGAAAAACAAACTGTCGGTGTTAGTTTTGGTAATGTGTCTCATGATTTAATTTTTCCAAGTTCAGTAGACAACCCCGTGATAAAGCGTTATCTACTAAAGATGAAATAATTGGTCTTGCTTCTATTGCCGTTCCTCCCACTGATCCATTAGAACAATATTTGCTTGACCAAAAAATGATATGCACTCTCGTGAAAGAAATGAGATAGATAAAATTTTCTTTGAACAAAAACCTCTCCTGAAACATAATTTGCCTATTGAAACTCTTGGAGGACCTCCTCCACCTAAAGGTGAACCTGTGTTTGAATTGAAACAATTGCCTGATACTTTGAAGTATGCTTATCTTGATGAGAAAAAGATATATCCTGTTATTATTAGTGCTAACCTTTCAGAACATGAAGAAGAGAGATTATTGAAAGTTCTGAGGAAGCACCGGGCTGCTATTGGATATACTCTTGATGATCTTAAGGGCATCAGTCCCACTCTATGTCAGCAAAAGATTAATATGGAACCTGATGCTAAACCCGTTATTGATCACCAACGGCGATTGAATCCTAAGATGAAAGAAGTGGTAAGAACTGAAATATTAAAGCTTCTGGAAGCAGGTATAATCTATCCCATAGCTGATAGTAGATGGGTAAGTCCCGTTCATTGTGTCCCTAAGAAAGGAGGTATTACTGTTGTTCCCAATGATAGGAATGAACTCATTCCACAAAGAATTGCCACTGGCTATAGAATGTTAATTGATTTTAGAAAAATAAATAAATCTACTAGGAAAGATCATTACCCTCTACCGTTCATTGATCAAATGCTTGAAAGACTATCTAAGCACACACACTTTTGTTTCTTAGATGGATATTCTGGTTTTCCTCAAATACCTGTGTTACAATCCGATCAAGAGAAAACCACCTTTACTTGCCCTTTTGGAACCTATGCTGATAGACGTATGCCTTTTGGTTTATGCAATACACCTGCTACCTTTCAAAGATGTATGACTGCTATATTCACTGATTTTTGTGAAAAGATTGTGGAGGTTTTCATGGATGATTTTTCCGTTTATGGAACTTCTTTTGATGATTGCTTAAGCAACCTTGATCGAGTCTTGCAGAGATGTGAACAAACTAATCTTGTCTTGAATTGGGAGAAGTGCCACTTTATGGTTAATGAAGGCATTGTCTTGGGGCATAAAATATCCGAACGAGGTATTGAGGTGGATAAAGCTAAAGTTGATGCAATTGAGAAAATGCCATGTCCTAAAGATATTAAAGGTATTCACAGTTTCCTTGGTCATGGTGGTTTTTATCGGAGGTTCATTAAAGACTTCTCAAAAATTTCTAGGCCTCTTACTAATCTTTTGCAAAAGGATATTCCTTTTTGTTTTTTATGATGATTGTGTGGAAGCCTTCGAAACACTCAAGAAAGCCTTAACCTCTGCACCTATCGTTCAACCACCTGATTGGAACTTGCGTTTTGAAATTATGTGTGATGCTAGTGATTATGTTGTTGGTGCTGTTCTAGGACAAAGAGTTGATAAGAAATTGAATGTTATCCATTATGCTAGTAAAACTCTAGAGAGCGCTCAACGAAACTATGCTACTACTGGAAAAGAATTTTTAGCAGTTGTGTTTGCGTGTGATAAATTTAGATCCTATATTGTTGACTCCAAAGTTATTGTTGACACCGATCATGCTGCTATAAAATACCTTATGGAAAACAAAGATGCTAAACCTAGACTCATTAGGTGGGTTCTCTTGCTTCAAGAATTTGACTTACACATCATTGATAGGAAGGTAGCTGAGAACCCCGTAGAGGATAACTTATCTAGGTTAGAAAATATTCTTGATGACCCACTACCTATTGATGATAGTTTCCCTGACGAACAGTTAGCTGCAATAAGTGTTTCACAAAACACACCCTGGTATGCTGATTATGCTAACTACATTGTCGCTAAATATATACCACCTAGATTCACTTACCAACAAAAGAGAAAAATTTCCTATGACTTGAGACATTACTTTTGGGATGACCCACACCTTTATAAAGAAGGAGTAGATGGTATTATTAGACATTGTGTACCTGAGCATGAACAGGAACAAATCCTACGGAAATGTCATTCCGAAGCTTATGGAGGGCATCATGCGGGAGATAGAACTGCTCACAAGGTATTGCAATCTGGTTTTTATTGGCCTACTCTCTTCAAGGATGCCCGTAAGTTTGTCTTGTCTTGTGATGAATGTCAAAGAATTGGTAATATCGGTAAGCGTCAGGAAATGCCTATGAATTATTCACTTGTTGTCGAACCATTTGACGTTTGGGGTTTTGATTATATGGGGTCTTTTCCTTCCTCCAACGGATACACTCATATTTTAGTTGCGGTTGATTATGTCACTAAGTGGGTAGAAGCTATTCCAACTAGTAGTGCTGATCACCACACCTCTATTAAAATGCTTAAAGAGGTTATCTTCCCAAGGTTTGGAGTCCCTAGATATTTAATGACCAATGGTGGTTCACACTTTATCCATGGTGTTTTCCGTAAGATGCTTGCTAAATATGTTGGTAACCATAGAATTGCATCACCCTATCATCCTCAATCTGGTGGTCAAGTTGAACTTAGCAATAGAGAAATAAAATTAATATTACAAAAAAATGTCAATAGGTCTCGTAAGAATTGGTCTAAGAAATTAGATGATGCACTTTGGGCCTATAGAACAGCTTATAAAAATCCAATGGGTATGTCTCCATATAAAATGGTGTATGGGAAAGCTTGTCATTTGCCTCTAGAATTAGAACACAAAGCATTTTGGGCAATCAAGGAACTTAACTATGATTTCAAACTTGCCGGTGAGAAGAGGTTATTTGATATTAGCTCACTAGATGAATGGAGAATCCAAGCATATGAAAATGCTAGGCTATTCAAAGAAAAAGTAAAAAGATGGCATGACAAAAGAATCCAAAAGCGGGAATTCAAAATAGGAGATTATGTTCTTTTGTTCAACTCTCGTTTAAGTTTTTTTGCAGGAAAGCTTCTCTCAAAATGGGAAGGACCATATATTATCGAAGAGGTTTATCGTTCTGGAGTTATCAAGATTAATAACGCCGAAGGTACTAACCCGAAGGTGGTCAATGGACAAAGAATTAAGCATTATATCTCAGGCATGCCTATTAACGTTGAAAGCAATGTTATCCAAACATGACACCAGAGGAACGCATAAAAGAAACCTTCCGGAACACTCCAGAATTCTTAAAAATAGGAGGTACGTGATACGGTAAGTAAACGGACTCCAAAAAATCCGCAAAAATATTTTTTGTCAGTTTTGGAATATTTTAGAATTTTGGAAATAAAGAAATAAACCGGAAGGTGATCAAGGTAAGCATGATACACCAGGACGCGCCAGTCACCCCTGGGCGCGCCCTGCTGGGTTGTGCCCACCTCGGATGCCTTCCCGACTCCGTTTTCCTTCCATATACTTGTTTCCCAAGAATAAAAAATCTCTATATATACCCCCGACTATTTTGACGACCGCACCACAGAAAAATCCTCTGTTCTTGTTTCGTTTTGTTTCCCTGACAGATCTAAAAATATGTCGTCTCAAGATTCGGAGGGGGAGAGCCATGCTGATCCCTATGTTTCAGACCCAAAGATCTTTAGGGAAATTTACCCCTATCTATGGACCTCGGAGGAAGAAGAAGATGCGACCATGAAGGAAGTAAAGGATGATAGCTCTGAGGAAGAGGATGATCCATTACATCAACCCGGAGACATTCATGTGGAGTTTAAGAAATCAAGCCTTCCTAGAAGATACAAACCTAAGGTCCAATTTATCCCATCTCGTTTTCTGCAGGAGAGCAAGGCGGCATTGTGCAAAAATATATTAAAGCTTGAGTTGGAGAACGATGATCTAAGGGAGGAAAACTTTATGCTTAAATATAAGTTGAAGAAGAAGGCTTCCTCAACACCACCACCTTCTTCAACACCAACACCTTCTTCATCACCACCACTAAAGGAAACTTAAGCACACGGGTATGGGCACTCCCCTTGGCTTGAGCCAAGCTTGGGGGAGGTGCCCCGGTATTGTATCACCACCACTTTTATTCACCTTTACCTATTTTAGTTTGATCTTTAGTTTCCCTTTACTTTAGTTGAATAAAAGTTTAGCATGATCTATTTTCGTGTGTTAGTTCCGTGGCCTACCTATCTATGTAATCGAGTGAGAGTTATATAATAAATTTAGCTTGAGTTTTTGCCTCTCTACCTTCTTGTTGCAATCAAATAAAGAGAAGAAACAAATGAAAAGGATCATATGCTAATCTCATGGTGAGTAATGACATCACATAAGGAAAAGTATAAGTAGTAAAATTTATTGGAGATTGACAAACATAGCATTGGTCAATGTTGCAATTCATGAAAGAATTAATAAGGGAAGAGAAGATTCACATGCAAATACACCATCTTGGACATCTTTTATGATTGTGAGCCCTCATCAAATATTATATGTCAAAATTGTTGACGTTGGACAAGGAAGACAACGTAATGATTTATGTTTGTTCATATCCACATAGAAGTTATATTGTCATAGATCCTTTAACATGTGGTGCTTGCTCAATATCTTTGCTAGCCAAAAAATGCGCACTAAGTAGAGATACTACTTGTGCATCCAAAAACCCAAACCCAAATTCTTCCTTTGAGTGTCCACCATACCTACCTATGGATCGAGAAAGATCCTTCAAGTAAGTTGTCATCGGTGCAACAAGGCGATAAAAATTTCTTCTAAAAGTGTTTTGATCAATTAGTGTAAGAGAAAATTGAGCGCTATACGAACTTATGATGGCAAAGTAATAAAAGTGACGGACTGCAAAATAAAGGTTGCTATCATAGGGGGCATTATAGCGTGACGTTCTTTTACATTAAGGGATTGGGCATACAAACCAATAAGCGCATGACAACCTCTGCTTCCCTCTGCGAAGGGCCTATCTTTTACTTTTATGTATTTACTTTTATGCAAGAGTCAAAGTATTCTTCCCTATTCCTTTTTACTTTTTGTTTTGCAAGCATCATGTGGTGAGGAAAGATCTAGGCACATATATCCAGTTGGATATGGGTGGGCATGAGTTATTATTGTTGACATCACCCTTGAGGTGAGTAAGTTGGGAGGCGAAACTATAAGCCCCTATCTTCCTATGTGTCCGGTTGAAACTTTTTGTTCATGGGTATGCCGTGAATGTTAGCAATCATAGAATACAAAATGGTGGTTGAGTATGTGGACTTGCCAAAAGGCTCCTACATGAGACCCTTCCTGAAAATATGATGAATTGTAGTTGCAAAGTTGACCGAGAACATAGTTTGTTGTGATGAATTGTTACTTGTTCATGAGAAGCTATATGAATTGTTACTTGTTCATGAGAAGCTATATGATAAAAATGTATTGAAATAAATTTTATATTAGAGTTTGTTGCTGTTATACTAATAAGCATGATGCTTCTATGTCCGTATTTTGTTTTTATCGACACCTCTCTCTCTCTCAAACCATGTGGACATGCTTTTCAATATCGGCTTTCGCTTGAGGACAAGCAAGGTCTAAGCTTGGGGGAGTTGATACGTCCATTTTGCATCATGATTTCCTACTGTTATTTACTTTGTTTTGTTGAATAATAATGCCCTAGGGAGTGATTCTAATGCCTTTTCTCTCATAATATGCAAGGTTTACACAAAGAGGGAGAATACCGGCAGCTGGAATTCTGGACCTAAGAAAAGCACATCAGAGATACCTATTCTGCACAACTCCAATGAAGCTGAAATTTAACGGAGATTATTTTTACATTTAATAAAAAATACTGGAGCAGAAAACTATCGGAGGGGGCCTGCCAGGTAGGCACAACCCACCAGGGCGCGCCAGGCCCCCCTGGGCGCGCCCTGATGGGTTGTGACCACCTCAGCCCACCTCTGGTGCCCATCTTCTGGTATATGGTCACTCTTGACCTAGAAAAAATCAGAGGAGGAATTTCAGGACGAAGCGTCGCCGCCTCGAGGCGGAACTTGGGCAGGAGCACTTTTGCCCTCCGGAATTCCGCTGGGGGAACTTCCCTCTCGGAGGGGAAAATCGAAGCTATCGTCATCACCAACACCCCTCTCATCTTTGGGAGGCCAATCTTCATCAACATCTTGAACAACACCATCTCCTCTCAAACCCTAGTTCATCTCTTGTGTTCAATATTTGTACCGGAACCTCAGATTGGTACCTGTGGGTGAATAGTAGTGTTGATTACCTTGCGTAGTTGATTACTATGTGGTTTATTTGGTGGAAGATTATATGTTCAGATCTATTATGCTATTCAATACTCCTCTGATCTTGAGCATGATTATTATTTGCGAGTAGTTACCTTTGTTCTTGAGGTCACGGGAGAAGTCATGTTGTGAATAATCATGTGAATTTGATATGTGTTCAATATTTTGATGATATGTATGTTGTGATTCCCCTAGTGGTGTCATGTGAACGTCGACTACATGACACTTCACCATTCATGGGCCTAAGGGGATGCATTGTGGAGTAGTTATTAGATGATGGGTTGCTAGAGTGACAGAAGCTTAAACCCTAGTTTATGCGCTACTTCGTAAGGGGCTGATTTGGATCCAAACGTTTAATGCTATGGTTAGATTTTATCTTAATACTTTTCTCGTAGTTGCGGATGCTTGTGAGGGGGTTAATCATAAGTGGGAGGTTGTTCAAGTAAGTACAACACCCAAGCACCGGTCCACCCACATATCAAATTATCCAAGTAGCGAACACGAATCAAACCAACAAGACAAAAGTGACAAGACGAAATTCCCGTGTACCCTCAAGAACACTTTGCCTATTACTAGTGATTGTTCTGGCCTGTCCTTTGCCTCAAAAGGATTGGGCTACCTTGCTGCACCTTGTTTACCGTTATCGTTACTTGATTGCTACCAATTATCTTGCTATCAAACTACCTGTTACCTACAATTTCAGTGCTTGCAGAAATTACCTTGCTGAAAACCGCTTGTCATTTTCTCATGCTCCTCATTGGGTTCGACACTCTTACTTATCGAAAGGACTACGATTGATCCCCTATACTTGTGGGTCATCAGATGCCTCCTACTTCGCGTGTGACGCTCTCGGCGTCTGGGGGCGAGGCCGCTGCGGCCTTGTGGACGAGCTTGAGGGCTCGTACTGTGTCCTTGGTGTCCCCGGCCACGGTGATGATACCGCTGCTGCCAGGCATCTTGATGATGTTGTAGCCTGGGTGTGTTGCCTCCATGAACATGGCGAGGGCCGGATATCACAGGATGGCGTTGTACAGGAGACCGATGCGGGCCACGTCGAAGTCGATCAGCTTGGTGGGGTAGTTGTCGCGGGTGCCGAAGGTGACGGGGAGGCGCACCTGCCCCAGAGGGGTGGCGGAGCCTCTGACCACCCCTGAAAAGGGCCTGAAGGGCGCGAGCTGGTCGTGGGGCATCTGGAGCATGTCGAAGGCCTCCACGGAAAGGACGTTGAGGCCGGCGCCGCCGTCGATGAGGGTCTTGGTGACCGCAACGTTGCTGATGGTGGGCATGCACAGCATGGGGAGCACGCCAGCGGCGACCATCGTCCTGGGATGGTCCCTGGAGTCAAAGGTGATGTTGGTCTCCGGCCTCGCCATGCTCCGCGGGGCTTCGAACCGCGGCTGAGCTGCGCCCGCCTGGCGGAGGAGCTGCTTGACATGGCGACCGGATGCGGGCGCCTGTGACCCGCCGAGGATACAAGCGACCGCCGGCACGGCGAGGAAACCCGCGACGTCCCCATGGGCTGCGGGCTGCCAAGCCTTGGGGGCTGTGCCCGCCATGGAGACGACGAGGTGAGGACGGGGCGCGGCTGGTAAAGCTGGAACCTCGACAAGCCCCTACCTGGCGTGCCAAATGTCGGAATCGGGGCTCCGCGGACCCAAGGAAAGGTTCGAACTCTGGGGCGCGTGCGAAGATCCCAACCAGCTCAAACCCCAAGCTCGTCACCCCACAGCCTAGCCTTGCTGAATGCGTGTGAGCGGGTGAGAAGATGAACACAGAGATTTACCCAGGTTCGGGCATCCTTGCGGTGTAAAACCCTACTCCTGCTTTTGGTGGATTGGCCTCGCGAGGAGGTTTGGGATGAACTAGTACAGTGGTTGAGCGACGTCGCGAGGGCTCTTTTGAGAGGGTGGATCCCCCGGGGGGCTCTACGGTGGAGGCTAGCCCTTATTTATAGTGGCCTGGGTCCTCTTCTCTTATCGCACAGGCGGGAAGGGATCCCACAACGGCCAAATTTGAAAGGGGACATGAGGTACAGCTTATCCTGACTAAAGGTGGTGTTCGCCTGCAAAGCAACTGGGCGTGACGCAGGGGTGGGCTCGGCGATGACATCCATCCCGCCGAGCTCGTGGTCTTGGTCTTGTTGCACTGGAATGGAAACCTTTGGGGGTCCCTCGGGAACCTACGTACGTCCTTGCCTCCTTAGCACTAAAAGGGGAAACTGTCCCCCTGCGCCCGCTGGCCTTGGTCGTCATGGCTCACATCATCGCTGCCTCTGGAGGCTGGGCACCTACATAGGAATCTCCGCTCCTCGAGAGGTAGCATGGGGAGGCTGCTCCCCTGGCGGTCCTGGTGTTGTTCTCCTCGCGAGGCCGGGGCCCTCACGAGGGTCTTGTCCTAGGGGGTTTGTTGCCAGGCCGTACCGGGCCGTCGTGGTGGGCCACGCGCTGACAAATTCATCTCTTGAGCTTCGTCTTCTAGGTGACTCTTCTCTTCTTTTTTGGGGGTCCGTGCACTCATTGGAGTAGTGTCCGGGCCATCCACAATTGTAACAATTCCGGTCACGACTAGAAGAATTATTCTCTTCGTATCTTGAGTTGGAGCTTCTTTCTTTGCCTCTACTCTTGTAGAACTTGTTGAATTTCTTGATCATGAGGCTTATCTCTTCATAGGTAACAAGGTTGTCACTTGAAGTAGCGGGAGTGTCACTTGTAGCATTGTATGCACCATTTGACTTGGTGTGAAGTTATTCTTTGTCCTTGAGTGACATTTCATGAGCAACAATCCGTACAATGACTTCCGTAGGCTTGAGATCTTTGTAGTTTGGCATCATTTGGATCAATGTGCACACGGTGTTGTACTTTCCATCCAAGGCTCTAAGGATCTTCTTGATGATAAATTTGTCGGTTATCTCTTCACTTCCTAAGCCGGCAATCTCATTTCCGATGAGAGTAAGCCTAGAGTACATTTTCGCGACTCCTTCACCATCCTTCATCTTGAACTTGTCAAGTTGACATTGTAGCACATCCAACTTAGATTCCTTGACGGATTCGGTACCTTCGTGCATATCAACCAAAGTATCCCAAATTTCCTTTGCATTCTCAAGATGGCTTATCTTGTTGAACTCTTCGCGGTACAAGCAATTGAATAGAATGTCGCTTGCTTGAGCGTTGTATTGCAACATCTTCAATTCTTCCACGGTCGCTTCACGATCCGGTTCCTTTCCATCACCAAAGAATTCACCTTGCAATCCAACACGAACAACAGCCCATACGGCGGGGTTATGACCAAGAATATGCATTTTCATTTTATGCTTCCAACTAGCAAAGTTTGTACCATCAAAATATGGACCTCTACGATGATAACTTACCTCACTAGACGCCATACTCTCCTAGGTTGAGAAACCAATGCAATGGAGTCCAAAGCTCTGATACCACTTGTAGGATCCGAAGTATGGGGGGTGATTAGACTACTTGACCAAATAAAAATCTAGCCTTTTCCCAATTTTAAGTGTTGGCAAGTTTTAGCAATTGTCAAAAGTCAAGTACACCCTACACATGCAAGTCTAAGAGTATAGCAGTGGAAATAAAGACATGCACATGAAAGTAAAGGTAGGTAGAGGAGGATCAAACGCAATTGATGACACAAAGATTTTTCCCGTGGTTACGATAGGTGGTGCTATTGTACGTCCACGCTAATGGAGACTTCAAACCATAGTGGGTAGCGGTCGCGAGAGTCCACGGAGGGCTCCACCCGTTAGGGTCCACAAAGTAGCAACCTCGTCTATTCCATCATGGCTTCCGTCCACGAAGGACTAGCCTCACTATGGGTAGATCTTCACGAAGTAGGCGATCTCCTTGCCCATACAAACTTCTTGGTTCAACTCTACAACACGAAGAAGGAGGCTCCCAAGCAACACCTAACCAATCTAGGAGGCACCACCCTCCAAAAGGTAATAGATGTGGTAACAATGATGAACTCCTTGCTCTTGTGCTTCAAAAGATAGTCTCCTCAACACACAATCACTCTCTCACAGATTTGGCTTGGTAGAAGAGGTTGATTGGGTGGAAAGCAACTTGGGGAGGCTAGAAATAAAGATTCATATGGTTGGAGTGGAAGATCTTGATCTCAACACATGAGTAGGTGGCTCTCTCTCAGAAAAATGGATGGGGCAAATGTAGAGTCTTCAAGCTTGTTGCCAATAGATGTTCCTTGCATCTAGGGGATCCCCTCACAATCCTTTTTCCAATCCATTCATTGAACTTTCCTGAAATATACTTGGTGGAATCATTAGTCCAATGAAATATATGTTCTTATTAATTACCAAAACCACCTAGGGAGAAGTAGTGCTTTCAATGGGGTGAGGCATGAGCCTTGCAACCCCAGGCATTTGGTGAAGGGATCAATGGAAGTCTTTGAGACAACGTCTGTGTGAAAAAAAATGTTTCGTGAAGTGTCTCTTGTCTTGTCCACGATATTCATCCCTGTAGGTACCCAGGATCATGGATATTGAGCACCGGTGAAGCTAGGAGCAAGGGGGCTGTGAAGTGTTATACCGAACACCGGTGACAGTAAGGTTTAGTAGGGTAATATGGATCATATCCTTCTGGATTCATGAGGTGTAGTCATTAAACACCCAATGCTTTTGTCTGATATTATTATCCTAATTATCGGGGCAACCCCGCGAGACGGATAGGGCCTTCGGTAGGACAACTAATTCTTGATTCAAGACTCATGCCGGTCAAGATGTTATTTGGACACATCCCCCATTCTGATAGGAAGCAAGCACCTCTTGATGGGTGAATTCCCGAGCACAAACTAATATCATTTTTTATTCCAACACCAATACATGGTTGTAAGCATTAAGAGCTCACCTCGCACCTTCTTTTTATCATAGGTGTTTGAATCATTATTTGAATGCTGATCCGGTCCAGAGATGGATTGAGACTTTAGCAAAAGCTTGCTAGAGACCATTGCTTCAAGGAAATCTTCCTCTCGTGGGTTTGATACCCAGGGTCACCTATGGGGAAATAGGTGTGGGACACCCTTTCTTGTTCCAATACCGGATCAATAAAAAGGAGATATCAGCAGTCCAACGTCCATGGCAGGGGTGGCCGGACCGGTCGTGCTGCAGTTGTTGGAGTGATATCTGATGACTCAACGGGCTTTCCATCAACTGTATCATGTGATTTCATACATAGGGAGGAGCATCCATAGTCACGCCTCGGGGATTAGCCATATTGCGGTGTCATTGCTTGTGCTTGTGTCACTGCTTGTCCTCGGATGAGCGACGTGCACCTCAAATGATTCTAACACTTGTCACCAGCGGAATCTCCCATCCTTGATAGTACTACTTTGAAGGTTAGAAGAAAGTTCTCGGGTAATACTCTGTAATAAATCATCCACTATAAAATGCTTAGGCCTCCTTTGGTTCATAGGATAGGAATAGGAAGTGAGGTGGCATGCATTTCAATTCCTATAAAGAAGGAGATGTCTGATACGTCTCCAACGTATCTATAATTTTTTATTGTTCCATGCTATAATATTATCATTCTAGGATGCTTTTTGGTTGATTATTTACCAATTCATATTAAAAAAATTAGGACTAACCTATTAACATAGTGCCAGTGCCAGTTGTTGTTTTCTGCATGTTTTTGAATTTTTAGGTTTACAGTACCAAACGATGTCCAATTGCCATGAAACTTTTTTATGATTTTTTCTGGACCAAAAGAAGACCTGGAAGCTTCGGGGGGAGGACGGAGGCTCCACGAGGGAGCCACCGCACAACAGGGCGCGCCCAAGGGGGTTACCGCGCCCTGTTATGTGGTGGCCCCCTCGGGCGTCTCCCGGCGCCCCTCTCTGGCCTATAAAATCCAATAAATCCCAAAAACCCTAGAGAGCCTCCCGAAACACTTATTCCGCCACCGCAAGTCTCTGTTCCGCCGTGTGCCCATCTGGAGCCCTGTTTCGGTGCCCTGTCGGAGGGGGGGTCGATCACGGAGGGCCTCTACATCTACCTTGCTGATCCCATGGTGATGTGTGAGTAGTTCCCTACAGACCTACGGGTCCGTACTTAGTACCTAGATGGCTATCTGTCTCTCTTGATCTTCAATACAAAGTTCACCGTATCTTCGCGGTGATCTATTCGATGTAATCACTTTGTGCAGTGCGTTTCTTGGGATCCGATGAAATGTGGGTTTATGTTAAGATTATTCATGAAAAAGATTTGAGTCTTCTCTAAATTCTATTATGATTCTCATTTGCATGATTATTATAGCTTTGTAAATATCTCCGATCTATTGAAATAGTTTGGCCAACTAGATTGATATTTCTTCAGTGAGAGGGGTGCGTTGTAGTGGGTTCAATCTGGCGGTGCTCTATATCCCAATGACAGAAAGGGATAAGACACGTCTTTGTATTGTTTCCACTAACGATAAAACGATGGGGTTAATTCATATTGATTGAGTTTTCTTTGTCTACATCATGTCATCGTTATCCAAGCATTACTCTGTTTGCATGAACTTAATACTTAGAGAGGCAAACATAGAAGCGCTCTCGACATGGAGTAATAGTAATAGGTGCAGGCAGGAGTCAGCCTATTTGCTTATGGACGTGATGCTTATAGACACATGATAATTGCCATGAATATCACATAACTATGCGCTTTTCTATCAATTGCCCAACAGTAATTTGTTTACCCACCGTATGCCTACTACATGAGAGATGCCACTAGAGAACAGTACGGCCCCCGGGTCTATTCAATTATATAGTTACAAAAATTTTCAATACCGTGCTGCCATTTATTTACTTTTATTTTATTTTGCAATTTACTTTATTCAACTATTATCTACACACTTCATTTACTTGCAAATAACGAGTCCAAGGGGATTGACAACCCTCTTGCCCATGTTGGGTGCAAGTGTTTGCTTCTTTGTGTGCAGTCGCTGAAGACGGGGGTTGCGTGATACTCCTATTGCTTCGATAAACCTTGGTTCTCACTGAGGGAAATACTTATCTATAATGTGCTGCATCACCCATTCCTCTTCACGGAAAACGCAACGCAGATCACAAGTATCAGGAAGGATTTCTGGCGCTGTTGCTGGGGAGTATCACCAACCTACTATCAAGTAACTTCGCATAAATTATCATTCACTTGTTCTACTTTTTATTTGTTGTTATATTTTGCTTGTTCCATAGAAATCAAAAATACAAAAATATTTATCTTTGCTAGTTACTAGTTTACTTCTTTGCTTGCTAGTTTACTTGTTCTGCTTGTTACGTTGCTTGCAAGGTCACCATGTCTCGAGATACTACCAAGTTGTGTGACTTCTCAAATACTAATAACAATGATTTCATTAGTACACCAATACCACCCGCCACTAGTGCGGAATTTTATGATATTAATGCTGCATTGTTGAATCTTGTGATGAAAGAACAATTTTTGGGAAGTCCTAATGAGGACCCCGCTGCTCATCTTAATACTTTTTTTTGAATTATGTGATATGTAAAATAAAAAGGATATGGATAAAGATATGGTCAAATTAAAATTATTTCCTTTTTCATTACGAGATAAAGCTAAGGATTGGTTCTCATCTTTACCATGTACTAGTATTGGAACATGGGATAAGTGTAAAGAAGCTTTTATTTCCTTAGAAATTATTTCCTTAGAAATCAAATTATGAATTTAAACAAGATGATCAAGAACATGTTGCACAAGCTTGGGAGAGGATGAAATTGATGATTTGAAATTGCCCTACTCATGGTTTTAAACTTGTGGTTGATTATCCAAAATTTCTATGCCTGACTAAACTTTGTGTCTAGAAATCTTCTAGATTCTGCTGCAGGTGGTACCTTCATGGAGGTGACATTAGTATATGCCACCAAACTTCTGGACAACATCATGACAAAATACTATCAATGGCATACCGAAAGAGCACCAACTGGTAAGAAGGTAAATTCTGTCGAAGAAATCACTACTTTGAGTGAAAAAGTGGATGCTCTTATGAAAATGGTTGCTAGTAAAAATTCTCGTGTTGATCCCAAGGATGTGCCTTTGTATACTTTAATTGAGAAAAATTATGATGCTATTGATTTAACTTTATCTCGCGAAACAATTTCAACAACAATGCCTATAGAGGGAATTTCAATGCTAGAGCGTATAATAATTATGGCAATTATTTTGGAAATTCTTCTACAAATAATAATAGGATATCCTCTGATGTTGAGAACAAAATTAAAGAATTTATTAGTTCTCAAAATATTTTTAATACTATG
Source organism: Elymus sibiricus (assembly GCA_039707655.1). Lineage (NCBI taxonomy): Eukaryota > Viridiplantae > Streptophyta > Magnoliopsida > Poales > Poaceae > Elymus > Elymus sibiricus. The sequence goes on along the minus strand of CM077669.1, from coordinate 346,466,492 downwards.
GTAGAAGAAATGTTGCATAAAGTTAATCTTTTGGCTAAAAACATGGACATGATTGCTCTTGATGTGGAAATTCTTAAAAATAAAACTTTGCCACCCAAGCATGATTTTAATGAGACCATAAAATCGATCCAAATATCTATCAATGAAATCAAGGAGAGGACCGCTAAGTTGAAAGCTAAGCGAGAATTCTTTGAAAAGGCTCTTCCACCCGGTTTTTACCGGGATCATGATGAAGATCTTAAAATGATTGGTACTTATCCTATTGAATCTTTATTTACTAATCTGAAAGTAAATGATAAAGGTACTGAATATGATTCAAATTTAGCTATAAGGCGCCCCGTTTGCTTGGAGGGTGATGATTCTAATGATAAAATTGAAAAAAGTGGGTTTGGAGAGGTTAAAACTTTAACTAGTGATGTACCCACTATCTTGGATTACAAGGACTTTAATTATGAAATTTACTCTTTAGTAGAATGTATTTCCTTGTTGCAATCCATTATTAGCTCACCCAATGCTTATGAACAAAATAAAGCTTTTACTTAACATATAGTAGAAGCGATGATAAAAGCTTATGATGAGAAACTTGAACTAGATGTTTCTATTCCTAGAAAGTTGCATGATGAATGGGAACCTACTATCAAAATAAAACTGAAAGAATATGAATGTAATGCTTTGTGTGACCTTGGTGCTAGTGTTTCAACAATACCTAAATCTCTTTGTGATATGCTTGGTCTCGCCAATATTTAAGATTGTTCCCTAAACTTGCATCTTGCGTATTCTACCATCAAGAAACCTTTGGGTAGAATAAATGATGTGCTTATTATTGCAAATAGAAATTATGTGCCTGTAGATTTCATTGTGCTTTATATTGAATGCAATCCTACTTGTCCAATAATACTTGGAAGACCTTTTCTATGAACTATAGGTGTAATTATTTATATGAAAGAGGGAAACATAAGGTTCCAATTCCCATTAAAGAAAGGGATGGATGATACGTCTCCGTCATATCTACTTTTCCTAATGCTTTTGCTCTTGTTTTGGACTCTAATTTGCATGATTTGAATGAAACTAGCCCGGACTAACGCTGTTTTCAGCAGAACTACCATGGTGTTGTTTTTGTGCAGAAATAAAAGTTCTCGGAACTGGACGAAATATTTTGGATATTTCTTTTACAATAAATAAAAATATTGGAGACAAGAACCACCAGAGGGGGTGCCCTGGTTGGGCACGATACACCAGGGCGCGCCACCCCCTCCAGGCGCGCCCTGGTGGGTTGTGCCCACCTTGTGGCCCCACTGACCCCAATTCCAGCCCTATAAAATCCTATTTTTGGAGAAAAAATAGGAGAGAAAGTTTCATCGCGTTTCACGAGACGGAGCCACCGCCACCTCCTGTTCTTCATAGGGAGGCCAGATCTGGAGCCCGTTTCTGTTTTTCTTAGTCTAATAAAATAAAATGCCATGTTTATCCTGTTTTCTGTTTTCTCCGTGCAATAAAAAATGACCCAAAAATAAAAGTTCTCAAAATGTTCTGAAAATTTAACAAGATTTTTTTCTGAATATTTCTGAATTTCTGGTGCGAATAACATCAGAGGGGGTGCACCTGGAGTCCACAAGACACCAGGGCGCGCCAGCAGCCCCAGGTGCACCCTGGTGGGTTGTGGTCCCCACGTGGGTCCCCTCACTTATCCCTTTAGCCCATGTCATCTCCTACCTCTAGAAAAATCACCATAGCTCTCACTCCCGTGTTCTTTCTCTCAAACCTGCGGATTTCGATATCTTTGCTCGAAGCTCCGTTTCCAAAACTGTTTTGGGGGATTGCTACTTGGTATGTAACTCCTCCATTGCTCCAATTAGTTTTTGATTTAGTGGTTTATTTTTAGAATAATTAGCTAGTCTTGGTGCTGCTGTAGATGGGCTTGCATGTTGAATGCTTAGAATTCTAAGTAGTTTGAATGCTTAATATGGCCTCTATGCATCCTTAGGAGTAGTTGCTATCAATCTTATGAAGTTTTCTTGACAAAAATTTTGTAGACTAAAATTTTCAGAAATTTATTTATAGGAATAAGATGGATTTTTTAGGAAGTTTTCCTCCAAGAAGAATGCTAAAGGAGTCATTGAGGAATCATCGGACAATGACCTCCACACTCTGAGAACGACGGAGGTGCGGCCGTGCGAATGGCCGCATAATGCCTTCATGGAGGAGGCCGGGTTCCATCAAGAGTTTGCCCAATTCGTTGCAAATACTGGGTTGACCGACTTCCTTGCAGCTAAGTGTGACCAACACCACCTCCTTACAAATTCCTTTGTGCAAAGTTTTCATTTTTCTGAGTAAGAATAATCCTCCTGAGGTGCAGTTTAAGCTATATGCTGAAACCCGTAAGATACCGCTCACTGACTTTTGTGCCATATGTTTGATCCCTTCTGATGGGGAATTAAGAGAGCCTAGACCATCGGAGTTTGAGGACTTTCTCCTCACTTTGACAGTGGGTGATGAAAGAGGCATGTCAAATGCCACTACCACCAGTTTGCAGTTTCCTTCTGGGCACTACTTTGCTTTATTCATCGCAAAGTGTTTAACCGCTAGGGAGCCCCTGACTTTGCCATTTTACACCGTGCACTGCACAATGATCACACCTTTAGCATGGGGGCTATTATTGCACGTCGCCTACACCTTAACAGGACTAAGGGCAAGATACATGGTGCTATTTATGCTACACGTTTAGCGAGACACTTTAATGTTCAGATTCGCCCACATGATTATCCCTTGTCCCAAGTTTATCTAGATCACAAGGCATTGTAGGATCATCAATTTATTGATGCAGCTGATTCTTTTCATAACATTCGCTACAACTTAGTATTCAGCGTCAGTACCCGAGATGTTATCCCGTTGCCTGCACCTGCTTTGTTTGATTCTACTGCCAGGAATGGATACAGGATCATGCCAGAGGACATTACAGCCTACCGGAACAACCTGGTAGCGGCTGAGGAGGAGCCCTGGGAGTGGGACGCTCAGGTGTCATCGCCACCGCACTTCGACTTTGGACCAGATGGATATTATGGATGGTGATTACCAAGCTAGGCCAAAAGCCTAACCTTGGGGGAGTACGTATATCCACTGACATTATATTCATGTTTACACATTTCATTCCAGTTGTCGGTGTCCATACTTTTTCATTGTATTATCCATGCTAGATTTATTTTCTTGCTTCCTTCTTGCGTGTTTGAAAACCTTTGAGAAAATCCAAAAATATTTCCTACTTCTTTTCGGCTTTTCTTTCTAGTTTAAATTAAGTGTAGTAGCAAAATAAAACCCAAAAAGATTTCTCGTTTCTTCTTTTACTTGTTGGGAGCTCTCCCATGTAAATAGTTTTTCTCGTTTTTTTCCTTCTTCAATTTTCTTTCTTCAAGAAAAACCAAAAACTCTAAAAATATTTTAGTGTGTTACTCTGAAATTCTTTCCTTTTATTTTGAGTCGTACCAAGGAGAAGACCACAATGAAAATGTTGAGTGGCTCTCATATGCATTATTTTTAATCTAACAAAGATCCCATGTTACTTTGTCTTCTCCTCTTGAATAAAATGTTTGCAGATTCCAGCTTAGTCCACGACACTCTTGCACTATTATTATTTTCTATATCATTCGATCGTGCAAGTGAAAGGCAATAATGACGATATATGATTAACTGGCTGTGGAAGAGAGAAGCGGGTATGAACTCAAATTGTTTTTGTTTTTATAAATATGTTTAACCTAGTATCCATGATTTAGCATATTATGATGAAACATGTTTGCAATGACAATTAGAGATTATAGTTGCTCATGCCATGCTTAAGTAGCTAGGAGTGGATAATGATTTATCTTGGATGTCAACATGCATTAAAATGATTGTGATGTGGTATGATGATATGGTATCCTCCTGTAAATGTTTCAAGTGGCTTGACTTGGCACATGTTCATGCATGTACTTGAATCAAAACCAACATAGCCTTCATGATATTTTTGTTCATGGTGTCCATATCCTACTCATGCTAGTATTCAATGTTTATTATTCACAATGCATGTTCATGGTCGTCTTCGCTCTGTAGCTGGCCGCTTCTAAACCTATTTGCTAGCCTTCGCCTGTACAAAGCGGGAATACCGCTTGTGCGTGAAAATCCTTAAACCAAAGTTATTCCAGATGAGTCCACTATATCTACCTATATGCGGTATTACCCTGCCATTCTGAGTAAATTTGCATGTGCCACCTCTAAAATTTCAAATGAACATCTGTTTTGTGTGCCTGGACCGCTCATGGAGCGACAGGGGGCGGTCAGTATCTTCCATGTTAAGTAGGTTATTCTCATGATGAGTGTTTATTCACTCGTCCTTACACGAGAGGGGTGGTAATAGGGATTCCCAGTCCCGAAATCAAAAATTGCAAATAATGAAACAAAACTCCCCCAGGAATGTTGTTGGTATGGACGGTACCCGTGGAATCGGCTAGCCGTGGAGTGTGTTTGTGGGTGGAGGGGAGCAAACCATTACTTTTACCGCTTGGGAACCGCCGCTAATGTGTTTAGCATGGAAGATATTGATAACTCTTGGTCGTAACGTTGACAGGAAGGGTGTACCTCCCAAATTTATATTTATCTCTGATTTAAGCTTTGAGCTCTGGCACCTCTGCAAATCCCTGCTTCCCTCTGCGAAGGGACTATCTATTTACTTTTATGTCGAGTCATCACCTTCTCAAATAAGCGCCAGATCTGAGAGCACTATTGTCATCCTCATGCATTGTGTATAGTTAATGTTGGGTGCAGCATGACTGGATCTTTTCTACCATGAATTACAATGTTTAGTCGTTGCTTGAACTTTGGAGGTGCTCTGCATTTATGTTTTGCGGTCTCAGAAAGGGCTAACGAGATACCACTGTTGTCATATTATATCATGATAGTTTTGACAAAGTGTTTGCATTTGAGATATTTTATTATTGCTCGCTAGTTGCTTGTGTCATTGATATGACTTAATATAATTTTTAAGAGTTATTACTGACATGGTTAGTCATAATCTTTGCTGAAAACCTGGGTGCTACTTAAGCATATATATGTAAACAAGAACAAAAGAGTTCGTAAAAGTTTTTCTTTATCACTTTCAGTCTGTCAACTGAATTGCTTGAGGACAAGCAATGGGTTAAGCCTGGGGGAGTTGATACGTCTCCATCGTATCTACTTTTCCTAAAGCTTTTGCTCTTGTTTTGGACTCTAATTTGCATGATTTGAATGAAACTAACCCGGACTGACGCTATTTTCAGCAGAACTACCATGGTGTTGTTTTTGTGCAGAAATAAAAGTTCTCGGAACTGGACGAAACTTTTTGGAGATTTATTTTACAATAAATAAAGAATACTGGAGCCAAGAACCACCGGAGGGGGTGTCCTGGTTGGGCATGATACACAAGGGCGTGCCACCCCCTCCAGGCGTGCCCTGGTGGGTTGTGCCCACCTCGTGTCCCCACTGACCCTAATTCCAGCGCTATAAAATCCTATTTTCGGAGAAAAAATAGGAGAGAAAGTTTCATCATGTTTCACGAGACGGAGCCGCCGCCACCTCCTGTTCTTCATCGGGAGGCCAGATCTGGAGCCCGTTTGGGGCTTCGGAGAGGGGAATCTTCGGTCTTCGTCATCATCAACCCTTCTCCACCGCCAATTCCATGATGCTCCCCACCGGGAGTAAGTAATTCCTTCATAGGCTTGCTGGTCGGTAAGGAGTTGGATGAGATTCATCATGTAGTCGAGTTAATTTTGTTAGGGCTTGATCCCTAGTATCCACTATGTTCTGAGATTGATGTTGCTATGAATTTGCCATGCTTAATGCTTGTCACTAGGGCCCGAGTGCCATGATTTCAGATCTGAACCGTTTATATTATCACCATTATATCTATGTTCTCGATCCGATCTTGCTAGTCATATGCACCTGTGATACGTCTCCAACGTATCTATAATTTATGAAGTATTCATGCCATGTTTACAATAATTCTATATGATTTTGGTATGATTTTATTAGAACTAACCCGGACTGACGCTGTTTTCAGCAGAACGACCGTGGTTTTGTTTTTGTGCAGAAATAGAAGTTCTCGGAATGAGCTGAAAATTTACGGAGAATATTTTTGGAAAATATAAAAAAATCTGGAGCGAAAAGTCACCGGAGAGGAAGGCCGAGGAAGCCACAAGGGTGGGGGGCGCCCCCCCCTAGGGCGCGCCCCCCTGGCTTGTGACTTCCTCGGGAACCTTCTAGACGTGGGACCAATGCCAAAAACTCTTATAAATATAGAAATCTCCGTAAAGAAACCTAGATCGGGAGTTCCACCGCCGCAAGCCTCCAGAGCCACGAAAAACCAATCGGGAGCCCGTTCCGGCACCCTGCCGGAGGGGGAAACCATCACCGGAGGCCATCTTCATCATCCCGGTGGTCTCCATGATGAGGAGGGAGTAGTTCACCCTCGGGGCTGAGAGTATGTGCCAGTAGCTATGTGTTTGATCTCTCTCTCTCGTGTTCTTGAGATGACACGATCTTGATGTACCGCGAGCTTTATTAATATAGATGAATCATATGGAGTTTTCCCCTCTCTATCTTCTTGTGATGAATTGAGTTTTCCCTTTGAAGTTTTCTTATCGGATTGAGTCTTTAAAGGATTTGAGAACACTTGATGTATGTCTTGCGATGGGATATCCGTGGTGACAATGGGATGTTCTATTGATCCACTTGATGTATGTTTTGGTGATCAACTTGCGGGTTCCGTGACCTTGGGAATCTATGCATAGGGGTTGGCACACGTTTTCGTCTTGACTCTCCGGTAGAAACTTTGGGGCACTCTTTGAAGTTCTTTGTGTTGGATTGAACATGATGAATCTGAAATTGTGTGATGCATATCGTATAATCATGCCCATGGGTACTCGTGGTGACATTGGAGTATCTAGGTGACATTAGGGTTTTGGTTGATGTGTATCTTAAGGTGTTATTTTAGTACGAACTCTAGGGCTGTTCGTGACACTTATAGGGATAGCTCATAAGATTGATCGGAAAAGATAACTTTGAGGTGGTTTCGTACCCTACAATAATTTCTTCGTTTGTTCTCCGATATTTGTGACTTTGGAGTGAACTCTTTGTCGCACGTGAGGGATTTACATATGATTCAACTATGTCAGTGTTGTTGAGAGAACTTGCACTAGTGAAAGTATGAACCCTAGGCCTTGTTTTCAAGCATTGCAATACCGTTTTTGCTCACTTTTGTTACTTGCTACCTTGCTGTTTTTATATTTTCAGATTACAACAACCTATATCTACCATCCATATTGCACTTGTATCACCATCTCTTCGCCGAACTAGTGCACCTATACAATTTACCATTGTATTGGGTGTGTTGGGGACACAAGAGACTCTTTGTTATTTGGTTGCAGGGTTGTTTGAGAGAGACCATCTTCATCCTACGCCTCCCACGGATTGATAAACCTTAGGTCATCCACTTGAGGGAAATTTGCTACTGTCCTACAAAACTCTGCGCTTGGAGGCCCAACACGAGTCTACAAGAAGAAGGTTGCGTAGTAGACATCAAGCTCTTTTCTGGCGCCGTTGCCGGGGAGGTGAGTGCTTGAAGGTATATCTTTAGATCTTGCAATTGAATCTTTTAGTTTCTTGTTTTATCACTAGTTTAGTCTATAAAAGAAAACTACAAAAAAAATGGAATTGAGGTTGCCTCATATGCTTCATCTTTTTAATGTCTTTCGTGAAAATGATGGAAAGGAAAATTGTGCTCAAGTGTTAGAAGAAGAAGTTATTAAAATGTTTGGCACTAAATCTTTGAGTGATGAGGATGATTGCAATGTTGTTAGTATGAATTCTTTGAATATCCATAGTACTAATGATGATTGCACTAGTCATGATAAAAAAGATTTCTTATAAGCATGTCAATTTTTGTGGAGTGCATAGAGTTTGTGAAGACATGCCTAAAAGGGAAGAGAGATTTTGTAAGAGACATAAGTATTTGGAAACTAAATGGTTGCAAGAGAGGCTATATGTTTGTGCTGAAAGACTTAATATTTCTCGCCGTCCTTGTGAACTTTGCAATGAAAGTGGTCATTTTAATTTCCAATGTGAATTATTTCATGATCGAATTGTGTCCAAAAATTGTGATAACCTCATTACCCTTGAGCATCATAATGAACTTAGTCTATTTTTGGGGTATGAAGAAATGAAACATAAAACTAAAGATGTTCTAGCTTGGGTTCTCATGAAAATGATTGATTTTGATCTAAATGAAATCTATATATGTATTGCGTGGTAAATTGCATTGAGAATCCTTATATTGCCAATTACTTAAAGACACGAAAACAAATAGAAGATGAAGAGAATACTAATGAAGGGGAAGAGGTTTCCCAATATCCTCCTATTTTTTCTTATGATGAATCGGGTAACGAGGAGGAGCTTTTTATTCAACCAACCTCTTCGAAAAGAAGCTTGGAGGAATTAAATAAACCCACACATAATGTGGTGAAGAAGAAGAAAAGAAGGAAAAGTAAAGGTAAGGAGGTATCTCTCCCAAATAATGTTGCTCCCATTATTGATAGGCCTCATGAGAATGAATCAAAAATAGTTGTGGAAGATGATACACTTGAGGATGATTTTGTTATGCCTATTGCTTGTTGTGATAATTATGATTGGGAAGATAATGATACTTCTTATAATCTTGAAAATATTTATGGCACCAACTTGGAGGATGATGATAATAATTGCTATACTATTGGTGCTATTCATACTATTAATGACGAGAGTGATTATGTTTATGATATACAAAGCCACAAGCTTGGGGATGCTATGTTTGATGAAAATGACATGTTTGAGAATTTATTTGCTGCAATTAATGTTTGTCCCAAGCTTGGGGATGCTATGCTTAATGAAGATGATCTTTTTATCCCCCCTACTTTGAATGATCAAATTTGTTATAATGATTGCATGCATCCTACTTATGATGATTATGGTGATGATACTTATGCGATGAAAAAGAGTGATGATTACTATTATGATACTTGTCATAATTATGAATATCCTTTTACTGAATATTACTCTTTTAATGTGGAATCAATTTGTAGTATTCAATTCTTTTATCATACTCCCACTATTAGTCATGAGAAGAAATTTTCTTGTGTGGTGAGTGACACATTTTCTATGCTTGTGGATCATGAAGATAATGCTTTATGTGATAGTTATGTTGTGAAATTCCTTCATGATGCTACTGAAAATTATTATGAGGGAGGAACATATGCTTGTAGGAATTGCAATAATATCAAGTTTCCTCTCTATGTGTTCAAAGTTTTGAAGTTATGCTTGTTTTGCCTTCCTATGCTAGTTGATTCTTGCTCCCATAAATTGTTTACTCACAAAATCCTTATGCATAGGAAGTGGGTTAGGCTTAAATGTGCTAGTCACATGCTTCATGATGCTCTCTTGCATGTCTCAACTACTATTCTTATATGAGCATCATTGAAATCATCATGCCTAGCTAAAAGGCATTAAAGAAAAAGCGCTTGTTGGGAGACAACCCAACACTTTTACTTTCTGTTTTTGAGTGTTCACATGATTAAGATACTGTATTAATCATGTTTTATAGCCTTTGTTTCAATAAAGTGCCAAGTAAAGCCTTTGGGATAGTGTGGATGATATTTGACTTGATTCTGTGCAAAAACAGAAACTTTTGCTCTCAGTCCAGGAATTTTTTAAATTCACTGGAACGTGCTTTTGATCTGAATTTTTTACACATGATTTATATACAAATTTATCAGGTTGTCATAATTTTTCAGAATTTTTAGAGACAAGGAAGTATGGTTACACTACAGATCTTCACAGACTGTTCTGTTTTTGACAGATTCTGTTTTGCATGCATAGTTTACTTGTTTTAGTGTTTCTATAGCTTATATTGAGCGATATAAATTATGGGAATGATAGAATACAGTAGGTATCATGTGGGAACAATTATGAATCTTGTCTTGACAGTACCTAAGTGAATGATTTATCTTTATTACACTAACCCTTCTCACGAAGTTCCGTTAAGTTTTGTGTGATTGAAGTTTTCAAGTTTTGGGTGAGACACCGATATGAGGAGAATAAGGAGTGACAAGAACCTAAGCTTGGGGATGCCCAAGGCACCACCAAGGTAATATTCAAAGAATACTCAAGCGTCTAAGCTTGGGGATGCCCCGGAAGGCATCCCCTCTTTCGTCTTCAAACACTATCGGTATATCTTACTTGGAGCTATATTTTTATTCGTCACATAATATGAGTTTTGTTTGGAGCATCATTTTATTTTGTTGTTCTCTGTTAGCTGTTATTTATAATCTTGTTTTTCAATAAAAAGTTCCAAGAATTGCATTAGGATGCTTGCATTGCATGTTTTGATATGTGCTGTGTAAAAACAGAAACTTTTGCTGTAGTGTTTGAATTTTCATATTTTACTGGAACATGGAGAGTTCCTGAAATTTTTAAAAAGTGTTGTCATATAAATTTTATATCATGTCCTAAATTTTCATAATTTTTTGAGTTACAGAAGTACACTGGTTTAATAGATTGCTACAGACTGTTGTGTTTAGACAGATTGATGTCATAGTTTCGTTACCTACTTATCCTATAGTTTCCATAGCCTATATTGGTAGATATAAATTGTGGAAATGATAGTATACAGTACCTAATGTTTGAAAAAAATTATGCAACTTGTCTTGGCAGTACATTGAAGAGTTGATTTATTATTATGTGTACTAACCTATCTCACGAGTTCTTTTCAAGTTTTGTGTGGAAGATGTTTTTGAGAATAGGTGAAACCATGATATGAGAGGATTGAACGAGATACAAAAGCTCAAGCTTGGGGATGCCCAAGGCACCCCAAGTAAATATTTCAAGAAGTCTCAAGCATCTAAGCTTGGGGATGCTACGCATCCCACCTCTCTTCATCAACAATTATCGGTTAGCCTATGTTGAGCCCAAATTTTTATTCGTTCACATCATGCGTGCTATTCTTGGAGTGCTATTTTTCTTTTGTTTGCAGTTTAATAAAATACTTAAGATCTGAAATTCTTAAGATGAGAGAGTCTTCACATAGTTATTTAATTGTTGGCTACTCATTGATCTTCACTTATATCTTTTTGGAATAGCTTGTCATTTCCTCTCATGCTTCACTTATACCTTTTTGAGGGATGAAATCTTTATGCTCACGTGCTTCATTTAAAATTGTTTGAGCTTGTCAAAAAGCAATGGCAATATATGAAACTAGTCCCAAAGTGATAGATATCCAAGGAGGATATAATAAAAACTTTCATGAAGATCATGGGACAAATTAAACTTGATTCTTTGTAATAGTTTTGAAACATGATGATAGTAATATGTGAGTCATGTTAGTGAGTAATTATGCTTTAGTAGGAATATTGGTGTTAAGGTTTGTGATTCCCTATGCAAGTACGAAAGTCAATAGTTATGCAATGAAGTTACATCCTACTTGTGGTGCATTATTCGGTGTTAGTTATGACTCAATGCTCACTTATGTGATTTTTCGTTCCTTGGTTTGGTTGCTTCCCAATCTATTTGCTAGCCTTCATTTGTACTAAGTAGAAATACTACTTGTGCATCCAAAATCCTTAAACCAAGTTTTGCCTTATGAGTCCACCATACCTACCTATATGCGGTATTTCCATGCCGTTCCAAGAAAATTTGTATGTGCCATCTCTAAATTTTCAAAATAAATTTTCTCTTTTGTGTGCCCGTACCGCTCATGAAACGGTGGGGAGTATCCAATATGTTTCCATGCTAGGTGTGTTATTCTCACGATATGTGTTGATTCACTATCATTCACGAGAAAGTGGCTGGTATTCGGGATGCCCAGTTCCATGCTCAGAAATCAAATCAAAATATAATGAAACAAAACCCCCCCAGGATTGTTATTTGTATGGACGGTACCCATGGATTCGGCTCGCCGTGGAGTGTGATTGATTGGTGGAGGGGGAGTAAAAACTTTACCATTCTGTTTGGGAACCGCCTATAATGTATCTAGCATGGAAAGTATTGTGAGCTACTTTGTCGTTTTCGTTGACAGGAAAAGCATGCCACTCAAAATATTTTTCTCTCTCAATTTAAACCTTGAGGTCTGGCACCTCTACAAATCCCTACTTCCCTCTACGAAGGGCCTATCTATTTACTTTATGCAATTTTTATTTTTGCTTTGAATCTCCATCTTCTCTTATAAGCACCAACTAGGGGGCACTATGATCGTACTTGAGCATTGGGCATAGCTAATATTTGAGTGTGTTTCATGAATGGATCAATGATTGAGCATGATGGGCTAGGGATAACTTTCTTTAGTGTTGATATTTTGAAAGACATGGTTGCTTGTTGACATGCTTGAGTATTGAAGTCATTATGTTAAAACTAGACTATTGCTTTGAATCATTTACAAGTCCAAATGTCCATGCTATACAAAAAAGAAAAGAATATGATGAACATGTTGGGTAGCATTCACACTTCATAAATTATTTCTTTTATCATTTACCTACTCGAGGACGAGCAGGAATTATGCTTGGGGATGCTGATACGTCTCCAACGTATCTATAATTTATGAAGTATTCATGCCATGTTTACAATAATTCTATATGATTTTGGTATGATTTTATTAGAACTAACCCGGACCGACGCTGTTTTCAGCAGAACTACCGTGGTGTTGTTTTTGTGCAGAAATAAAAGTTCTCGGAATGAGCTGAAAATTTACGGAGAATATTTTTGGAAAATATAAAAAATACTGGAGCGAAAAGTCACCGGAGAGGAAGACCGAGGAAGCCACAAGGGTGGGGGGCGCCCCCCCACTAGGGCGCGTCCCCCTGGCTAGTGACTTCCTCGGGAACCTTCTAGACGTGGGACCAACGCCAAAAACTCTTATAAATATAGAAATCTCCGAAAAGAAACCTAGATCGGGAGTTCCGCCGCTGCAAGCCTCCAGAGCCACGAAAAACCAATCGGGAGCCCGTTCCGGCACCCTGCCGGAGGGGGAAACCATCACCGGAGGCCATCTTCATCATCCTGGCAGTCTCCATGACGAGGAGGGAGTAGTTCACCCTCGGGGCTGAGGGTATGTACCAGTAGCTATGTGACACGATCTTGATGTACCGCGAGCTTTATTAATATAGATGAATCATATGGAGTTTTCCCCTCTCTATCTTCTTGTGATGAATTGAGTTTTCCCTTTGAAGTTTTCTTATCGGATTGAGTCTTTAAAGGATTTGAGAACACTTGATGTATGTCTTGCGATGGGATATCCGTGGTGACAATGGGATGTTCTATTGATCCACTTGATGTATGTTTTGGTGATCAACTTGCGGGTTCCGTGACCTTGGGAATCTATGCATAGGGGTTGGCACACGTTTTCGTCTTGACTCTCCGGTAGAAACTTTGGGGCACTCTTTGAAGTTCTTTGTGTTGGATTGAACATGATGAATCTGAAATTGTGTGATGCATATCGTATAATCATGCCCATGGGTACTCGTGGTGACATTGGAGTATCTAGGTGACATTAGGGTTTTGGTTGATGTGTATCTTAAGGTGTTATTTTAGTACGAACTCTAGGGCTGTTCGTGACACTTATAGGGATAGCTCATAAGATTGATCGGAAAAGATAACTTTGAGGTGGTTTCGTACCCTACAATAATTTCTTCGTTTGTTCTCCGATATTTGTGACTTTGGAGTGAACTCTTTGTCGCACGTGAGGGATTTACATATGATTCAACTATGTCAGTGTTGTTGAGAGAACTTGCACTAGTGAAAGTATGAACCCTAGGCCTTGTTTTCAAGCATTGCAATACCATTTTTGCTCACTTTTGTTACTTGCTACCTTGCTGTTTTTATATTTTCAGGTTACAAAAACCTATATCTACCATCCATATTGCACTTGTATCACCATCTCTTCGCCGAACTAGTGCACCTATACAATTTACCATTGTATTGGGTGTGTTGGGGACACAAGAGACTCTTTGTTATTTGGTTGCAGGGTTGTTTGAGAGAGACCATCTTCATCCTACGCCTCCCACGGATTGATAAACCTTAGGTCATCCACTTGAGGGAAATTTGCTACTGTCCTACAAAACTCTGCGCTTGGATGCCCAACACGAGTCTACAAGAAGAAGGTTGCGTAGTAGACATCAACCTGCTATGTGTTATGATCCGTAAACCCCGGAGTGACAATAGTCGGGATACTTTCAGGTGATGACCGTAGTTTGAGGAGTTCATGTATTCACTATGTGTTAATGCTTTGTTCCGGTTCTCTATTAAAAGGAGTCCTTAATATCCCTTAGTTTCCTTATGGACCCCTCTACCACGGGAGGGTAGGACAAAAGATGTCATGCAAGTTCTTTTCCCTAAGCATGTATGACTATTTACGGAATACACACTACTGCAGGATGCTGCTAACGCGAAACTACAATCGGAGACCCTTGGACGAAACTGTGTGTGATGCATGAATCGCAAACGGTATAGTTCAAGCTCCGTCGCCAATGACATGAACTGTGTGCGATGGAGGATCCATCAAATACGATTCAGAAATTTTTTGCGTGTGCGATCTACGGCAGACAGTTTGTTCCTATGAACCGTTTGTGATTAGCGAAGATAACACAAACGGTTACACAGATCCAGATGTGTGCGATAGAGGGCACACAGTTCACTAACATAAACTGTGTGCGATGATATAGAAGAACACAAACGATTCGGCATAACAAGATGTGTGCGATATAGGGCACATAGTTCACTACCATAAACCGTGTGCGGTGATATAGCAAAACACAAACGATTCGGCATAACAAGATGTGTGCGATATAGGGCACACAGTTCACTACCATAAACTGTGTGCGATGACATAGCAGAACACAAACGATTCGGTATAACAAGATGTGTGCGATAGAAGGCAAACATGTGAGTAATCAGAATCGTGTGCGAATACAAGAAATAACACAAACGATTGGTGTTATTAACCTGTGTGTGTTGTGGGGAAACGGTTGCTGGAATACAATTTGTCAGCGATTGATGAAATGATCACCGATGGGTCATGTAGTTTTGTCCGTGTGTACTGTGATTTGCTCTGTCTGCACAACATCTATGCTGCCTACAGGTCACTCGGGTGAACTATTTGCGATGAGCCAAAATAACACAAACGGTTGCACAAATATAGATGTGTGCGATAGACGGCATACCGTGCGCTCGGATGAAATGTGCGAGCCAAAATAACACAAACAATTTGTCGTAACAAGATGTGTGTGATGCTGATGCCCAGCAAACAGGTCAGTAATCTAAATTGTGTGGAAAGACAGAAAATAACACAGACAGATAATAACACAGAATATTCCTGGTAATAAGCACCTGATTCAGAAAGTGATAGCACAAATTATCATTCACACTACTACATGTAATCGACTAAACAACATAATAGCGACATTACATATCGGCAAGGTTCAGAAAATAGCAAAATGGAAACAGCTACTCGTCGGCGTTGTTACGGGACTGGCATGTTGGTTCGCCAATGTCGAAATATTGTCTACACTCATGCAACATCCTCTCTATGGAAGAAGGGTCCACTTTCGGGTCGGCGATGACCATGTTCTTGAACGCTTCATAGGCCCGGACTTTGCTCTGATCCTGCTCCATCATAGTAGCTCCGGTCTCGTGGTAAATCCTGTCCACGGCCGAAGGCGTGCTTACAACCATCCGACGACGGTGATACTCAAAGCGATCGTAAACACGAAAGCCAAGAGTTGCTTGTTGTGCTAGAGCTGTAACAGACTCTAAGGTGGCTGCTGCCCTTACCGAGGCCAAATCCATGCAAGCCGCCAAGGCAACGGTGAACTGATCGGTGCATGATGCCCTTTCGAAGGCCACAGCCGAGCGTTCCGCGTACAGAAGCGCGCTTGCCCGCAACTGGTCTGATGTAACCTTTAGATTTTCCGCTCTTGCCGCCAAGGCCTCCGGACCCTCAGCAGCGTGTACCGCCCAGGTCTCCGGAGCCTCAGCAGCGCGTATCACCGCCAAGACCTCCGGGCCCTCAACAACGCCTACCGTCGCTGCCGACAAGTCCTCTGGGCCCTCAGCATCCCCTACCGCCGCCGCCGCCGCGGGCTCCTCCGGGCATAAGATATGCCTCAACCACGTGCTCCTCCGCCGCGGGCTCCTCCGCGTGGATGACATGTGTAATGTTGAGGATTTTGTGGAGGCGAGGACAGTTGGGGAGAAAAAGGCCAGATTTGGGGGGTGCGAGAGGGGAAAGATACGGTGGAGAGCGAAGAGTGGTGATATTTATTTATGACCCTATACACGATTGCAGACAGTTGCTATATGTGTTTCGTGTGCGATTATGTGTGCACCGCAAAGAACTCAAAAACTATGAAAATCTTCCCGCGCAAGAGCAAGCGCCAGCCACGGCGGTAAATTATAAAATCCCCAACCCCCTTGGCAGAAGCTAGCTATAAATAACCACATCGATGGCCGGCTGCGGCGAGTCAATGATCCCCTGGCTAGTTGCCACACACACCATCAAACCCCCAATGGCCGATGACAGGATGGAGTTGGGCGACTGTGGAATCAAGGTTGCCGGCGTGATGGTCGGCTTGAGGATCGACGGACATGCCGCTACCTCTCCCGACTGTGGTAAGAGGAGGCAGGAATCACGACATGAGCAAGCCAAGAGGTTAGCCAGGGTCGTCTTGAAAGGAGCTAGGGATCGCCAGCGGGCGATAGTGCGGGCTCGGCGCAGAGTGCGCCGGATGGTGCGGGCGGCGGAGCAGGAACCGTGACGCCGCAAGGACAACTGCGTCAGTGGCCGCCGCACGAGGCGCAGGCTTATGTCCTAGATGGAGGAGGATGCAGCTCCGGATGCCAGGAGAGGGCTTGCGGTCATTGCTGCAGCATTGGCGATGGCCAGGGTCTCGTCGGCCGCCGGGACGATGTACCTACCAGTGGACGCCGCAGTCCTGATGAGAGCTGCGTCCGAGGCAGTAGCGGCGATCACCAATGTCGAGGCTGACCCTTCGTCAGTCGATCAAGGTGTAGGTCATCGACTTGGCGACCTCATGTCCTCCTGAGCCCAGGAACGACACGATATCGATGGAAGCGTGTTGGGTCGGCGTTAGGGGCAGTAGCACTTTTGTGCGCACGCAGTTCATATGTATTATATTGATGTAAAATTGCGAGCTAATGTTTTGTAAATTACTCCACCAACTATGCACTGTACCAATTTGAGCATGTAAATGCTCGATTGAATTGCTCATGCCTGATTTGTGCTTGCACGATGGACACTACGATGGCGTTCGTCGGCGGCAGCCGGCTGCGACAGGCGTCGTCGAGCTCGAAAATTTGGGCGGGCCGAGGTCGAGAACGAGCAACTATACAACGATGCGAATGAGGACGAAGAGGGGGTAGAGGCTCCGCATAGGAAACGGTTCGTAAACAAGAACAGTGTGTGATTAATGCCATTAAAGTTGGTGTTCGTAGCTTAATTTAGTGCATGTACGAACCAAAACCCCAACTACAGTATACGGGTGTGACGGGAGAAGTGTGGATTGTCGTTCGTTGGCGGTGCATCCTATGGTTTGCATGCGCGATCCGTGTGGCTGGGGTTCTAGCCGATCAGAACACACCGCAGAATGGGGTGAACGCACACGGCATTCTCAAAGTAACTTTTTGCCCAAACAAATCACAAAGTTTCAAGGGAAACCCATATTTCCTTGGTCGTTTCTCCATTTTTATTGTTCTACTATCAACATACCCACTAGAATGCACTGTGTTCAAATTTCACATTCTTTCAGGCTCGTTTACCATATTTAGTATTTTATGTGTACTTTTCTAGGCATTTACTTCTTATAATTTAAGTTCGAACGTTTTGTACATGAAAAGGTGTTCAAAAAATGTTACCTCGTGTGGTGCCCACGCATGACCTCAATATGATGCGGTAAATATATGAGGAGGTATGGAAAATGTCTTGATATATGAGGAGGTATACCGGACCATCACCTATGGAGTTTCATGGTTCGGGGTGCGAAATCGCCATGTTTTGAAGGGAACCCATATTCCCTTTGTCCTTTGAACTTGATTTATTTTCTATGATCACCATACCCACTAGAATGCACCGCGTCCAAATTTCACATTTTTTTCAGGCTAGTTAATCGTATTTAGTCCTTTTTGTGTACTTTCTAGGCCTTTTGTGCTTATAATTCAAAGTTCAAACGTTATGTACATGAAAAGGTGTTTAAAAAGGACTCAAAAATTCGCAATTGTGCCGTTCAATAACTTTTCATGTATTTTACAGGAAATTAATAGAATTTTAAATGATATGTGTGGGAAGAGGCAACCACAGATGTGTCGTTTATTTGTTTTGTAACTCTAGAAAAATGGAAAATATGCCTGAAAAACATGTTACCTCATGTGGTGCCTAGGCATGACCACAATATGATGCCGTAAATATTTGAGGAGGTATGGATTATGTCGTGATACACACTCTTCATATACTGGACCATCACCTCATGGTTCGTGGAGCGAAATCGCCATGTTTTGAAAGGGAACCCATATTCCCTTGGTTCTTCCAACTTGATTTATTTTCAACGATCATCACACCCACTAGAATGCACCCTGTCCAAAATTTGACATTTTTTCAGGCTGGTTTACCGTATTTAGTCCTTTTTGTGTATTTTTCAGGCCTTTTGTGCTTATAATACAGCTTTAAAGGCAAACGTTTCCTTACAACAAACCGTTTGCGAAACGTCCGATGGCACAAGAGAGAGAGAATACTTGAATGTTTTCTGACGTGGGATCACCAATTTTCTCTTTTCTCACATATGGGCATTTGATGCGCTTCGTCTGCGTTGCGTGTTCCCCCGTAAGTTTCGAGTTTCGCCGCCAAAATTTCAATAGGTGCCCGATTTCAGAAGTTATTCCTCCCACCCCACCACCCATCACATTTCCCCCTATCCCCCCCTCTAACTGCAGCCCAAACCGCCTCCGCCGCCGCAACCAAATCTACGTTCTGCCCCAGTCTCGCTCGTCAATCTAGTGAGGTAACCTCTGATCTCCATCACCGCCCCGGCCCGATTGCTCAGATGGAGCCTGCGAACCACCCTCATGCCTCCGCATCCCCACCCCCTATCGTCGAGCATCCCCGCGTAAGTCCAACCACATATCACGCGAAGGTCAAGGAGCTGATCATGGCGGTCGATGGCGCAGTGAACGCTATGCGTGCCGACCCGGAGGAACACCTTGCCGCCGACGCTGCCAACTTTGTGCGGGCTCTGGCCGAGATGAAATGCCCCAGCAACTACCCCTCGGGACTTACCAAGTATGAATTGTCCAGTTCATTTTTACGAATACCAGTGTAGCAATGTTTAACCGTGTCAATTTTAGTTTGAATGGTACACGTTTAAATTGCCATGTTAGGTTGTCTGTACTCTGTAGTTAACACGTCCGTTGTTCATTTCAATTATGCGCACTGTGTTGTTCAAGCATGAACTGTCCAGTTCAATTTCACCAATACCAGTTACAAACTTACAATGCCTATGCTAGGTTGCTGTTAAGCCTGCTGTAGTGAACAGTTATATCCATTTATTACGCTGTCCATTCGGTACCATGCTGCTCTTCTCAAAGAAGATATTTTTGGTGGATGTTAACCCTGTTGTAATTGACATGCATTTCCATGTACTTACGCAGTGTCAAAATGCACGATGATGTTGTTTACCGTCGAGGTTAGTCACATCCCAATATCTTATAGTATTTTACATCATTTGTTCAGTTGCAGTTTAGCTTCTAACATTTACTTGTTGCTTGTAGGTACATATATTAGCGGTACTGATCCACGCTGCGACCAGCAGGAACACCTAGCCACCGACTTTGTGCGGGCTTTGGCCGAGTTGAAGTACCCCAACAACTACCCCTCAGGATTTACCAAGTATGAACTGGCTCTTGATGTTTAACCATGTCAATTTCTGTTTCACTGGTACAAGTTTTAATGACTATGTTAGGTTGTCTGTACTCTGAAGTTAACACATCCAGTTTAATTTCACCAATACCCGTCCCTTTGTTACCGTGCTACTCCTCGCAATGACAATATCAACGGAGATACTGTTGTTTAATTAACATTTCTATTTTTGGTGAATGTTAACCCTGTTGCATTTAACACGCCTTTCTATGTGCTTATGTAGGGCTACGATGTGCGATGCTGTTGTTTACCATCGAGGTTAGTCACATGCCATTTTCTTATAATATTTTACATCATTTGTGCAAATGCAGCTTAGGTTCTAACATTTATTTGTTGCTTGCAGGTACATATGTCAGCGGTACTAATTCACGCTTCGACCCCCTTTGCATATGGGGCAATGAGATAAACATGAACAAGCATCAAGTGAGGAAACTAAGAAACAATGTTAGGCAGAAGAGACATCTGATTGGAATTAAACTCTTTATTTATACTTTATCCAAGACATCGGTGAACTTTAGGATGGTAAGTAATCTATTGTCTTCTTTTCCAGCCCAGAACAAGCTACTCTATTAGACATGAATACCTGAAAGTTGCCTTTTTTCAGTGGTTTCTGGAGGAATTTACTCAAGATTACCTAGCAAACTACCTGACCGATGTGGAGGCAACGAAGGTTATAGTATATAATTCATGCTACCATGATAATGGTCTAGAAGTCTTCCTGAAGGCGGTGAAGGATGGACGGGTGATCATCACAAGGGGTTGGACAAAAGTTGTGCGCACCTTTGGCATGGAGGAGGGCACATTATGGGTATTCCGCTTCTTCAACACCATCGACAGCCAAAAGCATTTACAATTATCTCTTCACCTTTACTGCCTCTAGTACTATATATTGTGGTCCATCATATTTAATCTTCTACCGAACTATGTAACCATGGAACATGCACTGATCTTTTGATTTATGCATTGTCTGTTGAACCATTGTAATTAGGGTATGTATTGATGGATGTGAAATCCACATTTCATAATTAAAAATTTGAAATTTGCAATTCTAATAATAAATTACCAAAAATAAACTATTAGGTAATAAATTACAGCACACACAGTTAGAACGATTAAACCGTCTGCGATGGTATTATATGTCACACACAATTGTTTGAAGAATAGCGTATGTGATTATCAGCTTTACAACACACGGTCGCATATTTTGAACGTGTGGGATGCGCGCACTGTCACACACGCGTTTGCACGTCGTAACCGTGTGCGCTTGCCGTCAATAGCACAAACGGTTCCAAACCTGCCTGCGTGTGTAATGTAGGACGATAAGAAGACGGTTGACATACGTTTCGCGTGTGCGATCGGAATAACTATCGCACACGAATATATCTGTGACATCGGCTCAGATGTGTGCTTGATCAAAAACGTAACGTCAAAGGGTGGAGTGTGGGATAGGCTACGAGTTCACAAACGTTTACGTTAGGCAAATCCTCAGTAGGCGCTCGCACCATCGCAGACGATGTTTCAGTGTCGTGTGGGAAGACCCCCCCCCCCTATCGCCCACACATGCAAGGCGACGGTTTGGAACTACGTCGCGGAAAGTGGTTAAAAACTGTTTGTATAGTACATAACGGTACCAGTGACATGCCTACATTACATTTATGAACTGGAGCTAGTTCTGTGTTGCCCTAGGTTATGACTGTTATATGATGAATATTATCCAACGAGTTCACCGATCCAGTGCCTACAAGTTTTCCACTTATTGTTCTTGCTAAGTTACTATTGCTACCGCTACTGTTACACTTGCTACAAAACTATTGCTATCGCTGTTACCGTTATTGTTACTACTACTATTGCTATCAAAACTATCATACTACTGTGCTACTGATCACTCTGCTACAGATATTTAATCTCCAGGTATGGTTGAATTGACAACTCAACTGCTAATACTCACAAATATTCTTTGGCTCCCCTTGTGTCGAATCTATAAATTTGGATTGAATACTCTACCCTCGAAAACTGTTGTGATCCCCTATAATTGTGGGTTATCAATGGAACACTTCCCTAGGAAGATAGTTAAACCACCTTATGAATCTATCATGAGGGCTACTTATGGGTGGAGTGTCAAAGATGACAACACTTAAAACAATGCATTATGCCTAGCTAGGGGCGTAAAACAATAGCGCTAGTTGGGAGGCAACCCAATAGTTATCTTTAACTTTGTTTTTTTACTTCTTGTTTGTTTTTGATAACATGATTATTTCCTCTGTAATTATTGTCTTTTTATGTTTAAATTAGTGTGTGTGCCAAGTAAAGCCTTTGGGATGACTTGCGTGATAAGTAGAATTGATAGGTGACGTGGCTTGACACTGCGTCGGTGTTTCCCCAAAGAGGAAGGGATGATGCAGCACAGCGACGGTAAGTATTTCCCTCAGTTATGAAACTAAGGTATCGAACGAGTAGGAGGATCACTCAACACTATGTAAACAACACCTGCACACAAAGAACAAATACTTGCAACCCGACGTGAAAGAGAGGTTGTCAATCTGTCCGCGATAAAAAGATAGATTAGATTGTAGATTGGATAAATAGATCTCGCAAGAACACAAAATAAAAGAGGCAAATAAAAAGTGCAGCAAAGTATTTTTGGGTTTTTGGAATAATATATCTGAAAACAAAAGTGGCAAAAAGATAGATCGGAAAGCAATATGTTGGAAAAGTAGACCCGGGGGCCGTCGGTTTCACTAGTGGCTTCTCTCATGAGTATAACACACGGTGGGTAAACAAATTACTGTTGGGCAATTGATAGAAGATCAAATAATCAAGACGATATCCAAGGCGATGATCATTATATAGGCATCACGTCCAAGATTAGTAGACCGAAATGATTCTGCATCTACTACTATTACTCCACACATCGACCGCTATCCAGCATGCATCTAGTGTATTAAGTTCATGGAAAAACGGAGTAATGCAATGAGAACGGTGACATGATGTAGACAAGATCTATTCATGTAGGAATAGACCCCATCTTGTTATCCTTAATAGCAACGATACATGCGTGCCTCGCTGCCCCTTCTGACACTGGGAGAGGACACCGCAAGATCAAACCCATCACAAAGCACCTCTTCCCATGGCAAGAAAAATCGATCTAGTTGGCCTAACCAAACCAAAGATTCGAAGAAGAAATACGAGGCTATAAGTAATCATGCATATAAGAGATCAAAGAAGACTCAAATAATATTCATGGATATAAACTGATCATGAACTCAAAATTCATCGGATCCCAACAAACACACCGCAAAAAGTCATTATATCAAATAGATCTCCAAGAGACCATTGTATTGAGAATCAAAAGAGAGAGAGAAAGCCATCTAGCTACTGCCTACGGACCCGTAGGTCTATGGTGGACTACTCACACATCATCGGAGAGGCACCAATGAGGATGATGAACCCCTCCGTGATGGTGTTAGATTGGATCTCGCGGTTCTGGAACTTGCGGCAGCTGGAAGTATTTTTCGTCGACTCCTCTAGGGTTTCTGGAATATTTGGGTATTTATAGAGCTCGGAGGCGGTGGAGAAGGTTTCCGAGGCGGCCACAACCCACCAGGGCGTGCCCTAGTGTCTTGTGGACGGCCTGGGCTCCATCCCGGTTACTTCTTTGGCCCACTGGCCTCCTTATGGTCAAAAAAAATGTCCAAAAAGTTTCGTCACGATTGGACTCCGTTTGGTACTGATATTCTGCGAAGTAACAAGAAAAAACAGCAACTGGCACTTGGCACTAAGTCAATAGGTTAGTCCCCAAAAAATGATATAAAGTTGCTATAAAATGATTGTAAAACATCCAAGAATGATAATATAACAGCATGTAACAATCAAAAATTATAGATACGTTGGAGACGTATCAGCATCCCCAAGCTTAATTCCTACTCGTCCTCGAGTAGGTAAATTATAAAAATAGAATATTTATTGTGGAATGATGCCTAACATGTTCATCACATATTCTTTTCTTTTGTAGCACAGACATTTGGACTTTTAGATGGTTCAAAGCAATAGTCTAGTTTTGACATGAAGACTTTAATACTCAAGCATGCCAACAAGCAACCATGTCTTTCAAAATATCAACACTAAAGAAAGTTATCCCTAGCCCATCATGCTCAATCATTGATCCATTCATGAAACACACTCAAATATTAACTACACCCAATGCACAAGTATGATCATAGTGCCCCCTAGTTGGTGATTTATAAGAGAAGATGGAGACTCAAATTAAAAATAAAAATTGCATAAAGTAAATAAATAGGCCCTTCACACAGGGAAGTAGGGATTTGTAGAGGTGCCAGAGCTCAAAGTTTAAATTGAGAGAGAAAAATATTTTGGGTGGCAGGCCTTTCATGTCAATGAAAACGACAAAGTAGTTATCAATACTTTCCATGCTAGATACATCATAGGCGGTTCCCAAACATAAAGTAAAGTTTATTCCTTTTTCCACCATTCTTTCACAATCCATGGCTAGCCGTATCCACGGTTGCTTTCCATACCAACACTTTCCAAGGAATTTATTATTTGACAACATAAAGTAAATTTCTTTTTAATTTCGGGACTGGGCATCCCTATTACCACCGTACTCTCGTGCAATGACAAGTGAATAAACACTCATCTCGAGAATAACACATCTAGCATGGAAAAATATTGGACACCCCCTACCATTTCATGAGCGGTACAAGCACACAAAAAGGAAATTCATTTTGAAAATTAGAGATGGCACATACAAATTTGCTTAGAACGGCATGGAAATACCGCATATAGGTAGGTATGGTGGACTCATAAGGCAAAACTGGGTTTAAGGATTTTGGATGCACAAGTAGTATTTCTACTTAGTACAAGTGGGGGCTAGCAAATAGATTGAGAAGCAACCAACCAAGAAACGAAAATTCACATAAACGGGCATTGAGCATAACTAACACCGAATAATGCACCATAAGTAGGATGTAATTTCATTGCATAACTATTGACTTTCGTACTTGCATAGGGAATCACAAAGCTTAACACCAATATTCTTACTAAAGCATAATTACTCACCAACATGACTCACATATCACTATCATCATGTCTCAAAACTATTACAAGGAATCAAGTTTAATTTTCCCAATGATCTTCATGAAAGTTTTTATTATATCCCTCTTGAATATCTATCACTTTGGGACTAGTTTCATATATTGCCATTGCTTTTCACAAGCTCAAAGAAATTTAAGTGAAGAACATGAGCATAGGAGTTTCATTTCTCAAAATAATATAGGTGAAGCATGAGAGTATTTCTACAAAAATTTAAAGCACACCGTGCTCAAAAAGATATAAGTGAAGCACTAGAGCAATTCCATAGCTCAAAAAATTTAAGTGAAGCATAAAGAGCAATTCTAACAAATCATAGCATGATTTTGGCTCTCTCAAATAGGTGTGTCTAGCAAGGATACTTTTGACAAACTAAAAAGCAAATCAAGCAAAGGCTCAAATAATACAAGATGCTCCAAGCAAAACTCATGATATGTGACGAATAAAAATATAGCTCCAAGTAAAATACCGATGGTCGTTAGAAGAAAGAGGGTATGCCACTCGAGGCATACCCAAGCTTAGTTGCTTGTTTCTCCTTGGATATTATCTTGGGGGTGCTGTAGCATCCCCAAGCTTAGGCTCTTTTCACTTCTTATTCCTTCATCCATCGTGATCTCACCCAAAACTTGAAAACTTCAATCACACAAAACTCAACAAAACCTTCGTAAGATCCGTTAGTATAATAAAGCAAATCACCACTTTAAGTGCTGTTGCAAACCCATTCAAATTTTATTATTGCATTATACCTACTGTATTTAACTTTACCATGACTTATACCCTTCAATACAAACCATAGATTCATCAAAACAAGCACACAATGTAACGAAAACAGAATCTGTCTCAAACAGAACAGTCTGTAGTAATCTGTACTCTAACCATACTTATGTAACTCTAAAAATTCTTACAAATTAGGACAACGTAAAGAATTTGTATAGAAACATTGTGTTAAAATTTCAGCTCATTATCACTCTCCAGTAAAAAAACGAAAATTCACGCACTGGAGTCAAATTTTCTGTTTCAGATTCAGCATTCTTTCTACTCATCTTATGAATCATCCTAAAGGCTTTACTTGGCACAAACACTAAATAAAACATTAAAACACAATCATAACAGAGGCATAATTGTTTCAACACACAAAAACATAAAGGAAAAGATGAAAATAAATTTATTCATTGGGTTGCCTCCCAACAAGCGCTGTCGTTTTACGCCCCTAGCTAGGCATAATGCATAGATTCAAATATTGTCAACTTTAGTTTTTGCTCCATAGGATGCTCTCATGATTGATTCATATGGTGGCTATATTATTGTTCTAGGTAAGTGTTCCATACCCTTTCTTAGTGGAAATTGAAATTTCATATTGCCTTCTTTCATATCAATCACGGCACCTATAGTGCGTAAAAACGGTCTACCAAGTATGATGGGACAAGACGGATTGTAATCAATATTAAGAACAATAAAATCTATGGGCACATAGTTCCTATTTGCAAGAATAAGAACATCATTAATTCTTCCCAAAGGATTTTTAATAGTACAATCCGCCAAGTACAAATTAAGAGAACATTCTTCAATGTTGGTAAGACCAAGCACATCACATAAAGATTTCGGAATTGTGGAAACACTAGCACCCAAATCACATAAAGCAAAGCACTCATAATTTTTAATCTTGACCTTAATGGTAGGTTCCCACTCATCATGTAATTTTCTAGGAATTGAAATCTCTAACTCCAACTTTTCTTCAAAATATTTCATCATGGCATCTACGATATGTTTAGTAAAAGCTTTATTTTGTTCATAAGCATGGGGTGAATTTAGCATGGATTGCAGCAAAGAAATACATTCAATCAAATAGAAACTATCATAATTAAAATCTTTGCAATCCAAAATAGTGGGCACATCACTAGTTAAAGTTTTGACCTCTTCAAACCCACTTTCATCAGTTTTTTCATCAAGATTTTCACCCTCCAAATCATTGGGACACCTTATAACTAAATTTGACTCTACTTCAGTCCCCTTATCATCAATTTTAATATTACTAAACAAGGAATCAATAGAAGAAACACCAATCACTTTAAGTGTTGGGGAACGTCGCATGGGAAACAAAAATTTTCCTACGCAGACGCAAGATCTATCCATGGTGATGAGCATCTACGAGAGGGAGAGTGAATCTACATACCCTTGTAGATCGCTAAGCGGAAGCGTTAAGAAACGCGGTTGATGTAGTCGAACGTTTCCGCGATCCAAATCGCAAGTCGTCCCTCGATCCGATCACGAACTAGTGCCGAATGGACGGCACCTCCGCGTTCAACACACGTACGGCTTGATGACGCCTTCACCTCCTCGATCCAGCGAGCGATGATGAAGTAGTAGATGAGTTCCGGCAGCACGACGGCATGGTGATGGTGGTGAGGAACAATCTCTGTAGGGCTTCGCCAAGCACTACGGAGATTATGACGGGAGGAACTAGAGGGTTAGGGTTGCCGGCACACGGCTTGGGAAATCTTGATGTGTCCCGTGTGCTAGCCCTTCCCTCTATTTATATGTTGAGCCTTGGGGTCTAAACTTGGAGTAAAAGCCTCCTTCAGGTCGGTTTTGCCCGCACAAGGTCGGTTTTGCCCGCACAAGGTCGGTTTGGCCCGTAGGGAAAGAGTCCAACTCGGATCCCAGCAGTCCCGCGTACAAGCGGTAGTACCGCTCATGAGCGGTAGTACCGCTTGAGCGGTAGTACTGCCTTACCAGCGGTAGTACCGCTTAAGGCAGCAGCAAAACTTCCTTTTGCACTTTCCAATACCTCGTGGGCTTTACCCCTTTGGCCTATATAAAGTGTTGCTGCACCCGAACACTTCGGTAAACATCCGGAACCCCTTCCGGTGAATTCCGGAACCCTTCCGGAGATCAAAACACTATTATCACATATATCAATCTTTACCTCCGGACTCTTCCGGAGACCCTCGTCATGTCCGGGATCTTATCCGGGACTCCGAACAACCTTCGGTCACCAACACAATAACTCAACTATACTAACCGTCACCAAACGTTAAGTGTGTAGACCCTGCGGGTTCGAGAACTATGTAGACATGACCGAGACACCTCTACGATCAATAACCAATAGCGGGACCTGGATGCCCATATTGGCTCCTACATATTCTACGAAGATCTTTATCGGTCGAACCTCTATGTCAAGGATTCAGTTAATCCCGTATGCTGTTCCCTTTGTTCTTCGGTATGTTACTTGCCCGAGATTCGATCGTCGGTATCTCTATACGTAGTTCAATCCCATTACCGGCAAGTCTCTTTACTCGTTCCGTAATACAAGATCTCGTGGCTAACACTTTAGTCACATTGCTTGCAAGGCTCATTGTGATGTTGTATTACCGAGTGGGCCCTGAGATACCTCTCCGTCATACGGAGTAACAAATCCCAGTCTTGATCCATGCCAACCCAACAGACACCCTCGGAGATACCTGTAGAGCATCTTTATAGTCACCCAGTTACGTTGCGACGTTTGATACACACAAGGTATTCCTCCGGTGTCAGTGAGTTGCATGATCTCATGGTCATAGGAACAGATACTTGACATGCAGAAAACAATAGCAATAAACTGACACGATCATATGCTACGTTTATAGTTTGGGTCTTGTCCATCACATCATTCTCCTAATGATGTGATCCCGTTATCAAATGACATCTCATGTCCATGGCTAGGAAACCTTCACCATCTTTTGATCAACGAGCTAGTTTAACTAGAGGCTTACTAGGGACACAGTGTTGTCTATGTACCCACACATGTATTTAAGTTTCCAATTAATACAATTATAGCATGGATAATAAACGATTATCATGAACAAGGAAATATAATAATAACCAATTTATTATTGCCTCTAGGGCATATTTCCAACATTAAGATCCTCATTATTTTTATGAAAACGCTTTTTCTAAAAATTCTCTTTTAGCTCTAAGCATAGCGGTTCTTTTCTTACCTTCATCCACAGAGACATATAAAGCTTTAATTGATTCATCAATCATAGGTGCAAAAGCTTTCAACTTGAGATTTTCTACATCATGGGAAATTCTATCAATGCTTCTAGACATATCATCAATCTTATTCAACTTTTCTTCTATCGTAGTATTGAATTTTTTTTAGCATTGATAAAATCTTTAATATTACTCTCAAGATCAGAGGGGTTCCTATTATTGTTGTAAGAAGAATTACCATAGGAATTGCCATAATTATTAGAGGAATTTCCAGGAAAAGGCCTAGGATTAAAATTACCCCTATAAGCATTGTTATTAAAATTGTTTCGCGAGACGAAGTTCACATCTATGAAATCACTATTTTGCTCAATCAAAGTAGACAAAGGCACATCATTAAGATCAATAGGATCATTTTTACTAGCAACCAACTTCATAGGAACATCAACTTTTTCACTCAAAGTACTAATTTCTTCAACCGAATTAACCTTTTTGCTAGTAGGTGCTCTTTCAGTATGCCATTGTGAATAATTTTCCATAATTTTATCTAGCAATTTAGTAGCTTCATCCAAAGTAATTTCCATAAAAGTACCACCCGCGGCAGAATCTAAAAGATTTATAGAGACAAAATTGAATCCCACATAAATTTTTTGTATAATAATCCAAAGATTTAAACCATTAGTAGGACAATTTCTTAGCATCAATTTCATTCTTTCCCAAGATTGTGCAACATGTTCATGCTCAAGTTTCTTAAAATTCATGATTTGTGTTCTAAGGTAAATAATTTTCGCGGGTGGAAAATACTTAGTAATAGAAGAGTCCTTGCACTTATTCCAAGAATCGATACTATTGCGAGGTAAAGAAGAAAACCAAATTTTTGCACGATCCCGCAGGGAGAAAGGAAATAATTTCAACTTCACTATATCATTGTCCACATCTTTTTTCTTTTGCATATCACACAATTCTACGAATGCGTTTAGATGGGACGCGGAATCCTCATTAGGAGTACCGGAAAATTGATCTTTCATGACAAGATTCAACAAAGCGGAATTAATATCACAAGACTCCGCACTAGTGGCGGGAGGAGCAATCGGAGTACTAATAAAATCATTATTATTGGTATTAGAAAAATCACACAGTTTGGTATTTTGTTGAGTCATCGTGACTACGGAAACAAGATTGCAAGCAAACAAGAGAACTGACGAGAAAAAGGCAAACGAAAAAGAGGGCGAATAAAATGGCAAATTTGGTGAAGTGGGGGAGAGGAAAACGAGAGGCAAATGGCAAATAATGCAATTGCAAGGAGATGAGATTTGTGATTAGGAACCTGCTAGATGTTGATGATGTCTCCTCAGTGCCAGAGATTGGCACGTTGAAGAGACTGCTTCCTCCCCGGCAACGGCGCCAGAAATTCCTTTGAAGTGGCTTGAGACTGCGTCGGTGTTTCCCCAAAGAGGAAGGGATGATGCAGCACAAGAACAGTAAGTATTTCCCTCGGTTATGAAACCAAGGTATCAAACCAGTAGGAGGATCATACAACACTATGTAAACAACACCTACACACAAAGAACAAATACTTGCAACCCGACGCGAAACAGAGGTTGTCAATCTCTCCATGGCAAAAAGATAGATTAGATTTTAGATTGGATAAATAGATCTCGCAAGAACACAAAATAAAAGAGGCAAATAAAAAGTGCAGCAAAGTATTTTTGGGTTTTTGGAATAATAGTTCTGAAAACAAAAGCGGCAAAAAGATAGATCGGAAAGCAATATGCTGGAAAAGTAGACCCGGGGGGCATAGGTTTCACTAGTGGCTTCTCTCATGAGTATAGCACACGGTGGGTAAACAAATTACTGTTGGGCAATTGATAGAAGATCAAATAATCATGACGATATCCAAGGCGATGATCATTATATAGGCATCACGTCCAAGATTAGTAGACCGAAACGATTCTGCATCTACTACTATTACTCCACACATCGACCGCTATCCAGCATGCATCTAGTGTATTAAGTTCATGGAAAAACAGAGTAATGCAATAACAACGGTGACATGATGTAGACAAGATCTATTCATGTAGGAATAGACCCCATCTTGTTATCCTTAATAGCAACGATACATGCGTGCCTTGCTGCCCCTTCTAACACTGGGAGAGGACACCGCAAGATCAAACCCATCACAAGGCACCTCTTCCCATGGCAAGAAAAATCGATCTAGTTGGCCTAACTAAACCAAAGATTCAAAGAAGAAATACGAGGCTATAAGTAATCATGCATATAAGAGATCAAAGAAGACTCAAATAATATTCATGGATAGAAACTGATCATGAACTCAAAATTCATCGGATCCCAACAAACACACCGCAAAAAGTCATTACATCAAATAGATCTCCAAGAGACCATTGTATTGAGAATCAAAAGAGAGAGAGAAAGCCATCTAGCTACTGCCTACAGACCCGTAGGTCTATGGTGGACTACTCACGCATCATCGGAGAGGCACCAATGAGGATGATGAACCCCTCCGTGATGGTGTTAGATTGGATCTCGCGGTTCTGGAACTTGCGGCGGCTGGAAGTATTTTTCGTTGACTCCTCTAGGGTTTCTGGAATATTTGGGTATTTATAGATCTCACAGGCGGTGGAGAAGGTTCCCGAGGCGGCCACAACCCACCAGGGCGCGCCCGGGGCCCCTGGCGCTCCCTGGTGTCTTGTGGGCGGCCTAGGCTCCCTCCCGGTTACTTCTTTGGCCCACTGGCCTCCTTCTGGTCCAAAAAAATCTCCAAAAAGTTTTGTCGCGATTGGACTCCGTTTGGTACTGATATTCTGCGAAGTAAAAAACAAGCAAAAATAGCAACTGGCACTTGGCACTAAGTCAATAGGTTAGTCCCAAAAAATGATATAAAGTTGCTAGAAAATGATTGTAAAACATCCAAGAATGATAATATAACAGCATGGAACAATCAAAAATTATAGATACGTTGGAGACGTATCAATAGGGTGCAAAAACAGAAACTTTAGCGTTCAGTGCAGAATTTCTCCGATTTTACAGTAACGTCTTTTTGATCTGAATTTTTTACACAGTATTTCTATACAAATTCTTAAGTCTTTCCTAATTTTCAGAAATTTTGGACTTATAGAAGGATAGGTTCTCTACAGATCTTTACAGACTGTTCTGTTTTAGACAGATTCTGTTTTTGCTTGCATAGTTTCCTTGTTTTGATGATGCTATAGATTGTATATGGGGGTATAAGCCATGGATAAGTTAGAATATAGTAACTTATGCAATAATAAAATAAGAATCAATTTATAACAGTACCTAAAGTATTTGATATGTTTACTATACTAACGGATCTCACGAAGGTTTTGTTGAGTTTTGTGTGCTGAAGTTTTCAAGTTTTGGGTGCTATCACGATGGATGAAGGAATAAGGAGCGGCAAGAGCCTAACTTGGGGATTCCCATGGCACCCCAAGGTAATATTAAAGGAAGACTCAAGCGTCTAAGCTTGGGGATACCCCGGAAGGCATCCCCTCTTTCGTCCCAATCCACCGGTATGTCACTTGGAGCTATATTTTTATTCATCGCATGATATGAGTTTTGCTTGGAGCGTCTTTTGCTTTAGTTTGCTTTAGTTTTAGTTTTCAATAATCATTGTTTTCTGTACACACCCACTTGAGAGAGACCCAAGATCACCATGATTTATTGGAATACTCTTTGTGCTTCACTTATATCTTTTGAGCTTAGCAGTTGCTCTAGTAGTTCACTTATATCTTTTAGAGCATGGTGGCGTATAGATTTTATAGAAATAATTGCACTCTCGTTCTTCACTTAAATGTGTTTGAGAGTTAATAAATAGTGACGGTAATTTGCATGGGTTATAATACTAGTCCAAAAATAATAGGTATCCAATGAGTGCATAATCAAAACCACATATAGAACATAAAAGAGAAATTGTGGGTTAATGATATTGATATGGTAATATGAAAGGCATGAGTGCATGATCATTGGTTAGTAAGAATATTGTGAATTAGAGGGTGTTAACTTGCTGTTCATCTAAATATTTTTATAACATGGTGATGATGTGTGAGCATACTTATTCCTTGTTGAAATCCTAGTGATGTTTTAGTCGGAGGTGCGCGATGGTTAACTCCTCCCAATGTCCTCCCTAGGGGCATGCGAGTAGTACTTCGCTTCGAGAGAGCTAATAAAATATTGCAATAAGTATGTGAGTTCTTTATGGCTAATATGAATCCATGGCTGTACGCACTCTCACTAACTCATATTTGCTAGCCTCTTCGGTACCGTGCATTGCCCATTCTCACCTCGAGGATCAATGCAACCTTCGCCGGTGCATCCAAACCCCGTGACATGATACGCTCTATTGCGCATAAGCCTCATCATATCTTCCTCAAAGCAGCCACCATACCTACCTATCATGGCATTTCCATAGCCATTCCAAGATATATTGCCATGCAACTTCCACCGTTACATCATATGACTAGTACTTTCATTTTCATATTGCTTTGCATAATCATATAAGCTGCCATAGTATTTGTGGCAAAGCCACCGTTCATCA
Source organism: Elymus sibiricus (assembly GCA_039707655.1). Taxonomy (NCBI): domain Eukaryota; kingdom Viridiplantae; phylum Streptophyta; class Magnoliopsida; order Poales; family Poaceae; genus Elymus; species Elymus sibiricus. Next base: position 346,432,839 of record CM077669.1, on the reverse strand, counting down.
TTTTTTATACATGTTACGATTGATCATTGCACATCTTGGTACACTGCCAGAGGCATTCATATAGAGTCGTACTATATTTTTCATGTTGAGTTGTAAGTAAATAAAAGTGTGATGATCATCATTATTAGGGCACTGTCTCAGTGAGGAAAGGTTGATAGCGACAATGATTTCCCCACAAGTCGGGATGAGACTCTGGATGAAAAATAAAAGAAAGAAATAAAAAATAAAAAAGAGAAAGAAATAAAGAAAAAGAAAAATAAAAAATAAATGAGAGAAAAGGGAGAAGGGACATTGCTACTACCTCTTTTTGCACACTTGTGCCTCAAAGTGGCACCATGTTCTTCATATAGAGAGTCTCTTGTTTTATCACTTCCATATGCTAGTGAGAATTTTTCATTATAGAACTTGGCTTGTATATTCCGATGACGGGCTTCCTCAAATGCGAGAGGTCTTCATGAGCAAGCAAGTTGGATGCACACCCACTTCACTTCATTTGAGCTTTCATACACTTATAGCTCTAGTGCATCCGTTGCATTACAATCCCTACTCCTCGCATTGATATCTATTGACGGGCATCTCCATAACCCGTTGATACGCCTAGTTGATGCGAGACCTTCTTCTCGACTTTTATCCCTTTGAAACCTACCACGATATTCTATTCCATCTTTATGATATATCTATGGTTCACGCTCATATATTGCGTAAGTAATAAAAAGCTGAAGCGCATTAAGAAGTACAAACCAATTGTCTGACTTGACACTGTGGTGATTGACATTTGTATTTATGTGGTGAAGGCGGAGCCATGCTATTCTAATATGATAAAATGAATAGGGGGTGAACATTCTTTGAGGATAGTATATTTTGAAACTTGATGATTATGTTGATTATGTTTATAAGTATTACTATGTTGATATTTATTAATTCATCATTTCTCAATGATCACACATGCAATAGATTACATGTTGGGTAGCATGTCACATCAAAAATTCTGTTTTTATCATTTACCTACTTGAGGACGAGCAGAATTAGGCTTGGGGATGCTGATACGCCTTCATCGTATCAATAATTTTTGATTGTTCCATGCTATAATATTATCATTCTAGGATGCTTTTTGGTTGATTATTTACCAATTCATATTATTTCTTGAGCACTAACCTATTAACCCAGTGCCCAGTGTCAGTTGTTGTTCTGCATGTTTTTCACTTTTTAGGTTTACAGTACCAAACGAAGTCCAATTGCCCCGAAACTTTTTTATGATTTTTTCCGGACCAAAAGAAGACCTCAAAGCTTCGGGAGGAGGCCGGAGGCTCCATGAGGGAACCACCAGACAATAGGGCGCGCCCAGGGGGGTGGCCCCCTCGGGCATCTCTCGGCGCCCCTCTCTGGCCTATAAATTCCAATAAATCCCCAAAACCCTAGAAAGCCTCTCGAAACACTTTTTCCGCTGCCGCAAGTCTCTGTTCCGCTGTGTGCCCATCTGGAGCCCAGTTTCAGTGCCCTGCCGGAGGGGGGATCGATCACAGAGGGACTCTACATCAACCTTGCTGCTCCCATGGTGATGTGTGAGTAGTTCCCTACAGACCTACGGGTCTGTACTTAGTACCTAGATGGCTATCTCTCTCTCTCTCTCTCTTGATCTTCAGTACAAAGTTCACCGCATCTTCGCGGTGATCTATTCAATTTAATCAATTTGTGCGGTGCGTTTGTTGGGATCCGATGAATTGTGGGTTTATGTTAAGATTATTCATGGAAAAGGTTTGAGTCTTCTGTGATTTATATTATGATTTTTATTTGCATGATTATTATAGCTTCATAAATCTCTCCGATCTATTGAAATAGTTTCTCCAAGTAGATTGATATTTCTTCAGTGAGAGGGGTGCATTGTAGTGGGTTCAATCTGGCGGTGCTCTATATCCCAGTGATAGAAGGGGACAAGACACATATTTGCATTATTGCCACTAAGGATAAAACAATGGGGTTAATTCACACTAATTGGGTTTTGTTTGTCTACATCATGTCATCATTCTCCAAGCATTACTCGGTTTGTGATGAACTTAATACTTAGAGAGGCAAGCGTAGAAGCGCTCTTGACGTGGAGTAATAGTAATAGGTGTAGGAAGGAGTCGACCTATTTGCTTATGGACGTAATGCCTATATACACATGATCATTGCCGTGAATATCACACAACTATGCGCTTTTCTATCAATTGCCCAACAGTAATTTGTTTACCCACCGTATGCCTACTACATGAGAGATGCCACTAGAGAACACTACGGCCCCCGGGTCTATTCAATTATATATTTACAAAATCTTTCAATACTTTTGCTGCCATTTATTTACTTTTATTTTATTTTGCAATTTACTCTGTTCAACTATCATCTACACACTTCATTTGCTTGCAAATAACGAGTCCAATGGGATTGACAACCCTCTTGCCCGCGTTGGGTGCAAGTGTTTGCTTCTTTCTGTGGAGTCGCTGAAGACGGGGGTTGCATGCTACTCCTATTGGTTCAATAAACCTTGGTTCTCACTGAGGGAAATACTTATCTATACTATGATACATCACACGTTCCTCTTCACGGAAAACCTAACGCAGATCACAAGTATCAATGTCATTTGATTCAAAGGATAGGAATTTTTCCATTGAGTCTAGGTTATTGTTTTCTTCCTTTGAAATGTGAAGGATTGGTTCCTATCCTACATAGGAATAGGAATCCATTCCTACAAACCAAAGGTCTCCAAAGGAATTTTCCTATAAAATTCATATCATCTAGAGTTCCTACAAGATTCCTCCAGACCAAAAGAGGCCTTAGATAGCTCTTGCATTTCCTGGTGCGTGACGTGAGTTGTGGCATAGTATAGGACTATAGGTAGCCCGATGCCCTGGTGAGACACCAAGTACACGGCTCATACATACTTTGGGAGAATATTTGGCTACTTGCTAACCCACACGCTTGCCAGGGCCTGGACGACACCGAGTTCAAAACATCCCTTAGCTAGGCTATGAGGAACGCCCGAATAGGTTGTTTCCTCATATGCATGCTTGTTGTAGTGAAATTTACTCCATGAGTGAGGATGTGGGCTGGGTTTTTGCAGGCAACCAAACATGATGCATAACATGGCCTAAAGCTTGCATACGCTCAAATAGACTCAACTAGGACAGGCTCCTAGGAAACGCAAAAAGCGTGCTAGCATCCAAACACGTCCCAATTCAGTGACGCCGACATAATTCACCAGTTAACTAGCCTTCACAATATAATCTTATGCAACAAGAATGAGATCGGAGGTGATTGGAGAAACCACCGGATGTGTCCCCGGTGGACGCACTATAATTGATGTCAACCTCAATCACCTGAGCACTGCACACACACACAAATAGAGAAAATAAATTTTTTGGTTACCTGCTTCCCCCAAACATGCCCACTTTATGAAAGACAAGACCGTTTGGTTGCGTACATGAGGTGCTAGCCTGCACGTGCACGAAAGTTAAAACATCCTAAAGTATGGCTCGCTAGGAACGCTCAGATCACCTTTTCCAGTGAGTCAGAGCAAGTACACCACCCTACAGCGGCCATCGACATGGAGATGGTGGGAGACCAAATTTGCCGACAAGGGATGGTGTGAAATGTAGTGTCACCCCTTTTAACCACTCACCACTAGCTGTAGGATAAATACAACCTTAGTTTTTGACACCGACAGCGGCGCCTCAGATCTGTCGAAGTGGCGGCAACAATGACTTAAATCTCCTACACCACGACATGCTCCTCCCCTCTGTGAGTTGGTTGTCCCCTTCTTCTCTTGCTCCGCCAAGTGCTCCCCGTCTCTGGGATGGGCGGGTCATCGGATCCAATGGTGGTAAGGATCATACAACCACCCTCCACAATTAGCTCGTTAGGTAGGGTGTAGGTTTAATTCTGCCATTACTTACCAATATCGATTTCACTAGGAAAAACAGGTGAAGTTGGTAGTTCATGCAAGAACACTTAAAGTTGTGCTTCAATCATTTGTCGTGTTGTTCCACAAGAGAGCGGTTCATCACAACTCGTAGCATATGATATGTTATGGTCCATTGTTAGCCCGAGATGTGGAGAGGATGTCGAATGTGACTACATCTACAACAACAATGATGTAGATGTTGTGAATATACTTCAAATTCGAAGAGCACATTTTGCCAAGATTGTGGACATGTTTAGGAAAGGGGTTGCTAGAAGATAACATCCACACCACTGTGAAAGAGCAAGTAGCAATGTTCCTTCATGTCGTGGGTCGTAACCGGAGGTTCAGAGTGATGCACAACACATTCACTAGATTCAGTGAGACAAATTCTTAGTATTTCAAGCAAGTCTTGTATGCGACTGGGAGCTTAGAGAGAGAGGTGATTAAGGAACCAACTAAGCAAACTCCTTCAAAGATTCGCACGAGCCCTATATGGCATCCATTCAAGGTGAGTAGTACTCTTAGTTCATGCCATTACATGCTTGTATTATTGTGTGCGAGCCATAATTGTTTTATATACCATGACATGATTGTAATGGTGCAATAAGTGGTGCTCATGTGACTTCTAGAGTATCGAGGTCAAAAGCTGCAACATACATGGGTAGAAAACACTAAGCAAGAGAGAATGTGCTTGTTGTTGTGATTTTGGTCAGAAGTTCACATATGTGTTAGCTGGATGGGAAGGATCAAACTCATGATGCTAACATTCTTGCTGGTAGCATGGGTTGACCTGGTGGGATCAATATCCCCGATATTAAGTTCTACCTATGAGATGTTGGATATGCATGTCGGACTGGTGTTCATTCACCCTGTAGGAAAACTAGGTACCATCTCAATGAGTTCTCTTATCGAAACTATCATAGGACTGTTGTCGAATTGTTCAATTTCAGACACTCTAGCCTTAGAGTTACAATTGAGAGGTCATTTGGTGCTTTGAAGAACAAAGTTAAGATCCTAGATTAGAATGCATTCCACCCTTTCCCCGCCCATGTTAGGATTGCTTTTGCATATTGCATTTTCCAGAAATGGATTTTAGAATGGAGTTATAATGAGTTTATGCCAGAGGAGGAGGATGTGACGGCTAATGATGTTGATGACTCCGGCCATGGTGTGAAGGTACATAACAATGAAGCTTGAAAGAACAGAAGGTTGAAGTGGGCTGAGGCAATGTGGGATAACAGAGGTAACGCATAGATCTGGAGCAGAAGAAGATGAGGATAGTGAACTTCCCCACTAATCTGGTATTAATGAACTTTCCCACCGAGTAATGTGATTGTTAGTGTGTATTTATTAGTAGCTAGAACAAACAACCATTTGTTTAGTATTGCCTATGTATTGTATTATATTGTATCATATTGTATGGTAAGGTCATCGCTTACAAAAAATAAAAAATGGTGACTGATGGCTCTATATTTTACGCATTTTTAGAGCTCATTTGTTGCATGTTCTCTTTGTATATCATGTGCCATTGAACCAAATAGTTGTCCATTATGCATGATTAGCGACATTTACACTTTCCCTTGTGAGCATTGCATATTTAGTATTTTATTTAGTTTTGGCCAGTTTTCTTTGTTTTCTTGTGTCTACAAGTGTTTTGGAGTAACCTAGTACCAAGCACGATGAAAGAACCAATGATGGGTTTAATACAGAGTCACCTAGGGGACAGACTTAGCCATTCCGGAGGTCGGAAAAAGTGATTTTTCCAAAGTGCACCAAATCAATATCTATGACCTAGAATGGATCGATGTCATTCATACGAATCCAACGAGCCTAAGAACGTCAAATTCCGAGTTCGTATGAAGAAATGTCGACCATTTTACCGGAAGAGGACAAATTGAAAGACGACCTTTCATGTGAACGCACGCGGTCGTTTGGCCGGTCGTTTGACGTGTGTACAACTCCGAAAGTTACCCTTCTAGATGGGATTCTTCACCTATTTCGTCCATGTTCGATCCCACGAGATCCTTGACTCGCAAAGAAGAGATTAGGAGAGGATTTGGCTCATCTAGAGCCCTTGGATGAAGCCCATCAACAGAGCAGGCTAGGGAGGCTCCTTGTATAAGTCATCCTCAACCCTAGCCACCATCATATCATCTAAATCATCTCATTTATCCACAACCCATGTACATTTCTCCACCACCACCTAAGAAGGAGGGACAACGTCAAGGGAAGAAGGAGAAGGCTCCACCACCATGAGCACCGGCCTTCGAGCCAGTGCTCTCGCTCCGGCTGAAAGTGCAATCATGCCCTTAATCATATTTTGATGTTGTTGACAACATACATATAGGGAACTAATCATTTTCACCAAGTGCATCTCAGGTTTAGTTCCCAAGAGACTGTTGTGGGGATCGTGACTAACATATCCATGATACTTAAAGAATGGAGAAACAAGATGAAATGTTCTATCGCTTTTTGTCTATTCTTGAGTATAGGGATCCCGCACTATTAACAGGGGATCATTGGCTCTCGCAAGAAACTTGCTCAAAATCTAGGAAAAGCCTCTCTCACTTCCTCATCAGGATGTTCTGTTCTTCTTCGGACGTCCGGCGATCCTCGGACGTCCGGTCACCGGATGACCGACGCTCTCCGGATATCCGGAGCCAGCCATCAGAACCGAATCCTCGGATTTCTGGTCCTTTCGGTCGTCCGAGCTCCGGACGTCCGGGTGCGGCCGGAAATCCGACGCCACCCACCAGAGCAAAAATGTCGGACGTCCGACTCCTTCCGGACGACCGTACCCCGGACGGCCGATGCCCTTCGGTCATCCATATGCTGTGCATACTCCCCATCCAAACTGCTGCACTGACCTGGTCTCTCCTGTTCTTCGGACGACCGACCCCTGTCGGACGTCAAAGGCCTCGTGTCACTCTGGACGACCGACAACCGTCGGACGTCCGGCAACTATGCAGCATAAGTGGCTCCAACGGCCATTTTCCTATCACCACTATATATAGGCTTCTCCCACCTCGTGTGTGAGGGGTCCAACACATTAGAAAGATTCCAAGAACACTTCCTTCTCTCACTCTCTCTTGTCCTCACCAAATCTTAGATCCCAAGAGCGATGTGAGGATTCTTGAGTGTTGTTCCAACCAAAATATAGATCGTCCCTCTCCCCTCCTCTCAACAAAAGCAATTCGTGATTTGAGCAACTTTTGAGCGTTTCCCTTGATCTTGTTACTCTTGGAGGTTGGAGACTCCTAGGCGGTAGGAGTTCTTCGAAGAGGAATCAAACTATTGCGATTTCACCCGGAAAGTTTGTGAGGGTTTGGAGGCCACCTAAAGGCCTACCACTAGTGGTTGAGAAACGCCTTCGTGGTGTTATCTCAAGGAGAGAATAGGGTGAGCCTTCGTGGCGTTGGTGTGCCTTCGTGGTAACATCCACCTCTCTAAATGGTGACGTAGCTTCCCTCCAAGGAAGTGAACATCGGCATACATCCTAGTCTCTCGGAGTTGCGGTTATCCCTAACCCTAACTCTCTACTTGTGGTTACTTATCTTTGAGTACTTACTTGTATTACTTGTGCTTGCTTACCTACTTACTTGTTGCCTTGCGTTGTGTTGATAGCACATATAGCACCTTTGCAATTGTTAGGCTCACCTTCATATTCCGCATTATTGCCTAAAATTGCTAAGTAAGAATTAATATGTTTAATTGTACCTATTCACCAGCCACCTCTAGGTCCATCTCGATCCTTTTCAATTGGTATCAGAGCCTCGTGCTCTAATCTTATGGCTTAACCGCCCTAGAGCGAGATGGATAATGATGGGAATCCTTTAGTTGCACTTCCTATCGAGAAAGGGACATCCTCTTCGAATGAGCGTAGATCCTTCACCGATGAGGATCTTGAAAGGGCCCTCGCCAAGCAAAAGGAGGAGCATGATGCTTCTATTGAGGCCTTGGTCAAAATAAGGTTGGATGCATTAGATGCAAAAACTCCACCACTGGAAAACCCAGGGGGTGTGATAAAGCAACCAAATGCATCTCTTCCAAATTTGGGCCAACAATCTCAAACTGGTGACCACACCGGTATTCCATGGTTGTATGCAAAAACTAGAGTTGAGAAACCTAGGTATGATGCAGCGGGAAACCCTCCTTTACTTGATAACACTCCCGATTTTTCTTTGTGGAGGGTTGGAATGCAGGATCACCTTAGGTTTGTCAACGATGAAATGCTGGAGGTCATGGAGAAAGGCTACAACCCTGTGAATCCCAAGGATCTCACATGAAGTGAAGAATATGACAAACACCTCAACGACACCGCAATCATGCTCATAAGAAAGGGCATGTGTGATAAGCAGAAGAGGCCTTACATTCACCTCACAAATGCAAAAGACCTATGGGATAGCCTCATGATGACTAAGACTGGAACCTCCTGATGTCTACTACACAACCTTCTTGTAGACTCGTGTTGGGCCTCCAAGCGCAGAGTTTTGTAGGACAGTAGCAAATTTCCCTCAAGTGGATGGCCTAAGGTTTATCAATCCATGGGAGGCGTAGGATGAAGATGGTCTCTCTCAAACAACCCTGCAACCAAATAACAAAGAGTCTCTTGTGTCCCCAACACACCCAATACAATGGTAAATTGTATAGGTGCACTAGTTCGGCGAAGAGATGGTGATACAAGTGTAATATGCATAGTAGATATAGATTTTTGTAATCTGAAAATATAAAAATAGCAAGGTAGCAAGTAACAAAAGTGAGCAAAAACGGTATTGCAATGCTTGAAAACAAGGCCTAGGGTTCATACTCTCACTAGTGCAAGTTCTCTCAACAATACTGACATAGTTGAATCATATGTAAATCCCTCATGTGCGACAAAGAGTTCTCTCCAAAGTCACAAATAGCGGAGAACAAACGAAGAAATTATTGTAGGGTACGAAACCACCTCAAAGTTATCTTTTCCGATCAATCGTATGAGCTATCCCTATAAGTGTCACGAACAGCCCTAGAGTTCGTACTAAAATAACACCTTAAGATACACATCAACCAAAACCCTAATGTCACCTAGATACTCCAATGTCACCATGATTACCCATGGGCTTGATTATACGATATGCATCACACAATTTCAGATTCATCATGTTCAATCCAACACAAAGAACTTCAAAGAGTGCCCCAAAGTTTCTACCGGAGAGTCAAGACGAAAATGTGTGCCAACCCCTATGCATAGATTCCCAAGGTCACGGAACCCGCAAGTTGATCACCAAAACATACATCAAGTGGATCAATAGAACATCCCATTGTCACCACGGATATCCCATAGCAAGACATACATCAAGTGTTCTCAAATCCTTTAAAGACTCAATCCGATAAGAAAACTTCAAAGGGAAAACTCAATTCATCACAAGAAGATAGAGAGGGGAAAACTCCATATGATTCATCTATATTAATAAAGCTCGCGGTACATCAAGATCGTGTCATCTCAAGAACACGAGAGAGAGAGAGAGATCAAACACATAGCTACTGGTACATACCCTCAGCCCCGAGGGTGAACTACTCCCTCCTCGTCATGGAGACCACCGGGATGATGAAGATGGCCTCCGGTGATGGTTTCCCCCTCCGGCAGGGTGCCGGAACGGGCTCCCGATTGGTATTTCGTGGCTACAGAGGCTTGCGGCAGCGGAACTCCCGATCTAGGTTTCTTTCTGGGGGTTACGGGATTTATAGGAGTACTTGGCGTTGGAATCAATTCAGGGGGACTCCCGAGGGGCCCACAAGCCAGGGGGTGCGCCCCCTAGGCTTGTGGCTGCCTCAGGACTCCTCTCCGGTATATTTTTGCTCCAGTATTTTTTATATTTTCCAAAAATATTCTCCGTAAATTTTTATTCCGTTTGGACTCCGTTTGATATTCCTTTTCTGCGAAGCTCAAAAACAAGGAAAAAACAGAAACTGGCACTGGGCTCCGGGTTAATAGGTTAGTCCCAAAAACTAGTATAAAATAGCATATTAATGCATATAAAACATCCAAAACCGATAATATAATAGCATGGAACAATCAAAAATTATAGATACGTTGGAGACGTATCAAGCATCCCCAAGCTTAATTCCTGCTCGTCCTCGAGTAGGTAAATGATAAAAATAGAATTTTTGATGTGGAATGCTACCTAACATATTCATCAATGCAATCTTCCTTATTGTGGCAAGAATGTTCAGATCCATTAGATTCAAAACAAGAGTTTAATATTGACATAAAAATAATAATACTTCAAGCATACTAATAAAGCAATCATGTCTTCTCAAAATAACATGGCCAAAGAAAGTTATCCCTACAAAATCATATAGTCTAGTTATGCTCCATCTTCATCACACAAAGTATTAAATCATGCACAACCCCGGTTTTAGCCAAGCAATTGTTTCATACTTTAGTATTCTCAAACTTTTTCCACTCTCACGCAATACATGAGCGTGAGCCATGGATATAGCACTATAGGTGGAATAGAATATGGTGGTTGTGGAGAAGACAAAAAGAAGGAGATAGTCTCACATCAACTAGGCGTATCAACGGGCTATGGTGATGCCCATCAATAGATATCAATGTGAGTGAGTAGGGATTGCCATGCAATGGATGCACTAGAGCTATAAGTGTATGAAAGCTCAAAAAGAAACTAAGTGGGTGTGCATCCAACTCGCTTGCTCACGAAGACCTAGGGCAATTTGAGGAAGCCCATCATTGGAATATACAAGCCAAGTTCTATAATGAAAAAAAATTCCCACTAGTATATGAAAGTGACAATATAGGAGACTCTCTATCATGAAGATCATGGTGCTACTTTGAAGCACAAGTGTGGAAAAATGAATAGTAGCATTGCCCCTTCTCTCTTTTCTCTCATTTTTTTTGGTGGGCTTCTTTGGCCTTTTTTTATATTTGGGCTTCTCTGGCCTCTTTTATTTTTTGTAAAGTCCGGAGACTCATCCCGACTTGTGAGGGAATCATAGTCTCCATCATCCTTTCCTCACATGGGACAATGCTCTAATAATGATGATCATCACACTTTTATTTACTTACAACTCAAGAATTACAACTCGATACTTAGAACAAAATATGACTATATGAATGCCTCCGGCGGTGTACCGGGATGTGCAATGACTCAAGAGTGACATGTATAAATAATATGAACGGTGGCTTTGCCACAAATACGATGTCAACTACATGATCATGCAAAGCAATATGACAATGATGATGCGTGTCATAAACGGAACGGTGAAAGTTGCATGGCAATATATCTCGGAATGGCTATGGAAATGCCATAATAGGTAGGTATGGTGGCTGTTTTGAGGAAGGTATATGGTGGGTTTAATGCACCGGCGAAAGTTGCGCGGTACTAGAGAGGCTAGCAAGGATGGAAGGGTGAGAGTGCGTATAATCCATGGACTCAACATTAGTCATAAAGAACTCACATACTTATTGCAAAAGTCTATTAGTTATCAAAACAATGTACTACACGCATGCTCCTAGGGGAAGGGTTGGTAGGAGTTAACCATCGCGCGATCCCGACCTCCACACAAAGGAGGGCAATCAATAAATAAATCATGCTCCGACTTCGTCACATAATGGTTCACCATACGTGCATGCTACGGGAATCACAACCTTTAACACAAGTATTTCTACCAATCCACAATTACTCACTAGCATGTCTCTAATATTACCATCTTTATATCTCAAAACAATCATAAGGAATCAAACTTCTCATAGTATTCAATGCACTTTATATGAAAGTTTTTATTATATCCCTCTTGGATGCCCATTATATTACGACTAAATTCATAACCTAAGCAAATTACTATTCTGTTTAGAGACTCTCAAAATAATATAAGTGAAGCATGAGAGTTCATCAATTTCTATAAAATGAAACCACCGCCGTGCTCTACAAAGATATAAGTGAAGCACTAGAGCAAAAGACAAACTACTCCAAAAAGATATAAGTGAAGATCAATGAGTAGTCAAAAAAATTTAATAACTATGTGAAGACTCTCTCATCTAAGAATTTCAGATATTAAGTATTTTATTCAAACAGCAAAACAAAATAAAAATAGCACTCCAAGAATAGCACGCATCATGTGAACGAATAAAAAATTAGGCTCAACATAGGCTAACCGATAATTGTTGATGAAGAGAGGTGGGATGCGTAGCATCCCCAAGATTAGATGCTTGAGACTTCTTGAATTATTTACTTGGGGTGCCTTGGGCATCCCCAAGCTTGAGCTTTTGTATCTCGTTCAATCCTCTCATATCATGGTTTCACCTATTCTCAAAATCTTCATCCACACAAAACTCGAAAAGAACTCGTGAGATAGGTTAGTACACATAAAACAAATCAACACTTCATGTACTGCCTAGACAAGTTGCAAAATAATTTTCAAACATCATCTACTGTTTACTATCGTTTCCACAATTTATATCTACCAATATAGGCTATGGAAACTATAGGATAAGTAGATAACAAAACTATGACAGCAATCTGTCCAAACAGAACAGTCTGTAGCAATCTATTAAACCAGTGTACTTATGTAACTCAAAAAATTATGAAAATTTAGGACATGCTAAATAATTTATATGACAATACTTTGTAAAAATTTCAGAAACTTTCCACGTTCCAGTAAAATATGAAAATTCAAACACTACAGCAAAAGTTTCTGTTTTTTACACAGCACACATCAAACATGCAATGCAAGCATCATAAGGCAATTCATGGAACTTTTTATTGAAAAACAAGATTATAAATGACACCTAACAGAGAACAACAAAATAAAATGATGCTCCAAGCAAAACTCATATTATGTGACGAATAAAAATATAGCTCCAAGTAAGATATACCGATAGTGTTGAAGATGAAAGAGGGGATGCCTTCCGGGGCATCCCCGAGCTTAGGCGCTTGAGTATTCCTTGGATATTACCTTGGGGGTGACTTGGTCATCCCCAAGCTTAGGTTCTTGTCACTCCTAATTCTCCTCATATCGGTGTCTCACCCAAAACTTGAAAACTTCAATCACACAAAACTTAACGGAACTTCATGAGATGGGTTAATATAATAAACAAAGATCATTCACTTAGGTACTGTCAAGACAATATTCATAATTTTTATCACATAATACCTACTGTATTATACCATTCCCATAATTTATACCACTAAATATAAGCTATGGAAACACTAAAACAAGCAAACTATGCATGCAAAACAGAATCTGTCAAAAACAGAACAGTCTGTGAAGATATGTAGTGTAACCATACTTCCCTGTCTCTAAAAATTCTGAAACATTAGGACAACCTGAATAATTTGTATATCAAGACTGTGTAAAAATTTCAGATCATTATCAAGCTCCAGTAAAAAATGAAAATTCCTGTACTGGAGTCAAAAGTTTCTGTTTTGGTTCAGCATCAATTCTACTCATCTTGTGAGTCATCCCAAAGGCTTTACTTGGCATTTTATTGAAATAAAAGGCACAAAACATGATTAATAAAGTATCTTAATCATGTGAACACACAAAAACAGAAAGGAAAAGTGTTGGGTTGTCTCCCAACAAGCACTTTTCTTTAAAGCCTTTTAGCTAGGCATGATGATTTCAATGATGCTCACGTAGGAATAGTAATTGAAACATGCAAGAGAGCATCATGAATCTCATGACAAGCACATTTAAGTCTAACCCACTTCCTATGCATAGGGATTTTGTGAGCAAACAATTTATGAGAGCAAGGATCAACTAGCATAGGAAGGCAAAACAAGCATAACTTCAAAACTTTGAACACATAGAGAGGAAACTTGATATTATTGCAATTCCTACAAGCATATGTTCCTCCCTCATAATAAATTTCAGTAGCATCATGAAGGAATTTCACAATATAACTATCACATAAAGCATTCTTTTCATGATTCATAAGCATAGAAATTTTACTACTCACCACATAAGCAAATTTATTCTCATCAATAGTAGTGGGAGCAAACTCAACAAAATAACTATCATGTGAAGCATAATCCAATTGAAAATTAAAATCATGATGACAAGTTTCATGGTTATCATTCTTTATAGCATACATGTCATCATCATAATCATCATAAATAGGAGGCATGCCATCATCATAACAAACTTGCTCATCAAAACTTGGGGGACTAAAAATATCATCTTCATTAAGCATAGCATCCCCAAGCTTGGGACAAACATTAATTGCAGAAAATAAATCCTCAAACATGTCATTTTCATCAAACATAGCATCCCCAAGCTTGTGGCTTTGTATATCATAAACATAATCACTCTCATCATTAATAGTATTAATAGCACCAATAGTATAGCAATTATTATCATCATCCTCCAAGTTGGTGCCATAAATATTTTCAAGATTATAAGAAGTATCATTATCTTCCCAATCATAATTATCACAACAAGCAATAGGCATAACAAAATCATCCTCAAGTGTATCATCTTCCACAACTATTTTTGATTCATTCTCATGAGGCCTATCAATAATGGGAGAAACATTATTTGGGAGAGATACCTCTTTACCTTTACTTTTCCTTCTTTTCTTCTTCTTCACCACATTATGTGTGGGTTTATTTAATTCCTCCAAGCTTTTTTTGAAGAGGTTGGTTGAATAAAAAGCTCCTCCTCGTTACCTGATTCATCATAAGAAAAAATAGGAGGATATTGGGAAACCTCTTCCCCTTCATTAGTATTCTCTTCATCTTCTATTTGTTTTCTTGTCTTTAAGTAATTGGCAATATAAAGATTCTCAATGCAATTTACCACGCAATACATATAGATTTCATTTAGATCAAAATCAATCATTTTCATGAGAACCCAAGCTGGAACATCCTTAGTTTTATGTTTCATTTCTTCATACCCCAAAAATAGACTAAGTTCATTATGATGCTCAAGGGTAATGAGGTTATCACAATTTTTGGACACAATTCGATCATGAAATAATTCACATTGGAAATTAAAATGACCACTTTCATTGCAAAGTTCACAAGGACGGCGAGAAATATTAAGTCTTTCAACACAACCATATAGCCTCTCTTGCAACAATTTAGTTTCTAAATACTTATGCCTCTTACAAAATCTATCTTCCCTTTTAGGCATGGCTTCACAAACTCTATGCACTCCACAAAAATTGACATGCTTATAAGAAATCTTTTTATCATGACTAGTGCAATCATCATTAGTACTATGGATATTCAAAGAATTTAAACTAACAACATTGCAATCATGCTCATCACTCAAAGATTTAGTGCCAAACATTTTAATAACTTCTTCTTCTAACACTTGAGCACAATTTTGCTTTCCATCATTTTCACGAAAGACATTAAAAAGATGAAGCATATGAGGCAACCTCGATTCCATATTTTTTTTGTAATTTTCTTTTATAGACTAAACTAGTGATAAAACAAGAAACTAAAAGATTTAATCGCAAGATCTAAAGATATACCTTCATGCACTCACCTCCCCGGCAACGGCGCCAGAAAAGAGCTTGATGTCTACTACACAACCTTCTTCTTGTAGACTCGTGTTGGGCCTCCAAGCGCAGAGTTTTGTAGGACAGTAGCAAATTTCCCTCAAGTGGATGACCTAAGGTTTATCAATCCGTGGGAGGCGCATGATGAAGATGGTCTCTCTCAAACAACCCTGCAACCAAATAACAAAGAGTCTCTTGTGTCCCCAACACACCCAATACAATGGTAAATTGTATAGGTGCACTAGTTCGGCGAAGAGATGGTGATACAAGTGTAATATGGATAGTAGATATAGATTTTTGTAATCTGAAAATATAAAAACAGCAACGTAGAAAGTAACAAAAGTGAGCAAAAACGGTACTGCAATGCTTGAAAACAAGGCCTAGGGTTCATACTTTCACTAGTGCAAGTTCTCTCAACAATACTGACATAGTTGAATCATATGTAAATCCCTCACGTGCGACAAAGAGTTCACTCCAAAGTCACAAATAGCGGAGAACAAACGAAGAAATTATTGTAGGGTACGACACCACCTCAAAGTTATCTTTTCCAATCAATCGTATGAGCTATCCCTATAAGTGTCATGAACAACCCTAGAGTTCGTACTAAAATAACACCTTAAGATACACATCAACCAAAACCCTAATGTCACCTAGATACTCCAATGTCACCACGAGTACCCATGGGCTTGATTATACGATATGCATCACACAATTTCAGATTCATCATGTTCAATCCAACACAAAGAACTTCAAAGAGTGCCCCAAAATTTCTACCGGAGAGTCAAGACGAAAACGTGTGCCAACCCCTATGCATAGATTCCCAAGGTCACGGAACCCGCAAGTTGATCACCAAAACATACATCAAGTGGATCAATAGAACATCCCATTGTCACCACGGATATCCCATCGCAAGACATACATCAAGTGTTCTCAAATCCTTTAAAGACTCAATCCGATAAGAAAACTTCAAAGGGAAAACTCAATTCATCACAACAAGATAGAGAGGGGAAAACTCCATATGATTCATCTATATTAATAAAGCTCGCGGTACATCAAGATCGTGTCATCTCAAGAACACGAGAGAGAGAGATCAAACACATAGCTACTGGTACATAGCCTCAGCCCCGAGGGTGAACTACTCCCTCCTCGTCATGGAGACCGCCGGGATGATGAAGATGGCCTCCGGTGATGGTTTCCCCCTCCGGCAGGGTGCCGGAACGGGCTCCCGATTGGTTTTTCGTGGCTACAAAGGCTTGCGGCGGCGGAACTCCCGATCTAGGTTTCTTTCTGGGGGTTACGGGATTTATAGGAGTACTTGACATTGTAATCAAGTCAGGGGTACTCCCGAGGGGCCCACAAGCCAGGGGGCGCGGCCCCTAGGCTGGTGGCTGCCTCGGGACTCCTCTCCGATATCTTTTTGCTCCAGTATTTTTTATATTTTCCAAAAATATTCTCCGTAAATTTTTATTTCGTTTGGACTCCGTTTGATATTCCTTTTCTGCGAAGCTCAAAAACAAGGAAAAACAGAAACTGGCACTGGGCTCTGGGTTAATAGGTTAGTCCCAAAAACTAGTATAAAATAGCATATTAATGCATATAAAACATCCAAAACCGATAATATAATAGCATGGAACAATCAAAAATTATAGATACGTTGGAGACGTATCACCTCCTCTCTCCGTCTTGCACAATATGAGATTGCCAAAGGGGCATTACAATATTTTTGCATGGAGAAAGGTGAAGACCCCAAGCAACTTCACGAGCGATTGATGACACTTGTCGCTAATATTGAATCATATGATTGTGACAAGAGCCAAGATGGATTCAACTTGACCAAGCGTTTTCTAGTGGACAAATTGCAGAATGCCCTTGCTCCATATCATCATCAAATGGTGTGGGATATAAGAAGAGAACATGGATTCAAGGACATGTCTCCGGATGATGTCATTTCAACCTTCCAACTATTTAAAGAATCAAAGGCAAATGCTACAAGACACCTTGCCATGCATGGTTCCTCATCACCCAAGACAAACTTAGCCTTGAAGGCCAAGCCCATGATGGATGATGATATAAGTGAAGAAGAAGAAGAAGATGTTGAAGAAGAAGGCTATGGAGTTGACTCAGATGAGGGGCCCTCATATGAATACATGGCTCTCTTTGTGAAGAAGTTTAGTGCGGGAAAGTTCAAGGGAAGATTCCGAAAGAAGAACGTTAGGACTTGCTACAATTGTGAAGAAACCAACCACTTCTCAAATGAGTGTCCTTATGAAAAGAGAGAAGACAAGCCAAGATTTCTGAAGACATTTGTGAAGAAGAAGTTGCCCAACCCACTGAACTCCAAGTTCAAGAAGAAAGATGGGAAGGCTATGGTTGCCCAAGACGAGTCCGACCCCGGTCATGTTAGAGGTGTTGCAGGTGTAGCCCAAGACACTCAAACCACATTGAGACTCGTAAACAAGACTGGTGATGTTGTCACATACAACTATATGAAAGATTACGAAGGCAACGCACACAAATGTCTCATGGCAAAGGCCATGGCTGATAATGATGAGGGTCAAGCTTCTCCGGACAAGGTGAAGGTAACTCCACGTCCAAATCCTCCTCTATTTATTCCTACCACACCTAGTGATGAATATCTTGATATTGAGGATCATGATCATGATTATGAAATAAGTGATGCTATGTTTGCTAAAATGGAGAAAGCCATGTGCTCTCTCAAAGGAAAGAAGCTCATTATGTTTCGTATGCTTATGGAGATGGTGAGTAAGCACACCATCACCATCAAGGAACTCGAAACCCTCGTCACCGAGGAAAAGGATAAATGTGAAGTCCTTGAGCGAAAAGTCCTATATGAGGAAGCACGTAATGATGAATTGTGCTTAAAAATAGGTGCAAACATTGATAGAGACACTAAAGATTGTGAACTCCTGCATTTGTCTCTCAAGACAAAGGAACAAGATCTCAATCTCCTTACCAAGAAGTTTGATGAACTCAAGATCACTTATCTTAACACACTTGGGAAAGCTTATTCCTCCCCTATTATAAATATTGACGCCTATGCTACTAACCCCAATGGTGACCTATCTAGCTTACTTGAGGAGAATCGGTGGTTAAAGGCACAAATTGAAAAAGGGCTCATGTCACGTGCTCAAGGACAAAAGAACCTCAATGAAGTGTTGAGTCAACACAAGGAGGTTGTGGCCAAGGAAGGACTTGGATTTGATCCAAGCACAAGCAAGAGTAAGGTAGTGACACATAAGTCTACAACTCCCCTCAAGGAGACATTTGTGCGAGAAGGGTACAAGGAGAAAGGAAAGAGTAAGGTTGACAAGGTTGTGAGTAGGAAGGCCACTAGGGGTAAGCCTACTTACAACAAGCCAAAAGAATTTATGCCTCCATCATATGTGCTTCGTAAGCGAAAAGATGGAGATGTTTATGCTTAGTTTGTTGGCCTAGAAATGCTTTTCGGTTTTATGCAATTTGGGTTCCTAAGACCCATGTTACTAACTTGAGAGCTCCCATTGTAAAATGGGTGCCTGATACGTCCATTTTGCATCATGATTTCCTACTGTTATTTACTTTGTTTTGTTGAATAATAATGCTTTGGGGAGTGATTCTAATGCCTTTTCTCTCATAATATGCAAGGTTTACACAAGGAGGGAGAATACCGGCAGCTGGAATTCTGGACCCAAGAAAAGCACGTCAGAGATACCTATTCTGCACAACTCCAATGAAGCTAAAATTTTACGGAGATTATTTTTGCATTTAATAAAAAATACTGGAGCTGAAAACTATCGGAGGAGGCCACCCAGGTGGGCACAACCCACCAGGGCGCGCCAGGCCCCCCTGGGCCCGCCCTGATGGGTTGTGCTCAGCCTGGCCCACCTCAGGTGCCCATCTTCTGGTATAAGGTCACTCTTGACCTAAAAAAAATAAGAGGAGGACTTTCGGGACGAATCGCCGCCGCCTCCAGGCGGAACTTGGGCAGGAGCACTTTTGCCCTCCGGCGGAGCGATTCCGCCCGGGGAACTTCCCTCCCGGAGGGGGAAATCAAAGCTATCGTCATCACCAACACCCCTCTCATCTTCGGGAGGCCAATCTTCATCAACATCTTCAACAGCACAATCTCCTCTCAAACCCTAGTTCATCTCTTGTATTCAATCTTTGTACCGGAACCTCAGATTGGTACCTATGGGTGACTAGTAGTGTTGATTACCTTGTGTAGTTGATTACTATATGGTTTATTTGGTGGAAGATTATATGTTCAGATCCATTATGCTATTCAATACTCCTCTGATATTGAGCATGATTATTATTTGAGAGTAGTTACCTTTGTTCTTGAGGTCACGGGAGAAGTCAAGTTGCGAGTAATCATGTGAATTTGATATGTGTTCGATATTTTGATGATATGTATGTTGTGATTCCCTTAGTGGTGTCATGTGAACATCGACTACATGACACTTCACCATTCATGGTCCTAAGGGAATGCATTGTGTACTAGTTATTAGATGATGGGTTGCTAGAGTGACAGAAGCTTAAACCCTAGTTTATGCGCTACTTCGTAAGGGGCTGATTTGGATCCACATGTTTAATACTATGGTTAGACTTTGTCTTAATACTTTTCTCGTAGTTGCGGATGCTTGCGAGGGGGTTAATCATAAGTAGGTTGTTAGTTCAAGTAAGAACAGCACCTTAGCACCGATCCACCCACATATCAAGTTATCAAAGTAGCGAACACGAATCAAACCAACATGATAAAAGTGACTAGACGAAATTCCCGTGTACCCTCAAGAACACTTTGCCTATTACTAGTGATTGTTCTGGCCTGTCCTTTGCCTCAAAAGGATTGGGCTACCTTGCCGCACCTTGTTTACCATTATTGTTACTTTATCGTTACTAATTACCTTGCTATCAAACTATCTGTTACCTACAATTTCAGTGCTTGCAGAAATTACCTTGTTGAAAACTGTTTGTCATTTCCTTCTGGTCCTCGTTGGGTTTGACACTCTTACTTATCAAAAGGACTACGATTGATCCCCTATACTTGTGGGTCATCAAGACTCTTTTCTGGCACCGTTGCCGGGGAGTGAAGCGCTCTTGGTAAGTGGAAATCAGTAAGGAAAAACTTATACTACGTGCTGAAATTTATTGCTACTTGCTACTATGGAGAACAATCCTTTGAGGGGTTTGTTCGGGGTATCTTCACCTCGACCGGAACCACAATTAGTTACCCCTCAACCTACAGCACCTACTGAAAATGTTACTTATGAAATTCCTTCGGGTATGCTAGAACAACTGCTTGCTAAACCTTTGTAGGAGATGGAACTGAACATCCTGATATGCATCTTTTATATGCGAACGAAATTTGTGGATTATTTAAGCTTGCAGGTCTATCCGGAGATGAAGTTAAGAAGAAGGTTTTCCCTTTATCTTTGGAGGGAAAAGCATTGACATAGTATAGGCTATGTGATGATCTTGGATCGTGGAACTGGAACCGTCTGCAATTGGAATTCCATCAAAAGTTTTATCCTATGCATCTAGTTCATAGTGATCAGAATTATATCTATATAATTTTTGGCCTCGTGAAGGAGAAAGTATCGCTCTACCTTGGGGGAGGCTTAAGTCAATGTTATATTCATGCCCCAATCATGACATTCCGAGGGAAGTTATCATTCAGAATTTCTATGCTCGGCTTTCTCATAATGATCAATCCATGCTCGATACTTCTTGTGCTAATTCTTATATGAAGAAGACTATTGAATTCAAGTGGGATCTCTTAGAAAGAATTAAACGCAACTCTGAAGATTGGGAACTCGACGAAGGTAATGAGTCAGGTATAAAGCTTGAATTTGATTGTGTTAAATCTTTTATGAATACCGATACTTTTCACAAGTTTAGCACTAAATATGGACTTGACTCTGAGATAGTAGCCTCTTTCTGTGAAGCGTTTGCTACTCATGTTGATCTCCCTAAGGAGAAGTGGTTTAAATATCACCCCCCTATTAAGGAAGAAATTAAAGAACCGGTCATAGCTAAAGAAGAAACCATCTTTTACAATGTTGATCCAGTTGTGCCTACCTCTTATATTGAAAAACCACCTTTCCCTGTTAGGATAAAGGAACATGCTAAGGTATCAACTGTAGTTCGAAAGAGTAATATAAGAGCACCTAAACCCCCTGAGCAAATTAAAGTAGAGCCTAGTGTTGCTATGGTTAAAGATCTCTTGGTAGAAAATATTGATGGGCATGTTATCTACTTTTGTGATGAAGCTGCTAGAATTGCCAAACCTGATGAAAAGGATAAACATAGACCCGTAGAAGGCTTGCATGTTGTCTCAGTTAAAATAGGAGATCATTGCAACCATGGTCTATGTGATTTAGGTGCTAGTGTGAGTGCTATCCCTTTTACCTTATACCAAGAAATTATGGATGAAATAGCACCTGCTGAAATGGAAGACATTGACGTCACTATTAAACTTGCTAATAGAGACACTATCACACCACTTGGGATTGTTAGAGATGTTGCAGTCTTGTGTGGGAAAGTAAAATACCCTACTGATTTTCTATTCCTTGGTTCCCCACAAGATGACTTTTGTCCCATTATCTTTGGTAGACCTTTCTTAAGCACCGTCAATGCTAAGATAGATTGTGAAAAACAAACTGTCGGTGTCAGTTTAGGTAATGTGTCTCATGAGTTTAATTTTTCCAAGTTTAGTATACAACCTCGTGATAAATCTTTATCTAGTAAGGATGAAATAATTGGTCTTGCTTCTATTGTTGTGCCTCCTACTAATCCGTTAGAACAATATTTGCTTGACCATGAAAATGATATGCATTTGCGCGAAAGAAACGAAATAGATCAAATTTTCTTCGAACAACAACCTCTCTTGAAACACAATCTACCTATTGAAACTCTTGGAGGTCCTCCACCTAAAGGTGATCCTGTGTCGAATTAAAACAATTGCCCGACACTTTGAAGTATGCTTATCTTGATGAGAAAAAGATATATCCTGTTATTATTAGTGCTAACCTTTCAGAACATGAAGAAGAAAGATTATTGAAAGTTCTAAGGAAGCACCGGGCTGCTATTGGATATACTCTTGATGATCTTAAGGGCATTAGTCCCACTCTATGTTAGCACAAGATCAATATGGAACCTGATGCTAAACCCGTTGTTGATCATCAACGGCGATTGAATCCTAAGATGAGGGAAGTGGTAAGAACTGAAATATTAAAGCTTCTGGAAGCAGGTATAATCTATCCCATAGATGATAGTAGATGGGTAAGTCCCGTTCATTGTGTCCCTAAGAAAGGAGGTATTACCGTTGTTCCTAATGATAAAAATGAACTCATTCCACAAAGAATTGTTACTAGCTATAGAATGGTAATTGATTTTAGAAAATTAAATAAATCTACTAGGAAAGATCATTACCCTCTGCCTTTCATTGATCAAATGCTAGAAAGATTATCTAAGCACACACACTTTTGTTTCTTAGGTGGATATTCTAGTTTCTCTCAAATACCGGTGTTAGAATCTATCAAGAGAAAACTACCTTTACTTGCCCTTTTGGAACCTATGCTTATAGACGTATGCCTTTTGGTTTATGCAACGCACCTGCTACCTTTCAAAGATGTATGACTGCTATATTCTCTGACTTTTGTGACAAGATTGTGGAGGTTTTCATGGATGATTTTTCTGTTTACGGAACTTCTTTTGATGATTGCTTAAGCAACCTTGATCGAGTTTTGCAGAGATGTGAACAAACTAATCTCGTCTTGAATTGGGAGAAGTGTCACTTTATGGTTAATGACGGCATTGTCTTGGGGCATAAAATATCTGAACGGGGTATTGAGGTGGATAAAGCTAAAGTTGATGCAATTGAGAAAATGCCATGTCCTAAAGATATTAAAGGTATTCGAAGTTTCCTTGGTCATGCTGGTTTTTATAGGAGGTTCATTAAAGACTTCTCTAAAATTTCTAGGCCTCTTACTAATCTTTTACAAAAGGATATTCCTTTTGTCTTTGATGATGATTGTGTGGAAGCTTTTGAAACACTCAAGAAAGCCTTAACCTCTGCACCTATCGTTCAACCACCTGATTGGAACTTGCCTTTTGAAATTATGTGTGATGCTAGTGATTATGATGTTGGTGTTGTCCTAGGACAAAGAGGTGACAAGAAATTGAATGGTATCCATTATCCTAGTAAAACTCTAGACAGTGCCCAACGAAACTATGCCACTACTGAAAAAGAATTTTTAGCAGTTGTGTTTGCTTGTGATAAATTTAGATCCTATATTGTTGACTCCAAGGTTATTGTTCACACCAATCATGCTGCTATCAAATACCTTATGGAAAATAAAGATGCTAAACCTAGACTCATTAGGTGGGTTCTTTTGCTTCAAGAATTTGACTTACACATCGTTGATAGGAAAGGAGTTGAGAACCCCGTAGCGGATAACTTGTCTACGTTAGAAAATATTCTTGATGACCCACTACCTATTGATGATAGTTTCCCTGACGAACAGCTAGCTGCAATAAGTGTCTCACACAACACACATTGGTATGCTGACTATGCTAATTATATTGTCGCTAAATATTTACCACCTAGCTTTACTTATCAAGAAAAGAGAAAATTCTTCTATGAATTGAGACATTACTTTTGGGATGACCCACATCTTTATAAAGAAGGAGTAGATGGTATTATTAGACGTTGTGTACCTGAGCATGAACAGGAACAAATCCTACGGAAATGTCATTCCGAAGCTTATGGAGGACATCATGCGGGAGATAGAACTGTTCATAAGGTACTGCAATCTGGTTTTTATTGGCCTACTCTCTTCAAGGATGCCCGTAAGTTTGTCTTGTCTTGTGATGAATGTCAAAGAGTTGGTAATATCGGTAAGCGTCAGGAAATGCCTATGAATTATTCACTTGTTGTCGAACCATTTGACGTTTGGGGTTTTGATTATATGGGGCCTTTTCCTTCCTCTAATGGGTACACTCATATTTTGGTTGCGGTTGATTATGTCACTAAGTGGGTAGAAGCTATTCCGACTAGTAGTGTCGATCACCACAACTCCATTAAAATGCTTAAAGAGGTTATCTTCCCGAGGTTTGGAGTCTCTAGATATTTAATGACTGATGGTGGTTCACACTTTATTCATGGTGCCTTCCGTAAGATGCTTGCTAAATATGATGTTAACCATAGAATTGCATCACCCTATCATCCTCAATCTAGTGGTCAAGTTGAACTTAGCAATAGAGAAATAAAATTAATATTACAAAAAACTTTCAATAGGTCTCATAAGAATTGGTCTAAGAAATTAGACGATGCACTTTGGGCCTATAGAACAGCCTATAAAAATCCTATGGGTATGTCTCCATATAAAATGGTATATGGGAAAGCTTGTCATTTGCCTTTAGAACTAGAACACAAAGCATTTTGGGCAATTAAAGAACTCAACTATGATTTCAAACTTGCCGGTGAGAAGAGGCTATTTGATATTAGCTCACTAGATGAATGGAGAACCCAAGCCTATGAAAATGCTAAGCTATTTAAAGAAAAAGTAAAAAGATGGCATGACAAAAGAATCCAAAAGCGGGAATTCAAAATAGGAGATTATGTTCTTTTGTTCAACTCTCGTTTAAGATTTTTTGCAGGAAAGCTTCTCTCAAAATGGGAAGGACCATATGTTATTGAAGAGGTTTATCGTTCTGGAGCTATCAAGATTAATAACGCCGAAGGTACTAACCCGAAGGTGGTTAATGGACAAAGAATTACGCATTATATCTCAGGTACGCCTATTAACGTTGAAAGCAATGTTATCCAAACCATGACACCTGAGGAACACATAAAAGAAACCTTCCGGAACACTCTAGAATACTTAAAAGTAGGAGGTATGTGATACGATAAGTAAACAGACTCCGAAAAATCCGCAAAAATATTTTTTGTCAGTTTTGGAATATTTTAGAGTTTTGGAAATAAAAAAAATAAACCGGAAGGTGGTCGAGGTGAGCACGATACACCAGGGCGCGCCAGGCACCCCTGGGCGCGCCCTGGTGGGTTGTGCCCACCTCGGATGCCTTCCCGACTCCGTTTTCCTTCCATATACTTGTTTCCCAGGAATAAAAATTCTCTATATACCCCTGACTGTTTTGATGACCGCATCGTAGAAAAATCCTCTCTTCTTGTTTCTTGCTGTTTTCCTATCAGATCTGTCAAGTCAGGCATCATGTCTTCTCCCTCCTCTAACAACGTGGAAGAGGATGCCTGGCTAATGAAGATAGAGTTGAAGAGAGAGGAGCCGGAAGAAGCCAACAAGGAGGAGAAGGACAATGAGGCTAAGGTGGATTATCTCCCTGAAGGAGATCAATTCACACCATCAAAGGAAGGAGAGGAAGAAGATATCCTCCAACCTTATTACAGTCATCTCACCCCTATTGAAATCGAAGCCTTTAGAGCTTTTGAAGCGGTTCGTGTTCAGAATAAATTTCTCATCCGGGAAAATATCTTGCTGCAAGAACACGTCAATAACCTTAGGAGGGTCACCCGCAAATTGGAGCATCTTTTGAAGCTGGGGTGTGACACTACATCAACACCACCACCCTCTTCATCACCACCACCAAAGGAAACTTGAGCACACGGGTATGGGCACTCCCCTTGGCTTAAGCCAAACTTGGGGGAGGTGCCCCGGTATCGTATCACCATCACTTTTATTCACCCTTGCCTATTTTAGTTCTATCTTTAGTTTCCCTTTGCTTTAGTTGAATAAAAGTTTAGCATGATCTATTTTCGTGTGTTAGTTCCGTGATCTATCTATCTATGTAATCGTGTGAGAGTTATATAATAAAGTTTAGTTTGAGTTTTTGCCTCTCCACCTTCTTGTTGCAATCAAGATAAGGAAAAGAAAAACAAATGAAAAGAATCATAGGCTAATCCTATGGTGAGTGATGAGATCACATGATGAAAAGTATAAGTAGTAAAATTTATTGGAGATTGACAAGCATAGCATTGGTCAATGATGCAATTCATGAAAGAATTAATAAAGGAAGAGAAGATTCACATGCAAATACACTATCTTGGACATCTTTTATGATTGTGATCCCCCATCAAATATTATATGTCAAAATTGTTGACGTTGGACAAGGAAGACAACGTAATGATTTATGTTTGTTCATATCCACATAGAAGTTATATTGTCATAGATCCTTTAACATGTGGTGCTTGCTCAATATCTTTGCTAGCCAAAAATTCCGCACTAAGTAGAGGTACTACTTGTGCATCCAAAAACCCAAACCCAAACTCTTTCCTTGAGTGTCCACCATACCTACCTATGGATCGAGAAAGATCCTTCAAGTAAGTTGTCATCGGTGCAACAAGGCAATAAAAATTGCTTCTAAAAGTGTTTTGATCAATTAGTGTAAGAGAAAATTGAGCGTTATATGAACTTATGATGGCAAAGTAATAAAAGCGATGGACTGCATAATAAAGGTTGCTATCATAGGGAGCAATATAGCGTGACGTTCTTTTACATTACGGGATTGAGCATACAAACCAATAAGCGCATGACAACCTCTGCTTCCCTCTACGAAGGGCCTATCTTTTACTTTTATGCACTTACTTTTATTCAAGAGTCAAAGTATTCTTCCCTATTCCTTTTTACTTTTTATTTTGCAAGCATCATGTGGTGAGGAAAGATCTAGGCACATATATCCAGTTGGATATGGGTGGGCATGGGTTATTATTGTTGACATCACCCTTGAGGTGAGTGCGTTGGGAGGCAAAACTATAAGCCCCTATCTTCCTACGTGTCCGGTTGAAACTTTTTATTCATGGGTATGCCGTGAGCGTTAGCAATCATGGAAGACTAAATGATGGTTGAGTATGCGGACTTGCCAAAAGGCTCCGACATGAGACCCTTCCTAAAAATATGATGAATTGTAGTTGCAAAGTTGACAGAGAACATAGTTTGTTGGTTCCCAATAAGGTTTATGCTTTATACTTCTAAGTTGTGATGAATTGTTACTTGTTCACGTGAAGCTTTATGATAAAAATGTTTTGAAATAAGTTCTTATGTTAGAGTTTGTTGTTGTTATGTTAATAAGCATGATGCTTCTATGTCCGTATTTTGTTTTTATCGACACTTCTCTCTCAAACCATGTGGACATGCTTTTCAATATCGGCTTTCACTTGAGGACAAGCGAGGTCTAAGCTTGGGGGAGTTGATACGTCCATTTTGCATCATGATTTCCTACTGTTATTTACTTTGTTTTGTTGAATAATAATGCTTTGGGGAGTGATTCTAATGCCTTTTCTCTCATAATATGCAAGGTTTACACAAGGAGGGAAAATACCGGCAGCTGGAATTCTAGACCCAAGAAAAGCACGTCAGAGATGCCTATTCTGCACAACTCCAATGAAGGTGAAATTTTACGGAGATTATTTTTGCATTTAATAAAAAATACTGGAGCTGAATACTACCGGAGGAGGCCCCCCAGGTGGGCACAACCCACCAGGGCGCGCCATGCCCCCCTAGGCGCGCCCTGATGGGTTGTGATCAGCCTGGCCCACCTCCGGTGCCCATCTTCTGGTATAAGGTCACTCTTGACCTAGAAAAAAAATAAGAGGAGGACTTTCGGGACGAAGCGCCGCCGCCTCGAGGCGGAACTTGGGCAGGAGCACTTTTGCCCTCCGGCGGAGCAATTCCGCTGGGGGAACTTCCCTCCCGGAGGGGGAAATCGAAGCTATCGTCATCACCAACTCCCCTCTCATCTTCGGGAGGCCAATCTTCATCAACATATTCAACAGCACCATCTCCTCTCAAACCCTAGTTCATCTCTTGTGTTCAATCTTTGTACCGGAACCTCAGATTGGTACCTGTGGGTGACTAGTAGTGTTGATTACCTTGTGTAGTTGATTACTATATGGTTTATTTGGTGGAAGATTATATGTTCAGATCCATTATGCTATTCAATACTCCTCTGATCTTGAGCATGATTATTATTTGAGAGTAGTTACCTTTGTTCTTGAGGTCACAGGAGAAGTCAAGTTGCGAGTAATCATGTGAATTTGATATGTGTTCGATATTTTGATGATATGTATGTTGTGATTCCCTTAGTGGTGTCATGTGAACGTCGACTACATGACACTTCACCATTCATGGGCCTAAGGGAATGCATTGTGGAGTAGTTATTAGATGATGGGTTGCTAGAGTGACAGAAGCTTAAACCCTAGTTTATGCGCTACTTCGTAAGGGGCTGATTTGGATCCACATGTTTAATGCTATGGTTAGAATTTGTCTTAATACTTTTCTCGTAGTTGCGGATGCTTGCGAGGGGGTTAATCATAAGTAGGTTGTTAGTTCAAGTAAGAACAGCACCTTAGCACCGGTCCACCCACATATCAAGTTATCAAAGTAGCGAACACGAATCAAACCAACATGATAAAAGTGACTAGATGAAATTCCCGTGTACCCTCAAGAACACTTTGCCTATTACTAGTGATTATTCTGGCCTGTCCTTTGCCTCAAATGGATTGGGCTACCTTGCTGCACCTTGTTTACCATTACCGTTACTTGCTCGTTACCAATTACCTTGCTATCAAACTATCTGTTACCTACAATTTCAGTGCTTGCAGAAATTACCTTGCTGAAAACCGCTTGTCATTTCCTTCTGCTCCTCGTTGGGTTCGACACTCTTACTTATCGAAAGGACTACGATTGATCCCCTATACTTGTGGGTCATTAGTGCCTCTAACCAAGACTTGAATTGTGTGTAGGTTGGTGTCTCCGGTAGAGTCAAATGGGTGATTTATAGCGGTTGCTCAAATCATATGACCGGAGATGGAACTTTGCTCATGGATTTCATGGAAGCTATTCGACCATTTATGAGCATTGTCTTTGGTGGAGGGTCTAAAGGACAGGTACTTGGATTGGGCAAGGTGGCTATCACCAATGACATGTCACTTACAAATGTCATGCTTGTCCAATCCCTAAAATACCATTTGCTTTCTGTTCGTCAATTGGCTTCTGTTGGTTATGATACACTATTTGGACTAACGGATGTGAAGGTCTTTAAGAGAGATACTATTGAAGTTGCCTTTGTGGGGGAGTTGGATGGCAACCTTTACACGGTTCATTTCTCGAAAGAGAGCACATTCCATGCAACTTGCCTCATGGCCAAGGCCGACAAGGGATGGCTATGGCATCGCCGGCTAGCCCATGTCGGCATGAGAAATATTCAAGATCTCTTAAAGGGTGAACACATCCTTGGACTAACCAATGTATCTTTTGAGAAAGACCGTGTGTGTAGTGCATGCATTGCAGGGAAGCAACATCAATCAAAACATCCCCCAAGAACATAGTATCAACTTCAAGACCTTTGGAGCTCCTTCACGTGTATCTCTTTGGGCCTCCTTCATGGGATAGTCTTGGTGGGAAGAAGTATGATTTCGTTATTATTGATGATTACTCAAGATACACATGGGTGTTCTTTCTCAAGTCCAAAGACGAGACAAAAATCACCTTCATCGTTTTTGCCAAGCAAGCTCAATGAAAATTTGACAAAGAAATCTTGGCAATAAGAAGTGACAATGGCTCGGAGTTCAAAAACTACACCTTGGAAGAGTTTCTTAGTGATGAAGGAATTGAACATCAATACTCCGCACCTTATACCCCACAACAAAATGGGGTAGCCGAAAGGAAGAACCGCACTCTAGTGGAAATGGCAAGGTCCATGTTGGATGAGTACAAATCACCTCATAGCTTTTGGGCTGAGGCTGTCAACACAGCATGTCATGCATCAAATCGTCTATTCCTTCGCAAGATCTTGGAGAAGACCCCATATGAACTAATAACCGGGAACAAACCAAATGTCAAATATTTCTGGGTTTTTGGTTGCAAATGCATCATTCTCAACAAGAGAGAACGGTTAGGAAAATTTCAATCTAAAATAACCGAAGGAATATTTGTTGGCTATGGATCAAACTCCCATGCATATAGGGTCTACAACAAATCCACCGGATGTGTTGTAGAAACTTGTGACGTGGTGTTTGATGAATTTAATGGCTCCCATGGGGAGCAAATTGATCTAAGTGATGCAGGTGATGAAGATCCTTCACAAGACATTTTGACCATGGGTGTAGGTGCTCTCCTTCCAATGGAACACGTTCCTTGTGAAGGTGCAAATGAGGACACAAGCACCACTCATGCTCAAACTACTACTACACCAACATCACAACAAGAACCCGTTCCTCAAGAGGAATTCATAACCCAAGAACAAGAACTAGGTCCCACACGGGACTTACATCACCATCAAACACAAGAACAAGAACAAGTTCATCATCCAGAACAAGAGCAAGAACATGCACATGTCGATGATGACGATTCTTCTAGTGATGGTGAACCTCAACAAATGATGCATGAAGAACAAGATTTTCCACAAGACCCTATAGATTCACATGTTGAAGATGATGATGATGGAAATAAAATTGAACCTCGTGAAACACTAACCTCCATCATGCCTTGTGTGGCCCGTCGTGTTGATGTCAAGAAAATTCACACCGGCACATCGGAAGGTAGAGTCACTCGCAAACAATTAACCAATTTTTGTGCTCACTTCTCGTTTGTCTCTAGTGTTGTGCCACATAAGGTACAAGATGCCTTGACGGACAACGACTGGCTTGTCGCCATGCAAGAAGAGTTGAACAGCTTCGAGCGAAACAAAGTATGGTCTTTAGTCAAAAGGCCAACTAAGGAACACAATGTTATTGGAACAAAATGGATTTTCAAGAACAAGCAAGAAGAGCATGGTGTAATCATCAGAAACAAGGCAAGGTTAGTGGCACAGGGGTACTCACAAGTTGAAGGTTTGGACTTTGATGAGACCTTTGCTCCTGTTGCCCATCTTGAATCAATTCGCATCTTACTTGCTTATGCTGCCTTCAATGGTTTTACTCTACATCAAATGGACGTGAAGAGTGCATTTCTTAATGGTCCTCTACAAGAAGAGGTTTATGTATCACAACCACCGGGTTTCGTTGACCCCGATCACAAAGACTGTGTACAAACTTCACGGCCTCAAACAAGCACCTCGTGCTTGGTATGATCATCTTAAGAAGTTTTTACTCGATGATGGTTTTGTGAGAGGGGTGATTGATCCTACTCTTTTTACAAAAAGGGAAAAGGGTGATTTGATCTTATGCCAAATTTACATAGATGATATCATTTTTGGTTCTCCTAACATTCATTTATGCAAGAAGTTTGCGGAATCCATGACCAAGACCTTTGAGATGTCACTCAATGCGGACTTGAAATTTTTTCTCGGTTTTCAAATCCAACAATTTCAAGAAGGAATTTTCTTGTCCCAAACCAAGTATCTCAAGGACATTCTTGCGAAGTTCGGAATGACCGATGCCAGCCCAGTCAAGACGCCCATGGCAACCAAAGTTTTTCTTGACGAAGACACAAACGGTATTCCGTTTGACCCATCTCTTTACCGCTCTATGATTGGTTCATTGCTTTACCTTTGTGCATCTAGACCAGACATCATGTTAAGTGTAGGCATTTGTGCAAGATTTCAAGCTACCCCTAGGGAAAGTCATCATAAGGCGGTTAAGCATATTCTTGGATACCTTGTTCACACCCCAAAGTTGGGCCTATGGTACCCCAAGGATGCCAAGTTTGATCTCATTGGGTACACGGATGCGGATCGGGCTGGAGACAAGGTGGGGAGGAAATCCACCTCCGGGGCATGCCAGTTTCTTGGATGCTCCTTGGTAAGTTGGTCCTCGAAGAAGCAAAATTGTGTCTCCCTATCCACCGTTGAAGCCGAGTATATTGCAACTGCAAGTTGTGCAACACAATTGCTATGGATGAGGCAAACCTTGAAGGACTATGGTATAACTTACAGACATGTGCTTCTACGATGCGACAATGAAAGTGCCATCAAGCTTGCTGAAAACCCTGTCAATCACCCTCGCACCAAGCACATTGACATTCGTTATCACTTCTTAAGAGACCACGTGCAAAAGGGTGACATTGCTCTTGCTCATGTTGGCACGGACATGCAACTTGCTGACATCTTCACCAAACCGCTGGATGAAGCTAAGTTCTGTCAACTTAGGCGTGAACTTGGTATCTTGGAGCTTGATAATGTTATGTGAAATCTTTGCACACCTGCATACATTTACTTCATGTCTTGTCTAGGTGTAGGCATGTATTTAGGGGGAGACATTCAACTCATGAGTACTCTCACCCTATATGATGCATAAATAAACCAAACACTCTCAAAGTTACTTTGCTCACTTTATGTGACTTGGTGCTTTAAATGATGGAGTAGTGGCAATGGGCTCAAGGTTTCTATCTTCGCAGTGCCATACCACATTTACTCAAACATGGTGGCATAAGCCACCGCCCCTGCTGTAAACGTTGTTAGAGCGGTTTGTTTTACCTAAATTAGGGTTATCATTGATTGGTTTGGTCATATTGTCATATATGTTATGATAACGGTCATCATCTCGCTGTCATGTGTGTCTCCTATCTTTCCTCCACTCCCTGCCTGGACCATTTTTTTGTTAATTCCCCTGGACGTCCGACGTCTCTCGGTCGTCCGACGCCTTAACTGCTTCCGGTCGTCCGACGACCCTCAGACGTCCGAGGTTTCGGACGCGCATATAAACTCTGGGGGGACGCGGGGCTGGACAGTTACCCTATCCGCCCCCGCGCCGCCCCCATCTCTCTCTCCCTCCTCTCCTGGTGTATCCTACACCGCCGGGCCGCCGCTGGCCGATCTCCGGCCGGTTCCTCCGGTCGTGGCCTTTCCTTCCCTTCCCTGAGGTAGATCTGCTCTTCCCCCTTTCTTCTCCGCTGGTTTCTCCCACGTTTTTCTTGTCTTGGGTGGTCATTGTGACTTAGATCCCACTCTCTGTCTTAGGTTTTTCCTCCGTGGTGGTCGGGGATTCGCCATGCCAAAGATCAAGCACACCGGGCGCAAGATCCCCGTGGGCTCGTCTTCTCGTGCCTCCCATGGTGCAGGGTCCGATGACTCCCAAGAACGGGCTCGCCCCTTCAAGCGCGTCACCAAGCGTCCTGCTCGTGAACCTGTGTCGTCCTCGGAGGGCTCCGACTACGAAGAAGATATGGAGTATGAAGAACGGGCTGAGTTTGTTGGTATTCGCAGAAATGTTCCAAAGCCCAGTACTCGAAGGCCGTCGTACATGCCTCCTCCGGATCAGCCTCAAGGTGATGCTCGCCGCATCTCTCTTGAACCTCCTCCCACTCTTGGTCGCAAGATAAAGGACTTGACCCAAGTCCCTAAATCTGCCTATCTTAAGTTTCGTCGCGACATTGATCAATTCTCTATTCTGCATGACTCTATGGATTCTCGTTTTTGCACAAATTTTCAGGCAGACATTTTCTCCACTGTCATTGTTCCAAAAGGTCTGTCTGTCCATCACTATATTGACTTAGAGCATATTTGCACTCATCCGGTGAAATATTCGGGTGCCATTAATCTCATTGAGTCATCTGGCTTGGCTGCACCGTTTGCTTTTCAACATGATTTCAACCATGCTGCCATTCATCAGTTCTATGCTACTTGTTTCTTTGGTCCTGACAAGACCGTCACTTGGATGACTTCCGACACCGAGCTCTCTGCCTCTTATGCTCAGTTTGTCGCCGCTCTTGGTTTTTCTGACACTGGTTTCAAAATTTATAAGGATGATCCAAACCATGCACCCAAGGCCGTTGAAGCCTGTGGTCATCTTTTAAAATCCATCGATGATCTTGATGACGATGAAAAGGGCAAGGATCTAAATCAAGTTTCTATTTGGAGGTCTCCCTTCTTCATCATCTTTCAGTGTGTCATTCGCACCATCTATCCCAAGATGGGTGACAAGGGGACTTGTAGCGGGTATTGTATCGATCTCATGTCTCGTCTTTATGAACATCCTAAAGGGAAGATCAATATCCCTCATTTCCTATGGCATGAGATTCGCCTCGCTAGTTTTCAATACAAGCGAGCCTTTCCTCATGCTCCCTTTATTCAGGCTCTCATTGAGTATGTGGCCCCCTTTCCCATTGCTCGAACTCATGTGCATCACAAATGGGTCATTCCTCCTCATATGGTGGATGATTGGGCTCCCAAGAAATCCTCATCCACCCCTGCTCGACGGGCTGCTGCTCGGTCTCATCCGGCCTCCTCCAGATCTGCCTCCTTCGGTCGCATTGCTCGTTTTCTTGGGAAGGCTTAGTCTGCCATGAGGAAGGCTTTCTCTTTTCGTTGCTCTCAAAACCATGATGTGGTCACTCGCATGATCTCCTCTAAGAATGCTTTGAAGGCTCGTCTGAGAGACTCTGGAGCAACTGATGTGAGTGAGGATGAGTGTCCACCTGATGCCACTCCTTCTGACTTTGGCTTCCCTTCTGTTCCCGAGTGGGCTGATTTTCTTGATGAGGCAGGAGGCAGTGGCTCGCATGGTAATGATGATGATGATAGTGATCTCTGATTGCATGGCTGGTTGTCTTTGTCCTTCCCCTTTTTTGGTACTTGATGCCGAAGGGGGAGGAGATTACCTTAGTATTAGTATTTGATGATGTAATGCTACCTATGTATGATGAACTCCACTATGCTATGCTATCTATGTATGATGAACTCCACTATGCTATGCTATCCATGGTGTAATGCTATTTATGAATGGTGAACCATTATAATATATATGCGTGTTCTGTTATCATGAGATATTCTTTTCAGTTGTGTCGACATATTAATCTGTGATATATTCGATGCACTCATTATCAAGTAAGGGGGAGTTCCTGACCATAACTATTTTCTCTATGCATATAATGAGGGGGAGCTCTATAACAAATCTCTCCTAAGCTGTCTAAGTCTACTTTACTTTTTGAGAGCTATATGTATGTTGTCATCAACTACCAAAAAGGGGGAGATTGAAAGTGCAATCATGCCCTTAATCATATTTCAATGTTGTTGACAACATACATATAGGGAACTAATCATTTTCATCAAGTGCATCTCAGGTTTAGTTCCCAAGAGACTGTTGTGGGGATCGTGACTAACATATCCAGGATACTTAAAGAACGGAGAAACAAGACGAAATGTTCTATCGCTTTTTGTCTATTCTTGAGTATAGGGATCCCGCACTATTAAGAGGGGATCATTGGCTCTCGCAAGAAACTTGCTCAAAATCTAGGAAAAGCCTCTCTCACTTCCTCATCAGGATGTTCTGTTCTTCTTCGGACGTCCGGCGGTCCTCGGACATCCAGTCGCCGGATGACCGACGCTGTCCGGATATCCGGAGCCAGCCATCAGAACCTAATCCTCGGATTTCTGGTACTTTCGGTTGTCAGAGCTCCGGACGTCCGGGTGCGAACGGAAATCCGACGCCACCCACCAGAGCCAAAATGTCGGACGTCCGACTCCTTCCGGACGACCGTACCCCGGACGGCCGTCGCCCTCCGGTCATCCGTATGCTATGCATACTCCCCATCCAAACTGCTGCACTGACATGGTCTCTCCTGTTCTTCAGATGACCGACCCATGTCAGACGTCCGAGGCCTCGTGTCACTCCGGACGACCGACAACCGTCAGACGTCCGGCAACTGTGCAGCATAAGTGGCTCTAACGGCCATTTTCCTATCACCACTATATATAGGCTTCTCCCACCTCGTGTGTGAGGGGTCCAACACATTAGAAAGATTCCAAGAACACTTCCTTCTCTCACTCTCTCTTGTCCTCACCAAATCTTAGATCCCAAGAGCGTTTGTGAGGATTCTTGAGTGTTATTCCAACCAAAAGATAGATCGTCCCTCTCCCCTCCTCTCAACCAAAGCAATTCGTGATTTTGAGCAAGTTTTGAGCGTTTCCCTTGATCTTGTTACTCTTGGAGGTTGGAGACTCCTAGGCGGTAGGAGTTCTTCGGAGAGGAATCAAACCATTGTGATTTCACCCGGAAAGTTTGTGAGGGTTTGGAGGCCACCTAAAGGCCTACCACTAGTGGTTGACAAGGTGTTATCTCAAGGAGAGAATAGGGTGAGCCTTCGTGGCGTTGGTGTGCCTTCGTGGTAACATCCACCTCTCTAAACGGTGATGTAGCTTCCCTCCAAGGAAGTGAACATGGGCATACATCCTAGTCTCTCGGAGTTGCGGTTATCCCTAACCCTAACTCTCTACTTGTGGTTACTTATCTTTGAGTACTTACTTGTATTACTTGTGCTTGCTTACCTACTTACTTATTGCCTTGCGTAGTGTTGATAGCACATATAGCACTTTTGCAATTGTTAGGCTCACCTTCATATTCCGCATTATTGCCTAAAATTGCTAAGTAAGAATTAAAATTTGTAATTGTACCTATTCACCCCCCCCCCTCTAGGTCCATTTCGATCCTTTTCACCGGCACCGGCACCAGCGCTGCCCCCATCATCATCATCGGTGGTGGCACCATCATCACCGTGCCACCATCTTCATCAACACCACCATGCCTCCGCCCTTCACCGGCTTCATGTCGGCTTGTAACTTGTCTCTAACCTTCATATCTATGGTTGAGTAGTTGTACTAGTTCTTGAGGATATTGTTGAACCCTTTATGATATTTGTTGCGATTCAATATTACATGTTCATGATTCGAGTTAGTAGACTTCGTGAATATTGAGAGGAGCGCTCACTCACATTTGTGCCTTGTGCCATGAAGTATATTACCGTCGTTGTGAAGAGTTGGGGCGTTGGGGTAATTCGAGGTGACAGTAAAAGCCTTTGATTCCTCGCCATCATAATTGATAGGGGAGTTACAGAGAACCCTTAGAGAGACTGTGTCCACGGGGTAAACCCTTAATTGCCATGAGTTGTAACCCTATGGGGGAGACTATGATGGTGGCGTGCATGGCACGAAGTCTACATTAGAGTAGAACATGTTCTGTACCTGGCTCTGCCCACTTATGTATTTGACCAGTTACTAGAGGATACGATAGTTCATATATGTGGTAGTGATTTCAGAACCCTCGAGAACGCCTTACTACTCAAGAGTCGTCCTTACTAACTTAGTGTCATTTCATTCCTGTTTTTATCTTCTTGTTAATAGTTTAGTTAATTATCTTTTTGTCTAGTTTCCCTAGCAACATATAGAGTATACTATTTGCAAACTCCGGTTTTGGTGCCTACGTAGCTGCGTGAAGTGACAACGTAGTTGCGGGGATTGTGGTGCCTTCCTATCAGCTTCCTGTGGGTCCAACACTTTACTTATCACGAAAGTGCTACAACACCTTTATGCACTTGCAGATCATCAGTGACCACAACATTAGATCGGAAGCATCATATTTTGCACCTTCACAACTATAACCATCAACTGTTGTCAATGAAGCATCATGCATCATACGACCTTGTGATGTAATATAGGCAATCAAACCATGTGGAGAATATGTTCTATATCATGTATTTACTTAGAGTGAGCCAAACCATAGATGCAAAATTGCCAAAATAACCAAACATGATGACGGAACATTTGGCTAGATTCTGGGAAGAAACTTGGCCGAGGGAGATACATCTAGCCTTATAGTATCCATCGATTTATAATATTGTATAACGTAAAGTCACATTTGTCACTACAATATTATGTTCAGTTCCCCTAAATATATAGTTCAGGCGGGCACTGGTTGGAGAACGATGGGATCGGTAGCTGCATTTAGTTCCTAGGTTGATGGAGAACAACTTCTCTAATGAGCCAGATGTATTTCGATGGATCCTTTCTATTTCAAGCGTGTTTTCCGTTAAATCTATGTATGTGGATTTTATTAATAATAGACCAATACCTGGTCTATCCATATCTAAAAAACAAAGGTGCCTTTAAAAATTAAGATTTTTATGTGGTTTGTTCATAAGGGAGTGATTCTAATAACATACAATTTGGCAAAACATCGATAGAAAGGGAGTAAATGATGTTGTGTTTGTGACCACGAGGAAACCATTCAACATTTATTTCTCACATGCCCACTAGCTAAGTTTATTATGGAGAACAATATATGTATCTTTTAACGTACCTCCACCTAACAGTATATTCAATCTGTTTGGTAATGACAAGGTGGGGTTGAGTCTAGTACAGCTACACGAATTCGTGTGAGAGGTTGTGCATTAATTTCAGCTATTTGAAACTATCGGAATAATTGTGTATTTAATAGGTAAAATATCACAAACATTTTGCAGGCTATCTGGGCATCTGGATGGACCCGAGTCATTACTATACTATGCAGAAGTGAGGGAGCCTATGACATTTGCGTCCAACCGGTGAGAGATGGTAGCACGAGCTAACATACAACCGGTCTGAACGACGGTCCATGTGTCATATTTTTGCCAGCTATTTGTTTACTTTCTTGTTTTTATTAGCTACTTGAGATGTTATTCATACCTTGAGTCTATTATTTTTGAGGAGGATGACCCACGACCTCTGCATCTGGGCGATGCATGCAACCATTTTATTATTATTCACAAAGACCTTACAAAGTAATACATCAGTAAGTCTGAAGCCACCATCTTGACAACATCTGTCTCTACTTCTATCCATTTGATGAAGGGGTGTTGATTGTTCGAGCTGAATACCAAAGACCTCGCACCAAAGCCTAACATCTAAAGCTGGAGGCCCTAACCAAGCCTCTTGCCGCGTTTGGGGCACACACACCGGTCCGACACACTCTCGGAAGTCGTCGCCGTCGTATTCCACCGATCCATCTTCAAAGCAGGCACTGACGCATCGACCTTGCCAGGCATACCGTCGACGTCACCACGACGCCAGACAACGCCACCTCCCTTTGCGCTTCCATCATCATACATCCGTCGCCGAGACCCTGCTGCACCATGCCGCCGAGACTTCACATCATCGATGTGTGACATGAAACGCTGCCCCACCGCTAAAACCGTCCACTGGCCCCTCGAGTCAATGCACACCTCCAAGAATGATGCCCCCAAGGAGGGAACGACACAAGAGCGCCGCCATCATCCGATCAACTGATCAAGGGTTTCCCTAGAGGTAGCAGGGGGAGTTGGGAGCTTCACCTCGATGATTCTTTCATGAAGGAAACGACGCCAAGGACGTCACCATCATCGACTCCGGCCAATGGCCGAAGACCAGGTTTTCAGCCGGATCCGTCCCAAAAACATCCAACCGACAAACTGTGCATCTGCAAGACCACCTTCAAAGCCCCAGAGCCGACCTCCCAGATTCAGCTGTCGTCCACAACCACACTGCCAACGCGGTGTATCTTCACGCTCCAGCCACTGCCGAAGGGCGGGCGCCACTGCTGAAGCATGGAGGGAGGGTTGCCACCCCACCGCGCCATGCCGGAAGAACCGTTAGGATGAATCCCAAGCATGCTCTTGATGATTCCAATTTATGTGATATTTTTATGAGTATTTTATGCCTACACATTAGGCTTTGTGGAGTTTTATCGCGTTCGCGCACCTCTTTTTGTTGTTTTTTCTTAGGCAACGCTTTTTGGACCAATTATCATAACATGGAGAAAATCCCCAGAAATGGTAATGGAAACACATATTTGAAGTGATGACCACCTACCATAAAAAATCAAGTAAGAAGGCCAAAGGAAAAAACGTCACAGAGCATCCAGAGCAAAAGAGTCCTTCCATATGACCACACCCGCTCGTTTGGGCGGTCATATGGCGTGCCGCCGCCACCACCTGGTCAGCTATTTTACCCCCCGCGAAGTCGGATTGGGAATCAGACGCCCACAACCACCAGAAACTTGTCCAGAAGGAGGAACCCTAGCCTCCAGAACAATTCGGGGGGAGGAATCGACAAGGAGGAGGCCGTCGCCTTCGCCACCATCACTGGGGCGGCTTCAACGTCATCACCACTGTCATCATCATCATCCACATCCAACTCATTGTAATCTTGGAAATCCATTGATGATAACTCTTGTGATACATGTGTGATCTATTCATGTTTCCCATCACCAGTGATATGGCGATTGTTGCCTCCATGTTGAGTAGTTCCCTTAGTTCTCGGGGATATGGATGACCTTAGTTCTCGGGGATATGGATGAAACCTAGTGTGTGATAGACCATTTGGTATTATGACTTAATATCCTCTTTGCATGTTTATGTTAATGATCTTTTTGATGTTGGGTGAAGTCGACCAACTAATGTATGCCAATTTGAAGGTTAATATTGTCGGCGAACTGTGTGGTTGCATAAGTGGGTGACGTGGCAGGCCCCATCTCTCTTCGTAGCAGACCGTTGCAGTAGGGGGTAAAACAAAGACCACCTATAGGTTGCGTCCACGGGGACCTTTTCTCCCCTTAATCACCGTTTCATAACCGGAGTGGGGAAGAATGATGATGGCCTATGTGATACGGGGCTGTCTAGTGTATGCACGTATCTGTACCGGCTCTGCCCACAAATAGAAAGATGCAAAGTTGCATAGGAATCCGGCATAGCATTGTGTTTAGGCACAGCTATATAAACACACTAGAGGGGATTCCATACTCCTCGAAAACGACTTAATCCTACTGATTTGCAAACTCTCATTTGCAATATTTAGTACTTTTACACCAATTACACTTTTCATATTTTAGTATTATTGATTTGGGCTGCTGACAACTTGCAAACATAGTATTTAAATCATCCAAGAGACAAAAGATTGATTCATGTGCTTCCTGTAGGATCGGTACTCTTACTTCGAAAAAGTTACAACTAAACCCTATGCGCTTGCAGTCCATCAGCTCTTCACCGTCTCTGTACCAAACGGGATCCGGGGTCGAAACCGTCGGAGCAGCTCCGCCTTGGACATGGGTACGTCCACGCTATGCAGCCGAGGACGATCTAGACCTTACCGGCCGCCAAGGCCCAGGGCCGCCGCCCCGGCATCCGCCGTGGCGCAGCGTGGCGATCACCCCGGCCAGGCCATGGCCGGAGTCCACCTCCACATGCACTCGACCCGATCTTCCAGCCAGGACCTCCACGACGTCCAGTCCGCGCCGCCGCCCAAGGCCTCCGCCCGAAACCATCCGCCGCACCGCTAAGATCTGGGTCGCGGCCACGCCACCTCGCGGGAAGAGGTCCTGCCTCCCCTCCACCGCGACTCCACCGCGAGACAGGGAGGAGATCCCCCGCCACCGCCGTCGGCCACCGGACTTAGTCCCGTGGCGTCCTCCGACGGCGACGGAGGGATGGGAGGGCGAAGATGAAGGCCCGGTGGCTAGGGTTTGGAGCGCCTCCCGAGTCGGGTTGGGAGCGCCACCCGAGTCATCGGAGACGGGGGCAGCCAACTTTTTAAAAAAATGACCTCCTTCTCGTAAAAAGGATGACGGAACCCTGTGAAGGGAACAGAAGGTATACGGTGATTCAGGATAGCCCATAAAGAACATAACATCTGCCAACATGCACCACTTGTCCACTCCTTGTTCAAAAGAACCCATCGACTAAAACTAGATAACTTCTTCAAGGAACTGCTCTACACACAGCAGCCCAGACCCAGCCACTACCGCCCTTCGAGCTTCTTTCGCCCTGTCACCGGCTTACCGCTATCACTTGTCAGGAGCAGCATCTACTGAAGTTCGCTAACAGTCTTAATAACCTTTACACATAGAAGAGGACAACTGGAACCAAGCGGCACCCCGGCTATACCCTATGTTCAGGTGGTGAGTTCCAAACCAGCAAAAGCAAAAGCAAAACATCACCTCCCAAGATAGCCAGCCAAAACATCGCTGCACCTCCTCGCATCTCCAAAAGCACAGGCCCTTCACCCTTCAGAGTCCAGAGACTACACGGCCGAGTTGGCCAGCTGAAGGATACCACCAGCCACTTCCACCTTGCTGTCGAGCTGCACCTTCTGCTCCACGTCGCCGAAGAAGGGCCAGTAGAAGCTGGGCTCTCTGAAGCTGTAGCTTGAAAGCGGCAGAGCATGCAGCGGCTGAGAGGCCTGGAGCTGCAGTAGGCCGTGGAGGACATAAGGTGGCACTGGCAGGTCGCTGCTCGACTGCTGCTGGGGAATCGGAGGAACGGAGGGCGCGAATGTGATCTCGCCATGCGCTTCTGGTGCTGCTGCTGGCTTGTGGCTGCTCGCCCGCCTCCCGTTCACCGGAAGGTCGCTGCAGGCGATCGCCTCCAGGTTGTACCGGCTGGACTCGAAGTTGGTGACGGCGTTGTCGCCCCTGAACTTCAGCGCTGCGATGTCGTACGCCTCCGCCGCTTCTTCTTCGGTTGCTGAAAAGAGCAATTTTTGGTTTAGGTCCAAATGAGCTGAGCAAATCCATCATTACAGTATGGTATGCATCACAGAACAACAGAGGAGCAAAAGAGCTTGCATGATGCATGTATGACTGCAACGAACTGTTGACAGTGATCATTTTTTAGCAATTTGCAAAAACTCATATCTATACTAGCGGTAATATTAGATCAGAAGTTCATCTCCTGGTATGAAAAACAAAAGGGTATCCCTGTCTGTTCATGAAAAATAGTTAATAGGACCATAGACCCCATGCATACAGTCTGCACTACGTAGTCCATAGTGAAATCTCTAAAAAGACTTATATTTAGGAACGGAGGGAGTACATGCAAGGCTACGTTCCCTCAGGATCTCTTTGGAATGAAGAGAGATATCACAGTTAGTCAACTAGAGGCGCTTACCGAAAGTCCCCAGGTACAAGTCCTTGTTGCCTGCAACACGACCAATTCTTGCCTGCCAGCGCCCATGTTGGTGGTGCCTGACAAAACATATCACTATCAGGGACTAGGTCGAGCAGATTGTAACTGACGCAGAGCATATTGATCAAACTGATGGGTTGCTATAGTTGAAAATTACCTTGTGACACCTCTGTACACGGATGCACCCCTAGAGAAGCCACTGCTCTTCCTGCAGATTTACACCGACAGTTTTTTTAGGATCACCAAGCAGACAAGTTGTAAGCACAAAATATGATGCCTGGCATGATAATGAGAAGTTATAAACACGAACCTCCTCAGTGAAGCTACAAGCTCCTGCCTGCTCATGTTTTGCATCTCCTCAAGCTCTCTGATGTAGTTTTCTTTCTGTAAAGCGAAGAAACTCAATGTTAAGCAAATATTGTTGAGTTCAGAACCAGCATAATGATTTTTAGTAACAGAAAGGAACCATTTAGCACAACAGAATAAAATTGACACAGAATTCCAATTATTGACAATGGAATGCAAATACAATATAGTGTACAAATAAACTTAACAATATGAGGTGCACCAAACAAAAAAGATGCAAGTCATCAATGGCACTAAAGACTTGAATTTATGTCTTTAAATCTTTACCACAACATGAGTTGAGAGAGGTGATGCATAACAAGAAAGTATTCAACACAAGCGCAGAAGAAACACATACATCAATGCCTATTAGAGAATGACACTTACAGGAAAATTAGTGGTAGCATTGGCACCCCAGTATTTAAGAGCAGCAAGATCATATGCCCTAGCAGCCCTATCTTCTTTTTCATAGCCACCTGAACAGTACCAAACATTGCTTTTAAGTTTCTACCAAATGTGATGCTGAAAAGACATGACACACTAACATAAAAGGTAGGAGGTAACTGTTCATACCCAAGTACACTGAAGAAAAGCCCCCGAATAGTCGCCAGATTAGCAAGCATAAAAATGGTAGACAATACAAGCCAAGTTAGTTCGAACTTCGAACTGATAGAGAAGAGAAAAAACAAAATAAATGCATAGAGAAAACATGCATAACTATCATGTGATTCTTATATAAAGAAAATAGATTAACCGCGCTTAATTCGCACCAAACTGAGCAAAATATTCACTTAGTTATGATTGTGTTGTCTACCAAGGGCACGTCGAGATACCATTAATTAAAATCAAGTAGCCATTGTGAGCTGAAGTTTGTTACTTACAAATAGACAGCATGTTCTTGTATTACGTAGAT
The DNA here is from genome assembly GCA_039707655.1 of Elymus sibiricus. NCBI lineage: Eukaryota > Viridiplantae > Streptophyta > Magnoliopsida > Poales > Poaceae > Elymus > Elymus sibiricus. The sequence goes on along the minus strand of CM077669.1, from coordinate 346,388,479 downwards.
GTTGGTTAACAACAAATTTGACATGCGATCTAAGCTAAGTTGAAAGAGTGAGAGAAATACTCTTCCGAATTTATGCTTATAGCAGTAGTATCCAAGCTATGCTACCTTACAAAAATCTAGAGCAGTGGCTCCTCTAGACAACATAGGATGCAATGTGCACATTTCAACTCAGAGAATATTAATTTCCAAAAATAATTTCCTAAATGCAACATAGTGCTCCTACTTGAACTGCATGCATGGATTCCTGGTCTGGTAGACAAGGACATGAGTCATGCACCATGCACATACAGAAGCGGCAAGATCAAAAGATCATCTGTACATAAGAATAAAGTCAACAGAACATTTACCAATGGCAGGTAGAGGATTTTGACAGCGAGTATGCGATATAAGAAGGTTGTTCAATGTATTGAAGTGTCCACAATAACAATAATGAAAAGAGGGTGGGGTTAAGTTTAGCAATCTGCCAAATTATTTCAAGAACACTAGAACGAAATAAAAAATCATAATTAATGCATAAGAATATTTGTACATTTTAGTGCACCTGCACAATACTCTTTAACGTACAAATATTAGTGCTATAACATTTAAAAGCATGAAATATTTTCGAATTCGCTTTGACTGGCAATATTTCCCGACCATGTGCACCTGCACAATATTTATACATCTGAAATGATTGCAAGCCCAAGAAACATACGACTGGAAAACCAGAGTCTGAAGATCATTATCCCAAAATGTAATGATTTGAACGAAAACATAATGATCGGAAGGACTACTAATAGAAAATTCATGAAAAAATGTTACACAAATAATGTACATTTAGTAAGAGTAGCACCCAGGTTTGAAGCTAAGGACTTCAGGAGTGACAGATTCACTACATCTGGCCTGGTTCTCTAATTAGGTATTTAATTAGTTCGAGTTTGAACTAAATACCAGTGAGCACACAAAATTCACACCCATTCCAAAGGGAGCCTTATAGTTATAGGTCTTCAGCCACCCATGCATTATGGTGGGCCCGTCCTTACGTTACTTACAAAACGGGCAAAATGAAACTATTAGAACTCGTTCATTGGACTACCTGTTATAAGTAAATTATAGTGGCAAAAAAGAGCACATACCAAACGGTAAGCAGGCCCCACAGGCACTAATGTTTGATTGGTTTCCTACCGAAATTGAAGTGATCGAACATAACCGACCTGTGTCTGTGTGGTTTGCAGCCTGCGTGCAAGATGCAGAAGGCCAAATATGGGAATGCACGGGCATGCACCAGACAGGTTTTGCTTGGATTGGAGTATACTATAACGTCGTCAACTCCCGGCCACCTAGTGTAGTGCATATGTGAGTACAAACCGAGTGTAGGGCCACACACGTACAACAAAACCCTCCTGGTCATCAACAAGAAGGAGCAGGACAAAACTCTGGGGCGTTGCTGCCTGCTAGCTTAGCTGTGTCCTTGCTTGCTTGCTAGCGTCGCAAAAGTGGCCAGACATGCATGCCATGCCATGCCCATTTCAAAATTCGAAAACTCCTGGAGAGGCTGGCAGATGAAAACAAAAACCAGATTGCTGGCAGATGAACGCAAACAGAGAAGAAGAAAGACTTGCAGCGGAAGAAGAAAGAAGCTGACCCACCCCACGCACGCATGAATGAAGTAACTGGAAACAGAAGAACCGGAAAAAGGCAAAAAGCTGCGTGCTCACTGTACGTCTGTACCGGCAAGCTGGCATGAACTGCCACCTATCCACGGCAAGATTAATCGTCAACATCCCATAACAAGATCTACCCCCGTTCTTTGTTTTCCAAGGGAAACCAAAATTTACCCCGGCTAATTGTTCCGGCTAGCGCTCTCTCCCAAACACAATCAAAATCGTACTACTCCTACTAGTACTACATTGCTATGTCCCCGAGATATACTCCTACGAAAGGAAGGAGAGAGAAAGAAGGCGGTCAAAGAGGTGGTGGTGGGTCCGCAGCGAATCCGGGCGAGCGAGTAGTCTACCTCGTCATCATCATACACGGAGATGGCTGTCACCTCACGCACGCGGCACGCGACGTCTCTCTCTCTCCCTCTCCCTCTCTTCCCTCCCGAAACGGCGGCACGCCATCCCATCGAGCCCTCCTTTTACCCCCCGTACGTACGCGAAAGATCCGACCCCGCGAGGAAACGAAGATATAATCTAATCGCCACCGTCGATGCTTAGATTAGCGGCGAGATTATATGTTGCTTTAAGCTGGGGGTCATTAGTTGGTCACCTTGGCGTCCCTTGCGTTTCTGTCCCTCCCGCCGGCACGTGTTGTCCCACAGGTGCGCCTCGTACCGTCTGGTCCACCGGTGCCTGCGCTCGCATCGCACGTGTTAGTAGTGCTAATTAATCACACTCCTTAACCACACTTATCACTTCGCTAAGCAGAGGCGCGTGTACCTGGTCACCCCGCGGTAGCACGACGTCCTTTGCCCGTCGCTCGGCGTCAGCGGCAGCGGCCCCAGCGCGGAGGAGCTCCCGGTGGCCTCGACGGCTGCCGCGACGGCGAGGTCCGTGGAGGCGTGGACCAGGACGTCGTTGCGGGAAGACGCCAGGTGGAGGCCCCCCGGGTCGGCGCCGAGAGTAGGAGGAGGAGGCGGGGCGGTGGCGAAGAAGTCGTCAGCAGAGAAGCCGTCGAAGGGGAAGAGCAGCGCGTCGGACAGGCCCGCCATGGGAAGCGAGGTGGCGCCGCTCGTCGGCGGCGACATCGCCCTCACCCACCGATCACACACACAGAGGGCCTGTTTGGATGCTGCAGTTAGTGTTAGAGTTGGTTAGTTCAGGCTAAACTAACCTTAGAGGATCCAAACGGATGGGTTAGATTGGAGTTAGATGGTCTAACCCAGCCAAAAGAAACAACCAGCACCGGAGGTGCTTATTAGAGTTAGTCTCACAGAATTTTTTTTTTCAGCCTCGACCGCATCCGGCCCGCACCTGATCCAGTGCCCCGCACCGTCGCCCCGCCCCACACCCTCGCCCCGTCCCCGTCGGCCCGCCGCCGCCGCCCCCGTCCGGCCGCTCCCGCCGCCTCCGTCCGGCCCAGTACGCCGCATCCCGCCGCCGGCCGCCGCCCCCGTCGCCTCCGTCCGGCCCGCACCCTCGGCCCGCCCCCGTCGCCCCGCCGCCGTCGCCCCCGTCCGGCCGCTCCCGCCGCCCCCGCCGCCTCCGTCCGGCCCCGTACGCCCCATCCCGCCGCCGGCCGCCGCCCCCGTCGCCTCCGTCCGCCCCCGTCAGCCTCCATCCCTCCGCCGGCCGCCGCACCTGTCGCCCCCTCCGCCGGCCGCCGCACCTGTCACCCCCTCCCGTTCGTCCTCCACCGGCGTCAAGGTATTTCCACTCCCTCCACCGTTCGTCCCCCTCCCTGTCGCACCTGTCACTGGAAAATTCAGTTACAGTATATAAATTGAATTTATAGCTGATGAAACTTGCACATTATGTCTTTATAAATTGAATTCAGTTACAGTTGCGATGGACGGAGACGGCTTCGACGTGTGGGGTTCGCAGCCGTCAGCAAGCGGCCCCGCTACCCAGGCCGGTCTCGACCTCAACTCGCAAGCGCCGGCGTCGGAGGGTTTCCCGGGGCTTGGGCTCTACGGAGCTTTCCTCCAGAGCGACGACGACGAGCTCCTCCCTGGGCGCGTCAGGGGCTCCGGGCTCCCTCCCTATCGCTCACCGCGTGCCGGAGCAGGAGACGAATGGGCGAATCCGTCGCCACCCTTGGCCTGGCAACTGAACTTCGGTGGCTCCTCGTCGGCGGCAGCCGGTCGCGGAGGAGGAAATGGTGGTGTGTTCGTCGGCGGGTCATCGACCAGAGGCCACACAATAGCCGGCCACACCAAATCCGGCTAGAAAGTGAGAGAAAATGCATTTATTGTCAATCTAACCCTGTGATCCAAACACCATCAGGGTTAGAGTTAGTCCAGGGTTAGTCTAGAGTTAGAAACTAACTCTAACTCTAACCTTGGTTAGAGTATCCAAACAGGACCAGAGAACCTGGGTCCTAGGGCTTTGAATGGGGTTTGACGTGAGGAGGAGCAAAAGGGGGCCGGGAAAGAGGGCGGCGCTGGCCGGGACACGGAAGCGGGGGCGGAGGAAAGGAGGCTGGCGGGGTTCCGTCATATTTATAGGGGAGGCGGGTGATAATGACGGGCGAGACGGTCGCGCACTTCTCCTCTCGTCTGGTCTTCTTTTCAACCAAAGCGGGGTGGGGACGACGGAACTGGAATTGGAATGGAAGGAGAGGATGGGTGGTGGGGCCGCGCTGTGCTGTGCTCTTTTGTCCCTGCTCTCCAGCCCCCGTCTTTTTGCTCGCCAGCTCCAGCGCTGGTCTCCGCGCGGCGGTTCCCATTTTAATATTTGAAAATCAGAGTTGGCAGCGTCGATGGTGGAACGGATATGCATCGAAATTTCGGAAATGACCCGTCGACGTAAGAGCAACTCCAACGCGGCGGCCCATTTCGTCCACCCGCGTCCATTTGGGTCGTCGCGGACGAAAACAGACGCCCAACGCGTCGACCCATTTCCAAATCGCGTCCGCTTGGCGTCCGCGCCGACCCATTTCAGGCCCAAATTTGGGCCGGATTTGCGTCGGCGCGGACGCCAAGCGGACGCGCTGCGCGTCCCCTCGTGTCCGCCTCGGCCCCACTTGTCGGCCGGCCAACCGCCCCCCGGTCGTATTAAATACGACCAGCTACCTCCAGGGCCTGCCTGGCAGTGGGTGGAAAGTGGGCGTGGGTCGTCTTTTTAATGGAAGCGTGCGGCGGGGCCGGCCTCATCCGCTTCCGTCCACATCTGGCCACGTCTGCCCCCACGGCGGCGACCAGCCAAACCCTAGCCAGCCAGCGCGTCATGGGGTTTTTCAACCGGAAGGGAGGGAAGGGCAGCGCCGGCGCGAGCTCTTCGCGCGGACCCGCTGCGCTGCCGCCGCCGCCGCCACGTCGCAGCCTGCCGCCGGAGCGGGACCGGCTGTACATCCCAGTCCACCAGGCGCGGTGGCACTGGCAGTACCGCCGGCCGTTGCAATATCCAGATGTCAACCTGCCACACGGTTGGCATCTGGATCCGCAGCGGATCCCCATTCCGACGGTGCCGCGCACGCCACGAGCGCACGCCGAGGAGGTTCGCCGGCGGCGTGAGGCCCTCACGCCGGAGCAGCGTGCCATGCCTGCCTACGTGCCGGACTCCCCCAACTGGGAGCGCTGGTTCGCGCTAGAGCACGAGGAGGAGCGGCGCCGGGGCGTGCATGTCGACCACGCCGTCCCTCCGCCGCCACCCGAGGTGCTGCCGGAGGAGCAGGAGGCGGAGCAGGCGTACCAGGCCGCCCTAGAGCTAGCCCTCCAGAACGCGCTGGAGGAGAGCCGGATCGAGGAGGACGCTCGCTGGGATGGCCTGGACCAGGCCCTCGCCCTCTCGGCTGCGGGGGACTCCGTCCACAGCCCGATCTTCGTCCCGCCGCCGCCGCCGGAGCCCATGCCGACGCGGAAGCGCTCGTCGCCTCCTCCCACTTGGACGGAGGAGTCGTACACGTGGACCGGCGTGGTCCGCGAGTGGGTCAGCGCGCCTCCGGTCTGGTACGCCTCGACGGAGGAGGAGGAGCTGGCCCACCTCGAGCGCTGGAAGACGCACTGGCTCGCCCAGGAGGCAGCCGGCAGCCAGCGGCAGATCGAGTGGGAGCACGACGATGAGGCGATGCGCCTGGAGGAGGAGGAGGAGGAGCGCGCCCGGCTCGCCGCAATGCCGCCGCCGCAGCAGACGCCGGAGGAGGCTGCCCTGGCGGCCTACCAAGCGACGTTCGGGTGGGCTAGGCCGCCTCCTGTCTTCATCGACCTCACCGGCGGCGATGGCGATGTCGACGGCAAGGGCAAGGGCAAGGTGGACGACTAGGGGGCAGCGAGTTTTTTTTAGTTTTTTTATGTTTAATTATGTTTTAAGTGGACTTTGGCCGGCGGTTGACCGGCCAGTTATGTTTAATTAATGTTTTATTACGTTTATTTTATGCCACGTGTTATTTTTTTTCGGTGGCAAATTTGGGTCGGCCTCCCGTTGGGCGCTGTGACGCCCCCGATCTCGACCGTACGCTAAACATACACGCAATGCGTACGACCAAGATTAGGGACTCACTGATTGATATCACAACACAACACTAGACACAAATTAAAGTCATACAGCTTCATATTACAAGCCAGGGGCCTCGAGGGCTCGAATACAAAGCTCGACCAGCACGAGTCAGCGGAAGCAAATAATATCTGAGTACAGACATAAGTTAGACAAGTTTTGCCTTAAGAAGGCTAGCACAAGCATAAGCAGCGGATCGAAAGAGACGAGGCCTCCTGCCTAGAAACCTCCTAACTACTCCTGAGCGTCGGCGTTCTCCACGTAGTAGTAGGCTCCAGCGGTGGTGTAGTAGTCGTCTCCGGCGTACTCCATCTCCTGGGCTCCGTCGTCTGAACGCAGTATCGTATCGAGGGGGAAAGAGAAAGCAAAGCAGCGGTGAGTACTCATCCAAAGTACTCGCAAGACTGACATCAGAACTATGCTAAGTATGCACCAGTATCAAGGAGTGGGGTTATATCTGGACTAACTGCAGAAAGCAAGAGTAGGGGGAAGGCCTAGTCCTATCGAAGACTAGCATCTTCAACATCTTGCAGCATTAGAAGAGAGTATACTGGTATCTCATATATAGTCATATTATTGTAGCCATTTTATTAAGTAACCACGCCCAGAGATCCTTCCTCGACTCCCTGCGAGGAAGCAATCTCGGAGCCAACATTCATGTCAAAGTAAATCACAATTATAGTTGTAGGGGGTAAAAGTATAACTCCAAGTCGTCCTGTTACCGTGGACACGGCTATTCGAATAGATAATTTCTTCCCTGCAGGGGTGCACCACATATTCCCCAACACGCCTGAATCACCTCCGGTCGGACACACTTTCCTGGGTCATGCCCGGCCTCGGGATATCAGCACGTCGTAGCCCTACCTAGGCTCAACGAAGAGGCCAGCCCGCCGGTCTAAATCCTAAGCGCGCAGGGGTCATGGGCCAATAGCCCTTTGCACTCCTGCACGATGCGAACGCGGCCGAGGTCAGTCCTAGCACCCCTTAGTAACAAGCGCGATGCCGTTGCGGACCACTCGGGCGCGCGCCACTCCATTGCTGACGTCCGAAGAGCTTCGGCTGATACCACGACGCTGAGTACCCATAACTTCCTCACGTGAAGGTTAGTGCGTAATTAAGGCCAACGACCCAACTCAGATTAAATACCCAACCCATTAGCATTTTATTAATGCGGGGCAAGCGCGACCCATAAAGTGTGGTCCCGTCGCCCCGTCTCGAGGATGTGTGGCAAAGGCCTCTCCTGCCCGTCCACGCCTCATCAACATCGAACCGTGGGTACCCCTCAGGGCCGACCCATCACCAACATGTTTCTGTAACCAGGTCATAGTAACTGTGTGTATGAAACATCAAGACGGAACCTGAGGAATCACCCTCAAGGGGCCCTGCTCGATGAAACCGTCAAGGTGGACTTAGAGGAATCACCCTCGAGGGTCCCACACTTGAGGGGTTGCACGACAGAGTCATCGTCGGGAGTGGTGAAGGAGGAATCACCCTCGATAACCATGACCGACTAGTTACACTACAGAGCTAGCATCATGAGTACTTCACGAGGTGTCACCCTCGGTACTCGATAGTAGCGCTGCAGAGTCGTACAACTAAGGGGTGTTGGGGAACGTTGCATGGGAAACAAAAATTTTCCTACGCACACACAAGATCTATCCATGGTGATGAGCATCTACGAGAGGGAGAGTGAATCTACATACCCTTGTAGATCGCTAAGCGGAAGCGTTTAATAAACGCGGTTGATGTAGTCGAACGTCTCCGCGATCCAAATCGCAAGTCGTCCCTCGATCCGATCACGAACTAGCGCCGAACGGACGGCACCTCCGCGTTCAACACACGTACGGCTTGATGACGCCTTCACCTCCTCGATCCAGCGAGCGATGGTGAAGTAGTGGTTGAGTTCCAGCAGCACGACGGCGTGGTGATGGTGGTGAGGAACAATCTCTGCAGGGCTTCGCCAAGCACTACGGAGATTATGACGGAGGAACTAGAGGGTTAGGGTTGCCGGCACACGGCTTGGGAAATCCTGATGTGTCCCGTGTGCTAGCCCTGCCCCTCTATTTATATGTTGAGCCTTGGGGTCTAAACTTGGAGTAAAAGCCTCCTCCAGGTCGGTTTTGCCCGCACAAGGTCGGTTTGGCCCGCAGGGAAAGAGTCCAACTCGGATCCCGGCCGAACCGTGCACAGCCGCGCACAAGCGGTAGTACCGCTTCACACAAGCGGTAGTACCGCTTGGGCGGTAGTACCGCTTCACACAAGCGGTAGTACCGCTCGGGCGGTAGTACCGCTTCACACAAGCGGTAGTACCGCTTACGCGGCAGCAAAACTACTTTTGCACTTTCCAATACCTCGTGGGCTTTTATCCCTTGGCCCATATAAAGTGTTGCTGCACCCGAACACTTCGGTAAACATCCGGAACCTCTTCCGGTGAACTCCGGAACTCTTTCGGAGATCAAAACACTATTATCACATATATCAATCTTTACCTCCGGACTATTCCAGAGATCCTCGTCATGTCCGGGATCTTATCCGAGACTTCCGAACAACTTTCGGTCACCAACATAATAACTCAATTATACTAATCGTCACCAAACGTTAAGTGTGTAGACCCTGCGGGTTCGAGAACTATGTAGACATGACCGAGACACCTCTACGGCCAATAACCAATAGCGGGACCTGGATGCCCATATTGGCTCCTACATATTCTACGAAGATCTTTATCGGTCGAACCTCTATGTCAAGGATTCAGTTAATCCCGTATACTGTTCCCTTTGTTCTTCGGTATGTTACTTGCCCGAGATTCGATCGTCGGTATCACTATACCTAGTTCAATCTCGTTACCGGCAAGTCTCTTTACTCGTTCCGTAATACAAGATCCTGTGGCTAACTCTTTAGTCACTTTGCTTGCAAGGCTCAATGTGATGTTGTATTACCGAGTGGGCCCTGAGATACCTCTCCGTCATACGGAGTAACAAATCCCAGTCTTGATCCATGCCAACCCAACAGACACCCTCGGAGATACCTGTAGAGCACCTTTATAGTCACCCAGTTACGTTGCGACGTTTGATACACACAAGGTATTCCTCCGGTGTCAGTGAGTTGCATGATCTCATGGTCAAAGGAACAGATACTTGACATGCAGAAAACAATAGCAATAAACTGACACGATCAAATGCTACGTTTACAGTTTGGGTCTTGTCCATCACATCATTCTCCTAATGATGTGATCCCGTTATCAAATGGCATCTCATGTCAATGGCTAGGAAACCTTAACCATCTTTGATCAACGAGCTAGTCAACTAGAGGCTTACTAGGGACACAGTGTTGTCTATGTACCCACACATGTATTTGAGTTTCCAATCAATACAATTATAGCATGGATAATAAACGATTATCATGAACAAGGAAATATAATAATAACCAATTTATTATTGCCTCTAGGGCATATTTCCAACAGTCTCCCACTTGCACTAGAGTCAATAATCTAGTTCACATCACTATGTGATTTACATTGTAATGAATCGAACACCCATGCAGTTCTGGTGTTGTTCATGTTTAGCCCTTGGAAGAGGTTTAGTCATCGGATCTGCAACATTTAGATCCGTGTGTACTTTGCAAATATTTATGTCGTCCTCCTTGATGTAATCGCGGATGGAATTGAAACGTCGTTTTATGTGTCTGGTCCTCTTGTGAAATCTTGGTTCCTTGGCTAGAGCAATGGCACCAGTGTTATCACAAAACAGAGTCATTGGGTTAAGCGCACTAGGCACTACTCCAAGATCTGTCATGAACTCCTTCATCCAGACACCTTCCTTCGCCGCCTCCGAGGCAGCGATGTACTCCGCTTCGCATGTAGAATCTGCTACCACGCTTTGCTTGGAACTGCACCAGCTAACCGCACCCCCATTAAGAATAAATACGTATCCGGTTTGCGACTTAGAGTCATCCGGATCAGTGTCAAAGCTTGCATCGACGTAACCCTTTACGACGAGCTCTTGATCACCTCCATAAACGAGAAACATGTCCTTAGTCCTTTTCAGGTACTTCAGGATATTCTTGACCGCCGTCCAGTGTTCCATTCCTGGATCACTTTGAAACCTTCCGACCATACTTATGGCAAGGCTGACATCGGGTCTTGTGCACAGCATTGCATACATGATAGAGCCTATGGCTGAAGCATAGGGGATGACACTCATCTTTTCTCTATCTTCTGCAGTCACTGGGCATTGAGTCTTACTCAACTTCACACCTTGCAATACAGGCAAGAACCCCTTCTTGGACTGATCCATTTTGAACTTCTTCAAAACTTTGTCAAGGTATGTGCTTTGTGAAAGTCCTATTAAGCGTCTCGATCTATCTCTATAGATCTTGATGCCTAATATGAAAGCAGCTTCTCCTAGGTCCTTCATTGAAAAACTCTTGTTCAAATATTCCTTTACGCTTTCCAGCATTTCTATATTGTTTCCAATCAGCAATATGTCATCCACATATAATATTAGAAACGCTATAGAGCTCCCACTCACTTTCTTGTAAATACAAGCTTCTCCGTAAACTTGTATAAACTCGAACGCTTTGATCACCTCATCAAAACGAAGATTCCAACTCCGAGATGCTTGCACCAGTCCATAAATGGATCGCTGGAGTTTGCAAACTTTGTCAGCATTCTCTGGATCGACAAAACCTTCTGGTTGCATCATATACAACTCTTCCTTAAGGTAACCGTTAAGGAACGCTGTTTTGACATCCATCTGCCAAATTTCATAATCGAAAAAGGCAGCTATTGCTAACATGATTCTGACGGACTTAAGCATCGCTACGGGTGAGAAGGTCTCATCGTAGTCAACTCCTTGAACTTGTGAAAAACCCTTTGCCACAAGTCGAGCTTTATAGACGGTGACATTACCGTCCGCGTCCGTCTTCCTCTTAAAGATCCATTTGTTCTGAATGGCCTTACGCCCTTCAGGTAATACTTCCAAAGTCCATACTTTGTTTTCATACATGGATCCCATCTCGGATTTCATGGCCTCTAACCACTTCTCGGAATCCGGGCCCATCATCGCTTCTCCATAGCTCGTAGGTTCATCGTTGTTTAACAACATGACCTCTAAGACAGGGTTGCCGTACCACTCAGGAGCAGTACGCGTCCTTGTCGACCTACGAGGTTTGATAGCAACTTGATCCAAAGCTTCATGATCATCATCATTAACTTCCTCTTCAGCTAATGTAGGCTCCACAGAAACAACTTTCTGCGCTGCGCTACTCTCAGGTTGAAGTAAAGGTTCAACAACCTCATCAAGTTCTATCTTCCTCCCACTCAATTCTTTCGAGAGAAACTCTTTCTCAAGAAATGTTCCATTTTTAGCGACAAACACTTTGCCTTCGGATCTGAGGTAGAAGGTATACCCAACTGTCTCTTTTGGGTATCCTATGAAGACGCATTTCTCCGCTTTGGGTTCCAGCTTTTCAGGCTGAAGCTTTTTGACATAAGCATCACATCCCCAAACTTTAAGAAACGACAGCTTTGGCTTCTTGCCAAACCAAAGTTCATATGGCGTCGTCTCAACGGATTTCGATGGTGCCCTATTTAAAGTGAATGCAGCTGTCTCTAATGCATAACCCCAAAACGATAGCGGCAAATCGGCAAGAGACATCATAGATCGCACCATATCCAATAAGGTTCGATTACGACGTTCGGACACACCATTACGCTGTGGTGTTCCAGGCGGTGTTAATTGTGAAACAATTCCACACTGTCTTAAGTGACTGCCAAACTCATAACTCAGATATTCTCCTCCTCGATCAGATCGTAGGAATTTAATCTTCTTGTTACGATGATTCTCAACTTCACTCTGAAATTGTTTGAACTTTTCAAATGTTTCAGACTTGTGTTTCATTAAGTAAATATACCCATATCTACTTAAGTCATCAGTGAAGGTGAGAAAGTAACGATAACCACCGCGCGCCTCAATACTCATCGGACCGCACACATCAGTATGTATGATTTCCAATAAGTCACTTGCCCGTTCCATTGTTCCAGAGAACGGCGTTTTAGTCATCTTGCCCATGAGGCATGGCTCACATGTGTCAAGTGATTCAAAATCAAGTGACTCCAAAAGTCCATCAGCATGGAGCTTCCTCATGCGTTTTACGCCAATATGACCTAAACGGCAGTGCCACAAGAAAGTGGTATTATCATTATCAATTCTACATCTTTTGGCATCAATGTTATGAACATGTGTATCATTACTATCGAGATTCAATAAGAATAAACCCCTCACATCGGGTGCATGACCATAAAAGATATTACTCATATAAATAGAACAACCATTATTCTCTGATTTAAATGAGTAACCGTCTCGCAATAAACAAGATCCAGATATAATGTTCATGCTTAACGCAGGCACCAAATAACACTTATTTAGGTTCATCACTAATCCCGACGGTAATCGAAGAGCGAGCGTGCCGACGGCGATCACATCAACCTTGGAACCATTTCCCACGCGCATCGTCACTTCGTCCTTTGCCAGCCTCCGTCTATTCCGCAGTTCCTGTTTTGAGTTGCAAATATGAGCAACCGCACCGGTATCAAATACCCAGGCACTACAACGAGGGTTGGTAAGGTATACATCAATAACATGTATATCATATATACCTTGTTTGTTGTTGGCCGCCTTCTTGTCAGCCAAATACTTGGGGCAATTCCGCTTCCAGTGTCCAGTTCCCTTGCAATGAAAACACACAGTTTCTGGTTTGGGTCCAGCCTTGGGTTTCTTCACGAGAGGAGCAACTGCTTTGCCACTCTTCTTGGAGTTACCCTTCTTACCCTTGCCATTTTTCTTGAAACTAGTGGTTTTATTGACCATCAACACTTGATGCTCCTTCTGAATTTCAGACTCAGCGGCTTTCAGCATCGCAAACAGCTCGGCGACTGACTTGTTCATCCCGTGCATGTTATAGTTCAACACGAAGCTCTTGTAGCTAGGTGGCAATGATTGAAGAACTCTGTCAGTGATAGCCTCTGGCGGAAGGGGCATCCCTAACTCAGCCAGACGGGTGGAGTACCCAGACATTCTGAGCACGTGATCACTGATAGACCCGTTCTCCTCCATCTTGCAAGCATAGAACTTATCGGAGATCTCATATCTCTCGATCCGGGCATTCTTCTGAAAGATAAACTTCAACTCCTGGAACATCTCATATGCTCCATGACGTTCAAAACGTCTTTGAAGTCCCGGTTCTAAGCCATACAACATTGCACATTGAACTATTGAGTAATCATCAGAACGAGCCTGCCAGGCGTTCACAACGTCTAGAGACTCAACTGGAGCAGGTGGATCACCAAGCGGTGCATCAAGGACATAAGCCTTCTGGGAAGCCGTAAGGATAATCCTTAGATTACGGGCCCAGTCCACAAAGTTACTTCCATCATCTTTCAACTTAGCTTTCTCTAGGAACGCATTAAAATTCAGGGGTGCTACTGCGCGAGCCATGATCTACAACATAAATATAGCAAAGACAACTTAGACTATTGTTCTTAGATAATGAGTTTAGTTAATCATATTACTTAAAAACTCCCACTCAAATTGACATCCCTCCGGTCATTCGAGTGTAACATGATCCAAATCCACCAACTCAAGTCCGATCATCACGTGAGTTGAGGTGGTTTCAATGGTGAACATCTTCATGTTGATCATATCTACTATATGACTCATGTTCGACCTTTCGGTCTCTTGTGTTCCGAGGCCATGTCTGTACATGCTAGGCTCGTCAAGTTTAACCCGAGTGTTCCGCACGTGTAACATGGCTTACACCCGTTGTATGCGAACGTAGAGTCTATCACACCCGATCATCACGGCGTGTCTCGAAACGACGAACTTTCGCAACGGTGCACACTTGGGGAGAACACAATTTATCTTGAAATTTAAGTGAGGGATCACCTTATAATGCTACCGTCGTCCTAAGCAAAATAAGATGCATAAAAGGATTAACATCACATGCAAATCATAAGTGACATGATATGGCCATGAACTTGTGCTTTTGATCTCCATCTCCAAAGCACCGGCATGATCTCCATCGTCACCGGCATGACACCATGATCTCCATCATCTTGATCTCCATCAACGTGTCGCCGTAAGGTTGTCGCGCTGACTGTTGCTTCCACGACTATAGCTAACGTTTAGCGATAAAGTAAAGCATTACATAGCGCTTAATGATTGACACGCAGGTCATACAATAATTAAAGACAACTCTATGGCTCCTGCCAGTTGCCGTACTCATCGACATGCAAGTCGTGATATTCTATACAAAACATGATCATCTCATACATCACATATATCTCATCATGTAATTGGCCATATCACATCACAACATACCCTGCAAAAACAAGTTAGACGTCCTCTAATTGTTGTTGCAAATTTTACGTGGCTGCTACGGGTTTGCAAGAACCGTTCTTACCTACGCAAAACCACAACGTGGTGTAGTGATTGCTTTTTGATCTTCTAAAAGAACCCTCTTCATTGAACCGATTCAACTAAAGTGAGAGAGACAGACACCCGCCAGTCACCTTTATGCAACAAGTGCACGCAGCGGTAAAACCAGTCTCGCGTAAGCGTACGCGTAATGTCGGTCCGGGCCGCTTCATCTCACAATACCGCTGAATCAAGTATCAACTAGTAACGGCAAGCAATATGTATACACCCACGCCCACAACTCGTTTGTGTTCTACTCGAGATCTCATCTACGCATAGACCTAGCTCATGATGCCACTGTTGGGGAACGTTGCATGGGAAACAAAAATTTTCCTACGCACACACAAGATCTATCCATGGTGATGAGCATCTACGAGAGGGAGAGTGAATCTACATACCCTTGTAGATCGCTAAGCGGAAGCGTTTAATAAACGCGGTTGATGTAGTCGAACGTCTCCGCGATCCAAATCGCAAGTCGTCCCTCGATCCGATCACGAACTAGCGCCGAACGGACGGCACCTCCGCGTTCAACACACGTACGGCTTGATGACGCCTTCACCTCCTCGATCCAGCGAGCGATGGTGAAGTAGTGGTTGAGTTCCAGCAGCACGACGGCGTGGTGATGGTGGTGAGGAACAATCTCTGCAGGGCTTCGCCAAGCACTACGGAGATTATGACGGAGGAACTAGAGGGTTAGGGTTGCCGGCACACGGCTTGGGAAATCCTGATGTGTCCCGTGTGCTAGCCCTGCCCCTCTATTTATATGTTGAGCCTTGGGGTCTAAACTTGGAGTAAAAGCCTCCTCCAGGTCGGTTTTGCCCGCACAAGGTCGGTTTGGCCCGCAGGGAAAGAGTCCAACTCGGATCCCGGCCGAACCGTGCACAGCCGCGCACAAGCGGTAGTACCGCTTCACACAAGCGGTAGTACCGCTTGGGCGGTAGTACCGCTTCACACAAGCGGTAGTACCGCTCGGGCGGTAGTACCGCTTCACACAAGCGGTAGTACCGCTTACGCGGCAGCAAAACTACTTTTGCACTTTCCAATACCTCGTGGGCTTTTATCCCTTGGCCCATATAAAGTGTTGCTGCACCCGAACACTTCGGTAAACATCCGGAACCTCTTCCGGTGAACTCCGGAACTCTTTCGGAGATCAAAACACTATTATCACATATATCAATCTTTACCTCCGGACTATTCCAGAGATCCTCGTCATGTCCGGGATCTTATCCGAGACTTCCGAACAACTTTCGGTCACCAACATAATAACTCAATTATACTAATCGTCACCAAACGTTAAGTGTGTAGACCCTGCGGGTTCGAGAACTATGTAGACATGACCGAGACACCTCTACGGCCAATAACCAATAGCGGGACCTGGATGCCCATATTGGCTCCTACATATTCTACGAAGATCTTTATCGGTCGAACCTCTATGTCAAGGATTCAGTTAATCCCGTATACTGTTCCCTTTGTTCTTCGGTATGTTACTTGCCCGAGATTCGATCGTCGGTATCACTATACCTAGTTCAATCTCGTTACCGGCAAGTCTCTTTACTCGTTCCGTAATACAAGATCCTGTGGCTAACTCTTTAGTCACTTTGCTTGCAAGGCTCAATGTGATGTTGTATTACCGAGTGGGCCCTGAGATACCTCTCCGTCATACGGAGTAACAAATCCCAGTCTTGATCCATGCCAACCCAACAGACACCCTCGGAGATACCTGTAGAGCACCTTTATAGTCACCCAGTTACGTTGCGACGTTTGATACACACAAGGTATTCCTCCGGTGTCAGTGAGTTGCATGATCTCATGGTCAAAGGAACAGATACTTGACATGCAGAAAACAATAGCAATAAACTGACACGATCAAATGCTACGTTTACAGTTTGGGTCTTGTCCATCACATCATTCTCCTAATGATGTGATCCCGTTATCAAATGGCATCTCATGTCAATGGCTAGGAAACCTTAACCATCTTTGATCAACGAGCTAGTCAACTAGAGGCTTACTAGGGACACAGTGTTGTCTATGTACCCACACATGTATTTGAGTTTCCAATCAATACAATTATAGCATGGATAATAAACGATTATCATGAACAAGGAAATATAATAATAACCAATTTATTATTGCCTCTAGGGCATATTTCCAACAAGGGGTGTGCGGTGATGTGAGGGGCCTGGCTTGTCGGTCGGCTGACCGAGTTCTTCGAGTCTTCGAGTCGTCGAGTCGTCGATGAAGAAGCAGGGGCAACTAGGACTAAGGGGTCACTGGGGATTCATTGATCAACCTATACTAAGCAGTTGATATGATTGTAGGTATTGTAGCAGTTTATCAAAAACAGGCTATGCATCAGAATAGGAGCTAACTAATACAGTAGAAAAATCTAATGCAAGAATAAGAGGGAAAGGAATGGGCGATATCGGAATGCTCAAGGGGGGTTGCTTGCCTTGCTGCTCTGCGGCAAAAGGCTGACCGTCAACGGTGTAGTCGTACCCGGCAGCACCGTCAGTCTCAGGGTCTACCAGAGAGAAGAGGGGGAAGAAACAATAAATACAAGCAAACAGATGCAACACGATGCATGACATGGCAATATGCAGGGCTAGGCATGCACTAACGCAGTACTACACGTGTTAGACGGAGCAGAGAATATCAGACGATATTTCCCGGGTCTTTGGATTTATCGGACAGATGATCTGGAGGGGGAAAGTTCCATGTTCATCATGCTAGGAGTATGTGACAGATGAACGGACAGCGTATTCAGATTCGTGGGTTTTTCTGATCAACTTTCATGTATAAAACTTTTTCATCTGAGTTACGGATTATTTTCTATTAATTTCTAAAGTTTTAATCATTTTCTGGAATTAACAGATTTAAATAAATTCGAAAAAGGCATTTATGATGTCAGCATGACATCAGGATGACGTCAGCAGCCAACAGTGCAGCTGACCGAGTCAAACCTGACATGTGGGACCCCACTGTCATAGACTCAGTCTTAATCCAGCGTTTAAATTTAAACTAAACTAATTAAACAGAGGGGGCCCCACCTGTCATAGGGTGTTTAGTTAACAATTTAATTAAATTAACTTAATTAATCATCAGGTTAATTAGAGGGGGGTGGCCCCACATGTCATAAACATAGGGGGGGTGGGGCCCCACATGTCAGTGACTGGGCACTGCCCAGTCAGCCAGTTGACCAAGTCAACTGGTCAACTGGGTCGCCCTGGCCCACTGCCAGGGTCACTGGGGGTGGCCCCAGTCCAGCCACGTCGGCGGCGGCCGGCGGCTCAACGCCGGCGACGCCAAAACGCGGCGGAGGGCACGGGCCGGCGGCGGGATTCGCCCACAGAGGGCCGTTTCGAGCGCGGCCGGTGGCGTTCGAAAGCTGGGGCTGCCGCCGTTCCATTCCGGCCATCGGAGCGAGCTGGGACGGCCCGTGGCGAGCGCTACGTCGATGGCGGCGGAGGAGCTTTCGGGCGTCGACGGCAACGAGCAACCCCGCACGATTTCGATCTATCTACGGGTACTACACGAGCCTACGCGGTGCACTGAGGCGAACGGTGGCGTCGGTTGGACCAAACGATCACCGGAGACTCGCCGGCGTCAAGCTCAGGCGGAGGAGCATTCGGGCTCCGGTGGAATCGGTGGCTAGAGCATGAAATCGAGGGCGTGAGAGAGAGGGGAAGGAGCAGGAGCTCACAGGGGTCCTGCAGGTGTGCTCAGTGGGCTCGGGAGAGGCTCGATGGCGCCGGAATCGTCGCCGGAGCGCGGCGGCGATCTTAGAAGAAGACGGCTCGGGGGCGGCGATGCAGGGGCTCCGGGGCTTGGTCCAGCGGTCGAGGAGGAAGAGGTGGTCGCGGCGGAGCTCGTGGACGTGACGGCAGGGCGCGGGAGGCACGGTGGCTGCGTCTAGCCGGCGTCCATGGCGGCGGCGGCGCGGGCTCGAGCGGGGAAGAAGCAGAGGGCAAGAGAGGGAGGGGGGCAGGTGAGATCTAGGGCTACAGGGGGGCAGGCAGGGGCACGGGAGCGAGGGGGCGGCCTTATACCCACCGGTCCATCGCCGGCGAGCTGGTCCGGCGGGGACGAGCTCGGTCGCGCGCGCGCGCGCCTCGGTCGCCCCACTGTAGCGAGGTGGGAGACGACCGAGGGGCCGCTGGGCCGGCCTGGGCCTGCCACTGTGGCCTAAGGCCCAGGGCAGGGGGGGCTTTTTCTTTTCTCTCTTTTTCTGTTTTCTATTTTCTTTATTGTTTTGCATTTTCTTTTAATAGCAAATGAGTTTAGAAAAATGTGAAGCTTGCCAAATTAAATACCCTGCAATATTCTGCTATGCCACAGTGGGTTTGGGATTTAATTGAATTCATTTGAATTATTCATAATTGGAAATGAAATAAATGGGGCTGTTTTGGGTACTGTTTGGGATGGTGGGGTCCACACCAGTAGGTTGGTGATGTTGTTTTCTTTAACATCATTTGTTTTGGAATTTTTGACAAATGTGCAACAATTTTCCTTTGCTGTTTGGGATTTTATTTTATCACAATAAAATTCAATGGCCTTTAGTGGTGGAACTTGAAAAGAGATAAGGAATTCAAAGTGATCAAGCACTGTTTAGCAAAATGATTAGGCACTGATCATGGTCATCACTGTGCTTAATTACAATGATCACTGTAGCCAAATTCCAGGGTGTCACAACTCTCCCCTACTAAAAAGAATTCTCGTCCCGAGAATTAAGAAGTAGAAGGAAAGAGCCCGGGGTATTCTGCACGAAGATGAACTTCGCGTTCCCAAGTGGCTTCATCTTCAGAATGATTTGCCCACTGCACCTTGAAGAACTTGGTAACCTTCTGACGAGTCCGACGTTCAGTTTCATCGAGAATGCAGACTGGTTGCTCCTTGTAAGAGAGGTCTTGTTGCAGCTCAAGCATATCATGATCCACTGCTCGGATAGGATCCTTGAAGCAGCGACGAAGCTGTGACACATGGAACACATCGTGAACCTGAGAAAGGTTTGGCCGTTTCCAGTTGATATGCCACCTTACCATGCCTTTCGAGAACAGTGAAAGGACCAATATATCGAGGAGCCAGCTTGCCCTTGATTCCAAAACGGTGTGTACCTCTCATAGGCGTGACTCGGAGATAAGCCTTTTCGCCAGGTTGATATACCATATCTTTGTGATGACGGTCATACTGACTCTTCTGACGAGACTGAGCAGCCTTTAAATTTGCATGAATAATGCGTACTTGATCTTCGGCATGTTGGATAATATCCGGACCAATAAGTGTACGTTCCCCAGTTTCTGACCAATTCAGAGGAGTCCGACACTTACGTCCATATAACACTTCAAAGGGAGCCATCTTCAGACTAGCTTGATAGCTATTGTTGTAGGAGAACTCAGCATACGGGAGAGATTCCTCCCATTTCTTGCCGAAAGAAATGACACAAGCACGAAGCATGTCTTCGAGAATCTGGTTGACTCTTTCAACTTGTCCCTGGGATTGAGGGTGAAAAGCGGTGCTGAATGACAAATGAGTTCCCATAGCTTCCTGGAAACTTGCCCAGAATCTTGAAGTGAATAAACTGCCACGGTCCGAACTAATCACCTATGGAATACCGTGGAGTGAGACGACTCTGGACATGTAAAGATCTGCTAGCTGACTAGCAGTAATAGTTTCCTTGACAGCCAAAAAATGTGCAAGTTTGGACAACCGGTCAATGAAGACAAGAATAGCATCATTACCTTTCTGCGACCTGGGAAAACCAGTAATGAAATCCATTTCAACATGATCCCATTTCCATTCAGGAATAGAAATAGGTTGTAGAGTTCCAGCAGGCTTTTGATGTTCTGCTTTGATCCGACGGCAAATGTCACATTCTGAAACATAGCGTGCAATGTCTTGCTTCATGTTAGACCACCAGAATCTTTGACGAATGTCTTGGTACATCTTGGTACTACCAGGATGAATAGACAGCAGAGTGTCATGTGCTTCCTTCATGACCTCCTGAGTCACATCATTGTTTTTCTCCTTACTCGGTACCACTAGGCGGCCTTTGAAGTACAAAACGCCATCATCAGCAATAGTGAAAAACGAAGGTTTACCTTCCGTCAGATAGCGTTTAATATGTTCGACTTCATTGTCACACTTCTGGATCCACTTGATGACGTCCACAAGATCTGGTTTAGCAACCAGGGTATTAAGAGAACCCTGGGAAACAACGTGGAGGTTCATTTTGTAGGACCCTTCAGGAGGGGGAGCGAGATAACCCTGAGGAACAATATGGAGGTTCAGCTTGCGGAATTCCTTTTGAAGAAGGGGGTGAACCTTGTGAACCTGAAGGTGGTTGCAATTTGACTTGCAGCTCAAAGCATCAGCCATTACATTAGCCTTGCCAGGTGTATATGAAATACCCACGTTGTAATCTGCTATGCGCTCCATCCATCTCTGTTGACGGAGGTTCAGATCTGGCTGAGTAAACAAGTACTTCAGGCTTTGGTGATCGGTGTAGATCTCGCAACGATTTCCAACAAGGTACTGCCGCCACTCTTTCAGTGCATGAATTACTGCAGCAAGTTCAAGGTCATGAACTGGGTAGTTCTCTTCATGAGGACGCAATTGACGAGACGCATAAGCAACCACTCTGCGTTCTTGCATTAGGACACAACCCATGCCTTGACGTGAAGCATCACAATAGATGACGAAGTCCTTACGAGTATCCGGAGGAGCAAGCACTGGAGCAGACGTCAGTTTGTACTTAAGTGCCTGAAAGCTCTCCTGACATTTTTCTGTCCACTCATATTTAACACCTTTGTGAAGCAAATTGGTTAAGGGCTTTGCAATCTTGGAGAAGTTCTCGACGAATCGACGGCAATAGCTGGCGAGTCCGAGAAAACTTCTGACTTGCTTGACATTCTTCGGGGGAGTCCAGTCAAGAATAGCCTGAACTCGTTCAGGGTTGACCGCAATACCATCCTTGGAGATCACATGACCAAGGTAGGTTACTTCGTCCATCCAGAACTCACACTTTGAATACTTTGCATAAAGTTGATGTTCTCGAAGCCTCTCCAGTATAAGAAGAAGATGTTCAGCGTGCTCTTCTTTATTCTTGGAGAATACCAGAATATCATCCAGATAAACCACGACGAATTTATCGAGGTAGTCCGTAAAAATATAATTCATCAAGCGGGAGAAGGTTGCTGGAGCATTGGTTAAGCCGAAGGACATGACGGTGTACTCGTATGAACCATAACGAGTAACAAATGCAGTCTTGGGAATATCCTGTTCACGAACCCGGATCTGATGGTAACCCAACCTCAAGTCGAGTTTTGAAAACACTGATGATCCAGCAAGTTGATCATACAGATCGTTGATCCGAGGAAGCGGATATTTATTTTGAATCGTTGCTTGGTTGATGGGACGGTAATCTTGGACCAATCGGTTCGTACCATCTTTCTTCTTGACAAAGAGAGAAGGCGCTCCCCAAGTAGAGGAACTTGGACGAATGAAACCCAGACGAAGTGAATTGTCAATTTCTTGCTTAAGTTCAAGGAGTTCGTGTGGAGGCATCTTATATGGACGCTTGGCTATAGGAGTGGTACCAGGTACCAAGTCGATGACAAACTCGACAGCTCTAGCAGGGGGGATCCCTGGAAGTTCTTCCGGAAAAACATCTTGGAAATCCCGGACGACTAGAATGTTTTCAATCCCTTCAAGAGGCGACTCATTTAATGCATTCAAGGCATATAGTCGGGCTTCGGCATCTCAAACAAGATGAGCATGGTAGTTGACTATCTCATCCGAAGGATGCAGAAGGTGGATAGTTTTGGTGGCACAAATTACGGAAGCAGTTTGTGCCATCAACCAATCCATTCCCAGAATAAGGTCGATCTTGGAGGACTTCAATATAATGGGGGAAGCATGGAATTCCAGTCCTTCTATTTCAATGGGGACATCTGGACAAACCATGGAGGTTTGACATTGGCCAGCGGGGGTGTTTACCACTATTGGAATGCTCATCTCCTCGTACTTAATGCCATGCATGTATGCAAAATCTTCAGACATGAAAGAATGCGATGCTCCTGTATCAAACAATACAGAAGCTGGTACTGAGTTGGCGAGAAGAGTACCCATCACAGTAGCAGGCTGGTCTTGAGCTTCATTCAGTTCAGCATTGTTAGCTTGAGCACGACCCTGAGCAGGCCTGGCATTGTTGTTGCGGGGCTGGTTGGTAGGCAGTGCAAGTTGATTCTGATTCTGCCTGCAGTCTCTAGCACGGTGTCCTAGACGACCACACTTGAAGCACAACCCATCCTCAGGACGAGAAGGAGGAACAGGAGCTCGTGGTGGCGGAGCTGGGAGCCTCGGCTGCCTAGGTGGGGGTGGAGGCAGACGAGGTGCAGCATAGGACGGCCTCGGAGCAGGAGGCGGTGCATGGTACATGTTGTGGGGGATCCAGATCTTGCGCTTTTGAGCAGATGAGCCCGAAGATGAGCTCATGTCACGATTGCGCTTGCTGCTGTCCTTGTAGTCCTGCAGACCCGTTTCCACTATAATAGACTTGTTCACCAAGGTGGCAAAGTTATCGAAGTCTTGAACAAGGAGTGCCAGCTTGATATCCGGGTGGAGGCCTTCACGGAACTTCTCCTGCCTGCGAGCATCAGTTGCAACGTCTTCCTCAGCATAGCGAGATAAGTCCAGAAATTCCCGCTGATAAGCATCCACAGTCTTGTTGCCCTGGACTAAGTTGCGGAATTCACGCTTCTTCTTATCCATCAGTCCCTGAGGAATGTGACGAGCATAGAACGCAACTCGGAACTCCGGCCAAGTGATGATTGTTCCAACAGGCTGTGAGCGCCGATGGCTGTCCCACCATTGAGCAGCGGGACCCTTCAGAAAGTACGAGGCAAAGGTGACATAGCTAGCCTCTGGGGTGCCTGAAGACTCCAGCTCATAAGTGATGTCACGGAGCCAGTCATCTGCGTCAAGCGGCTGAGTTGAGCTGCGATAGATCGCAGGGTTGAGACGCATGAAAGTCATTGGGGTTGGCTGCTGATTCATATTCGGCCTTGGGAACTGGTCCATAAGCCCTTGCATAAACTGGCGATTCAGTTCAAACTGTTGCAACATACCAGCCATGTATTCCGGTGGTGGTGGTGGTTCAGGCGCACCACGACCACGACCAGCTGGCCTAACCATTCTGTCAAATTTTTAACAATGGTAGTTTAGCATTGTGTAATTGCAAAGACAAAGAATCATTCATGAAGTAAATTGCACAAAGAAGGAAGTGCAATAGATACGACATAGTAGTTCAAACTTCAACATACAGATCCATACATAGGCCTATTACAAACCATAAGTTCGTTACGAATTAGACGATATGTCCGGCATGAAAATAACCTAGACAACTAGGCGGCACGCAGGCACGCGGTGGAGGGATACAACAACGGGACATAGCGATAAGCTACATCAACGTCAGGGACAACAAAGGTAGCCACGGAACTGCATGTGACCCTGAATGTGAAACCTTGGGGCAGGGTTCTGCATCCTGTGCACACCCTGATGCATAATCTGCATATCAAGCGGGAGCGCAGGTCCACGTGCCGGAGTACGACCTCCAACCGCAGGCCACTCAAGACCTGGAGGAAACTCAGTCCGACGCGGGTGGAGAATGTACTCCGGATGCATCCCCGCAATGACTGCTGGTAACAACTGCTCCATAGCCTGATGAAGACGAGCTCGGGTGGCGTACAGCTCGACGTTAAGAGCCCTGACAGTGCGATCCAGTGCCTCAGTGTACTGGACCAGAACCTGTGGGTCGTAACGATGACTCACGTAGGGGGTGCAGACAGCAGTGTAGGACCGGTCAGTACGTTGCCATGTGAAAGGGGTCAAGACCTCAGCGTCGACTGCCGTATCAACTCCAGCAGGGACATACGGGATGTATCTGTATGCCGTCTCCTCCAAGCAAGGGTTCGCTGCACGGAGATGAACAATAGCAGCATAGGCAGCATCCTGTACTGCCATCTCAATAGTCACTCCAATGCCACGGAAGGTGTGCAACTCAGTGATGGAGAGGTCCTGTCGATCCCAGATAACCATCTCAGCCTCATACTGTTCCTGGTTGAACTCACGGTAGTCCTCGTAAACAGTGTACTCGGGGTACCAGCGATATCCCAGCCTGATCAAGAGGTTGATCAGAATGGCCGGGAACCCAGTCGTGTCGTGAGCAAAAGTCAGACGAACGACCTGCCTAGCGGGACGCATCTGTAACAAGAAGATTAAAGATGTCAAATGACAGTGTGTGCATCATAACTTCAAAGGAAAGTAATTGTCGACGAAACGATTCTCCGGTGGATGTGATCACGAGAACCTAATGTTATAGTTAGCAAAATCTTTAACCCGAAAGAGAAGAGAGATCAGAACCCAGAGTAAGGTTGAGAAATAAAAGATCCTAATACCACTCGATTGAGAAGTGGGCCCATAACCCACACAACAATGTTAGTAAAAGTTTTTCAAGTACTAGACTCAACTTCGGCCAAGGAGTTGGAAAGGGGGCTACCTACAGGCAGTTGGCTCTGATACCAACTTGTGACGCCCCCGATCTCGACTGTACGCTAAACATACACGCAATGCGTACGACCAAGATTAGGGACTCACTGATTGATATCACAACACAACACTAGACACAAATTAAAGTCATACAGCTTCATATTACAAGCCAGGGGCCTCGAGGTCTCGAATACAAAGCTCGACTAGCACGAGTCAGCAGAAGCAAATAATATCTGAGTACAGACATAAGTTAGACAAGTTTTGCCTTAAGAAGGCTAGCACAAACATAAGCAGCGGATCGAAAGAGGCGAGGCCTCCTGCCTGGGAACCTCCTAACTACTCCTGAGCGTCGGCGTTCTCCACGTAGTAGTAGGCTCCAGCGGTGGTGTAGTAGTCGTCTCCGGCGTACTCCATCTCCTGGGCTCCGTCGTCTGAAAGCAGCGGTGAGTACTCATCCAAAGTACTCGCAAGACTGATATCAGAACTATGCTAAGTATGCACCAGTATCAAGGAGTGGGGTTATATCTGGACTGACTGCAGAAAGCAAGAGTAGGGGGAAGGCCTAGTCCTATCGAAGACTAGCATCTTCAACATCTTGCAGCATTAGAATAGAGTAGACTGGTATCTCATATATAGTCATATTATTGTAGCCATTTTATTAAGTAACCACGCCTAGAGATCCTTCCTCGACTCCCTGCGAGGAAGCAATCTCGGAGCCAACATTCATGTCAAAGTAAATCACAATTATAGTTGTAGGGGGTAAAAGTATAACTCCAAGTCGTCCTGTTACCGTGGACACGGCTATTCGAATAGATAATTTCTTCCCTGCAGGGGTGCACCACATATTCCCCAACACGCCTGAATCACCTCCGGCCGGACACACTTTCCTAGGTCATGCCCGGCCTCGGGATATCAGCATGTCGTAGCCCTACCTAGGCACAACGAAGAGGCCAGCCCGCCAGTCTAAATCCTATGCGCGCAGGGGTCATGGGCCAATCGCCCTTTGCACTCCTGCACGATGCGAACGCGGCCGAGGTCAGTCCTAGCACCCCTTAGTAACAAGCGCGATGCCGTTGCAGACCACTCAGGCGCGCGCCACTCCATTGCTGACGTTCGAAGAGCTTCGGCTGATAGCACGACGCTGAGTACCCATAACTTCCCCACGTGAAGGTTAGTGCGTAATTAAGGCCAACGACCCAACTCAGATCAAATACCCAACCCATTAGCATTTTATTAATGCGGGGCAAGCGCGACCCATAAAGTGTGGTCCCGTCGCCCCGTCTCAAGGATGTGTGGCAAAGGCCTCTCCTGCCCATCCACGCCTCATCAACATCGAACCGTGGGTACCCCTCAGGGCCGACCCATCACCAACATGTTTCTGTAACCATGTCATAGTAACTGTGTGTATGAAACATCAAGACGGAACCTGAGGAATCACCCTCAAGGGGCCCTGCTCGATGAAACCGTCAAGGTGGACTTAGAGGAATCACCCTCGAGGGTCCCACACTTGAGGGGTTGCACGACAGAGTCATCGTCGGGAGTGGTGAAGGAGGAATCACCCTCGATAACCACGACCGACTAGTTACACTACAGAGCTAGCATCATGAGTACTTCACGAGGTGTCACCCTCGGTACTCGATAGTAGCGCTGCAGAGTCGTACAACTAAGGGGTGTGCAGTGATGTGAGGGGCCTGGCTTGTCGGTCGGCTGACCGAGTACTTCGAGTCTTTGAGTCGTCGAGTCATCGATGAAGAAGCAGGGGCAACTAGGACTAAGGGGTCACTGGGGATTCATTGATCATACTAAGCAGTTGATATGATTGCAGGTATTGTAGCAGTTTATCATAAACAGGCTATGCATCAGAATGGGAGCTAACTAATACAGTAGCAAAATCTAATGCAAGAATAAGAGGGAAAGTCATGGGCGATATCGGAATGCTCAAGGGGGGTTGCTTGCCTTGCTGCTCTGCGGCAAAAGGCTGACCGTCAACGGTGTAGTCATACCCGGCAGCACCGTCAGTCTCGGGGTCTACCGGAGAGAAGAGGGGGAAGAAACAATAAATACAAGCAAACAGATGCAACACGATGCATGACATGGCAATATGCAGGGCTAGGCATGCACTAACGCAGTACTACACGTGTTAGACGGAGCGGGAGAATATCAGACGATATTTTCCGGGTCTTTGGATTTATCGGACAGATGATCCAGAGGGGGAAAGTTCCATGTTCATCATGCTAGGTGTATGTGACAGATGAACGGACAGCGTATTCGGATTCGTGGGATTTTTCTGATCAACTTTCATGTATAAAAATTTTTCATCTGAGTTACGGATTATTTTCTATTAATTTCTAAAGTTTTATTCATTTTCTGGAATTAACAGATTTAAATAAATTCGAAAAAGGCATTTATGACGTCAGCATGACATCAGGATGACGTCAGCAGCCAACAGTGCAGCTGACCGAGTCAAACCTGACATGTGGGACCCCACTGTCATAGACTCAGTCTCAATCCAGCGTTTAAATTTAAACTAAACTAATTAAACAGAGGGGGCCCCACCTGTCATAGGGTGTTTAGTTAACAATTTAATTAAATTAACTTAATTAATCATCAGGTTAATTAGAGGGGGGTGGCCCCACATGTCATAGACACAGGGGGGTGGGGCCCCACATGTCAGTGACTGGGCACTGCCCAGTCAGCCAGTTGACCAAGTCAACTAGTCAACTGGGTCGCCCTGGCCCACTGGCAAGGTCACTGGGGGTGGCCCCAGTCCAGCCACGTCGGCGGCGGCCGGCGGCTCAACGCCGGCGATGCCAAAACGCGGCGGAGGGCACGGGCCGGCGTCGGGATTCGCCCACAGAGGGCCGTTTCGAGCGCGGCCGGTGGCGTTCGAAAGCTGGGGCTGCCGCCGTTCCATTCCGGCCATCGGAGCGAGCTGGGACGGCCCGTGGCGAGCGCTACGTTGACGGCGGCGGAGGAGCTTTCGGGCGTCGACGGCAACGAGCAACCCCGCACGATTTCGAGCTATCTACGGGTACTACACGAGCCTACGCGGTGCACTGAGGCGAACGGTGGCGTCGGTTGGACCAAAAGGTCACCGGAGACTCGCCGGCGTGGAGCTCAGGCGGAGGAGCATTCGGGCCCCGATGGAATCGGTGGCTAGAGCACGAAATCAAGGGCGTGAGAGATAGGGGAAGGAGCAGGAGCTCACAGGGGTCCTGCAGGTGTGCTCAGTGGGCTCGGGGGAGGCTCGATGGCGCCGGAATCGTCGCCGGAGTGCGGCGGCGATCCGAGAAGAAGACGGCTCAGGGGCGGCGATGCAGGGGCTCCAGGGCTTGGTCCAGCGGTCGAGGAGGAAGAGGTGGTCGCGGCGGAGCTCGTGGGCGTGACGGCAGGGCGCGGGAGGCACGATGGCTGCGTCTAGCCGGCGTCCATGGCGGCGGCGACGCGGGCTCGAGTGGGGAAGAAGCAGAGAGCGAGAGAGGGAGGGGGGCAGGTGAGATCTAGGGCTACAGGGGGGGCAGGCAGGGGCACGGGAGC
Organism: Elymus sibiricus; assembly: GCA_039707655.1. Taxonomy (NCBI): domain Eukaryota; kingdom Viridiplantae; phylum Streptophyta; class Magnoliopsida; order Poales; family Poaceae; genus Elymus; species Elymus sibiricus. Next base: position 346,359,795 of record CM077669.1, on the reverse strand, counting down.
GCGGGGGCGGCCTTATACCCGCCGGTCCATCGCCGGCGAGCTGGTCCGGCGGGGACGAGCTCGGTCGCGCGCCTCGGTCGCCCCACTGTAGCGAGGTGGGAGACGACCGAGGGGCCGCTGGGCCGGCCTGGGCCTGCCACTGTGGCCTAAGGCCCAGGGCAGGGGGGGCTTTTTCTTTTCTTTCTTTTTCTGTTTTCTATTTTCTTTATTGTTTTGCATTTTCTTTTAATAGCAAATGAGTTTAGAAAAATGTGAAGCTTGACAAATTAAATACCCTGCAATATTCTGCTATGCCACAGTGGGTTTGGGATTTAATTGAATTCATTTGAATTATTCATAATTGGAAATGAAATAAATGGGGCTGTTTTGGGTACTGTTTGGGATGGTGGGGTCCACACCAGTAGGTTGGTGATGTTGTTTTCTTTAACATCATTTGTTTTGGAATTTTTGACAAATGTGCAACAATTTTCCTTTGCTGTTTGGGATTTTATTTTATCACAATAAAATTCAATGGCCTTTAGTGGTGGAACTTGAAAAGAGATAAGAAATTCAAAGTGATCAAGCACTGTTTAGCAAAATGATTAGGCACTGATCATGGTCATCACCGTGCTTAATTACAATGATCACTATAGCCAAAATCCAGGGTGCCACAGGCGCACGCGCCGACCCATTTCGCAAACCGGACACGGGCGTCCGCTTCGCCGACCCAAACGGACAAAAAGCGGACAAAGGCCGCGTCCGTTTGGGTCGGCCGGTTGGAGTTGCTCTAAGGGGATTCAAGAATGGGAGCCAACCCCCGTCCATGTGTCTTTTCTCTATCGACGACAGGAGCAACAAAAACAGTTGATCGGCAAAGAAAAGGGAATAAAACCAATCTACATACCTTTTTTTTTTGCGAAAAGGACCCCAGATCTATTATGAAGAACAAGGACCAGCAGTACAACCCTCAGAAAACACAGATAAAACAATCCGGTCCCTGAGGACCCAACACTCCACCGTCGCCGCCGCGGGACAGAGACGCGCCGATCCGCCACTGCCGCCGCACTCCTCTCGAGCCGGCTTCACCTTGACGAAGAGCAGCTTTTCCGCGGCCGGGAAGTCGCCATCCTCAGTCTTCCGACTCGCACGGCGGAGAAGCGAAGAGCTGGAACACCACTGGTAGCACACCGTCGCCATCAACACCGAAGACGAAGCCATCGACGCCGAGCGCGACCTTGAAGATCCGGAGCCCGCACCTCCTGTACACCCGTCACCAGCCTCCCGCCAACGCCGGAGAGAGCATCGGCAGAACGGCGACACACCTGCAGCCTGGCAGCCCCGTCGAAGACGACGCCGGAGAGGGGAAGCTGCAGAGCACCAAAAAGACGACGCCGGCCACCCCACCGCACCACCGCCGCCCACAAGCCCCTTATCTACACGCGGAGCGCAGATCTGGGGATTCCCCATCCTCCCGCCGCCGGAGCGACCGCCGGAGGGTGAGGAATCCCGCAGATACGCCGGCGGCCGCCGGGAGAGCCCGAGTTGCCTCCGATTCGCCTCTGAGCATTGTAGAAAAGAGAGGGTTCCAGAAATTGTGTCGAGTGTTCCAATCTACGTACCTTATAGCTTAAGAAATGAGGGTAAATCATGTTGTTCGGTGAAACCTCTTTAAAAGAGTTATGTTCAAAGTAAGTTAAAATTGATGGAACACCGTTGAAAAAAAATGTTCATTCTTTTTTTCGAGAGTACCCAATCACGATACCATAGCTTTATAGAAGATAGAGATATTTACAAGAAGAAAAAGAAAAGAGTCCTAGGGTCTTAGCGCCACAAGTCGGCTACCATCTGCCCCAAGCTTTCACTCCTAGAATAGTACACGATTACTCACAAAACACATGAACTCCACATCCTCTAGCCCTAACTTATAACCTTGGTTCCTCAAAGATTTTGAGGGTCATGTCTTGCATAGCGGCCATCAATGTTCTTGGGCCAAACAACTTGCTGTTACGGTTCTTTCACAATTCCCATAATATGAGCATGACAAGTGAGTCAAAATCTTTCCCTATATCTTTAGGCACCAGCTTGCGAGCTTCCATCCACCAAGTGCCAATAGAAGCCTCTGTAGATGGCACTAGTGTGATGGGGATCCTGGCTTGCATGAAGGAGTTATGCCAAACTTGATGAGCAAAACCACACCGAAGGAGTATATGGTCAACTGTGTCCTCCTCTTGATCACATATGAAGCAAGGTGAGCTTTGCTCTTGCAGGCCGTGCCTAAGCCGCCGGTCAGAAGTCCATAGTCCGTACCGAGTTGCCAACCACATGAATAATTTGCATGACAGCGGTGTCGAGCACTTCCAAATTTCAGTCACTGTTCAAAAACGTATGATGCCCTCCCATAGCATTGCATACGTGGATGACGCCATGTAAGTGTCAATGTTGTTCCACTTCCAAAGAGGTGTATCGGTTTGTGTTGGAGCCAGCTCAATGGAGATCATAATCTCCCATAGGCGTACTATTTGCACCAGGCCATCTGCCGACAGGGTTCCGACAATGTCATTTGCTCAGCTATGTTGATGTAGAGCCTCACGGACTGACCTCCGATTGATCACTTGAGTTCTGACCTGAGCGTGAACGACTGGTGCAATCTCAGCTACCGTAGCTTCATTGATACATCGATCTTTCCAGAACAACACTCGCTCCTCGTTGCCCAAGTTCCATTGCACCAAGCTGGTAAAGGCTTTTTGTACTTGGTTGTCCATCACTGAGGACTTCGCAAAGTTAATATGTAGGCCGAACGCGGTGCCAAACATCTGGAGCGCCTCTCGGATGAAAGCCAGATCAGAATTGATAGGCTTAATGAATAAAATGACGTCATCTGCATAGATTGATAATCTTTGAAGAGGAGAGAAGCCTGGCATGGCACTAATCACTCCCATCTCTTGCGCCTTGATCACCATTGGCATGAGTGCATCCATCGCGATTACGAATAGCAAGTGTGAAACTGGGTCACCCTGACGCAAACAGCAAGCATGCCTGGATTTTTTTCCCCGACAACCATTCACGAGCACTCGGGATCTAGCTGTGCTAAGCAAAACAACGATTCTGAAGCACTAGAGAGCCGAGAATCCTTTCGCCCTAAGAACCTTGAATAAGAACGGCAAGGAGATGGAATCAAATGCCCTCGAAATATCCAGCTTAATCAAGACTCCCTTGGCCTTTCTCTTATGCAGACTCCTCGCCACTTGTCTCACCGACATAAAGTTGTCATGAATATTCCTCCCTCGAATATAGGTGGATTGATTGACACTAACAAGTTCTCCCATGCGCCAGCATAGTCTAGTTGCCAAGAGGTTGGTATTGATTTTAGGCATATTGTGTATGAGGTTGATGGGTCGGAAATCGCCAATGTGACAGGCGTCAGGTCTTTTAGGGATGAGGGCGATGATCGCTTGGTTGACCCTTCCAAATCCATGGCCATCTACCAATTGGAATTTATGAATTGCTGCCATGATATCGCCTTTAATCACGCTCCATGCTTGGCGAAAGAACGAGCCTATGAATCCATCAGGCCCTAGCGCTCGTGCTACGGGCATCTCTTTGATTACAGTCCAAATCTCCTCTTCCGAAAATATATCACCGAGCTCGTGTAGGACTAGAGGGGTAATTTCTAGGAAGTCCAGATCAACAGTGTGCTCTCTTGAATGGACGTGCCCAACAACTCCTTGTAAGCATTGTAGAACGCTTCCTCTTTGCCTCCCTGTTCAGTAATGATCGTCTCTCCACAATGCAAGGCATGGATGAAGTGTTTTAGCTCTCTACCATTGGCCACCAAGTAAAACAGTTTAGCGTTAGCATCTCCCTTGCCCAGCCATCTTATCCTAGAGTGTTCTCTGGCAATCGTGCGTTTCAGAGAAGCCAGTCCCAGGAAGGTCACTTTAAGGGTGTTGCGCAACCATCTTTCGCTCGCCGATAACAGTCTATGGTACATGGCTCTGTCTTATTGCAAGACAATCCAATTGGCGATAGCAATCTGTAGCTTAACATTTCTAGTTTTCATCTTTCCCCAAGCTGTGAGATAGCGCGCCGTGTTGCGAAGCAGGACATCCAGTCTATGGTATGGCTCCACAATCTCCAGGTCGCAGATCCATGCTTCTCGCACAACCTCCTCGAATCCATCAATTTTGGTCCAAAATAGTTCAATGCGAAATCTCACGTGTGGAATTAACTGGTCTTCAGGTCAGAGATGTAGGGGGCAATGATCTGAGGTAGAAGTAGACAATGCATGTAGCATGCAATCTGGATGATCCAGCTCCCAGTCCACCGAAACAAAGGTCCTGTCGATCTTGATCAACGTGGGAACCTCCCTCTCATTACTCCAAGTGAAGATACGCCCATGGAGAAAGAGCTATTTAAGCCCATTCTCATCAATAAATCTCCGGCTTGTTCATCATTCTCCTATCCAGATTCGTGTTGTTTTTGACCGCCGCTTGTAAGATCATGTTAAAATCTCCTATAACCAACCAAGGGCCTGGGCACAGCAGGCGCCTTGCCGATAGATCTGCCAGGAACTGGATTTTATAAACATCCTCTTGGGGTCCGTAGACCACCGAAAGCCACCAAGGCCCCCCTCCACCAACGCGACGTATGTCGTGATAAAATTAGTGTCGCACACAGTATTAGAAACATTGATCACCGATTAGTCCCACACCAAGATGATACCACCCCTAGTACCAATCGCCTGCAAATACGAAAAAAGTCATCATAAGATGGACCGAAACATTGCATGATGATAAAAGGGTATACAACATCTACTTTTGATTCCTGGATATATAGGATCGCCGGTTTAGTGGAGTCCAGAAATTCCTGTAACGCCTTCCTTTTAGCCGGATTGTTCAATCCATGAACACTCCAGCTAATCAGCTTCGATTTGATGCGCGACATTGGAGAGTAACAAGACTCCTACCCCGGTGTATCTACTCCATGGTGGGCACAACCTCAACTCCAAAGTCCACATAAATTGCCTTTTCGAATATGGCAACAAGTGTGCGCATATGCTTCTCTTGGAGGGGTGAATCAAACAGTCCACGTAGTTGTTCCAGCGCGCCATTCGTGATCGCAAGCTCATCCGAAGCGATGCCCAAGGCCTTAAGCAGAACCGATTTTGCAACCATTGCTTTGGTCTTTTTGGAGACAGACGAGCTAATCGATCTAGTGTTGTGACGTGGCACGAAGGGTTCTTGGCCCGGTCTAACTCCATTTATCTCCTCATTCTCCTTCAGTAACAGAGGCGTTAGTTTCTCTAACAGGCCAGAGCAAAAAGCTTTTATATTGTTCAGTGCCAGCTGTTCCTTAGAGGAAAGACGGTTCTCCACAGCCGCGTACGTAGTCCCATCGCATGCAGGACCATGCAACGTGGTCACACACTGGTGCAACGACGTCCTATACAAACAGTTTTGAACCCCTTTCCGTGATAGTGTTTTAAACCGCCGCCTTGCATGTGTGTACGATAGGGGGGTCCATCCCACACGACACAGAAAAATTGTCGGCGATAGTGGCCGATGAACGCAAATGTTTTTCGAAACTAAGCTTATGGGTTGTACTCATCTATCACAAACTAGAGTCATCGGTCAACCGTTTGAGATATGTCATATTTCCCAAACGCGCCATCATTGCTACTCATGTGGGATCACATTACCATCGCACTCGGTATTTTGTGGTGCAACGTCTACGATGCATGCCGCATCACAAACAATTCATAATTGTAAAGCGTGTATGATAACGAGACCATCACACACATTTGGTTCTACTGCATCGTTTGCGATATATCAAGTTTCCCAAACGCTCCAACTGTCGTACTCGTGTCTGATGCGTACAACATAACAAACATTTCATCACTATAAAGCGTGTATGATAAGAAGACTATCGCAAATATTTAGGTCAGTCCCATAGTTTGTGATATTGTCTGACATCACACACGGTTTTCAGACGGCAATTGTGTGCATGGTCGCACATGGTTTCTCTCTGTGAAACGTGTCGGATCATGAGGTATATCACACACGTTGTGCTTTACAAACCGTGTGCGGTGTAATGACCTACAAAGCATATTTCCCCCCTAATTTAATCGTTGCAATTTTAAATTATATAGAAATTGAATTTCAAAGTAGGCAATAACATTTTCCATATCCATCACACACACACACACACACACACACACACACACACAGACACACACACACACACACACACATATATATATATATATATATATATATATATATATATATATATATATATAGGGTGGGTCTATTCTGACACCACCCTGAAGAGTCTTATTCTGACATTGATTCTCTTATTCTTACACCACCCCGCCGAGTCCACGTTCCGAACCCACCGAACTGCAAACGCCTCCTCCCCCACCGAGCCCACCCGACCCAAACACAAAAGAAAAAAATGTCAACCCCACAATCTCTTCATGCCCCCCCCCCGTCCAACTTCCTCCTCCATCGCCTCCTCCCCACCTCTCCTCCACCTACCACTACCGGCGGCGCCCCAGCGCCCGGCCAACTCCACTCCCGTCGTGCAGCTCCCCACCGCCCCTGCCTTCCACAGGCGCCGCCGCTGGAGCATCACCCGAGGCCACCGTCTCACCACCCCGACCCTGTCCACCTTCTACCCGTGCCGCTGCCGGAGCACAACCCCAGGATGCCGCCGTGCTGCCCAACCGTCGTCCACCTTCTATTAGCGCCACCTCAGGAGCACCAGCCCAGCTCGGCACCGCCGGGGCCGCCCCACCCCCGTCCACCTTCCCGCCGCCTCACCACCTCCCTCCCCCCGCTCGGATCCGGCACATCAGAACCACCATCACCGCTGCCTTGTCGGATCTGGTGCTAGTCCTTCGAGGTAGGGGCGGCCTACGACCCCTCGAGCCTCTGGCGACCACTGGCTCACGGGAGCCTCCTCTTCCTCGTGCGCGTCGGCAAGATATTCCGACCCACGCCCATCCCGCACCTTCACTCGCCGGATCTGGCAGCAACAACAACGCGGCCCCTCCTCCAGCCCACACCACCGCTTGCCAGAACCACTGCAGTTTGGTGGGATGTGCCGTGCGGTGCAGATCCATAGCGCGGTCGATCCTTGCTGGCTGGCCATGATGATGGCCATGGGACGCTGCCCTTTTTTATTGGTTTTTTTACATCTGTGCCCCTCGTTCCTTAGCTGTACTCATCCATCCCCACGCTCTTAGAATTTGCTCACTTTTCCCCACTCTCTTGTCCAAAACCCTCACGAAAGGTCACAACGAAGGATATCGTCGGGTCAATGGTTTGACCATTAACTCTGACTAGTGGGGCCGCGTCGTAAGGGCAACTCCAAATCGTACGCCCATGTCCGCTTGGGGCAAAATGGACAGACGGGCCGTCACTCGTGGCGGCGTCCAACCTACCCCCACCGCCCAAAGTAAATGCGCACGCGCGGTGAGGCTTGGTCGTCAGCCACCCACCTTCGTGTCGTCGTCCTACTTTAAGTGGAAACCCGTGGACTGGCCAGTCACACCCCACACAGTAGCTTCCACTTCCAAAGCCCATCCTGCCCCCTCCACCCCGGCAGTTTCTAGAAACCCTAGCCCGCCGCCGTCGCCATGACCTGGCCGTGGTTCGGGAAGGGGAAGCACGGCCATGAGGCCGGCTCATCCTCTGGTAGGCGCTGCTCCGGTTGCTCTAAGAGCCCACCACCGCCGCCGCCACCGCCTGCTCTGTCCACTCCGCCCGCATTTGCAATCAGTCCGCCGACCGCCCCGCAGCGCACGCGCCCATATGTCAGCACGGAAATATGCCGAAGGTACTGGGAGACGGCCACGCCATGCCGTGGGGAGACGCCCACCTCCCGAACAACTGGCATCTGTCCGCGGATCGGGTTCCAATCCCCCCGGTGCCGATGAGTGGCCGCGCTCGCCGTGAGGAGATCGACCAACGTCGCGCGCGCTTGCCTCCGGATCTCCTCCACGACCCAAGGTACGGCGTCAACTCGCCGCTGTGGGATACATGGCTCCACGACGAGCATGACCTGTGGCGGCAGTCTTTTTTCGTCGGTCGTCCACCTAGCCCACGGCGACGACGTGTTGCTAGCCCGCCCCAAGTGCGCGGTCGTAGGCGTGTCCGCGGCCTCACCCCGAAACCATCTCCGTCCCCGTCACCACTACCTCCGATGACCGAGGAGGAGGAGGCCGAGCTCATTAGGCGTGTCATGGAGGAATCCGCGCGCACGCACGACGAGCGTCAATGGACAGACTTGGAGAGGGCGTTGGCCCTCTCTGCGGCCGGCGACGTGGCCATCCCTGAGCTGGAGATGGCCGTCGTCGTCAAGGAGGAGGTGAAGGAGGAGGTGGCGGAGGAGCCGGCCCTTGCGGCGTGGAACCCCCGGCTGGTGGGCCAGTCGTGGGGATGGTCGGCAACTGCGTCAGAGATGGCCGACGCTCTGGCTGTCCAGCCGTGGGCACCCACGCCGCCACGGTCACCCGAACCAGAGCAGGAGCCACGGGAGGAGGTGTTGCAGGCACCGCAAGCGCCTCCGCCCTGGAAGGGGCCGCCAGCCCACCTTTGGCAGCCGCCTCCCTACGTCGACCTCACCAGCGACGACGACGAGTAGGACGGTGCTCCTAAAGACGGCAGCGGCTTCACCGGCGGACGGAGTTGTCTATATTTTACATGTGTTATATTTTTATTTGTGTTTTTATATTAGTTGCTACTGGCATTGTGTATAATGCGCTAGAACTATCGCCGGCCTCTGTGGTCGGCATTGATGTTTAATTAAAGCTAATGTGTGGTGATGTGATGTGATGTGATCTGATGTGAACGGTATCACACCCGCGCCAGACTGAACAGCAGAGTTAGAACCCAACCAAATACGATTCTTATATTATCTTACCGAAAAGTTTGATAGGGTTAGGCAGATGCCCCATTATTCGTAAACAAGAAGAAATCCAGTGAATAAATACCTGCATCTGTAATAAGATAGATGGCCATCATCTAACCACTTATATGCCACCAATCCTATGTGATGTTTGAATATGATGTGATTTGATGATTAATTAAGGTAAAAACTTGAATTTGAACTAACATTTGAATTATAAGCGACATGTTGAAAGAGGCCTAAGTTGTAATGATCATGTTATCCTATATTGAAATGATCTAACATCAAACAAAAAAAAAGACTCCTAAACCCTAACCCTAAACCCTAACCCTAACCCTTTATTACAAAACCCATTTATATGAAGACGGTTTAAAATTTCAAAAATGAAAAATACGTTCGGATCCTTCTTACTCACACTGAAATGGAGCTTTGGTGTTTTTTTTCGTAAACATAAACCCATTGTCGCTCTCTTCTCGAACTCTATACAACCCCGTACGTGATAGCTCATATGTGTGAAGGAGTTTTCATGAAAATGCCCATAAACCAAGATTTTTATTTTTTGCCATAACCATGTCACATACAAAGGCATTGTGAGCAGGTTTTACATTTTTTTGAATTTTTTTGAATTTAGTTCTGCTCATTTAGATTTGGAAACGGTAGCTCATCTCAAAAGAAGTTTTTTCTTAAAAAAGTCCCTAAACCGAGGTTTATATTTTTTAGGGTAACTATGTCTTATAAAACGACGAACAGGGAAGCTTTCATATTTTTTTGATATTTTTTGAATTAGTTAAGATCATTTGAAAGTTGGTCAAACTTAAGATAACCCCGCTGACCGGCTCAAAACCCCGCAGCATCTCTACAAACCCTAACGTCGAACTGCAGCCGTCCGATCATACCCTAGCGCCAAGCGAAAACCGTCGGATATGGTCATCTAGAAGGATACGGGCAGGCTGCGTGCAGGCTCCGCGCCGTTGGATCACATGGACGGCTCTGCATCGTTGGATCGTTGGGCGATCCGCGAGACGTTGGTTCTGCCCACCCACTCGCCCGCAGGAAATAAAAAAAAAGTCCTTCGCTACGCGTTGACTGTCGAGGGAGGAGGCACCGCTCCGGCTCCCCGTCATTATCCATAGACGGCTATTTAATCCGGAGGGCGTCCCCCAGCCCTAGCTCATCCGCCTGCTCCCTCTCCCCGCCGGCACCCGAGCACTCCCCTCTCCGAGCCCATCAGCCATACCACCACGCCGCCAGTACTACATAGTCAAACACCGTCTCTTCCTCCTTCGGCAGGCCCAAATCCGGAGGTAAGCGAGGCTACCTCTGGAACCGGAGGTGGATTTCGAGGAGGGGTCGGTGATGGGGGACAAGGAGCCAAAGGACGTGTCGCCGCAGCCGGAGGAGGAGGCGTGGCCGCAGGAGCCGGAGGAGGAGGCGCCGCCGCAGGGGCCGGAGGAGGAGGCGCCGCCGGTCTACTATCTGTGGCCCAACCAGGTGGTGATCCTCAACTCCATCCGGTCGGAGCAGGCCTGGCGTCTTCGTCAGCAGCAGATGGAGGCAGCGCGGGTGGCGCAGGAGGAGGCGCAGGCGGCGACGCACGCGAACCAGGCTCCCGCGCAGGCGGATCAGACTCCGGCGCAGGAGGATCAAGCCATCTCCGACGACGAAGACGCGTAGTGCACTACGTAGTACGTAGGATATATATTGTATGCTGCTATTATGCTCTCTGGGCTATGTTTAGTTGACTCTGGTTGCTGGTTCTATTCTATGCTTCAAAAAATATATTGCATGCTTTTGTACATGGAGGGAGTGATGTAAGTGCATCTAGTGCCCCTTAGTGATTTTTGTTGAAAATATGCCCTAGAGGCAATAATAAATTGGTTATTATTATATTTCCTTGTTCATGATAATCGTTTATTATCCATGCTATAATTGTATTGATTGGAAACTCAAATACATGTGTGGGTACATAGACAACACTGTGTCCCTAGTAAGCTTCTAGTTGACTAGCTTGTTCATCAAAAGATGGTGAAGGTTTCCTAGCCATGGACATAAGATGTCATTTGATAACGGGATCACATCATTAGGAGAATGATGTGATGGACAAGACCCAAACTATAAACGTAGCATATGATCGTGTCAGTTTATTGCTATTGTTTTCTGCATGTCAAGTATCTGTTCCTATGACCATGAGATCGTGCAACTCACTGACACCGGAGGAATACCTTGTGTGTATCAAACGTCGCAACGTAACTGGGTGACTATAAAGATGCTCTACAGGTATCTCCGAGGGTGTCTGTTGGGTTGGCATGGATCAAGACTGGGATTTGTTACTCCGTGTGACGGAGAGGTATCTCAGGGCCCACTCGGTAATACAACATCACAATGAGCCTTGCAAGCAATGTGACTAAAGAGTTAGCCACAGGATCTTGTATTACGGAACGAGTAAAGAGACTTGCCGGTAACGAGATTGAACTAGGTATAGTGATACCGACGATCGAATCTCGGGCAAGTAACATACCGAAGAACAAAGGGAACAGTATACGGGATTAACTGAATCCTTGACATAGAGGTTCGACCGATAAAGATCTTCGTAGAATATGTAGGAGCCAATATGGGCATCCAGGTCCCGCTATTGGTTATTGGCCGTAGAGGTGTCTCGGTCATGTCTACATAGTTCTCGAACCCGCAGGGTCTACACACTTAACGTTTGGTGACGATTAGTATAGTTGAGTTATTTTGTTGGTGACCGAAGGTTGTTCGGAGTCCCGGATAAGATCCCGGACATGACGAGGATCTCCGGAAGAGACCGGAGGAAAAGATTGATATATGTGATGATAGTGTTTTGATCTCCGGAAAGGTTCCGGAATTCACCGGAAGGGGTTCCGGGTGTTTACCGAAGTGTTTGGGTGCAGCAACACTTTATATGGGCCAAAGGGGTAAAGCCCACGAGGTATTGGAAAGTGCAAAAGGAAGTTTTGCTGCTGCCTTAAGCGGTACTACCGCGTAAGCGGTACTACCGCTTGTGTGAAGCGGTACTACCGCATAAGCGGTACTACCGCTTGTGTGAAGCGGTACTACCGCTCAAGCGGTACTACCGCTCGTGAGCGGTACTACCTCTTGTACGCGGTACTGCTGGAATCCGAGTTTGACTCTTTCCGTGCGGGCCAAACCGACCTTGTGCGGGCAAAACCGACCTTGTGGAGGCTTTCTCTCCAAGTTTAGACCCCGGGGCTCAACATATAAATAGAGGGGCAAGGCTAACACACGGGACACATCATGATTTCCCAAGCCGTGTGCCGGCAACCCTAACCCTCTAGTTCCTCCCGTCATAATCTCCGTAGTGCTTGGCGAAGCTCTGCAGATATTGTTCCTCACCACCATCACCACGCCGTCGTGCTGTCGGAACTCATCTACTACTTCATCATCGCTCGCTGGATCGAGGAGGTGAAGGCGTCATCAAGCCGCACGTGTGTTGAACGCGGAGGTGCCGTCCGTTCGGCACTAGTTCATGATCGGATCGAGAGACGACTTGCGATTTGGATCGCGGAGACGTTCGACTACATCAACCGCGTTTCTTAACGCTTCCGCTTAGCGATCTACAAGGGTATGTAGATTCACTCTCCCTCTCGTAGATGCTCATCACCATGGATAGATCTTGTGTGTGCGTAGGAAATTTTTTGTTTCCCATGCAACGTTCCCCAACAATTTTGGTGTATTGAAGACTTATAGGTTAAGGGACTAATATGTTTGTGAGTGTACACAGGCTCTATAAGTCTATGAGGAGTTTGATATATACGATGAATATCGACCCCTAAAAATGAATGTCTTCAACTGAAGACTTTGGTGAAGAATTTGCTGAAGACTTTGGTATTTCCAGAAGACTTTGATATTGAAGAAAACGGTGTGACCTTGAAGATATTAACGAAGATTATGAAGCATGAAGACTTTAGTTTTTATTGTTTCTTTTCTTTTCTTGAGTCATAGGAAACACCGTACTGTTAAAGGGGGTCGAGGTAAAACTAAGGAAAAAAATTCCATCTGATGCTAAACTAAAAACCTCAACATAACCCAATTCCTCGAGTGAAGCCCTTGGAAACCTCTTACAGTTCAGTCAAGTTCTTCAGTGACAGAGACGATGTTCTTCTGGTCTCTGAGGAAATTGGTCTGACTGAGGAGTTAGGATTTCGCCAGTGCGAATTGCCTACAAGTGAGGAATATGATAAGCCCTGAGGAATTTGACAGTTCAAATTCCGACCGTTGCTATGCTTTGGGCCAGCTGTCCAGATATTCTATCCACCTAACGGTCATATGATTGGGGGGGGGGCGTTTATGTCTTATCATGTCGGGATGCACCCTGGCTATAAATAGCCGCCCCCCACAACCACTAGCTGGTTGGCTGCTCTGAGAGAGAACTTGACACTTGTCATTTGAGAGCATCCCATTCCTCGAGAACTTTGAGCGAAAATCATCAGTGAGGAAAAACCCCAAAACCAGACCACCAACCCAAAGTGATTGAGCATCACTGAAGAAATTGTTCCAGTGTGGAACCGACGCTTCTTACCTTTGAAGACTGTGTATCTTCCAGACGGTTAGGCGTTATGGTCTAGTGCATCCTGCAGTCAATTGGGGATCGCCGGGTGACCGTGGTCTAGAGCATCCAGCAGTAAATTGTGGATTGCCGAGTGACCAGTTTGTGAGGGTTTTGGAAGTCTACCCTGAAGACTTACAACGAGTGTTGGGTGAGGTCTGTGTGACCTTAGCTCAAGGAGAATACGGTAAGGACTGTGTGTCCTGGGACTGTGTGTCTTCTGGTTTAAATACCAGGCCGCTCCGAACCAGACGTACGACTGGCACAGCAGTTGGAACTGGGTTATCAAATCACTGTCTTCATCGAGCCTCTGGTTCTATTTCCTCAACCCTTTCATTTCCTCGTATATCTGTTGATGAAATTGATCGTTACTGTTTGAAGAATTTGTGTGAAGACTTTCTCAATTTCCTCACCCCAAATTCCTCAGTCACCGTATCTTCTGCCTGCTTATCCTGTTCACGCTACTTATGCTCTGTGTATGTTTCATTTCATCATGATGACTATACTGCTGCTATGTTTCACATGCACTTAAGTGCTTATTCCGCTACGAGTAGTTCGTCACTTAGCAAATTCCCCAACTAGTATTTCCTCAAGTAACGAATTTGTAAAAATTGCTTATTCACCCCCTCTAGTCCATATAACGCACTTTCAATTGGTATCAGAGCAAGGTACTCCCTTGTTCTGTGTGATTTTGGTTTAACCACCTGGAGTTTTAGTTATGTCGACCGCAGGCATGATCAAGGTCTCAGCTGGGTGTCCTACCTTTGATGGGACGGACTATTCCTACTGGAAGAACAAGATGCGCATGCATCTCGAGGCAATTGACAACGATCTCTGGTATGTTGTGGAAAATGGTGTTCCCTTTGTCACTCCCACTATCAACGCCGCTGATGTGAAGAGATTCAAGCAACTCGACTCTCAAGCGAAGAATATCATATGTGGCAATCTGAGCAAAGGTCAGTATGGCAGAGTGACTGCTTTGGAGACTACTAAGCTTATCTGGGATAGGCTATCCAAAGTCAATGAAGGCATTTCAACTCAACGTGACTCTCGGGTTGATGTTCTTTGCAATCTCTTCAACCGCTTCAAAAGACTCGACAATGAAAATGTTCAGCAAACTTTCGATCGCCTCACCGATATCTCCAATGAGCTTCAGGCTCTTGGTGCCACTGACATCACCGACCATGAGGTGGTGAAGAAACTGCTGAGATCCCTTGATTCCTCATTTGATACACTTGCTTTGATGATCAAGGAACGTGGAGACTACAAGTCATTAGATCCTGCAGATATTCTTGAGAGACTCAATACTCATGAATTCCAACAAGCTGAGAAGAGAGACCTCTACGGGCCAAGTTATGGAAGATCTCGTGCTTTGAAGGCTAAGGCAATTTCCTCATCTGAAGACGAAGAATCTGATAGTAGTCTTGGTGATCCTGAAGAACTGAGTCAGGAGCTAGCAATGCTCGTGAGAAAATTCCTGAAGTTCTCAAGGAGAGGTCGGTTTGGAAAATCATCAAAAAGTGGCATGAAGATATCAGATTCTTCAAGCGACTACAAGAAGAGAACTTGTCACAAATGCAAGAAATCTGGTCACTTTATTTCTGATTGTCCTCTCTGGGAAAAAGAATCAAGAAAGAAGAAATACAAGGATGATAGTTCTGATGACTCGAAGAAAAAGAAGAAATCTTCAAAGTCTTCAGCTTCAAAGTCCTCATCTTCAAAGTCCTCATCGCACAGGAAGAACAACTTAAGGAAGGCTCGGGCACTTATTGGCAAGGAAATGGATTCTGATGAAGAATCTGAAGAATATGAGGAAGAGGAGGAATCTGAGGAGGAGTCGGACTCTGGTGTGGCAAGCCTGGCTCTCGCTACTGCTTTCGTCAGCAAGTCCATCTTCAACGATGAGTAAAATGGCAACTCAAATGACTCTGACATCAGCAATGATGACTATGCTCCCACCTATTGCTTCATGGCAAGCAGTGCCTAGGCAACCACATCATGTCCTGTCTTTGATGGATCTGACTATCCCAAATGGAAAGTCCTCATGCGGAAGCACCTCATATCGAAGAACAGCGAGCTATGGACTATTACTGAGCTTGGACTGACTGATCTCTGCAAGATGGCAAATGTTGATGACATTCTTAAGTACACACAGCTGGACGCTCAGGCGAAGAATATCATCTACTCTAGCTTGTCAAAAGTCATGTTCAAAAGCATCTCCCATCTTCACACTGCAAAGCTCATCTGGGACAGGCTCTCTGATGTTCATGAAGGCTATCGCACTCGTCAAGATCCCAGGTTCATCGAATACAAGAACTTCCTCAAAACGAAGAAGACTGATCAAACTTCATCTTCCTCATCTATGTGTCTCATGGCCAAAGGATCAAAGGTACCCTCACACCATTCCTCTTCTGAATCAAGTGATGGTGAATCTGAGGATTACATGAAACCTAGCTATTCCAAACTTGCTAATATTGCTACTAAACAACAAAGTGTCATTGAAAAGCTTCAGAAACAGCTAGACAAAAGCGATGACCTGTTGAATGAGGAAGTGGATCATACTCAAACTTTGACTAAGGACCTTCAAAGTCTTCATTCCAAGTATGATAACCTTCAAAGTCATCATGAGGCTCTCCTAGTTGATCATGAGAAGCTTTCTTATGAATTTCTTCAAAGAAAGCAAGATCTTGAGAAACTAAGGGTGTCTCATGAAGATCTTCAAAGGGATAATGATTCCTTGCTTGCTCAACAGATCAGTACCACTCATGAAGATTTCGTTCCACCTTGTTTGAAATGCATCGAACGTGAAACTGCACATTCTTCACCTGAAAGTTCAAATGCTTCTATCGCTGTAAATTCTTCAACTATTTCTGTGGTCTCAAATTCCTCATCTGAGAATACCACAAGTATCACTGACGACAATGCAGGGTTGAAGGAATTGTATGTGACAGGCATATACAAAAGTCTCAAAGGGCATCAAACCCTTTGTGATGTGCTTAAAAAGCAGATTCTGAACAGGAACCCTAGGAAAGAGGTTATTGCTTTTGAGAGGAAACTCAATACTGATGGATCTTACTGGAAACCTGAGCAGTATCCCGAAACCTCATGGGTTGCTGCAAAAGGACTTCCTGTACATCCATCCACGTTATCTGGCTTTACTTGTGAATCATCATATTCCTTTGATGAGTCATTTGACTCCAACTACAAACTGTTCAAAAATTAGAATGGTGAAGTATTTGCTTGATATGTTGGAACTAACTGCAGGAATGGTCCCCCTCTGAAGAAAATCTGGGTACCCAAGAGCTGCTTGGAAAGTCTTCAGGTGAATGTCCTCATGACACCACCAGTGAAGAACAGAAACCCCAGATCAAATTCTTCAGTTGGACCAAAGTCTTCACAAGGACCAAACTCCTCACATGGACCAAATTCCTCATATGGTCAAAAATCATATCATTCTCGTGCTAATGCTTCTGTTTCGCAGGGAAAATCTAAGGGTCATGAATATGTGCATAATTCCTCAAATCATTATGTTCATAAGTCCTCAAAGAACTTCTCTGCATATTCATATGAATACTCTAACCCCCGTCTTGTGAAATGAAGTGCACTTGCTTCTATGCCACCCTCCTCATATGGAGCTCACAGGATGATGAACTCTTTGCCACCCCTCCAGATGTGGGTGGTGAAGAAATCGAACTAATCTCTTATGCAGGGTCAGGTCTCCAGACGAACTTGAACGTCTGATGAATTTGCTGGAGACCTGAGGAAAGCTAATCATGAAGAAATGAATCATCCATTTCTCACGTCCTCACATTACTTTGCTTACTATACTATGTGATGAAATTCAATCTGATGAATTTGAAGAATATCAAATGTCGATGATGGGAGAGCTCAAATTCTTCCTAGGGCTTCAAATTCGTCAACAACGCAATGGCATCTTCATATCTCAAGAGAAATACCTCAAGGATGTCCTGAAGAAATTCGGCATGCAGGATTGCAAAGGCGTCAAGATTCCTATGCCCAAATCGGCTCAACTTTGCTCTGACGAAAGTGGTAAAGATTTCGATCAGAAGGAATACCGCTCCATGATTGGTTCTTTATTGTACCTATGTGCATCTAGGCCAGATATTATGCTTAGTGTTTGCATGTGTGCCCGATTTCAAGCAAAACCGAAGGAATTACACCATAAGAATGTGAAACATATTCTTCGATATCTAGCTCACACTCCAACACTAGGATTATGGTACCCCAAGGGCTCAGATCTTGACCTCATTGGATATTCTGATTCTGATTATGCTGGTGATCGTGTGGACCACAAGTCAATGTCAGGCACATGTCATTTCCTCGGACGATCCTTAGTCTGTTGGTCCTCAAAGAAGCAGAATTGCGTGTCACTATCCACTGCTGAAGCTGAGTACATTGCTGCTGGTTCTTGCTGTGCTCAATTGCTATGGATGAAGCAAACCCTCAAGGACTACGGCATCAACGTAAAGAATGTTCCTCTCTACTGCGACAATGAGAGTGCCATCAAGATTGCTCACAACCCAGTTCAGCACTCCAAGACCAAGCACATCCAGATTCGTCATCATTTTCTTCATGACCATGTGATCAAGGGCGATATCTTCCTCGACCACGTGAAGACTGAAGAACAACTGGCTGATATCTTCACAAAGCCCATGGATGAGAAGAGATTTTGCAAGTTGCGGTGTGAGCTAAATATCTTAGAATCTTCGAATGTTCTGTTAAAGGACACACATCCTAACACGTATGCAAAATTGATGACTTTGATGTGCAACACACGAAGTAACGTTTTTCTTCAATCAATGAAGACTAACACTCTAAGTGTGAAGAAATTAATGAAGAATTTGATTCTCAGAACCCTACGACAATTGTACGCGGTGTCTGAAATCATCATTCTTATACGGCGGGTAACGCCACCAACAACAGTTGAAATTCTTCAAAGTTTGAGTTTTCCCATCATTTTGCAAATTCTTCAAATTTTCAATTTCTTCAAGTTTGCAAATTCCTCAAAATTCTTCAAACCTTTCAACTGATGCTCCTCAAATGAGTTTTTCTTCGTTGACTATATATATATATATATATATATATATATATATATATATATATATATATATATATATATATATATATATATATATATATATATATATATATATTGAGTTTTTCAATGTCCTCAACAGCATTCACTTATAGCTATTTCTTCAAGTTGATTTTCTTCTAAGTGAATGTGATCGGACCCGTTCCCCCTCTATGCTAATCTCAACCTAGTCTGTTCACAAATTCTTCATATGCGTTCTACTTTGAAACCTGTTCAAAGTCTTCACTCAGTCCGTGTCAGCTGAAGAATTTGCGAACGAAACCTTAAAAATTCAATCTCAAATTTTTGGCAATTGCCGCTCAAACCGTTCCGATTCCCACAACTGGATAACCCATGATCCCCCACTATCTCCACAACACATTACGTGGGTGACACATGTCGCGTGGATGGCAAGGGTCAGGGGTAAATAGGACCAAAGTCTTCGGGCCAGTTGGTTTTACTGCCGCTATAAATACCCCCCTCCCTTCCACTTGCTTGGGTTACTCCTCACTCTCATCCCTCCGGAGCTCCAGACCTAGCGCCACCGCTAACCTAATCGTCGCCGGAGAGGAAGAGCTTCACTGCCTCGACCTCACCGTCGTCGTACTCGCATCGGCCGCGGAAGTCTTCATCCCGCCGCCGCTGTAGCTGTCTCCCTTTGCCAAGCTAGGGTGTGGGAGATCTGGACTGACGAACTCTTTCACTTCGTTCTTTGTTCGTCGTGTTCTTCGCTTACGGTAAATAAAATCTTATTTTACCGCATTTTTTATCATCATGATTCTCACAAAAACTTCAAATTGAGTTTATTCTTCAAGAATTCATCTCTCTAGATCCAATCAAACAATGTTCTCTTGAGAAATTTTCCCTAAGTAACAATATTCTTCATGATTCCTCAATTGTGTGGATCTCACAATCTGCACAACTCTGGAACCTGAGACAAGAACACTTAGGGAAATTCTTCAAGACATCACTGGTCAAATTCCTCAAACTTTATATTTTTGCAAAATTTCTAAGAACGCATATGACCTCTTCAAATTGTTCGCACCTACACTCTATTCACAGGTACAAAATGTCTGCTGATGAATCTCTAGGTTCTCATCAACTTAACTCATTTGCAGCATTCCTTGAAGAAAAATTACACACCTCTTCAGAATCCTCAAAAGTGCAAAATCCTCAGCCGAAGAAAATGGCTGATGGCAAAAGACCTCAGAAAGGAGGGAAGAGACCTGAAGTGCAAACTGCTTTTGAGATTCCTGATGATCTATATGAGGAATACTGTACACCTGATGAAGCAACTCATGGCAAAGAGACCAAACAACAGCGCAAAGTTCGCATCCAGAGGATTGAGAGGAGATGGATGAAGGAATGGAGGGAATATCGCTATGTTACTGTCGGTGTCAAAACCAGCGGATCTCGGGTAGGGGGTCCCGAGCTGTGAGACTAGAATCGATGGTAACAGGAGAAGAAGGAGACGGTGTTTACCCAGGTTCGGGCCCTCCTATAGAGGTAATACCCTACGTCCTGCTTGATTATATTGATGGTATGGAGGTTACAGAGTTGATCTACCTCGAGATCGAATTGCTAAAACCCTAGATGAGTTCTCTCTTGCCCTACAACCTAAAACCCTCCGGCTTATATAGACGCTGAGGGTACCTAGGGCTTACACATAGTCGGTTGCACATCAAAGGGAAAAAACATGCCTATCTACTGTCGACAACTTGGAGGATACACCATGGCTCCTTGAAACTTCCACCTTGGCGACGGGGCCCTTGATCATTCATTACTCATCCAGCGGCCCACATAGTCCGACCCATAAGAAATAGGTCGGCTATCCGAGGACCCCTTAAACCAGGACTCCCTCAGTAGCCCCCGGACTAGCCTCCAACGCCGAGGTATATTCGGGCAATCTTGTGTGTCAAAGTCTTCGGCTTGCGCGGCGAGTCCCTCTATCCCATTTTGTTCAGCAACCATCTTGTTATCGGCGAAATCCCAAACGTCACGGGCTTGCTGGGTCCATCATAACAGCGTTTCTTGATTTTCGCGCATCGTGGGGAGACGAGCGGTTCAGCAGCTTTTTACAAAACTGCCCCTCCCACAAAGGAGGCACCACCCATTTAAACAAACTGAATCGTGGTCCAAGCCACATCTTCCTTCTTCCCCATCGGAAAAAACCCCGGCGAAATATCACCACCAAACATGGCGAGCGCCCCCAGCTCTTCCTCGAACCCTTACGGCTCCCGTCCTGGGGATTGCACAAGCTGCTCAGTATCCCTCCTTCGTCTACGCGACCTCGAGACCCAAGGGTACCTTCCTCGGATCTGACAATTATCCGTGCCGGTTTATCTTCATTCAATGGCGAGGCCTTCGCGGAGAATTTCCCCAATCCACAAAAGGGGGAGCGCGTATGTTTCGTGCCCTTTCTCCTGCGGGGCCTCGGGTTTCCTATTCACCCATTCTTGAGAGGGTTATTGGAGTTTTATGGGATCCAGCTCCACCACCTCACCCCAGGGTCTATTCTGCACATCTCGGGCTTCGTCGCCCTTTGCGAGATGTTCCTGGGTTACGAGGCACACTTCGAATTGTGGAGGAAGTACTTCTACCTCGTCCCTCGAACTCGAGACAAGACAATTTTTGAGGTCGGAGGAGCCGAAGTATGCCGCATAGCGGGGATAGGATATCCTGTGGGAACGCTGAAGGAGTCCGAAGAATGGTCTTCGGAATGGTTCTACATCGAGGACGTCCCCCTATTCGATCCAGCTCGGAGGGGTTTGCCCAAATGCTCCGACGCCCCTTTGAAGAAAAGGTACAACTGGCGTCCGAAGAGCCTGTCCCAAGAGGACAGTGTTGAAGTGCAGCGCTTGGCAGCCCGTGTGAGGATACTAGCCCATCACAAGCTGACCATGATAGATGTCATGGCCGCCGCTATCACCCGGTGCGTTCAACCTCTTCAACAGAGGATACACCCCTTGTGGTGTTACAACGGGACAAGCGACACTACTCGCTCCCGAAGACTGGGCCCTGCCGATCAAACAGCATTAGCCGCCGCTCTTGCGGACCTATACAAAGGGGAGCAAGGAGATTTTATTCGGCGGTCGACCAAGGAGGGATACTCAAGCCACAATCCCATAGAATGGGTGAGCCTTTCAACCCTGCGACCACAATTTGGGTTTTCAATTCGTCCCTTTTTTTACCGAAGCCTTTAACTTTATGTGAACAGGAATGGAGGAGCTTCATCGAGACAGTTAACTGTCCGGCCCCCCAGCCCGAGGACTATTCCCGTACTGATGACCCAGGCTTTCATGATGACCCGGATCTGTCAATCGATTTCGAAGACGGGGTTTTCTACCAGGAGGGCCTCGACGGTTCCAAGATGGCTATCATAGCCGATTACCCCGGATCCTTCCCTTCCCCTGCGATAAGCAAGAAGAAGAAAAACTCATCCCACAAAAGGCAAGTATCCTCCAATGACCCAAATGCGCCGGCTCCTACTCCCAAGCGCCATAGATCCACGCGACATACATCAGCAACGGCGGCAATGCCTGGGTCGGAAAGCAACAGGGATCCGATAAATGAGCCGGTCGCGGGGATGAGCCCGTCTACACGTTCGTCCCAAAGGTACTTCGCTCGACCGTTTGATTTATTATCATGATTGATAAAGCCTCACCAGAGACCTTATGTCAAAATATTCAGGCAAAGAGTTCAGCCGTCTCCCGCCGAGGATGTCTCCAAGACGTCCGGCGGTGCTCAAAATTCCAGACCTTCCGCTCATGCTGAACCTACTGCTGAGGTTTCCATGGTCAATACGGCCCCTGCCAATTCTGGTGACGCCATGTCTGTTACCAAATCTGAGGTAGGAAGCGCCATGAATCATCGGCGGCGACGAGAAGCTATGCGTCACCTAGCCTTCTCCGAACAAGAGTTCGGTGCTTTAAGCACGGCGGACGCGCACATCGGTGCTGCCCGAGCTGGGTTCGGGGAGGCCATGAAATTGATATCGTCCAGCCTGCGGGTGAGTAATCGGTTATTAGAGTCCGAACACTCGTATGAACCCAGTAACCCCCGAGCCTTAAATTGGTTGGCACGACCGAATTGAGGATCCTTGTATTGTTTTACTGCTAATGCAAACCTCGAAGCAACAGAACGAGCAACTGGCCAAGGAATTGGAAGCCAGCCGAACACAGGTGGAATCTGTGAAGGCCGAATTGGAGCAAGTGAAGAGCTTTACTCGGGAGGCACATGGTGAGTATGTCTTTTCTGCCGATCTTAGTATATTCCCAGGCTGACGCGAGGGTACTATGTAGCAGCTGAATCAATAAGGCAATTGCAAAGAGATTTGGATGCGGCCCGAGAATCTCAGCGAGACGCCGAGTCCCAGCATGAGGCTGGCTATCGTGTGTTGCAACGACACCTCGAAGAGAAGAACCGCCTTCAGGCGGAGAACAAACAGCAGGCCGAAGAAATTCAGAGCTTAAAGACTCAATTAGCCCAGGCTCAAGGAGAGAACCAGAAATTACAGAGGGGCATGTTCGGTAAGCGTGATTCTAACATCAGAAGGTACTTCTTATAAATGAAGCATAATAGGCATGCCCAGACTCAAGTACAGGTCTCTTGTCTGGGCGACCTGAAGAAGAGATCGGATCCTACCGGGGCAGCCTCCTGAAGGAGCTGTCCGCCCTTCACGAGCGGGCTCGGAAGGCGATGACGAGCATGGTGAAAGCATTGT
This sequence comes from Elymus sibiricus, assembly GCA_039707655.1. NCBI lineage: Eukaryota > Viridiplantae > Streptophyta > Magnoliopsida > Poales > Poaceae > Elymus > Elymus sibiricus. Next base: position 346,336,500 of record CM077669.1, on the reverse strand, counting down.
GGCCCGCCGAGCAACCTCCGGAGGAGATGACCGAACTAGTCGATCGGTTCAAGGGAGCCCGAACTAGATTCGAGCTGTGGAAGACATCGGCTTGTCGAGAGGGAGCACGGGAGGCGTGGGCGATGATCAAGACCCGCTATACCGGACTTAATCCCGAGCGTATGGCTCGGGTTGGGCCGGTAGGGTCAGATGGACAAGAAGTACCGCTTCACCTGGTATACAACCAAGTGATGCTTGCCGCCCGTCTTTCACAAGAAGATTGCTCCCTGGACACCATAATCGACGATCTCGCTCGGCAGCCGGATGAATGATTATATGTAGCTATGTACTAATAATCGAGGAATTGCTCCGTCTGTGTTGTAAACTTCGTCTTAATCGGCCATCGGCTTTGGCCTCCCGCGCTAAGAGCTTGGGAGTGTTCCTTGTAAATTATCACCCTAGGGGAGTGAATTATGTTCGGGGAACCAGGCAATCCGGCCATGTGGTGCGAACAGACAGAAAGCACACAGGGAGATATGGTATATTACTGCTTAGCGTAAGAAACATCTTCTGAAGAAAATAGTACCTCTATCGATACCTTTCTTCAGGGTGCTACGTAAATCGTAGGTAGAAGGCCGTATACTATTAGTATACGACTAAGGGCTTATGTGAGAGAAGAAGCCCGAGTAATGGTCATGACGACCATAGTCTTATTAATTGTGTCCGTCGTAGCCGATCAATTGTCTGCTGAAGATAGCTAGCTTCTGGCTTCACCCATCTGAGGTACGTATCCGGATGACCCGGTCGTAACAATCACAGAGGTGCTCCCTTTACCCTCTAGCCGAACAATCGGGAACGTAGAAGGTAACCACAGGAGCGAGGCAATCCATCTTGGCAAAGTCTTAGTTCGAATTGATGCAGATGATGGCTTAACAACGACAAGTAAAACATACGTACACAATAAATGTGAATAAATGCTTATAATATAAAAGCGTTGGCTTCGGAAGGAAGCCCCCAGGTGTTGTGTTCGGATTTAACACTTAAGTGTGTAGACCGAAAATCTTATTACAAGATCGGTTGAGCCGAACATAGAATTGGGAAGAAAAGGAAAGAATTCAAACCTGCCAGAAATCAAGGTGGGAGGGAAAGTAGAAAATAAAGAAGGAAAAAAAAGTGAGGTAAAGGGTAAAGAGGGTGACGACACCGGTTTATCCGTAGAAGCGCCGAAGACGAGCTGCGTTCCATGGGTTTGGTTCAAGGCGGTTATCCGTCGGTTCTCGAAGACGGTAAGCCCCTCCCGTGAGTACTTCGTCGATTATGAAGGGGCCCTCCCATTTGGGGTTGAGCTTATGCTTCTGCTTCTTCGGAAGTCGTAAGACGAGCTCACCCACGTTGTATGCCTTTGCCCTGACCTCCCTACTCTGGTAATGTCGAGCCTGCTGTTGTTAAAAAGTGGAGCGAGCCCGAGCTTTGTCGCGCTCTCCTTCTAGGGCCTCCCTTTCCTCGTACATGCGCACCCTTGGTGCGTCGTGAATGATGTCACAGGGGAGGACTACTTCTGCCCCATAGACCATGAAGAACGGTGTTTATCCCGTGGATCTATTCGGGGTGGTACGCAGGCCCCATAGAACGGAGTCGAGCTCCTCAACCCAATGACAGTCGGACTCATGAAGAGACCGGACCAAACGTGGCTTAATGCCGCTCATAATGAGGCCGTTTGCTCATTTGACCTGTCCATTGGTCTGTGGATGATAAACCGATGCGTAGTCGAGCTTAATGCCCATTTTTGCGCACCAGTCTTTGACCTCTTGGGCCGTGAAGTTGGATCCATTCTCCGTTATTATACTGTGTGGAACGCCGTAACGGTGTACCACGCCGGATATAAAGTCGATTACTGGTCCGGACTTGGTTGATTTGACAGGCTTTTCCTCTAACCATTTGGTGAATTTGTCAACCATGACTAGTAGTTATTTATTCTTCTTGGTCCCCCCTTTAAGTGGTCCGACCATATCCAGCCCCTAGACCGTGAACGGCCAGGTAATCGGAATAGTCTGAAGAGCTGTTGGGGACATGTGACTTTGATTTGGAAAAAATTGACACCCCACGCAATATTTGACAAGTGACTGGGCGTCCGCCCGAGCTGTGGGACAGAAATAACTAGCTCGGAAGGCCTTGCTTACTAAGGCTCTTGCTGCGGCGTGATGACCACCCATCCCTGCGTGGACTTCGGCTAAGAGTTGCCGCCCTTCTTCCTCAGATATGCACCGTTGTAGTATTCCAGTGGTGCTCTTCTTGTATAACTCACCCTCGTGTACTTTGTAGGCTTTGGAGCACCGAACTATGCGCCGCGCCTCCGTCTGATCGTCGGGGAGTTCTTTGCGAAGAAGGTAGGCGAGGAAGGGCTCGGTCCATGGCACGATTGCTGCCATGACCTCGTGAGCCGAGGGCGTTTCCTCCATTACGGAGCCGCCGATGATTTGATCGTCTGGTTCATTTGAAGGGGGAACAACCTCGTCCGCACCGGTTAGACCGGCGCCCTTAGGATTGTCCTGCCAAACCACGGATGGCTTAAAGAGCCGTTCCAGGAAAGTGTTTTTTGGGACAGGGTCGCGCTTGGCCCCCAGGCGAGCCAGTATGTCGGCAGCTTGGTTGTTGTCTCTAGCGACGTGGTGAAATTCCAGCCCCTCGAACCGTGCGGATATCTTAAGGACAACATTTCTATATGCCGCCATCTTCGGGTTTTTGGCGTCGAATTCGCCGTTGATTTGGGAGATGGCCAAGTTGGAGTCTCCCCGTACCTCCAGCTGGCGTATGCCCATGGATGCTGCCATCCGAAGACCGTGTAGTAGTGCTTCTTATTCGGCTGCATTGTTGGAATCGGCATACATGATCTGCAACACGTATCGGACATTGTCGCCTGTGGGGGATCTGAGGATAACTCCAGCCCCCAGTCCGGCCAAAGTTTTAGATCCATCGAAGTACATTGTCCAATGGGAGTATGTGCTATATTCCCGTGGGAGCTCGGCCTCTGTCCATTCGGCTAGGAAATCTGCCAACACCTGAGACTTGATAGCTCGTCTTGGCTTGTAGGCGATTTCAAAGGGAAGGAGCTCAATAGCCCATTTAGCTATTCGGCCGGTGGCGTCCCTGTTGTTGATTATATCGTTCAGGGGTACTTCGGATGCCACCGTGACCGAGCACTTTTGAAAGTAGTGCCTGAGTTTCCGTGATGCCATAAATACTGTGTAGGCTATCTTCTGGTAGTGCGGGTATCTGGACTTGCACTGCGTTAGTACTTCTGACACATAATAGACCGGTTTCTGTATCCGGAATTTGTGTCCCTCCTCCTCTCGTTCGACGACGAGCACCGCGCTAACGACTTGATTGGTAGCCGATATGTATAGTAACATGGGTTCACCAGCGCCTGGTGCTGTGAGTATGGGATTGCTTGCCAGTAGTGTTTTGATTTCTTCTAATGCAGCCGTTGCCTCGTCGGTCCATTCGAAATTGTTGGTCCGTTTCAGCAGTCTATAGAGCGGTAAAGCCTTTTCCCCGAGGCGGGAGATAAAGCGACTTAGCGCCGCCACGCAACCAGCCAACCTCTGGACATGCTTTAGCTCTGTGGGAATTGCAAGTTCTGATAGGGCGCGGATCTTAGCCGGATTCGCTTCTATTCCTCTATGGGAGACAATGAATCCGAACAGTTTACCAGCGGGAACTCCGAATACGCATTTCTCCAGGTTGAGTCGTATATCGTACTCACGGAGGCTGGCAAAGGTTTGCCTGAGGTCGTCGATCAACTGGCTGACGCGTTTGGTTTTGATGACCACGTCGTCCACGTACGCCTCGACTGTTTTCCCGACTTGTTTCGAGAGACAAGTCTGGATCATGTGCTGGTATGTAGCCCCAGCGTTTTTTAGCCCGAAAGGCATCGTGTTGAAGCAGAATGGTCCGTAAGGGGTGATGAACGCGGTTGCCGCTTGATCGGATTCCTTCATTTTAATCTGATGGTATCCGGAATAAGCGTCGAGCAAACACAACGAGTCGTGTCCGGCTGTGGCGTCAATAATCTGGTCTATGTGTGGTAGGGGGAAAGGGTCCTTGGGGTAGGCCTTCTTCAGGTCTTTAAAATCGACGCAAAGCTGCCAGGATTCATCTTTCTTTGGTACCATAACCAGGTTTGCCAACCATTCGGGGTGCTTAATCTCCCGAATGAATCCGGCCTCTAGCAGTTTAGCTAATTCTTCACCCATAGCTTGTCGTTTGGGCTCGGAAAAGTGGCGCAGAGTCTGTTTGATGGGCTTAAAGCCTACGATGATGTTCAGACTATGTTCGGCCAGCCGCCGGGGGATTCCGGGCATATCAGAAGGATGCCAGGCGAAGATGTCCCAGTTTTCTCGTAAGAATGCTCGCAGTGCTTCATCCACTATCGGATCGAGCTGAGCTCCGATGAACGCGGTCTTGTTGGGGTCCGTCGGGTGCACCTGAAATTTAACGGTTTCCTTTGCCGGTTTAAAGGATGTGGGTTTGGGCCTTTTGCTAAGGATCACATCGTCCCTGTCTACTGTTGACCGAAGTGCGGTCAGTTCTTCTGCGGCAAAGGTCTCAGCTAAAGCCTCGAGGGCAAGCGCTGCTGTTTTGTTTTCGGCCCGAAGGGCTATGTTCGGGTCACTGGCAGTTGTGACCACCCCGTTTGGTCCTGGCATCTTAAGTTTCATATACCCATAATGTGGTATAGCCTGGAATTTTGTGAAGGCGTCACGTCCTAACAGGGCATGGTAGCTGCTGGGTAAGGGCACGATATGGAAGAGGAGTTCTTCGGATCGGTAGTTTTCGGGCGTGCCGAACACTACGTCCAGGACGATACGTCCTGAACAACGCGCCTCTTTCGCCGGAATGATTCCCCGGAAGGTCGTGTTGCTATGCTCGATGCGAGATCGGTCGAACTGCATTTTTTCCAGGGTATCTTCGTAGATCAGGTTTAAACCACTGCCGCCGTCTATTAGCACTTTGTGTAACCTGAAGCCATCGATGATGGGGTTCAGGACTAGTGCGGCCGGTGAATGACCGGGAAGAATGGCTGGTCGGTCAGTATCTCCGAAGGTAATGGGCGTGTCTGCCCATGCACTTGTTGCTGCAACATGATATATCTGTTCGAGTTCTTTAAGCGCTCTTTTCCTCCTGTTCCTTGAGGGGAACATTTCGTAGATCGTCAGGACTTCGGCGTTGTATTCTGGCGGCGATGTGGAGCACCAATTCGGCGGTGGTGCCTTAAGAATGTCTTCATCGCTTTTTGCGACCTGCCTGACGATCCAGCAAGCCCTAAGGCTGTGAGTCGAAGCTGTGTTCAGCAATACGGAATGTATAGGGCAAGGTTTATCCAATAGTCCATCAAGGACGGCACTGACCCCTGAAAGGGGCCTGTTTCTCTTTTCGGCGGGTTCGAGTCTGGCTGGCCGCTTTGGAGGTATCCTCTTTTTCCGATCTCCTCTAGGGTATTCGGTAAAGGTTGGTTCCGAAAATAGCCGTTCGGCTTGCCAAGCGCTTTCCATGGCACAATATTTTTGTACCAACTCTGACAGCTCGGTGAAGTCATGAATGTGCCGACGAGCCAGGGCGTTGAGAATCCCTTCATCATGGCAGTTGCGATTGAAGGTTGCCATTATCTCTTGATCACTAAGGCCCCGTACTTTGTTTCGAGCGAGGAGGAGTCTGGCCCAGTAATGATGAACCGATTCTCCTGGTAACTGCATAATGTCCGGTAAGTCCGAAGACTTGGGCTCTGCTGCGATGCTTGAGTGATCGGCTTGGGAGGTGGGTGGGAAAAGATTTGACTCCACGCCACGGTGGGAGTTCGGAATCACGGACTCCGAACTGTGTGATAGATCAGGAACTGATGCCGGACTGTTTCTGGAGTGAACTCCAGAGTCTGGGTTGCAGGTGAGGTCTCGGTGATCGAAGACTGGGGTATAAACCGTTTTTAATTCCGGTCGCTGAGGGGACGAGCCCCCAGCCGGACACTCGATGGTGGCGACAAGGTGGGTGACCGTGGGGATGTGAATCTCCCTATCGTCGGGTTTAAGCCCGAGCCGGTCATAGACCGGGTTCTGGTCATCGGCCATACCCATGGTCTCAATCCGATCAAATAACTCGTTCAGAAACGAGGCGATGGTAGGATGCGTGTCGCTAAAGCGAGTGGGGTCGGTATGCGGCGTTGCAGCTCCGGAGTCGCACGAAAGTGGACCCGGGTCCTGTCTAACCATGGTGGATCCGTTCACAACGACCGGATTGGGCGGTCCAGATAGCCCGGGGATAACGACCTCATCATTGGAGGCGAGGCCCGATGTCTTCGACGTCGAGGCGTCGGGATCTGCGGGCTCCTCCGTAGGAGTCGAGGGTTCTATCAAGACGAGGTCTCCCCGTGAATCAGCGATGAACTCTAGGGTTCCGAACCTGATTCCTTGATCGGGGGAAAAGCTTCCGATCTGGCCAAGGTGGCTGATCAGGTAAGAGTGCGACGAGATGCCGCTGCTTGCTGTGATCTGCTCCGGGGCAAGAGTCCCCTGTATGGAGATCTCGTTGCTTGTGACAAGGCGAGCCATCGATTCCTTTGGCGATCACAGCGGAACTCTCAATGAAAGCACCAATGTCGGTGTCAAAACCGGTGGATCTCGGGTAGGGGGTCCCGAGCTGTGAGACTAGAATCGATGGTAACAGGAGAAGAAGGAGATGATGTTTACCCAGGTTCGGGCCCTCCTATAGAGGTAATACCCTACGTCCTGCTTGATTATATTGATGGTATGGAGGTTACAGAGTTGATCTACCTCGAGATCGAATAGCTAAAACCCTAGATGAGTTCTCTCTTGCCCTACAACCTAAAACCCTCCGGCTTATATAGACGCCGAGGGTACCTAGGGCTTACACATAGTCGGTTGCACATCAAAGGGAAAAACATGCCTATCTACTGTCGACAACTTGGAGGATATGCCATGGCTCCTTGAAACTTCCACCTTGGCGACGGGGCCCTTGATCATTCATTACTCATCCAGCGGCCCACATAGTCCGGCCCATAAGAAATAGGTCGGCTATCCGAGGACCCCTTAAACCAGGACTCCCTCAGTTACCCCCAAGTACATGAAGAAATTTGCGATCAAGCCTCCATGCAGAAGAGCACCTTTGGCAGCAGGACAACATGCTGATCCAACTAGCCTCAAAACTGGTGAGGATTTTCCACATGAATGGGAAAGACGCCAGGCAAAATTGGCTAGGCAAGCAAAAGAGGCAGTGAGGCAATTCAATGAAGACTCTGCTGCTGCTACCTTAGCCAAGACTTCTGTCATTGGTTCTACTCCCAAGAAGGCAATGACAAAGAAATTAGCCGTAAAGTTGAAATCCTCAACCCCAATGTCTTCAGCCCCCAGTTCGTCACAGCAAATGCTCCAGGCAACATCATCAAGGGCTCCCTTAGTGGCCGCACAATCTTCAGCTGCTGCAGCCAAGTCCTCAATGCCCGTGCACCTTGCTACATGTCAAAGGATAGTAGGGTTCTCAATTGCCTCAGGGGCATCAGCAAATTCCTCAAGCAGTCCCACTCTGCTGAAAAGGAATACCACAGCTGGCCGAGGAAAACGTCCAAGTCCTCATGATAAGAAAGTGGTCTTTCAAGTTCCCTCAGCATCTGAGGATGATGATGCAGATGATGAAAAATTAGCTGCAATTCTGAGGAATAAGCAAGAAAGAGTGGCCCAAGCCAAGGGTACTTCAATTCCTCTGCTACTCGATCCAAAGATCATGCTTGATTTCATCGACTTGTGGCACCAGGATCCAAACACACCTATCGATGATTTGAAGCTTCCTCCGGGACCAAGTCATGTCCTAGCTGCTTTCATTGGTGAAGAAAAATGGAAGCATGAGCAGATCAGGAGAACCAAGATTGCTAAACAAAAGAAGGAGAGGTTCATGAACGACAATGTCCTCAACCTGACGCTTGATCAACTCATCTCTGTCCAGAGAGATATCAAAAGCCTCAATGAGAAGTACAACAGCCACCTCTCAGATTGGCAAGGAGCCAAGGGCAGATTCATCATGATGGCTGACAAAGTCATCAAAGAGCACAACACTCGGGCTGCAGCACGAGCTCAATCCTCAAATCCACTGCCCAGCGCCTCTGCTCCACAATCTGAAGAAACTGCTGTGCCTGAGGAAACTGCAAGGGCGACTGCAGCAGTCGTGCCTGAAGAAACTGATGTTCCGTCTGCAACAGATGCGAAGAAAAGAAAGGCCTCTGCATCTGCAGAGTCCTCAGCTCCTAAGAAGTTGAAGACACTGCCAAGTTCCTCAACAGAGCCAATCGATGCAACTCCACTGTCTACTGTCCCAGCCTATGATCTGATTCCATTTGGTGAGGATTATGATATCCCAAATGATGAACCTAAAGAAAACCAGTCTGCTGCTTCTGAGCCGGTTGATGAAGAAATTCAAATGGAGGCAAATGCTCCAACTCCAATACTTGAATCTCCTTAGCCTCAGGCTGGCACTGAAGAAATGGAAGAGGAGGTGGACATTGGTAACACTACTCCTGTTATCAATAATGACTATTGGGAAACTAAACATCCAAACTCTCCTCTTACCACTCCTCTCACCCAAATTCCTCAGTCACCAGCTGCAACTGAAGAAATACTAGCTGAGTCAGTGCCTGAAGAAACTCACGCTGCCTCTGCTGAAGTAATTGTGAATGAGGAAACTGCTCCAACCAAGGCTGCTGAAGAATCTGCGCCGTCTATTCCTCAAACTGCCATTATTGCTGTTATGCCAAAGGAGATTCATGGGCGCTTCAAGCCAAATCTTCAACCAAAGCCAGCTATGCCTTTCAAGAAGCGGCCCAAATTCATCAAAGAAAATTTCTACGATGAGCATCACTTTTTCACAGGAGCAAATCCTTATGACTCCCAAAGGTCACGTCATAAGAGATTCTGGACGCCAACTCAGGCTAATTTCTATGCAGCTATGCTATTCCAGAAGGACAAGGTTTTCCAACATTACTCAATTCCTCATGCTGATATGGAAAACATCCCATGCTTCAATCCAGTACTCAGTCTTCTTCATGATGCTGGATTACTGCCCTTCTGCGTTGACATCTGTGATTGGAATGAAGAACTCATTCTTCAATTCTACGCCACTCTTCATATCTCTGGTGAAGCACAAGACATCAGCACTTGGATACTTGACTGGATGACAGGCAACACTCACTTTACTGTGCCTGCCTCTGAATTGCTTCGGGATGTCCCTGTCAGTATTCCCTCAGCTGAAGCCAGATGCCTATATGATGAACCTGAGCTTCCCAATCGCCTCATGCAAGTTCTTATGAAGCCTTTGAAGTCTGGTCAAGCACCCAGAACAACTTTTCTGGTGCAGGATTTACTGTATGTGCCTCGCACTATCTATCGCATTATGACCAAAACCTTCAGCCCCATCAAAGGCCACAACAATGAAGAAGAAGAGGTGGTTGGAGTAATGAAGAATCTGCTCTTCAACATAATTCATGGCATTCCCATAAATCTTCATGATTTCTTCTTGAGGACATTGGCCAACATTGCACTGTCACCTTTTGAACTGAAGCCTTATGCTCCATGGATCATGAAGTTCATCAGGGCGAGATCCTCAATGCCTTATGAAGCAGACTTCCAAAATCATTTCAGTTTTCTGCCGCCAATTGAAGTCCTCAAGGACACATTTTCCTCAATAGAAGGAAAAGGCAAAACTGTTATTGATGAAGGATCTCGACCACTAAATGGTCAATTTCGCACTGCTGCCTTTTACTCAACAAATGATGACACTGCTTCTCAACACTCTATTGGCAGGGCCACAACTCAAAGACCTCAAGAAACCGCTACAAGGGTGATGACTGACCGTGAGCTTCTCCTCAGTCTTCACCAAAAGGTGGATCGGAATCACAAGTGGGTCAAACGGCAGTTTGGTGCACTTCTTCGGGACATGACAGTCACTCACAATGTGGTGAGGAAAAACCATTACTACCTGCATGAAGTTTTCGACCGCACTTGGGCTACCCTTGAACATCTCTATACTCCTGAAGAACTTGTGGAGATGGAATTTCAGCGGGACTTTGACTGGTCGATTCCTCCAAAGAAGAAGTGGAAGAAAGTTCAAGTTCCTCAGCTGGTGACAAGCTCATATTCTTCATCACGCAAGACAGATGAAGCTGAGGACATTGACGACACCGCTGCAGGCCCTGCTCCACCAACCGACCCCGACAACGCTGGCGCTCCTCCACCACCTTCAATATGAAATTCTTCAGGGGCGTTAGTCCTCAATTTCGTCCCTTTTGGTCACTTGATGACAAAGGGGGAGAAATTTGAGTTAGTCTTCAAGCGGGTCTGTATATATGGGCTGTTTTATTTAATTTACAACTCTCGCTCTTCTGAAGCTTTTGTTGATTGAGTTGTAAACTTAAGTCCGATGGTGGTGTGATACTTTTGAACTGCTTTCTGCATGCCTATTTCCTCAAGTATATTAATGCACGCATGCTGAATTTCCTCAGACCCCATTTTCCATCATACATTTCAATTTCCTCTTGATATATATTAAATGCGTGTATGGATTACAAGATATAGGGGGAGATCTCCAAGATTTTATCCTGCCATGTGCATTTGCAGTCCAAAGCAAATTCCTCAAATATGCACATCTTCAGGGGGAGTTCCTCTATATCTTGCAATCAAATTCCTCAAACTCAGTACTTACACTTCATATGTTTATCCCCGTTGAAAACTTAACCTATTTGTCATCAATCACCAAAAAGGGGGAGATTGTAAGTGCATCTAGTGCCCCTTAGTGATTTTGGTGTATTGAAGACTTATAGGTTAAGGGACTAATATGTTTGTGAGTGTACACATGCTCTATAAGTCTATGAGGAGTTTGATAAATACGATGAATATCGACCCCTAAAAATGAATGTCTTCAACTGAAGACTTTGGTGAAGAATTTGCTGAAGACTTTGGTATTTCCTGAAGACTTTGATATTGAAGAAAACGGTGTGACCTTGAAGATATTAACGAAGATTATGAAGCATGAAGACTTTAGTTTTTATTGTTTCTTTTCTTTTCTTGAGTCATAGGAAACACCGTACTGTTAAAGGGGGTCGACGTAAAACTAAGGAAAAATTTCCATCTCATGCTCAACTCAAAAAACTCAACATAACCCAATTCCTCGAGTGAAGCCCTTGGAAACCTCTTATAGTTCAGTCAAGTTCTTCAGTGACAGAGACGATGTTCTTCTGGTCTCTGAGGAAATTGGTCTGACTGAGGAGTTAGGATTTCGCCAGTGCGAATTGCCTACAAGTGAGGAATATGATAAGCCCTGAGGAATTTGACAGTTCAAATTCCGACTGTTGCTGTGCTTTGCGCCAGCTGTCCAGATATTCTATCAACCTAACGATCATATGATTGGGGGGGGGGCATTTATGTATTATCATGTCGGGATGCACCCTGGCTATAAATAGCCGCCCCCCCCCCCCCCACAACCACTAGCTGGTTGGCTGCTCTGAAAGAGAACTTGACACTTGTCATTTGAGAGCATCCCATTCCTCGAGAACTTTGAGCGAAAATCATCAGTGAGGAAAAACCCCAAAACCAAACCACCAACCCAAAGTGAGTGAGCATCACTGAAGAAATTGTTCCTGTGTGGAACCGACGCTTATTACCTTTGAAGACTGTGTTTCTTCCAGACGGTTAGGCGTTATGGTCTAGTGCATCCTGCAGTCAATTGGGGATCGCCGGGTGACCGTGGTCTAGAGCATCCAGCAGTAAATTGTGGATTGCCGAGTGACCAGTTTGTGAGGGTTTTGGAAGTCTACCCTGAAGACTTACCACGAGTGTTGGGCGAGGTCCGTGTGACCTTAGCTCAAGGAGAATACGGTAAGGACTGTGTGTCCTGGGACTGTGTGTCTTCTGGTTTAAATACCAGGCCGCTCCGAACCAGATGTACGACTGTCACAGCAGTTGGAACTGGGTTATCAAATCACTGTCTTCATCGAGCCTCTGGTTCTATTTCCTCAACCCTTTCATTTCCTCGTATATCTGTTGATGAAATTGATCGTTACTGTTTGAAGAATTTGTGTGAAGACTTTCTCAATTTCCTCACCCCAAATTCCTTAGTCACCGTATCTTCTGCCTGCTTATCCTGTTCATGCTACTTATGCTCTGTGTATGTTTCATTTCGTCATGATGACTATAGTGCTGCTATGTTTCACATGCACTTAAGTGCTTATTCCGCTGTGAGTAGTTCGACACTTAGCAAATTCCTCAACTAGTATTTCCTCAAGTGACGAATTTGTAAAAATCGCCTATTCACCCCCCTCTAGGTGATATAACGCACTTTCAAGTGACATATGGGTGGGTAAAAAAGGTGGGCGAAGCTCGCACGTAGTACTGCACCCTGGCCTCGGTCTGTGGCACCTGAAAGGTGGAGACGCATGCGAGAAGAGAGGAACCAGCGGCAGCGACCGTCGCTACGTTCGTGGTGGCGCATCGACGCATGCAGGCAGGCTAGCTGGATCACGTGGCATGCATAGCAGGCTTGCTGGCGGCGCACGTCGATCGGTATGCCCTAGAATTTAATTGCCACACTAAATTGATGCTGCGGAGGTCAAAGGCTGAGACGGTGTGAACTGTGAATCGATCGAGGAGGCGCATGCGAGAAGAGACGAACCGGCAGCAGCGACAGCGCTGCGTCTGTGGCGGCTCAAAGGAAGGTTGCGTCTATGGCGGCTCGCATCGGCGCATGCAGGCAGGCTAGCTGGATCATGTCATGCATGCATAGCAGGCTTATCGTGGTGGCGTGCATCAGCGCATGGACGCGGGCGTTTAATTCAACGGCCCAAACGAAGTCACGGCCCAATGGTCCAACCAGCGCCACCGTCCAACGGGCGACACAGTCCAGCGCGGCCCCACACGTCAGAATGGTCGAAGGAGGGCGACACAGTCCAAACGCGGCCCCACTTGGCAGGTCCAACGGGCGACACAGTCCAGCACGGCCCCACACGTCAGACTTAACGGTCAAACCATTGGGGCACAAGAATAGAAAGCCCTTTTTTATTTGTGTGAGCAAAGGGAGTGCCTCACGGTGAGCACTGGCTCCGGCCGTGGGATCTCAACTCCTCCCCGGCGACCTCCTCTTTTGGACGGGTGCATTTCAACAAGGCCGCATCTCCTCTTCCGTAGTCCGGTGACAGTTGTCGTGCAGCTCGGTGGGGCGAATGATGTGGTTCAGTATTGGTGCACTTGTAATATTGTTAGTTTTTGCTTGCAGGTGCCGTTTTTCATCGCGACATGCAGCTGCAGTTCAGACGAGTCACCCGGGGCGTGGTTCATGCAGCTTGGGCGAGCATTCCCCGTTGAACACCAGATTTGGAATGTGCTGCTCCTCAACTTCCTCCTTCATTTCTTCGTGTGCAGTTCTGCGGTTGTGGTTGTGTACCTCATCGCTGGGTTTGTTCCGATCCGGCAGGTGAGGCGTTGTAGTCCGATTGGGTCCGATCAGGTCCCATCATGTCCCATGCGCGAGGATGACGATGGTGCATGAACCTCCCCGAGAAAGAACATGGTAGACACTGGAGTTCAAATCTGAGATGGATTAGTGTGTTGTTTGTGATATACATATGTTCTGTTTGTTATGAACCCCTTTGTGGTTCACTTTGTAAAAAAATGTACAAAAGACTTCACTTTTTATTATTTTAGGAGGCGTTTGTTTTTGCAAATTTTTGCGGAAATAGTTTACAATTTGTGGAAAATTGATGTTGTTCACTGAGAAAACCTTGGCAGTGCACTTTGCAAAACAAAAGGCAATGAATTTCACCTTGTCGTACGCGTCGCTAAAAATAGTAAAACAACTATTTTGGAGTATATTAGTAATTAAGAAAAATCAGTGTAGTTTATTTGTAGCGATTCAAGCGGTTCACTCTGTAAAACAAAATGTTTGGAAAAAATGTATGAAGTTTGCTACTCTCGTCCTTGTAGTGCATAACACAAGGATTCTACTTTCCTGAGAGAGGATATGTAGTTCACTACTCGGGTTGCCTGTAGTGCAAAACACACGAGAAAAAACACAGATTGATGTGGTTCATTTGCCCTCATCCATGCGGTCCACTCTCATTCATAATATTTTTAGGTAAAAGGACAAAATAAATTATGCAGTTCGCTTGACCGTTGGATGCAGTGCGCTTTTCAGTCTGAAGCAGTGCGCTTTCTTGTCGGATACAGTTTACTCGTCGATTTTGGTGTCGCGAAAAACAGAGTGTCCGCATTTCGGTAAAATCGAAACTGCTCCTAAACCGTAAGGAATTAGAGAGGGGTGTTCTACGTGAAAAAGTTGTGTCTCGTAGATATATTTCCAACGCCTTATCATTTGCATCATTCCGATGCACGGCTTGGAAAAAATCATGAAAATACGCTCGCTGCCACTCGTGGGCAGCCGCACCATTTTCAAAATTCATGTAAGACCGTGAGGTATCTCAACAAATGCCCAACATACGAAAGTTGCGCCTATTCCATAGCTTTCCAATGCCGTATCACATGCCTCATTCAGATAAATGGTGAAAAAACTGCAGCGAAAACCATACCGAAAAAATAAAAAAATAAAAAATAAAATTCCGTGTTTGAGTAAATTTAAAATTATTTTTAAATCGTAAGGAATTAGAGGGAGTGTTCAACATAAAAAAGTTGCGGCTCGATAATATCTTTCCAATGCCATATTGTTTGCTTTATTCCGACGAGCGGTTTAAAAAACGCAAAAATACGTTATCTGCCACTCGTCGGGCGCCCACCGTTTTCGAAACTTCTCTTAAACCGTGAGGAATCTCAAAAAGTGTTCAACATGGATAAGTTGTACATTTTCTGTAGCTATCCAACGGTATATTATACGCCTCGTTCTGACCAATGGTTTAGAAATTGGAGTGAAAACAGTGCCGAAAAAATGCATGCAGTTTTTTCTGCTGACATTGTAGTGCTCGTTTGATAGGGATGCAGTGCACTCGCGTTAACCGTGCAGTTTGAAAGTGGTGTCAGGATAGTTATTCTGCACCCAGTGTCAGAATAGACGGTCTGATACACACACACACACATATATATGTATATATATACATATATATATATATATATATATATATATATATATCTTCAACAACCGATGCATCATTCCATTCACATGTACATATGTTCAAGAATTACATCAAAGAAAAGAATTACATAAGGACCAAATAAAGAATGATGAATCACGGTTGCATACTTGTATTAAAGACAGCAAAGAAAGAGGCGAAAGACATTCTGGTTGTTATACAAGGTGAAGCGAAATGCCCATGTTGTGTCCTCCTCCATGTAGAATGCACGCACGACTCTAGTCCACCCCCTTGTGATGGCGGACCGCCCATCCTTCACTTTCTTGACGAGGACATCTAGATAGTCATCGTAGCCTGGTAGAAATACTTTAACGTTTGCATGTCCACCAATCATATAGTTTGAGAGGTAATCTTGAGTAAACTGCTTTGGGAACCACTACAAACAAAAAAGATTCAGGCATTGTAATCTAACAACTCACTATGGACAGTAAAAAGAAGGGTACAGAGTTCTTACTTACAATCATGCAGTTCACTATTGTCTTGGATAAGGTGTAAAGAAATATTTTAATTGCCATATTTTGTCCCATTTACTATCAATCTTTATTAGTTTCCTCACTTGATGCTGGCTCATGAATATCTCATTGCCCCATACGCAAAAAGGGTCGAAGCGCGGATCTTTACCAGTGACATATGTACCTACAAGAAACAAGTTAATATTAGAAGCTCAACTGAAATTGCACAATGACGTATTACAATACTCCCTCTGTCGCAGTATATAAGATATTATTACATCCAAAATACTCACATATTATGGGGCGGAGGGAGTATATATAAGCCATGTGATGAAACTAACGTCCATGGACAACATCAGTTGTTCCCAATATTGACCTGGGTAAGTACATCGAAAGGCATGTTAAGTACAACTCGCTACATATCAACCAAATATATGCATGGTAAACAACATGATCTCAAAATGATAGCTTCAATGTGCAGGTTTTTAAGCACGCTAGCTAAGCAAATAAGAAGTGGAAAGGTGTGTTAACTGCAATCGGTTTAACATTTAACAACAACATAATATAGTCATTCTGACGTGGCTTGAGACTTCGTCAGTATTCCTCCAAAGAGGAAGGGATGATGCAGCACAGCGACGGTAAATATTTCCCTCAGTTATGAATCCAAGGTTATCGAACCAGTAGGAGGATCACCACCACCCAATAAGCAGCACCTGCACACAAATAACAAATACTTGCAACCCGACGCGAAAGAGAGGTTGTCAATCTCTCTACGGTAAAAAGATAGATTATGTAGTGATAGATAGGAGAGATAGATCTCTCAAGAACACAAAATAAAAAGGGCAAATAAAAAGTTCAACAATATATTTTTGGGTTTTTGGTTTAGTAGATCTGAAAACAAAGAGGCAAAAAGATAGACCGGAAAGCAATATGTTGGAAAAGTAGACCCGGGGGCCGTAGGTTTCACTAGTGGCTTCTCTCATGACGATATCCAAGGCGATGATCATTATATAGGCATCACGTCCAAGATAAGTAGACCGACTCCTGCCTGCATCTACCACTATTACTCCACACATCGACCGCTATCCAACATGCATCTAGTGTATTAAGTTCATGGAAAAATGGAGTAATGCAATAAGAACGATGACATGATGTAGACAAGATCTATTCATGTAGGAATAGACCCCATCTTGGTATCCTTAATGGCAACGATACATGCGTGCCTTGCTGCCCCTTCTGTCACTGGGAAAGGACACCACAAGATCGAACCCATCACAAAGCACCTCTTCCCATGGCAAGAAAAATCGATCTAGTCGGCCTAACTAAACCAAAGATTCGAAGAAGAAATACAAGGCTATAAGTAATCATGCAAATAAGAGATCAAAGAAGACTCAAATAATATTCATGGATAGAAACTGATCATGAACTCAAAATTCATCGGATCCCAACAAACACACCGCAAAAGTTTACATCAAATAGATCTCCAAGAGACCATTGTATTGAGAATCAAAAGAGAGAGAGGAAGCCATCTAGCTACTGCCTACGGACCCGTAGGTCTATGGTGGACTACTCACGCACCATCGGAGAGGCACCTATGAAGAGGATGAACCCCTCCGTGATGGTGTTTAGATTGGATCTCGAGGTTCTGGAACTTGCGGCGGCTGGAATTGTGTTTCGTCGACTCCCCTAGGGTTTTCTGAATATTTGGGAATTTATAGGCGTCAGAGGCGGTGGAGGGGGCCCCGTGGAGGGCACAACCCACCAGGGCGCGGGCCCCTAGCGCGCCCATGTGGGTTGTGGCCTCCACAGCCCACCTCTGTGGCACTTCTTTGGCCCACTAGGTGTCTTCTGGTCCTCATAAAAGTTTCGTCGTGATTGGACTCCATTTGGTATTGATATTCTGCGAAGTAAAAAACAAGCAAAAATAGCAACTGGTACTTTGGCACTATGTCAATAGGTTAGTCCCAAAAAATGATATAAAATTGCTATAAATTGATTGTAAAACTTCCAAGAATGATAATATAACAGCATGGAACAAGCAAAAATTATAGATACGTTGGAGACGTTTCACATTCAAACTGGTATTGTGCAGGTTTAAGCACACTAGTTATTGTTACATAGAAATGGAAAGGCATATGCTTAGTACAACAGGCTTAACAACAACCAAATATAGTCACTCGTAGTGGTACTGTGAAATTGCATAAAATGTAGCTTGTGCTTAGACATCAAATTGTATAACTAAACACCACATTGTGAAAAAGCTGAAATAAACAATGGGTATGTTAGCTACACTAGGCTTAACAGGGACCACATATGGCCCTGGAAACTAGTATTGATGAAATTGAACTGCAAAGTCCATACTTGTACATATAGACCTTCACAATGTGAATGACTGAAATAAACAAGGCATACTATATAACAATTGAAATTGGACATATGCCCACTACAAACAACCGAGCAAGCAAAAACAGTTAAATAAGGCATATGCTAACTACAACAGGCTTAGCAGCAACCAAATATAGTCATTCATAGTGGTATTGTTGAAATTGCATATAACGTAGCTTGTGCTTAAACATCGAATTGAATAATTGAACACCACATGTGAAAAAACTGAAATAAACAGTGGGCGTGTTAACTAGACCAGGTTTAATAGGAACCACATATGGCCGTTGAAACATGTATTGATGTAATTGAACTGCACACTCCATACATTTTGCATGAGTGAAATAATTAAACATGACATGGCACTACTGCTAGAAGATCCAAAGACGACACATCAATCTGAGACCCTTCGACCAAACTGTGTGCGATGCATGAACCGCAAACGGTATAGTTCTAGCTCCGTCGCCAATAACGCGAACTGTGTGCGATGACGGGTCCATCAAATACGATTCAGAATAGAGGTGCATGTGCGATATGTGTCAAACAGTTGTTCCAGATGAACTGTTTGCGATGAGCCAACATAAAGCAAATGGTTAACTAAATACAAATGTCTGGGATAGTGGCATACAGTTGGTCCGAATGAACTGTTTGCGATTAGCCAAAATGACACAAATGGTTAACCAAATACAGATGTGTGCAATGTAAGGCATACAGTTCAGTCGGATAAACTGTTTGCGTTGATCCAACAGAACACAAATGATCTAGCACAAGAAGGTGTGTGTGATGCCCGACAAACAGGTCAGTAATCAGAATCGTGTCAGAAGACATATAATAATAAAGACGATTCCTCCTGACAAACTGTGTGGGTTGTGGGCAAACGGTTGCTGGTAAACAATTGTGAGCGACTGATGAAATCATCATTGTCGTGTTCCTTAGTTTAAGTGTGTGAGATGTGATTTGTTCTATTTGCATAACATCTATATATGCTCTGTCTACAGAACAACAACATAGTTGGATAACCAAATTGAACATCGAATTACATAAGTGACTACACAACACGTATATTCCTCAATAAAAAATTACAAGAAGTAGACGATCATCAAAACATGTACTTGTTGTGAAGACGGTTGCCGCCACTGCTCTGCTTGTGGCTATCCCTCGCCGTCTGCGGGAAGGAGGCACTTCCTCATGTCAACGATCCTCCTGTATATGTTGTAGCTTGTGTATGCGTCCTTGGCCGCGTACTTGACGTGTTCTTCATCCAGTTTTTTCACCCAGGCCTTGTGCCAGAGAGGCTTGTCCTTGTCGGACTCAACCCTTGTTGGACTCAACCTTCATGTCTCCGTAGTAGGGGTCGATGATGGCCTTGGAGAGGTCAACCAGAGAGTTCCTCTTGTTATTGCTGCCACAGACCTTGTACCGTCCTTGGATGTCGACAATCTTCAGGCAAGCCCGAAGTCTTGAGCATGTTTATATCATTGGTGGTGTCCACCGTTGCAAACCTGTAGTCGGGGTTGTTGACAAACCTGGCGAAATGCTCGCAAGACCTTGTGGCCAGGCAGTAGTGGTATACGAGGACGTGATGGCGCACGCACAACTGGGCGACGACAACCTTCTAATCACACCCGACACGACCGATGGTGTACTCAAGGTCGAAGCCGACCACTTTGTACTTGTCATCATCAACAAGAAGTTGCTCAATAGGGTCGATGGAGTACTCCACCGCGACCGGGTTGTTGGTGTACACCACCGAGAGGTCCGTGTTCCTGATGTGGGTGTCCACTTTGACAACAATGGTGAATTTCCGCTCGACGCCGGCTGCCACTGGGATCGCCGCCATTGGATCCGCGCAGGAAGGTTGAAGAGATGAAGAGTGCATCCTCTCTGTATTTGTGGTTGTGGGTGTGCTTCTTGTGTTGTGTGGTGCGATCGGAAGGTAGAAGAGATGAAGGTAAATGGCAGCAGGAACAAGTGGGTAGGCACCGGAATGTCCTGGAATTTCGGCATGTCCGCATGCCAATTTTTGCGGAGCTTAACTACATCATGGCGCACGTAACTGCATGGTGACACCGGGCGCAATGCAACCGCATGCATATGGCGCCCCAAACGTACCTGACCGTTTGCACGTGGATGTACGCCGTCAGAGCGTGCGAGCAGAGCGCGCCGCGGACGCAGAAACCGAGAGCAACCTCATGATTGAGCAGTTCGTGACGGTGCGTAGAGAACTAGCGTTTGCTATGTAATAAAACGCAAATGTTTTTTTATTATTAATCATTTGTGTACTTATCATTTATTCCTCCTTCGCCATGTCTTGTCACCGTGTTCCCCCCCCTGAGGATTCTAGTGCACGCTTCGGCACCGAACAAGCTTTCGTTTGGTCAAGTGTCATCTCGAAAAGGCGTCGGTGAGCCAGTTCCCACACAATCGCGCACGTTCCTGCGCTCAGTCATGCAGGTTCCCTCCCGGCTCGGGGAAATCCCCCAAACCTCCAATGCTTGCCGGTCTGCTTTATAAACCCGACAACTCCACATCGCATACATCCCCTCCCTCCCCGTAGCTTCTCTAGTTTGCTTCTCCCCCAATCGCCAATGGCACCGGTCCGTCGTCGTCGGTCAGCCACTCCTCCAGCGGTCAGCTCCAGCTGGGAGGCTGCACCGTGGCAGCGACGCAGTTCACGAAAGCGTGTAGTGGGCGTGGTGACCCTGTTGGTTGTGCGCACGGCACCTACCACACGCTCTGCCACCGCTGCCCGAAGGCAGCTGCTACCGGCGGCCGCCATGGCCGCCACCCCATCGCCGGCCGATGTTGCCGCCACCCCGCCAGCGACCGCCTTGGCCGCGACCACACCATCTTCCGCCTTGACCGCCACCACACCATCTTCTGCCCTGGACGCCACCTTGTCGTCAGCCACCGGGGCCATCACCCGCTCCGCCACTACGACTCGAAGGCGGAAGGAGGAGGTGGATGCCAAAGTCCAACCGCTCAGCTTTTGCGTCAGCGACCTTGCGCGCTACATCAACTTCCTAGATGAGGAGGAGGAGGAGCGGCAGGTCGCGTACGCAATGAACCTCACCGCCGACGTGGCCGCAGCTGAAGCCGCAACAGTGGCAGGGAATACGGAGATCTATGCCGAGTCCCACCGCTTCGAGGGGGCGCGTCAGGAGCGACGGAGAGCAGCGACTGATTTGACTCCTACAGCTCATCGGTAGGCTCCTCCTCCTCCTCTGGCTCTTACTGAGCGTGCTTGGCAGAGGAGAGGCTGCTGGAAGTAGTACAAAGCCCCTCCGTAGTAGTATTTAGGGTTATTTTGTTCTGTTCATCTAACTATAGATAAGGTTGAACTGTACCCCGTACTTTAAATTAGCTAGTATATATAGTTGAACTAGCTATTTCAGTATGTGGTTGGCAACAACTGGGGAAAAGTTTGTTCGGTTCAGCTATCGAGTTGAACTGTTTTGTATAAATAACGACTGCTTAATCTATGAATGAAATCTATGTTTACTGAATTTCAATTTTAAAATTACACTGTACTAGTGATTTTGTTCCTGCGAAATTTGACAAATATCGGTGTTACAATGTTGACAAATGCCAATGTTAATGCATTGACAAATGCCAATGTTTCCAATTTGACAAATGGCAATTTACCCAATATGATAGATGCACATCTTACCAAATTGTGTGTAGTAAGCACACGGGTCATCATACTGAATCGTTTGCGATGACGCGATCCACCAATCCGTCGCGCCAAAATTTCACTTCGCTTAGTGGCGAAGGAACAGTAACTCTCGTTCTATGGTGTTCAATGTGAAACGTTGGCGATGGGGTCAAAGGGCTCGCTTCCCGGTGAGCCTGCACAAGGTACTGTTCGCACGCCTTCTGTCTACTCAAACAACTGTCCGCGCAACACTTCCTAGAAAATAAAGATGCGACGCATGGCATCACCTAAATGGTTAGTAGAACGCCCACGATTTATTAATAATACCAAACATACCACGAAAATGGACACGAAATATATCACAATATATTTGCGCCTTCTCTTAAAAATGGTCATGAAAAATATGACAACATATTTGTGCTATATCACAACACCCTGCCCAATTCCATGAATGTTCTGTGTGTTTTGGATTTACAATAATTTAAACCAATATTATCAATGTTGTTTGTAGGAGAAACAGTCGGAAACGTGTCTCAAATTGGAAAACAAAATCTCGTAATGCCTTTATGTGCCATGTCATGACACCATGCCAAGTTTCATGAATTTCTGACGAGATTTGGATTTACTAGAATTTAAAAACCTAGATTCCCAATGTCTATGATCGAGCTACGAAGCTGAGATGTTTGAAATTCATTCCCATTTCTTGCATGGGATCTATACATGCAGCCAGGGACACGTATATGATTTTTCAATCCATTTTGGTGCACTGGACCTTGTGAATGTAGTTCAAATTTGAATTATGCTCATTAAATGCCTGGTAAACTCAATTAATGTAAAAAAAGGCTAAACGAACCCTGAATAACTCTCTATATTAGCATGACACTCATTTAGTTGCATGTTCACTGCAGATAAATGTTATTTCAATCCAAACACCATCCTTTGCCGATGTAACATCATTTTTTGTTTTAAAACAATATGAAAATCAAGTACATCACAAACATTTCAAGATCATGAATCGTGTGTGATGTAGTATAAAATATCTTGGGCCAATCCTCGTATATATCTTACGCCGGAAGCTTACTTGGCTACAATCCATCGTTGGCGCGTGAACCACACTTGTTCCCCAAGACCATTATACTGTTCAAACATCGCCGGTGAAAGACGGGGACTTGGATCCGCGTCGTGAGGGAAACTTCGACGACCCACTCCGGCTTGAGCACGGTCGCATCAGCCATGCGTGCTAACAACCTCATTGAGCGTGGCCGTAGTCTCCGACAGGGCGGCTGCAGCAGCCGAGAGGGCAGCTGCTGCAGTTCAGAAGGCGGCAACAACATCCGCGACGAGGATAACAAATGGCGAGAACGGCACAACAGCTATCCGTTCCTCGGCGGCCGCCGTAGCACTGATGGCAGCTGCCCATGCCTATGCCGAGGCCGCCCATACCCGGCTTGTGTCGGTCACCACACAAATAGTAGCGGCCTACTCCGACACCAGTCGGCAACCCACACCCGAAGAGTTGGCAATCGCCAAGAGCGCTCGAGCAGCAGCTCGTTCGTCGGTGGCCTCCCTATTCGAGATGGAGGTCGTCAACGCCCGGACCATGTCCGCCCACGCTCGACTCATGGCGCCTTTTTCCAAATAGATGGCGGATGCGGATGTGAGATTCTTGCGGAGTATGCGGCGATGGATGCCATGGAGCCCCTTCCACCGGAGGTCGTCGAGCGCCAGCTGGTCATGGAGGAGGCGGCACCGCTGGAGATCGATGAGCGCCAGGCGCAATGTTAGTCTTTATTTAGAGCGCTGGTCTTTTTTTAGAGTAATGTTTAGGTCAACCATCTATGTTTAATTGCTCTATTAAGTATGTGCAGGCTGTGTTGTAGGCTCTTTTGTGTACTACTCAAATTAGCGAGTGATGTTAAATTATGCAATGACGTGGATGACAACTGTAATGAGGGAAATTGGGCCCAAAATTTGCCGCCGTATCCCCATTTTGTCCTCCAAATGAAAATGAAATGCAAATGCATCACACACAATCTGTTAGCACAAACCGTGTGCAATGTAGTATCCAATATCTTATGCCGGAAGCTTGGAGACCAAAATTTTCACGTTCAAACTCATCACGCACGGGGTAAACTACAAGATTCATTTGTGATGTTTACATATTGCACACAGTTATGTGTAAGGGACTGTGTCCGATGAGACTTTGCGCGCCAATTTTTCGTTGCATCGAATGAAAATTTTGGGCTACGGCGGAAATATCTACCTCCCCCGCCCCTTGTACCAATCAAAAGCCACATTTCCCCTGCTCCCCCTTCCTTTCCTAAGTTCAAACCTTCACCGCTAGCTTGCACTGCCGCCTCCTCACCGGTGACGCTCCTTCCTGCTGCTCGGCCTCCTCCATCTAGTCAGGTAATCCACGCCTCCCCCATACCCCCTACCCCCACCCCTCCTCCATTCCACATGCCCCGACCGCCAACGCGACACCTTCCACCCAAATCACCGTGCCACCCCCAAATAATCACCACCGAAAGCCATGGTCACGTGGTATAGCCAGGATCTCAGGGAGCATTTGGCAGCGGAGAAGCAAATCACGGCCGCACGCATGGATGAGGCCGCGATGGCTGACATGCGTGCCGTCCCATAGATCTTGGAGCAACATCTTGCCATCGAGGCCACCTTCGACGCCTCGCACGCGGATGCCGCCACGTGGTTGGCTGCTTTAAATGACAACTCATGGTGTTTTATCGAGGGCACCGTCGGTGCCTTCGACGAAGAGTATGAGGTATTTTCTTGGTGTGCCTATGCTTACTCAGCTCCAGAGCCGGCAGGTTGGTGCCTGGACAGGCTCAGGTCGCTCACCACTACGAGGAGGGCACGCACGATGTGGAGGCCTCGCCCTCTTCCAAGTATAAGGAGCCCATCATCATCGATATCTCCGACGATGAGGAATAGCTTGTTTTTTAGCTTAATTAGTAAGGACCTATGTACAACTAGCTATGTCGGTTAAGCATGTTTGGTTTACCTGTTGCATGTGCTGCTCCTTCCTTTCCTTTAAAATGAAATGTCCAATGTAATGCTACTATGCAATCTGATCTTCTAGTATGTTTATTGTGCAATGTGGTTCTTAGTTAACTATTTGGTTCATTTGTTGTGGTGCTCAGTTAACTATTTGGTTCATTTGTTGTGGTGCTCGGTTAACTATCGGGTTCATTTGTTGTGGTGATTTAACTGTTTGGTTCAATTGTGTAATGTGGTGTTCAATTATTATTGGTACTATTTTGTATTGTTATGCATGTGAGAAATAAACCAAATTTGGATGTAATAGAACCTTGTGAAACATAAACAATTGCTATATTACCTAGTTCTTAGCACACTTGGTTTAGATAACTGGCTTTTCCATGCGGCTTGAATTAATCTGTTGGATCTGCAATGTGTTTAATTTTCATCAACATATTTTATTGATAGTATGCCAAATCTCACTTATAACCTGACCAGTATCTATCTTATATATGCTGCAGGGGGAAACAATGAGAGACACTGAAGTTTACCATCGAGGTTTGCACATCAATGGTCCTTTGGCTAATAGCGCATTATTGTGAAATTGCAGTAACCATTCTAATATATAGGATTTTTAAAATTTTATTCTTGCACATGTAGGTCCCGCTGTAAGAGGTTTAGACCCACTGTTCGGCCCATTTTATATGTGGGGAAATGAGGTGTCCATGAATATCAGTCAAATCAAGAAACTCAGAAAGATTGTTAAGATAAGGAAACTAGCGACAAAAAACAACAAGATATTTTTCTGCACAATGAAGAAGATATCAGTCAACTATAGGATGGTACTATCTCTTTCACCTTGTCTTTTTTACCTTTGCGCCATCTCAAATTTTAGAAAAGATATTTATGCATATCTTTATTTTCAGTCCTTTTCAAGGTAGTTCATCGATGATTACGTCTCAAACCACTTGTATGGTCAAGAGGCGAGGAAGGTATTCATACAACACCCATTATATATCTTGAAGTCTTCCTTAAGAGGACAAAGGACAGGCGGGCAATCATCCACAGCACTGGCCTAAATTTGCAAGGACCTTCAACATCATTGAAGGCTCAATATTCAACTTCTGCTTCAACAATTTTCTAGACGAGACTCATCTGTCTATTTGCCGTCTATGATGCTACTTTCCAAAGGTTTTAGATGTTGCATGTGAAACTTGGTCCTGTTGTGTAATTGGGTAGCTAGGTAGTATATGCCTATATGATGTTGTACACTGATGTCATTTCAATTATGAAATCCTGGTTGCCGTAATACGAATATGAAATATATTGTGTGCTTGATATGAAATGTCAATTTGATTACTAAATGGATTATAAATAATAGGGCAATTAGAATGCTTATTGGGTTTTCATATTGCAGACGCTTTGTCAGGCACCGCCGTGGGTGATGACCTCAGTAAACCCACACGGTTTATAGAAAGTTGGCGTGTTGGAGGAGTGAACAATCACACATGACTTCCGGTCAACAAATGTGTGGGTTAGGTTACCTTGCACAAACAATTCCACATAAAAAACCATGTGTGATGGCATAATTATGACTATACGTTACCTCACATTTGTTATTTGTGAAGTTACTATTGCAAAGCCTTATTAGCTCTCTCGAAGCAAAGCACTACCGCATGCCCCTAGGGAGGAGGTTGGGAGGAGTTAACCATCGCGTGCCCCCGATTCAAACAACATGATAGGATTTCATTTCGGACATAAAAATGCCCATACCTCATCACCATGCCATGACCAATATTTAGATGAGAGGTAAATAACAAACTTTAATACCGATATTTTTAGTAACCAATGAGCATGAACCTATATCATTTTGTATTACTACATCAATATAATTAACCCATGTTTTATCTTTGGTGAGCTACATGAAAGTTTTTATTATATCCCCCTTGAATACCTATCTCTTTGGACTAGTCTTATAACACATGCAAATTACCATTCCTTATGACTTATACTCTCAAAAATATTTAAGTGAAGCATGATAGTTCATCTATTTCTATAAAATATGACCGACGTCGTGCTCTCAAAATATATAAGTGAAGAACTAGAGCAACTGCGTAGCTCAAAAGATATAAGTGAAGCACATAGAGTATTCTAACAAATTATGATGAAAATGTGTACCTCTTGTAAAGAGTGTGTAGCAAACTAAAAGGAAAATAAACTATAATACACGACACTCCAAGAAAAACTCATATCATGTGATGAATAAAAATATAGCTCTAAGTGAAATACCGGAGATTGGAGACGAAAGAGGGGATACCTTCCAGGGCATCCTCAAGCTTAGACGCTTGAGTATTCCTTGAATATTACCTTGGGGTTCCTTGGTCATCCCAAATCTTAGGGTCTTGCATCTCCTTACTCCTTCATCCATCGTTGTCTCACCCAAAACTTGAAAACTTCAGCACACAAAACTCAACAAAACTTCACGAGATCCGTTAGTATAGTAGACATATCAAATACTTTAGGTACTGTTATAAATTGATTCATATTTTACTATTTCATAATAGGTACTGTATTGCAGCTTCTCCATGACTTATACCCCCCGATACAGTCCATAGCACCATCAAAACAAGTAAACTATGCAAGCAAAAACAGAATATGTCTAAAACAGAACAATTTGTAGTGATGTGTACTAAAACCATACTTATGTAACTCCAAAAATTCTGAAAAATTAGGACAACTTGGGAAATTTGTATATAGATTCTGTGTAAAATATTAAGACCAAAAAGACGCTCTAATAAATCAGAGAAATTTTGCACTGGGCATAAAAGTTTATATTTTTGCACATAATCGATTCTACTATCTTCCAAATCATCCCAAAGGATTTACTTGGAACAAAAACTAATTTAAACATAAAAACACAACCATTATAGTAGAATAAATTGTGTGAACTCAGAATAACAGAAAGTGAAAGCGAAAATTAAGATAACTATTGGGTTGCCTCCCAACAAGCGCTATTGTTTTATGCCCCTAGCTAGGCATAATGCATTGTTTCAAGTATTGTCATCCTTCAAATTAATTCCATAGATGTCCCTCATAATGGATTCATATGGTGGTTTAATTCCCTTCCTATGGAAGTGTTCTATCCCTTTCTTTAATTGGAATTGTAATCTTATATTACCTTCTTTCATGTCAATAATAACACCTATAGTTCGTAGGAAAGGCCTACCAAGTATAATAGGACAAGACGGATTGCATTAAATATCAAGCACAATGAAATACACGGGCACATAATTTATATAAGCAATAATAAGAACATCATTTATTCTACCGAATGGTTACTTAATGGTAGAATCTGCTAAATGCAAGCTAAGGGAACATTCATTTATGTCGGTGAGACCTAGCACATCACATAAAGATTTAGGTATAGTAGAAACACTAGCACCAAGTTCATACAAAGCATTGCATTCATAATCTTTAAACTTTATTTTAATAGTAGGTTCCCATTCATCAAGAAATTTCCTAGGTATTCTAACCTCTAGTTCAAGTTTCTCTTCATGAGCTTTTATCATAGCTTCCATGATGTGTTTAGTAAAGCCTTTATTTTGTTCGTAAGCATTAGGTGAACATACCATGGATTGCAACAAAGAAATACATTCATAGAAAGAACAACTTTCATAATTAAAGTCCTTGTAATCCAAAGTAGTGGGCACATCACTATGTAAAGTTTTGACCTCTCCAAACCCACTTTTTCATTTTTATCATTAAGATCATCACCCTCCAAACAATTGGGACACCTTGATAAAGTTGACTCATGTCCAGTCCCTTTTTCATCAAGTTTTATTTTAGTGAACAAAATTCAATGGGTGAAACATCTATCATTCTAATATCTTCATCATGATTACGATAAAAACCGGGAGGAATAACCTTTTTTGGAACTCTCGCTTAGCTCTCAACCTAGCGGTCCTCTCCTTAATTTCATTAATAGAGATTTGGATGGATTAAATCATGTTGGCGTGGCAAAGTTTTACTTTTAAGAGTTTCCACGTCATGAGCAATCTTATCCATGTTTCTAGCCATATCATCAACTTTATGTAGTTTTTCTTCTACCATAGTATTGAAAATCTGTTGAGAACTAATAAATTCTATTACCATAGGAATTACCATAATTATTGGAGGAAATACCGGGATACAGTCTAGCATTGAAATTCCCTCTATAAGCATTGTTGTTGAAATTATTTCTAGAGGCGAAATTCACATCAATAGCATCATTATTTTTCTCAATCAAAGTAGATAGTGGCACATCATTGGGATAAACATGAGCATTCTTACTAGCAAACATATTTATGAGAGAATCTAACTTATCACTCAAAGTAGCGATTTCTTCAACATAATTTACCTTCTTACCAGTTGGAACTCGTTCGGTGTGCCATTGAGAATAACTTGTCATAATATTATCCAGTAGTTTTGTAGTTTGTGCCAATATAATTTACATAAAGGTACCACCTGCAGCAAAATCTAGAAGATTTCTCGACACAAAGTTTAGCCCCGCATAGAAATTTTGTATTATCATCCATAGACTTAAGCCGTGAGTGGGACAATTTCTAATCATTAATTTCATTCTCTCCCAAGCTTGTGCAACATGTTCATGATCATTTTGTTTAAAATTCATAATTTGATTTCTGAGAGATATAATCTTTGCATGAGGAAAATACTTTGCAATAAAAGCATCCTTACATGTATCCCAAGTTCCAATACTATTACGAGGCAAGGATGAAAACCAAGTTTTAGATTTATCTCTTAGTGAGAAAGGAAACAATTTAAACTTAACCACATCATTATCCACATCCTTTTTTTTGCATATCACATAACTCAACAAAGGTATTAAGCTGTGAAGCAGCGTCCTCATTAGGACTTCTAACAAATTGTTCTTTCATAACAAGATTCAGCAAAGAGACATTTATATCAAAAGCTTCCGCAATATTGGCAGCTGGTATTGGGGTACTAATAAAATCATTGCTATTAGTATTTGAAAAGCGCATAATTTGGTATTTTCTTGAGACATGGCGACAAAGCAAGCAAACTAGGCAAACAAGCAAATAGAAATATTTTGGGTTTTGATTTTTTTATAAAAGCAAACATAAAGAATAAAAAGACAAGCAAAAAGTATAACAAGTGATTGATAGTTTGTGTGAAGGGACCTCGTGCGAAGTTGGTGATATCTCCTCGACAACGGCGCCAGAAATTCTTTCTGCTATTTGTGAGCTGCGTTGAGTTTTTCCCCGAAGAGTAAGGGTGAAGCAATATAGTAGCGATAAGTACTTCCCTCAGTGAGAACCAAGGTTATCGAACCAGTAGGAGAATCAGAACAACTTTGCATCAACAATACCTGCACACACAAAACCAAACACTTGCACCCAACGCGGGCAAGAGGGTTGTCAAGCCCCTTGAACTCGTTACTTGCAAGAATTACTTCTGATAGTGATAGATAGATAAATATAAAAGTAAAATAAAAAGAAAGTAAATAAATTGTAGCAAGGTTTTTGGGTTTTTGTAATATGATTTGCATAGAGCTGGGGGGCATACTCTTCACTAAAGGCTTCTCTCTCGAGTGCATAGCATACGGTGGGTAGACAAATTACGGTTGGGTAATTGATAGAAAAGCGAATAGTTATGATGTTATTAATGGCAATGATCATGTATATAGGCATCACGTCCGTCATAAGTATACCAAAACGATTCTGCATCTACTACTATTACTCCACCAATCGACCGCTATCCAGCATGCATCTATGGTATTAAGTTCATGACAAACAGAGTAATAGTTTAATCAAGATGACACGATGTAGACAAAGTAAGACCAAGCAATATGTTCAAACCCTATCATTTTACCCTTAGTAGCAACAATATAATACATGTCTTGTCCCCTTCTGTCACTGGGATATAGAGCACCGCAAGATTGAACCCACTACAATGCACTCCCCCCACTGAAGATAAATCAATCTAGTTGGCCAAACCAAATGGATAGATCAGAGAGACTTGCAAAGCTATAACAATCCTGCATAATAGAATTCAGACAAGACTCGATTACTTTTGATGAATAATCTTATCATAAACCTAGAATTCATCGAATCCCAACAAACGCACCGCAAAAGAAGATTCCATCGGATAGATCATCGTGAGAATCGCGAAGAACATTGTACTGAAGATCAAACAGAGAGAAGAAGCCATCTAGCTACTAGCTGTGGACCTGTAGGTCTATGGTGAACTACTCACACATCATCATGGAGGCAACAAGGTTGATGTAGACAGCCTCCGTGATCGATTCCCACTCCAGCAAAGTACCGAAAAAGGCCTCCAGATGGGATCGCGGTAAAACAAAGACTTGCGGCGGCGGAAAAAAGTGTTTCGGGTGGCTCTGTGTTGGTTTTGGGATAATTGGAAATATACAGAAGTGGAATTAGGTCAGGAGGTGCCATGAGGGGCCCACGGGCCAGGGGACACGCCCTACCCCCTAGGGTGCGCCCAGGTGGCTCGTGGCCACCTCGTGGGTCTTCTGGCCTCCTGCCGAAGCTTCCTAGGTCTCTTCTGGTCCAAAAATAACTCCCGTAAATTTTTATCCAATTTGGACTCCGTTTGGTATTGATTTTCTGAAAAGTCCAAAAACAAAAACTGGCACTTGGCACTGAGTTAATAGGTTAGTCCCAAAAATGATATAAAATAGCACATAATTGCATATAAAGTATTCAAGATTGATAATATGATAGCATGAAACAATCAAAAATTATAGATACGCCGAAGACGTATCATTGCCCATGTCGTATGGACGAAGCTCAATGGGCTCTTCACCGACAATCGCCTCCAGCGTCGGGTCTTCCTCCAACAGGAGTTCTTCGTGTGCCATCAGCAAGATTCGTCCATTGAGGACTATTGCATGCACCTAAAGAAGCTCGCCAATGAGTTACGTGTAGGGCTGCAAGAAAAGCTCGAGACTCATGAGCCGCTCGGAATCGACCTATATTTTAGCTCGACCGGAAATCGTTCAAAAAGAAATGAGCTGAGTATGAGCACTTTATGTAGCTCAATGGATAAATGAGTTGACCTTGAGCCAGCATTGGCTCGCTCGATTTTAGCTCGATAGCTTGATATCATATAAGTTTATTAAATAATCTTTATGTCTATTACGAAAATTAGGATCATCCATTTCCATATATGTTATGTACGGTTTTTTTCTTCATTGAACCAACTAGCAAACATGGAAATTAAGCATGAAGAAAATTTAGCCTCAACATGACACATGGCCAACCGCGTGTCCAATATCCTGTTATTTTGGCCAAAGTTTGAGAGAAGACATGCCTTCGTTGTGTTCTATCCACGATCTCTTGTTATTAAATACTAGCCTTAAGTGGAGAAAGAATAAGTCGAATTTTATAGTGGTTTTTTGATTTGGCCTATCTAACTTAAAATTTACCTTAAAATAATTTTACAAATCATCTTATTTAGCTTGAAACTAGCTCGAGATCGACTCGAGATCGTTACAAGTTGACCACGAGCCACTTTCTACAGCTCGACCTTAAGCTTCGCACATTTGGAGATCGCACGAATTTTAGTATGAGTTGAGCTGAGCCTAGACCTACTCGCTCGAACTTGACTCGTTTGCAGCCCTAGTTATGTGATCTCGATGAGACGATCTCCGATGAGCTCCATCTCAGCACTCTCTTCACTAGCTTGAATGAGGACTTTGGCAACGCCACATCGAACCTCACCTTGCTCCCTTCCCCGACCTTCCAAAAGGTTGTGGCATACCTATTCTTGGAGGAGCATAGGATGATGATGGTGAAGCCCGGTAGACGCACGCTGCCCTCGCTGTCGGGATATCCCGCGGTGGCCAAGCACCACCCACCTCGGCCCCTCAGCAGTTGTGGTTCCCCGCGCCGCCAATGCAGTAGTACCAACAAAACCAGTGGCCTTCTTTCCTCAACAGCAGCAGCAGCCACCGGCCTCTGATCGCCATCACGGCGAACGCCAGGGGTGTAAGCAGCAATAGTCCAACATGCCAGGGGACGCCCCGACAACAGCATCCCACAGCGCCTTGGTACACCGGAAAAAGCCCGTGCATGGGCGTTGTCCATGCCTACTCAATGCATGTCACGTGTTCTCTTGTTCCTACACTTCTTGGTCCTTGCCCATTTGCTCATTGGGCGCTCCTCACCACGCCATAGCAGCACATATAATAGCTTGGTGCGTACCTTATGTTGCCGCCCCCACACCACAACATGCGTTGGTCCGTACTCCATCAACATGGCGCCCACCCTCCCTCCTGCACCGTGGGATCCGACTCTTCTCTCGTATCTTCACTCCGCTTGTACACCGACAAACTACATCGGCGGAGATGACTGGTATATGGACACTGGAGTTACCGCTCATATGTCTTCCCATCCTGGTAACCTCCACACTTCATATCCCATTCACACTTCCACTCGTATAACTACTGGTGATGGTTCATCTCTTCCCATAACACTGTGCGTATGCCATTGTCGCTTTCTAATATACTTGTTTCACCCGACCTAATCAAGAATCTTGTCTCTGTTTGATATTTTACTCTTGAAAATCCTGTTACCATTGAATTTTTCAAATTTGGTTTTTCTGTCAAGGACGTCCGTACCCGGATGGCGTGCCACCATTATGGCAGCCCCGACAAGCTCCACCCAGTTCACCCACCTGGCTCCACCACCAGCACTCTAGTCACCCTCTCCATCCATCTAGACCTTTGGCACGCTCATTTGGGTCATCCCAACCCCTCCACACTTCGTCATATTCTTAGGAGTTTATCGTTCACTTGTAATAAGATCGACGATCACACTTGGCATGCTTGTTGTCTCGGCAAACATGTTCATATCCCCTTTAGTGCGTAATAACCCACAAGTATAGGGGATCGCAACAATTTCGGAGGGTAGAGTATTCAACCCAAATTTATAGATTCGACACAAGGGGAGCCAAAGAATATTTGTGAGTATTAGCAGCTGAGTTGTCAATTCAACCACACCTGGAGATTAAATATCTGTAGCAGAGTGATCAGTAGCACAGTAGTATGATAGTTTTGATAGCAATAGTAGTAGTAACAATAACGGTAACAGCGATAGCAATAGTTTTGTAGCAAGTGTAACAGTAGCGGTAGCAATAGTAACTTAGGCACTGGATCGGTGAATTCGTTGGATGATATTCATTATGTAACAGTCATAACCTAGGGCGAGACACAGAACTAGCTTCAGTTCATAAATGTAATGTAGGCATGTATTCCATAAATAGTCATACGTACTTATGGAAAAGAACTTGCATGACATCTTTTGTCCTACCCTCCCGTGGCAGCGGGGTCCATAAGGAAACTAAGGGATATTAAGGCCTCCTTTTAATAGAGAACCGGAACAAAGCATTAACACATAGTGAATACATGAACTCCTCAAACTACGGTCATCACCGGAAAGTATACCAACTATTTTCACTCCGGGGTTTACGGATCATAACACATAGCAGGTGCATATGACTAGCAAGATCGGATCAAGAACATAGATATAATGGTGATAACATAAACGGTTCAGATCTGAAATCATGGCACTCGGGCCCTAGTGACAAGCATTAAGCATGGCAAAGTCACAGCAACATCAATCTCAGAACATAGTGGATACTAGGGATCAAGCCCTAACAAAACTAACTCGATTACATGATAAATATCATCCAACTCCTCACCGACCAGCAAGCCTACGACGGAATTACTCACTCCCGATGGGAGCATCATGGAATTGACAATGAAGAAGGGTTGATGATGATGAAGACCGAAGATTCCCCTCTCCGGAGCCCCAAACGGGCTCCAGATCTGGCCTGCCGATGAAAAACAAGAGGTGGCGGCGGCTCCGTCTCGTGAAACGCGATAAAACTTTCTCTCCTATTTTTTTCTCTGAAAATATGATTTTATAGTGCCGGAATTAGGGTCAATGGGGCCACGAGGAGGGCACAACCCACCAGGGCGCGCCTAGAGGGGGTGGCGCGCCCTGGTGTATCGTGCCCAGCCAGGGCACCCCCTCCGGTGGTTCTTGGCTCCAGTATTTTTTATTTATTGTAAAATAAATCTCCAAAAAGTTTCGTCCAGTTCTGAGAACTTTTATTTCTGCACAAAAACAACACCATGGTAGTTCTGCTGAAAATAGCATCAGTCCGGGTTAGTTTCATTCAAATCATGCAAATTAGAGTCCAAAACAAGAGCAAAAGCGTTAGGAAAAGTAGATACAATGGAGACATATCAACTCCCCCAAGCTTAACCCATTGCTTCTCCTCAAGCAATTCAGTTGACAAACTGAAAGTGATAAAGAAAAACTTTTACGAACTCTTTTGTTCTTGTTTACATATATATGCTTAAGTAGCACCCAGGTTTTCAGCAAAGATTATGACTAACCATGTCAGCAATAACTCTTAAAAATTATATTAACTCATATCAATGACATAAGCAACTAGCAAGCAATAATAAAATATCTCAAGCGCCAACAATTTGTCAAAACAATCATGATATAATATGACAACAGTGGTATCTCGCTAGCCCTTTATGAGACCGCAAAACATAAATGCAGAGCACCTCTAAAGTTCAAGCATCGACTAAACATTGTAATTCATGGTATAAAAGATCCATTCATGCTGCCTCCAACATTAATTATACACAATGCATGAGGACGACAATAGTGCTCTCAGATCTGGCGCTTATTTGAGAGGGTGATGACTCAACATAAAAGTAAATAGATAGTCCCTTCGCAGAGGGAAGCAGGGATTTCCAGAGATGCCAGAGCTCAAAGCTTAAATCAAAGATAAATATAATTTTGGGAGGTACACCCTTCCTGTCAACGTTACGACCAAGAGTTATCAATATCTTCCATGCTAAACACATTAGCGGCGGTTCCCAAGCGGTAAAAGTAAAGGTTTACTCCCCCTCCACCAACAAACACACTCCACGGCTAGCCAAATCCACGGGTACCGTCCATACCAACAACATTCCTGGGGGAGTTTTGTTTAACTATTTGCAATTTTTTTATTTCGGGACTGGGAATCCCTATTACCGCCCCTCTCGTGCAAGGATGAGTGAATAAACACTCATCATGAGAATAACCCGCTTAACATGGAAGATACTGACTGCCCCCTGTCGCTCCATGAGCGGTCCAGGCACATAAAACAAATGTTCATTTGAACTTTTAGAGGTGGCACATTAAAATTTACTTGGAACGGCAGGGTAATACCGCATATAGGTAGATATAGTGGACTCATCTGGAATAACTTTGGTTTAAGGATTTTGACACACAAGCAGTAGTCCCGCTTAGTACAGGAGAAGGCTAGCAAATAGGTCAAGAAGCGGCCAGCTAGAGAGCGAAAACGGTCATGAACATGCATTGTGAATAATAAATATCGAATACTAGCATGAGTAGGATATGGACACCATGAACATAAATATCATGAAGGCTATGTTGGTTTTGATTCAACTACATGCGTGAACATGTGCCAAGTCAAGCCACTTGAAACATTCAGAGGCGGATACCATATCATCGTACTACATCACAACCATTTTAATGCATGTTGACATCCAAGATAAATCATTATCCACTCCTAACTACTTAAGCATAGCATTAACAACTATAATCTCTAATTTTCATTGCAAACATGTTTGATCATAATATGCTAAATCATGGATACTAGGTTAAACATATTTACAAAAACAAAAACAAGTTGAATTCATACCTGCTTCTCTCTGCCATAGTCACTTCATCAAATATCGTCATTATTGCCTTTCACTTGCACGACCGAATGATATAGAAAATAATAATAGTGCAAGAGTGCCGTGGACTAAGATGGAATCTGCAAAATTTTATTCAAGAGGAGAAGACAAAGTAATTGGGGCTCTTTGTTAGATAAACAATAATGTATATGAGAGCCACTCAACATTTTCATTGTGGTCTTCTCCTTGGTATGACTCAAATAAAAGGAAAAGAATTTCAGAGAAACTCACATTTTGAGGTTTGGTTTTTCTTGAAGAAAGCAAATTAAAGAGGGAAATACAAAAACGATAAAAACTATTTACACGGGAGAGCTCCCAACAAGTAAAAGAAGAAATGAGAAATATTTTTGGGTTTCTTTTGATAATACAATTAATTTAAACTGGAAAGAAAAAACCGAAAAGAAGCAAGAAATATTTTTGGATTTTCTCAAAGTTTTTCAAACACGCAAGAAGAAAGCGGGAAAATAAATCTAGCATGGATAATACAATGAAAAAGTGTGGACACCGACAACCGGAATGAAATATGTAGACATGAATATAATGTCGGTGGAAATACGTACTCCCCCAAGCTTAGGCTTTTGGCCTAGCTTGGTAATCACCATCCGTAGCCTGGATAATAGTCTGAGTGATAGCCCACCGAGGCTCTTGGTGCAGCCTCCTCAGCCCACCTGGCAGCTTCAACCTCCGCATTGTACGCGTGGGCCTTGCTCTCAAGAACATAGTATCTTCCCTTACTGTGATAATCAAAGAGAGCAGGAGCAGGCAAAGTAACAGGTACAATGGGATCTTTATTGAACCTCAAGTTGTAAGTATAATTAGTGATTGTGCCATTAAGGAACCTATGATGTTTCATGGCCACAAAGTCTAAGTACTGAGTAGGTAAAATGGGATCGTTAGGCCAAGGGGTTACATTTAAATTCTTAGCTACACGGGAGGCATAAATTCCTCCATAAAGATGACCACTAGCAGCGTTGTGCTGCAATCTCCGTGCAACGATTGCTCCAAGATTATAACGTTTATCCCCTGGTATAGCAGTGTGTATAAGACTCAAGTCAGGGGCACACAGTGTGCTGCAATCTTGCTTGCCTATGATGCATTTGCCATTAAAGAGTGCAAAGCAGTGTATTGATGGAAAATGGATGCTTTTTATTCTAGCTTGTGTCACTCCTCTATCTTCACCGTAGCAAAGATTAATAAAAAATGACTCATAATCAGGTGTTGGTGGTTCGTCTAGCGAACCCCAATATGGAATTTTACACGCTTCAGAGAACACATCTAAGGGCATGGTAAAGGGATGGTCATAAAGGTTGAATGAAACTCTAGACTCACGACGAAAATATTTAAATTTCTTGGTGACTGTTTTTGTGAGTTCGAGATGTTGAATGCACTTATCTGCGATGAAGGGAGCAAGTTCTGCATTGTGGATAAATTGCTCGAATTCCTCCTTGATACCCGCACCGTCCATGAATTCGTTACATGGTCATAAGCATGATTTGGTAGCGGGATGTCGCATCGAGCTTTCACTTGGCTCAACATAAGATTGTCGGACCGAACTTCTACTTGATGATGCTTCCGAGGACCTCCTCCTGGAAGAACTCCTAAAGAATTGCATTTTTATTTGCGAACAAATTTCTGAGAAATTTTGGGACACAAAATTTTGTTAACAAAAATACGTAAGATTGATAGCAACTACTCCTAAGGATGCATAGAGGCCATATTAAGCATTCAAACTACTTAGAACTCTAAGAATTCAACATGCAAGCCCATCTACAGCAGCACCAAGAGTAGCTAATTATTCTAAAAATAAACCACTAAATCAAAAAATAATTGGAGCAATGGAGGAGTCACATACCAAGTAGCAATCCCCCAAAACAGTTTTGGAAACGGAGCTTCGAGCAAAGAGATCGAAATTCGCGGGTTTGAGAGCAAGAATACGGGAGTGAGAGCTATGGTGATTTTTTCTGGAGGTAGGAGATGACATGGGCTAAAGAGATAAGTGAGGGGACCCACGTGGGGACCACAACCCACCAGGGCGTACCTGGGGCTGCTGGCATGCCCTAGTGTCTTGTGGACACCAGGTGCACCCCCCTCTGATGTTATTTGCACCAGAAATTCAGAGATATTCACAAAAAAATCATGTTAAATTTTCAGAACATTCCGAGGACTTTTATTTTTGGGTCATTTTTTATTGCACGGAGAGAATAGAAAAGAGGATAAACATGGCATTTTATTTTATTTGACTAAGAAGAATAGAAAACAAAAGGTGGGAGCAGAAGGTCGTGCCTACTATGTTC
This sequence comes from Elymus sibiricus, assembly GCA_039707655.1. NCBI lineage: Eukaryota > Viridiplantae > Streptophyta > Magnoliopsida > Poales > Poaceae > Elymus > Elymus sibiricus. Next base: position 346,297,745 of record CM077669.1, on the reverse strand, counting down.
ATCAACCTTATACCTCTCAAAAATGATCCATTAATAAGGTTGATAAAGTCTTATTAACAACCACTTCTGATTAGCATGAAACTGAAGAACTTTCGTAAAACACTAGGTTATCTCAATGGGGATATGCATATCCCCAACAATAAGTATCTCATATTTATTTTTGGCAGTAGGTAGAGGTAGTTGAAAACTTCCAATGGTGAGTGTAGGAGATTCTTCAATAACATTTATACCATTCACTTGGAATTGTTTCTTCGGAAAGTGCACCGTATGCTCTTTACCATTGATATGAAAAGTGACTTTGCTTTTATTGCAATCAATAACAGCCCATGTAGTATTCAAAAAGGGTCTACCAAGGATAATTGACAAGTTGTCGTCCTCGGGCATCTCAAGAATAACAAAGTCTGTTAAGATAGTAACATTTGCAACAACAACGGGCACATCCTCACAAATACCGATAGGTATGACAGTTGATTTGTCAGCCATTTGCAATGATATTTTAGTAGGTGTGAGTTTAATCAAATCAAGTCTTTTATATAAAGAGAAAGGCATGACACTAACACCAGCTCCCAAATCACACAAAGTAGTTTTGACATAATTTCTTTTAATGGATCAAGGTATAGTTGGTATTCCAGGATCTCCAAGTTTTTTAGGTACTCCATCCTTAAAAGAATAATTAGCAAGCATGGTGGAGATTTAAGCTTTAGGTATCTTTCTTTTATTAGTGATGATGTCTATCATTTATTTTGCATAAGGGGTCATCTTTAAGATATCAGTTAAGCGGGTACGCAAAAAGACTGGCCTAATCATTTTAGCAAAGCGTTCAAATTCTTCATCATCCTTTTTCTCGGATGGTTTAGGTGGAAAAGGCATGGGTTTCTGAACCCATGGTTCCCTTTCTTTACCATGTTTTCTAGCCACAAAGTCTTTCTTATCATATCGTTTATTTTTAGGTTGTGGGTTATCAAGACCAACAGCAGGTTCTATTTCAACATCATTATCTGGTTCTTTATCATTGTTTGGTTGAGTATCTTCATGAACAACATCATTATTATTTTCATTATCACTAGGTGAATGTTCATTACCAGATCGAGTTTCAGCATAAGAAATAGAGACATCATTATTATCTTCAGGAGGTTTCTCTATCTCAGGTTCACTAGAGGTATGCAAGGTCCTATCATTTTTTCTTTTTCTTTTTCTTTTTAGAAGGACTAGGTGCATCAGTATTAATTCTCTAAGAGTCTTGTTCAATTCTTATAGGATGACCTTCGGGATAAAGAAGTTCTTGGGTCATTCTACCTCCTCTAGTGACTACTCTAATAGCATGATCATTCAAATTATTATTCATTTCATTAAGCAATTCTCTTAGAGATTTAGCAACTTGTTCTAACCGGGCTTGAACCATAGAGGCATGTTTTCCTACACCTCTAACATCATTACTGATTCTAAATAACAAGTCACTCAAGCGAGCAATCATATCAGAATTATATTTCAATTGTTTTAGAACATTGGCATTGAAGTGATCTTGTTTCCTAATGTAGTTATCAAATTCATATAAGCACTGACTAGGATGTTTATTGTAAGGGATTTCACTTTCATCAAACTTTAATAAAGAATTTACCTCTACCGCCTGTGGAGGTGGTGGTGTGTTAAGGCCATGTATTTCTTCAATAGGTGGTAAATTCTTAATATCCTCAGCTCTAATACCTTTTTTCCTTCATACATTTCTTTGCCTCTTGCATATCTTCAGGACTGAGAAATAAGATACCCCTCTTCTTCTGAGTGGGTTTAAGTGGTGGTTCAGTGAGAGTACAATCATCATAATTCTTCAATATATTATTCAATAGTTACTCAGCTTGTTCAACAGTTTGTTCCCTGAAAACACAACTAGCACAACTATCTACGAAGTCCCTAGAAGCATCAGTTAGTCCATTATAGAAGATATCAATTATTTCATTTTTCTTAAGAGGATTATCAGGCAAAGCATTAAGAAATCGGAGAAGCCTCCCCCAAGCTTGTGGGAGATTCTCTTCAATTTGCACAAAGTTAAATATTTCCTATAAGGCAGCTTGTTTCTTATGAGCAGGAAAATATTTTTCAGAGAAGTAGTAAATCATATCCTGGGGACTACACACACAACCAGGAGCAAGAGTATTGTACCATATCTTAGCATCACCCTTTAATGAGAATGGAAATAATTTGAGAATACGGTAATAGCGAATCTTCTCATCATGAGCAAAGTGGGTGGCTATATCATTTAGCTTAGTAAGATGTGCCACTACAGTTTTAGTTTCATAGCCATGGAAAGGATCAGATTCAACCAAAGTAATTAACTCTGGGTCGACAGAGAATTCATAATCCTTATCAGTAACAAATATAGGTGAAGTAGCAAACTTAGGATCACATTTCATTCTAGCATTCAAAGTCGTTTCCTTATACTTGCATAATAATTTCTTAAGATCATCTCTATCCTTACAAGAAAGGATTTCTCTAGTTATCTCCTCATCCATAACATAACCCTCAGGTATCTTAGGTATTTCAAATCTAGGAGAGCTAGGTCTAATAGGTGTTTCATAGTTTTCAGTTTCAAAGACTTCATCGGTTTCAGTAATCTCATCAGTTTCAATAATTTCATTCTCTTTAGCTCTAGCAATTTGTTCATCAAGAAATTCACCTAGTGGCACATTATCATCAAGCATGGTACTAGCATCATCATAAGCATCATTCATAGCAGAAGTAGCATCATCAATAACTTGCGACATATGAGGATTAATAGCATGTGGTGGTTGCAAGTTTACTCATAACCGAAGGTGAATCAACTACAGAGCTAGATGGCAATTCCTTACCTCACCTCGTCTTAGAGGGAAAAATATTGGTTCTTGTATCCTTCAGATTCTTCATAGTGATCAATTGATATGAATACCAAGTGACTCAACAAATATAGCTATGCTTCCCAGCAACGGTGCCAGAAAAATGTCTTGATAACCCAGAAGTATAAAGGATCGCAACAGTTTTCGAGGGTAGAGCATTCAACCCAAATTTATAGATTCGACACAAGGGGAGCCAAAGAATATTTGTGAGTATTAGCAGCTGAGTTGTCAATTCAACCACACCTGGAGATTAAATATCTGTAGCAGAGTGATCAGTAGCACAATAGTGATAGTTTTGATAGCAGTAGTAGCAGTAATAGTAACGGTAACAGTGGTAGCAATGGTTTTGTAGCAAGTGTAACAGTAGCAGTAGCAATAGTAACTTAGCAAGAACAATATGTGGAAAACTTGTAGGCACTGGATCGGTGAATTCTTTGGATGATATTCATCATGTAACAGTCATAACCTAGGGCGACACAGAACTAGCTCCAGTTCATAAATGTATGTAGGCATGTATTCCGTAAATAGTCATACGTGCTTATGGAAAAGAACTTGGATGACATCTTTTGTCCTACCCTCCTGTGGCAGCGGGGTCCATAAGGAAACTAAGGGATATTAAGGCCTCCTTTTAATAGAGAACCGAAACAAAGCATTAACACATAGTGAATACATGAACTCCTCAAACTACGGTCATGACCAGAAAGTATCCCGACTATTGTCACTCCGGGGTTTACGGATCATAACACATAGCAGGTGCATATGACTAGCAAGATCGGATCAAGAACATAGATATAATGGTGATAACATAAACAGTTCAGGTCTGAAATCATGGCACTCGGGCCCTAGTGATAAGCATTAAGCATGGCAAAGTCATAGCAACATCAATCTTAGAACATAGTGGATACTAGGGATCAAGCCCTAACAAAACTACCTCGATTACATGATGGATCTCATCCAACTCCTCGCCGACCAGCAAGCCTACGAAGGAATTACTCACTCCTAGTGGGGAGCATCATTGAATTGGCGATGGAGAAGGGTTGATGATGACGAAGACCAAAGATTCCCCTCTTCGGAGCCCCAAACGGGCTCCAGATCTAGCCTACCTATGAAGAACAGGAGGTGGCGGCGGCTCCATGTCATGAAACGCGATAAAACTTTCGCTCCTATTTTTTTTCTTTGAAAATAGGATTTTATTGTGCCAGAATTAGAGTTAGTGGGGCCACGGGGAGGGCACAACCCACCATGGTGCGCCTGGAGGGGGTGGCGCGCCCTGGTGTATCGTGCCCAACCAGGGCACCCCCTCCAATGGTTATTGGCTCCAGTATTTTTTACTTATTGTAAAATAAGTCTCAAAAAGGTTTCGTCCAGTTCCGAGAACTTTTATTTCTGGACAAAAACAACACCATGGTAGTTCTGCTAAAAACAGCATCAGACCGGGTTAGTTTCATTCAAATCATGCAAATTAGAGTCCAAAACAAGAGCAAAAGCGTTAGGAAAAGTAGATACGACGGAGACGTATCAGTGCGCCATCCACTATTGCATCGTAAACATTTGAGTTAATTCATAGTGATCGGTGGACTTCTCTAGTTGCAAGTAATACAGGATATCATTGCTATCTTATTATTCTTGATGATTTCTCGCATTATGTGTGGACCTTCTCCTTGCGTCAAAAATAAGATGCTATATCCACCCTCACCGCATTCTACTCCTATGTCATCACACAGTTTGGTCACCCCATACATGCGCTTCACACTGACAACGGGAAGGAGTGTGACAACCTTGTTGTCGGGCTTCTGGGACCGGGGGTATCCAGGCTCATCTGCCCACGGCCTGGGGCGCAGCGCCCGCCTCAAGACCGTGGGGGCCGCCAATAGGCTTCGTGGTCAGGTCCTTCACGAGGATCCATGCCTCTTGAGGCGCGCGATGGATCGTCATCAAGGGCACCCTGGAGGCCTGTCCGCGGGGCCGCCTCCCGAGGCCCTAGTAGGGCTACTCCACTAAGGCTGGCCTGGCGGGACCGTACAGTCCTGCGCGATCACATGGATGACGCACGCCGAGCATGGTGGTGCCGAGGGTAGCCCCAAAGGTTTCCTCTTTGGTGTAAGGGGACCGCGGTGGAAAGCGTGGCAGGATGGATGTCACCACTAAGCCCACCAGCACATCACAACGGGAGGCTTTAGCAGGCGGAGACTACTTTCGTCAGTGGAGCAGCAGACCTGTCCCATTTCAAAATCGGCGTTTGTGGCAACCCTTCCCGCCGAACGTTTTGGGGGAAGAGGACCGGAGCTGGTATAAAGGGGAGAAGGCAGCAATTGTAGAGGGCACGTTGTATTCACTCGCTATCACTACGCAGTCCAGACGAGCGGGAGTAGGGATTTACACCGCAAGGTGGCCCAAACCTGGATAGATCGTGTGTTCATCGTTCCTTCCCCCCAAGCTCAAGCACGCCGGAGCATCACCGTAGGTTGGAGGGAGAGAGAGGGAGATTGGAGAGCCGGTGCACCCTAGAGTTCGAACCTCTCAAGGGACGCCGGAGCCCTGATTCTGACATTTGGCACGCCGGGTATGGGTGCACCGCCGCTCTCCAGCTCCATTTCGGCCTCACCCTTGCTGACCCCATGGCTGAAGCACGTCGTGTGCGCATCGGGCGCCCAGCGGTGGACGACCGGCACCGCCCTGCCAATGTCGCAATCACCGCCATTGCCAACCTCACCGCCCACGAGCAGCAAGACCCCTCACACCCTCCCATGCGACGAGCCGGTCGTCCCGTTGCGGCTCCTACCGCTTGCGTCCACCTAGGGGACCTAAACGCGCAGGACGTGCTGCTCATGGCGAGCGAACTGCTTCGCCACCGCCTAACGGATGGGGGGCACGATGCCTAGGTGGACCACATCACCAAGCTCGTCGCCATCGCCAGGAGGGACCTGGCGCCCTATCGGCCGCTTCAACCCCCGGGGCCAGGAGCAGGGGGCGTGGCCTGCGAGGCGCCCCCGCTGCTGTGCGGTGACCCAGCCGAACCCTGGCCCGGCAAGCTCCCGCGAGATCAGCCCCGCGCCCTCCTCCTCCTCCTTCGGGTCCCAGTGGCGGGACTTGGGCGAGGCCTCGGCTCCGCCGGCGGAATGCCTGAGGGGGCTGGGGGGACATATTGCGCTTACCACAACGTGTGCACCCACAACACCGAGGACTGCTGGGCGCTTGAGCCCCCCTCATGGCGAGCGTGCCGGCCATCGTCAGAGTCGCTGCAGGCCAGGTGCTGGCCATGGAGAGGGCCAGTTCGGAGGCTCGCTAGACCATGACGGGCGTGGGCGGCCTCGCGAGGCGCGCTCCCAGGGCAATGTCCTTGTTCTACATCAGCCACCGCAGCTCGAGGAGAACGGCGATGGCCGGCCTAACGAAGGAGATAGGAATCACCAAGGGCCCCGAGCGGTAGTGTGTCTCCTGAGTGGCGCCTATACACCGTCGTCGGGCCCTTGGACCAAGCAAGCCCCTTGCGAGCCAGCCGCCACTCCCCGGCGGACAGGAGCCACGCGGCCACCAGGAGGCAGCAGTGCCCCATGATACGTCTCCAACGTATCTATAATTTTTGATTGTTCCATGCTGTTATATTATCCTTCTTGGATGTTTTACAACCATTTTATAGCAACTTTATATCATTTTTTGGGACTACCCTATTGACATAGTGCCAAGTGTCAGTTGCTGTTTTTTTGCTTGTTTTTTACTTCACGGAATATCAGTACCAAACGGAGTCCAATCACGATGAAACCTTTTGGAGATTTTTTTTGGACCCGAAGGAAGCCAGTGGGCCTAAGAATTAACCAGGAGGGAGCTCAGGCGGCCCACAAGAAACCAGGGCGCGCGAGAGGCCCCGGGCGCGCCCTGCTGGTTGTGGCCGCCTCGGGAACCCCTCCACCGCCTCTGATCTCTATAAATACCCAAATATTCCAGAAACCCTAAAGGAGTCGACGAAAAATACTTCCAGCCGCCGCAAGTTCCAGAACCGCGAGATCCAATCTAACACCATCACGGAGGGGGTTCATCATCCTCATTGGTGCCTCTCCGATGATGCATGAGTAGTCCACCATACACCTACGGGTCCGTAGGCAATAGCTAGATGACTTTCTCTCTCTCTTTTGATTCTCAATACAATGGTCTCTTGGAGATCTATGTGATGTAATGACTTTTTGCGGTGTGTTTGTTGGGATCCGATGAATTTTGAGTTCACGATCAGTTTCTATCCATGAATATTATTTGAATCTTCTTTGATCTCTTATATGCATGATTACTTATAGCCTCACATTTCTTCTTCGAATCTTTGGTTTAGTTAGGCCAACTAGATCAATTTTTCTTGCCATGGGAAGATGTGCTTTGTGATGGATTTGATCTTGCGGTGTCCTCTCCCAGTGATAGAAGGGGCAGTGAGGCACGTATGTATCGTTGCTATTAAGGATAAGAAGATGGGGTCTATTCCTACATGAATAGATCTTGTCTACATCATGTCAATGTTCTTATTGCATTACTCCGTTTTTCCATGAACTTAATACACTAGATGCATGCTGGATAGCGGTCGATGTATGGAGTAATAGTAGTAGATGCAGAATCGTTTCGGTCTACTAATCTTGGATGTGATGCCTATATAATGATCATCGCCTTGGATATCGTCATGATTATTTGATGTTCTATCAATTGCCCAACAGTAATTTGTTTACCCACCGTGTGCTATACTCATAAGAGAAGCCACTAGTGAAACCTACGGCCCCGGGTCTACTTTTCCAACATATTGCTTTCCGATCTAACTTTTGTCGCCTTTTGCTTTCATATCTATTTTTCCAAAAACCCAAAAATACCTTGCTGCACTTTTTATTTGCCTCTTTTATTTTGTGTTCTTGTGCGATCTATCTATCCAATCTATTACAATCTAAACTATCTTTTTACCATGGAGAGATTGACAACCTCTCTTTCGCGTCAGGTTGCAAGTATATGTTCTTTGTGTGCAGGTACCGTTTACATAGTGTTGCGTGGTTCTCCTACTGGTTCGATAACCTTGGTTTCATAACTGAGGGAAATACTTACCGTCGCTGTGCTGCATCATCCCTTCCTCTTTGGGGAAATACCGACGCAATCTCAAGCCACGTCAAAGGAATTTCTGTCGCCGTTGCCGAGGAGACATCATCAACATCTATCAGGTTCCTAATCACAAATCTCATCTCCTTGCAATTACATTATTGATGACCGACAAGTATAGGGGATCTATTGTAGTCCTTTCGATAAGTAAGAGTGTCAAACCCAACGAGGAGCAGAAGGAAATGACAAGCGTATTTCAGTAGGGTATTCTCTGCAAGCACTGAAATTATCGGTAACAGATAGTTTTGTGATAAGATAATTCGTAACGGATAGCAAGTAAAAAATGTAGAAAAGGTGCAGCAAGGTGGCCCAATCCTTTTTGTAGCAAAGGACAAGCCTAGACAAACTCTTATATAAAGCAAAGCGCTCCCGAGGACACATGGGAATTTCTGTCAAGCTAGTTTTCATCATGCTCATATGATTCGCGTTCATTACTTTGATAATTTGATATGTGGTTGGACCGGTGCTTGGGTGCTGCCCTTACTTGGACAAGCCTCCCACTTATGATTAACCTCTCTCGCAAGCATCCGCAACTACGAAAGAAGAATTAAGATAAATCTAACCATAGCATGAAACATATGGATCCAAATCAGCCCCTTACGAAGCAACGCATAAACTAGGGTTTATGCTTCTGTCACTCTAGGAACCCACCATCTACTTATTACTTCCCAATGCCTTCCCCCAGGCCCAAATAATGGTGAAGTGTCATGTAGTCGACGTTCACATAACACCACTAGAGGAGAGACAACATACATCTTATCAAAATATTGAACGAATACCAAATTCACATGATTACTTATAACAAGACTTATCCCATGTCCTCAGGAACAAACGTAACTAGTCACAAAGCATATTCATGTTCATAATCAGAGGAGTATTAATTATCATTAAGGATCTGAACATATGATCTTCCACCAAGTAAACCAACTAGCATCAACTACAAGGAGTAATCAACACTACTAGCAACCCACAGGTACCAATATGAGGTTTTGAGACAAAGATCGGATACAAGAGATGAACTAGGGCTTGGAGAGGAGATGGTGCTGGTGAATATGTTGATGGAGATTGACCCCCTCTCGATGAGAGGATCGTTGGTGATGACGATGGCTTCGATTTCCCCCTCCGGGAGGGAAGTTTCCCTGGCAGAACAGCTCCGCCGGAGCCCTAGATTGCTTCTACCCAGGTTCCGCCTCGAGACGGTGGCGCTTCATCCCAAAAGCTCTCTTATGATTTTTTTCCAGGTCAAAACCCTCCATATAGCAGAAGATAGGCACCGGAGGCCTGCCTGGGGGCCCACAAGCCACAGGGGCGCGCCCCCTGGCTTGTGACCTCCTGGTGGGTCCCCTCTGGTATTTCTTTCGCCCAATATTTTTTATATATTCCAAAATAATTCTCCGTAACTTTTCAGGACTTTTGGAGTTGTGCAGAATAGGTCTCTCATATTTGCTCCTTTTCTAGTCCAGAATTCCAGCTGCCGGCATTCTCCCTCTTCATGTAAACCTTGTAAAATAAAAGAGAAAAGGCATAAGTATTGTACCATAATGTGTAATAACAGCCCATAATGCAATAAATATCAATATAAAAGCATGATGCAAAATGGACGTATCAACTCCCCCAAGCTTAGACCTCGCTTGTCCTCAAGCGAAAACCGAGATCGATAAATATGTCCACATGTTTAGAGATAGAGGTGTCGATAAAATAAAATACGGACATGGGAGCATCATGATCATCTTTAGAACAGCAATACTTATTGATATATAATTTCTTATACTAGAGTAACAATTCATTCACAAGGTAAAATATGAATCAAGAACTCTATTGAGAACCAACAAACTATGATCTTAGTCATTGAAGCAATTGCAATTTATCATAACATCGGAAAGAGTCAATATAAGAGCTTGTAAAGCAAATCCACATACTCAATCATATTTTAGTCTTTCATAATTGCTAACACTCACGCGGTACTTATGAGGTCAAAGCTTCAATTGGACACAGAGAAAGATAGGGGCTTATAGTTTTGCCTCCCAACTATTTACCTCAAGGGTCATGTCAACAGAAATAACTCATGATCACCCACATCCGAGTGGATATATGTGTCTAGATCATTCCCCAACACATGACACTTGCCAAGAGAGAAAGGCGAAATAAAGGAAGTGGTGAAGATCACCACGACTCTTGCATAAAGGTAAGTACTAGAAAGTAAAAGTAATAGATAGGCCCTTCGCAGAGGGAAGCAGAGGTTGTCATGCGCTTTTATAGTTGGATGTGCAATCTCTTAATGCAAAAGAACGTCACTTTATATTGCCTCTTGTGATAAAGAACTTTATTATGCAGTCTGTCACTTTTATTTCTTCCATATCACAAGTTCGTATAAAGTTTATTTTCCTCACACTAATAGATCATACATATTTAGAGAGCAATTTTTATTGCTTGCACCGATGACAACTTACTTGAAGGATCTTACTCAATCCATAGGCAGGTATGGTGGACTCTCATGGCAAAACTGGGTTAAGGATGTTTGGATGCACAAGTAGTATCTCTACTTGGTGTGGAAGTTTTGGCTGATATCGGGTGGAAGCAAGCGTCACATGTTAAAGGATCTATAACCATATAACTTCTATTCGGAAATAAGCAAACATAACCCATTATGTTGTCTTCCTTGTCCAACATCAACTTTTTAGCATATAATATTTTAATGAGTGCTCACAATCATAAAAGATGTCCAAGATAATATATTTATATGTGAACCTCTCTTTCTTTATTACTTCCTTTTTAATTGCAACAATGACCAATCGCTATGTTTGTCAACTCACAACAAATTTCAATCGACATACTTCTTATATGTGAAGTCATCACTCCCCATAAGATTATCATATATACTCTTTGCTTTTATTCTATACTTCTTTATTTTTCTTTTTCTCAAGATCATAGCAAGCAAGCAAAGCCCTCAACTCAAAACTACTTTTTATTATATAACTCTCGGACTCGCTTACATAGGGGGAACATAAAGCAAAACTCAAAACTAGATCACACTAAAAAAACTTTATTCTACCAGATCAAGATGTAACCAAAAGGATCGAACTGAGAAAAACGATAAAAGTAAAAGATGTGATGGTGATACGATACCGGGGCACCTCCCCCAAGCTTGGCACAAGCCAAGGGGAGTGCCCATACCCATGTGTTTAGTTGTCTTCCTTCGGAGGTGGTGATGTTATATTCTTGGCGATGATGCCCCTCAGGATGCGATTCTCCTCCTCAAGCTTGTTATTTTGCTGCCTAAGATCCATTATTTCCTTTCGAAGTTTTCCAGTGACGGTTAGAGCTCCCATCACCCATGGATGTTTCATTGCTGCAGGGGAAGAAGCAACACTCTTTTTCAATAAGTAAGAAATTTAGCATTGGGAGGGATGACCGAATTCGGAATTGCTGAGCTCTGAAGTTCCTCCAACATGGCTCCAGGTTGTAGACGAGAGGTAACTTCTTGGTCTTCCTCCATGGCATCCACCCTTTTCAAGTCAGCCTCCATCTCTTCCTCCGTGGCCTGCCCGAAGTGGTTGGCTTCGCTGTATACTCCGGGCCACGGTGTCAGGTGAGAGGCACGGCTCTCCCCGACTGACTCTTGTGAAGACATCTTGCTCTAAATCTGCTGCAGAAACAGCTCAAAACAAAAACAGGAAGTATTGTCGTGATACGAAGGTCCAAAACTTCGGGAGATTATATAATGAATTTTTATCGACCTAAAGGAGTATACCACAAGAAAACGGAGTCCGGAGGCTACACGGGGTGGCCACAAACCACAGGGGCGCGCCCAGGGGGGTCCCCCTGGCTTGTCGCCTCCTCATGCACTCTTCCGACTACTTTAAATTTTCCTAATTTATTAAATATTCCAAAACAGAGAAAAATTGCTATTGAAAAAGTTTTGGAGTTGGTTTGCTTACCGTATCACATACCTATTCCTTTTCGGAGTCTGAAACGTTCTGGTAGGTCTCCCTAATGTACTCCTCCGGAGTTATGGTATTGATAATATTGGTTTCAACATTTATGGGAGTACCTGAGATATAATGTTTGATTCTTTGCCCATTTACCACCTTCGGATTTGTGCCTTCGGCGTTGTTGATCTTGATGGCACCGGAACGGTACACTTCCTCGATAATGTAAGGCCCTTCCCATTTAGAGAGAAGTTTTCCTGCAAAAAATCTTAAACGAGAATTGTATAGCAAGACATGGTCACCTACATTGAATTCACGCTTTTGTATCCTTTTATCATGCCATCTCTTAACCTTTTCTTTAGACAACTTGGCATTCTCATAGGCCCGGGTTCTCCATTCATCAAGTGAGCTAATGTCAAATAACCTCTTCTCACCAGCAAGTTTGAAATCATAGTTGAGCTCTTTGATTGCCCAATAAGCTTTATGTTCTAGTTCTAGAGGTAAGTGACATGCTTTACCATAAACCATTTTATACGGAGACATACCCATAGGGGTTTTGTAAGCAGTTCTATAAGCCCATAATGCATCACCGAGTTTCTTAGACCAATTCTTTCTAGATCTATTAATGGTCTTTTGCAAGATCAATTTAATTTCTCTATTGCTTAATTCTACTTGACCACTAGACTGAGGATGATAAGGAGATGCAATTCTATGATTAACATCATACTTAGCAAGCAATTTACGGAAAGCACCATGAATAAAGTGTGAACCACCATCAGTCATTAAATATCTAGGGACTCCAAATCTAGGGAAAATAACTTCTTTAAGCATTTTAATAGAAGTGTTATGATCAGCACTACTAGTTGGAATAGCTTCTACCCACTTAGTAACATAATCAACAGCAACTAGAATATGAGTATACCCGTTAGACTTTGAAAAAGGTCCCATATAGTCAAAACCCCAAACATCAAATGGTTCAATAACAAGTGAGTAATTCATGGGCATTTCCCGACGTCTACTAATATTACCAATTCTTTGACATTCATCACAAGACAAGACAAACTTACGAGCATCCTTGAAGAGAGTAGGCCAATAAAAACCAGATTGTAATACCTTGTGTGCAGTTCTATCTCCAGCGTGGTGTCCGCCGTAGGCCTCGGAGTGACACTTGTGTAGGATCTGTTCCTGTTCATGCTCAGGTACACAACGTCTAATAACACCATCTACTCCTTCTTTATAAAGGTGTGGATCATCCCAAAAGTAATGTCTTAAATCATAGAAGAACTTTTTCTTTTCTTGGTATGTGAAACTAGGTGGTATAAATTTAGCAACAATGTAATTAGCATAATCAGCATACCATGGAGCATTACGTGAAGCATTTATGACAGCTAATTGTTCATCAGGAAAGCTATCATCAATAGGTAGTGGGTCATCAAGAACATTTTCTAACCTAGACAAGTTGTCTGCTACGGGGTTCTCAGCACCCTTTCTATCAATAATATGCAAATCAAATTCTTGTAGCAGAAGAACCCATCTAATAAGTCTAGGTTTAGCATCTTTATTTTCCATAAGATATTTAATAGCAGCATGATCAGTGTGAACAGTTACTTTGGAATCAACAATATAAGGTCTGAACTTATCACAAGCAAACACAACTGCTAAAAATTCCTTTTCAGTGGTAGCATAGTTTCTTTGAGCACTGTCTAGAGTTTTACTAGCATAATGGATAATATTTAATTTCTTATCAACTCTTTTTCCTAGAACAGCACCAACGGCATAATCACTAGCATCACACATAATTTCAAAGGGTAGGTTCCAATCAGGTGGTCGAACAACAGGTGCAGTGATCAAGGCTCTCTTAAGAATTTCAAATGCTTCTACACAATCATCATCAAAAACGAATGGAACATCTTTTTGCAAAAGATTAGTGAGAGGCCTAGAAATCTTAGATAAGTCTTTAATAAACCTCCTATAGAAACCAGCATGACCAAGGAAACTTCTTATACCTTTGATATCCGTAGGACACGGCATTTTTTCAATAGCATCAACTTTAGCTTTATCAACTTCAATACCTCTTTCGGAGATTTTGTGTCCCAAGACAATGCCCTCATTAACCATAAAGTGGCACTTCTCCCAATTCAAGACAAGATTAGTTTCTTCACATCTCTGCAAAACTCGATTAAGGTTGCTCAAGCAATCATCAAAAGAAGTTCCGTAAACGGAAAAATCATCCATGAAAACCTCAACAATCTTTTCACAAAAGTCAGAGAATATAGCCATCATACGTCTTTGAAAGGTAGCAGGTGCATTGCATAAACCAAAAGGCATACATCGATAAGCAAAAGTACCGAAAGGACAAGTAAAAGTGGTCTTCTCTTGATCCTCTTTTGACACAGGTATTTGAGAGAAACCAGAATAACCATCTAGAAAGCAGAAGTGTGTGTGTTTGGATAGTCTTTCTAGCATTTGATCAATAAAAGGTAGATGGTAATGATCTTTTCTAGTAGCTTTATTTAATTTCCTGAAATCAATTACCATTCTATATCATGTAACAATTCTTTGCGGGATCAATTCATTTTTATCATTAGGAACAACTGTAATACCTCCCTTCTTAGGGACACAATGAACGGGACTAACCCATCTACTATCAGCAATAGGATAAATTATACCTGCCTCCAGAAGCATTAATATTTCATTTCTTACCACTTCTTTCATTTTAGGATTTAACCGTCGTTGGTGATCAACAACTGGTTTAGCATCAGGCTCCATATTAATTTTATGCTGACATAGAGTGGGACTAATGCCCTTAAGATCATCAAGAGTATATCCAATAGCAGCACGGTGCTTCCTCAGATTTTTCAATAATCTCTTTTCTTCATGCTCTGAAAGGTTAGCACTAATAATAACAGGATATATCTTCTTTTCATCAAGATAAGCATATTTCAGAGTATCCGGTAATTGTTTAAGCTCAAACACGGGATCACCCTTGGGTGGAGGAGGATCCCCAAGTATTTCAACAGGCAAGTTGTGTTTCAAAATAGGATGCTGATCAAAGAAAATCTTATCTATTTCATTCCTTTCATTCATATGCATATCGTTTTCATGGTCTAGCAGATATTGTTCTAAGGGATCAGTAGGAGGCACAACAATAGAAGCAAGACCAATAATTTCATCCTTACTAGGCAATTCTTTATCATGGGGTTGTCTACGAAATTTAGAGAAATTAAACTCATGGGACACATCCCCAAAACTTACAGTAACAGTTTCTTTCTCACAATCTATCTTAGCATTAACAGTATTCAAGAAAGGTCTACCAAATATAATGGGACAAAAATCATCTTGTGGGGAACCAAGAACAAGAAAATCGGTAGGATATTTTATTTTCCCACACAAGACTTCAACATCTCTAACAATCCCAACTGGTGCTATAGTATCTCTATTAGCAAGCTTAATGGTAACATCAATTTCTTCTAATTCAGCTGGTGCAATATCATTCATAATTTCCTGATATAAGGTAAAGGGAATTACACTCGCACTAGCACCCACATCACATAAGCCATGATAACAATGATCTCCTATTTTAACAGAAACAACAGGCATGCCAACAATAGGTCTATGTTTATCTTTAGTATCAGGTCTAGCAATTCTAGCAGCTTCATCACAGAAATGAATAACATGCCCATCAATATTATCAACCAAGAGATCTTTAACCATAGCAATACTAGGTTCAACTTTGATTTGTTCAGGGGTTGTAGGTGTTCTAGTATAACTCTTACGAACCACAGTTGAAGCTTTAGCATGTTCCTTTATTCTAACAGGGAAAGGTGGTTTCTCAATATAAGCAGCAGGAATAACAGGATCAACATTATAAATAATAGTTTCTTCTTCAACTTTGATAGATTCAACTACTTTCACTTCAATGGGAGGATGATATTTAAACCACTTCTCCTTAGGGACATCAGCATGAGCAGCAAAAGATTCACAGAAAGAAGCTAATATCTCAGAGTCAAGTCCATATTTAGTGTTAAATTCACGAAAAGCATCGGTGTCTATAAAGGATTTAACACAATCAAACTTAAGGTTTATACCTGACTCCTTACCTTCGTCGAGTTCCCAATCTTCAGAGTTGCGTTTAATTCTTTCCAATAAGTCCCATTTGAATTCAATATCTTTCTTCATAAAGGAACGAGTACAAGAAGTATCGAGCATGGATTGATCATTACGAGAAAGCCGAGCATAAAAATTCTGAATAATAATTTCTCTTGGGAGCTCATGATTGGGGCATGAATATAACATTGACTTAAGCCTCCCCCAAGCTTGAGCGATACTTTCTCCTTCACGAGGCCAAAAATTATAAATATAATTCCGATCACGATGAACCAGATGCATAGGATAAAACTTCTGATGAAATTCCAATTTCAATCGGTTGTAGTTCCATGATCCAATATCATCACATAGCCTATACCATGTCAATGCCTTCTCCTTCAAAGATAAAGGAAAGACCTTCTTCTTGACATCATCCTCGGGCAAACCTGCAAGCTTAAATAATCCACAAACTTCATCCACATAGATTAGATGCAAATCAGGATGTAGTGTTCCATCTCCTGCATAAGGATTAGCTAGTAGTTTCTCTATCATACCCGAAGGAATTTCATAATAAATATTTTCAGTAGGTTCAGTAGGTTGAGGAGCAACTCTTTGTGCTTCCGGTCGAGGTCAAGATACCCCGAACAAGCCCCTCAAAGGATTATTTTCCATAGTAACAAGTGACAGTAAATTTCAGCAGACTATATAAATTTTTCCTTACCAAATTCCACTCACCAAAGGCGCTTCACTCCAAGGCAACGGCGCCAGAAAAGAGTCTTGATGACCCACAAGTATAGGGGATCTATTGTAGTCCTTTCGATAAGTAAGAGTGTCGAACCCAACGAGGAGCAGAAAGAAATGACAAGCGGTTTTCAGTAGGGTATTCTCTGCAAGCACTGAAATTATCGGTAACAGATAGTTTTGTGATAAGATAATTCGTAACAGATAGCAAGTAACAAATGTAGCAAAGGTGCAGCAAGGTGGCCCAATCCTTTTTGTAGCAAAGGATAAGCCTGGACAAACTCTTATATAAAGCAAAGCGCTCCCGAGGACAAATGGGAATTTCTGTCAAGCTAGTTTTCATCATGCTCATATGATTTGCGTTCGTTACTTTGATAATTTGATATGTGGGTGGACCGGTGCTTGACTGCTGCCCTTACTTGGACAAGCCTCCCACTTATGATTAACCTCTCTCGCAAGCATCCGCAACTACGAAAGAAGAATTAAGATAAATCTAACCATAGCATGAAACATATGGATCCAAATCAGCCCCTTACGAAGCGACGCATAAACTAGGGTTTAAGCTTCTGTCACTCTAGCAAACCATCATCTACTTATTACTTCACAATGCCTTCCCCTAGGCCCAAATAATGGTGAAGTGTCATGTAGTCGACGTTCACATAACACCACTAGAGGAGAGACAACATACATCTTATCAAAATATCGAACGAATACCAAATTCACATGATTACTTATAACAAGACTTATCCCATGTCCTCAGGAACAAATGTAACTACTCACAAAGCATATTCATGTTCATATTCAGAGGAGTATTAATTATCATTAAGGATCTGAACATATGATCTTCCACCAAGTAAACCAACTAGCATCAACTACAAGGAGTAATCAACACTACTAGCAACCCACATGTACCAATCTGAGGTTTTGAGACAAAGATCGGATACAAGAGATGAACTAGGGCTTGGAGAGGAGATGGTGCTGGTGAAGGTGTTGATGGAGATTGACCCCCTCTCGATGAGAGGATCGTTGGTGATGACGATGGCTTCGATTTCCCCCTCCGGGAGGAAGTTTCCCCGGCAGAACAGCTCCGCCGGAGCCCTAGATTGCTTCTGCCCAGGTTCCGCCTCGAGATGGCGGCGCTTCGTCCCGAAAGTTCTCTTATGATTCTTTCCAGGTCAAAACCCTCCATATAGCAGAAGATGGGCACCGGAGGCCTGCCAGGGGGCCCACAAGCCACAGGGGCGCGCCCAGGGGGGTAGGGTACGCCCCCCTGGCTTGTGACCTCCTGGTGGGTCCCCTCTTGTATTTCTTTCGCCCAATATTTTTTATATATTCCAAAATAATTCTCCGTAACTTTTTAGGACTTTTGGAGTTGTGCAGAATAGGTCTCTCATATTTGCTCCTTTTCCAGTCCAGAATTGCAGCTGCCGGCATTCTCCCTCTTCATGTAAACCTTGTAAAATAAGAGAGAAAAGGCATAAGTATTGTACCATAATGTGTAATAACAGCCCATAATGCAATAAATATCAATATAAAAGCATGATGCAAAATGGACGTATCAATTATTTGCCATTTGCCTCTCATTTTCCTCTCCCCCACTTCAAAAATTTGTCGTTTAATTCGCCCTCTTTTTTGTTTGCCTTTTTCTCGTCAGATCTCTTGTTTGCCTACCTTGTTGCTATGACTAACATCACTACTCCCCCTTTGTCACTAGATTTTGAAGTTCTATACTTCAAATAAAAACAAGGGGAAAATCTAAAATATGCCTGGTATAGGTTAATGGAATCCTATCGCATTTGCAATCTAAAGGGAGATGCAAAGATTTTGCTTCAAAATTTTTACATAGGATTAGCTTTGCATCATAGACAACTTTTGGATTTTGCCGCTAAAGGGGACTTTATTGAGCTTGATGCCAATACCGCTTACGAAATTTTGGAAGGGATACTAGGTGTTCCTCCACCAAAAAAGGGGTTTTCTTTTACACAAGAAGGGGTTCAAATTATAGACAAATTGAGTGACTTACATAAACATTTGGTCGAGTTGCAAAAATATAATGAACCTCTTAAACATATTAGTGGAAACCTCAATCGCATGAACACTTTGATCACTCTTTGCAATATGCGTTTGGATATCTTAGATCTCAAAATGGTCTCTTCTCCTGAAAATTTGGGGAAGCGTAAAGAACCTCCCGGGTTTGAGAAAGTCCTTACAACAGTAGCGAAAACTAAAGATGACAATACTTGAATCTATGCTTTATGCCTAGCTAGGGGCGTAAAACGATAGCGCTTGTTGGGAGGCAACCCAATGAATAAATTTATTTTCACCTTTTTCTTTCTGTTTTTGAGTGTTGACACAATTATGCTACTGTTATGATTGTGTTTTTTATGTTTTATTTAGTGTTTGTGCCAAGTAAAGTCTTTAGGATGATTCATAAGATGAGTAGAAACAATGCTGAATCTGAAACAAAATATTTGACTCCAGTGCGTGAATTTTCATTTTTTACTGGAGTGTGATAATGAGATGAAATTTAACACAGTGTTTCTATAAAAATTCTTTACGTTGTCTTAATGTTTCATAATTTTTAGTGTTACAGAAGTATGGTTAGAGTACAGATTACTACAGACTGTTCTGTTTTTGACAGATTCTGTTTTCGTTGCATTGTGTGCTTGTTTTGATGAATCTATGGTTTGTACTGAAGGGAATAAGCCATGGTAAAGTTAAAATACAGGAGGTATAATGCAATAATAAAATATGAATGGGTTTGCAACAGTACTTAGGGTGGTGATTTGCTTCATTATACTAACGAATCTCACGAAGGTTTTGTTGAGTTTTGTGTGATTTAAGTTTTCAAGTTTTGGGTGAGATCACGATGGATGAAGGAACAAGGAGTGAAAAAAGCCTAAATCTTGGGGATGCTACAGCACCCCCAAGATAATATCCAAGGAGAAACAAGCAACTAATCTTGGGGATGCCCCGAGTGGCATCCCCTCTTTCTTCTAACGACCATCGGTATTTTACTTGGAGCTATATTTTTATTCGTCACATATCATGAGTTTTGCTTGGAGTGTCTTGTATTATTTGAGTCTTTGCTTTATTTTATTTTTAGTTTGTCACAAGTATCCTTGCTGGACACACCTATTTGAGAGAGCCAAAATTATGCTATGATTTGTTAGAATTGCTCTTTATGCTTCACTTAAATTTTTTGAGCTATAGAATTGCTCTAGTGCTTCACTTATATCTTTTTGAGCACAGTGTGCTTTAAATTTTTGAAGAAATACTCTCATGCTTCACTTAGATTAATTTGAGAGTTAGTAAGTTTTGAAGAAATTCTCTCATGCTTCACTTATATTATTTTGAGAGATGAAATTTTTATGCTCATGTTCTTCACTTAAATCTTGTGAAAAGCAATGGCAATATATGAAAGTAGTCCCAAAGTGATAGATATTCCAGAGAGATATAATAAAAACTTCATGAAGATCATTGGACAAATTAAACTTGATTCCTTGTAATAGTTTTGAGACACGATGATAGTGATATGTGAGTCATGTTGGTGAGTAATTATGCTTCAGTAAGAATATTGGTGTTAAGGTTTGTGATTCCCTATGCAAGCATGAAAGTCAATAATTATGCAATGAAATTACATCCTACTTATGGTGCATTATTCGGTGTTAGTTATGCTCAATGCCCGTTTATGTGAATTTCCGTTTCTTGGTTGGTTGCTTCTCAATCTATTTGCTAGCCTCCACTTGTACTAAGTAGAAATACTACTTGTGCATCCAAAATCCTTAAACCCAGTTTTGCCTTATGAGTCCACCACACCTACCTATCTGAAGTATTTCCATGTCGTTCTTAGCAAATTTGTATGTGCCATCTCTAATTTTCAAAATAAATTTCCTTTTTGTGTGCACGTACCGCTCATGAAACGGTAGGGGGTGTCCAATATTTTTGGGTCTTTTACATCTGTGTCCCTAACTCGAACCCAGTACTTAGATTTGCCCCTAATTTCGAAGCATGCTCAAATTTACCCCTTTGCCGTTAGGCGCACTTATAGAAATGCCCTTCCGTGTCATTACCGTTCGGTCAAAGGGCTTTGACCGCTACATGAGCATTTGCTGGACATTTTGCCCCTCTATGGACATGCCACTTACAGGTGGGACTTTCCCGGAAAAAAATCTCTCTCATCCCCTATCTCTTCTCTCCCTTACACATGGGTTCCAACCAACATAAAAAGGAAAAAATCTCACCCTCTCTCATTACCTCTCACTCTCCGTGACATGTGGGCCATATGACCCACTATCAAGGACAACGCCGGTACTTGGGTGCCCGGCCTTTAGCGGCTGAGCTCGCCGATGGCTCGTGTAGTGGGCGGACGACTACTGGAAAGAGAGCGCATGTATGTAGTGTAGCTGCGCTATGCACAGTAGGCACGCTGGGCGTGGCGAGCACCCTGGGCGCGGGAGGAGCGCACACGGCCGAGCCAGTCGAGGTCGGTCATGGCGGCTGGCTTCGGGTAGGGCACTCGAAGCACAGAATCGAGCAGGATAAGATGGAACTAGGGGCGCGAGCTTTCGGCGATGACGGCACGATGGTCAGGTAGGTCAAAGGGTGGATCGCGGCGGCCAAATTTTGGAGGGGAAGAGCGATGACCGTGGCGGAGGTCGAGGTCCCGGGCGTGTGTATAGGCGGCCCCAGGCCCGATTCAACGCGTAGGTCGGAGGAGAGGAGCCCGACGGAGCTCATAGACATGCTCACAACTCTCGATTTGGCCTTCGGCCATGGTGGCTAGCAACGACGTCTTCGGCAGGAGCTCTCGATCTGTAACCGTCCCCATCCATGATGCCACCGTACACCGCCGTCCGCCTCAACCTCCACTCCCTTCCCCCGTCAGACCACCTAGATCCTACCCCCGTGGCCCTCACACGAAGGCGCACCCGCCCCTCGCCGATGACGGCCATTGGAGCCACCAAGCCCTGCCATGACCATGCAAGGGCCGGTCTTGACCCAGACAGTGCGGCCCATGGCCCCACATGTCAGGGAGAGAGGGGGGCTGTGAGAGAGAGTCTTTTTTTTCTTTTTTTAGTTCAGACCCACTTGTAAGTGTGTGTGAGAGAGAGGGTGAGAGAAAGAGTTTTTCCTATTTATGTTTTTACAGTGGGTCCCACCTGTAAGTGACACATGGAGTAAGGGGCAAAATGTCCAACAAACGTTCAGATAACGGTCAAAGCCCTTTGACCGGACAGAAATGGAACGGAAGGGCATTTCTATAAGGGGAACTAATGTCAGAGGGGCAAATTTGAGCATGTTTCGAAATTAGGGGTAAATCTGAGTATGTGGTTCGAGTTAGGGACAGAAATGCAAATGGCCCAATATTTTTCCATGCTAGATGTGTTATTCTCAAGATGAGTGTTTATTCACTTGTCATTGCATGAGAGTACGGCGGTATTAGGGATGCCCAGTCCCAAAATCAAAAAGAAATTTACTTTATGTTGTCAAAAAATAAATTCCTTGTAAAGTGTTGGTATGGAAGGCAACAGTGGATACGGCTAGCCATGGATTGTGAAAGAATGGTGGAAAAAATAATAAACTTTACTTTATGTTTGGGAACCGCCCGTGATGTATCTAGCATGGAAAGTATTGAGAACTACTTTGTCGTTTTCGTTGACGGGAAAGGCATGCCACCCAAAAAATTTCTCTCTCTCAATTTAAGCTTTGAGCTTTGGCACCTCTACAAATCCCTACTTCCCTCTGCGAAGGGCCTATCTATTTACTTTATGCAATTTTTATTTTTATTTGAGTCTCCATCTTCTCTTATAAAGCACAAGCTAGGGGGCATTATGATCATACTTGTGCATTGTGTGTAGTTAATATTTGAGTGTGTTTCATGAATTGATCAATGATTGAGCATGATGGGCTAGGGATAAATTACTTTAGTGTTGATATTTTGAAAGACATGGTTGCTTGTTGGCATGCTTGAGTATTAAAGTCTTTATGTCAAAACTAGACTATTGCTTTGAACCATCTAGAAGTCCAAATGTCCAAGCTACAAAAGAAAAGAATATGTGATGAACAGTTAGGCAGCATTCCACAACAAAAATTCTGTTTTTATCATTTACCTACTCGAGGACGAGTAGGAATTAAGCTTGGGGGTGCTGATACGTCTCCAACGTATCTATAATTTTTGATTGTTCCATGCTGTTATATTATTTTTTGGGACTAACCTATTGACATAGTGCCAAGTGCCAGTTGCTGTTTTTTTGCTTGTTTTTTACTTCGCGGAATATCAGTACCAAACGGAATCCAATCGCAACGAAACTTTTTGGAGATTTTTTTTGGACCAGAAGGAAGCCAGTGGGCCAAAGAAGTAACCAGGAGGGAGCTCAGGTCGCCCACAAGACACCAGGGCGCGATAGAGGCCCCAGGCACGCCCTGGTGGGTTGTGGCCACCTCGAGAACCCCCTCCACCACCTCTGAGCTCTATAAATACCCAAATATACTAGAAACCCTAAAGGAGTTGACGAAAAATACTTCCAGCCGCCGCAAGTTCAAGAACCGCGAGATCCAATCTAACACCATCACGGAGGGGTTCATCATCCTCATTGGTGCCTCTCCGATGATGCGTGAGTAGTCCACCATAGACCTACGGGTCCGTAGGCAGTAGCTAGATGGCTTTCTCTCTCTCTTTTGATTCTCAATACAATGGTCTCTTGGAGATCTATGTGATGTAATGACTTTTTGCGGTGTGTTTGTTGGGATCCGATGAATTTTGAGTTCATGATCAGTTTCTATCCATGAATATTATTTGAGTCTTCTTTGATCTCTTATATGCATGATTACTTATAGCCTCGTATTTCTTCTTCGAATCTTTGGTTTAGTTAGGCCAACTATATCGATTTTTCTTGCCATGGGAAGAGTCGCTTTGTGATGGGTTCGATCTTGTGGTGTCCTCTCCCAGTGACAAAAGGGGCAGCGAGGCACGCATGTATCGTTGCTATTAAGGATAACAAGATGGGGTCTATTCCTACATGAATAAATCTTGTCTACATCATGTCACCGTTCTTATTGCATTACTCCATTTTTCCATGAACTTAATACACTAGATGCATGCTGGATAGCGGTCGATGTGTGGAGTAATAGTAGTTGATGCAGAATCATTTCGATCTACTAATCTTGGACATGATGCCTATATAATGATCATCGCCTTGGATATCGTCATGATTATTTGATCTTCTATCAATTGCCCAACAGTAATTTGTTTACCCACCGTGTGCTATACTCATGAGAGAAACCACTAGTGAAACCTACGGCCTCCGGGTCTACTTTTCCAATATATTGCTTTCCGGTCTATCTTTTGTTGCTTTTTGTTTTCAGATCTATTTTTCCAAAAATCCAAAAATACCTTGCTGCACTTTTTATTTGCCTCTTTTATTTTGTATTCTTGTCCGATCTATCTATCCAATCTATTGCAATATAATCTATCTTTTTACCGTGGAGAGATTGACAACCTCTCTTTCGCGTCAGGTTGCAAGTATTTGTTCTTTGTGTGCATGTACCGTTCACATAGTGTTGCGTGGTTCTCCTACTGGTTCGATAACCTTGGTTTCATAACTGAGGGAAATACTTATCGTCGCTGTGCTGCATCATCCCTTCCTCTTTGGGGAAATACCGATGCAGTCTCAAGCCACGTCACCCCATCTCCTTCGACTCCAGGGACAACGTCGTGTGTGCGGGCATTGCGGGTGTACTCCCTATGCTATGCACCCCCATCATCAACAACGTCTCCATCCCCAAGACCCTGGTCGACGGAGGCACGGGCTTGAACGTGCTCTCTATCGAAACCTTCGAGAAGCTCAGGGTGCTCTACAACCGGTTGGCACCGACCAGGTCGTTCTTTGGAGTAACAGGCGGCTTTACCACTCTGCTGGGGCGAATTAGCCTCCCTGTCACCTTCGACACGCGCGACAACCACGTTGAGCTCATCAACTTTGACGTGGCGCGTATTTGCCTCCCGTACAATGCTATCCTGGGTTATCCTGCGCTGGCCAAGTTCATGGTTGTGGTCCATTACGGCTACAATATCCTTAAGATGTCGAGCTGCAGCGGCGTCATCACTGTCGCTTGTGACGAAAGGGAAGCCGCCTGGTCCCTCGAGCGCGCCCATCAAGCTGCCTCAATTGGGCGCTTAGGCGACATGGTAGGCGCCCGGCGTCGTGAGGCCTCGTCCCCTAGGAAGAAGCAGTCGTTGTCCACTCAGGGCCCCGCCAAGCAGGGGGCGGGGCGCCATCGCCATGGTCAGGTGATCCAAGATGCTGCGGAGGGCGGGCACCAAGGCCCGTCCGCTCGCACACGCAGGGCTCCTTCAGTGGGCGTGAGCTGTCGAGCTTTTGCTCGCGAGCTGCACGGGGTCGTTTGGCCCGACAAGTTCAGGCCCGAGCTGCTCCCGCGCTACGATGGAGTCCAAGATCCACGGAGTTCCTCAGGCTTTACACGATGGGCGTCAAGAAGGTGAACGACGATGACAAGGTCATGGCGAACTGGTTCCCCAT
This sequence comes from Elymus sibiricus, assembly GCA_039707655.1. Classification (NCBI taxonomy): domain Eukaryota; kingdom Viridiplantae; phylum Streptophyta; class Magnoliopsida; order Poales; family Poaceae; genus Elymus; species Elymus sibiricus. The sequence goes on along the minus strand of CM077669.1, from coordinate 346,272,458 downwards.
GGTCCTCAAGGGGGATGCACGCTCGTGGCTCACGAGCTTGCCCGAGGGATCGGTCTCTTCATGGAGCGGGCTCCGTGAGCTATTCATCAACAGTTTTACCGACATCTCCCCCTCCGACCGCGGCCTACAACGGGAGAGGCACCTCCCCGAGGAAACTTTGAGCGGGTACATCCAGCGCCTCAAGAGGGAGCGAGGGTAGACCTCGTGAGGCCCCAGGCACCCCCGAAGTGCCCTCGCGACCTGCTATGACGAGCACCCAGCGCCCCCACGACGAGCGCCCAGCGCCCCCGCCGGTGGAATAACTGTCGAACCGCGACTATGCCCACGCCCAAGTGGAAGCACCATGCTCCGCGCTGGCGGAATAACTGTCGAACTGCGACTATGCCCACGCCCAGTGGAAGCCCCATGCTCCGCGCTGGTGGATCGCGGTCGAAGGCGTCGCCCCGCCCCGAGACATGCACTAACCAGCTCCCCTTTAGGCCTCGCGTGAGCGGGGACTGGGTGCGGTGCCTTATGCTCGGGTTGGTCCTATCAGCACTAAAAGGCTTAAGGGCCACGGGCCCTGGCTTGCGGGCTTACCCCCGTGCACGCCACCCCACCAAGGCCCTGGGTGCCTAGCTTCCTCATGTGGCGCCAAAGGGCAAGCTAGCAAGCGCGCGACACCCAGAACGAAGCACCCTGCGGAGGACCCCCCCTCCCTCTTTTTCCCTCGCGAAGCATCGCCTGGGAGGTCCCCCGAGGCACACCCGACAAAAGACGGTGCCCTGGCAGGACGGCAGCCAGGTGCTGCAACACCTCGGGGGCTGCCTTCACGAGGCCCCTCACGGACCTGATATAGGGACCCCGCACGTGCGCCTCGAAGAGCCCACCAGCCTCGAAGGCCCCCATCCATTGGCCCACGAAGTTTGTGCCAGGGCAGGGCCTCGCTAAGGAACAGGCCCCAGCGACGCAGGACGTGGGGGCGGTGCAATGGAAACAGGAAGGCCGCGCAGAAGGAGCAAGGACGCATCAAGCAAGACAAGCAACTACCGCATAAAACAAAAGCATCTTGCGAAGGTCTTCATGCCCCCCTGGGGCAGGATAGTGTGCAATGCAACAGAAAGGAAACATAAAATTTAGGCAGAGCAGGCACCGTCTTTGTTATGGCCGCTGGGGAAGTCCGCGCCAAGACTGCTGCTCTCCTCGGAAGACACAGCCTGCGAGAACCGCCTGACCAAGGACTCCACGTGCCAGCGCACCTCGTCCCCAAGGGGGCTCTGGAGCTCTGCAGCCACCGGCTCCACCATGCGGGAGAAGTCAGAGACGGGGTCGAAGCGCTGGCGGTTGGAGAAGACGCGTGTCACCACGCAGTCCACGAGGTCGCGGGCGCTCGACTCGATATCTGCGTCCACCTTGGAGACGCTCGACTCCGGCGCCTCTACCACCTTGAGGAAGAAGTCAAGGTAGCCTCCGTCCCCGTGTGCACGTGTGATAACCCACAAGTATAGGGGATCGCAACAGTTTTCGAGGGTAGAGTATTCAAGCCAAATTTATAGATTCGACACAAGGGGAACCAAAGAATATTTGCAAGTATTAGCAATTGAGTTGTCAATTCAACCACACCTGGAGATTAAATATCTGCAGCAAAGTGATCAGTAGCACAGTAATATGATAGTTTGATAGCAGTGGTAACAGTAGTGGTAACGGTAACATCGATAGTAAATGTTTTGTAGCAAGTGTAATAGTGATAGCAGCAGTAGTAACTTAGCAAGAACAATATGTGGAAAACTCGTAGGCATTCGATCGGTGAATTCGTTGGATGATATTCATCATATAACAGTCATAACCTAGGGCAACACAGAACTAGCTCCAGTTCATAAATATAATGCAGGCATGTATTCCGTAAATAGTCATACGTGCTTATGGAAGAGAACTTGCATGACATCTTTTGTCCTACCCTCCCGTGGCAGCGAGGTCCAAAAGGAAACTAAGGGATATTAAGGCCTCCTTTTAATAGAGAACCGGAACAAAGCATTAACACATAGTGAATACATGAACTCCTCAAACTACGGTCATCACCGGAAAGTATCCCAACTATTGTCACTTTGGGGTTTACGGATCGTAACACATAATAGGTGCATATGACTAGCAAGATCGGATCAAGAACATAGATATAATGGTGAAAACATAAACAGTTCCGATCTGAAATCATGGCACTCGGGCCCTAGTGACAAGCATTAAGCATGGCAAAGTCATAGCAACATCAATCTCAGAACATAGTGGATACTAGGGATCAAGCCCTAAAAAACTAACTCGATTACATGATGAATCTCATCCAACTCCTCACCGACCAGTGAGCCTACAAAGGCATTACTCACTCCCGGTGGGGAGCATCATGGAATTGGTGATGAAGGAGGGTTGGTGATGACGAAGACCGAAGATTCCCCTCTCCGGAGCCCCAAACGGGCTCCAGATCTGGCCTCCCGATGAAGAACAGGAGGCTGCGACGGCTCCGTATCATAAAAAGCGATGAAACTTCCTCCTTTATTTTTTTCGCCAAAAATAGGAATTTATAGTGCTGGAATTAGGGTCAACGGAGCCCCGAGGGCCCCATAACCCACCAGGGCGTGCCTAGAGGGGGTGGCGCGCCCTTGTGTCTTGTGGGCACCCAAGGCCCCCCCTCCAGTGGTTCTTGGCTCCAGTATTTTTTATTTATTGTAAAATAAATCTCCAAAAAGTTTCGTCAAGTTCCGAGAACTTTTATTTCTGCACAAAAACAACAGCATGGTAGTTCTGCTGAAAACAGCGTCAGTCCGGGTTAGTTTCATTCAAATCATGCAAATTAGACTCCAAGAACAGGGCCCCCCTTCGGTGGTTCTTGGACTTCCAACCCTGGCTGGGCACAAGACACCAGGGCGCGCCAGCCCCCCCCCCCCCCCGGCGTGCCCTGGTGGGTTGTGCCCACCTCGTGGCCCCACTGACCCTAATTCTGACGCTATAAAATCCTATTTTTGGAGAAAAAAACAGAGAGAAAGTTTCATCGCGTTTGTTGATACGGAGCCACCGCCACCTCCTGTTCTTCATCGGGAGGCCAGATCTGGAGCCCGTTTGGGGCTCCGGAGAGGGGAATCTTCGGTCTTCGTCATCATCAACCCTTCTCCATCGCCAATTCCATGATGCTCCCCACCGGGAGTGAGTAATTCCTTCGTAGGCTTGCTGGTCGGTGAGGAGTTGGATGAGATTCATCATGTAATCAAGTTCGTTTTGTTAGGGCTTGATCCCTAGTATCCACTATGTTCTAAGATTGATGTTGCTATGACTTTGCCATGCTTAATGCTTGTCACTAGGGCCCGAGTGCCATGATTTCAGATCTGAACTGTTTATGTTATCACCATTATATCTATGTTCTTGATCCGATCTTGCTAGTCATATGCACCTATTACGTGTTCTGATCAACAAACCCCGGAGTGACAGTAGTCGGGATACTTTCCGGTGATGACCGTAGTTTGAGGATTTCATGTATTCACCATGTGTTAATGCTTTGTTCTGGTTCTCTATTAAAATGAGGCCTTAATATCCCTTAGTTTTCTTATGGACCCCGCTGCCACGGGAGGGTAGGACAAAAGATGTCATGCAAGTTATTTTCCATAAGCACGTATGACTATTTACGGAATACATGCCTACATTGCATTTATGAACTGGAGCTAGTTTTGTGTCGCCCTAGGTTATGACTGTTATATGATGGATATCATCCAACGATTTCACCGGTCCAGTGCCTACGAGTTTTCCACATATTGGTCTTGCTAAGTTACTGTTACTACTGCTACTGTTACACTTGCTACAAAACTATGCTATCACTGCTACTGTTACCGTTACTGTTGCTACTACAATCCAAACTATCATACTACTGTGCTACCGATCACTTTGTTGCAGATATTTAATCTCCATGTGTGGTTGAATTGACAACTCAACTGCTAATACTCTCAAATATTCTTTGGCTCCCCTTGTGTCGAATCTATAAATTTGGGTTGAATACTCTACCCTCGAAAATTGTTGTGATCCCCTATACTTGTGGGTTATCAAGACCTTTTTCTAGCGCCGTTGCCGGAGAACATAGCTATATTTGTTGAGTCACTTGGGATTTATATCAATTGATCACTATGAAGAATCTAAAGGATCCAAAGACTAAGATTGTTCCATCTAAGACGAGGGGAGGTAAGGAACTGCCATCTACCTCTGCACTTGATTCACCTTCTGTTATGAGTAAATTTGCAACACCACCACATGCTAGTAATCCTGATATGTCGCAAGTTATTGATGATGCTACTTTTGCTACGAATGATGCTTATGATGATGCTAGTACCATGCTTCATGATAATGTGTCACTAGGTGAATTTTTTGATGAACAAATCGCTAGAGCTAAAGATAATGAAATTATTGAAACTGATGAAACTAGTGAAACTGATGAAGCCCTTGAAACTGATGACCATGAAACACCTATTAGACCTGGCTCTCCTCGATTTTAAATGCCTCAGATGCCTGAAGGTTATGTTTTGGATGGAGAGATAGCTAGAGAAATCCTTTCTTGTAAGGATAGAGATGATCTTAAGAAATTGTTGCGCAAGTATAAGGAAAAGACTTTGAATGCTAGAATGAAATGTGATCCTAAGTTTGCTACTTCACCTATCTTTGTTACCGATAATGATTATGAATTCTCTGTCGACCCAGAGTTAATTACTTTGGTTGAAATTGATCCTTTCCATGGCTACGAAACTGAAACTATAATGGCACATTGATGACCCACAAGTATAGGGGATCAATCGTAGTACTTTCGATAAGTAAGAGTGTCGAACCCAACGAGGAGCAGAAGGAAATGACAAGCGGTCTTCAGCAAGGTAATTTCTGCAAGCACTGAAATTGTAGGTAACACATAGTTTGATAGCAAGGTAATTGGTAACAAGCAAGTAACGGTAACGGTAAATAAAGTGCAGCAAGGTAGCCCAATCATTTTGTGGCAAAGGACAGGCCAAAACAGTCTCTAGTAATAGACAAAGTGTTCTTGAGGGTACACGGGAATTTCAACTAGTCACTTTTATCATGTTGGTTTGATTCGTGTTCGCTACTTTGATAATTTTATATGTGGGTGGACCGGTGCTTGGGTGTTGTTCTTACTTGAACAACCTCCCACTTATGATTAACCCCCTCGCCAGAATCCGCAATTACGAGAAAAGTATTAGGATAAAATCTAACCATAGCATTAAACGTTTGGATCCAAATCAGCCCCTTACGAAGTAGCGCATAAACTAGGGTTTATGCTTCTGTCACTCTAGCAACCCATCATCTAATAACTACTCCACAATGCATTCCCTTAGGCCCAAGGATGGTGAAGTGTCATGTAGTCGACGTTCACATGGCACCACTAAGGGAATCACAACATACATATCATCAAAATATCGAACACATATCAAATTCACATAATTACTTGCAACATGACTTCTCCTGTGACCTCAAGAACAAAGGTAACTACTCACAAATAATAATCATGCTCAATATCAGAGGGGTATTGAATAGCATAATGGATCTGAACATATAATCTTCCACCACATAAACCATATAGTAATCAACTACAAGATGTAATCAACACTACTAGTCACCCACAGGTACCAATCTGAGGTTCCGGTACAAAGATTGAACACAAGAGATGAACTAGGGTTTGAGAGGAGATGGTGTTGTTGAAGATGTTGATGAAGATTGGCCTCCCAAAGATGAGAGCGGTGTTGGTGATGACGATGGCTTCGATTTCCCCCTCCGGGAGGGAAGTTCCCCCGACGGAATGTCTCCGCCGGAGGGCAAAAGTATTCCTTGCCAAGTTCCGCCTCGAGACGGCGGCGCTCCATCCCGAAAATCCGCTCTTATTTTTTCTAGGTCAAAAGAGAATTTATACCAGAAGATGGGCACCGGAGGTGGGCCGAGGAGGGCACAACCCACCAGGGCGCGCCTGGGGGGGCCTGGCGTGCCCTGGTGTCTTGTGCCCACCAGGTTGCCCCCCTCCGGTGGTTCTTTGCTCCAGTATTTTTTGTTAATTCCAAAAATAATCTCCGTAAAGTTTCAGCTTCATTGGAGTTGTGCAGAATAGGTATCTCTGATGTGCTTTCTCTGGTCCAGAATTCCAGCTGCCGGTATTCTCCCTCTTTGTTTAAACCTTGCATATTATGAGAGAAAAGGCATTAGAATCACTCCCTAAAGCATTATTATTCAACAAAACATAATAAATAACAGTAGGAAATCATGATACAAAATGGACGTATCAACTACCCCAAGCTTAGACCTCGCTTGTCCTCAAGCGAAAGCCGATATTGAAAAGCATGTCCACATGGTTTGAGAGAGAGGTGTCGATAAAAACAAAATACGGACATAGTAGCATCATGCTTATTAACATAACAACAACAAACTCTATCATAAAACTTATTTATATACTTTCATCATATAACTTCTCATGAATAAGTAACAATTCATCACAACATACAAGTATAAAGCATAAACCCTATTGAAAACCAACAAACTATGTTCTCAGTCAACTTTGCAACTACAATTCATCATATTTTCAGAAAGGGTCTCATGTTGGAGCCTTTTGGCAAGTCCACAAACTCAACCATCATTTAGTCTTCTATGATTGCTAACACTCACAGCATACTCATGAGCAAAAAGTTTCAATCGGACACATAGAAAGATAGGGGCTTATAGTTTTGCCTCCCAACGTATTCACCTCAAGGGTGATGTCAACAATAATAACTCATGCCTACTCAAATCCAACTGTATATATGTGCCTAGATCTTTCCTCACCACATGATGCTTGCAAAAGAAAAAGTAAAAAGGGAATAGGGAAGAATACTTGACTCTTGCATAAAAGTAAAAGATAGTCCCTTCGTAGAGGGAAGCAGAGGTTTTCATGCGCTTTTTGGTTTGGATGCCCAATCCCTTAATGTAAAAGAACGTCATGCTATATTGCCCCCTATGATAGCAACCTTTATTATGCAGTCCGTCACTTTTATTACTTTGCCCTCATAAGTTCGTGTAGCGCTCAATTTTCTCTTACACTAATTGATCAAAACACTTTTAGAAGCAATTTTTATTGCCTTATTGCACCGATGACAACTTACTTGAAGGATCTTACTCGATCCGTAGGTAGGTATGCTGGACTCTCAAAGACTGAATTTGGGTTTAGGTTTTTGGATACACAAGTAGTATCTCTACTTAGTGCGGAATTTTTGTCTAGCAAAGATATTGAGCAAGCACCACATGTTGAAGGATCTATGACAATATAACTTCTATGTGGATATGAACAAACATAAATCATTATGTTGTCTTCCTTGTCCAACGTCAACTATTTTGACATATAATATTTAATGGGGGCTCACAATCATAAAAGATGTCCATGATAGTGTATTTGCATGTGAATCTTCTCTTCCCTTATTAATTCTTTCATGAATTGCATCATTGACCAATGCTATGTTTTTCAATCTCCAATAAATTTTACTACTTATACTTTTCCTTATGTGATGTGATTACTCACCATAAGATTAGCATATGATTCTTCTCATTTATTTCTTTTTTCCTTTATTTTGATTACAACAAGAAAGTAGAGAGGCAAAGCTCGAACTAAACTTTATTATATAGCTCTCACTCGATTACATAGATAGATAGACCACGAAACTAACACACGAAAATAGATCAAGCTAAAAATTTATTAAACTAAATCAAAGGAAAACTAAAGATTGAACTAGGATAGGTAAAGGTGAATAAGAGTGATGGTGATACTATACTGGGGCACCTCCCCCGAGCTTGGCTCAATCCAAGGGGAGTGCCCATACCCGTGTGCTCAAGTCTCCTTTGGTGGTGGGGATGATGTATCACACTTTAGATTCAATAGGTACTCCAATTTGCGGATGACTCTCCGAAGGGTATTGATGTGCTCCTCTAGCAAAATATTTTCACGAATGAGAAATTTATTCTGAACACGGACCGCTTCAAAAGCCCTAAAAGCTTCGATTTCAATAGGGGTGAGATGGCTGTAATAAGGTTGAAGGATATCTTCTTCTTCTCCCAACTTTGTCGGCATGGATTGCCCTCCTTCTGGGGGCTGCCCCTTCATAGCCTCCTTGCCCTTGTCTTCCTTGTTAGCTTCTTTTGGCTCGTCCCTCTTCAGCTCCATCTTCCTTAGCCAGGCATCTTATTCTATGTTATTAGAAGAGGGAGAAGACATGATACCTGGCATGACAGATCTGATAGGAAAACAGCACGAAACAAGAATAGAGGATTTTTCTACGATGCGGTCGTCAAAATAGTCAGGGGTATATATAGATATTTTTTATTCTTGGGAAACAAGCATATGGAAGGAAAACGGAGTCGGGAAGGTGTCCGAGGTGGGCACAACCCACTAGGGCGCGCCCTGGTGTATCGTGCTCACCTCGATCACCTTCCGGTTTATTTCTGGGTTTCCAAAATTTTCTAATATTCCAAAACTGACAAAAAATATTTTTGCGGATTTTTCGGAGTCCGTTTACTTACCGTATCACGTACCTCCTATTTTCCATAATTCTGGAGTGTTCCGGAAGGTTTCTTTTATGTGTTTCTCCGGTGTCATGGTTTGGATAACATTGATTTCAACGTTAATAGGCATACCTAAGATATAGTGCTTAATTCTTTGTCCATTGACCACCTTCGGGTTAGTACCTTCGGCATTATTAATCTTGATAGCTCCAGAACGATAAAGCTCTTTGATAATATATGGTCCTTCCCATTTGGAGAGAAGCTTACCTCCTAAAAATCTTAAACGAGAGTTGAACAAAAGAACATAGTCTCCTATTTTGAATTCCCGCTTTTGGATTCTTTTGTCATGCCATCTTTTTACTTTTTCTTTGAATAGTTTGGCATTTTCATAGGCTTGGGTTCTCCATTCATCTAGTGAGCTAATATCAAATAACCTCTTCTCACCGGCAAGTTTGAAATCATAGTTGAGTTCTTTAATTGCCCAAAATGCTTTATGTTCTAATTCTATTACATATACCATTTTGTATGAAGACATACCCATAGGATTTTTATAAGCTATTCTATAGGCCCACAGTGCATCATCTAGTTTCTTAGACCAATTCTTTCGAGACCTATTGATAGTTTTTTGTAATATCAATTTTATTTCCCTATTGCTAAGTTCAACTTGACCACTAGATTGAGGATGATAAGGTGATGCAATTCTATGGTTAACGTCATATTTAGCAAGCATCTTACGGAAAGCACCATGAATAAAGTGTGAACCACCATCAGTCATTGAATATCTAGGGACTCCAAACCTCGGGAAGATAACCTCTTTAAGAATTTTAATGGAGGTGTGGTGATCAGCACTACCGGTTGGAATAGCTTCTACCCACTTAGGGACATAATCAACAACGACCAAAATATGAGTGTACCCGTTAGAGGAAGGAAAAGGTCCCATATAATCAAAACCCCAAACATCAAATGGTTCGACAACAAGTGAATAATTCATAGGCATTTCCTGACGCTTACCGATATTACCAATTATTTGACATTCATCACAAGACAAGACAAACTTACGGGCATCCTTGAAGAGAGTAGGCCAATAAAAACCAAATTGCAATACCTTGTGAGCAGTTCTATCACCTGCATGATGTCCTCCATAAGCTTCGGAATGACATTTCTGTAGGATTTGTTCATGTTCATGCTCAGGTACACAACGTCTAATAATACCATCTACTCCTTCTTTATAAAGATGTGGGTCATCCCAAACAAAATGTCTTAAATCATAGAAGAGTTTTTTCTTTTGTTGGTATGTGAAGCTAGGTGGTATATATTGACAATGTAATTGGCATAATCAGCATACCAAGGAGTGTTTTGAGAAACATTTATTGCAGCTAACTGTTCGTCAGGGAAACTATCATCAATAGGTAGTGGGTCATCAAGAATATTTTCTAACCTAAACAAGTTATCAGCTCCGGGGTTCTCAGCTCCTTTCCTATCAACGATATGTAAGTCAAATTCTTGAAGCAAGAGAACCCACCTAATGAGTCTAGGTTTAGTATCTTTCTTTTCCATGAGATATTTTATAGCAGCATGATCAGTGTGAACAATAACTTTGGAGTCAACAATATAGGATCTAAATTTATCACAAGCAAACACAACTGCTAAAAATTCCTTTTCAGTAGTAGCATAATTGCGTTGAGCACTGTCTAGAGTTTTACTAGCATAATGGATAACATTCAATTTCTTATCAACTCTTTGTCCTAGAAGAGTACCAACAGTATAATCACTAGCATCACACATAATTTCAAAAGGCAAGTTCCAGTCAGGTGGTTGAACGATAGGTGCAGAGGTTAAGGCTTTCTTGAGTGTTTCAAAGGTTTCCACACAATCATCATCAAAAACAAAAGGAATATCCTTTTGCAAAAGATTAGTAAGAGGCCTAGAAATTTTAGATAAGTCTTTAATGAACCTCCTATAGAAACCAGCATGACCAAGGAAACTTTGAATACCTTTAATATCTTTAGGGCATGGCATTCTCTCAATTGCATCAACTTTACCTTTATCCACCTCAATATCTCGTTCAGATATTTTATACCCCAAGACAATACCTTCATTAACCATAAAGTGGCACTTCTCCCAATTCAAGACAAGATTAGTTTGTTCACATCTCTGCAAAACTCGATCAAGGTTGCTTAAGCAATCATCAAAAGAAGTCCTGTAAATGGAAAAATCATCCATGAAAACCTCCACAATCTTTTCACAAAAATCAGAGAATATAGCATTCATACATCTTTGAAAGGTAGCGGGTGCATTGCATAAACCAAAAGGCATACGTCTATAAGCATAGGTTCCAAAAGGGCAAGTAAAGGTGGTTTTCTCTTGATCAGATTGTGACACGGGTATTTGAGAGAAACCAGAATATCCATCCAAAAAATAAATGCGTGTGTGCTTAGATAGTCTTCCTAGCATTTGATCAATGAAAGGCAGAGGGTAATGATCTTTTTTAGTAGCTTTATTTAATTTTCTAAAATCAATTACCATTCTATAGCCAGTAACAATTCTTTGTGGAATGAGCTCATTTTTATCATTAGGAACAACGATAATACCTCCTTTCTTAGGGACACAATGAACGGGACTTACCCATCTACTATCAGCAATGGGATAGATTATACGTGCTTCCAGAAGCTTTAATATTTCAGTTCTTACCACTTCTTTCATCTTAGGATTTAATCATCGTTGGTGATCAACAACGGGTTTAGCATCAGATTCCATATTTATCTTGTGCTGACATAGAGTGGGACTAATGCCCTTAAGATCATCAAGAGTATATCCAATAGCAGCCTGGTGCTTCCTTAGAACTTTTAATAATCTTTCTTCTTCATGTTATGAAAGGTTAGCACTAATAATAACAGGATGTATCTTTTTCTCATCAAGATAAGCATACTTCAAAGTATCAGGCAATTGCTTTAATTCAAACACGGGGTCACCTTTAGGTGGAGAAGGACCTCCAAGAGTTTCAATAGGCAAATTGTGTTTCAGGAGAGGTTGTTGTTCAAAGAAAATTTTATCTATTTCATTTCTTTCACGCAAGTGCATATCAATTTCATGGTCAAGCAAATATTGTTCTAATGGATCAGTAGGAGGCACGGCAATAGAAGCAAGACCAATTATTTCATCCTTACTAGATAACGCTCTATCATGAGGTTGTCTACTAAACTTGGAAAAATTAAACTCATGAGACACACCACCAAAACTGACACCGACAGTTTGTTTTTCATGATCTATCTTAGCATTGACGGTGCTCAAGAAAGGTCTACCAAAGATAATGGGACAAAAGTCATCTTGTGGGGAACCAAGAACTAGAAAATCAGTAGGGTATTTTACTTTCCCACACAAGACTTCAACATCTCTAACAATCTCAAGTGGCGTGATGGTGTCTCTATTAGCAAGTTTAATAGTAACATCAATATCTTCTATTTCAGCAGGTGCTATTTCATTCATAATTTCTTGGTATAAGGTAAAAGGAATAGCACTCACACTAGCACCCAAATCACATAAACCATGATAGCAATGATCTCCTATTTTGACTGAGACAACAGGCATGCCCTCTATAGATCTATGTTTATCTTTTTCATCAGGTTTGGCAATTCTAGCAGTTTCATCACAGAAGAAGATAACATGCCCATCAATATTTTCTACCAAGAGATCCTTAACCATAGCAACACTAGGTTCTACTTTAATTTGCTCGGGGGGCCTAGGTGCTCTAATATTACTCTTACGAACCACAGTTGATACCTTAGCATGTTCCTTTATCCTAACAGGGAAAGGTGGTTTTTCAATGTAAGCGGTAGGCACAACTGGATCAACATTGTAAATGATTGTTTCATCTTTACCTATGACCGGTTCTTTAATTTCTTCTTTAATAGGGGGATGATATTTAAACCACTTCTCTTTAGGGAGATCAACATAAGTAGCAAATGCTTCACAGAAAGAGGCTACTATCTCAGAGTCAAGTCCATATTTAGTGCTAAACTTGTGAAAAGTATCGGTGTTCATAAAATATTTAACACAATCAAACTCAAGCTTTATACCTGACTCATTACCTTCGTCGAGTTCCCAATCTTCAGAGTTGCATTTAATTCTTTCTAAGAAATCCCACTTGAATTCAATAGTCTTCTTCATATAAGAACCAGCACAAGAAGTATCGAGCATGGATTGATCATTATGAGAAAGCCGAGCATAAAAATTCTGAATAATAGCTTCTCTCGAGATATCATGATTGGGGCATGAATATAACATTGAATTAAGCCTCCCCCAAGCTAGAGCGATGCTTTCTCCTTAACGAGGCCAAAAACTATATATATAATTTCGATCAGGATGAACTAGATGCATGGGATAAAACTTTTGGTGGAATTCCAATTGCAAACGGTTCCAGTTCCACGATCCAAGATCATCACATAGCCTATACCATGTCAATGCTTTTTCCTTCAAAGATAAAGGGAAAACCTTCTTCTTAGCTTCATCTCCGGGTAAACCTGCAAGCTTAAATAATCCACAAATTTCGTTCACATATAAGAGGTGCATATTAGGATGTTCGGTTCCATCTCCTGCATAAGGTTTAGCAAGCAGTTGTTCTACCATACCCGAAGGAATTTCATACCAATATTTTCAGTAGGTGCAGTAGGTTCAGGGGCAACTAATTGTGCTTCCGGACGAGGTGAAGATACCCCGAACAAACCCCTCAAAGGATTGTTTTCTATAGTAGCAAGTAACAATAAATTTCAGCACGTGGTATAAGTTTTTCCTTACCGATTTCCACTTACCAAGAGCGCTTCACACCCTGGCAACGGTGCCAGAAAAGAGTTTGATGACCCACAAGTATAGGGGATCAATCGTAGTCCTTTCGATAAGTAAGAGTGTCGAACCCAACGAGGAGCAGAAGGAAATGACAAGCGGTCTTCAGCAAGGTAATTTCTGCAAGCACTGAAATTGTAAGTAACAGATAGTTTGATAGCAAGGTAATTGGTAACGAGCAAGTAACGGTAATGGTAAATAAAGTGCAGCAAGGTAGCCCAATCCTTTTGTGGCGAAGCACAGGCCAAAACAGACTCTAGTAATAGGCAAAGTGTTCTTGAGGGTACACGGGAATTTCATCTAGTCACTTTTATCATGTTGGTTTGATTCGTGTTCGCTACTTTGATATTTTGATATGTGGGTGGACCAGTGCTTGGGTGTTGTTCTTACTTGAACAACCTCCCACTTATGATTAACCCCCTCGCAAGCATCCGCAACTACGAGAAAAGTATTAAGATAAAATCTAACCATAGCATTAAACGTTTGGATCCAAATAAGCCCCTTACGAAGTAGCGCATAAACTAGGGTTTAAGCTTCTGTCACTCTAGCAACCCATCATATAATAACTACTCCACAATGCATTCCTTTAGGCCCAAGGATGGTGAAGTGTCATGTAGTCGACGTTCACATGACACCACTAAGGGAATCACAACATACATATCATCAAAATATCGAACACATATCAAATTCACATGATTACTTGCAACATGACTTCTCCCGTGACCTCAAGAACAAAGGTAACTATTCACAAATAATAATCATGCTCAAGATCAGAGGGGTATTGAATAGCATAATGGATCTGAACATATAATCTTCCACCACATAAACCATATAGTAATCAACTAGAAGATGTAATCAACACTAATAGTCACCCACAGGTACCAATCTGAGGTTCCGGTACAAAGATTGAACACAAGAGATGAACTAGGGTTTGAGAGGAGATGGTGATGTTGAAGATGTTGATGAAGATTGGCCTCCCAAAGATGAGAGGGGTGTTGGTGATGACGATGGCTTCGATTTCCCCCTCCGGGAGGGAAGTTCCCCCGATGGAATCGCTCCGCCGGAGGGCGAAAGTGCTCCTGCCCAAGTTCCGCCTCGAGAAGGCGGTCCTCCGTCCCGAAAGTCCTCTCCTTATTTTTTTCTAGGTCAAAAGAGAATATATACCAAAAGATGGGCACCGGAGGTGGGCCGAGGAGGGCACAACCCACCAGGGCGCGCCTGGGGGGGCCTGGCGTGCCCTGGTGTCTTGTGCCCACCAGGGTGGCCCCCTCCGGTAGTTCTTTGCTCCAGTATTTTTTATTAATTCCAAAAATAATCTCTGTAAAGTTTCAACTTCATTGGAGTTGTGCAGAATAGGTATCTCTGATGTGCTTTTTCAGGTCCAGAATTCCAGCTGCCGGTATTCTCCCTCTTTGTGTAAACCTTGCATGTTATGAGAGAAAAGGCATTAGAATCACTCCCTAAAGCATTATTATTCAACAAAACATAATAAATAACAGTAGGAAATCATGATGCAAAATGGACGTATCACACATCTTACTAAGTTGAATGATATAGCCACCCTCTTTGCTCATGATGAGAAGATTCGCTACTACTATATTCTTAAGTTATTTCCGTTCTCATTAAAGGGTGATTCTAAGACATGGTACAATACTCTTTCTCCTGGTTGTGTGCTTAGTCCCCAGGATATGATTTACTACTTCTTTAAAAAAATATTTTCCTTCTCATAAGAAACAAGCCGCCTTACATGAAATATTTAACTTTGTGCAAATCGAAGAAGAGAGTCTCCCACAAGCTTGGGGGAGGCTTCTCCAATTGCTTAATGCTTTGCCTGATCATCCTCTCAAGAAGAATCAAATACTTGATATCTTCTATAATGGACAAACTGATGCTTCTAGGGACTTCCTAGATAGTTGTGCTGGTTGTGTTTTCAGGGAACGAACCGTTGAACAAGCTGAGGAATTATTGAATAACATATTGAAGAATTATGATGATTGGACTCTTCTTGAACCACCAATTAAACCCACTCCAAAGAAGAGGGGTATCTTATTTCTCAGTCCTGAAGATATGCAAGAGGCAAAGAAATCTATGAAGTAAAAAGGTATTAAAGTTGAGGATGTTAAGAATTTACCACCTATTGAAGAAATACATGGCCTTGACACACCACCACCTCCACAGGTGGTAGGGGTAAATTCTTTATTAAAGTTTGATGAAGGTGATATCCCTTACAATAAACATCCTAGTCAATGCTTATATGAGTTTGACAACTATATTATGAAGCACGATCACTTCAATGCACATGTTCTGAAACAATTGAAATATAATTCTAATATGATTGCTCGCTTGAGTGACTTGCTATTTAGAATCAGTAATGATGTTAGAGGTGTAGGAAAACATGCCTCTATGGTCAAAACTCAGTTAGAACAAGTTGCTAAATCTCAAAAAGAATTGCTTCATGAAATGAATAATAATATGAATGATTTTGCTGCTAGAGTAGTAACTAGAGGAGGCAGAATGACCCAAGAACCACTTTATCCTGAAGGTCATCCTAAAAGAATTGAACAAGACTCTCAGAGAATTAACACTGATGCACCTAGTCCTTCTAAAAAGAAAAAGGAAAAGAAAAAGAAAAATGATAGGACTTTGCATACCTCTAGTGAACCTGAGATACAAAAACCTCCTGATAAGAATGATGTCTCTATTTCTGATGCTGAAACTCAATCTGGTAATGAACATTCACCTAGTGATAATGAAAATGATGATGATGATGTTCATGAGGATACTCAACCTAACAATGATAAAGAACCAGAAAATGATGTTGAAATAGAGCCTGCTATTGATCTTGATAACCCACAACCTAAAAATAAACTTTATGATAAAAGAGACTTTGTTGCTAGAAAACATGGTAAAGAAAGAGAGCCATGGGTTCAGAAACCCATGCCCTTTCCACCTAAACCATCTAAGAAAAAGGAGGATGAAGAATTTGAACGCTTTGCTGAAATGATTAGGCCAGTCTTTTTGCATACCCGCTTAACTGATATCCTAAAGATGGCCCCTTATGCAAAGTACATGAAAGACATCATCACTAATAAAAGAAAGATACCTAAAGCTGAAATCTCCACCATGCTTGCTAATTATTCTTTTAAGGATGGAGTACCTAAAAAACTTGGAGACCCTGGAATACCAACTATACCTTGCTCCATTATAAGAAATTATGTCAAAACTGCTTTGTGTGATTTGGGAGCTGGTGTTAGTGTTATGCCTTTCTCCTTATATAAAAGACTTGATTTGAATAAACTCACACCTACTCAAATATCATTGCAAATGGCTGACAAATCAATTTCCATACCTATCGGTATCTGTGAGGATGTGCATGTTGTTGCAAATGGTACTATCTTAATGGACTTTGTTATTCTTGAGATGCCCGAGGACGACAACGTGTCGATTATCGTTGGTAGACCCTTTTTGAATACTGCAGGGGCTGTTATTGATTGCAATAAAAGCAAAGTCACTTTTCATATCAATGGTAATGAGCATACGGTGCACTTTCCGAAGAAACAATTCCAAGTGAATGGTATAAATGTTATTGAAGAATCTCCGACAATCACTATTGGAAGTTTTCAATTACCTCTACCTACCGCCAAAAAGAAATATGATATACTTATTTTTGGGAATATGCACATCCCCATTGAGGTACCTTAGTGTTTTACGAAAGTTCTTCGGTTTCATGCTAATCGGAAGTGGTTGTTAATAAGACTTGATCAATCTTATTAATGGATCATTTTTGAGAGGTATGAAGTCGATGAATCTAGTAGGCACAACTCTCTGCACCCACCTTTTAGTTTCTGTTTTACCTAGTCAAATAAAATAAAATGCCATGTTTATCCTATTTTCTGTTTTCTCCGTGCAATAAAAAATGACACAAAAATAAAAGTCCTCGGAATGTTCTGAAAATTTAATACGATTTTTTTCTTCTGAATATTTCTGAATTTCTGGTGAAAATCACATGAGTAGGGGGTGCACCTGGTGCCCACAAGACACCAGTGCGCGTCAGCAAACCCAGGCATGCCCTGGTGGGTTGTGGCCCCCACGTGGGCCCCCTCACTTATTCCTTTAGCCCATGTCATCCCCTACCTCCAGAAAAAATCACCTTAGCCTCCATTCCCATGTTCTTGCTCTCAAACCCGTGGATTTCGATCTCTTTGCTCGAACCTCCGTTTCCGAAACTGTTTGGAGGGATTGCTACTTGGTATGTGACTCCTCCGTTACTCTAATTAGTTTTTGCTTTAGTGGATTGTTTTTAGAGTAATTAGCTACTCTTGGTGCTACTGTAGATGAGCTTGCATGTTGAATTCTTAGAGTTCTAAGTAGTTTGAATGCTAAATATGGCCTCTATGCATCCTTAGGAGTAGTTGCTATCAATTTCACAAAGTTTTGTTAACAAAATTTTGTGTCTCAAAAATATTTCAGAATTTTGTTCGCAAATAAAAATGCAATTCTTTAGGAGTTCTTCGAGGAGGAGATCCTTGGAGGCATCATCAAGTGGAAGCTCGGTTCGACAATCTTATGTTGAGCCAAGCGAAAGCTCGATGCGAGATGGCACTACCAAATCATGCTTCTAGACGTGTGATGAGTTCATGGAAGGTGCAGGTATTAAGGGGGGATTTGAACAATATATCCACAATGCAAAACTTGCTCCCTTCATCACAGATAAGTGCCCTCAACATCTCGAACTCACGAAAATATTCACAAAGAAATTTCAATATTTTCCTCGTGAGTCTAGAGTTTCATTCAACCTCTATGACCGTTCCTTCACCATGCCTTTAGAATTGTTTAGTGAAGCATGCAAAATTCCATATTGGGGTTCCCTTGATGAACCACCAAAATCTGAGTATGAGTCATTTTTGATTAACCTGTGTTATGGTGAAGATAGGGGAGTAACACAAGGAAGAATTAAAAGCATCCATTTCCCATCAATACACTACTTCGCACTCTTTAATGGTAAATGTATCGTAGGCAAACAAGATTGTAGCACCCTGTGTGCTCCTGATTTGAGTCTCATACACACTGCCATAACTGGAAATAAATGTTATAATCTTGGAGCAATTGTTGCACGGAGACTGCAGCACAACGCTTCTAGTGGTAATTTCTATGGAGGAATTTATGCCTCTCGTATAGCAGAGAAGCTAAATGTATCACCTTGGCCTAGTGACCCCATTTTACCTACTCAGTACTTAGACTTTGAGGCCATGAAGCGTCATAAGTTCCTTAAGGGCATAGTCACTAATTACACCTATAACTTGAGATTTAATAAAAAACGTTGTGCCTGTCACTTTGCCTGCTCCTGCTCTCTTTGATTTTCACAGTAGGGGAAGATACTATGTTCTTGAGAGCGAGGCCCGTGCGTACAATGCGGAGGTTGAAGCTATCAGGAGGGCCGAGGAGGCTGCACCAAGGATCTCAGTGGGCTATCGCTCAGATTATTATCCATGTGGATGGTGATTACCAAGCTAGGCCAAAAGCCTAAGCTTGGGGGTGTACGTATTTCCACCGACATTACATTCATGTTCACACATTTCATTCCAGTTGTCGGTGTTCATACTTTCTCATTGTAATATTCATGCTAGATTTGTTTTCGCGCTTTCTTCTTGTGTGTTTGAAAAACTTTGAGAAAATCCAAAAATATTTCCTACTTCTTTTCGGTTTTTCTTTCTAGCTTAATTTAGTTGTAGTATCAAAAGAAAACCCAAAAAGATTTCTCGTTTCTTCTTTTACTTGTTGGGAGCTTTCCCGTGTAAATAATTTTTCTCATTTTTGTTTTTCCTTTTAAATTTGCCTTCTTCAAGAAAAACCAAAAGCTCCAAAAATATTTCAGTGTGTTTCTCTAAAATTCTTTTTCTTTCATTTTGAGTCGTACCAAGGAGAAGACCACGATGAAAATGTTGAGTGGCTCTCATATGCACTATTGTTAATCTAACAAAGAGCCCATGTTACTTTGTCTTCTTCTCTTGAATAAAATGTTGCAGATTCCAGCTTAGTCCACGACACTCTTGCACTATTATTATTTTCTTCCCATTCGGTCGTGCAAGTGAAAGGCAATAATGACGATATTTGATGAAGTGACTGTGGCAGAGAAAAGCGGGAATGAACTTAACTTGTTTTTGTTTTTGTAAATATGTTTAGCCTAGTATCCTTGATTCAGCATATTATGATCAAACAAGTTTGCAATGACCATTAGAGATTATAGTTGCCCATGCCATGCTTAAGTAGCTAGGAGTGGATAATGATTTATCTTGGATGTCAACATGCATTAAAATGATTATGATGTGGTATGATGATATGGTATCCTCCTTTGAGTGTTTCAAGTGGCTTGACTTGGCACATGTTCACGCATGTAGTTGAATCAAAACCAACATAGCCTTCATGATATTTATGTTCATGGTGTCTATATCCTACTCATGCTAGTATTCAATGTTGATTATTCGTAATGCATGTTCATGACCGTTTTCGCTCTCTAGCTGGCCGCTTCCCAATCTATTTGCTAGCCTTCGCGTGTACTAAGCGGGAATACTGCTTGTGCATCAAAATCCTTAAACCAAAGTTATTCCAGATGAGTCCACTATATCTACCTATATGCGGTATTACCCTGCCGTTCCAAGTAAATTTGCATGTGCCACCTCTAAAAATCCAAACAAACATCTGCTTTGTATGCCTGGACCGCTCATGGAGAGACAGGGGGCGGTCAGTATCTTCCATGCTAAGCGGGTTATTCTCATGATGAGTGTTTATTCACACGTCCTTGCACGAGAGAGGCGGTAATAGGGATTCCCAGTCCCGAAATCAAAAATTACAAATAATTAAACAAAACTCCCCCAGGAATGTTGTTGGTATGGACGGTACCCGTGGATTCGGCTAGCCGTGGAGTGTGATTGTTGCTGGAGGGGGAGTAAACCTTTAATTTTACCGCTTGGGAACCGCCGCTAATGTGTTTAGCATGGAAGATATTGATAACTCTTGGTCGTAACGTTAACAGGAAGGATGTTCCTCCAAAAATTATATCTATCTATGTTTTAAACTTTGAGCTCTGGCACCGCTGCAAATCCGTGCTTTCCTCTGCGAAGGGACTATCTATTTACTTATATGTTGAGTCATCACCTTCTCAAATAAGCGCCAGACCTGGAGCACTACTGTCACCCTCATGCATTGTGTATAGTTAATGTTGGGTGCAGCATGACTGGATCTTGTCTACCATGAATTACAATGTTTAGTCGTTGCTTGAACTTTGGAGGTGCTCTGCATTTATGTTTTGCGGTCTCAGAAAGGGCTAGCAAGATACCACTATTGTCATATTATATCACGATTGTTTTGACAAAGTGTTGGCGCTTGAGATATTTTATTATTGCTCGCTAGTTGCTTATGTCATTGATATGAGTTAATATAATTTATAATAGTTATTGTTGTCATGGTTAGTCATAATCTTTGCTGAAAACTTGGGTGCTACTTAAGCATATATATGTAAACAAGAACAAAAGAGTTCGTAAAAGTTTTTCTTTATCACTTTCAGTTTGTCAACTGAATTGCTTGAGGACAAGCAATGGGTTAAGCTTGGGGGAGTTGATACGTCTCCGTCGTGTCTACTTTTCCTCACACTTTTGCCCTTGTTTTGGACTCTAATTTGCATGATTTGAATGAAACTAACCCGGACTGACGCTGTTTTAAGTAGAATTACCATGGTGTTGTTTTTGTGCAGAAATAAAAGTTCTCGGAACTGGACGAAACTTTTTGGAGATTTATTTTACAATAAATAAAAAATACTCGAGCCAAGAACCACCGAAGGGGGGGCACTGGATGGGCACAAGACACCAGGGCGCGCCAGCCCCCCCCCCCCCAGGCGCGCCTTGGTGGGATTGTGCCCACCTCGTGGCCCCACTGACCCTAATTCCGACACGGAGCCGCCCTAATATTACGATACGGAGCCGCCGCCACCTCCTGTTCTTCATCGGGAGGCCAGATGTGGAGCCCGTTTGGGGCTCCGGAGAGGGGAATCTTCGGTCTTCGTCATCATCAACCCTTCTCCATGGCCAATTCCATGTTGCTCCCCACCGGGAGTGAGTAATTCCTTCGTAGGCTTGCTGGTCGGTGAGGAGTTGGATGAGATTCATCATGTAATCGAGTTAGTTTTGTTAGGGCTTGATCCATAGTATCCACTATGTTCTGAGATTGATGTTGCTATGACTTTGCCATGCTTAATGCTTGTCACTAGGGCCCAAGTGCCATGATTTCAGATCTGAACCGTTTATGTTATCACCATTATATCTATGTTCTTGATCCGATCTTTCTAGTCATACGCACCCATTACGTGTTCTGATCCGCAAACCCCAGAGTGACAATAGTCGGGATATTTTCCGTTGATGACCGTAGTTTGAGGAGTTCATGTATTCACCGTGTGTTAATGCTTTGTTTCGGTTGTCTATTAAAAGGAGGCCTTAATATCCCTTAGTTTCCATATGGACCCCGCTGCCACGGGAGGGTAGTACAAAAGATGTCATACAAGTTCTTTTCCATAAGAACGTATGACTATTTACGGAATACATGCCTACATTACATTTATGAACTGTAGCTAGTTCTGTGTCGCCCTAGGTTATGATTGTTATATGATGGATATCATCCAACGAGTTCACCGATCCAGTGCCTACGAGTTTTCCACATATTGCTCTTGCTAAGTTACTGTTACTACTACTACTGTTACACTTGCTACAAAACTATTGCTATCACTGCTACTGTTACCGTTATTGTTGCTACTGCTATCCAAACTATCATACTATTGTGCTACTGATCACTCTGCTGCAGATATTTAATCTCCAGGTGTGGTTGAATTGAGAACTCAACCGCTAATACTCTCAAATATTCTTTGGCTCCCCTTGTGTCGAATCTATAAATTTGGGTTGAATACTCTACCCTCGAAAACTGTTGCGATCCCCTATACTTGTGGGTTATCACGTATCAGCATGGCAGTTCCAGGGTGTCCCTAACGAAGCGGCGAAGCGCGCCTCCAGCGCGCCGGGCAAGGTCCAGGAACTACCTGGCGCGCTGCACCTCCATCATCTGCGCCCGCGCCTCATCGTCCTTGGCCCTCTGCACAGCATTGGCGGCCTTGCCGACTTGGGTCTACAGCGATGCCAACTCCGCCTCACCATCGTCCTTGATCCTCAGGGCGGCCTGGAGAGCGGCCTCGGTGTCCTACAGCCGTACCTTCAGCCCGTCCATCTCCCCTAGGAACACATCGCGTCAGAGTTGGAAGCGGGCCTCCTGCTGCACCAGCTTGCCGCGGTATTCCTCCAGGGTGGCCTCCCGCTCCTGGGCCACCCACACGTCAGCATCAGCTCTGCCCACGGCCTCCTTCCTCTCGAGCTGGGCCAAGGCTTCATTGCGTGTCGCCTCAAAGGCGGCCTTGTCGGCAAGGAACTGACGCTCCAGGGTCTCGAGGCGCTCGCGCTCTGCCTTCTGGTTGAAGGCGGTCCGAGCGGCCTCCCGCTCGCGGAGGGCCACATCGGTCTCCCGCTCGATCACGTTCGCCTCCCTACGGGACAGCTCCGCCTCACGTGCGGTGTCTCGAGGGGCGTGTGCAGTGGCGGCAGCCGCACGCCCCCAGGGCTCGGGCACGGACCCCTCGGGGCCCGCCAAGCCTGGCGCGTGGGCTGAAGCCACTCTAGCAGGCGGCATGCAAGGGGGCTCCTTGGGCGAGGCAACCCTCCGCCTCTTGAGCGCAGGCGCCCTGGAGAGTTGATGATCAAGCTCGCTAGCTTAAACAAAGTACGCAAGACAAATTAGGAGCAGTAATGCGCTTACTCGTCATCGGTGGCCCAGCGCAACCGTGTAGGGGTCGACCTTGGATGCGGTCTCCCGCTGCCTCCGGCTGAGGGAGAGGCGTTGAGGACCCCGCCTACGCTCCGGCACCTATGGATCCCCCCTTTTTCGCCATGATTAGGGGAAGGGAGGAGGAGGCAGCGTTCATACAAGGAAGGAGGAACGACGCAGGAGGGAGGCGTACGGGAGAAGGCAAGCAATGATGGTTTCGCTCGGCGCGCACAGGGGTCTTTCAAGGTAGGAGCACAACCCCTAGAGCGTCGTCGGAAGTGGAGGCGGCGCACGATCCATCGTGCGCCACGCGTCGCGCCTGGCCCACGGGCGGTTGGGGCCAGCGTCGCTTCGCCCCCCCCCCAACAGGCGGAACCGTGCGTGTCACGGGCCCGGGGGCTACTGTCGGGCCTCTGGGACCGGGGGTACCCAAGCCCATCTGCCCGCGGCCCAGGGCGCAGCGCCCGCCTCGAAACCCTAGGGGGGCGCCAATGGGCTTCGTGGTCAGGTCCCTCACGAGGAGCCATGCCTCTTGAGGCGCGCGATGGATCGTCATCAGGGGCCCCCTCGAGGCCCCTCCGCGGGGCCGCCTCCCGAGGCCCTGGTAGGGCGACTCCACTAAGGCTGGCCTGGCGGGACAGTATAGCCCTGTGCGGCCACATGGATGACGCACGCCGAGCATGGTGGTGCCGAGGGCCGCACCAGCGAGCACTGGCGTGGAGGATTTCCCCTTTGGTGCCAAGGGGAGAGGGCCAGCCTGCCGGACCCGAGGGCAGCCCCAAAGGTTTCCTCTTTGGTGTACGAGGACCGCGGTGGAAAGCGCGGTAGGACGGATGTCACCACTAAGCCCACCAACACGTCATGACGGGAGGCTTTAGCAGGCGGAGACTACTTTCGTCAGAGGAGCTGCAGCCCTGTCCCCTTTCAAAATTGGCGTTTGTGGCAACCCTTCCCGCCGAACGTTTTGGGGGAAGAGGACCGGAGCTGGTATAAAGGGGCGAAGGCAGCAATTGTAGAGGGCACGTTGTATTCACTCGCTACCACTACGCAATCCAGACAAGCAGGAGTAGGGTTTTACACTGCAAGGTGCCCCGAACTTGGGTAGATCGTGTGTTCATCGTTCCTTCCCCCCAAGCTCAAGCATGCCGGAGCACCCTAGAGTTCGAACCTCTCAAGGGTCCCCGGAGCCCCGATTACGACACTTGTTGTCCGTACTCTTCTCACTACACATGGTACGATTTTTTGTCCCACTTTCCCACACACGTGCGCCTAACGTGTCCTACGCCCTCTTAATGAGTGTGTTCGCATGCTACTTTTCCATGCTAACATGCCCTCACATTTTTGGTCGGACGCCCTTGCCACAACATCCCTACTTTTTAATATCCGACCTTGTCATGCTCGCGAAAACTTTGCACAACATTATTTGCTTTTCAGGACTCCACCTTCTTATGAAGAGCTACACATATTCAGGTGTCTTTATTATCCTACCATAGCCTCCACCACTCCTCCTAAACTTGCTTCGCGATCAGTAGCATGCATCTTCCTTGGCTATCCACCCAACACCCTGGCTACCGTTGTAACAATCCTATCTCACATCGCGTGTTCACTTCACGGCACGATTACTTTGACGAGAAGGTTTTTCAATTTTAGCATGTACCTCTGGTTGTCGCCCCGTCATCATCACCGATGGCTCCTCACCGGCTCCTCGTGGCGGGCGCTCAAGAGATGCTCTTGGGCCGCCCTGGCTTCGTGGCATCTCCACACACTGCGGCTACGGATACCACGGCAGCTGCTTCACCGCCCAGCTCGACTGCCACTGCAACGTTTTCAGCGCCCAGTGTCGGTGCCATGATAGAGTTTTTTGTGCCCAGCCCTGCTGCCGCGACAGACTTTTCTAACTTTGGTTCTGCTGTCATGGCAGCACCTTCAGCGCCTCCTTCACCCGCTGGTTCCACTACCACGGTAGGGAACACGACATCCCCGACGCCCTCTACATCCGCTGGTTCTGCTATCACGGTAGGGAACACGGCAAGCTCCTTCGACCATGCCCCGATGAGCTCTCCATCGGCCTCTTCTATCTCGGCCGCGATGAGCTCTACACCGCCACCGCCGCCCGCTGCCACGCTGCATGACTACTCGTGCTCGGGCCGGCATTCGTTGCCCGAGCAAGCATACTCCGCCGATCAATACGTTCTCGTTGCCTCGACCTCCACGCCATCACCTCTCCCATCGTCAGCTCGAGCCGCTCTTCGTGATCCTCACTGGCTCGCTGCGATGCAGGAGGAGTTTGATGTTCTTCAGCGCAATCGCACCTGGTAGCTTGTTCCCCGGCCTCATCACGACAATGTCATCGGTGGCAAATGGGTCTTCTGTCATAAGACTCGTCCCGACGATACTCTTGAGCGGAGAGGGGGAGGGGTGTTGAATATGTGTGATTGCATGTACCTTTGTATTCCCTATACGCCAAGCCCACCTCATATTTTCTTGTATAGATTGAGACTATAATCTATTTTATACATGATATATACGTACATTTTGCATCTAATCAATACTTGCATAACTTAAGAGCAACTCCAACCGCGCGACCCAAATGGACGCGCGTTTTGTCCGTTTGGGTCGGACCGGCGGACACCCATGTCCGCTTTTCAAAATAGGTCGGCGCTTGCGCCCAACGCTGCCATGACCCATTTTTCGGTGGATTGAAAAAAACACATTTTGAAAATAAGGAACGTTAATTAAACATTAATGCCGGCCACAGAGGCCGGCGATAGTCCACGAGTCCACCATGCATTAACTAAAAACATTAAACTAAAATGAAAACTATGAGGCGCGCTGTCCTAGGCGTCCTCGTCGTCGTCATCGGGGCTGATGAGGTCGACGAGCGTCGGCGCCGGGCCAGCCCACGGGAACACCATCTCCCAGGTGGCGGCGGCGACGTCGTCCGCCGGTGGCTGCACCGCCGCTGTCTGGGCTTTGGCACGACGCTCCTCCTCCTCCACCTCAGTGTCGTGCTCCAACAGCTCGAGCCGCTTGCCCTCGCGATGCTCCTCCGCCAGGTGTTGTTGCCGCCAGTGCTCGAGGTAGATCCGTTCCTGATCCAGTGTCGCCCCCATCCATACGGGTAGCGCGCTCACCCACTCGCGCACCACCCCGTCCTAGATATACTCCTGGGGCTTGAGGGCGGTCGGCCCGGCTCGGCCTTGGCGGGGGACGGCGAGGCCAGCGGCGGCACGACGCAGTCGCCGGCAACGGAGAGCGCCATGGCCTCCGTCATCCGCGCCTGGTAAGCCTTCTCCTCCTCCTCCTCCTTGCACCGCTCTTCCTCCTCGCTTTCATGGAGGACATCTGTCAGCGCCTCCTGGTAGGAGGCTTCCACCTCCTGGTCCTCGTCGCGGATGCCACGCCGGCGCTGCTCCTCGTGCTCAAACGCAAACCAGACCTCCCAATCGGGAGAGTCTGCAGCGTAGGCGGGGTTGAGCCGCTGCTCAGGCGTCAGCTGCTGCCGCTGGCGCATCACCTCCTCCGCATGCGCCCACGCCGACCGAGGCACCGCCAGCACTGGGATCCTCTTCGGATCCAAGTGCCAGTCATGTGGCAGGGTCACATCGGGGTAGGGGAGAGGGATGTGATGCTCCCAGTGCCACCTCGCTTGGTGCACTGGGACGCTTATCCGCTGCCGAGGCGGGCGGAAAGACGACGGCGGGGGGAGCGCGCGCCAGGGGACGGCGTGGACCTTGCCCTTGTTCTTGCTCGAGCTTGAGCCTGCGCCTGAGAATAAGCGCATGGTGGCTATTTGCTAGGGTTTGTCGCCGGCGGGGGAGCACACGTGTGGCTAGATGGGGACGGCTTCTGAAAGAGGATGATGACGGCCCCCGCACGCTCGGATTAAAAAAGGACACTCCCGTGGTCGCTGACACGTGGGCCCACGCTGAGCGGCCGTCATTAATAAAGACGCGTGCGGTAGTTGACCGGCCCCCACGTGGGGACGGGGCGAATGCCGAGAGGACGCGCGTGGCGTCCGCTTCGCGTCCGCGCCGACGCATTTCAGCTCCAAAATTAGGCCGAAAATGGGTCGACACGGAAGCAAAGCGGACGCGTTTAAAAAATGAATCGACGGGTTGGACCATCACTTTTGTCTGTGACGACTTAAATAGACGGTGACGAACGAAATGGATGGCCGCGTTGGAGTTGCTCTAAACCTATTATGTACACTCAAGAATGGCGGCGACCACCTGCTATCACGCAACAACACTCTGACCCTATCGCGCTCGGAGTAGCACGTGACGCGTCTGGCAATGTCGCCAACACGTACCATCGAATGGACGTGTATCGATCGATTGGTACACAGGCTCGACACTAGCTAGATTAGACCCTCATTTTTATTATTCACCGAGTCATCATTGCAAATTTGTACTTGGACGTGGCGTCTTGTTAAATCACATCTGCGGACATCTGAGGGCACCTTAAAGCTCCCGTAAAGGTCTGCACCACATGGCTAGGACAATTTTTGCCATTTAAATGACATGAAGTAATCCCATCCTAACATTTTTTATAACTAAAGTTGTCATCTAAAAAAAACTAAAACTTGTCATTCAAAAAAATAGTCATACTTAACTAAAGTTATCATCCTCGCGTTATTAAATTAGCTATAAAAACATTCGGAGTTATCATGTATCCGTGCCACACATCTGTCACTTATAACGGGCCGTTATGCTTATTACGAAACTTATTGAAGAGATGAAATAGAACCAAGGTCTATCTTTTTTATCGGAGGTTGAATTGATCGTCAGAAGAAGAATTAGCCCAAAAATTAAAATACATTCTCGGAAAATGAAACTTTCATTGAAGAGAAACAAATTAATGCATTCATAAAAATTCTCGTAGAGTTGAGAATGAAATTTTCATTCTGTACATGACAAATCATGAATTAGTAATCACATCCAATCTTCAAAAAGTCTCGATTGTTTTGATTTTTGCTACAGCTTTTATGGGTTCCGTTCCCTTAACCAAGCCACTGGTTATGAGTCGTTGGCTTATTCTTCACTGGCACGCGGTCATAGGTCACTTTTGTCTCCCACTGCTTGGGAGCTCAATACGGTTTCACGTTATATTTCACTACTCATGGGGATTCTTTTCATCTTTCCCTCATGATACTACTTCATGACCCTCATAAGTGCCACACATGTGGCACGATCACATGGCAACTCTGAACGTTCTTATGGTAAATTAGAGACACGAGGATGATAACTTTAATTGTCAAGCATGACAACTTTTTTGAATGACAGGTTTTAAAAAAATGTTTGATTTTTCTTTTTGGATGGCAATTTTAGTTGTAAAACGTCCGGGTCAAAGTGCTTCGTGCCACATATGTGTCACTTATCATTTAAATTTAACATAGTCCTTTAAATGTTGGTGGAGCAATCTGCATGTCTGTTTTTTTATTAATCGAAAGCAAATTTGATGGAGTTTTGTAGGTGTCCGGACACGTCAAAACTATGTGTCATCCCAATTCTAATTGGAATCGCCTAGCGACGTATGGCGGACCAGCCCAGTAGGGAAGTTTCATTCGCTTATAGATGCACATAGGCCCGGTTTACTAGGTTTTCTTTTCTTTTCGTTTTATTTTTCATTGGTTTTTCAGTTTTTCTTCTGTTTTTATTTTTATTTTGGAGTCTTTGTTTTCTGGTCATTTTCTTTCTTTTGTTATAGTTTGGTTTCTTTTCTTTTGTTTCTTTGTGAATTTTCATTGGCTTTGTTCACACATGTCTTTTTTATTTTCAGCACATAATGTACACAAAATGAAATAATTTTATGATACACTTTGGATATATATATATATATATATATATATATATATATATATATATATGATGCACATTTTTTGGACATAAATTAAGATTTTTATTATTATCTAAAGTGTTTTTTGTAATATATCTACATATATTTGAATGTTTTGAATAATAAACAATAGAAAAAATGAAGCAACAAACGAAAACAAAAATGTGAAGAAAAAACATGGGTAACGTCAGCAGGCGGGATCACTGGGCCGGCCCGGCAGCGGCTCCCTGCAAGCGACCCTGCGATAAGAATCATTGCAGGTGGCACATAGCAGCGCCCGTCCGGACACCATGTGAAAGTCCGCTTGGTTCAGGTTCACAATCAATTGGACCACATGTCTTCACATTTGATGTGCTTTGTTCTCTAGGTCCACTTAGCTCACCTTTGTTGTTTGGATTCGATGTTTATTTAAAGGATGGGGTTGGATGGCCGGCTCTTGTATCCTGTCCGTGGACCGCATCTGAATAGTGTGTCCGGTTTTGGAAATGGCGTTGGAGATGCCCTAACAAGCACACAAAGTACTTAGGGATTTCTAGTGTCATATCCATGCTACTAAACGAGTTTGGGCCATGGTGTCCGACATTTTTTGCCATCTGATGTTGTGTTGTAAACGTCCACGGACTCGCCCGCGCATCCAAATTCGCGCAAAGCGGCACCAAACAGAGGGGAAGTTTGTGAGCATCCACACCTCCGCCGTGCAGGACTCTGATATTCCTGATCCACCCAAAACCCTAGACGGGGTCATGTCTTTCTCAGTCCTTCCCTCCACCTCGCGCTTTGTATCTGCTCCCTCCCAAACCGACGTTGCTGATGTACCACCTCTGTCAGATCTTGTCGGACCTCAGCTGCCCCACCCACGTGTCATCCCGTCTTGGAGTCCGCCGTCGCTCCACCCTTCGTTTGTCTACCGCCCAGGGACTGTCCTCTGCAGATGCCCTCCATGGCGGGCACCATGTCCGACAAATGTTTGGCCAAATGACATCTCCAAATTATTTACAATTTTTCCTACCTTTAAAGCAAACAAGATGGATTCGGATGCAATGGGTTTCATGGGCACTTAAAGCGGGAGAACTAGAACATATGTGTGAATAAGTTAGATTCAAGTTTGAACTATTTTATTTGAAACTTAATGTTTGAAAACATTATTTTTGACCTATTTTTCATTTGAATATTTGCACTACTCAAAGAATTATTGTTATATATGAGTGCGGCGGACATTGAAAAAGAAACAGACGGACATTTGATGCAAAAGGTTTTTTTTTTTAGCAGGAAATTCATCTCTTTCATTGAACAGAGCAACCAGCCAAGCGCAAAGACAAGAATCTGCAGCTGAAACCTGCCCCTGTCTGGACACCGCCAGTTGGTGACTTGCTGAAAATTAACACTGATGGAAGTGCGGCGTCTGACAGTTGCCAGGGGAGCTGGGGCTTTGTTGTGAGGAACGCGTCCGGGGAAGCAGTTGCAGCTGGTGCAGGTCATTTGCCCTATGTTCAGGATCCCCTGCATGCTGAAGCGATTGCCTGTTTAGAGAGCCTACAAGCAGCCCAGCAATGGGGAATGAGTTCCGTGGTCCTGGAAACGGACTCTCTGACACTGATGCAAAAGGTTGGTTGG
Organism: Elymus sibiricus; assembly: GCA_039707655.1. Lineage (NCBI taxonomy): Eukaryota > Viridiplantae > Streptophyta > Magnoliopsida > Poales > Poaceae > Elymus > Elymus sibiricus. The sequence goes on along the minus strand of CM077669.1, from coordinate 346,241,780 downwards.
TTGGCTCCCGGGTGCACGGACCGTTTAGTGTGTCTAATTTAAGATACATTGTTGGAGATGCCTTTTGTGCTGGAACCAGGAAAACCTATCGCGTATCTTAGAGTGTCGTAGATGCAAACATCATTATTTGATTGTTACCCATTTGTCCATGAACACATTTGAATAGTGTCTAGTGTATACGTTTTAAACCCTTGTTCGTCTAGACACACAACACATTCTCTAATTTATTCATAATTATTTACACATGCATATCATTTACGGAAAGAAAGAAAACGTGATCTGGGTGAACCATGTCCGTGGCGGATTGTCACACACATTCAGACACTCTCATTTTTCTCCTGGCAATTGGCTTGGGTTTGAGGGGTTGCAGATAGTACGGACAAATAGTGAACATTTAGGTCTCCGTTGAAGAACTTTTTTATCTGGACTCTATATGAACTGTCCAATTTGACATTAGAAGATGGGTTGGAAGTAGACCTGTGTATGGACAGTCCGGCCTGGAGGTCCGAGCCCAAAAGCCCAGCATCCGGGCCGGGATCGGGCTCCACTTTCTCACCCAAAGCCCAACTCGAAAGCCCGGAAGAAGCCCGAAATGGTCACAAATAGATATTTTATTTGGAATATAGGTATAATATAATCATTTAATACCCTGAATATGATTAATTTAATTTAAAACAACACTGTTCACGTGCTTCAGGCCTGGCCGGGCTCGGGCTTGGGATTTTGACATCGGGCTTTGTCAAGCCAAGCCCGAACTTGGCCCGGCCCGAAGGATGATCAGGTCTAGTTGGGAGGTCCGGTTTGAGACGCTCTTAGCTGCTAGGATCTAAGTGCATGCCAATGTGGTGAGCGGCTATAGTTTCCAGCTTAATCATCAAGAGTTCGGAACCATTAAATATGGTGGTATCAATTCAATGCACCAAATATCTGTCACCTTTTTCAAGTCTTTTTTTTTTTGCTAAATCGACAAATTATCCAAAAGGATCCAAATGTAAGCACATGAAAATCTAATTAAACATAATCTCAACATACAACATAGCTAATTTACATACAACATCACTAATTATACATGCAACATTCAAATTTCCATAATAAATAGACATAGAAGTATCGAGTTAACAAGAACATGCAAACCTAGTTTAACGGGTGCTAAACGGAGGAAAGAAGTTGAGGTGGATGGAGAAGACACTCGAGCGGCTAACGACATTATCGTCGGAGGAGGAAGCCTCGCTCCAGACATCTTGCTGTTCGGGTGACATGGGGTTTAGCTGTGTAGGCTCGGGCGACATCATGTTTGGAAGCCTCGAGGACCTATTGCGGTAGCCTCGCGTTGATGTTGTGGCTATGACAGGCATCGGACTACACCGAGGTCATGGAATGGTGAATCACCTCTCGTTGTCATCGAAGGAAAGCTTGAGAGCATCCTAGTCCACACCATCCAATCCATGTCGTCGGAGGAAGGCGACGCAACACGTGATCTTGATCCATCGCAGGAACTTGATGGGCCACCAAAGATGACACCATGTGAGACTAATCTGACATGCGAGCTTGATCCGCTGACATAGAAGACACCCCGAGAATCGTATGCCATGTGGTCTTGATCCGCCAACGAAAAGGATGTCTCAAAAGACAATGTGGTCCCTTTAAAAAATACAATGTGGGCAAGCTAAATCATCCGTGGAGAGATGCAGGTATCGCATGGCGGAGTTAGCGGGTTGGCACGCTTGGCGACGATGGGACATGGTGGATGGACGGCATGTCGGTGTTCACCGCGCCAAGAAGCCACACACCATGATTATGCATTAGCTCCTCCTCCGTCATCTTACGGTCCATCAACGCTGATGGTGTGGACGTGGTTAGGGAGATGAGGGTTTGGGTGGTGATGGTGGGTTGAGAGGGGAGGGTTTAGCAGCGTAGTGGATCGATGAGATATGGTGTCGAGAGTGGGGGTGAGAGGAATGAGGTGGTGTCGCGCATTTACACATGACATGGCGAACGGTCGAGGCGTCCCCCAATTCTTCCTTTAATTTGACACCAAAGTGGGGGATTTTAGACAATTTGGAAAGAAGGCCAATAGTGGAAGCTGCCCCGACTCCTTTTTGGTCCACAAAATAATAACACCAGGACAAAACGAGATGACATGGCAAATGGGATTTTGAATGCTCATGTGCACTTGTTAAGTTTATTAACTTATTCGTGGTATTCCAATGGTCGATAAAAAATATTGCTACTGCATACCCGTAGGTGCACCAAAATGGGAAATGTTTTCCATACCCCAATGAAAATTATTCTGCACACATGATCTATGTGTAGTGGCACTCATGTGCCCCATGATCTCCTCTTCCCATTGTTGAGCACAACTAGGTATGATTTTAGCATCTCCGTATACTGCAAGGAAGGCTTGGGGACTCTTAGTAATTCAATACTCCTCTCACATTTCATTCGCGGGATCAGTCATCTCTCGGATCATGAGGGGAATTATCATGACCTCACGATTGGTGGAATCACACAACTCACTAATGCTCTCACTCTCATTGTGTCGAATATTATGTTTTAATCCACATATCTATCTAATCTTGTATTAAATAATATTAACCTCACATTTAGTGGAATCACACACCTCACTAACCCTCTTGCTCTAATTGTGTGGTCTATTAGGATTGCATAGAAACTAGCATATTCAAGTGTAATAAATCTTCACAAATGCTACAGAATAAATAACTAATAAAGCATAGAGGTAAAGATGCGATAAATTATGAGGAAATAATTCACAGGACAAAACATAATGTTTGCCAAGGTATTATAGAGGCTTGGATACGGAGACACCACTGGATAGACGAAGAAGGCAATAATGGTGACGGTGGTGAAGACCATGGAGGGCGAAGTGGGTAATGGTGGTGCCTCCGACGGCATGCTAGCGTCAAGCACGGGGGAAGGGACACTTTCCTCCTTCTTACTTATCCCTCTCCTATGGTAAGTAGAGGTGTTTCATGTATGATCTTCATGGTTATGCTTTGTGGAGGATGAGACCCACACCCACCATAGATTGGATGTAGACTTCCAGGGGTGCTCTTTTGGATGCTAAAACCCAACATCCCACATTGTTTTGATAATTTTTTGAAACCCGTAATTCAAAATATTTTTTAAAAATGGTGGCTTTTGTAATGTCGATGCCAAGGTACCCTCCAAAGGGAATCTTGACGTTGTTGGCCATCCATCTCCTCCCTATCCGTTCGTGATTCGAGAAGTAAGTACATGCATGACCTTTCCATATTTTTCTAAGTTTGTGAAGGGTTTTGAAATGGCTGACATAAAAATGCGAATTAGTAGGCTATGAATATTATAAATATTGCGTAAAATGATAAAAAAAATATATGCATATAAGCTCAAAAGGTATAGATATGTTTTGGGTGTGTTTAATGTGTTATCACATCATTACCTTTCACCCGATTATCACCACATGCTCTTGAGTTGAAACCTTCCATGTTAATGTATGACAAAACATACCAAACTAAAGTATATATATTTATGGAGTCTCCCTTATTTAACATCTTACCCAAATTCGAATGATCCTCGGCCGGTATGTGACAGTATAAAATAGTAAATGTGTGAATAGAAAAGGAAGTGTTAACGATTTTTTTGTGAAGCTTGGTGGGGTATAATAGGGACTGGCTAGTACTGAAATCCAATTGATCCGAATCATTATAAAGCATAGATCTCTACATATAGTTCGATCTGCAATACTTGCAATTACATTTCTCAAAATATTTCGCCAAACCAAAAGGCATTGCAAACCATGCACACCTTTTCCTCTTCTTTGTTTATCTTCAATATTTTTCATTTTCTCAAACAACAACAGGTCTAACACCACAAACTAAAAGAAGAGCAACAACAACTACGAAAAATACTGGCGCAAACACCAAACATGAAAAACAAAGAGGAATGCAAACAACCTGATTTTGACACTAAAAAGTCTTTGATTTTTGGGGGGTTTTATGCTTTGGACCCAAGGACTGGGAAAACAAATCTAAAAGGGATAAACCTAAACTATTAGAGGCATAGATAGAAAAGTTTGATGGGGTCATATCCATGGTAGTGGGGTCATCTTCTATAAATCGATATTGATTAGTCCTAAGTTAGGGAAGGATTCCCTAATTTCATTGGGGTTAACTAACCCCAATGACTGCGAGGAAGCTCCATCTCTGTAACTATAGGGTGCATATTTTAAGATTGGATTAAAAGAAACAACACAAACAGATTCAACTGTGTAAAATCGTTGCTGATACAAGATGATGGGCACCGACAGTGGTGATAGGTGCTTGGGGGTGGCACGATCTTCACATCATAGGATTGAAAAACATTTGGGTAACCCTATGATCAGCCAAGGTAACTTGGGCATTATTACTTGACAAAGAGGATGTCAACCATAGACTGTAATATGAGACAACATCCAATCCACAATCTGGGAACTAAGACACACATGTAGCACAAATTAGGTGCAATCCACAAGGAAATCACAAGAAACTAACCAACACACTCATTCTCAAGTTGTGGAGTACGGATTAGGTGCTAATCCATGAGGAATCATGGGAATAATTGTAGAAAAAACTCTCTCGTCTCGGGATGAGTCTCTCCCTGTGTATATGGATCAAATTTCTAATAGTTCTTTGTTAGGAAAACAATAAAGAATGATCAAGTTAGGAAATTAATGAGGTGGCTTCTCAAATTCTCCTCTAAGGTGCACATAGTTGGTTTCATCACCAAACATTGTTTCATAGGGGTCTAAACATGATTTCTTCAATTATATTTCTTCATCACTAAGCTTGTTTCTTCATGGACTCTACAACTATGTTTACTTGGTATAGAACCGTTTTGTTATGCATTGCACCCAAATTCAACCAACAACAAACAAAGTGAAAGCACAACCATGTTTTTAGGCTATAAGTTAGACTCGGGTCAAGGCTCGCACAATCAAGTATTTGTTAGCACAATTCTTTGTGATTAATCTGTCAATGATTGGGATGACCTCGTCAAGATTGCTAGAGGCTCAAGACTTGATCGTGTTGCATTACGTACCTAACACACATGAATGAGTACATATGCCACCTAACCACCACTTGGATAAGATGCACATTGGACTCTTTAGTTCAACGTTCACGATTTTCACAGATAACACCGTGAATTATGACCATTATGAAATAGTGCAGCATTAAGATAGAGAATAGGCATGTATCTTCCAAAGAACAATAAGCTTGAGGTCTGATCGGCCATTCAAAATGCTTCTAAGGCATCATATGAGTGTGTGTGCGCACATGTTTATATTGCACTTTGTGTTTCTTAATGGACTTATAACTTAAGCCTAACACACTAGTAAACTCATACTGCGGCTAACCAAAATAGACTGGTGAGATTAGGTAGGCATAAACACACAGGAAAGGTGGTCTGAATGACACGTTGTTGTGGGTGGTCAGAGACGTTGTTGGATGCCTTAGAGAGTTTTATCATAGGTTGCATTACTAGAGTTAATATTGGGAAAGAGGCGTCCAAGCAAAGGCTCCCGAAGATATAGGTTCCCGCCGAACTCTATCACCAACCATCATCTTGTCATTGTGTGTGTTTCTACAGTGATCCAACTTCTGTTATATAATAACAACATGCACTTACTTGGATATGTTCGTCCAATTGTCGATTCAAGCATGTGATTATATACTCATGTGGGTGTGGGTGTGCAAGGGGTGAATCTTTATTGCAAGTTTGCAACAATATGACTTGAAAAATCTCAATATAAAAGATAACAAAAATAAAAATATAAAGATTGTATTTGTATTTGTATTACTTTTATACAATATACTTCGATGTAGCACATCGTGTTACGATAAAAATCTATAGGCTCAATGTGCTACGTTGCAGTTGTGTGTATCACATAACCCCTGGGCTTTGCTTCTCCTTGGAAACTAGTCTCTCTATTTCAAATTATTTGAAGTTCTAGCTTTGTCCTAAGTCAAGTTAATCAAGTCTATTAAAAATATATGAACATCCACCACAGTATATTATATTCATATACTATTGTAGAAAGCAACATATTTTTTGTAAACTTGGTCAAATAGAGAGAAGTTCAACTTAGGACAAAATTAGAACTTGAAATGATTTAGTTCGGTGGGAGTGGGTTTTTCACTTTGCAGAAGATCATCTCGTAAAAAAGTGTGGTGAGGTCATTGGGTGGAAAGGAGCTTGATCGATCAGTATATGGTCCGCTTATAGACGAGATTAAGGAGCTGATTAGCTCTGTAATCTTCGGGTAAAGTGGTCAACGAACAATATGGTTCACATCTTAGCTAGAGAAGGCTGTGAGAATAAGCTTTGTAAAACGTGGGTGCATGGACCTTGGATGTTTGGGCAGTACTCTGCGCCGGTGCGCCGGCCGAAATTTTCGGCCGGTCAGCGCCCAGCCGCATGATACGCGTGTCGCAGACCACATGATTGACTCCTCGCCCCGCCCGGCATGCGTCTTCTTCCTCTAGACAGATCCCATAGCCCCTCCTGCTTCCTCCCCCGGCGATCGACGACCAGCCATGACTCCGCGCTTGCCCTTGGGCCGCCCGTGCTCACTGACCGCCCGCACCGCCGCGCTCGTACTCGTCGGCCAGCCGCGCCGCCGTGCTCCCGTCGCCGTCGAGTGGTTGCAGCTTCCTCGCCGCAAGGGCTCGCCTTCCAGCTCCACCGTACCGTCGTTGCAGCTCCCCTCGACTGCGGTTCCAACTCTTGTGCCCATGGTTGCAGATCCCCTTGCCTGGTTGCAGCACGCCATGCCGGCGGCCGTGTTGTCCGCCGTCACCGTTGCAACAAAATTGGTCGCCGGTAATAGCAAAAACAAACAACGGTTGTAGCAAAAAATCATCGCCATCGTCTCTCAATGACTGTTTGTAGCAAAAACCGATGCAGCTTGTAGCACCGAGGCTCGTCGGTTGTAGCAAAAAAACGCCATGGTTGTAACCTATGATGGCGGTTGAAGCTTTTTTCCCATGGTCATTGAAGCTTTTTTCGAAGGGTTGAAGCATTTCCACACACCGGTTGAAGCTTTTTCACACACCGGTTGAAGCTTTTCCCTGCCGCTCGAAGATTTTTTTTCACGGTTGAAGCTTTTTATCCACAAGTTTGCTGCAAACGGCGATGAAGAAAGCTACAAGTAGTGTCCGTTTTTGCTGCAACCAGGAAGGCGACGAAGTGTGGCTATTGACGACGGGTTCGCGTGGAGGTGCAACCATAGCCACTGGGATTTGCTACAACCGGTGCATTTTTTGCTACCACCGCGGTGGCCCGTGCTACAAGCGGTGTGGCGACGGGGAGCGGCTACAGGGAGCTGCCACGAGCGCCCAACTTCAGCTCGTCGGCGCGGGGGGAGATCGCAACGGCTGGGAGAGAAAGGGGGTCGAGAGAAAAAAGACGAGCGAGTGGGAGAAGGAGATCGGGAGGAAGAAGACGGAAAAAAGAGGTGGCCAGAGGCAGCGCGGGGCGTGGGATCGAAGTGCGTCGCGTGGTTCGCGTTCGACCGGACGAAGTTTCGGCCGGCGGGCGGGCGTTAAACGTTTACCATTTAGAAAACAATAGAGCGAGAAAATAGTTTTTTTTCACTTACGTTTCCGTGGCACACTGCATAAACAAGATTGATGGGTTGGATGTGGGCCAAGCATACGGCCCACTAATCCAACGTAAATATACACTTATTATGTTTTGCAGGGTGGATTTTGTGATGACATGGGCATCCCACATCCCAATCTGAGTTTTTTGAACCATAAATGACTTTTTTTTTGCGGTGGAAACGGATTGTATATTAATTAACCTGGATCGCGGCAATCCAGTTCACACAAGTTTACAACCCTCTCAGTGCCCGACCATAACCATACGGCCGTCTAAGTAGTGTACTTGTACATCATCCACTTCTTCAACCAAGTGACTTAGGCTAAGCCTCTACTCCTATATGAAAGAGAAACCCTTGTAAAACATGGAATAAAGACGACAAAGCCAAATTGAAGGTGGGAGAAATAAACATTGGGTTGGACGTAGGACTAATGTTTCTATTAGGTTCTACCAAATGTTCTATTTCTTCTAAATGCACAAGAAATAATATATTTGTATATGATTTTTAAAAGGGAAATTTTTATTTTTGCCACTCTAACTTTTGTCCATTTTCCTTATGCATAAAATCTGACATTTCACTTTTGCCGCTCTTAGCGTTTGACAATGTATTACAATTGGCATTCCGTGGCAAAAGCAATTTTTTGACATTTCACTTTTGACAATACATCACAATTGCCGCTCCGATTTATCACAACTGCCACTCTGAAATAATTGTTTTTGCCACGGAACAACAATTGTGATGTATTGTCAAAAGATTAGAATGGCAAAAGTGAAATGTTAAATAGCGAGAGTGGCATAAGGAAATGAGCAAAAGGTAGAGGGGCTGGGAGAAACAAAATTTCCCATTGCTCCATAAAAACTTCTCATAGAATTTGAATCCTACAAGAAGACAAATATTTATGCTTCAAACGGGGCGTTAGCTTGTTCAATGCGTTTTTCAGCAAGAAAGAACTTGCTCAATGCATATGACTTCATATCAAGATCGCACCAGACAAAAAATAAACTGGTAAAAACCCCTCTCCTTCCCAAGAGAACAATAATAATAAATAAATAAACTGCCATTAGATAGACACCTGACTGCTGATGATCTCATGCGTCCACTAAAAACACCGAAATAAACAGAGATGTCTCATTAGTGGTGGACTTGATCATGTAAGCAACAAGGGGATCGCCCGCATTACTTGCAACTGTTCCGATCTCGGCGAAGAACGGCCAGCTCTGAGTACTCCTCGAAGTCAAACCAGGAACATTTTGGTATCATGGTGTTCCTAGTTCCTCAAACTAAACACAAGTCGATGGGGATGGCGACGATATGTCGTATCTTGTTATCCCATGCTATTAAAAGGAGAGTGAACATGTAAAAATAAGATTATTACATACATATACTCCGTAAAAACTACTCCACTGCTTCACATTCAAGATTCTTGGCCAAAGAAGAAATGTTGAAAGATTAAACAAAGACCATGCCGGTCCAATCTTCCTCCGGGCTTCACATATCTTGTTACAGAACCAACGAAAGCTGGACAAGATCATTATCAATGTGACACCCAACTCCATCCTCATTCCTCAGGGCTGCAAAGCCCTTAAACTCATTTAGAAGTGAAAACTATCATCAAAAACGACACTGAGCAGTAAGCCCAAGATAATGCAAGAGTAAACAACAACAGAAACATTCATTCACCGGGATGGTTCGCTACATAACAACTCATGAACAGCAGTACATGCAGCAGTTTTCTGCAGACTACAACAGTAAGAACGGATGGCATCCTCCGCCATCCACATTCCACAACACCCCCTGCATTTGATGTACCCAGCAAAACAGCTCTGACCATACAAGGCGATTTACACATTTTGCTGCTGGGTACCAAACATTACACCTACAGTTCTACACACACTTCCTACACTGCTATATCTCTTCTCATTTGTATCGCTATGCTGTGTACATGGATTTACATGTACCTGCTACAAGCCTCAGAACAGGAATAAGCCGCTCGAATGAATATACTGCACCCTGGAAGCTTCAGGGCAAAAAACTCCATCTCTCAGCAGCCAGCTCCAACAAATACACTTGCATATTCCTTGTGCTGAGGAATGAACAAGCCCCAACTCCAACAAAAACCAGCAGAAATGCCACCTGATGCTGCAAACGCCCTTCAAAGCTGAAGAAACTCAGGTTCTACCTATTCTCATCTGGATATTAACAGGTTTGAGATCATTGCAGCCCTGCCTCATCGGTGGGTAGCCTAGCATTAGCGGCGGCAGATTCGGCAGTTTCTGTAAGTAGGCCGAGTGATCAGACATGCTTTTAGGCACCTGAGGCATACTGACGACAACAGACAATTCTATGTCCGAGTGCGCACACTTTTCCTTTCCATAGATGTTGTTGGTGACAATTCTCATGAAGTCCATTTTGAGAGAAGTTGTACAGATCTGAGTATTACTATACATGATGAGACCCCACAAGAATACAGCATTTGGCTCTCTGATGGTATGATCCACTTGCTCTGAGGGATTTGGGTCACAACCAATGTTAAGGCTTTCCAGCTGCATAACATCAGTTAGGAGAGGTCACAATCAACATTAACGCTTGCAAACAGCAATGTGAACATAAAACAAACAGGCGGTGAAAACTAACCTTGAGAATAAGGCTGCGGAACCGTGATTTCACCCATCCAACCCAATCACGTAACTCTTCAGTTGTCGGAGCTGAGAGAATTATGCGAAGGAAGTGCTTATATTTTGCAGCATATGGAAATGGCGCAAAAATCCAATTCCAGTTGACATCAGTACTACTTGTATCCTGTAAAAGTGAGAAATGTGCCATTATCAGCTGCCTATTCAAGAATGCAAGCAAGCCTTGAAACTGAAGTCCGCCAATCATTTAGAGAGTGTCATGGATATATTAAGGCATTTTGCTTCAGCACAGATCTTACAACAAACGTCATCAATTCCTATCAATCCACATTAAAGGAAACCACCTACACAGAACTAATCAGGCCAGAAACTTCCGTTAAATCATTTCAAAGCAAAAGAGAGATTAAGAGAGGATGCCAACAAATCAAAGGAAGCAAACATGGCACCATATCTTTTTATCAATGAGTACAGCTCTAACAAGTAACCGATCAATGGGCGTGGTGAAACAATATGGAACATGGCCTATTTAAGTTGCTGGGAGCATTATTTTACAGTAATTACGACTTCTATATTTTTGGACGGATCAACAAAGCTATCAAATTTTCAAATGGAACAAGTTAACTCATCATTTTAAAAAGAAAAGGAACAGGAGAATAGAAAAGGACCAGACAAAAAGAAAAAAAGAATAGGTGAGTCAATTGCTTATCTGAAATTTTGATGCATAGAAGCAAACCCAATTCAAGTAACAAAGTGTTATACACTATTTAGGTTTAAACGCCATCATGGCAATAAAGCAAGAAATAGAAATGGAAGGTATTGGGACATACCAGGCATATTAAAACTCATGACTCTACAACTTAGTTGCAATAAAAGAAAATTTAAAATTTCTATATTTATTCTGGAGATATCAAACAGGCAATCAACTTCTTTTGGAGAAAAGTGTGGCATAAATTAGGTAGGACCAGATAAAGAATAAATAGGCATACCTTGGTCAAAGATAAACCTCGCAAAAGCTCTTCTTTGATTTTGTTGAAAGTGCTTTTTGTGACATTAGAGGCACAAAATTCTGGTGGCTGGCAGGGCATTACTATGGGCATGAGAGAGCACCCGTCAGGACTCCAAAGAGGTGTTTGGTCATGCAAAGACACCGGGATAGGCCAAGGCCAGTGAGAAAATATCTCAAAGAACCTACACAACAAAGTATTGGCAGTAGCATTTGGATGTCTGCGGCAAACATATGCTCCAAGAACCGCCAAATGAATTCCAGCAAAGAAGCCAACTAGCTGAAAATGGCATCATACAATGGAGGATAACAGTCAGAAAAAAAACACTATAAACATACATAAGAAGTATAAATAGAGAAAAAGCAAACCACATACATGGCAATGAATTCCTCTTTTCCTTGCCCAGAGTTTAAGGCAGCGCAATAAAACTTGAAATTTCTGCATCAAAACTCCAAAAGTTAGAAAAGAAGAAAATTAATTAAATAAGAAAGAAGGGCTTTGGAAACACATCGAATGACACATATAATCACGCCATAGTGCATGCCAGACAAACAAGCAGAAAGTACACAGAATGTGCGGAGACAGCACAGCCACTATCAGCACATGAACAGGGACAAACCCGGAAAATTAAAAAATATACAAGGCAGAAAAAGTAAAGAATGGAAACAATGATGGGATGTAAATAAATCTACTGAGACTAATGTTAGACCTTCATATTTGGAACTAATTGCATGATTTGTCTATTAACACGAACTCCAGATAGACATCTCCAGCTTGCATCGTCTATTTTCTCTAGCAAATGGGGATCATTTGCACGTATAGCCTGCAGAAAATACAACTTGTGAGAGCTTAAATTGACCATCAGATATTATGCTCAATTGTTTCTTTCAGTAAATGCTTAAATTTATAATTAAAACCAATGTCGAATCTATGAGAAAGAGTGACCAGCAGAGTGGCTATATGATAATACCCATAAGAGCATAAACGTAGCAGCTTTCACAAAATGTATCATATTTGACTCGTTTAAGTGAAGAGGACAACAGCGTGTTAAGATAAATATGCAAAAGTTGATGAATTAAAGTTATGCCTGAGAAAAATCACCAAAGATGTGGGCAATAACTCAATATGGCTTACCAAGGTACAGCAACGCAAAAATGAAACAATAATACCATATGATCTTATAAGGAGTTAAATAAATCCTACATATTAGCTCCAGGACATCATTAGGAGTTCTAGATAGTTACGCCAGAGATGTTACAGAAGCTGTTTTGTAAAAAAAATGTTGAATAAATTTAAATCACCTAACTAAGAAATATAACACGTATTAATAGAAAGTATTCAATAAACACTAATTGACATAACATGTAACCTAAGACATGTAATCATCACAATTTTAAGATACTTGCCTCCGCAGCATTGATAACTGGCAGCTGGGCATATGGAAAATCAACTGACACGCCGTTGAATTTAAAGCGCATCAACGGTACCCTAGCACTTTCAATAGAATGCAAATCTGATACTTCTGGCTTTGCTTCAAGCATTTGTCGCAGGACAACGAAGAAATGATGCTACAAGTTAACACATGGACAACTCATGAGGTGATTGCAAAGGCTCAAAACTGTTAGATAAACGGAAAATTGAGAAATATACTCACCTGTAGTGATGCAATGCAAGGACCAACACAGACTGCATCAATATCAGATTCAGGTCCATATGCCTTCAAAGAGAACAATGCTTGTTACCAAAAGATAAACCACAATTTTATAAGGGGAAATGCATTGGATACAGGGGCAATATTGTAAACATGGAAATCCAGTTACAGTCCTTAAGTTTACCCAGTCTAGGTGCTCACATGCAATTACAGATTGACCAAACCAATATATTCAAATTTAACACAAGGAATATTGCTTGTTAATAATATTCTCAAAAGACCAAACAACTCCAGCTCATGGAGAGATTTAATGACTTCACTGATTCCTTCCACCTTAGGGAATTGAGGAATATTGTATGCATAAGTAAAACATCCACACTTCAAAAACTACATATGATAAACATAGACATCATATTTAGCAAGATTTCTAATTCCCTGAAATTTACCTATGCGAAACGTTTATGGGTTTATGTCTTTCAGACTATTAAGTATGAACTACTTTTGGTGTTCAAGATACACTATTATCCACAGGTAATTATATTATCAGTTGGAGCAGATTCAAGATACAGTAACTCTCATATCCACCTTATCCATCCCAAGACCAGTTTCTTTATGCCAGATCAACAAAGAAAATATTAAGTTGGACATGCATAACTTAAGTATATCACCTCTCCGCTCATAAACGATGTGAAACCTACACATGTGATTAACTGGTCAACACGATCCTACACTTATATTCATAATCATACATTTTGACTGCTTCACCAGTAATTGTTTCTTTTGCATCATATCAATCATGCAATAGTACTGCAGTCAAACAGAGCGTCATTCTGCCAAGAGCCAAATCATGTTGCTCATTTCCTTAGTCCAGACACTACCAAAGTCATGATAATAGGTAAAGAAGTTAAGGATACAGCAACACCCACTCTGCACTTACCCTAACCTAACGTACACAGATGCAGTTTACAAGTCAACTGTAAGTTGCACAAAAACAAAGTCAAGACTCTCCAGTAGCAACTCACATACGATGATCACTAGGATTTTAAATCTAACATGACATAAAACAGATAATGAAATTGACCTTCAAAACTAAAGATTATACAACTGATATATCATACAGTAGTAGATCAGCCAAGCAACAAATCGTGCACAGGTTTGAGTTCTGTGCTTACCCCTAAATCATAGGAGCCAAAGGTCAACACCGTGCCTGATGTGATCCAAGGTTCTCCCCCCTGGTTGAACGCAACCCATTTCGCCCAATCCATAACTATCTGCAACAGTCACAACCGGATTACAGGTCGCATTCCAGCCCACATTGCAAGCTGCAAGCTTTGAACCAAAATACGAACTGCCCTTACCTTGTGGAGCTCGAGTATGACCTTCTCCCTCCTCCGGTCTTCCTCCTCCGAGGGCGAAACCCCCGTGTCCTCAAGGAACTGAACCTCGCAAAAAAAAACAAGTTACCCAAAATTAGGCACGAAACGACACGATACGACCACACGGCAGGCGGGCAAGCTCAACGCTTCGGCGGCTCACCTTCATAAGCGAAGCGCTCCGGGTGGAATCCATTTCCTTCATCCTGGCGAGATCGAGGCAGACGACGATCGGGCGCGGCAGGATGGCCCCGGGAGGCGGGAGCGGAGGAGGACCCCGGAGGTACACCCCCGGCGTGGGAGGAATCGGCGGGGGAGGCGGAGGGCCCGTACCACGCGGGGGGCCTAGGGTTCGGCGCTCGGGCTTGCGGGGGAAGGCCGGGCGGCCGACGGGGCGGTCGAGCACCATTGCCGGCGCGGGCCGCCGGTGCCGAGGACGCAGCGGTTGCCGGCGGCCACGCGCGCGGCGTGGGTCGGCGTGTCGTTGGTTGGTCGCCGCGGGCACGTCGACGCCGGCGAGGGCCTCGTGTTTGAATTACGGTATACTATTATTGTTTTGGGCCAGCTTTGGGGGTTTTGAGGGGAATGGGTGGGAGGGAGGATGGTGGAAACGGGAGGGGGAAGACGGGGTTTATATAGAAACGGGACGGGGTTTGGGGCTGGACGGAGACGTGGCACACGGCAGCGGCGTCGCTGCCTCCTGGAAACGGTCCACGAGTTTTCAACCTTGTTTCTTTTTTTTATTTTTATTAGTTTTCCTGAGCGCAGTTTTCAAGCTTGTTGCTGTCAACAACCTTTTCTTTTACCTCAAACGTGCCCTTAAATCCCAGACAGCCAAAGGTTTGTTGTGTTTAACGCCCTTTTTAGCATGCTGTTAACAAATAGCAAATGGTGATGATGTGCAAGCTTTCAGAGATTTTCGCGCCATTTTTCTAATTTGTAATACATGACCGTTATCTTTTACGTCATATCTTTCACGCCACTTACATGTAAGTATACGAGCAGCTTTACCGTTATCTTCTATGTCATATCTTTCGCGCCACTTACGTGTAAGTATACGTTATCTTCTACGTCATATCTTTCGCACCACTTACATGTAAGTAAATGAGAGGTTTTACCGTTATCTTATATACGTCATGTCTTTCGCGCCACTTTACGTGTAGCTATATAGGCAAGTTATGCGCAGATGACACGTCATCACGCCGCACACGTTTTAGTCGTGAATGTGTTTTGTCGATGGCGGTGAAAACATAGCTTATTGTTGATCATCGAGATAACATTGTTCCATGTCGTTTCTTTGTATCTTTTAGCTCAAATTGTTTACTTGAGCATATAGATTGTGGTCTTTTATTAACTAAAGATTTGCACACCAATGAAAATTAAATTTTAGGCATAGAAAATCCGCAGTGTATGTCCTACCATAAATTCATATCTTGTCATAAATTCCGTATACTTTTTGTGCACAATTAATAGTCGGAGTTAATACCAGGAAGAAATCTCTCGATTACATAACATGGTACTAGCTATAGAAGATGAATCGCAAAGATATACGTTCTCATCATATTTTCTACGCAATGTTTCATGCAGTGAAATAATTAATACTTGCAAAAGATAATACAACCAACGGACACCACATTTCAGTGAAAATAGCGGCTGCTCTTGTTCATGGATAGAATATTACTTCATATCCCTCCAACTTAGTGTCATGCTTATTGGCTAGATTTCCATATTAACATATTTCTTTTCATGTAATCCGCTGCCCTTTTTCTATGTTATATGTTATGGCCGGAAGTGCTTATTTTTAAATTATATATTAGATCTGGATGGTCTTGCTATTTTCATCTTCTCCATTTTATTGGCACGCTGATTGTTAGTTACCAACCATGCAATGGAAAGAGAGGCAAAAAAAAGGGTGTAGTATTGTTAGTATTTTTTACAGTAGTGCAGTCTTATTAGTAATTTGTTCACGTGATGAATTTTTTAGTCGTATACAAATGTAGAAAATCAATTGCGCCAAGTTATTGTTTGCTAAAAATGAAAGCAAAATTGATTACATGAGTGTGTGGCAGGATATGTCTGACATTAATTCATTGCTATATGTAGATATCAGGATATGAATTAATATCAAGTAGAGATAACACCTCAAGATATGTCCATGTTAATTCATTGCATATAGTATACTCCATATCATGGCATTTAGCGATAACCCATTAAGATAGGACCCAATAAGTACCAAACGTTCGGTCTGGGGAGGAGTCAGCCCGAACGAAACGTTCCCCCGGGAGGGGAGAACGAACGAACGTTTCTCATTTGGTGGGAAACAACCCCCAGCGCGGAACACCCCCCTTCAGCCCTTCACGTCAATATGGGAAGAAAAAAAGGCACGGGTTCTAGTGCAAATAAAGCATCAGCCTTTCAGAAGAAGAAAAAATCGAAAAAGAAAATAGTGGGCCACAAATTGCCATGATGTATAATAGTAAATAGTGTCTGAAAAACACAAACCACATTACAAGATAGAAATAGCACATAAAACTGCCATTATGTATAACATGAATTTGCCACAAAGATTGTAAAAAAACAAAAAAGAATTTACGAAAAACTTCCATATGAAGCGTGTGGTATTTTTACTATAATATATGAAGAGTGTGGATGAAGATTGACATGCCAATAAAAAAGAAAAGTGTGCCATGTCCAAAAAATAATAAAGAATTGTCATGGCAAAAATAAAGTAAAAATGCCATGACGATAAAAAGTAAAATTTACCATAGAAATATAGGTACCTCTAATTAAAAAATCATGTTTGGTACTAGAAAAATTGCCATGGCAGATTCTTACCAGAAATTTCCATGGCAGATTATTGATAGAAATTGCTATGGTATTTTAATTAAGTTTGGCATGTTTGGTATTAGAAAATATTGCCATGTATGTAAAGTAAACACAAAGTTATGAACAAAAATTGTCATGGCAGATTCAAACCAAATTATCATGGGATTTTAATTAAATTTGCCATGTTTGTATGAGAAAAATGTCATGTATGTAAAGTAACATAAATTCCATGACAAATGTATGTTATAAAATTTCCATAGTCTTTGAATTACAAATGACATGCTTTTTGTAAGGAAAATGCCATGTATGTATTCATATAGTAAAGAAATGACATGACCAAAAAATAACATTTGCCATGCTCAGTGAATGTTCCCTTATTTGCCATGGCAAATTTATGTTCCTTATTCAAGCATGGCACATGAAAGGTAAAAATTTTCATGGCAAAAATAAAGGAAAATATGACATGGCAAAAAAGAGTTAAAATTATGCATGGCAATGAAGGTAAAAAATTGCCATGTATGTTAAAGTAAATTTGCCATGTATGTACGAGTAAAATTGCCATGGAAAATGAAAGGTAAATTTTGCCGTGGCAAATGAAAGGCAAATTTTTCCATGGCAAATTGAAGGAAATTTTGACATGGCAAAAAAAGAGTAAAAATTGCATGGCAATTAAGGTAAACAAATTGTCATGGAAATAAAGTGAAAATTGCCATGTTCTTAAAATGTAAAACGTTATGAATATCAAATCGCCATGGTAAAAATGCATATTAAAGTTGTCATGTTATTTAATAAAATTGCCATGGGTTGTAGAATAAATTTGCAATGTAAGTAATAAAAAAAGTAGCCATGTTCCATGTCAACACATTAAGACTTAAAAAAGTTGCCATGAGTTTAGACTTTGTTTCTATCTTAACAATATATTACGATGTGGCACAGGGCGTATGGGGGATTTTTTTCTTATCAAATTGTAAGTACCCATTTTAGTAATTTTTGTCATGATACGAAAAAGAGATATGGTAATTGAAACAAAGAGACATACTAAAGTTGCCATGTCAACAATTTTTTTACCATAATATGAAAAAGACATGATAAACAAAAATGTATTCTGCCATAGACCATGACCTAAGATTTCCATGTATATAAAGGTAAAATTGCCATGGCTCTGCCATGTATGTTAAACTAAATTTGTCATTATCAGTTACTAAATTTTGTCGTGATCCGTTAACTAAATGTGCCATATAAATTACTAAATTCACCATGGTATATGTAATAATTTTTTCATAATCTAGTTAAGAACAAGCTTTACCATGGCAAAACCTAGTTGTTCTTTGTCATGCTATGAAAAATCACCATGGTCCCAAAAAAGGAAAAAAATGTCGCAATAGAGAAAAAGAAGGCATAGACTGTTTAGTGAAATTTGGCATGGCTCCTAAAAATGTGAAACCTCCGATAAAGAGGAAAATAAATTGTCGTGTTTCATAGAGTAAATTTACCATGGTGCATACAAAGCAAAACTTTCCATGAAGCGATGAAAGTAAATTTTGCAATGGATGTAAAACTAATTTGCCATGGCAACTAAAAAGTAAATTCTCCATGAGCAATAAAAGTAAAGTTTCCATATATGTGATAAAGTAAATTTTCCATGTAAATAAAGGTAAAATTGCCTTGGAAAATAAAAATTTAAAATTCTTATGGCACTTTAAAAGGTAAATTTGCCATAGTCGGAGAAAAAACTTTGTCCACGTTAAAAAAGAGTAAATTTGCCATGGGTAAAAAATTAAAAAATGAGATGGTCAGCCATGGTTAAAAGAGTAAATTTGCCATGACCAAAAAATAATTCATCTTCAAAACAAATGCCGCATACAAAAAACAAATCTGAAAGTTGCCATGGCAAAATAACTTAAGTTGTAATATGGCTAAGATTGTAATTTTCCATGTTCAGAAAAACATCTTTAAAATGACATGTGGGAAAAACATCCACACTTGCCATGGCAACTCTTTGCCATGGCAAGTGTTAATTGGTGAATAAATAAAACTCCAAAATTGCCATGGCAAACAACACACCTTAAGTTGCCATGGCAAAAGTATATTTTATTTTCCATGGAAAAAGCACCATAAAGATGCCATATAAACACATGTTAAGTTTGACATGGCAAAAACAACTAAAGTTATCATTTATGGATCACCTCATTGATGAAATGATGACACATAGTTACTAAAATGCAATGATCACTTCATTGGCATTTAACTATTAGTTGAACATGACTAAAATGACATCAAACATGACCAAAAAAATCTTGCCAATGGCCAAATATTATGCCTCACCTCATTGATGAAATCATTCTCCACGAGCTTGATCAACTTAAAAAATCTACATATGCTCCAACAAGTTCAGAATCTGAAGTCTATACCAACTAAGCCTGATCTTAAATTAGATTTTGTGATTTATCTCCAAACACTACTGCAGGCAGGTCCGAAGACGACACATGTATTAGAGAGCCTTCAACCAAACTGTGTGTGAAGCATGAATCGCAAACGGTATAGTTCTCGATCCGTCGCCAATAAATCAAACTGTGTGCAATGTATGATCTATCAAGCACGATTCAGATAAGACTTGCATGTGTGATACGTGGCATACAGTTGGTCCTCATGAACTGTTTGCGATTAGCCAAAATAACACAAATGGTTAACCATATACAGACATGTGCGATGTACGACATACAATTCACTCGAATAAACTGTTTGCGCTCATTCAGCAAAACACAAACGATCTAGCGTAAAAATGTGTGTGTGATACCCGACAAACATGTCAGTAATCAGAATCATGTGGGAAGACAGATAATAACGCAGACGGTTCCTCTTGACAAGCTCTGTGTGTTGTGGGAAAACGGTTGCTGGTAAACAATTGTCAGCGATTGATAAAATCATCACCAATGTGTTCCTTAGTTTAATCGTACGAGATGTGATTTGCTCTGTTTGCACAACATCTATGGTCTGTCTACAGAACAACAACATAGTTGCATAACCAAATTGAACGTCCAATAACATAAGTGACTACACAACACATGTACATTCCTCAATAAAAAATTACAAGAAGTAGACGATCATCAAATCATCTACTTCTTGTGATGATGGTTGCCGCCACTTCTCTGCTTGCGGCTATCCCTCGCCGTCTGCAGGAAGGAGGCACTTCCTCATGTCAATGATCCTCGTGTACATCGCGTAGCTTGTGTA
Organism: Elymus sibiricus; assembly: GCA_039707655.1. Lineage (NCBI taxonomy): Eukaryota > Viridiplantae > Streptophyta > Magnoliopsida > Poales > Poaceae > Elymus > Elymus sibiricus. The sequence continues at coordinate 346,221,420 of CM077669.1, read as the reverse complement.
CGCGTCCTTGGCCGTGCACTTGAGGTGTTCTTCATCCAGTTCGTTCATTCAGGCCTTGTGCCAGATAGGCTTGTCCTTGCCTCACTCAGCCTTCATGTCTGTAGTAGGGGTCCATGATGGCAGCGCGTGAGGTCAACCAGGGAGTCCTTCTTCTTCTTGCTGACCCACACTACTAGGGAAAACCCTACCAGTAGTGCTGGGTTTTTAGCTACCAGTAGCGCTGGTAGGCGCGCTGCAGCTACGGCGCTACAGCTAACTATTAGCAGTAGCATGGGTCAACCAGCACTACTGGTAACTAAACTATCAGTAGCGTGTTTCTCTAAACGCGCTACTGCTAGCTGTTAGCAGCGCGTGTCTGTAACCAGCGCTACTACTAATCGCGCGTATTTCTTTTTTTATATTTGTATTGTTTTCACACGGTTATACATATTAATATACACCATCAGTAAAAATTATGGAAGAAACAACATTTAGATTAAATTAGATAGATGCAAGAGACTAAGTTGAATTAGAGGAAAATAGGATGTTGCAATTTGCAACATCGTATTTGTTGGGGACCGTTGCATGGGAAACAAAAAAATTCCTACGCACACGGAAGATCTATCCATGGTGATGAGCATCTACGAGAGGGAGAGTGAATCTACATACCCTTGTAGATCGCTAAGCGGAAGCGTTAAGAAACGCGGTTGATGTAGTCGAACGTCTTCGCGATCCAAATCGCAAGCCGTCCCGCGATCCCATCACGATCCAATCACGATCCGTCCCGCGATCCAATCACGGTCCTTCCAATCTAGTGCCGAACGGACGGCACCTCCGCGTTCAGCACACGTATAGCTCGATGACGATCTCCTCCTTCTTGATCCAACAAGAGGGAGCGGAGAGGTCGATAAGTTCTCCGGCAGCGCGACGGCGCGGCGGCGGCAGTGGTGGAACTATTCCAGCAGGGCTTCGCCTAAGCACTGCTGAAAACTAGAGGACTTGATCTATTGGGGAGAGAGGGCTGCACCATGGCTTAGGGTTTTCTGGTGCGGCTGCCCTCTCTCCTTTCCAGTATATATAGGAGGAGGGGGAGGGAGGCCGGCGCCCCTAGGGTTCCCCCTAGGCTGCGGCCGAAGTGGGAGAGGTGGAGGAGTCCTACTCCAATCTTGGGTTTTTCCACCCCTAGCCGCATGGGCTTTAGTGAGGGCTTCGGCCAGCCCACCAGGGGCTGGTTTGCCTCCTCCCACAGCCCATGAGACCCTTTGGGGCGAGAGGCCCCTCCCGATGGTCCCCCGGTAACCTCCCGGCACTCCCGGTACACTACCGAAGTACCCGAAACTTTTCCGGTGACCAAAAGGGGACTTCCTATATATCAATCTTTACCTCCGGACCATTTCGGAGCTCCTCGTGACGTCCGGGATCTCATCCGGGACTCCGAACAACCTTCGGTCACCACCATACATAATTCAATACTACCGAAACGTCACCGAACTTTAAGTGTGCAGACCCTGCGGGTTCGAGAACTATGTAGACATGACCGAGACACCTCTACGGTCAATAACCAATAGCGGGACCTGGATGCCCATATTGGTTCCTACATATTCTACGAAGATCTTTATTGGTTTAACCTCTATGTCAAGGATTCAGTTAATCCCGTACGCTGTTCCCTTTGTTCTTCGGTATGTTACTTGCCCGAGATTCGGTCGTCGGTATCTCTATACCTAGTTCAATCTCGTTACCGGCAAGTCTCTTTACTCGTTCCATAATACAAGATCCCATGGCTAACACTTTAGTCACATTGCTTGCAAGACTTGTTGTGATGTTGTATTACCGAGTGGGCCCTGAGATACCTCTCCGTCACACAGAGTAACAAATCCCAGTCTTGATCTATGCCCACTCAACAGACACCCTCGGAGATACCTGTAGAGCATCTTTATAGTCACCCAGTTACGTTGCGACGTTTGATACACACAAGGTACTCCTCCGGTGCCAGTGAGTTACATGATCTCATGGTCATAGGAACAGATACTTGACATGCAGAAAACAATAGCAATAAACTGACACGATCATATGCTATGTTCATAATTTGGGTCTTGTCCATCACATCATTCTCCTAATGATGTGATCCCGTTATCAAATGACATCTCATGTCTATGGCTAGGAAACCTTCACCATCTTTGATCAACGAGCTAGTTAACTAGAGGCTTACTAGGGACACATTGTTTGTCTATGTACCCACACATGTATTTGAGTTTCCAATCAATACAATTATAGCATGGATAATAAACGATTATCATGAACAAGGTAATATAATAATAACTACTTTTATTATTGCCTCTAGGACATATTTCCAACAGTCTCCCACTTGCACTAGAGTCAATAATCTAGTTCACATCACCATGTGATTTACATTGTTATGAATCTAACACCCAATGAGTTCTGGGGTTCGATCATGCTTTGCATGTGAGAGAGGTCTTAGTCAACGGTCTGCAACATTCAGATCCGTGTGTTCTTTGCAAATCTATATGTCATATTGCAGATGCTACCACGCTCCACTTGGAACTATTCCAAATGGCTGCCCCACTATACGTATCCGGATTGCTACTTAGAGTCATCCGGATTGGTGTCAAAGCTTGCATCGACGTAACCCTTTACGACGAACTCTTTATCACCTCCATAGTCGAGAAACATTTCCTTAGTCCTCTAGTCACTAAGGATAATTTTGACCGTTGTCCAGTGATCCACTCCTGGATCACTCTTGTACCCCTTGACAGACTCAAGGCAAGGCACACACAGATGCGGTACACAGCATGGCATACTATATAGAGCCTATGGCTAAGGCATAGGGGACGACCTTCGTCCTTTCTCTTTCTTCTGCCGTGGTCGAGCTTTGAGTCTCACTCAACTCCACACCTTACAAATCAGGCAAGAACTCTTTCTTTGACTGATCCATTTTGAACTCTTTCAAAAACTTGCCAAGGTATGTACTCATTGAAAGTCTTATCAGACGTCTTGATCTATCTCTATAGATCCTGATGCCCAACATTTAAGTAGCTTCATTCCAAGTTTTTCTTTGAAAAACTCCTTTCAAACAACCCTTTATGCTTTCCAGAAAATCTATATCATTTCCGATCAACAATATGTCATCCACATATACTTATCAGAAATTCTATAGTGCTCCCACTCACTTTATTGTAAATACAAGTTTCTCATAAACTTGTATAGACCCAAAAACTTTGATCACCTCATCAAAGCGTATATTCCAACTCCGAGATGCTTGCTCCAGTCCATAGAAGGATCGCTGGAGCTTGCATACATTTTAGCATCCTTAGGACTGACAAAACCTTCTGGTTGTATCACATACAACCTTTCCTCACGGAAACCGTTAAGGAAACTCTGTTTTGACATCCATCTGTCAGATTTCATAATCGAAAAATGCAGCAACTGCTAACATAATTCCAACAGACTTTTAGCATCGCTACGGTTGAGAAAGTCTCATCGTAGTCAACTCCTTGAACTTGTGAAAATCCCTTTGCCACAAGTCGAGCTTTATAGACGGTGGCATTACCGTCCACGTCTGTCTTCCTTTTAAAGACCCATTTGTTCTGAATGGCCTTTCGCCCTTCAGGTAATACTTCCAAAGCCCATACTTTGTTTTCATACATGGATCCCATCTTGGATTTCATGGCCTCTAACCATTTGTCGGAATCCGGGCCCATCATCGCTTCTCCATAGCTCGTAGGTTCATCGTTGTCCAACAATATGACCTCTAAGACAGGGTTGCCGTACCACTCAGGAGCAGTACGCATGCTTGTCGACCTACGAGGTTCGATAGTAACTTGATCCAAAGTTTCATGATCATCATCATTAACTTCCTCTTCAACAGACGTAGGCTCCATAGAAACAACTCTCTGCGCTGCTCTACTCTCTGGTTGAAACAAAGGTTCAACAACCTCATCAAGTTCTATCTTCCTCCCACTCAACTCTTTCGAGAGAAACTCTTTCTCGAGAAAGGACCCGTTTTAGCAACAAACACTTTGCGCTTGGATCTGAGATAGAAGGTTTACCCAACTGTTACGTTAGGGTATCCTATGAAGATGCACCTTTCCGCTTTGGGTTCGAGCTTATCAGACATAAGCGTCGCATTCCCAAACTCTGAGAAATGACATCTTAGGTTTCAGCCAAACCATAATTCATACGGTGTCATCTCAACGGATTTAGATGGTGCCCTTATTTAAAGTGAATGTAGTTGTCTCTAATGCATAACCCCAAAACGATAGTGGCAAAACGATAAGAGACATCATAGTACGCACCATATCCAATAGAGCACGACTACGACGTTCGGACACACCATCACACTATGGTGTTCCAGGTGGCGTAAGTTGTGAAGCAATTTCCACATTGTCTTAAGTTGCATACCAAACTCGTAACTCAGATATTTACCTCCACGATCATATCGTCAATATTTTATCTTCTTGTCACGATGATCTCAAACTTCACTCTGAATTTGTTTGAACTTTTCAAACGTTTCAGACTTGTGTTTCATTAAGTAAATATACCCATATCTACTCAAATCATCAGTGAAGGTAGGAAAATAACGATGTCCACCGCACGCTACAACACTCATTGGACCGAATACATCTATATGTATCATTTCCAATAAGTCACTTGCCCGCTCCAGCACACCGGAAAACGGGGTCTTAGTCATCTTGCCCATGAGGCATGGTCCGCATGTCTCAACCGATTCGAAATCGAATGAGTCCAAAGATCCATCAGCATGGAGTTTCTTCATGCGTTTTACACCAATATGACCTTTAGCGGCAGTGCCACAAGTATGTGGTACTATCATTATTAACTTTGCATCTTTTGGCATTAAATATTATGAACATGTGTAATACTACGATCAAGATTCAATAAACCATTCTCATTGGGTGCATGACCATTGAAGGTATTATTCATGTAAACAGAATAACCATTATTCTCTAACTTAAATGAATAACCGTATTGCAATAAACACAATTTAATCATGTTTATGCTCAACGCAAACACCAAATAACATTTATTTAGGTTCATCACTAATCCCGAAGGTAGAGAGAGCATGCGATGGTGATCACATCAACCTTGGAAACACTTCCGACACACATCGTCACCCCGCCCTTAGCTAGTCTACGTTTATTCCGTAGCTTTTATTTCGAGTTACTAACATTTAGCAACCGAACCGGTATCCAATACCCAGGTGCTACTAGGAGTACTAGTAAGGTACACATCAATAACACGTATATCAAATATACTTCTGTTGACGTTGCCATCCTTCTTATCTACCAAGTATCTAGGGTTGTTTCGCTTCAGTGACCGTTCTTCTCATAATAGAAGCACTTAGTCTTAGGTTTGGGTTCAACCTTGGGTTTCTTCACTAGAGCGGCAACTGGCTTGCCATTCTTGAAGTTTTTCCCTTCTTGCCCTTGCCCTTCTTGAAACTAGTGGTTTCACTAACCATCAACACTTGATGCTCCTTCTTGATTTCTACCTTCGTGGTGTCAAACATTGCGAATAGCTCAGGGATCATCTTCTCCATCCCTGGCATGTTATAGTTCATCACGAAGCTCTAGCATCTTGGTGGCAGTGACTTGGAGAACTATATCAATCACTATCTTATCTGGAAGATCAACTCCCACTCGATTCAAGCGATTGTAGCACCCAGACAATCTGAGTACATGCTCACCAATTGAGCTATTCTCCTTCATCTTGCTGGCAAAGAATCTTGTTGGAGGTCTCATACCTCTCAACACGGGCACGAGCCTGAAATCTCAATTCCAGCTCTTGGAACATCTCATATGCTCGTCTTTGGAGCCTCAATTCTAAGCCGTAATGCATGACGCACTGAACTATCAAGTAGTCATCACAACATGCCTGTCAGATGTTCACAACATCCACAGGCAACGTTTAGAGGGGGTGGTGCACCGAGCGGTGCATCAAGGACACAAGCCTTCTGTGCAGCGATGAGGACAATCCTCAGTTCACGGACCCAGTCCGCATTATTGCTACCATCATCTTTCAATTCTATTTTCTCTAGGAACGTATAAAAAACAGGGGAGCTACAGCGCGAGCTATTGATCTACAACATAAATTTTGCAAAGACAACTTAGACTATTGTTCAAGATAATGAGTTTAGTTAATTATATTACTTAAAAACTCCCACTCAAATTGACATCCCTCTGGTCATTCGAGTGTCACACGATCCAAATTCACCAACTCAAGTCCGATCATCACGTGAGTTGAGGTGGTTTCAATGGTGAACATCTTCATGTTGATCATATCTACTATATGACTCATGTTCGACCTTTCGGTCTCTTGTGTTCCGAGGCCATGTCTGTACATGCTAGGCTCGTCAAGTTTAACCCGAGTGTTCCGCTTGTGCAACACTGGCTTGCACCCGTTGTATGTGAACGTAGAGTCTATCACACCCGATCATCACGTGGTGTCTCGAAACGATGAACTTTCGCAACGGTGCACACTCGGGGAGAACACAATTTTATCTTGAAATTTTAGTGAGGGATCACCTTATAATGCTACCATCGTCCTAAGCAAAATAAGATGCATAAAAGGATTAACATCACATGCAAATCATAAGTGACATGATATGGCCATGAACTTGTGCTTTTGATCTCCATCTCCAAAGCACCGACATGATCTCCATCGTCACCAGCATGACACCATGATCTCCATCATCTTGATCTCCATCAACGTGTCGCCATGAGGTTGTCGCGCCAACTGTTGCTTCTATGACTATTGCTAACTCATAGCGATAAAGTAAAGCAAAACGGCGAAAATAAATTAAAGACAACCCTATGGCTCCTGCCGGTTGCCGTACTCATCGACATGCAAGTCGTGATATTCTATACAATACATGATCATCTCATACATCACATATATCCCATCATGTAATTGGCCATATCACATCACAACATACCCTGCAAAAACAAGTTAGACGTCCTCTAATTGTTGTTGCAAGTTTTACGTGGCTGCTATGGGTATCTAGCAAGAACTATTCTTACCTACGCAAAAACCACAACGGTGATACACAAATTGCTATTCAACCTTCTCAAGGACCGCCTTTGTCGAATCCGATCCAACTAAAGTGGGAGAAACAGACACCCGCCAGCCATCTTTATGCAACAAAGTTACATGTCAGTTGATGGAACCGGTCTCTCGTAAGCGTACGAGTAATGTTGGTCTGGGCCGCTTCATCCCACAATACCACTGAATCAAGAAAAGACCAAGGGAGGAAGCAATCTGAATATCAACGCCCACAAACTCCTTTGTGTTCTACTCGTGATCTCATCTACACATAGACCTAGCTCATGATGCCATTGTTGGGGAACGTTGCATGGGAAACAAAAAATTTCCTACGCAAACGCAATATCTATCCATGGTGATGAGCATCTACGAGAGGGAGAGTGAATCTACATACCCATGTAGATCGCTAAGCGGAAGCGATAAGAAACGCGGTTGATGTAGTCGAACGTCCAGTATATATAGGAGGAAGGGGAGGGAGGCCGGCGCCCCTAGGGTTCCCCCTAGGCTGCGGCCGGAGTCGGAGAGGTGGAGGAGTCCTACTCCAATCCTACTAGGAGTAGGATTCCCCCCCCCCCCCACTTGGAAACCTTTTCCACCTCTTGGGTTTTTTCACCCCTAGCTGCATGGGCTTTAGTGAGGGCTTCGACCAGCCCACCAGGGGCTGGTTTGCCTCCTCCCACAGCCCATGAGACCCTTTGGGGCGAGAGGCCCCTCCCGATGGTCCCCCGGTACCCTCCCGGCACTCCTGGTACACTACCGAAGTACCCGAAACTTTTCCGGTGACCAAAACGGGACTTCCTATATATCAATCTTTATCTCCGGACCATTCCGAAGCTCCTCGTGACGTCCGGGATCTCATCCGGGACTCCGAACAACCTTCGGTCACCACCATACATAATTCAATACTACCGAAACGTCACCGAACGTTAAGTGTGCAGACCCTGCGGGTTCGAGAACTATGTAGACATGACCGAGACACCTCTACAGTCAATAACCAATAGTGGGACCTGGATGCCCATATTGGTTCCTACATATTCTACGAAGATATTTATCGGTTGAACCTCTATGTCAAGGATTCAGTTAATCCCGTACGTTGTTCCCTTTGTTCTTCGGTATGTTACTTTGCCCGAGATTCGATCGTCGGTATCTCTATACCTAGTTCAATATCGTTACCGGCAAGTCTCTTTACTCGTTCTGTAATACAAGATCCCGTGGCTAACACTTTAGTCACATTGCTTGCAAGGCTTGTTGTGATGTTGTATTACCGAGTGGGCCCCGAGATACCTCTCCATCACACGGAGTAACAAATCCCAGTCTTGATCTATGCCCACTCAACAGACACCCTCGGAGATACCTGTAGAGCATCTTTATAGTCACCCAGTTACGTTGCGACGTTTGATACACACAAGGTACTCGTCCGATGTCAGTGAGTTACATGATCTCATGGTCATAGGAACAGATACTTGACATGCATAAAACAATAGCAATAAACTGACACGATCATATGCTATGTTCATAATTTGGGTCTTGTCCATCACATCATTCTCCTAATGATGTGATCCCGTTATCAAATAACATCTCATGTCTATGGCTAGGAAACCTTCACCATCTTTGATCAACGAGCTAGTTAACTAGAGGCTTACTTGGGACACATTGTTTGTCTATGTACCCACACATGTATTTGAGTTTCCAATCAATACAATTATAGCATGGATAATAAATGATTATTATGAACAAGGAAATATAATAATAACTAGTTTTATTATTACCTCTAGGGCATGTTTCCAACAGTATTTTCCTCTAATTCAACCTGGTCTCTTGCATCGAACTACTTTAATCTAATATATGTCATATAACAACTCATCATCATCTTAATCATGCCAAGTTAAAATGTCATAAAACAAAAAAAATCCTCATCATTCTAGTTGTTATCGTACTAGTTAAACAACTCTTCATCATTCTAGCAATAAACTAGCAAGTGACCAAGTTATCACAAGTTACCAACACTAACTACTGCTCTGCTGTAGGTAAAATAGCATAAAAAAGGTGAACTCATGCATCTCCCCATTGACGAATACATATCAACCTATCTCCAACTTGTGGGACGCGCAAGTATTCGTCTCCAAGTGGTAGCGTGGATTCTTTTATTGCATTTCTCCATCCTTTGATTTTCAGGGTTTCTTCACCTTGACATATAATGTATTTACCATGGTAACTCATCGGGATTGGCCGTAAGCTAACCATATGCAAATCACCTTTGATAAACATCAATTTAGGCACAGTCTCTGGCGGGAGTACCTGTTGAAGAACATAAGTAATAATAACATAGTTAGCAAACTAGTTTTGCTTAAGAAGAATGTATGAAAAGGATGTACTGGTGACACAATAGTAAAAATTCTTACAAAGTAGTTTGAAGTGATGTTATAATGGTTCAACTTGTGCACTAGTGGCACATATCCACGATAATTGTTGCCAATCATGTAACTGTTCTTATATTGCTCAACATCATGAATAAATGAGATGAAATGATTTTTCTCCAACCAAGTAAGCTTGGAGTCATAACTGTAGTAGGTCCGATCTACTATCAAAATAAATAAGTTTAGTCAGGATGAGTACCAAACACTTTTCAATAATCAATATAAATTACCTAACAAATTTGTTGACAAACTCACGTGGAGGAAGAACTGGAATAAAGTGATCCGCATGCACCCAAATTTCGATATTATTATCACGATCATCGTCATGACCAAGATCGAAGGTAATGTTCATGTCCTCCTCAACGCCGTACGCCTTGCAAAATGCTTTCCAAGAAGAGCAACCAAAATATGTGTGATCTACTCCATTTTTTTTACCTTAACAGCAAAAGTGTAATTGTCCATCTTTAGGTGAGCTATCTTAGTCTCCATACACTCCTTCTCTTTGAAATGGAACTTGTCCAGGACATGAAGTCTTGCATGGCAGGGAACGCACTAGTCAAATTGTACAAAAGAAAATTACAGGTTAATTAAAACAAAAAAGCACGCGGCGTACTTCATTACAAAAAAATGCATGCCATCTTTACATACTGTAATAATTTCAAAGTCCTCTTTTAGCTTGACGATGAAGGACCCCTGTCATCGGGCACATATAGCACTCAGGGCTCCCCTCGTCGTCAGACGACATTTTCTGTGTTCACGATTCAAAGATTAAAAATCGACGGCAAATCACGGGCACTTCATATTTTCTACTTTATAGTAAAAGTCATGCTGAAATCCACAAAAAAAATTGGCATGACCGTTGCTAAAAGAGGACATATCGAGTGCCTGAAATTTGTGGGAAGGGAAATGAATCAACATTCCGGCAAAAGATAGGCCAGTCGGAGGTGTTTCTGCAAATTCACATTTGCATTTTAGAAAATAACTAGCTTCACATTTTCATTTAAAAAACCGCTTATCATTTTCATCTCAGGTGGTGTATACTCCCTTGGAAAACTCTCATCTCAGGTGGTGTATATATGATGGCCACCCCCTCACATTGATATTACCATCGTCGGTAATGGTCGCTCATCCATTCGTCCCCGAGTGCATTACAAAAATGTTTTGCACATGGGAACGAAGGACAAGTGACCCCCACGACAATAGTCGACATTTGGTCTTCTCCCTCACCGAAAGTCACACAAGTAGCCCCAACAAACTGAAAGACAACCCGAACCATCATCGTTTAACATTACATATATCGAGTAATGAACTAAGAAAATGACGTACGCTGACGCAAGTTTTTTTCCATAGCAATATTATCACGATGAAGTACTAATATCCATCTAAATGCATCCATCCATCCATCTAACCATATGAACCCTAGAAAGTGGCCACCTTTGCTGCCATTATAATCCTATCTATAAACTATCTACCATATGAACCCTAGAAATTAAAACAAAGAAGAAGAGAGGTAGAGGACTGAGGCTACCTGCGGCGGAGGGGACTTGGAACGGCGGAGGGGGTCGATGACGGCGAGAGTCAGCGAGGCCTCGCATCGGCAGTGGACGGCCGTGACAGGGAAGGGCCGCCGCGTGGGGAGGATCAGGATGGCGGAGGGCCGAGATGGGGGAGGGCCGCCACATGGGGACGACCGGGACGGGAAGGACCGCCACGTGGGGAGGACGGCCGGGATGTGGCAGCGCCGGCGCGAGGGAGAGAGTGGAGAGAGAGAGTGAGGAGAGTGAGGGGCGCGGGGAAGAAGAAAAGTGGATAAGGTACGACTTAGCAGTAGCGCATGTAGGGGAAAGACGCTACTGCTATGCCGGGCAAGGGAGAGGTGGGCCTGGGCTAGCCACAATAGGAGCGCTGGCCCCTGCCCCGCGCTACTGCTAATCGTATTAGCAGTAGCGCTGGCCCGTGCCCCGCGCTGCTGCTATGGCTAGCCCGTGTGCGTACGGTATGCCTCGCCTATTAGTAGCGCTTGTTACCAGGTCACGCGCTACTGCTATATATTACCAGTAGCGTTTGTTTTGGGCCAGTGCTACTACTAATTAATGGTAGCACTTGCAGTTTATCCATCGCTACTGGTAATATTCTACCTATAAGCTTTTTCCTAGTAGTGCCAGACCCTGTATTTCCCTTGGATGTTGACAAACTTCTGGCAGGCCACGCGAAGTCTTGAGCACCTTTAGATCATTGGTGGTGTCCACCATTGCGAACGGGTAGTCGAGGTTGTTGACAAACCTGGCGAAATGCTCGCAAGGCCTTGTGGTCAGACGGTAGTGATAGAAGAGGACGTGATGGCACATGCACAACTGGGTGACGGCAACCTTCTAATCATACCCGGCATGACCGTCGGTGTACTCGAGGTCGAAGCCGACCACTTTGTACTTGTCATCCTCAGCAAGTAGCTCCTCAATAGTGTTGATGGAGTTATCAACCGCGGTCGGGTCGTCGGTGTACACCACCGAGAGGTCTATCTTTTTTATGTGGGTGTCGACTTTTGCAACAATGGTGAATTGCCGCTCAGCGCCGGCAGTCGCTGGGATCTCCGCTATTGGATCAATGCAGGAAGGTTGAAGAGATGAAGAGATGTGCATCCTCTCTGTATTTGTCATCGTGGGTGTGCTTCTTGTGTTGTGTGGCGCGATCAGAAGGTTGAAGAGATGAAGGTAAATGGCCGTGGGAATAAATGGGTGGGTGCCGGACGGCCTGGAATTTCGGCACGTCCGCATGATAGTTTTTGTAGCGCTTAAATGCATCATGGCGCACGTAACTGCATGTGGCGTTGGGCGGGGCACAACTGCATGCATATGGTGCCCCAAATGTATGTGATCTTTCGTGCGTGGAGTGGCGCCGGCAGAGAGCGCGCGTGATACTTATGATCTCCATTGGGTTTTTCGTGAAGAAGAACGGGTAATTGCAGCACAATACGGATAAGTATTTTCCTCAGTTAAGAAACTAAGGTTTATCGAACCAATAGGAATATCAATCCATAATCGTCTTCAGCGGCTACACACAAAAGAGCAAACAACTTGCACCCAACGCGGCAAGAGGGCTGTCAATCCCCTCGATCTCGTTATTTGCAAACAAGTGAAGTGTGTACTCCCTCCGTTCCTAAACATAAGTCTTTTTAGACATTCCAATAGGGGACTACATACAGAGCAAAATGAGTGAACCTTGATACGTCCATTTTGCATCATGATTTCTTACTGTTATTTACTTTGTTTTGTTGAATAATAATGCTTTGGGGAGTGATTCTAATGCCTTTTCTCTCATAATATGCAAGGTTTACACAAAAAGGGAGAATACCGGCAACTGGAATTCTGGACCCAAGAAAAGCACGTCAGAGATACCTATTCTGCACAACTCCAATGAAGCTGAAACTTTACGGAGATTATTTTTGGATTTAATAATAAATACTGGAGGAAAATATACCGGAGGGGGGCCACCTAGTGAGGAGCACCCACCAGGGCGCACCAGGCACCCCCTGGCGCGGCCTGGTGGGTGGTGCTCACACAGGCCCACCTCCGGAGCCCATCTTCTGGTATAAATTCCCAAAAAAACCTAAAAAAATTAGGAGGAGGACTTTCGGGACGAAGCGCCGCCGCCTCGAGGCGGAACTTGGGCAGGAGCACTTTTGCCCTCCGGCGGAGCGATTCCGCCGGGGGAACTTCCCTCCCGGAGGGGGAAATCGAAGCTATCGTCATCACCAACACCCCTCTCATCTTTGGGAGGACAATCTTCATCAACATCTTCAACAACACCATCTCCTCTCAAACCCTAGTTCATCTCTTGTGTTCAATCTTTGTACCGGAACCTCAGATTGGTACCTGTGGGTGACTAGTAGTGTTGATTACCTTGCGTAGTTGATTACTATATGGTTTATTTGGTGGAAGATTATATGTTCAGATCCATTATTCTATTCATTACTCCTCTGATCTTGAGCATGATTATTATTTGTGAGTAGTTACCTTTGTTCTTGAGGTCACGGGAGAAGTCACGTTGCGAGTAATCATGTGAATTTGATATGTGTTCGATATTTTGATGATATGTATGTTGTGATTCCCTTAGTGGTGTCATGTGAACGTCGACTACATGACACTTCACCATTAATGGGCCTAAGGGAATGCATTGTGGAGTAGTTATTAGATGATGGGTTGCTAGAGTGACAGAAGCTTAAACCCTAGTTTATGCGTTACTTCGTAAGGGGCTGATTTGGATCCACATGTTTAAGGCTATGGTTAGACTTTGTCTTAATACTTTTCTCGTAGTTGCGGATGCTTGCGAGGGGGTTAATCATAAGTAGGTTGTTAGTTCAAGTAAGAACAACACCTTAGCACCGGTCCACCTACATATCAAATTATCAAAGTAGCGAACACGAATCAAACCAACATGATAAAAGTGACTAGACGAAATTCCCGTGTACCCTCAAGAACACTTTGCCTATTACTAGTGATTGTTCTGGCCTGTCCTTTGCCTCTAAAGGATTGGGCTACCTTGCTGCACCTTGTTTACCGTTACCGGTACTTGCTCGTTACAAATTACCTTGCTATCAAACTATCTGTTACCTACAATTTCAGTGCTTGCAGAGATTACCTTGCTGAAAACCGCTTGTCATTTCCTTCTGCTCCTCGTTGGGTTCGACACTCTTACTTATCGAAAGGACTATGATTGATCCCCTATACTTGTGGGTCATCAAACCTACACTCTAAAATATGTTTATATACATCCGTATGTAGTTCCCTATTGAAATATCTAAAAAGACTTATATTTAGGAACAGAGTGAGTAGATAATAGTGGATGATTGTAAAATGCAAAATAAAGTAAAAGGTACATAATGGCAGCAAGGTAATGATAGGTTTTGTAAAGATATAACTGAATAGACCCGGGGGCCATAGTTTTCCCTAGCGGCATCTCTCTTGTACGCAACATACGGTGGGTAAACAAATTATTGCAGGGCAATTGATAGAAAAGTTCATAGTTATGTGATATTCACGGCAATAATCATGTATATAAAGGCATCACTTCCATAAGCAAATAGGCCGACTCCTGCCTGGACCTATTACTATTACTCCACCCATCGACCGCTATCCAGCATGCATCTAGAGTAGTAAGTAAAACAGAGTAATGCTTGGAGAACATTGACATGATGTAGACAAAGAGAAAACAAATTAATATGAACTAACCCCATCGTTTTATCCTTAGTGGCAACAATACAAAGACATATCTTGTCCCCTTCTGTCACTGGGATATAGAGCACCGCCAAATTGAACCCATTACAACGCACCCCTTGTTGGGGAACGTTGCATGGGAAACAAAAAATTTCCTACGCACACGCAAGATCTATCCATGGTGATGAGCATCTACGAGAGGGAGAGTGGATCTACATACCCCTGTAGATCGCTAAGCGGGAAGCGTTAAGAAACGCGGTTGATGTAGTCAAACGTCTTCGCAATCCAAATCGCAAGCAATCCCGCGATCCAATCACGATCCGTCCCGCGATCCAATCACGGTCCTTCCGATCTAGCGCCGAACGGACGACACCTTAGCGTTCAGCACACGTACAGCTCGATGACGATCTCCACCTCCTTGATCCAGCAAGCGAGGGTGGAGAGGTAGATGAGTTCTCTGGCAGCACAACGGCATGGTGGCGGTGGTGGTGGAGCTGATCCGGGAGAGCTTCGCTAAGCTATACCGAACAGATCTAGTGGAGAACAGATCTAGAGGAAGAAGAGGGCAGCACATGGCAATTAGGGTTAGGGGCTGCCCTCAAAATCACTCAATATATATAGGAGGAAGGGGAGAGGAGGCAGCCTTGGCCCCTACTCCAAGTAGGTTCGGCCGAACCAAACAAGGGAGGAATCCACCTCCCACAAGGGAGGTGGAATCCTATTAGGACTCCTTCCTAATTTGGATTTTCCTTCCCCACTTGGGGTTTTTTCCTTTACCACTCTTTCCTAGCCGCATGGGCCTTGTAGGGCTGGTTTGCCCAGCCCACTAAGGGCTGGTGCAACACCCTTAAGGCCCATGTGGCCTCCCGGCGTGGGTGGCCCCTCCCGATGGCCCTCCGGCACTCCCGGTACACCTCCGGAAATACCCGAAACTTTTCCGGTGGCCAAAACGGGACTTCCTATATATCAATCTTTACCTCCGGACCATTCCAGAGCTCCTCGTGACGTCCAGGATCTCATCCGGGACTCCGAACAACCTTCGGTCACCACCATACATAACTCAATGCTAAGAAAACATCATCGAACCTTAAGTGTGCAGACCCTGCGGGTTCGAGAACTATGTAGACATGACGGAGACACCTCTACGGTCAATAACCAATAGCGGGACCTGGATGCCCATATTGGTTCCTACATATTCTACGAAGATATTTATCGGTTGAACCTCTATGTCAAGGATTCAGATAATCCCGTATGCAGTTCCTTTTGTCCATCGGTATGTTACTTGCCCGATATTCGATCGTCGATATCTCCATACCTAGTTCAATCTCGTTACCGGCAAGTATCTTTACTCATTCCGTAATACAAGATCCCGTGACTAACTCATTAGTCACATTGCTTGCAAGCTTCTTGTGATGTTGTATTACCGAGTGGGCCCAGAGATACCTCTCCGTCATACGGAGTGACAAATCCCAGTCTCGATCCATGCCAACCCAACAGACACCCTTGGAGATACCTGTAGAGCACCTTTATAGTCACCCAGTTGCGTTGTGACGTTTGATACACACAAGGCATTCCTCCGGTGTCCGGGAGTTGCATGATCTCATGGTCGTAGGAACAGATACTTGACATGGATAAAGCAGTAGCAATAAACTGACACGACCAACTGCTATGCTTACGGTTGGGTCTTATCCATCACATCATTCTCCTAATGATGTGATCCCGTTATCAAATAACATCTCATGTCCATGGCTAGGAAACCTTAACCATCTTTGATCAACGAGCTAGTCTTCTAGAGGCATACTAGGGACACAGTGTTGTCTATATACCCACACATGTATTTAGTTTCCAATCAATACAATTATAGCATGGATAATAAACGATTATCATGAACAAGGAAATATGATAATAACTAATTCATTATTGCCTCTAGGGCATATTTCCAACAGTCTCCCACTTGCACTAGAGTCAATAATCTAGTTCACATCACCATGTGATTTACATTGTTATGAATCTAATACCCAATGAGTTCTGGGGTTCGATCATGCTTTGCATGTGAGAGAGGTCTTTAGTTAACGGTCTGCAACAGTCAGATCCGTGTGTTCTTTGCAAATCTATATGTCGTACTGCAGATGCTACCATGCTCCACTTGGAGCTATTCCAAATGGTTGCTCCACTATACGTATCCTGACTGCTACTCAGAGTCGTCCGGATAGGTGTCAAAGCTTGCATCGACGTAACCCTTTACGACGAACTCTTTATCACCTCCATAATCGAGAAATATTTCCTTAGTCCTCTAGTTACTAAGGATAATCTTGACCGCTGTCCAGTGATCCACTCATGGACCACTCTTGTACCCCTTGACAGACTCATGGCAAGGCACACACTAGGTGCGGTACACAGCATGGCATACTATACAGAGCCTATGGATAAGGCATAGGGGACGACCTTCGTCCTTTCTCTTTCTTCTGCCGTGGTCAAGCTTTGAGGCTCACTCAACTCCACACCTTACAAATCAGGCAAGAACTCTTTCTTTGACTGATCCATTTTGAACTCTTTCAAAATCTTGTCAAGGTATGTACTCATTGAAAGTCTTATCAGACGTCTTGATCTATCTCTATAGATCCTGATGCCCAACATTTAAGTAGCTTCATTCCAAGTTTTTCTTTGAAAAACTCCTTTCAAACAACCCTTTATGCTTTCCAGAAATTCTACATCATTTCCGATCAACAATATGTCATCCACATATACTTATCAGAAAATCTATAGTGCTCCCACTCACTTTATTGTAAATACAAGTTTCTCATAAACTTTGTATAGACTCAAAAACTTTGATCACCTCATCAAAGTGTATATTCCAACTCCGAGATGCTTGCTCTAGTCCATAGAAGGATCGCTGGAGTTTGCATACATTTTAGCATCCTTAGGACTGACATAACCTTCCGGTTGTATCATATAGAACCTTTCCTCACGGATACCGTTAAGGAAACTCTGTTTTGACATCCATCTGCTAGATTTCATAATCGAAAAATGTAGCAACCGCTAACATAATTCCAACAGACTTTAGCATCGCTACGGGTGAGAAAGTCTCATCGTAGTCAACTCCTTGAACTTGTGAAAAACCCTTTGCCACAAGTCGAGCTTTATAGACGGTGACATTACCGTCCGCGTCCGTCTTCCTTTTAGAGATCCATTTGTTCGGAATGGCCTTTCGCCCTTCAGGTAATACTTCCAAAGCCCATACTTTGTTTTCATACATGGATCCCATCTCGGATTTCATGGCCTCTAACCATTCTTCGGAATCCGGGCCCATCATCGCTTCTCCATAGCTCGTAGGTTCATCGTTGTCCAACAACATGACCTCTAAGACAGGGTTGCCGTACCACTCAGGAGCAGTACGCGTCCTTGTCGACCTACGAGGTTTGATAGTAACTTGATCCGAAGCTTCATGATCATCATCATTAACTTCCCCTTCAACTAACGTAGGCTCCACAGGAACAAATTTCTGCGCTGCGCTACTCTCTGGTTGAAACAAAGGTTCAACAACCTCATGAAGTTCTATCTTCCTCCCACTCAATTCTTTTGAGAGAAACTCTTTCTCGAGAAAGGACCCATTTTGGCAACAAACACTTTGTGCTCTGGATCTAAGATAGAAGGTTTACCCAACTGTTACGTTAGGGTATTCTATGAAGATGCATTTGTCCGCTTCGGGTTCGAGCTCATTAGGTGAAAACCCCTTTTCACATAAGCGTCACAGCCACAAACATTAAGAAATGACAACTTAGGTTTCAGCCAAACCATAATTCATACGGTGTCATCTCAACGGACTTAGATGGTGCCCCTTTTAAAGTGAATGTGGTTGTCTCTAATGCATAACCCTAAAACGATAGTGGTAAATCGTTAAGAGACATCATAGTTCGCACCATATCCAATAGAGCACGACTACGACGTTCAGACACACCATCACACTATGGTGTTCCAGGTGGCGTGAGTTATGAAACAACTTCCACATTGTCTTAAGTTGTATACCAAACTCGTAACTCAGATATTCACCTCCACGATCATATCGTAGACATTTTATCTTCTTGTCACGATGATCTCAAACTTCACTCTGATTTTGTTTGAACTTTTCGAACGTTACAGACTTGTGTTTCATTAAGTAAATATCCCCATATCTACTCAAATCATCAGTGAAGGTAGGAAAATAACGATATCCACCGCATGCTACAACACTCATTGGACCGCATACATCAACATGTATCATTTCCAATAAGTCACTTGCCCGCTCCATCATACCGGAAAACGGGGTCTTAGTCATCTTGCCCATGAGGCATGGCCCGCATGTCTCAACCGATTCGAAATCAAATGAGTCCAAAGATCCATCAGCATGGAGTTTCTTCATGCGCTTTACACCAATATGACATTTAGCGGCAGTGCCACAAGTATGTGGTACTATCATTATTAACTTTGTATCTTTTGGCATCAATATTATGAACATGTGTATCACTACGATCAAGATTTAATAAACCATTCTCATTGGGTGCATGACCATTGAATGTATTATTCATGTAAACAGAATAACCATTGTTCTCTAACTTAAATGAATAACCGTATTGCAATAAACATGATCTAATCACGTTCATGCTCAACGCAAACACCAAATAACATTTATTTAGGTTCATCACTAATCCCGAAGGTAGAGAGAGCGTGCGATGGTGATCAGATCAACCTTGGAAACACTTCCAACACACATCGTCACCTCACCCTTAGCTAGCCTCCGTTTATTCTGTAGCTTTTATTTCGAGTTACTAACATTTAGCAACCGAACCGGTATCCAATACTCAGGTGCTACTAGGAGTACTAGCAAGGTACACACCAATAACACGTATATCAAATATACTTTTGTCGACGTTGTCAGCCTTCTTATCTACCAAGTATCTAGGGTTGTTCCGCTTCAGCGACCGTTCTCCTCATAATAGAAGCACTTAGTCTCGGGTTTGGGTTCAACGTTGGGTTTCTTCACTGGAGCAGCAACTGACTTGCCATCCATGAAGTTTCCCTCCTAGCCCTTGCCCTTCTCGAAACTAGTGGTTTCACTAACCATCAACACTTGATGCTCCTTCTTGATTTCTACCTTCGCGGTGTCAAACATCGCGAATAGCTTGGGGATCATTATTTCCATCCCTGGCATTTTATAGTTCATCACGAAGCTTCTAGGAGCTTAGTGGCAGTGACTTGGAGAACTATATCAATCACTATCTTATCTGGAAGATCAACTCCCACTCGATTCAAGCGATTGTAGCACCCAGACAATCTGAGCACATGCTCACCGATTGAGCTATTCTCCTTCATCTTGCAGGCAAAGAATCTTGTTGGAGGTCTCATACCTCTCAACACGGGCACGAGCCTGAGATCCCAATTTCAGCTCTTAGAACATCTCATATGTTCCGTGACGTTTAGATCGTTTTGGAACCTCAATTCTAAGCCGTAATGCATGACGCACTGAACTATCAAGTAGTCATCAGAACGTGCCTGTCAGATGTTCAAACATCTACAGACGACGCTTGAGGGGGTGGCGCACCGAGCGGTGCATTAAGGACATAAGCCTTCTGTGCAGCAATGAGGACAATCCTCATATCACAGACCCAGTCCGCATTATTGCTACCATCATCTTTCAACTCTATTTCTCTAGGAACATATAAAATTCAAGGGAGCTACAGCGCGAGCTAGTAATCTACAACATAATTTGCAAAGACATTTTGACTATGTTCATGATAATGAGTTCAATTAATCATATTACTTAAGAACTCCCACTCAAATTGACATCCCTCTAGTCATTCGAGTGTCACATGATACAAATTAACCAACCCAAGTCCGATCATCACGTGAGATGAGGTGGTTTCAATGGTGAACATCTCCATGTTGATCATATCTACTATATGACTCATGTTCGACCTTTCGGTCTCTTGTGTTCCGAGGCCATGTTTGTACATGCTAGGCTCGTCAAGTTTAACCCGAGTGTTCCGCATGTGCAACACTGGCTTGCACCCGTTGTATGTGAACGAAGAGTCTATCACACCCGATCATCATGTGGTGTCTCGAAACGACAAACTTTCGCAACGGTGCACACTCGGGGAGAACACAATTTTATCTTGAAATTTTAGTGAGGGATCACCTTATAATGCTACCGTCGTCCTAAGCATAATAAGATGCATAAAAGGATTAACATCACATGCAAATCATAAGTGACATGATATGGCCATGAACTTGTGCTTTTGATCTCCATCTCCAAAGCACCGGCATGATCTCCATCGTCACCGGTGTCACACCATGATCTCCATCATCATGATCTATATCATCGTGTGGCCATCGGGGTTGTCACGCCAACCATGCTTCTACTACTATTGCTACCGCTTAGCGATAAAGTAAAGCATTACATAGCGCTTGAGATTGACATGCAGGTTATACAATAATTAAAGACAACCCTATGGCTCCTGCCGGTTGCCGTACTCATCGACATGCAAGTCGTGATAATAAATAACAACATGATCATCTCATACATCAACATATATAAAATCATGTCTTGGCCATATCACATCACAACATACCCTGCAAAAACAAGTTAGATGTCCTCTAATTTGTTGTTGCATGTTTTACGTGGCTGCTATGGGTATCTAGTAAGAACTATTCTTACCTACGCAAAAACCACAACGGTGATACAAAAATTGCTATTCAACCTTCTCAAGGACCGCCTTTGTCAAATCCGATCCGACTAAAGTGGGAGAGACAGACACCCGCCAGCCATCTTTATGCAACGAAGTTACATGTTAGTTGATGGAACCGGTCTCTCGTAAGCGTACGAGTAAGGTTGGTCCGGGCCGCTTCATCCCACAATACCGCCGAATCAAGAAAAGACCAAGGGAGGAAACAATCTGAATATCAACGCCCACAAACTCCTTTGTGTTCTACTCGTAATCTCATCTACACATAGACCTAGCTCTGATACCACTGTTGGGGAACGTTGCATGGGAAACAAAAATTGTCCTACGCACACGCAAGATCTATCCATGGTGATGAGCATCTACGAGAGGGAGAGTGGATCTACATACCCTTGTAGATCGCTAAGCGGGAAGCGTTAAGAAACGCGGTTGATGTAGTCGAACGTCTTCGCGATCCAAATCGCAAGCCGTCCCGCGATCCAATCACGATCTGTCCCGTGATCCAATCACGATCCGTCCCACGATCCAATCATGGTCCTTCCGATCTAGCGCCGAACGGACGGCACCTCCGCGTTCAGCACACGTACAGCTCGATGACGATCTCCACCTCCTTGATCCAGCAAGCGACGGTGGAGAGGTAGATGAGTTCTCCGGCAGCACAACGGCATGGTGGCGGTGGTGGTGGAGCTGATCCGGCAGAGCTTCGCTAAGCTATACCAAACAGATCTAGTGGAGAACAGATCTAGAGGAAGAAGAGGGCAGCACGTGGCAATTAGGGTTAGGGGCTGCCCTCAAAATCCCTCAATATATATAGGAGGAAGGGGAGAGGAGGCAGCCTTGGCCCCTACTCCAAGTAGGTTCGGCCAAACCAAACAAGGGAGGAATCCACCTCCCACAAGGGAGGTGGAATCCTATTAGGACTCCTTCCTAATTTGGATTTTCCTTCCCCACTTGGGATTTTTTCCTTTCCCACTCTTTCCTAGCCGCATGGGCCTTGTAGGTCTGGTTTGCCCAGCCCACTAAGGGCTGGTGCAACACCCTTAAGGCCCATGGGGCCTCCCGGCGTGGGTGGCCCCTCCCGATGGCCCTCCGGCACTCCCGGTACACTACCGGAAATACCTGAAACTTTTCCGGTGGCCAAAACGGGACTTCCTATATATCAATCTTTACCTCCGGACCATTCCGGAGCTCCTCGTGACGTCAGGGATCTCATACGGGACTCCGAACAACCTTCGGTCACCACCATACATAACTCAATGCTACCAAAACATCATCGAACCTTAAGTGTGCAGACCCTGCGGGTTCGAGAACTATGTAGACATGACCAAGACACCTCTATGGTCAATAACCAATAGCGGGACCTAGATGCCCATATTGGTTCCTACATATTCTACGAAGATCTTTATCGGTTGAACCTCTATGTCAAGGATTCAGATAATCCCGTATGCAGTTCCTTTTGTCCATCGGTATGTTACTTGCCCGAGATTCGATCGTCGATATCTCCATACCTAGTTCAATCTCGTTACCGGCAAGTATCTTTACTCATTCCGTAATACAAGATCCCGTGACTAACTCATTAGTCACATTGCTTGCAAGCTTCTTGTGATGTTGTATTACCGAGTGGGCCCAGAGATACCTCTCCGTCATACAGAGTGACAAATCCCAGTCTCGATCCATGCCAACCCAACAGACACCCTTGGAGATACCTGTAGAGCACCTTTATAGTCACCCAGTTACGTTGTGACGTTTGATACACAGAAGGCATTCCTCCGGTGTCCGGGAGTTGCATGATCTCATGGTCATAGGAACAGATACTTGACATGGATAAAGCAGTAGCAATAAACTGACATGATCAACTGCTATGCTTACGGTGGGGTCTTGTCCATCACATCATTCTCCTAATGATGTGATCCCGTTATCAAATAACATCTCATGTCCATGGCTAGGAAACCTTAACCATCTTTGATCAACGAGCTAGTCTTATAGAGGCATACTAGGGACACAGTGTTGTCTATATACCCACACATGTATTTAGTTTCCAATCAATACAATTATAGCATGGATAATAAATGATTATCATGAACAAGGAAATATGATAATAACTAATTTATTATTGCCTCTAGGGCATATTTCCAACACCCCTCTCACTGAAGAAATAACAATCTAGTTGGCCAAACTACTTCAATAGATCGGAGAGATTTACGAAGCTATAATGATCATGCAAATAAGAATCATAATATTAAGAGGTGACTCAAATACTTTTCATGAATAATCTGAAACATAAACCCACAATTCATCGGATCCCAACAAACACATCGTACAAAAGAATTACATCGGATAGATCAAAGCAAAGATGCGATGATCATTGTATTGAAGGTCAAAAGAGAGAGAGATAGCCCTCTAGGTACTAACTACGGACCCGTAGGTCTGTGGTGACCTACTCACACATCATCATGAGGGCAGCAAGGTTGATGAAGAGGCCCTCCGTGATCGATCCCCCCTCCGGCAGGGTGTCGGTACGGAGCTCCAAATGGGATCACGGCGGAACAGAGACTTGCGGCGGCGAAAAAAGTGTTTGGGGATGCCCTCTAGGATTTTTGGAATATATGTGAATTTATAGGCCAGAGAATAGGGGTAGGAGGTCCACCAGGGAGGGACAAGCCATCAGAGCGCGCCGACCCCCCTGGGCGCGCCCTATTCGCTTGTGCCTCCCTCGTGCGACCTCCGGTCTTCTCCCGAAGCTTTCAGGTCTTCTTTTGGTCCAGAAAAAATCATAAAGAAGTTTCGGGGCAATTGGACTTCATTTGGTACTATAAACCTGAAAAGTAAAAAACACATAGAAAACAACAACTGGCATTGGGTAGTGGGTCAATAAGTTAGTGCTCAAAAATAATATAAATTGGTAAATTATTACTCAAAAAGTATCCTAGAATGATAATATAATAGCATGGAACAATCAAAAATTATAGATACGTTGGAGACGTATCAGCGAGCAGGGACGCGAGCAACCTCATGTGTAGAGCAGTTCGTGATGGTGTAGAGCACGACCGTTTGCTATGTAATAAGACGCAAACGTTTTTTATTAATCATTCATGTACTTATCATTTCTTTCTCCTCTGTCCCGTGTTGCATCGTGTTGCCGCCCGAGGATTTCAGTTCACGCTTCGGCACCGAACATGCGTTTCGTTTGGCCACGCATCGGCTCAAAGCGGCATCGATGAGCCCGTTCCCGCACAACCGCTCAGGTTCTCGCGTTCAACCATGCAAGCTTCCCGCCCGGCTCAGCAAAATCCCCCAGAACCCCAATGCTTGCCGGCCTGCTCATAAACCCTCACGGCTGGCGACTTCACATCGCATTCATCCCCTTCCTCCCTGTAGCTTCTCTAGTTTGCTTCTCCCCCAATCACCAATGGCACCGGTCTGTCGTCATCGCTCAGCCACTCCTCCAGCGAACAATTCCAGCTGGGAGGTTGCACCACGTCGGTGGCGCAGTTCCCAGAAGCGTGTAGTGCGCGTGGCGTCCCTGTTGGGTGCGCGCACGACACCAATGAAAGCACACATGCTCCCTTGGTGGTTTTGATAATTAATGACAACATACATTTTCTTTTGGACAAATAGTTTCATCTAGTACATTTCAGGAAAAATCCAAAGAATGGATTGGCTAGGAGATATGGTGAGGAGAAATCCCTTGGATGCAAAGGAATCCAATTGGCAAAAGCTTCAAGCCTCTACATTTTCTCTTATGTGAGTTGATCACAATTGAGTCCATAGGAAAGCCTATATTATTAAAAGGGTATGAGGTACTGATGATGATCTGGTTGCTCAAGTGCTTAGAGATATGCCACCAAAATCCTCAACCAAACTCCCACATAACATTCTGGCTAAAACCCTAAACTGCCAAATCGATGCCACCAACATTTTCCATTCGTTCACACCGAGACAGATCCTAAGCCAAACTCTATCACCTCGGTAGAACTGTGATTGCGTTCAGTGCAACCAAAAAGCAGTGACCAACCTTCTGTGATGGAAATATTTAATTTTGGAACTTCCAAGTTTTATGTTTCGGTGTCACCGAAGTGGTGGATCTGCCTAGGCTAAACTAAATTGGTCACCGAGATGTTTATTTCGGTCTCACCAAGATGTTTATTTCGGTCTCACCGAAAAGCCAAAAATTAAGGACATTTTGCACTAGTCGGTAGAACCGAGTTTATACTTCGGTTTCATCGAGTTGGGCAATAATGTTGTAACGGTTGGATTTTGGAGAAGGCTATAAATACCCCTCCACCCCCTCTCACTCATTGAGAGAGCCATCAGAACGAAACTACACTTACACCATCCATTTTCTGAGAGAGAACCACCTAGTCATGTCTTGAGGTCAAGAGATTCCACTCCAACCAATAGTACCTTGATTTCTAGCCTCCCCAAGTTGCTTTCCACCCAATAAATCTCTTCTACCAAGCCAAATCCTATGAGAGGGTGATTGAGTGTTGAGGAGACTATCTTTTGAAGCACAAGAGCAAGGAGTTCATCATCTATACACCATATATTACCTTTTGGACAGTGGTGTCTCCAGATTGGTTAGATGTCGTTTGGGAGCCTCCTAATTGTGTGGAGTTGAACCAAGAAGTTTGTAAGGGCAAGGAGATCGCCTACTTCGTGAAGATCTACCCCAAGTGAGCCTAGTCCTTCGTGGACATGAGCCGTGGTGGAATAGACAAGGTTGCTTCTTTGTGGACCCTTTGTGGGTGGAGCCCTTCGTGAACTCACGCAGCTGTTACCCTCCGAGGGTTGAAGTATCCATCAACATGGAGGTCGATATCACCACATATCGGAACCACGGCACAAATCTTTGTGTCTTCATTGCGTTTGATCTTCCAACTCTACCATCCTTTATGTTTCTTGCAAATGCATGATACTTACATTCCGCTGCTCTATCTCTAGATATGCATGTGTAGGACTCATTCGATGCAACTTAACTTGTGCTAAAATCTGCCTAAATCTCAAGCAAATTTAAAAACTGCACATTTGTCTTGTTAAGTGTCTATTCACCTCCCCCCTCTAGAGGCCACTTCTTGATCCCACAATTGGTAACAGAGCTTTGGTCTCCATTGCTTTGGTTTTATCACCATTGGAGGAAGATGGATATGTATACTTTTGGGAATATTAGATGTGGAGTGCCTATTCTCGATGGGGAGTACTTTAGTCACTGGAGAGAGGAAATGCTTGATATATTTGATGAATTTAACTGGAACAAGTACATTCATACTCCACATGTGCCTCCCATTGATCCCTTACATCCTACTCATGAGGAAGAAATTGACATGCTTCGTAATCTAAGGACCATCAATCTTATCATTAGAGGATTACCTAATGTTGTGCTTAGCTCCATGCAAAACTTTACTTGTGCCTAACTTTGTGGAAAGATTTGGAAAAGAGATACCCAGATTTCTCTTTAAAGAATCTTGATGTCATTCTTCATAAAACTATTGCTTTCCACAAGATGAAGCCTAGTGATCCCAAGTTTGATGAATGCCTTTTTGAGCTTCGTGACCTCATGCGTGCTAAGGGAGATGTTAGAACCATCAACAATATTATTCTAGAATCCATTCGCATTCATTATCTTGAATATTGTCATGATCATAAATCTAACGAATCAGTTGATGTTTGTGACAAGGATGTCCCATTTTATGATGACAATGAGGAACATGGCTACTATGATGAGGATGAGGAGTTCGACATCGAATTTGAGAAGACTATGAAGAATCTCAGTCTCATGGCCAACTTCAAAGACTATATGTCCGGAGGAAAGGAATGGATTCTCGACAGTGGATGCACCGATCACATGACCAGAGATAGAGACATGTTTCATGAAATCACACCAAATGATGGACCACGCAAGTACGTGACGTTTGGAGACAACTCCAATAGTAGGGTACTTGGCCTTGGTAAGGTGGACATATCTCATGATAGTTCCATTCAAAATGTCATGCTTGTTGAATCTCTTGGATACAATCTTATTTTCGTATCTAGACTTGCCCACTTCGGTTTTAATTTGCTATTTACTAAAGTAGATTGCCAAGTGTTTCGTCAAGATAATCATAACATGGTCTTTACCTGGTTTCTGTAGAGGTGATCTATACATTGCTGATTTCACTAAGAGAGCCCAACCTCGCACTTGTCTTATTGCAAAATGTTCTAAAGGTTGGTTATGGCATAGAAGCCTATGACATGTTGGTATTCGTAACTTAGACAAGATTATCAAAGGTGATTATATACTTGGTGTTAAAGATGTTATCTTTGACAAAGATAGACTTTGTACCGCTTGTCAAGCAAGAAAACAAGTTGGACGAAGTCATCCCGTAAATAATATCATGACTACTAGGAGACCACTCGGGTTGCTTCATATGGATCTCTTTGGTCCCCATGCTTATAAGAGCCTAGGTGGAAATTCCTTTGGTTTAGTCATAGTTGATGATTTTTCCAAATTTACATGGGTATTCTTTCTTGATGATAAGTCTCAGGTTCAGAAGATCTTCAAAAGCTTCGCTCGGAAGGCCCAAAATCAGTTTGAAGTGAAGATCAAGAAGGTTCGGGGCGACAACAGATCGGAGTTCAAGAACATGAATGTGGATACCTTTCTTGACAAAGAAGGGATCTCACATGAGTTCTTGGCTATGTACACGCCTCAACAAAATTGAGTTGTGGAGAGGAAGATCCAGACTCTCATAGAGATGGCGAGAATGATGCTTGATGAGTACAAAACTCCAAGACACTTTTGGGCAGAAGCGGTGGAAACAACTTTTCATGCCACTAACCGACTCTACCTTCAAAAGCTTCTCGGTAAAACGACATACGAGATACTCACCGGTCACAAACCCTAAATTGGATACTTTAGGGTATTCGTCTCTAAGTGTTACATACTTGATAAGCATCGTCGTTCTAAACTTGCTCCTAAATCACATGAAGGTTTCCTACTTGGTAACAGATCAAACTCTCGCACATACCGTGTCTACAAAAACACTTGAAACTTGAAGAGACAGTAGATGTGAAGTTTGATGAGACTAAATGTTCACAAGTCGAACACTTGTCAATTGATGTAGGAGGCAAAGATCCTTCATAAGCAATTCAAGATCTATCCACACGCAAGATTCGTCCCATGCAGGTGAAGGAAAGTACTTCATCAACTCAAGTGGAAGCCCCCACTTCACGTCAAGGTGAACCGCAAGATAATGTGGAGGCATCCACAAGTGGTACACGTCAATATAATGGAAATGAGGAAGTGCAACTAGAAGATCCACCTCACCTCCCTCTCCACCACCTCAAGGAAATGGCGACTTAAGTAACAACAATGAAGGAGAAGATGATGATGAGGAAGCTCCAGCATCCACAACTCAAAAGCTATCTCGAGTTTGAGCAATAGTGTACAAGAATCATCCCGTTGAGCAAATACTTGGTGACATCAAGTCAGGGAGAATCACTCACTCTAAAACTCGTTTGGCTAACTTTTGTGAGCATTACTCATTTATCTCTAGCACTGAGCCTATGAAGGTAGAAGAATCTCTCAAAGACCTGAATTGGGTAAATGCCATGCACGAAGAACTACACAACTTCAAGAGGAATGAAGTTTGGACGCTTGTGGAGAAGCCGAAGGCCGAACAAAACATCATTGGAGACAAATAGATGTATCTCAACAAGCAAGATGAAGATGGAAAAGTAGTACGCAACAAGGCTCGCGTTGTAGCTCAAGGCTACACTCAAGTCGAAGGTATGTACTATAGTGAGACGTACGCCCCCGTTGCTAGACTTGAGTCCATTCACATTCTTCTTGCTTATGCTAGTCATCATGACATCACTCTTTACCAAATGGACATTAAAAGTGCCTTTTTAAATGGTGAAATTGAGGAGGAAGTCTATGTCAAACAACCTCCCAGTTTTGTCAATCCTAAGAAACCTAATCATGTCTACAAACTTTGCAAATCTCTCTATGGTCTCAAACAAGCCCCTCGAACTTGGTAGAAATGCTTAAGGAAGTTTCTTATAGAAAAGGGTTTTGAAATTGGCAAAATTGATGGAATCTTGTTCACTAAAAGGGTTAATGGTGAATTATGTGTATGCCAAATTTATGTGGGTTATATCATATTTGGATCTACTAACCCTCATTTTAGTGAGAAATTTGGAATGTTGATGTCTCAGAAATATGAGATGTTTGTGATGTGTGAGCTGAAAATTTTCCTTGGTTTGCAAATCAAGCAAACGAGAGATGGTACATTTGTCTCTCAAACTAAGTATACCAAGGACTTATTCAAAAGGTTCAACATGCAAGAATGCAAAGGTATGAAAAACCCCATGCCTACTAGTGGACATGTAGATCTCACTAAGGATGACAAACCGGTTGATCAAAAGGTTTACCCATCAATGATTGGTTCATTTTATATCTATGTGCCTCTCGTCCTGATATCATGCTAAGTGTGTGCATGTGTGCCCGATATCAAGCGGCACCTAAAGAGTGTATGTAGGATCGAAAGTATGTCGAGAGGGGGGGGGGTGATTAGACTACTTGAGCAAATAAAAATTCTATCTTTTCCCAATTTTAAGTGTTGGCAGATTTTAGCAATGATAGCAATTCAAGTACACCCTACACATGCATGTCTAAGAGTATATCAGCGGAAAGTAAAGACAAGCATATGTAGTGGAGGATAGGGAGGAAGATCAAACACAATTTGGAGACACGAAGAATTTTCCCGTGGTTTCGATAGGTGGTGCTATCGTATGTCCACGTTTATGGAGTCTTCAACCCACGGAGGGTAACAGTCGCGAGAGTCCACGGAGGGCTCCACCCATAAGGGTCCACGAAGTAGCAACCTTGGCTATTCCATAACGGCTTCCGTCCACGAAGGAGTTGCATCACTATGGGTAGATCTTCACGACATAGGCGATCTCCTTGCCCGTACAAACTTCTTGGTTCAACTCCACAACACGAAGTAGGAGGCTCCCAAGCGACACCTAACCAATCTAGGAGGCACCACCCTCCAAAAGGTAATAGGCTCGATAATGTCGATGAACTCCTTGCTCTTGTGCTTCAAGATGATAGACTCCTCAACACACAATCACTCTCTCACAGATTTGGCTTTGGTGGAAGATATTGATTTGGTGGAAAGAAACTTGGGGAGGCTAGAGATCAAGATTCATATGGATGGAGTGGAATGGTTTGATCTCAACACATGAGTAGGTGGCTCTCCCTCAGAAAACTGGATGGGGCAAGTATGGAATAGTTTTGAGTGCTTCTCTTCCGAGTGAGTGGTGGTGAAGGGGTATATATAGGCATCTCCAAAAATCCAACCGTTACACCTAAAGTGACCAACTCGGTGACACCGAAGTATAAAACTCGGTGGTACCGAGTTGCTCCAAAGGTAGCATCTTTTGAATCTCGGTGAGAATGATACAGAGATCTCGGCACTACTGATAAGGCGACCAACGGTCAGTTTCCACAACTCAGTGATGCCGATCCAAAATCTCGGAAATTCCGATTTTAAGAATCGAGATAACAGAAAGTTGGCAAGCTGAACTCGGTGGCACCAAAGCAGAATCGGTTGCACCGAAGATCTAGGGTTTGGCATGGGTCTGTCTGAGGTGGGAATCGGTGGGACCGAGTGGGAAATATTGGTAGCACCGATTTTCATGATAGGCTTGGACAAACTTTTGTGGAAGAGCTTGTGGGTGTTTTTGGTGACTATCGCTTGTGCACGTGGAGCATATTGTTCACCAACAGTACCTTACCCCCTTTTAATAGTATTGGCTTTCCTATGGAATCAAGGTGATTTCTAACAAAGTAAAATGTAGAGTCCTCTTGCTTGAAGCTTCGCCAATCCAATTCCTTGCATCTAGGGGTCTCTCCACAATCCTTTTGCTAACCCATCATTGAACTTTTCCTGAAATATACTTAGTGGAAACATTAGTTCAATGACATATATGTTGTTATTAATTACCAAAACCACCAAGGGAGCAAATGTGCTTTCTATCTCCCCCTTTTTGGTAATTGATGACAACATATAGATCAAAGCTTCGACATATGATATACTCAAAGAATATAATCGTCGCTTTGAGAGGTATGTGATAAGCAAGAGCTCCCCCCTAAATTTGTGCATTATTTTAAATTTGCGTTTGAATGCAAATACACAATCGATTAGGTACATGAGGCACTCTTTCATGTCACATACAACTTGGTGGTGTGCGAGAATAATATGAATGAATATCATAGCACAACACAATCAAGCAAAGGTGAATGATCATCTCATAAGCATCACAAGGATAGGAAATAGTAGTAGCAACACACATCAAGTGTATGATCAAACACCGACAAAGTTTAACACAAGCAAACAAACCAAAAGATATCAATGTTTTGAAAAGCGATAAAAAGCAATGCTCTCTCTCTCTCGAAGCCCTAATGATCTATACAACTTCTCCCCCTTTGGCAACAAGTTACCAAAAAGTTCAAAGGTATAGAACTAAGCGCTCTTCTGGGGCTGATCTCCTCCGATAGCTGATGAAGGAGTTGAGAGAACAGCATCAGCGAAGACTTCAGCAGACATCATGGACGGAGTTGGAGTAGCAACTCGAGGTGCTGGAGGAGCTGAAGGAGCTGAAGGAGCTACGGCAGGTGCTGATGAAGAAGGTCTAGTCTCTGGAACTAGCACTGTAGCAGATCTGGCCTGAGTCCTGAACTGAGTGTCTGCCTTGAGAGCTGGACTATCCTCATCATCATCTGTAGTGTGGGGACTGGGCACACCATCAACGTCCTTCTTGAGCTCATTCACAGTCACTGTGAGCTCATCCACCTTGTTGTTGAGAATATGAAACTTGTTATCAACAATCCTCGAAAGGCTCTCCTGGTTCTTCAAGATGTTCCCGATGTCCTTCTGCATACTGAGCACAGAGCTAAGGAGAAGATCCATCTGCTCACTCCGAGTCTTTGGCACCTGAGCACTAGAGTCTCTGGCTGCCTGTGCCTGTGCCTGTGCTGTAGCTGAGGTGGGATGATCTGGGTCCATCACCACAACATTGTCTTCTAGCTCTGGCAAGAGTGGCAAATGTGGTCGATCAAGTGCATACATGTGCTTCTCCAGCTTGGAGTTGATAAGCATCTGAATATACGGAGCGTATCCACATGATCTCTTCTGATCTGCAGCAGTCCTCTTCACTGTCTCAACTATCATGTCCATCACTCTGAATCTGGTGTGTTGATCAAGATGGAGCAGCATGTTGATAGAATAGCCTCTTATCATCTTCTCTTCTACAGACTTAGGCATCAAGTTATGCCTCAAAATGGTGTTGATCGTGCGTAGACCAGCCTGGAGGAAGTAAATGGATCCAAGCTTGTGAGATTGCAAGTTTGCAGCAGGGATCTCATTGTACATGTTCTTCATGGCATTGTGATTTGCCTTGGACTCAGAGTACACATCTAGGTTACCGTCTTCCACCTGTGGAGCTCCTAAGATGGCAGCCCACTCCTCAACTATGGATTCATACCTGGTGCCTTCAGTCATCCATACAATCCTACCATCTCCATAGAAATGTGCAGTGGAGTAGAATTGCATGATCATCTCGTCGTTCCAAGCGGTGAATTCCTTACCAACAAACTCATCAATACCAATGTAGTGGAAGTTATCTTGCACACTTGGAAAGTAATCTTCGTTGTCCTTGATGTGCTTCTAGTCCGCATACCTCATGTCACTTACTGCAGGGCTCTTGTCAAGCAGAACTGTTTCATAGAAGTCTTGCTGTTCTTTTGTGTAGAACCTGTAGTCTACAGCTGTCTTTCTCCTCTGAGAGTAAGGATCAATCGCTCTCCACTCTCTCAGTCCCGAGTCTTTCCTCTTCTTCATGTCTTCACCAACTGGATGGCTGGCATTATGCTCTGGAAGGTGTGGTCCCAGCTTCATCAAAATAGACCTTTCTTCATCCTCAGCTTCTCTGAAAGTAGAAGTCTTGTTCTTGGTAGCAGCTGGGATGTCTCTGGAAAACCTCTTGGGTTTTGAAGCAGTGGATTTCTTGGAAGCAACTGGCTTGCTCTTGGATGGAGCTTGGCTTGTCATAGCATCAGCAAGCAGCTTCTTCTTCTTCTTAGGAGGAGCCTTGGAAGCTGGCTCTTCCTTTTCCTCGGCCTCAGCCTCAGCCGGGTCTTCATACATTGAGGTAGGTCTTCCAACAACATGTATGATTCTCTTTCTGCTTTTCTTCTCTCCAGCCTTCTTGGGCATGGATTTCTTTGGGGGCTCAATAGTCATTATTGCCCTAGCACTCTCTGGTGCTCTCACTGTCCCTGAGCTGGCATACTCCTTCCTTATTGCCTTCTTCTTGGATGAAGTAGAAGCAGTAGTGCTCTTGGCAGTTGTATATTTCTTGGGTAGCTCCTCAGGCACAAAATCTTCATCCTCCTCATCAGAGTTAAGTTTTCTTCTTGCCCTGGTTGCAACTTTGGGCAGATCTGGTGAGCTAGGTACATCATCATAGCTCCCCTCAGGACTAGTGCCTGAGCACATATCAACATTCTCCTCTCTGAAATTATTTTGACTATCATCTGATCCAGACATACTGACCCTGTGAATAGAGCATAGAGGAGCAGATAGGTTGAGTCATCACAAAATGCAGAAATTTTCTCAAAAGTTGAACTTAGAATTCTCAAGATTTGCATTCTGCAAAGGGAATATCGGTACAACCGAGGCAAAAAATTCGGACCCACCGAGACGCACAGCCTGCTTCACAGAAACTTGGCACCCATTTCGGTAACACCAAAAATGGATACTCGGTTTTACCGAGACTGTCCTCAGTAGACCTAGAAACAGAATCGGTACAACCGATTCTTTTGCTTCGGTTTCACCGACATTCGGATTGTGGATGGCAAAACCCTAAAAATCCATTGTTCGCTATTCTAATGGAGAATTTTGAGGATAGATCGATCTCAAACAGTGGCTTATGGATGGAACAATCCTAATGCGCATGAGTTGGAGGGAAGAGCGCACAAGGGGCCGGAATCGTACCCTAGTTTGGTGACAAGTCCGCTACAGCGGCGACGGCGGTGAGGATTCCGTCGACGGTGGCGACTTCCAACGGCGGAGGCGCTCGGGAAGACAAAGGCGACGACCAGGGGTCCACGAACGGGCAGCTAGGGTTTGGAGGAACGAACGTTTGAAGGAGTAATTTCAAAAGTCGGGTCCGCCACATTAAGTACCCATCGCTGTCGATGACACCGGTTCAAAATTATCGGTGCCACCGAGTTCCTCAACTGTCAGCTGACAGGGAAACTCGGTGAAGCCGAGAAGATGGAATCGGTGTTACCGAGATTGAAAACCAGATCAACCCTAGGCATCGGTGAGATCGATATTTTTGTGTTGGTTCCACTGAGATGCACTTGGGAGGTTTTAATGGTCAGTCCTTGTTGATACGGAACTCCGAGTGCTCCTCACACGGAGAGATCGAAAAGTTATTGTTCAAATTTTGTGATGCAATAAGAATGGAGTATGAGACGAGAAAGCATAGATAGCTAGAGAGGGGTCCTAGGCATTCTTGTCCATCCAATTGGCAAAAGAATATCAAAGTCCAAATAGCAACAATTGGATGTCCTCGAATGAATAAAGAAATGCAGACCAACATGCTCACACAATAATATGTCAAATGAAATCATGGCAAACATGCATACACATACTAGCATCTATCAAGCATTTTGGCGATGACGGAGTCATCTATATATGAGTATATTGACTTAGGAGCCAAGTAAGAATACTTGATCATAGGTCATACTCATCGTTTAAGCACAAGTGGGGTTACCACTTTTACATAAAGCATTTAATGTTGTCACATGCTATGAGATACTTTGACTCAAGTCTTAGAGTAAAGCTCCCCCTTGATGTGACATCCCCCTTTGAGAGGGATAAACTAACCTTGGGTTTTGTCGATGAAGACTTCATGTAGGTGAAGTAGTGATGAATGCTCAAGGTTGATGAAGATCACCATGAGTTGGGAGCATCCTTGTTGTTTCTTACTCTTCTCACCTACATGGGTTAGTCCCAACACACGAGAGATAAATACAAGGATATCTATGAACATGGAGTGCAAAGCATACATGATGATGTCCATGGATTTGTTGACTACCTTGTCCCTTGCTTACCTTTGAGGGAATGTGTGGCTCCTTGAACTTATGCATGATGTTGACGTTGATTGCATCTAGTTCTTGCCAATAATGAATGTGAGTGAATTTCATTGGCGGAGTCACCCCTCAAGAACTTCTCTAGTTCTTCTTCTTGGGGACCCAGATCAAGTTGATGGGGATCCTTGGTGTTGAAGTGGCATTTGTAGAAGTTGAGCTTGAAGAAGCCTTGGGAACTCACTTCACCAAAGCTTGGGATTCATCTTCATATGAGTCATTGTCCTCTTGAAGCTTGTCCTTGACCTTGAGCTTGTGGTCTTGTGGTGGAAGGTCATCTTGAGCTTTCGTTCCCTTGGGAAGAGTATGTTCATACTTCTCCCTTTGAGGAACAAACTTGGGCTTGGGGTATTGACCTTCTTCCCATTCAACTCCATTTGCGTTGAAGTAGCCAATGCCATGGTTCTTCCGGTATTCTCCGTGCTTGCGTACAATCTCCTCAAATTGCTTACACCCGGCAAGACTCTTGTAGATACCTTTCTCTATAATCCCTTTCAAAAGTTCATTTTCTTGCTCAAGTGTAACTTGGCTAAGAGAAGTGTTAGTGGGATCAATAGAACTACTAGAAGCAATATCATTGGGTTTATCATTTTTATTGCTACTAGTTGAAGAACCTTTCTTGCCTTTGTTACTAGTTTGCTTAGTCTTAACTTGTGGAATGAATGTAGACAAGAGTAGTCGTTTGGCTAGATAAGATGAAGTCTTCTTTCGGAGATCGTCATTGATAGCTTTAAGAAACTCATGTTCTTGCTCCAAGGTGAGCTTCTCGAAGCGTAGCTTCTCATGAGTCCTTACAAGCTCTATATGATCTTCTAGAGTAGATTCATGGGCTAAATTAACAGTGTTTAATTCTTTAGTTAGTCGTTCTATTTCCATCTTATCATCATCAACCGACTTATCTTGACTAACATGAAAATTATCAAGTTCATTTTTACTAACATCACTAGCTTTATCAAAGAGCAAGTCATCATCTCCAAGTAAATCATCCTCATCAATATTGAAATCAAGATACTCGGGGTGTGATACCTTGGGGCCTTTAGCCATGAAGCAA
Source organism: Elymus sibiricus (assembly GCA_039707655.1). Classification (NCBI taxonomy): domain Eukaryota; kingdom Viridiplantae; phylum Streptophyta; class Magnoliopsida; order Poales; family Poaceae; genus Elymus; species Elymus sibiricus. The sequence continues at coordinate 346,184,767 of CM077669.1, read as the reverse complement.
CTTCCACTCCCTTCATTTGGTGAATCAAATAGATCATAGGAGTTGGAAGTCACTAGTGCAAGTCCGGCAACACCTTCATCTTGACTATAGTCGGAGTTGGAGTGATAGCTTCTCTCGGAGTGGTTGTCGGATTCGGAGCCGGAAACCCATTCACCAACATGAGCTTGATGTCTTCTTCTTGAGTAGCTCTTGGTGTACTTGTCCTTCTTCTCCGAGTCCCTACTTCTCGTTGAGGGTCTTCGTTTATAACGGTCATCTCTACTCCTTCTCTCTCTTCGAGGTGATTCATCTCTTGAGCTTCGTCTTCTAGGTGACTCTTCTCTTCATTTGTAGGGAGCCGTGCACTCATTGGAGTAGTTCCTGGGCTTCCCACAATTGTAGCAGTTTCGGTCATGACTTGACGAATGCTTCTCTTCATATCTTGAGTTGGAACTTCGTTCTTTGCCTCTATTCTTGTAGAACTTGTTGAATTTCTTGACCATGAGGCTTATCTCTTCATTGGTGACAAGGTTGTCGTTTGAAGTTGCGGGAGCATCACTTATGGCTTTGTAAGCATCGCTAGACTTGTTGTGAAGCTCTTCTTTATCTTTGAGTGTCATCTCATGAGCAACAATCCTTCCAATGACTTCCGTAGGCTTGAGATCTTTGTAGTTGGGCATCATTTGGATTAATGTGCACACAGTGTCGTATCTCTCATCCAAATCTCTAAGTATCTTCTTGATGATAATTTGTCGGTCATTTCTGCGCTTCCTAAGCCGGTAATCTCATTGGTGATGAGAGCTAGCCTAGAGTACATCTATGTGACTCCTTCACCATCCTTCATCTTGAACTTGTCAAGCTGACTTTGAAGAACGTCCAACTTGGATTCTCTCACGGATTTGGTACCTTCATGCATATCAACCAAAGTATCCCAAATTTCCTTGGCATTCTCAAAACGACTGATTTTATTGAAATCTTCAGGGCATAGGCAGTTGAAGAGAATGTCACATGCTTGAGCGTTGTATTGCAACATCTTCAATTCTTCCGCGGTCGCTTCACGATCCGGTTCCTTTCCATCACCAAAGAATTGACCTTGCAATCCAACACGAACAACAGCCCAAACGGCAGGGTTATGACCAAGAATATGCATTTTCATTTTGTGCTTCCAACTAGCAAAATTTGTGCCATCAAAGTACGGACCTCTACGGTGATAATTTCCCTCGCTAGACGCCATACTCTCCTAAGTTGTGAAACCAATGCAATGGAGACCAAAGCTCTGATACCACTTGTAGGATCGAAAGTATGTCTAGAGGGGGGGGTGATTAGACTACTTGAGCTAATAAAAATTCTACCTTTTCCCAATTTTAAGTGTTGGCAGATTTTAGCAATGATAGAAATTCAAGTACACCCTACACATGCATGTCTAAGAGTATAGCAGCGGAAAGTAAAGACAAGCATATGTAGTAGAGGATAGGGAGGAAGATCAAATGCAATTTGGAGACACGAAGATTTTTCCCGTGGTTCCGATAGGTGGTGCTATCGTACGTCCACGTTTATGGAGTCTTCAACCCATGGAGGGTAACGGTCGCGAGAGTCCACGGAGGGCTCCACCCATAAGGGTCCACGAAGTAGCAACCTTGACTATTCCATAACGGCTTCCGTCCACGAAGGACTAGCCTCACTATGGGTAGATATTCACGAAGTAGGCGATCTCCTTGCCCATACAAACTTCTTGGTTCAACTACACAACACGAAGTAGGAGGCTCCCAAGCGACACCTAACAAATCTAGGAGGCACCACCCTCCAAAAGGTAATAGGATCGATAATGTCGATGAACTCCTTGCTCTTGTGCTTCAAGATGATAGACTCCTCAACACACAATCACTCTCTCACAGATTTGGCTTTGGTGGAAGAGATTGATTTGGTGGAAAGCAACTTGGGGAGGCTAGAGATCAAGATTCATATGGATGGAGTGGAATGGCTTGATCTCAACACATGAGTAGGTGGCTCTCTCTCAGAAAATTGGATGGGGCAAGTATGGAATAGTTCTGAGTGCTTCTCTTCCGAGTGGGTGGTGGTGAAGGGGTATATATAGGCATCTCCAAAAATCCAACCGTTACACCTAAAGTGACCAACTCGGTGACACCGAAGTATAAAACTCGGTGGTACCGAGTTGCTACAAAGGTAGCAACTTTTGAATCTCGGTGAGACCGATACAGAGATCTCGGCAGTACCGATAAGGTGACCAACGGTCAGTTTCCACAACTTGGTGACGCCGATCCAAAATCTCAAAAATTCCAATTTTAAGAATCGAGGTAACAGAAAGTTGGTAAGCTGAACTCGGTGGCACCGAAGAAGAATCGGTTGCACCGAAGATCTAGGGTTTGGCATGGGTCTGTCCGAGGTGGGAATCGGTGGGACCGAGTGGGAAATATTGGTAGCACCGATTTTCATGATAGGCTTGCAGAGACTTTTGTGGAAGAGCTTGTGGGTGTTTTTGGTGACTATCACTTGTGCACGTGGAGCATATTGTTCACCAACAGTACCTTACCCCCCTTTTAATAGTATTGGCTTTCCTATGGACTCAACGTGATTTCTCACAAAGTAAAATGTAGAGTCCTCTTGCTTGAAGCTTTGCCAATCCAATTCCTTGCATCTAGGGGTCTCTCCACAATCCTTTTGCTAACCCATCATTGAACTTTTCCTGGAATATACTTAGTGGAAACATTAGTTCAATGACATATATGTTGTTATTAATTACCAAAACCACCAAGGGAGCAAATGTGCTTTCAGTGTAACCTCAAGGCCGGGAAGAGAATTGTGAGATACTTGATACATACACCAAACTTTGGCATTTGGTATCCTAAAGGATCTTCTTTTGATCTTATTGGCTATTCCGACTCGGACTATGTCGGAGATAAGGTTGATAGAAAATCCACTTTGGGTACTTGTCAATTTCTTGGGAGATCTCTTGTGTCTTGGTACTCTAAGAAACAAAACTCGGTATCTTTATCTACCACCGAAGCGGAATACATTGCCACCGGATCATGTTGTGCGCAATTACTATGGATGACTCAAACTCTTAAGGACTATCGAATACATGTGAAACATATTCCATTGCTTTGTGACAATGAGAGTGCTATCAAGAATGCACACAACCCTGTGCAACATTCTCGAACTAAGCATATTCAAGTTCGTCATCATTTCATTCGTGATCATGTTGGCAAAGAAGATATTGATCTCAGACATGTTCGTATCGACAAGCAATTGGCAGATATCTTCACAAAACCTCTTGATGAGAAAGTGTTTGGTCACTTGAGGAGTGAGTTGAATATCATAGATGCTTCAAACTTGTTCTAAAGACTCACTCGGATTCATGCAAGGACATGAGTTTACTTGACTATTCCTTGATACTATTAACATAATACTACCTTATATCTTGGAAACATATGCTCCCTTGTATTGCAACTAACATTTTGTAGGTACTTGGATGGACTACACTCTACGAGATTGCCATCAACTCAAATTGTTGAGCAATCTTGTCATGATCAAGTATCAACAAATTTACTTTGTGATGAAGGAAGAAAGACAACTAAAGCTATATCCTTGAAAACATTTGACTCAAAACTTCTCTCTTGTCAATTTGGATATATTTGTGTTATTCCTTGCATGACAAACCCATGTAGGAGGATCTTCTTCAAATAAAGAAGGATAGCTCCAAACTCCAACACTTGAGCATCCACAAGTCCACCTACATGCTTTCATTATCAACATCACCCAAAGGTATGTAATCATATCCTTGAGAAAGCTTTACTCCAATCCATGAGTCAAACCATCTCTAGTGATATGAAAAAATCAAAATGCTCAAACGAAAAATGGTAACCTTTGATCTTAACGATGAGTATGACCTATCATCAAGTGCTGTCATTTGGCTCCTAAGTCAATATACTTTAACATAGGTGACTTAGTCGCCGACCATCATCTAGATGAAGCCTCTTGGTTGGATCAGCTCTGAGTTTTATGCCTTTCTTGCCACAAATCAATCTTCATCTATTTGAAAAATTCATTGCAAATCTTACTAAAAATTCATTGCAAATCTTGTTGGAAATTCATTGCAAATCCTATTGAAAGCTCCTTGCAAATTTTATCTAAGCTCTCTGAAAAGTTTTACTGTCAAATTGGCAAAGTTTGCCTCTGCCTAGTTTTCGTTTTCAACTCGGAACCTCCGACTAAGCGATTTCGGCATCACCGGTAGAGGAACTACGTTGCAAAGTGGTTACTCGGTAGAACCGATATGAAACCACTCGGTGCCACTGAATTACCTAAGGAACCTAACTCCTGTTTCGGTTCCACCGGACTATCTTGACTCACAGTCACCGATTTTGCTGCTGCCAGAGTTCTTTGCCAAACCATTTATATTTTCTCTAGCTCTACTCCATGACCCTTCTCTCTAGGATCCCTTACTCTCTGACCCTTCTTGGAAATTGATGCCAAAGGGGGAGAAATATCAAAGCTTAAAATGTCTATTAAGGGGGAGATTATGTATTAAGGGGAAGAGATCAAAGTCAACGAGTGACACCTTTTGAAAGGAGAGAGACTAAGTGTTCTTTAGATCATTCTACATGATCTTGTTGTTTTAGACTTATCTCACCCTACCTGCTCCCAATATCTACATGCTAAGATAAAGGGGGAGAGGTAAGAGAATAAGTTCCATACATAGGGGAGAAAGTTCTACTGAAATCTTGTTGAAAATCATTTTCGAAAACATCTTTTGGGGACATGTTCTTACAAAAGACTGCTTTTCTTATACATGTCTTCCGAATCTTGGTATTCTTGAAACTCTTGCATTTGTGTGAAAGGAACATTCTTGTGTTATCTAACCTTGTTTTCTCAAGTATGTTTTCCCTAGTTAAATGCTCTAGTTCTTCAAGGTAAGTATATGCATCCCCTTCATGTTCAGGATGATCTCTTGCTTCTTGCACATGTTGTTTGCTGGAGAGAGTCATGAACATGGACACATTTCATTCACATTTGTACCTGATGCATATAGCCAAGATGACAGTGTCCTGGTTTAGGGGGTCCTAACCGATACGTCTCCGTCATATCTACTTTTCCGAACGCTTTTGCTCTTGTTTTGGAATCAAATTTGCATGATTTGAATGAAACTAACCCGGACTGGCGATGTTTTCAGTAGAACTACCATGGTGTTGTTTTTGTGCAGAAATAAAAATTCTCGGAATTGGATGAAACTTTTTGGAGATTTATTTCAGAATAAAATAAAAATACTGGAACCAAGAGCCACCGAAGGGGGTGCCCTGGCTGGACACGATACACCAGGGTGCGTCACCCCCTCCAGGCGCGCCCTGGTGGGTTGTGGTCACCTCGTGGCCCCCCTCACCCTAATTCCAACTCCATAAATACCTATTTTTGGAGAAAAATAGGGGAGGAAGTTTTATCTCGTTTCACGAGACGGAGTCGCCGCCACCTCCTGTTCTTCATCGGGAGGCCAGATCTGGAGTTCGTTCGGGGCTCTGGAGAGGGGAATCTTCGGTCTTCGTCATCACCAACCCTCCTTCATCGCCAATTCCATGATGCTACCCACCGGGAGTGAGTAATTCCTTCATAGGCTTGCTGGTCAGTGAGGAGTTGGATGATATTCATCATGTAATCGAGTTAGTTTTGTTAGGGCCTGATCCCTAGTATCCATTATGTTCTGAGATCGATGTTGCTATGACTTTGCCACGCTTAATGCTTGTCACTAGGGCCCGAGTGCCATGATTTCAGATTGGAACCGTTTATGTTATCACCATTATATCTATGTTCTCGATCCGATCTTGCTAGTCATATGCACCTGCTATGTGTTATGATCCGTAAACCCCGGGGTGACAATAATCAGGATACTTTCTGGTGATGACCGTAGTTTGAGGAGTTCATGTATTCACTATGTGTTAATGCTTTGTTCCGGTTCGCTATTAAAAGGAGGCCTTAATATCCCTTAGTTTCCTTATGCACCCCGCTGCCACGGGAGGGTAGGACAAAAGATGTCATGCAAGTTCTTTTCCATAAGCACGTATGATTATTTACGGAATACATGCCTACGTTATATTTATGAATTGGAGCTAGTTCTGTGTCGCCCTAGGTTATGACTGTTATATGATGAATATCATCCAACAAATTCACCGATCCAATGCCTACGAGTTTTCCACATATTGTTCTTGCTAGGTTGCTATTGCTATTGCTACTGTTCCAACTGCTACAAAATCATTGCTATCACTGTTACCGTTACTGTTACTGTTACTACTGCTATCAAAACTATCATATTACTGTGCTACTGATCACTCTGCTGCAGATATTTAATCTCCAGGTGTGGTTGAATTGATAACTCAACTGCTAATACTTGCAAATATTCTTTGGCTTCTCTTGTGTCAAATCTATAAATTTGGGTTGAATACTCTACCCTCGAAGACTGTTGTGATCCCCTATACTTGTGGGTTATCAAGACCTTTTTCTGGCGCCGTTGCCGGGGAGCATAGCTATATTTGTTGAATCACTTGGGATTTATATCAATTTATCACTATGAAGAATCTACAGGATACAAGAACCAAGATTTTTCCTTCTAAGACGAGGGGAGGTAAGGAATTACCATCTAGCTCTGTACTTGATTCACCTTCGGTTATGAGTAAACTTGCAACACCACCACATGTTGTTAATCCTGATATGTCGCAAGTTATTGATGATGCTACTTTTGCTATGAATGATGCTTATGTGATGCTAGTACCATGCCTGATGATAATGTGCCACTAGGTGAATTTCTTGATAAACAAATTGCTAGAGCTAGAGAGAATGAAATTATTGAAACTGATGACATTACTGAAACTGATGAAGTCCTTGAAACTGAGAACTATTAAACACCTATTAGACCTAGCTCTCCTAGATTTGAATTGCCTGAGATACCTGAAGGTTATGTTATGGATGAGGAGACAACTAGAGACATCCTTGCTTGTAAGGATAGAGACGATCTTAAGAAATTATTATGCAAGTATAAAGAAAAGACTTTGAATGCTAGAATGAAATGTGATCCTAAGTTTGCTACTTCACCTATCTTTGTTATCGATAAGGATTATGAGTTCTCTCTCGACCCAGAGTTAATTACTTTGGTTGAATCTGATCCTTTTCATGGCTATGAAACTGAAACTGTAGTGGCACATCTTACTAAGTTGAATGATATAGCCACCCTTTTTGCTCATAATGAGAAGATTCGCTACTACCTATATTCTCAAATTATTTCCGTTCTCATTAAAGGGTGATGATATGGTACAATACTCTTGCTCCTGGTTGTGTGCGTAGTCCCCAGGATATGATTAACTACTTCTCTGAAAAATATTTTCCAGCTCATAAGAAACAAGCTGCCTTACAGGAAATATTTAACTTTGTGCAGATTGAAGAAGTGAGTCTCCCACAAGCTTGGGCGAGGCTTCTCCAATTGCTTAATGCTTTGCCTAATCACCCTCTTAAGAAAAATGAAATGCTTGATATCTTCTATAATGGACTAACTGATGCTTCTAGGGACTTCCTAGATAGTTGTGCTAGTTGCGTTTTCAGGGAACGAACTGTTGAACAAGCTAAGGAACTATTGAATAATATATTGAAGAATTATGATGATTGGACTCCCCCTGAACCACCACCTAAACCCACTCCGAAGAAGAGGGGTATCTTATTTCTGAGTCCTGAAGATATGCAGGAGGCAAACAAATGTATGAAGGAAAAAGGTATTAAAGCTGAGGATGTTAAGAATTTACCACCTATTGAAGAAATACATGGCCTTGACACACCACCAACTCAACAGGTGGTAGAGGAAAATTCTTTATTAAAGTTTGATGAAGGTGATATCCCTTACAATAAACATCCTAGTCAATGCTTATATGAGTTTGACAACTACATTAGGAAACAAGATCACTTCAATGCAAATGTTCTGAAACAATTGAAATATAATTCTGATATGATTACTCGCTTGAGTGACTTGTTATTTAGAATCAGTAATGATGTTAGAGGTATAGGAAAACATGCCACTATGGTTCAAACCCAGTTAGAACAAGTTGCTAAATCTCAAAGAGAATTGCTTAATGAAATGAATAATAATATGAATGACTTTGCTGTTAGAGTAGCAACTAGAGGAGGTAAAATGACTCAGGAACCACTTTATCCTGAAGAAAACCCTAAAAGAACTAAACAAGACTCTCAAAGAATTAACACTGATGCACCTAGTCCTCCTAAAAAGAAAAGGAAAAAATAAAACTGATAGGACTTTGCATACCTCTAGTGAACCTGAGATAGAAAAACCTCCTGAAGATAATGATGTCTCTATTTCCGATGCTGAAACTCAATCTGGTAATGAACATTCACCTAGTGATAATGAAAACGATATGATGATGTTCATGAAGATACTCAACCGAACAATGATAAAGAACCAGATAATGATGTTCAAATAGAACCTGCTATTGATCTTGATAACCCACAACCTAAAAATAAATGATATGATAAAAGAGACTTTGTGGCTAGAAAACATGATAAAGAAAGAGAGCCATGGGTTCAGAAACCCATGCCTTTTTCCACCTAAACCATCTAAAAAAAGGATGATGAAGGATTTGAACGCTTTGCTGAAATGATTAGGCCAGTCTTTTTGCGTACCCGCTTAACTGATATTTTAAAGATGGCTGACGTGGCTTGAGAATGCGTCGGTATTTCCCCAAAGAGGAAGGGATGATGCAGCACAACGATGGTAAGTATTTCCCTCAGTTATGAAACCAAGGTTATCGAACCAGTAGGAGGATCACACCCACCCAATAAGCAGCACCTGCACATAAATAACAAATACTTGCAACCCGACGCGAAAGAGAGGTTGTCAATCTCTCTACGGTAAAAAGATAGATTAGGTAGTGATAGATAGGAGAGATAGATCTCTCAAGAGCACAAAATAAAAAGAGCAAATAAAAAGTGCAGCAATATATTTTTGGGTTTTTGGTTTAGTAGATCTGAAAACAAAGAGGCAAAAAGATAGATCGGAAAGCAATATGTTGGAAAAGTAGACCCGGGGGCCGTAGGTTTCACTAGTGGCTTCTCTCATGAGTATAGCACACGGTGGGTGAACAAATTACTGTTGGGCAATTGATAGAAGATCAAATAATCATGACGATATCCAAGGCGATGATCATTATATAGGCATCACGTCCAAGATAAGTAGACCGACTCCTGCCTGCATCTACCACTATTACTCCACACATCGACCGCTATCCAGCATGCATCTAGTGTATTAAGTTCATGGAAAAACGGAGTAATGCAATAAGAATGATGACATGATGTAGACAAGATCTATTCACGTAGGAATAGACCCCATCTTGTTATCCTTAATGGCAACGATACATGCGTGCCTTGATGCCCCTTCTGTCATCGGGAAAGGACACCGCAAGATCGAACCCATCACAAAGCACCTCTTCCCATGGCAAGAAAAATCGATCTAGTTGGCCTAACTAAACCAAAGATTCAAAGAAGAAATACGAGGCTATAAGTAATCATGCATATAAGAGATCAAAGAAGACTCAAATAATATTCATGGATAGAAACTGATCATGAACTCAAAATTCATCGGATCCCAACAAACACACCGCAAAAGTTTACATCAAATAGATCTCCAAGAGACCATTGTATTGAGAATCAAAAGAGAGAGAGAGAGGAAGCAATCTAGCTACTGCCTATGGACCCGTAGGTCTATGGTGGACTACTCACGCATCATCTGAGAGGCACCTATGAAGAAGATGAACCCCTTCGTGATGGTGTTTAGATTGGATCTCAAGGTTCTGGAACTTGCGGCGGCTGGAATTGTGTTTCGTCGACTCCCCTACGGTTTTCTGAATATTTGGGAATTTATAGGCATCAGAGGCGATGGAGGGGGCCCCACGGAGGGCACAACCCACCAGGGCGCGCCGGGGGCCCCCTGGCGCGCCCATGTGGGTTGTGGCCTCCACAACCCACCTCTTTGGCACTTCTTTGGCCCACTGGGTGTCTTCTGGTCTAGAAAAAATCTCCAAAAAGTTTTGTCGCGATTGGACTCCATTTGGTACTGATATTCTGCGAAGTAAAAAAAAAAAGCAAAACAACAACTGGCACTTTGGCACTATGTCAATAGGTTAGTCCCAAAAAATGATATAAAGTTTTTATAAAATGATTGTAAAACATCCAAGAATGATAATATAACAGCATGGAACAAGCAAAAATTATAGATACGTTGGAGACGTATCAGCATCCCCAAGCTTAATTCCTACTCGTCCTCGAGTAGGTAAATGATAAAAACAGAATTTTTGATGTGGAATGCTGCCTAACATGTTCATCTCATATTCTTTTCTTTTGTAGCATGGACATTTGGACTTGTAGATGATTCAAAGCAATTGTCAAGTTTTAACATAATGACTTCAATACTCAAGCATGCCAACAAGCAACCATGTCTTTCAAAATATCAACACTAAAGAAAGTTATCCCTAGCCCATCATGCTCAATCATTGATACATTCATGAAACACACTCAAATATTAGCTATGCCCAATGCTCAAGTACGATCATAGTGCCCCCTAGTTGGTGCTTTATAAAGAAGATGGAGACTCAAAGTAAAAAATAATTGCATAAAGTAAATAGATAGGCCCTTCGCAGAGGGAAGTAGGGATTTGTAGAGGTGCCAGAGCTCAAAGTTTTAAATTGAGAGAGAAAAAATATTTTGGGTGGCATGCCTTTCCTGTCAACGAAAACGACAAAGTAGCTCACAATACTTTCCATGCTAGATATATCATAGGCGGTTCCCAAACAGAAAATAAAGTTTATTCCCTTTTCCACCATTCTTTCACCTTCCATGGTAGGCTGTATCCACGGTTGCCTTCCATACAAACACTTTCCAAGGAATTTATTATTTGACAACATAAAGCAAATTTTTTTATTTTTCATTTCGGGAATGGGCATCCCTATTACCGCCACACTCTCGTGCAATGACAAGTGAATAAACACTCATCTTGAGAATAACACATCTAGCATGGAAAAATATTGGACACTCCCCACCGTTTCATGAGCGGTACGAGCACACAAAAGAGAAGTTTATTTTGAAAATTTAGAGATGGCACATACAAAATTGCTTGGAACGGCATGGAAATACCGCATATAGGTAGGTATGGTGGACTCATAAGGAAAAACTTGTTTTAAGGATTTTGGATACACAAGTAGTATTTCTACTTAGTACAAATGGAGGCTAGCAAATAGATTGAGAAGCAACCAAACCAAGAAACAAGAATTCACATAATTGAGCATTGAGCATAACTAACACCGAATAATGCACCATAAGTAGGATGTAATTTCATTGCATAACTATTGACTTTCGTACTTGCATAGGGAATCACAAACCTTAACACCAATATTCCTACTAAAGCATAATTACTCACTAACATGACTCACATATTACTATCATCATGTCTCAAAACTATTACAAGGAATCAAGTTTAATTTGTCCAATGATCTTCACGCAAGTTTTCATTATATCCTCCTTGGATATCTATCACTTTGGGACTAGTTTCATATATTGCCATTGCTTTTTGACAAGCTCAAACAAATTTAAGAGAAGCACATGAGCATAAAGATTTCATCTCTCAAAAAGGTATAAGTGAAGCATGAGAGGATTTCTTCAAAATTTACTAACTCTAAAATTAATCTAAGTGAAGCATGAGAGTATTTATACAAAAATTTCCAAGCACGCCATGCTCAAAAAGATATCAGTGAAGCACTAGAGCAATTCTATAGCTCAAAAAGTTTAAGTGAAGCATAGAGAGCAATTCTAACAAATTATAGCAAATTTTGGCTCTCCCAAATAGGTGTGTCCAGCAAGGATACAAGTGAAAAACTAACAAGCAAAGCAAGCAAAGACTCAAATGATACAAGACGCTCCAAGCAAAACTCATGATATGTGACGAATAAAAATATAGCTCCAAGTAAAATACCGATGGTCGTTAGAAGAAAGAGGGGATGCCACTCGAGGGCATCCCCAAGCATAGTTGCTTGTTTCTCTTTGGATATATCTTGGGAGTGTTGTAGCATCCCCAAGCTTAGGCTCTTTTCACTCCTTATTCCTTCACCCATCGTGATCTCACCCAAAACTTGAAAACTTCAATCACACAAAACTCAACAAAATCTTCGTGAGATCCGTTAGTATAATAAAGCAAATCACTACTTTAGGTGCTGTTGCAAACCCATTCATATTTTGGTATTGCATTATACCTTCTGTATTTAACTTTACCATGGATCATACCCTTCAATATAACCCATAGATTCATCAAAACAAGCACACAATGCAACAAAAACAGAATATGTCTTAAACAAGCACAGAACGCATAGATTCAAGTATTTTCATCTTTGGTTTTGGATCCATAGGATGCCCTCATGATTGATTCATATGGTGGCTTAATTCTTGTTCTAGGGAAGTGTTCCATACCCTTTATTAGTGAAAATTGAAAACGAATATTGCCTTCTTTCATATCAATCATGGCACCTATAGTACGTAAAAACGGTCTACCAAGTATAATGGGACAAGACGGATTGCAATCAATATCGAGCACAATAAAATCTATGGGCACATAGTTCCTATTTGCAAGAATAAGAACATCATTAATTCTTCCCAAAGGTTTTTTAATAGTAGAATCTGCCAAGTGCAAATTAAGATAACATTCTTCAATATTGGTGAGACCAAGCACATCACATAAAGATTTCGGAATCGTGGAAACACTAGCACCCAAATCACATAAAGCAAAGAACTCATAATTTTTAATCTTTACCTTAATGGTAGGTTCCCACTCATCATGTAATTTTCTAGGAATAGAAATCTCCAACTCTAACTTTTCTTCAAAAGATTTCATCATGGCATCAACGATATGTTTAGTAAGAGCTTTATTTTGTTCATAAACATGGGGTGAATTCAACATGGATTGCAGCAAAGAAATACATTCAATCAAAGAGCAACTATCATAATTAAAGTCTTTGCAATCCAAAATAGTGGGCACATCACTAATTAAAGTTTTGACCTCTTCAAACCCACTTTTATCAAATTTTTCATCAAGATTTTCACCCTCCAAATTATTGGGACGCCTTCTAGCTAAAGTTGACTCTACTTCAGTCCCTTTATGATCAATCTTAATATTACTAAACAAGGAATCAATAGAAGAAACACCAATCACTTTAAGATCTTCATCATTTTTATAAAGGCAATCACTAGAAAACGATTTTTCTAAGATTTCTCTTTTAGCTCTAAGCATAGCAGTTCTTTTCTTACTTTCATCCATAGAGACATATAAAGCTTTAATTGATTCATCAATCTTAGGCACAAAAGCTTTCAACTTAAGATTTTCAACATCATGAGAAATTCTATCAATGCTTCTAGACATATCATCAATCTTATTCAACTTTTCTTCTACCATAGTATTGAAAGCCTTTTGCGCATTGATAAATTCTTTAATATTACTCTCAAGATCAGGGGTGTTCCTATTATTATTATTGTAAGAGGAATTACCATAGGAATTACCATAATTATTAGAGGAATTTCCAGGAAAAGGCCTAGGATTAAAATTACCTCTATAAGCATTGTTATTGAAATTGTTTCACAAGACAAAGTTCACATCTACGGAATCACTATTTTGCTCAATCAAGGTAGACAAAGGCACATCATTATGATCAATAAGAGCATTTTTACTAGCAACCAATTTCATCAAAGCATCAACCTTATCACTCAAAGTACTAATTTCTTCAACCGAATTAACTTTTTTACTAGTAGGTGCTCTTTCGGTATGCCATTGTGAGTAATTTGCCATGATATTATCTGGCAACTTAGTAGCTTCACCCAAAGTAATTTCCATAAAAGTACCACCCATGGTGGAATCTAAAAGATTTCTAGAGACAAAATTCAATCCCGCATAAAAAATATGTATGATCATCCAAAGATTTAAACCATGAGTAGGACAATTTCTTAGCATCAATTTCATTCTTTCCCAAGATTGTGCAACATTTTCATGCTCAAGTTGCTTAAAATTCATGATTTGTGTCCTAAGGGAAATAATTTTCGCGGGCGGGAAATACTTAGTGATTGCACTTATTCCAAGAATCGATACTATTGCGAGGCAAAAAGAAAACAAAATTTTTGCACGATCCTGCAAGGAAAAAGGAAATAATTTCAACTTCAGAATAACATTGTCCACATCTTTCTTATTTTGCATACCACACAATTCTACGAACGTGTTTAGATGGGACGCGACATCCTCATTAGGATTACCGGCAAATTGATCTTTCATGACAAGATTCAACAAAGCGGCATTAATATCACAAGACTCCGCACTAGTGGCGGGAGGAGCAATAGGAGTACTAATAAAATCATTGTTATTAGTATTGGAAAAATCACACAACTTGGTGTTTTCTTGAGTCATCGTGACTACGCAAACAAGATTGCAAGAAAGCAAGAGATTGGACGAGAAAAAGGCAAAGGAAAAAGAGGGCGAATAAAACGGCAAATTGGTGAAGTGGGGGAGAGGAAAATGAGAGGCAAATGGCAAATAATGTAATTGCAAGGAGATGAGATTTGTGATTAGGAACCTGGTAGATGATGATGGAGTCTCCTCAGAGCCTGAGATTGGCACGTAGAAGAGACCGCTTCCTCCCCGGCAACGGCGCCAAATATTCCTTTGCCGCGGCTTGAGACTGCATCGGTATTTCCCTAAAGAGGAAGGGATGATGCAGCACAACGACGGTAAGTATTTCCCTCAGTTATGAAACCAAGGTTATCGAACCAGTAGGAGGATCACCACCGCCCAATAAGCAGCACCTGCACACAAATAACAAATACTTACAACCCGACGCGAAAGAGAGGTTGTCAATCTCTCTATGGTAAAAAGATAGATTAGATAGTGATAGATAGGAGAGATAGATCTCTCAAGAGCACAAAATAAAAAGAGCAAATAAAAAGTGCAGCAATATATTTTTGGGTTTTTGGTTTAGTAGATCTGAAAACAAAGAGGCAAAAAGATAGATCAGAAAGCAATATGTTGGAAAAGTAGACCCGGGGGCCGTAGGTTTCACTAGTGGCTTCTCTCATGAGTATAGCACATGGTGGGTGAACAAATTACTATTGGGCAATTGATAGAAGATCAAATAATCATGACGATACGCAAGGCGATGATCATTATATAGGCATCACGTCCAAGATAAGTAGACCGACTCCTGACTACATCTACCACTATTACTCCACACATCGACCACTATCCAACATGCATCTAGTGTATTAAGTTCATGGAAAAATGGAGTAATGCAATAAGAACGATGACATGATGTAGACAAGATCTATTCATGTAGGAATAGACCCCATCTTGTTATCCTTAATGGCAATGATACATGTGTGCCTTGCTGCCCCTTCTGTCACTGGGAAAGGACACCGCAAGATCGAACCCATCACAAAGCACCTCTTCCCATGGCAAGAAAAATCGATTTAGTTGGCCTAACTAAACCAAAGATTCGAAGAAGAAATACGAGGCTATAAGTAATCATGCATATAAGAGATCAAATAATATTCATGGATAGAAACTGATCATGAACTCAAAATTCATCGGATCCCAACAAACACACAACAAAAGTTTACATTAAATAGATCTCCAAGAGACCATTGTATTGAGAATGAAAAGAGAGAGAGAGGAAGCCATCTAGCTACTGCCTACGGACCCGTAGGTCTATGGTGGACTACTCACGCATCATCTGAGAGGCACCTATGAAGAAGATGAACCCCTCCGTGATGGTGTTTAGATTGGATCTCAAGGTTCTGGAACTTGCGGCGGCTGGAATTGTGTTTCGTTGACTCCCCTAGGGTTTTCTGAATATTTGGCAATTTATAGGCATCAGAGGCGGTGGAGGGGAGCCCCGTGGAGGGCACAACCCACCAGGGCGCGCCGGGGGCCCCCTGGCGCGCCCATGTGGGTTGTGGCCTCAACAGCCCACCTCTCTGGCACTTCTTCGGCCCACTGGGTGTCTCGTGGTCCAGAAAAAATCTCCAAAAAGTTTCGTCGCGATTGGACTCCATTTGGTACTGATATTCTGCGAAGTAAAAAACAAGCAAAAACAGTAACTGGCACTTTGGCACTATGCCAATAGGTTAGTCCCAAAAAATGATATAAAGTTTTTATAAAATGATTGTAAAACATCCAAGAATGATAATATAACAGCATGGAACAAGCAAAAATTGTAGATACATTGGAGACGTATCAATGACCCCTTATGCAAAATACATGAAAGAAAATCACTATTAAAAGAAAGATACCTGAATCTGAAATCTCCACCATGCTTGCTAATTATTATTTTAAGGATGGAGTACCTAAAAAACTTGGAGATCCTGGAATACCAACTATATCTTGCTCCATTAAAAGAAATTATGTCAAAACTGTTGTGTGATTTGGGAGCTGGTGTTAGTGTTATGCCTTTCTCTTTATATAAAAGACTTGATTTGAATAAACTCACACCTACTGAATTATCTTTGCAAATGGCTGACAAATCAACTGCCATACCTATCGGTATTTGTGAGGATTTTCCCGTTGTTGTTGCAAATGTTACTGTCTTAACAGATTTTGTTATTCTTGAGATGCCCGAGGACGACAACATGTCGATTATCCTTGGTAGACCCTTTTGAATACTACAAGGGCTGTTATTGATTGCAATAAAAGCAAAGTCACTTTTCATATCAATGGTAAAGAGCATACGGTGCACTTTCCGAAGAAACTATTCCAAGTGAATGGTATAAATGTTATTGAAAAATCTCCGACACTCATTATTGGAAGTTTTCAACTTCCTCTACCTACTGCCAAAAAGAAATATGACATACTTATTGTTGGGGATATGCATATCCCCGTTGAGGTAACTTAGTGATTTACGAAAATTCTCCGGTTTCATGCTAATCGAAAGTGGTTGTTAATAAGACTTGATCAACCTTATTAATGGATCATTTTTGAGAGGTATGAAGTTGATGAATCTAGTAGGCACAACCTTCTGCTCCCACCTTTTGTTTTCCATTCTTCTTAGTCATATAAAATAAAATGCCATGTTTATCCTGTTTTCTGATTTCTCCGTGCAATAAAAATGACCCAAAAATAAAAGTTCTCAGAATGTCCTGAAAATTTAACACGATTTTTGTCTGAATACTTCTGAATTTCTGGTGCAATAACATCAGAGGGGGTGCACCTGGTGTCCACGAGACACCAGGGCGCGCCAGCAACCCCAGGCGCGCCCTGGTGGGTTGTGGTCCCCACGTGGGTCCCCTCACTTATCTCTTTAGCCCATTCCATCTCCTACCTCCAGAAAACAAATCACCATAGCTCTCTCTCTCTCTCTCTCTCTCTCGTGTTCTTGCTCTCAAACCCACGAATTTCGATCTCTTTGCTCGAAGCTCCGTTTCCGAAACTGTTTTGGGGGATTGCTACTTGGTATGTGACTCCTCCATTGCTCCAATTAGTTTTTAATTTAGTGATTTATTTTTAGAATAATTAGCTACTCTTGGTGCTGTTGTAGATGGGCTTGTATGTTGAATTCTTAGAGTTCTAAGTAGTTTGAATGCTTAATATGGCCTCTAGGCATCCTTAGGAGTACTTGCTATCAATCTTACGAAGTTTTGTTGACAAAAAAATTGTAGACTAAAATTCTCAGAAATTTATTTATAGGAATAAGATGAGTTTCTTTAGGAAGTTTTCCTCCAAGAAGAATGCTAAAGGAGTCATTGGGGAATCATCGGACAATGACCTCAACACTCCGAGAACGGCGGAGGTGCGGCCGTGCGAATGGCCGCATAATGCCTTCATGGAGGAGGCCGGGTTCCATCAAGAGCTTGCCCAATTCATTGCAAATGTTGGGCTGACCGATTTCTTCGCAGTTGAGTGTGACCAACACCACCTCCTTACAAATTCCTTTGTGCAAAAATTTTATTTTCTGAGTAGGAATAATCCTCCTGAGGTGTAGTTTAATTTATATGCTAAAACCCGTCAGATACCACACACTGAATTTTGTGACATATGTTTGATTCCTTCTGATGGGGAATTAAGAGAGCCTAGACCAACGGAGTTTGAGGACTTTCTCCTCACTTTGACAGTGGGTGATGAAAGAGACGTGTCAAATGCCACTACCACCAGTTTGCAATTTCCTTCTGTTCATTACTTTGATTTATTCATCGCGAAGTGTTTAACCGCTAGGGAGAAGGTCGGTGCACTCAGTGCCCCCGACCTCGCCATTTTACACCGTGCACTGCACAATGATCACACCTTAAGCCTAGGGGCTATTATTGCACGTCGCCTACACCTTAACAGGACTAAGGGCAAGATACATGGTGGTATTTATGCTACTCGCTTAGCGAGTCACTTTAATGTTCAGATTCGCCAATATGATTATCCCTTGCCCCGAGTTTTTCTAGATCACAAGGCATTGGAGGATCATCAATTTATTGATGCTGTTGATTCTTTTCATAACATTCGCTACAACTTAGTATTCAGTGACGTTACCCGTGATATTATCCCATTGCCTGCACCCGCTTTGTTTGATTCTATTGCCAAGAACAAATACAGGGTCATGCCAGAGCACATTTTTGCCTACCGGAACGACCTAACAGTGGCTGAGGAGGAGCCCTAGGAGTGGGACGCTCAAGTGCCGCCGCCACAACACCTCCACATAGGACCGGATGGCTATTACGGATGGTGATTACCAAGCTAGGCCAAAAGCCTAAGCTTGGGGGAGTAGGTATTTCCACCTACATTATATTCATATTTACACATTTCATTCCAGTTGTCGGTGTCTGATACGTCTCCAACGTGTCGATAATTTATGAAGTATTCATTTCATATTTGCCTATGTTTTTAGTATGATTTTATGATTTACTGGGACTAACCTATTAATGGTTGCAAAAGTGCACCAGTTCTTGTTTCACACTTTGATGTGTAGGAATTAATTGGAAATTATCGAAAAAATGCAAAAGGAGTCTTGTTGGAGGAGGACTCTGACTTTCCTGAAATCTGTCCATGAACAATTTTTAGAGATCGTCAGTTTGACCCCCGAAGCCGGCGTCAAATGAAAAAAATTAAAACTAGGAAAGTGTGGGGAATTTTATGGCATTGATTTTGGACTCCAAATTCGTCCAAAAAGTAGTTTGGATGCGATCTATAGACCCGTTTTACTGGAGGAAAATATCTGATTACGGGATTACAAGAATTGATGACGTAATTGAGTCCAACTCTTACCATATCTGATGTATTCGGCCAAGACACGACTTTGAGGACTCATGAGGGCTGTGAGGAGTCCTAGGAAGGTTCTATAGGTGCCCAAGAGCCATTGAATCAAGGGTCCATCCATCGGAGGGCCATAGAGCACCACAGAGGCACATATAAGGAGAGAAAAACCCTAATTTTGGGAGAGCCACCAACAGCCACGAATTTGCCTCTCCCTTGGTAGCCACCAAGAAGGGGGGAGGCCCCTCCATTGCAGCACCAAGACCAAGGAAGAAGTGGGGCAAGGGGCCGCTGCCCGTCGCCACCGGCGCCGCCCATCACCGCGCCGTGGCCGCCATCGCCTCCATCTCTTTGGGGCTGCACCTCTCCATCGACAACTCTCTCTTTCTCACCATGATAATGTGTGAGTAATCCACCTTGGGTCTGAGGGTTTGTACTGGTAGCTATGTGTTTAATCTCTCTCTCTCGTGTTCTTGAGATGGCACGATCTTGATGTATCACGGGCTTTGTTAATATAGTTGGATCATATGGTGTTTTCCCCTCTCTATCTTGTTGTGATGAATTGAGTTTTCCCTTTGAGATTTTGTTATTATCAGTTTGAATACTTTTATGGATTTGAGAGCACTTGATGTATGTCTTGCATGCGGATACCCGTAGTGACATTGGGGTATTCAAGTGATTCACTTGATATATGTTATGGCGTCAACTTGTGGATTCCGGTGCCCTTGGGGATCTACGCATAGGGGTTGATTGCACGTTTTCATGCCTTGTTCTCCGATAGAAATATTGGGGCACTCTTTGAGGTTCTTTGTGTTGGATTGAGTATTATGAATCTGGAATTTTTTGATGCAAATCGTATAATTAACTCATGGATACTTGTGGTGACATTGGAGTATCTACGTGACATTAGAGTTGGTTGATGCGTATCATATGGTGTTATTCTAGTACGAACTCTTAGATAGATCGATCGGAAAGGATAACTTGGTGTTATTTTAGTACGAACTCTTGAATAGATCGATCAGAAAGGATAACTTTAAGGTGGTTTCGTACCCTACAAACAATTTCTTCTTATCTTCTCCGCTAGATAAGAACTTTGGAGTGATTCTTCGTTGCACGTTGAGGGGTGGTTATGTGATCCAATTATATTAGCATTGTTGAGAGATTGCACTAGCGAAAGTACGGACCCTAGGCCTTGTTTTCAAGCATTGCAATACCATTTGTGCTCACTTTTGTAACTTGCTACCTTGCTGTTTTTATATTTTCAGATTACAAAAACCAATATCTACCATCCATATTGCACTTGTATCACCATCTCTTCGCTGAACTAGTGCACCTATACAATTTGCCATTGTATTGGGTGTGTTGGGGACACAAGAGATTTCTTGTATTTGATTGCAGGGTTGTTTGAGAGAGACCATCTTCATCCTACACCTCCCACGGATTGATAAACCTTAGGTCATTACTTGAGGGAAAATTGCTACTGTCCTACAAAACTCTGCGCTTGGAGGCCCAACAAAGTCTACAAGAATAACGTTGCGTAGTAGACATCAAGCTCTTTTCTGGCACCGTTGCCGGGGAGGTGAGTGCTTGAAGGTATATCTTTAGATCTTGCAATTGAATCTTTTAGTTTCTTGTTTTTCACTAGTTTGGTTTTATCAAAGAAAACTACAAAAAAATGGAGTTTAGGTTGCATCAATTGTCTCGTCTTTATAAAGTCTTTCATGAAAATGATGGTTCGGAAAATTGTGCTCAATTGGTAGAGGAAGAATTTATGAAAATACTTAATGGTAATTCCTTCAATGATGAGCATAATAGAAATATTGCTAGTATTAATTCTCTGAATATCTATGATGCTAATGATATGCAAAGCCACAAGCTTGGGGATGCTATGTTTGATGAAGATGACATTTTTAGTCCCCCAAGTTTTGATGAGCAAATTTATTATGATGATGGCATGCCTCCCATCTATGGTGATTATTATGATGACATGTATGCTATAAAGAGTGATAGTAACCATGAAACATGTCATCATGATTTTAATATTGAATGTGGTTATGTCAATCAAGTATCTCATGATAGCTATTTTGTTGAGTTTGCTCCCACTATTATGTATGAGAAGAAATATGCTTATGTGGAGAGTAATAAATTTTCTATGCTTGTAGATCATGAAAAGAATGCTTTATGTGATAGTTATATTGTGAAATTCCTTCATGATGCTACTGAAAATTATTATGAGGGAGGAACATATGCTTGTAGGAATTACAGTAATATCAAGTTTCCTCTCTATGTGTTCAAAGTTTTGAAGTTATGCTTGTTTTGCCTTCCTATGCTAGTTGATTCCTGCTGCCATAAATTGTTTGCTCACAAATCCCTATTCATAGGAAGTGGGTTAGACTTAAATGTGCTTGTCATGAGATTCATGATACTCTCTTGCATGTTTCAATTACTATTCCTATGTGAGCATCATTGAAATCATCATGCCTAGCTAAAAGGCATTAAAGAAAAGCGCTTGTTGGGAGACAACCCAACACTTTTACTTTCTGTTTTTGAGTGTTCACATGATTAAGCTACTGTATTAATCATATTTTGTGTCTTTTATTTCAATAAAGTGCCAAGTAAAGCCTTTGGGATGACTCACAAGATGAGTAGAATTGATGCTGAACCAAAACAGAAACTTTTGACTCCAGTACAGGAATTTTAATTTTCTACTGGAGCACGATAATGATTTGAAATTTTTAAACAGTGTTTATATACAAATTATTCAGGTTGTACTAATTTTTCAGAATTGTTAGAGAGAGGGAAGTATGGTTATACTACAGATCTTCACAGACTGTTCTGTTTTTGACAGATTCCGTTTTGCATGCATAGGTTGTTTGTTTTAGTGTTTCCATAGCTTATATTTAGTGGTATAAATTATGGGAATGGTATAATACAGTAGGTATCATGTGGGAACAATTATGAATCTTGTCTTGACAGTACCTAAGTGAATGATTTATCTTTATTACACTAACCCTTCTCACGAAGTTCCGTTAAGTTTTGTGTGATTGAAGTTTTCAAGTTTTGGGTGAGACACCGATATGAGGAGAATAAGGAGTGACAAGAACCTAAGATTGGGGATGCCCAAGGCACCACCAAGGTAATATCCATGGAAGACTCAAGCGCCTAAGCTTGGGGATGCCCCGGAAGGCATCCCCTCTTTCGTCTTCAACACTATCGGTATATCTTACTTAGAGCTATATTTTTATTCGTCACATAATATGAGTTTTGCTTGGAGCATCATTTTATTTTTTTTATTTTATGTTAGGTGTTATTTATAATCTTGTTTTTAAATAAAAATTTCCAAGAATTGCCTTTAGGATGCTTGAATTGCATGTTTGATGTGTGCTGTGTAAAAACAGAAACTTTTGTTGTAGTGTTTGAATTTTCGTATTTTACTGGACCGTGGAAAGTTTCTGAAATTTTTACACTGTATTTTCATATAAATTCTTTAGCCTGTCCAAAATTTTCATAAATTTTTAAGTTACAGAAGTGCACTGGTTTAATAAATTTCTACAGACTGTTCTGTTTGGACAGATTGCTGTCATAGTTTTGTTATCTACTTGCCCTATAGTTTCCATAGCCTATATTGGTAGATATAAATTGTGGAAACGATAGTAAATAGTAGATGATGTTTGAAAATTATTGTGCAACTTGTCTTGGCAGTACATGAAGTGTTCATTTATTCTTATGTGTACTAACCTATCTCACGAGTTCTTTTCGAGTTTTGTGTGGATGAAGTTTCTGAGAATAGGTGAAACCATGATATGAGAGGATTGAACGAGATACAAAAGCTCAAGCTTGGGGATGCCCAAGGCACCCCAAGTAAATATTTCAAGAAGTCTCAAGCATCTAAGCTTGGGGATGCTACGCATCCCACCTATCTTCGTCAACTATCGGTTAGCCTATGTTGAGCCTAAATTTTTATTCATTCACATGATGCGTGCTATTCTTGGAGTTCTATTTTTGTTTAGTTTGCTGTTTGAATAAAATACTCAGATCTGAAAATCTTCATTAAGAGAGAGAGAGTCCTCATATAGCTACTTAATTTTTTGACTACTCATTGATCTTCACTTATATATTTTGAGAGTAGCTTGTCATTTACTCTTATGCTTCACTTATATCCTATGAGTAAATTGTTGAATGAATTGAATACCATGAAGTTGAAATTATATGTTCATATCATGCCTAGTAGTAGCTTCACATTAGGTTTAGAAAGTGAAATCTTTTTGAAGCTTGACAAGGACAATATTGGTCATACAATCAATTCGTGAATGATTAGTATAAGGAAGAGAACTTTCACATACAAATTTATTATCTTGGACATCTTCTGTGATTGTGAAAACCCATTAATTATTTTCAAACTTGAGCAAATTAGTTGAAGTTGGACAAGGAAGACAACGTAATGAGTTATGGTTGTGTATATTTGCATAGAAGTTATATTGTTGTGGATCCTCCAACATGTGGTGCTTGTTTAGAACCTTTTGCTAGCCAACACTTCGTACTAAGTAGAGATACTACTTGTGCATCCAAATCCTTGAGCCAACTTTCTTCCATAAGAGTCCACCATACCTACCTATATATGGTATTTCACTGCCATTCTGTAGGATCGAAAGTATGTCTAGAGGGGGGTGATTAGACTACTTGACCAAATAAAAATTCTACCTTTTCCCAATTTTAAGTGTTGGCAGATTTTAGCAATGATAGCAAGTCAAGCACACCCTACACATGCATGTCTAAGAGTATAGCATCGGAAAGTAACAACAAGCATGTATAGTAGAGGGTAGGGAGGAAGATCAAACGCAATTTGAAGACACAAAGATTTTTCCCATGGTTCCGATAGGTGGTGTTATCGTACGTCCACGTTTATGAAGTCTTCAACCCACGGAGGGTAACGGTCGCGAGAGTCCACGGAGGGCTCCACCCATAAGGGTCCACGAAGTAGCAACCTTGACTATTCCATAACGGCCTCCATCCATGAAGGACTAGCCTCACTATGGGTAGATCTTCATGAAGTAGGCGATCTCCTTGCCCGTACAAACTTCTTGGTTCAACTCCACAACACGAAGTAGGAGGCTCCCAAGCGACACCTAACCAATCTAGGAGGCACCACCCTCCAAAAGGTAATAGGCTCGGTAATGTCAATGAACTCCTTGCTCTTGTGCTTCAAGATGATAGACTCCTCAACACATAATCACTCTCTCACAGATTTGGCTTTGGTGGAAGAGATTGATTTGGTGGAAAGCAACTTGGGGAGGCTAGAGATCAAGATTCATATGGTAGGAATGGAATGGCTTGATCTCAACACATGAGTAGGTGGCTCTCTCTCAGAAAATTGGATGCGGCAAGTATGGAATAGTTCTGAGTGCTTCTTTTTTCGAGTGGGTGGTGGTGAAGGGGTATATATAGGCATCCCCAAAAATCCAACCGTTACACCTAAAGTGATCAACTCGGTGACACCGAAGTGTAAAAGTCGGTGGTACCGAAGTGACCAAAAAGCAGTAACTTTTGAATCTCGGTGAGACCGATACATAACTCTCGGTGGTACCGATTAGGTGACCAACGGTCAAATTGCACAACTCGGTGACGCCGATCCATAAAACTCGGTAAGACCGATTTTATGAAACGAGGTAACAGAAAGTTGGCAAGCTCAACTCGGTGGCACCGATGCAGAATCGGTTGCACCGAAGGGCTAGGGTTTGGCATGGGTCTGTCTGAGTTTGGGAATCGGTGGGACCGAGTGGGAATTCTTGGTAGCACCGATTTTCAAGATAGGCTTGGACAGACTTTTGTGGAAGAGTTTGTGAGTGTTTTTGGTGACTATCACTTGTGCACGTGGAGCATCTTGTTCACCAACAGTACCTTACCCCCTTTTAATAGTATTGGCTTTCCTATGGACTCAAAGTGATTTCTCACAAAGTAAAATGTAGAGTCCTCTTGCTTGAAGCTTTGCCAATCCATTTCCTTGCATCTAGGGGTTTCTCCACAATCCTTTTGCCAACCCATCATTGAACTTTTCCTGAAATATACTTAGTGGAAACATTAGTTCAATGACATATATGTTGTTATTAATTACCAAAACCACCAAGGGAGCAAATGTGCTTTCAATCTCCCCCTTTTTGGTAATTGATGACAACATATAGATCAAAGCTTCGACATATGATATAAGCAATGAATATAATCGTCACTTTGAGAAGTATGTGATAAGCAAGAGCTCCCCCTAAATTTGTGCATTATTTTGAATTTTCGTTTGAATGCAAATGCACAATCGATTAGGTACATGGGGCACTCTTTCATGTCACATACAGCTTGGTGGTGTGCGAGAATAATAAGAATGAATATCATATCACAACACAATCAAGCAAAGGTGAATGATCATCTCATAAGCATCACAAGGATAGGAAATAGTAGCAATACACATCAAGTGTATGATCAAACACCAACAAAGTTTAACACAAGCAAACCAACCAAAAGTTCAATGTTTTGAAAAGCGATAAAAAGCAACGCTCTCTCTCTCGAAGCCTAAAGATCTATATACATCTTCTCCCCCTTTGGCAACAAGTTACCAAAAAGTTCAAAGGTATATAGCTAATCGTTCTTCTGGGGCTGATATCCTCCAGTTGTCGATGAAGGAGTCAAGAGAATGGCATCAGCGAAGACCTCTATAGATGTCATGGATGGAGTCTGTGTAGCATCTGGAGGAACTGGAGGAGCTGATGGAGCTGAAGAAGATGTAGCAGGTGCTGATGAAGAAGGTCGCAACTCTGGAGCTGGCACTGTAGCTGATCTAGCCTGAGTAGTGAATTGAGTGCTTGGCCTGAGAGGTGCATGATCCTCATCATCATCATCATCTGTAGAATGAGGGCTAGGCGTCAACTTCCTTCTTGAGCTCATTCACAGTCACTGTGAGCTCATCAACCTTGTTGTTGAGAATATGAAATTTGTTGTCAACAATCCTCGAGAGGCTCGCCTGGTTCTTCAAAATCTCGTTGATGTCCTTCTGCATGTTGAGCACAGAGCTAAGTAGGAGATCCATCTGCTCACTCCTAGACCTTGGCACCTGAGAACTAGAGTCTCTGGCAGCCTCTGCATGTGCCTGTGCTGTAGCTGAGGTGGGATGATCTGGGTCCATCACCACAACGTTGTCTTCTAGCTCTGGCAATAGTGGCAAATGTGGTCGGTCAAGTGCAAAAATGTGCTTCTCCAGCTTGGAGTTGATAAGCATCTGAATATAGGGTGCATAGCAACATGAGCGCTTCTAATCAGCAGCAACCCTCTTCACAGTCTCCACTATCAGATCCATCACTCTGAATCTCGTATGTTGATCTAGATGGAGCAGCATGTTGATGGAGTAGCCTCTTATCATCTTCTCATCTCCAGACTTAGGCATCAAGGTATGCCTTAAGATAGTGTTGATCGTGCGTAGACCAGCCTAGAGGAAATAGATAGATCCTAGCTTGTGAGACTTCACATGTGCAGCAGGGATCTCATTGTACATGTTCTTCATGGCATCGTGGCTTGCCTTTGGCTCATTGTAGACATTAATGTCACCATCTTCCACCTCTGGGACTCCTAAGATGGCAGCCCACTCCTCAACAGTGGATTCATATCTTGCACCTTCAGTCATCCATACAATTGTACCATCTCCATAGAAATGAGTAGTGGAGTAGAATTGCATGATCATTTCATCGTTCCAAGCAGTGAACTCCTCACCAACAAACTCATCAAGTCCAATGCAATGAAAGTTGTCTTGCACACTTGGGAAGTAATCCTCATTGTCCTTGATGTACTTCCAGTCCACAAACCTCATATCACTCACAGCAGGGATCTTGTCAAGCAAGATTGTTTCATAGAAATCTTGTTGCTCCTTTGTATATAACCTGTAGTCCACAGTAGTCTTCCTCCTCTGTGAATATGGATCAATGGCTCTCCACTGTCTCAAACCTGAGTCCTTCCTCTTCTTCATGTCCTCAGCTAACATGTGGCTAGCATTGTGCTCTAGAAGGTGTGGTCTTAGCTTCATCAAAGCTGACATAGGATCATCCTGAGCTTCCCTAAAAGTGCAAGTCTTGTTCTTGGAAGCAGCTGGGATGTCTCTGGAGAACCTCTTGGGTTTATCTGCAGCAGCCTTCTTGGGGGCAGTCTTGGTGCCTTTGGATGATGTATCCTTAGGCATAGCATCAGCTATGAGCTTCTTCTTCTTCTTCTTAGGAGGAGCCTTTGCAGCTGGCTCTTCCTCCTTCTCCTCAGCAGCAGCCTCTACTGGGTCCTCATACATTGAGGTAGGCCTGCCCATGACATGAATGATCCTCTTCCCGGACTTCTTCTCTCCTGCTTTCTTAGGCATAGACTTCTTGGAGGGCTCAACAGTCATTGTTTCCCTAGCACTCTCTGGAGCTCTTGCTGTCCCTGAGCTAGCATACTCTTTCCTTATTGCCTTCTTCTTCTTGGATGAAGCGGCAGCAGCAGTGCTCTTGGCAGCATCATCCTTCTTGGAAAGCTCCTCAGGAATAAAGTCCTCATCTTCCTCATCTGAGTTGAGCTTCCTTCTTGCCCTGGTTGCAGCCTTGGGTAGATCAGGTGAGCTAGGAACATCATCATAGCTCCCCTCAGGACTAGTGTCTGAGCTCATCTCAACACTTATCTCTCTGAAATCATTCTGGCTATCTTCAGGATCTGACATCTCTGACCTTGTGAAATAGAGTATAGAAGAGTGGAAGGGTTGAGTCATCACAAAGTGCAGAGATTTTTCAAAGGTTTGAACAAAGAAATTCTTAGATATAGTTTTCAGCAAAAAGGGATTCCAGTGTCACTGAGTCAAAAAATTCGGTACCACCGAGACACACAGAACTCTTTACAGAAACTTGGCAGCAATTTCGGTCGTACCGAAAATTGCCACTCGGTTTCACCGAGACTGTCCTTAGTAGTCCAAAACAAAATCGGTAGAGCCGATTTTTCTAACTCGGTATCACCGAGATTCGGTTTTGCGGACGACTAGACCTAAAAATCTTTCGTTCGCTAAGCTAATGCGATTTCTAGAGGATTGAGTGGATTATCGATAAAAGTTACTCTAATGCGCTTGAATCGGAAGGGGAGCGCAAAGAGGGCCGAATCCATACCCTAAGTTGGTGAAGGATCCGCTAAGGCGACAACGGCGGTGAAGATTCCGTCGGCGGCGGCGATTCCCAACGGCGGAGGCACACGGGGAGGCAAGGGTGACGACCAAGGGGTCTGGAGAGGCAGCTTAGGGTTGGAGGAAACAGACTTTTGCGGTTGAATTTCAAAAGTCGGGTCCGCCAGGTAATATACCCTTTGCTGTCGGTGACACCGGTTCAAAATTGTCGGTGCCACCGAGTTTCTCAACTGTCAGTTGACAGGGAAACTCGGTGTAACCGAGAATAAGGAATCGGTGTTACTGAGATTGAAAACCAGATCAACCCTAG
The DNA here is from genome assembly GCA_039707655.1 of Elymus sibiricus. Classification (NCBI taxonomy): domain Eukaryota; kingdom Viridiplantae; phylum Streptophyta; class Magnoliopsida; order Poales; family Poaceae; genus Elymus; species Elymus sibiricus. Next base: position 346,155,994 of record CM077669.1, on the reverse strand, counting down.
GCATTCGGTGAGACCGAGATTTTGGTATTGGTTCCACTGAGATGCACTTGGGAGGTTTTAATGGTCAGTCCTTTGTCGATACGGAACTCTGAGTGCTCCTCACACAGAGAGATCGAAAAGTACTTGTTCAAATTTTGTGATGCAGCAAGAATAGAATATGAGACGAGAAAGCATAGATAGCTAGAGAGTGGTCCTAGGCATTCTTGTCTATCCAATTGGCAAAAGAAAATCAAAAGCCAAATAGCAACAATTGGATGTCCTCGAATGCTTAAAGAAATGCAGACCAACATGCTCACACAATAAGATGTCAAATGAAATCATGGCAAACATGCACATACATACTAGCATCTATCAAGCATTTTGGGCGATGACGGAGTCATCTATATATGAGTATATTAATTTAGGAGCCAAGTAAGAATACTTGATCATAGGTCATACTCATCGTTTAAGCACAAGTGGGGTTACCACTTTTACATAAAGCATTTAATGTTGTCACATACTATGAGATGCTTTAACTCAAGTTTTAGAGTAAAGCTCCCCCTTGATGTGACATCCCCCCCATAGGAGGGATAAACTAACCTTGGGTTTTGTCGATGAAGACTTCATGTTGGTGAGGTAGTGGTGGATGCTCAAGGTTGATGAAGATCACCAAGAGTTGGGAGCATCCTTATTGTTTCCTTACTCTTCTCACCTACATGGGTTAGTCCCAACACACAAGAGACAAATACAAGGATATCTATGGACATGGAGTGCAAAGCATACATGATGATGTCCATGGATTTGTTGATTACCTTGTTCCTTGCTTACCTTCGAGGGAATATGTGACTCCTTGAACTATTGCATGTTGTTGATGTTGATTGCAACTAGTTCTTGCCAATAATGAATGTGAGTGAATTTCATTGGCGGAGTCACCCCTCAAGAACTTTTCTAGTTCTTCTTCTTGGGGACCCACATCAACTTGATGGGGATCCTTTGTTGAAGTGGCACTTGTAGAAGTTGAGCTTGAAGTAGCTTTGGGAACCCACTCCACCAAAGCTTGGGATTCATCTTCAAATGAGTCAATGTCCTCTTGAAGCTTGTTCTTGCCATTGAGCTTGTGGTCTTGTGGTGGAAGGTCATCTTGAGTGCTTGTTCCCTTGGGAAGAGTATGTTCATACTTCTCCCTTTGAGGAACAAACTTGGGCTTGGGGTATTGAGCTTCTTCCCATTCAACTCCATTTGCGTTGAAGTAGCCAATGCCATGGTTCTTCCGGTATCCTCCGTGCTTGCGTACAATCTCCTCAAATTGCTTACACCCGGCAAGACTCTTGTAGATACCTTTCTCTATAATTCCTTTCAATAAATTGTTTTCTTGCTCAAGTGTAACTTGTCTAAGAGAATCATCATTAGTGGAATCAATAGAACTACTAGAAGCAACATCATTAGATTTAGCATTTTTATTGTTGCTACTAGATGAAGAACCTTTCTTGCCTTTGTTACTAGTTTGTCTAGGTTTAACTTGTGTCATGAATGTAGACAAGAGTAATCGTTTGGCTAGATAAGATGAAGTCTTCTTTCGGAGATCGTCATTGATAGCTTTAGGAAAATCATGTTCTTGCTCCAAGGTGAGCTTCTCGAAGCGTAGCTTCTCATGAGTCCTTACAAGCTCTCTATGATCTTCTAGAGTAGATTCATGGGCTAACTTAAGAGTGTTTAATTCTTTAGTTAGTTGTTCTATTTTCATGTTATCATCATCATCAAGCGACTTATCTTGACTAGCATGAAAATTATCAAGTTCATTTTGACTAACGTCACTAGTTTTATCAAAGAGCAAGTCATCATCACCAAGTAAATCATCTTCATCACTATTGAAATCAAGATACTCGGGGTGTGATACCTTGGGGCCTTTAGCCATGAAGCAACTTCCACTCCCTTCATTTGGTGAATCAAATAGATCATAGGAGTTGGTAGTCACTAGTGCAAGTCCGGCAACACCTTCATCTTGACTATAGTCGGAGTTGGAGTGATAGCTTCTCTCGGAGTTGTTGTCGGATTCGGAGCCGGAAACCCATTCACCAACATGAGCTTGATGTCTTCTTCTTGATTAGCTCTTGGTGTACTTGTCCTTCTTCTCCGAGTCTCTACTTATCCTTGAGGGTCTTCGTTCATAACGATCATCTCTACTCCTTCTCTCTCTTTGAGGTGATTCATTCTTTGAGCTTCGTCTTCTTGGTGACTCTTCTCTTCATTTTTAGGGAGCCGAGCACTCATTTGAGTAGTGTCCGGGCTTCCCACAATTCTAGCAGCTTCGGTCACGACTTGACGAACGCTTCTCTTCATATCTTGAGTTGGAGCTTCGTTCTTTGCCTCTATTCTTGTAGAACTTGTTGAATTTCTTGACCATGAGGCTTATCTCTTTATTGGTGACAAGGTTGTCGCTTGAAGTTGCGGGAGCATCACTTGTGGCTTTGTAAGCACCGCTAGACTTGTTGTGAAGCTCTTCTTTGTCTTTGAGTGTCATCTCATGAGCAACAATCCTTCCAATGACTTCCGTAGGCTTGAGATCTTTGTAGTTGGGCATCATTTGGATCAATGTGCACACGGTGTCGTATCTCTCAACCAAAGCTCGAAGTATCTTCTTGATGATGAATTTGTCGGTCATTTCTTCGCTTCCTAAGGCGGCAATCTCATTTGTGATGAGAGCTAGCCTAGAGTACATCTCAGCGACTCCTTCACCATCCTTCATTTTGAACTTGTCAAGCTAACTTTGAAGAACATCCAACTTGGATTCTCTCACGGATTCGGTACCTTCATGCATATCAACCAAAGTATCCCAAATCTCTTTTGCATTCTCAAGATGACTGATTTTGTTGAATTCTTCGGGGCATAGGCAGTTGAAGAGAATGTCACATGCTTGAGTGTTGTATTGCAACATCTTCAATTCATCCACGGTCGCTTCACGATCCGGTTCCTTTTCCATACCCAAAGAATTCACCTTGCAAGCCAACATGAACAACATCCCAAACGGTGGGGTTATGACCAAAAATATGCATTTTCATTTTCTGCTTCCAACTAGCAAAATTTGTGCCATCAAAGTACGGATCTCTACGGTGATAATTTCCCTCACTAGACGCCATACTCTCCTAGGTTGTGAGACCAATGCAATGGAGACCAAAGCTCTCATACCACTTGTAGGATCGAAAGTATGTCTAGAGGGAGGGTGATTAGACTACTTGACCAAATAAAAATTCTACCTTTTCCCAATTTTAATTGTTGGCAGATTTTAGCAATGATAGCAAGTCAAGCACACCCTACACATGCATGTCTAAGAGTATAGCAGCGGAAAGTAACAACAAGCATGTATAGTAGAGGGTAGGGAGGAAGATCAAACGCAATTTGAAGACACGAAGATTTTTCCCGTGGTTCCGATAGGTGGTGCTATCGTACGTCCATGTTTATGGAGTCTTCAACCCACGGAGGGTAACGGTCGCGAGAGTCCACGGAGGGCTCCACCCATAAGGGTTCACGAAGTAGCAACCTTGACTATTCCATAATGGCTTCCGTGCACGAAGGACTAGCCTCACTATGGGTAGATCTTCACGAAGTAGGCGATCTCCCTGCCCGTACAAACTTCTTGGTTCAACTCCACAACACGAAGTAGGAGGCTCCCAAGCGACACCTAACCAATCTAGGAGGCACCACCCTCCAAAAGGTAATAGGCTCGGTAATGTCAATGAACTCCTTGCTCTTGTGCTTCAAGATGATAGACTTCTCAACACACAATCACTCTCTCATAGATTTGGCTTTGGTGGAAGAGATTGATTTGGTGGAAAGCAACTTGGGGAGGCTGGAGATCAAGATTCATATGGTAGGAATGGAATGGCTTGATCTCAACACATGAGTAGGTGGCTCTCTCTCAGAAAGTTGGATGCGGCAAGTATGGAATAGTTCTGAGTGCTTCTTTTTTCGAGTGGGTGGTGGTGAAGGGGTATATATAGGCATCCCCAAAAATCCAACCGTTACACCTAAAGTGACCAACTCGGTGACACCGAAGTGTAAAATTCGGTGGTACCGAAGTGACCAAAAGGTAGTAACTTTTGAATCTCGGTGAGACCGATACATAACTCTCGGTGGTACCGATTAGGTTACCAACGGTCAGATTGCACAACTCGGTGACGCCGATCCAAAAAACTCGATAAGACCGATTTTATGAAACGAGGCAACAGAAAGTTGGCAAGCTGAACTCGGTGGCACCGATGCAGAATCGGTTGCACCGAAGGGCTAGTGTTTGGCATGGGTCTGTCTAAGTTTGGGAATCCGTGGGACCGAGTGGGAATTCTTGGTAGCACCGATTTTCAAGATAGGCTTGGACAGACTTTTGTGGAAGAGTTTGTGAGTGTTTTTGGTGACTATCACTTGTGCACGTGGAGCATCTTGTTCACCAACAGTACCTTACCCCCTTTTAATAGTATTGGCTTTCCTATGGACTCAAAGTGATTTCTCACAAAGTAAAATGTAGAGTCCTCTTGCTTGAAGCTTTGCCAATCCATTTCCTTGCATCTAGAGGTTTCTCCACAATCCTTTTGCCAACCCATCATTGAAATTTTCCTGAAATATACTTAGTGGAAACATTAGTTCAATGACATATATGTTGTTATTAATTACCAAAACCACCAAGGGAGCAAATGTGCTTTCACATTCCAAGTAAATTTGCATGTGCCACCTCTAAACATTCAAATAAACATCTGTTTTGTGTGCCAGGACCGCTCATGGAGCAATGGGGGGCGGTCAGTATCTTCCATGTTAAGTGGGTTATTCTCATGATGAGTGTTTATTCACTCGTCCTTGCACGAGAGGGGAGGTAATAGGGATTCCCAGTCCTGAAATAAAAAAATGGAAATAATTAAACAAACCCCCCCATGAATGTTGTTGGTATGGACGGTACCCGTGGATTCGGCTAGCCATGGAGTATTTTTGTTGGTGGAGGGGGAGTAAACATTTACTTTTACCGCTTGGGAACCGCCGCTAATGTATTTAACATGGAAGATATTGATAACTCTTGGTCGTAACGTTGACAGGAAGGGTGCACCTCCCAAAATTATATTTATCTCTGATTTGAGCTTTGTGCTCTGGCACCTTTGCAAATCCCTGCTTCCCTCTGCGAAGGGACAATCTATTTACTTTCATGTTATTTACTATTCATGTTGAGTCAACTTCTTATTCCAACCTCAGTCTATTAGTTGGCAAGCATCATGTGGTGGGGAAAGATCCAAACATATATATCCAGTCAAATATATTTGATCATGACTTATTATTGTTGACAATTATCTCTATGATAAATGAGTTGGGAGGCGAAACATTAAGCCCCTATCTTTCTCTGTGTTCGATGGATGCCATTTGTTCTAAAAATATGCTTTGAGTACTAGCAATGATAGAAGACTATATGATGATTGAGTATGTGGGGCTCTTACTTAGACTTTGTTGAGAATAAGTTGAATTGCAATTTTTTGGTGATTAAGAACATATGTTGTTAAGTTTTAAGAGAATTCATTGTTTGAACCATAACATGTGAATTGGTTGCTACTTTATCATGATGATTTTTATAAGAAAAAGTTGGTGTTATGATCCTAGGAAAAGTGGTTGAAATTATCATTGATCAAACTTATGCACTATGCTAGCATTCACAATTCATAAATTATTTCTTTTATCATTTACCTACTCGAGGACGAGTAGGAATTAAGCTTGGGGATGCTGATACGTCTCCAACGTATCGATAATTTATGAAGTATTCATGTCATATTTGCCTATGTTTTTAGTATGGTTTTATGATTTACTGGGACAAACCTATTAATGGTTGCAAAAGTGCACCAATTCTTGTTTCACACTTTGATGTGCAGGAATTAATTGGAAATTATCGAAAAAATGCAAAAGGAGTCTTATTGGAGGAGGACTCTGACTTTCCTGAAATCTGTCCACGAACAGTTTTTAGAGATCGTCAGTTTGACCCCCGAAGCCGGCATCAATTGGAAAAAGTTAAAACTAAGAAAGTGTGGGGAATTTTATGGCATTTATTCTGGACTCAAAATTCGTTCAAAACGTAGTTCGAATGCGATCTATAGACCCGTTTTACTGGAGGAAAATATCTGATTACGGGATTACAAGAATTGATGACGTAATTGAGTCCAACTCTTACCATATCTGATGTATTCGGACAATCCACGACTTTGAGGACTCATGAGGGCTGTGAGGAGTCCTAGGAAATTTCTAGAGGTGCCCAAGAGCCATTGGATCAAGGGTCCATCCATCGGAGGGCCATAGAACACCACAGAGGCACATATAAGGAGAGAAAAACCCTAATTTCGGGAGAGCCACCAAGAGCCACGAATTTGCCTCTCCCTTGGCAGCCACCAAGAAGGGGAGAGGCTCCTCCATTGCAGCACCAAGACCAAGGAAGAAGGGGGGCAAGGGGCCGCCGCCCGTCACCACCGCCGCCGCCATCGCCTCCATCTCTTTGGGGCTGCACCTCTCCATCAACAACTCTCTTTTTCTCACCATGATAATGTGTGAGTAATCCACCTTAGGGATGAGGGTTTGTACCGGTAGCTATGTGTTTAATCTCTCTCTCTCTCTCGTGTTCTTGAGATGGCACAATCTTGATGTATCACAGGCTTTGTTAATATAGTTGGATCATATGGTGTTTTCCCCTCTCTATCTTGTTGTGATGAATTGAGTTTTCCCTTTGAGATTTTGTTATTATCGGATTGAATACTTTTATGGATTTGAGAGCACTTGATGTATGTCTTGCATTCGGATACCCGTAGTGACATTGGGGTATTCAAGTGATTCACTTGATATATGTTATGGCGTCAACTTGCGGATTCCGGTGGCCTTGGGGATCTACGCATAGGGGTTGATTGCATGTTTTCATGCCTTGTTCTCTGATAGAAATCTTGGGGCACTCTTTGAGGTTCTTTGTGTTGGATTGAGTATTATGAATCTGAAATTGTTTGATGCAAATCGTATAATTAACTCATGGATACTTGTGGTGACATTGGAGTATCTAGGTGACATTAGAGTTGGTTGATGCGTATCATATGGTGTTATTCTAGTACGAACTCTTAGATAGATCGATCGGAAAGGATAACTTGGTGTTATTTTAGTACGAACTCTTGAATAGATCGATCGGAAAGGATAACTTTAAGGTGGTTTCTTACCCTACAAACAATTTCTTCTTATCTTCTCCGCTAGATAAGAACTTTGGAGCGATTCTTCGTTGCACATTGAGGGATGGTTATGTGATCCAATTATATTAGCATTGTTGAGAGATTGCACTAGCGAAAGTACGGACCCTAGGCCTTGTTTTCAAGCATTGCAATACTGTTTGTGCTCACTTTTGTTACTTGCTACCTTGCTGTTTTTATATTTTCAGATTACAAAAACCTATATCTACCATCCATATTGCACTTGTATCACCATCTCTTCGTTGAACTAGTGCACCTATACAATTTGCCATTGTATTGGGTGTGTTGGGGACACAAGAGATTTCTTGTATTTGATTGCAGGGTTGTTTGAGAGAGACCATCTTCATCATACACCTCCCACAGATTGATAAACCTTAGGTCATTCACTTCAGGGAAAATTGCTACTGTCCTACAAAACTTTGCGCTTGGGGGCCCAACAAAGTCTACAAGAATAAAGTTGCGTAGTAGACATCAGTGTCTACACTTTTTCATTGTATTATCCTTGCTAGATTTATTTTCTTGCTTTCTTCTTGCTTTTTTGAAAAACTTTGAGAAAATCCAAAAATATTTCTTGCTTCTTTTTGGTTTTTCTTTCTAGTTTAAATTAATTGTAGTAGCAAAAGAAAACCCAAAAAGATTTCTCATTTCTTCTTTTACTTGTTGGGAGTTTTCCCATGTAAATAGTTTTTCTCGTCTTTGTTTTTCCTTCTTTGATTTGCTCTCTTTAAGAAAAACCAAAAACTCTAAAAATATTTCAGTGTGTTTCTCTGAAATTCTTTTCCTTTTATTTGAGTTGTACCAAGGAGAAGACCACGATGAAAATGTTGAGTGGCTCTCATATGCATTATTGTTAATCTAACAAAGAGCCCAAATTACTTTGTCTTCTCCTTTTGAATAAAATGTTTGCAGATTCGAACTTAGTCCACGACACTCTTGCACTGTTATTATTTTATATCATTCGGTCGTGCAAGTGAAAGGCAATAATGACAATATTTGATGAAGTGACTGTGGCAGAGAGAAGCGGGTATGAACTCAACTTGTTTTTGTTTTTGTAAATGTGTTTAACCTAGTATCCATGATTCAGCATATTATGATCAAACATGTTTGCAATGACAATTAGAGATTATAGTTGCTCATTCCATGCTTAAGTAGCTAGGAGTGGATAATGATTTATCTTGGATGTCAACATGCATTAAAATGGTTATGATGTAGTATGATGATATGGTATCCTCCTCTGAATGTTTCAAGTGGCTTGACTTGGCACATGTTCACACATGTAGTTAAATCAAAACCAACATAGCCTCTACGATATTTATGTTCATGGTGTTCATATCCTACTCATGCTAGTATTCAATGTTGATTATGCATAACGCATGTTCATGACCATTTTCGCTCTCTGACTGGCCGCTTCTCAACCTATTTGCTAGCCTTCACCTGTACTAAGCAGTAATACTAATTGTGTGTCAAAATCCTTAAACCAAAGTTATTCCAGATGAGTCCACTATATCTACCTATATGCGGTATTACCCTGCCGCCCTAAGTAAATTTGCATGTGCCACCTCTAAAATTTCAAATGAACATTTGTTTTGTGTGCCTGGACCACTCATGGAGCGACAGGGGGCGGTCAGTATCTTCCATGTTAAGCAGGTTATTCTCATGATGAGTGTTTATTCACTCGTCCTTGCACGAGAGGGGCGGTAATAGGGATTCCCAGTCCCGAAATCAAAGAGTGCAAATAATTAAACAAAACTCCCCCAGGAATGTTGTTGGTATGGATGGACCTGTGGATTCGGCTAGCCATGGAGTGTGTTTGTTGGTGGATGGGGAGTAAACCTTTACTTTTACCGCTTGGGAACCGCCGCTAATGTGTTTAGCATGGAACATATTGATAACTCTTGGTCGTAACGTTGACAGGAAGGGTGCACCTCCCAAAATTATATTTATCTCTGATTTACGCTTTGAGCTCTGGCACCTCTGCAAATCCCTCCTTCCCTCTGTGAAGGGACTATCTATTTACTTTTATGTTGAGTCATCACCTTCTCAAATAAGCGCCAGATCTGAGAGCACTATTGTCATCCTCATGCATTGTGTATAGTTTATGTTGGATGCACCATGACTGGATCTTTTCTACCATGAATTACAATGTTTAGTCGCTGCTTGAACTTTGGAGGTTCTCAGCATTTATGTTTTGCGGTCTCAGAAAGGGCTAGCGAGATACCACTGTTCTCATATTATATCATGACCGTTTTGACAAAGTGTTGGCACTTGACATATTTTATTATTACTCTCTAGTTGATTATGCCATTGATATGAGTTAATATAATTTCTAAGATTTATTGTTGACATGGTTAGTCATGATCTTTGCTGAAAACCTGGGTGCTACTTAAGCATATTTATGTAAACAAGAACAAAAGAGTTCGTAAAAGTTTTTCTTTTTCACTTTCAGTTTGTCAACTGAATTGCTTGAGGACAAGCAATGGGTTAAGCTTGGGGAGTTGATACGTCTCCGTCGTATCTACTTTTCCTAACGCTTTTTCTCTTTTTTGGACTCTAATTTGCATGATTTGAATGAAACTAACTCGGACTGATGCTGTTTTCAGCAGAACTACCATGGTGTTGTTTTTGTGTAGAAATAAAAGTTCTCGGAATTGGACGAAACTTTTTGGAGATTTATTTCAGAATAAAATAAAAATACTAGAACCAAGAGCCACCGAAGGAGGTGCCCTGGCTAGGCACGATACACCAGGGCGCGCCACCCCCTCCAGGCGTGCCCTGGTGGGTTGTGGTCACCTCGTGGCCCCCCTGACCCTAATTCCAACTCCATAAATACCTATATTCGGAGAAATAAATAGGGGATGAAGTTTTATCACGTTTCACGAGACGGAGCCGCCGCCACCTCCCATTATTCATCGGGAGGCCATATCTGGAGTTCGTTCGGGGCTCCGAAGAGGGTAATCTTCGTTCTTCGTCATCACCAACCCTCCTTCATCGCCAATTCCATGATGCTCCCCACCGGGAGTGAGTAATTCCTTCATAGGCTCACTGGTCGGTGAGGAGTTGGATGAGATTCATCATGTAATCGAGTTAGTTTTGTTAGGGCTTGATCCGTAGTATCCACTATGTTTTGAGATTGATGTTGCTATGACTTTCCACGCTTAATGCTTGTCAGTAGAGCCCGAGTGCCATGATTTCAGATCTGAACCATTTATGTTATCACCATTATATCTATGTTCTCGATCCGATCTTGCTAGTCATATGCACCTGCTATGTGTTATGATCCGTAAACCCCGGGGTGAGAATAATCGGAATACTTTCCGATGATGACCGTAGATTCAGGAGTTCATGTATTCACTATGTGTTAATGCTTTGTTTCGGTTCTCTATTAAAAGGAGGCCTTAATATTGTAGGACCGAAAGTATGTCTAGAGGGGGGGTGATTAGACTACTTGACCAAATAAAAATTCTACCTTTTCCCAATTTTAAGTGTTGGCAGATTTTAGCAATGATAGCAAGTCAAGCACACCCTACACATGCATGTCTAAGAGTATAGCAGAGGAAAGTAACAACAAGCATGTATAGTAGAGGGTAGGAAGGAAGATCAAACGTAATTTGTAGACACGAAGATTTTTCCCGTGGTTCCAATAGGTGGTGCTATCGTACGTCCATGTTTATAGAGTCTTCAACCCATGGAGGGTAACGGTCGCGAGAGTCCACGGAGGGCTCCACCCATAAGGGTCCACAAAGTAGCAACCTTGACTATTCCATAACGGCTTCAGTCCACGAAGGACTAGCCTCACTATGGGTAGATCTTCACGAAGTAGGCGATCTCCTTGCCCTTACAAACTTCTTGGTTCAACTCCACAACACAAAGTAGGAGGCGCCCAAGCGACACCTAACCAATCTAGGAGGCACCACCCTCCAAAAGGTAATATGCTCGGCAATGTCGATGAACTCCTTGCTCTTGTGCTTCAAGATTATAGACTCCTCAACACACAATCACTCTCTCACATATTTGGCTATGGTGGAAGAGATTGAATTGGTGGAAAGCAACTTGGGGAGGCTAGAGATCAAGATTCATATGGATGGAGTGCAATAGCTTGATCTCAACACATGAGTAGGTGCCTCTCTCTCAAACAATTGGATGGGGCAAGTACGAAATAGTTCTGAGTGCATCTCTTTCGAGTGGGTGGTGGTGAAGGGGTATATATAGGCATCCCCAAAAATCCAACCGTTACACCTAAAGTGACCAACTCGGTGACACCGAGGTGTGAATCTCGATGGTACCGAAGTGACTAAAAGGCAGTAACTTTTGAATCTCGGTGAGACTGATATATAATTCTCGGTGGTACCGATTAGGTGACCAATGGTCAGATTGCGCAAATCGGTGACGCCGATCCAGAAAACTCGGTGGTACCGATTTTGTGAATCGAGGTAACAGAAAGTTGGCAACCCAAACTCGGTGGCACCGAAGTGGAATCGGTTGCACCGATGTGCTAGGGTTTGGCATGGGTCTGTCTGAGTTTGGGAATCGGTGGCACCGAGTGGAAAGTGTTGGTTGCACCGATTTTGGATATTTGACTTTGGACAGACTTTTGTGGAACAGCTTGTGGGTGTTTTTGGTGACTATCACTTGTGCACGTGGAGCATCTTGTTCACCAACAGTACCTTACCCCCTTTTAATAGTATTGACTTTCCTATGGACTCAAAGTGATTTCTCACAAAGTAAAATGTAGAGTCCTCTTTCTTGAAGCTTTGCCAATCCATTTCCTTGCATCTTGGGGTATCTCCACAATCCTTTTGTCATCCCTATCACTGAACTTTTCCTGAAATATGCTTAGTGGAAACATTTGTTCAATGACATATATGTTGTTATTAATTACCGAAACCACCAAGGGAGAAAATGTGCTTTCAATATCCCCCTTTTTGGTAATTGATTACAACATTTAGATCAAAGCTTCGACATATGATATAATCAATGAATATAATCGTCGCTTTGAGAAGTATGTGATAAGCAAGAGCTCCCCCTAAATTTGTGCATTATTTTAGATTTGCGTTTGAATGCAAATGCACAATCGATTAGGTACATAGGGCACTCTTTCATGTCACATACAACTTGGTGGTGTGCGAGAATAATAAGAATGAACATCATAGCACAACACAATCAAGCAAAGGTGAATGATCATCTCATAAGCATCATAATGATAGGAAGTAGTAGTAACACACATCAAGTGTATGGTCAAAACACCACAAAAGTTTAACACATCCAAACCAAAAGATCAAATGTTTTGTAAAGCGATAAAAACCAAACGCTCTCTCACTCGAAGCCTAAAGATCTATATTCACTTCTCCCCCTTTGGCAACAAGTTACCAAAAAGTTCAAAGGTATATATCTAAGCGCTCTTCTGGGGTTGATCTCCTCCGGTAGTCGATGAAGGAGTCGAGAGAACTACATCGTCGAAGATGTCGGCAGACGTCATGGACGGAGTTTGTGTAGCAACGGGAGGTACTGGAGCTGATGGAGCTGAAGAGGCTGTAGCAGGTGTTGATGAAGAAGGCCTCAAATCTGGAGCTGGTACTGTGGCTGATCTGGCCTGGGTAGTGAAGTGAGTGCCTGGCCTGAGAGGAGAGTCATCCTCATCATCTGAAGTGTCGGGACTGGGCACACTGTCAACTTCCTTCTTGAGCTCGTTCACTGTCTTTGTCAGCCCATCCACCTTGTCATGTAGAGTCTTGATCCTATTTTCCATGATCCTCACAATACCATGCTGATTTGCTAAAATGTCCTTGATGTCCTTCTGCATTCCCTGAACGGTAGTGATCAAGAGATCCATTTGCTCGTTACTGGATCTAGGGACTTGAGCACTAGTGGCTCTAGCTGCCTCTGCCTCTGCCTGTGCTGCAGCTGAGGTGGGATGATCTGGGTTCATCTCCAAGACATTGTCCTCAAGATCTGGCTCTAGGGGCAAGTGGGGCCTGTCAAGAGCAAAAATGTGCTTCTCCAGCTTGGAGTTGATGAGCATCTGAATGTAGGGTGCATAGCAGCATGAGCGCTTCTGATCAGCAGCAACCCTCTTCATAGTCTCTACTATCAGGTCCATCACCCTTATCCTGGTGTGTCTATCAAGATGGATCAGCATGTTGATGGAATAGCCTCAAATCATCTTCTCATCTCCAGACTTCGGCATCAAGGTGTGCCTCAAGATAGTGTTCATGGTGCGGAGGCCAGCCTGAAGGAAGTAAATGGATCCTAACTTGTGATATTTCAAGTTGGCAGCAGGGATCTCATTGTACATATTCTTCATAGAATCATGGCTCTCCTTGGATTCAGAATAGACATCCAAGTCACCATCTTGCACCTTTGGGACTCCTAAGATGGTAGCCCATTCCTCAACATAAGACTCATATCTTGCTCCTTCAGTCATCCACACAATCCTACCATCTCCATAGATGTGAGCAGTGGAGTAGAATTGCATGATCATCTCGTCGTTCCATGCAGTGAATTCTTTGCCAAGAAACTCATCTAGGCCAATGCAATGAAAATTGTCTCGAACATTTGGAAAGTAATCTTCATTTGCCTTGATATACTTCCAGTCAACGTATCTCATGTCACTCACAGCTGGGCTCTTATCAAGCAAGATAGTCTCATAGAAATCTTTTTGCTCCTTGGTATAGAACCTGTAGTCCACAGCTGTCTTTCTCCTCTGAGCATATGGATCAATTGCTCTCCATGCCCTCAAACCAGAATCCTTCCTCTTCTTCATGTCTTCAGCAAGCAGGTGGCTGGCATTGTGCTCTGGAAGGTGTGGTCTGAGCTTCATCAAAGCAGTCATGTCATCATCATCCTCAGCTTCCCTGAAAGTGGAGGTCTTGTTCTTGCTGGAAGCTGGAATCTCTTTGGAGAACCTCTTAGGCTTATCAGCAGCAGCAGCCTTCTTGGGAGCAGATTTGGTGCTCTTGGAAGTGGTAGCCTTAGGCATAGCATCTTCCATAAGCTTCTTCTTCTTCTTGGGAGGGGCCTTTGCAGCTGGCTCTACCTCCTCCTCCTCTGCAGCAGCCTCCTCTGGATCCTCAAACCTAGAAGTTTGCCTTCCCACAACATGGATAATCCTCTTCCTGGATTTCTTCTTCTCCCCTGCCTCCTTAGGCAAAGATTTCTTGGGAGGCACAACAGTCATGGTTGCTCTGGAGCTCTCAAGTGCTCTCACTGTCTCGGAGCTAGCATACTCCTTTCTGATAGCTTTCTTCTTCTTGGAAGAAGTGGCAGCATCATCTTTCTTAGGCAGCTCATCAGGGATGAAGTCCTCATCCTCCTCATCAGAATTGAGCTTCCTCCTAGTCCTTGTAGCAGCCTTGGGCAAGTCAGGAGAACTAGGCACATCATCAAAACTCTCTTCAGGGCTAGTGCATGAGTCCATATCCACACTCTGCTCTCTGAGATCATTCTGGCTATCTTCAGGATCTGACATATATGACCCTGTGAATAGAATGTAGAAGAGTGGAAAAGATGAGTCATCACAAAAAGGCAGACTATTTTCCAAAAGATTGAACTAAGATTTCTCAAATTTTGCATTTTGCCAAATGTATGTCTGTACAGCCGAGGCAAAATTTTCGGACCCACCGAGACAAACAACCTGCTTTCTAGAAACTTGGCACCATTTTCGGTCACACTGAAAATTAGTACTCGGTTCCACCGAGGTGTTCTTAGTTTGCCAGAAAAACAGAATCGGTGCTACCGATTCTTTTGCATCGGTTCTACCGAGATTCATGTGGCGGACGACAAAACCTAAAAAATCGATCGTTCGCTATTCTACTAGAATTTCTAGAGGAAAGGGAGGTTTGCAATCCGTGGATTATCGATAAAGTTAACTCCAATGCGCAAGAATAGGACGGGGAGCGCAAGGAGGGCCGGATCCATACCCTAGCTTGATGAAGGATCCGCTACGGCGACGACGGCGGTGAAGATTCCGTCGGTGGCGGCGATTCCCAGCGGTGGAGACGCACGAGGAGGGAAGGGCGACGACCAGGGGTCCGGAGTGGCAGCTTAGGGTTGGAGGAAAACGGGCTCTTGAGATTGAATTTCAAAAGTCGTTTCCGCCAGGATATATACCCTTCGCTGTCAGTGACACCGGTTCGAAATTTTCGGTGTCACCGAGTTTCTCAACAGTCAGCTGACAGGGAAACTCGGTGTAATCGAGAATAAGGAATCGGTGTTACCGAGATTGAAAATCCAGATCAACCCTAGGCATTCGGTGAGACCAAGAATTTTGGTTGGTTCCACCGAGATGCACTTGGGAGGTTTTAATGGTCAGTCCTTTGTCGATACGGAACTCTGAGTGCTCCTCACACAGAGGGATCGAAAAGTACTTGTTCAAATTTTGTGATGCCGCAAGAAAAGAATATGAGGTGAGAAAGCATAGATAGCTAGAGAGTGGTCCTAGGCATTCTTGTCCATCCAATTGGCAAAAGAGAAAACAAAAGCCAAATAGCAACAATTGGATGTCCTCGAATGGATAAATACATGCAGACCAACATGCTCACACAATAAGATGTCAAATGAAATCATGGCAAACATGCACAAACATACTAGCATCTATCAAGCATTTTGGCGATGAAGGAGTCATCTATATATGAGTATATTGACTTAGGAGCCAAGTAAGAATACTTGATCATAGGTAATACTCATCGTTTAAGCACAAGTGGGGTTACCACTTTTACATAAAGCATTTAATGTTGTCACATACTATGAGATGCTTTAACTCAAGTCTTAGAGTAAAGCTCCCCTTTGATGAGACATCCCCCCATAGGAGGGATAAACTAACCTTGGGTTTTATCGATGAAGACTTCATGTTGGTGAGGTAGTGGTGGATGCTCAAGGTTGACGATGATCACCAAGAGTTGGGAGCATCCTTGTTGTTTCCTTACTCTTCTCACCTACATGGGTTAGTCCCAACATACAAGAGACAAATACAAGGATATCTATGGACATGGAGTGCAAAGCATGTGTGATGATGTCCATGGATTTGTTGATTACCTTGTCCCTTGCTTCCCTTTGAGGGAATGTGTGACTCCTTGAACTATCGCATAGAGTTGATGTTGATTGCAAATAGTTCTTGCCAACTATGAATGTGAGTGAATTTCATTGGCGTAGTCACCCCTCAAGAACTTCTCTAGTTCTTCTTCTTGGGGACCCACATCAACTTGATGGGAATCCTTGGTGTTGAAGTAGCCCTTGTAGAAGTTGAGCTTGAAGTAGCCTTGGTAACCCACTCCACCAAAGCTTGGGATTCATCTTCATATGAGTCAATGTCCTCTTGAAGCTTGTTATTGCCCTTGAGCTTGTGGTTTTGTGGTGGAAGGTAATCTTGAGTGTTTGTTCCCTTGGGAGGAGTATTTTCATACTTCTCGTTTTGAGGAACAAACTTGGGCTTGGGGTACTGACCTTCTTCCCATTCAACTCCATTAGCGTTGAAGTAGACAATGCCATGGTTCTTCCGGTATCCTCCGTGCTTGCGTACAATCTCCTCAAATTGCTTACACCCAGCAAGACTCTTGTAGATACCTTTCTCTATAATTCCTTTCAATAAAGCATTTTCTTGCTCAAGTGTAACTTGGCTACGAGAATCACCATTAGTGGAATCAATAGAACTACTAGAAGCAACATCATTAGATTTAGCATTTTTATTGTTGCTACTAGATGAAGAACCTTTCTTGCCTTTGTTACTAGTTTGTCTAGATTTAACTTGTGGCATGAATGTAGACAAGAGTAGTCGTTTGGCTAGATAAGATGAAGTGTTCTTTCGGAGATCGTCATTGATAACTTTAAGAAACTCATGCTCTTGCTCCAAGGTGAGCTTCTCGAAGCGTAGCTTCTCATGAGTCCTTACAAGCTCTCTATGATCTTCGAGAGTAGATTCATGGGCTAACTTAAGAGTGTTTAATTCTTTAGTTAGTTGTTCTATTTTCATCTTATCATCATCAAATGACTTATCTTGCCTAGCATGAGAATTATCAAGTTCATTTTGACTAACATCACTAGTTTCATCAAAGTGCAAGTCATCACCACAAAGCAAATCATCTTCATCACTATTGAAATCAAGATACTCGGGGTGCGATACCTTGGGGCCTTTAGCCATGAAGCAACTTCCACTCCCTTCATTTGGTGAATCAAATAGATCGTAGGAGTTGGTAGTCACTAGTGCAAGTCCGGCAACACCTTCATCTTGACTTTAGTCGGAGTTGGAGTGATAGCTTCTCTCAGAGTTGTTGTCGGAGTCGGAGCCAGAAACCCATTCACCAACATGAGCTTGATGTCTTCTTCTTGTGTAGATCTTGGTGTACTTGTCCTTCTTCTCCGAATCCCTACTTCTCCTTGAGGGTCTTCGTTCATAACGATCATCTCTACTCCTTCTATCTCTTTGAGGTGACTCATTCCTTGACCTTCGTCTTCTAGGTGACTCTTCTCTTCGTTTGTAGGGGGCCGTGCACTCATTGGAGTAGTGTCCGGGCTTCCCACAATTGTAGCAGTTGCGGTCACGACTTGACGAACGCTTCTCTTCATATCTTGAGTTGGAGCTTCGTTCTTTGCCTCTATTCTTGTAGAACTTGTTGAATTTCTTGACCATGAGGCTTATTGTCGGTGTCAAAACCAGCAGATCTCGGGTAGGGGGTCCCGAACTGTGAGACTTGGATCGATGGTAACAGGAGATGAAGGGGACAAGGTTTTACCCAGGTTCGGGCCCTCCTATGGAGGTAATACCCTACGTCCTGCTTGATTATATTGATTGTATGGGTATTACAGAGTTGATCTACCTCAAGATCAAGTAGCTAAACCCTAGATGAGTTCTGTTCTCCTACAACCTAAAACCCTCCGGCTTATATAGACGCCAGGGGTCCCTAGGGTTTACACATGGTCGGTTACACGTCGAAGGGATAAACATGCCTATTCACTACTCCAAACGTGGAGGACAAGCCACGATTCTCGAAGCTTCCTCCTTGGAGACGAGGTCTTCAATCCTTCCAGTATTCGGCAAGTGGCCCATATAGTCCGGCCCATAAGCAATAGGTCGACCTCCCGAGGACCCCTTAAACCAGGACTCCCTCAGTAGCCCCCGAACTAACCTCCAAGGTCAAGGGTCCAAGCTCCAGCTGCTTCAAATGATTAGAGTCTTTGGCTTGCGAGGCGAGTTCCTTTCTCTGAACAATGATCGGCCGAGTTAGTTCGGCCTCCATCGACGTGTAATTTCTCCGATCATAGACCGTCCGAACACCATGAGTAACCGGCCCCGAAGGCCAAACGTCAGGGAGTATGTAGTGATTTCTGACAACTTTTCAGAAGAAAAGTCACGGCCCACTACGACCACTGAACCAGTCGTAAAGACTCGATTCGCGGTTCGAGGCCGTTTCCACCAGCACGATCCATCAATGCACAGATCGTGCCTCGTTTTACACGGGATATGTTTAATCATGCGCATATAACGGCACGCACGCCTGGGGAAGCGGAGAGATTCACGGCGCCGTGAAGGGAGGCTAACCGGCAGCAAGCTTCAATAAAAGGAGAAGAAAACCCCAAGGCTTATCCGCACTCCCCATTCGCACCCCCTGCCTCCCCAATCTTCCAGAGCCCAGATCTAGGTTTTCCATCCCTCCTCCTCCAAGCTCAGCCATGGCTGGCTCAGGCTCCAGCGGCAAATGGGAGGCTTCCTCGGTCACAGACCAGGACATCCGGGACCTCAAGGAGGCCGGCTACCTCCCCGCCAATGTCTTCCAACGCGCCGCAGAGGAGGGCCAGGTGATCCTCACCCCCAAACCAGGCGAGAGGGTGGTCTTTGTCCCTCACTTCATCCGGGGACTGAGCTTCCCGCTCCACCCCTTCGTGAGGGGCCTCATGTTCTTCTACGGCCTCGACTTCCACGACCTCCCGCCGAACACTTTCATGCATATATCGGCTTTCATCATAGTCTGCGAGGCTTTATTGCGAGTCGAGCCACACTTCGGACTGTGGCTCAAGATCTTCAACATCAAGCCGAAGTGTGTCGCCGGCGCACATGCGGACTGCGGCGGGGCGGTCATCGGCAAGCTTCTGCGTGCAGTGTGGCCATCCGACACCATCAAGACTTGGCAAAAAGAGTGGTTTTACATCACCGAGCCAAGGGAGGAGGGCGGAACTGTTCCTGCCGAATTCAGATCCGCCCCCCGACCAGATTGACCTCATGGGTCCGAAAGGGCCTCGACTAGGGGTCGGACACAGAGGTGGAGGACCTGCAGAGGGGCATCGCCTCCTTGATTAGGGAGGGAATCGGCCTGACCAACGTGGTCCAGGTTATGCTTCGGCGGCGCATCCTCCCCTGCCAGCGCCGGAGTTCTCCTTTGTGGAATTATCCGACTGACGACGATCCTACAGTTCGTCAACTCTTCCGTACCACGCGGGAGAAGCTATGGAGGGCGTTGTTCAAGGCGCAGGAGAACTGGCCGGGCAAGAAGGAGGACAAGGGCTTGAGCGCCATTAAACCCCCACCCGAGGTATAGTATAGCTTCATTTCATCGGCTTTGTCTTCCTAAAGATAGTCTAAGCATTTTACAATCACCTTTCACAGGAATGGTTGAGCAAAGCCATGGGCATCAAGTGTCCGGCTCCACAGCCCGAAGACCCCAAGTCTCCGCTGCTGTTGGAGATGCTTGTCGTGGCGCCTTACAAGGTGCCAGAGAAGAAGGAGAAGAAGAAGCCATGCCGAACAGGCCTACGCAACATGGACCAGCTAGGGGCTGTGTCCGAAGAGACCCATGCCTCCTCGAATCAAGAGGAGGAGCACGAGGCTGAGGGGGGAGGCGATTCCCCCCTCACAGGAAAGAGGGCGGCGTCATCGGACGCCTCGGAGGAGGTAGCTCCTCCCGCCCAGAAGAAACTGCGCCGGACACAGGTAGTCCCGTCCGACGACAGTTCGGACTCGAATAACGAGTCCGAGGACTTCGAGAGGGTTCCGCGGAGGAACCTCAGGGTCAAGCCCCCACCTCAAAGGTACATATCCGAAGACCCTTCCGAGCTATTAAAGATAAGCTTCGAATGTTACTAACATGTGAGTGCTTATTGACTTGCAGCCCACCAGAAGTCCTCCCCACCGATCAAGTTTCGGACGGGGAGACCCCGCCCGCCGAGCTAGCGGAGAGCGGGACCACGTCGCACCCCTCTCCTCCGGGCGCCGCGAAGGATGCCGCTGAGGCGTCGTCCCAACAGGCTCCTTTGGAGCCGGACCCTGGAGGCAGGGGCGACGAAGTCATGGCCGAGGCATAACACCTCGGCCACCGAAGACCCAGGGGAGAGGCCCCTCCCGGACGCTGAGGAGACCGGACAAGAAGACGTCCAGTCACCTCCAAGGCGGTCTCCGGAGCGCACCATGCCTCCGGAGGCACCGATTCAATCTCCGGTTGGAGATCGGGTCAACCGATCCCCACCGGCGCCACCGACGAATGGGTGGCAAGCCATGGGGGAGGCTCTATCAAGCGCCTCCATCTCCGGGGAACACCGCACCCTTATGGGTGCGGTACTGCAGAGCATTCAGTCCGTAGACCACGGACTGAAGGAGGCCTTCAATGGTCTCCTGATGGGCTTCCATGTAAGCCATGTAATGCTCTATTTTGTGAAATATTATTTTCTGTGAGTTATGATTATATGCATGGCAGCCCCCGAGCCCTGGGTGAGTTTGGAAAAACTTACCTGGGGATCAAACATAGATCCCTATCCGAACTATGCATAGGACAATATGTTTTCGGATCGTTCTGTTAGCCCTTAAGAGGACCGGTCATAGGATCATTTTAGTGACAGTTCGGAGGTTGCAAACCCCTGTAAAGTTATATGATTTTGTTTGTTACAGGCTTCATCGACGGCAGCGGCTACTAACGCTGCCGAGCTAGAGGAGCTAAATCGGAAGCTCAAGAGCTCCGAAGACGAGCTTGACGCTCTAAACAAAAGATTCAACGAGGCGCAAGGTAAGTCGAATTGGAGTATTCAAAACTCTTCATTGCCGTACTGTCAACGCAGTGTTTTTTTATATGCTTAATGCTCGCGCAGCCTCGGCGAAGGAGATTGAGAAGCTCAAGGCCGAGCTTGAGAAGACCAAGCAGGAGGCTGCGGTGGAGAAGGCGGCGGCCAAAGAAACAGCTACCTCGCTATCCGCCCTATGAGCCACCAGCGACAAGCACGAAGCTCGGGTGGAGGAAATCCAGCAGGAGCTCAAGGACGCTGGGCTAAAGTGCGAGGACCTGGAGCGGAAGGGCAAGGAGCAGGCCGCAGAACTATCCACCCTAAAAACCAATCTCCAAAAGGAGCGGGTGGATAGGCGGTCATTTGAAGAGGAGGTCAACCAGGCCAAAGCTATCATGGATGGTAAGCCGTATTCATTGCAGTGTATCTTCGGGGATAGCAAGTTCGAGTTGCTTACCCAAGTATGGCGTTCCTCAGGCACCTGCTCGGACGTCCAGAAGAGCACGGCGGACGCGAAGCAGTTCTATGCTTCGCGGGGAGAAGGAGATGAAGCTCGGCTATTCTGGGCACAGTTCGAAGCCCCCGAGCGCTCTCCTCTCCTTATCGAGCAACTGAAACAGCTGATGGAGCTGCACCGGATGGCGGAGCCGGCCATGAAGGATCTCTTCATCCGGCTATGGCCCAATGAGCCGGGGAGCTACTTTGGCCTGGTGCAAAAGCTGAGCGACGCCTCGCCCCGGATCGACGCGCTAAGGCGATCCTCCTGTATCGAGGGGCTCGGATGACCTTTGTGAAGGCCAAGGTGCACTGACCGGGGCTGGATCCAATGAAGGTAGCCACCGCCCTCCGCCTCCTGGGAAAGGACATAGGCGCCCTGAGCTGTACTTCTCCGAAGTAATGGAGGGTGCTCGGGCAATAGAGGCGCAATGTTCGAGAGAAAATGAGTATGAGTAAACGCTTATGTAATATGTCCGAAGACCTTTTAACGCGTTAATATCAAAGTTGCATGGTTTTATCATGCCCTTTCTTTTTTGCATCCTTTATAACTCATGTGTGGCCGTTGAAACTGAAAGCTGCGAGTCGTCGGCTTCAGCCCCCACGTAGATACTACATGGGGTGTCTCTGCCAATCGCACTATAACCCTTAGCCGATCTATCGGTACCCAAAGGCGGAAGTGTGAGGCGGACAAGGCAATCGGACCATAATGCTTTATTGCTTTCACTTAGCCGTAGGGGCGCGAGAAAGGAGTGCGGGGGCTGATGACTAGCCCCCAGGCATTTGTGATGTTCGGATGAACCGCGGCCAAAGCCTATATCACCTGGTTTGTACTAACACCAAACCCATCGTATGACATGGAATAACCTCTGACGAGATTTAGTTAAGCTCGGATTCGCAGACCAGTTCTCGCATACCATGACGGTCAGTTTTCGGCTTTCTCCGCTGAGGCGCTTAACCAGACTAGCCGGAAGCACAATCGCAGCGGTGCTCCCTTTGCCCTTTTAGCCGAACGAGCGGAACATAAAGGGGCAAGCATAGGAGCCTGGCAACCCAACTATTGACCCAAGACATAGTTCGGAACCAATGCATATACAACGGAATTCCAAGACGCCGAACAGTGAAGCAGTTGTGATTAGGGCGATTTTTAAGGTCGGGCCCCCGGTCTATTAGCCGGTTGCATCGTAAAGTATACCAAACAGGTTCGTGAGAAGAGGGAGAAAACAGAGAGTGTTCCGAAAAGGGACAGCAAAGAGATAATGTATGATATATCTGTATTTAACTCAACAACTCTTATTATTCAAAATTGCCGATGCAACTGTCTACAGGTATTTGATAAATGAAATATAAGCTTTACAAGAGGGGTTGTACCAAGGGCCTTCGATGGATGACCTGACGTCCTTGATGTGCCCTGTCGCTTATCCGCTCCCGCGTCTCCTAAGGAGGCGTATGCCTTTATGGGCTTTGCTTGTTTGGCGAACGGACCTTGAAGAAAGAGTCTTGAGAAGTCGCCGAAGTATGGATGAGCTTGACGCCTTTAGCAGGTACTTTATGGTACCTGTAGTATGTCCGATGACGTGTTTGACGGTGATAGTTCGGTCAAGCCGAACACCTACCCTCTAATAGTTTTGTCCCCATCGCTGCCCATGGAATTTTGAGCGCAAAGTTGTGCCTCCTTGGCACGTACTTTGCCGGTTCTAGGGCCGTGCGATGGGGGGCGAGTCCCTATTTATGGAGAGAGGAAGGCTCTGGTACTTCGGATTGAGATCGAGCTTGCTTCCCAGCTTTGGGTGCCTTTACGGCAGATGTCGGCGTTTGCCAATCATCGGTGTAATGGAATTCGGCCGCCAGGGCCAATGCATGTTCCTCAGTTCGGAGGGAGCGCTCTGTGTTGCCATTGACTGTGATGACCCCCTAGGGCCGGGCATCTTGAGCTTGAGGTATGCATAGTGTGGGACGGCGTTAAAGCGAGCAAACGCTGTACGGCCGAGCAGGGCGTGGTAGCCGCTGCGGAAAGGTACGATGTCGAAGATCAAGTCCTCGCTTCGAAAGTTATCGGGCGAGCCGAACACAACTTCCAGGCTTACGGAGCTCGTGCACCGGGCTTCAACGCCTGGGATCACTCCTTTGAAGGTAGTGTTGCTGGGCTTGATCCTTGACGGATCTATGCCCATCTTTTTCACCGTATCTGAGTAAATCAGATTGAGGCTACTTCCACCGTCCATGAGGACTTTAGTGAGGTGGTACCCATCTATGATTGGGTCTAGGACGAGTGCGGCCGAACCCCCATGACGGATACTGGTCGGATGGTCGCGTCGATCGAAAGTGATCGGATATGCCGACCATGGGTTATACTTCGGGGCTACAGGCTATATGGCATAGACATCTCGAAGGGCGTGCTTTCTCTCCTTTTTGGGTATATGAGTGGCGTAGATCATGTTTACTGTCTTTACCTCTGGAGGGAATTTCTTTTGTCCGCCACCGATCGGACCACGAGGCTCGTCCTCGTCCTCGCTGCGTGGGCTCTTGTCTTGGTCCTCGGTTGCGAGCTTGCCGGCCTGTTTGAACACCCAACAGTTACAGTTGGTGTGATTGGCGGGCTTCTCTTGAGTGTCGTGGATCTGGCAAGGCCTCTCCAGGATCTTGTCCAGCGGGGTAGGTCCGTCGTGTTTGCCTTTAGGAGGCTTCTTCCGCTGCCCAGACCGGGAATTGCGGAAGCCGGCGTTAACGGCCGTGTCATCGGCATCACTATTGTTGTGTCGGCGCTTGTTCTTGTTGTGCTTCGGTTTCCCGTTTCCATGCCGGACTTCAGAGGTTCCGGGGTCTTCGGGGTTGTGGCTACGTCTAGCTAGCCAGTTATCCTTGCCCGCGCAAAAGCGGGTCATGAGGGATGTGAGGGCGGACATTGTCCTTGGTTTGTCCTGGCCGAGCTGTCGAGCCAGCCATTCATCCCGAATATTGTGCCTGAAGGAGGCTATAGCTTCAGCGTCCAGGCAGTCTACGATCTGGTTCTTCTTGGTCAGGAAACGATTCTAGAATAGTCGTGCGGACTCTCCTGGCTTCTGAACAACGTTGCTTAGATTGGAGGAGTCCGGCGGCCGAACATAAGTGCCCTGGAAGTTAGATCGGAATGCCTCTTCTAGGTCCTCCCATCACCCAATAGAGTTTTCGGGGAGGCTATTTAGCCAGTGCCGAGCTGGCCCCTTGAGCTTTAGGGGTAAGTATTTGATGGCGTGGAGATCATCTCCTCATGCCATGTGGATGTGGAGGAGGAAATCCTCAATCCATACGGTTGGGTCAGTTGTCCCATCGTATTGCTCTATGTTTACGGGCTTAAACCCTTCCGGGAACTGATGCCGCATTACCTCGTCTGTGAAGCACAGTGGGTGGGCGGCGCCTCTGACCCGAGCTATGACGCGCCGGTGATCGGTGTATGTCCTCGTTCGGGTTCGTTCCTGATCTTCATTGTCGCGGTTGAACCAAGGCCGGTACCCTACCCGTCTATCGGGTGAGTACCCTCTGGATCCGTAGATGGATCGCGTACGACCCGCTCTGTGGTCCAAGTCGTGTCGCAGGTCGAACCTGTCGTTGGGTTCTAGTGGCTCCTTTCCCCGTCTACGGGGTATCGTCGGCCTATAGCCGGTATCGTCAGCCGTCCTTACACGTCCTCGAGGATGGCGGTCTGGCTTATCGTACGGGGTATGCTTGGGAGACGGCGTATCACTGAGCTCGTCATCGAATTGTGGCAGTAGCCTTCTGCGTGGATAGCTCTTAGGTTGGTCCGATAGACCGGTGTCGTATCCTTCCTCAGCTGAGAGGACTCTCATCCATCGATCGTTGAGGTCATCTTGTTCGGCTTTGAGCTGTCGCTCTTTTGCTTTCAGGCTGCGAGCCATGGATATGAGCTGTTGCCGGAACAGCTCCTGATCTGCAGGATTGTCGGGAATGGCGAAGTCATTGGCTTCCGCATTGTCCTCCCCCTCGATAGAGCGAACGTAGTCGTCATCCTCGGGATCATCTAGATCATCGGGGTTGCGACGGTCTTCGGGCCTCTCCTGACCCTCTAACGGGTGTTCGGGGATCTCGGGACCGCCGATGTCTTCCGGGGTATCTCCGTCCCCGGTGCCATCGATAGATTTTCGCCCCTTTTTTCC
The DNA here is from genome assembly GCA_039707655.1 of Elymus sibiricus. Taxonomy (NCBI): domain Eukaryota; kingdom Viridiplantae; phylum Streptophyta; class Magnoliopsida; order Poales; family Poaceae; genus Elymus; species Elymus sibiricus. Next base: position 346,130,148 of record CM077669.1, on the reverse strand, counting down.
TTTGGACCGTTTATGCGGCTTTCGGCGTCTTGACGGCGCTTCATCCGATTTGTCGCCGTCGTTTTTCGGAGTGTCCACCATGTAGACGTCGTATGTGGAGGTGGCAGTCCACTGCCCGGTCTTAGCGGGGGTGAGGGCGTGATCCCCCTCATCCATGTACTCTGCTTCCTCGGAAGCATAGTCTAGCATGTCGGTTAAATCCTCGACAGTGGCTATCAAGTGGGTGGTGGGTGGGACGAAAAATCCGTCCTGACCCGTCTGACGCCCGATCTGAGAATAGATCGGGGCTGGGTCATCGGTAATCTTCATCGACGAAATCCGATCTAGAGCCTCGTTGAGTATCGAGAGTTCGATCGGGCCGGTCTGCCCAGAGCCTCCGGAGTGAACCTCCGACGCGTCCGCGCAGGGAGAGTGTTCGGCAAGAACAGATGTCCGGACGTCGGGCACTATGACCAGATCCGGACTGAAAGTTGGGCCCTTGCCGGGGTAGATCCTGTGGGCAGAGCCGAAAGATGGATCTGGGGTTAAAGCCTCAGAGTCTTCGGGCGTGGCAGGCAAGACTGCGAGCCCGGTTAGTGATAGATCTCCTCGAGAGTCAACAGAGAACTCTAAGTTCCCGAATCTGACCTCTTGATTAGGGGCGAAACTTCCGACGTGGCCTAGATGGCCGGTCGGGTCGGCGTGCAACACAATGCTGCCAAAAGCGAAGATCTGTCCGGGGACGAAAGTGCCCGGGTTGCGAACCTCTTCGTTGATGACAAGACGAGCCATCGATTCCTTCTGGCGATCACAGCGGAACTCTCAATGAAAGCACCAATGTCGGTGTCAAAACCGGCAGATCTCGGGTAGGGGGTCCCGAACTGTGAGACTTGGATCGATGGTAACAGGAGATGAAGGGGACAAGGTTTTACCCAGGTTCGGGCCCTCCTATGGAGGTAATACCCTACGTCCTGCTTGATTATATTGATTGTATGGGGATTACAGAGTTGATCTACCTCGAGATCAAGTAGCTAAACCCTAGATGAGTTCTGTTCTCCTACAACCTAAAACCCTCCGGCTTATATAGACGCCAGGAGTCCCTAGGGTTTACACATGGTCGGTTACACGTTGAAGGGATAAACATGCCTATTCACTACTCCAAACGTGGAGGACAAGCCACGATTCTTGAAGCTTCCTCCTTGGAGACGAGGTCTTCAATCCTTCCAGTATTCGGCAAGTGGCCCATATAGTCCGGCCCATAAGCAATAGGTCGACCTCCCGAGGACCCCTTAAACTAGGACTCCCTCACTTATCTCTTCATTGGTGACAAGGTTGTCGCTTGAAGTTGCGGGAGCATCACTTGTGGCTTTGTAAGCACCGCTAGACTTGTTGTGAAGCTCTTCTTTGTCTTTGAGTGTCATCTCATGAGCAACAATCCTTCCAATGAATTTCATAGGCTTGAGATCTTTGTAGTTGGGCATCATTTGGATCAATGTGCACACGGTGTCGTATCTCTCATCCAAAGCTCGAAGTACCTTCTTGATAATGAATTTGTTGGTCATTTCTTCGCTTCCTAAGCCGGCAATCTCATTGGTGATGAGAGCTAGCCTAGAGTACATCTCCGTGACTCCTTCACCATCCTTCATCTTGAACTTGTCAAACTGACTTTGAAGAACATCCAACTTGGATTCTCTCACGGACTCGGTACCTTCATGCATATCAACTGAAGTATCCCAAATCTCTTTTGCATTCTCGAGACGGCTGATTTTGTTGAATTCTTCGGGGCATAGGCAGTTGAAGAGAATGTCGCATGCTTGAGCGTTGTATTGCAACATCTTCAATTCATCCGCGGTCGCTTCACGATCCGGTTCCTTTTCCATCACCAAAGAATTCACCTTGCAAGCCAACACGAACAATATCCCATACGACGGGGTTATGACCAAGAATATGCATTTTCATTTTGTGCTTCCAACTAGCAAAATTAGTGCCATCAAAGTACGGACCTCTACGGTAATAATTTCCCTCACTAGACGCCATACTCTCCTAGGTTGTGAGACCAATGCAATGGATACCAAAGCTCTGATACCACTTGTAGGACCAAAAGTATGTCTAGAGGGGGGTGATTAGACTACTTGACCAAATAAAAATTCTACCTTTTACCAATTTTAAGTGTTGGCAGATTTTAGCAATCATAGCAAGTCAAGCACACCCTACACATGCATGTCTAAGAGTATAGCAGCGGAAAGTAACAACAAGCATGTATAGTAGAGGGTAGGAAGGAAGATCAAACGCGATTTGTAGACACGAAGATTTTTCCCGTGGTTCCGATAGGTGGTGCTATCGTACGTCCACGTTTATGGAGTCTTCAACCCATGGAGGGTAACGGCCGCGAGAGTCCACGGAGGGCTCCACCCATAAGGGTCCACGAAGTAGCAACCTTGACTATTCCATAACGGCTTCCGTCCACGAAGGACTTGCCTCGCTATGGGTAGATCTTCACGAAGTAGGTGATCTCCTTGCCCTTACAAACTTCTTGGTTCAACTCCACAACACGAAGTAGGAGGCTCCCAAGCGACACCTAACCAATCTAGGAGGCACCACCCTCCAAAAGGTAATAGGCTCGGCAATGTCGATGAACTCCTTGCTCTTGTGCTTCAAGATGATAGACTCCTCAACACACAATCACTCTCTCACAGATTTGGCTATATTGGAAGAGATTGAATTGGTGGAAAGCAACTTGGGGAGGCTAGAGATCAAGATTCATATGGATGGAGTGGAATAGCTTGATCTCAACACATGAGTAGGTGGCTCTTTCTCAGAAAATTAGATGGGGCAAGTATGGAATAGTTCTGAGTGCTTCTCTTTCGAGTGGGTGGTGGTGAAGGGGTATATATAGGCATCCCCAAAAATCCAACCGTTACACCTAAAGTGACCAACTCGGTGACACTGATGTGTGAATATCGGTGGTACCGAAGTGACCAAAAGGCAGTAACTTTTGAATCTCGGTGAGACCGATATATAATTCTCGGTGGTACCAATTAGGTGACAACGGTCAGATTGTGCAACTCGGTGACGCCGATCCAGAAAACTCGATGGTACCGATTTTGTGAATCGAGGTAATAGAAAGTTGGCAACCCAAACTCGGTGGCTCCAAAGTGGAATCGGTTGCACTGATGTGCTAGGGTTTGGCATGGGTCTGTCTGAGTTTGGGAATCGGTGGCACCGAATGGAAAGTGTTGGTTGCGCCGATTTTGGATATTTGACTTTGGACAGACTTTTGTGGAAGAGCTTGTGGGTGTTTTTGGTGACTATCACTTGTGCACGTGGAGCATCTTGTTCACCAACAGTACCTTACCCCCTTTTAATAGTATTGGCTTTCCTATGGACTCAAAGTGATTTCTCACAAAGTAAAATGTAGAGTCCTCTTTCTTGAAGCTTTGCCATTCCATTTCCTTGCATCTTGGGGTATCTCCATAATCCTTTTGCCATCCCTATCATTGAACTTTTCCTGAAATATGCTTAGTGGAAACATTAGTTCAATAACATATATGTTGTTATTAATTACCAAAACCACCAAGGGAGCAAATGTGCTGTCAAATATCCCTTAGTTTCCTTATGGACCCCGCTGCCACGGGAGGGTAGAACAAAAGATTTCATGCAAGTTCTTTTCCATAAGCACGTATGACTATTTACGGAATACATGCCTACATTATATTTATGAACTGGAGCTAGTTCTGTGTCGCCCTAGGTTATGACTTATATGATGAATATCATCCAACGAATTAACCGATCCAATGCCTACGAGTTTTCCACATATTGTTCTTTCTAGGTTGCTATTGCTATTGCTACTGTTCCAACTGCTACAAAATCATTGCTATCACTGTTACCGTTACTGTTACTGTTACTACTCCTATCAAAACTATCATATTACTGTGCTATTGATCACTCTGCTGCATATATTTAATCTCTAGGTGTGGTTGAATTGACAACTCAACTGCTAATACTTGCAAATATTCTTTGGCTCCCCTTGTGTCGAATCTATAAATTTGGGTTGAATACTCTACCCTCGAAACTTGTTGCGATCCCCTATACTTGTGGGTTATCACTAACCTAGTCGGCCCAGACTCCTCGAATTGGGCCGAGGGGACCTCCACTTTGTCAAGATGGACTACGAAGACTGCATGGTGGAACGTGATTGAGACTGCGTCTGCCGAAGGCTTGTCGTACACTCCAAGACTTCTGTTGCCGCCCCCATGATAAGATACCGACCTTGTAACCCTAGATACCCTACCTGGCGTGTATATAAGCCGGAGGGTTTAGCTCGTATAGGGGACCTAAACACAACATTACTCACCTAGCCCTAGGGTAGGAACACATCTCACGATCTTGAGGTAGATCAACTTTGTACTTGATACTTCTCCATTGGTATAAACAAGAGCATCACGTAGGGTTCTACCTCCATCAAGAGGGCCCGAACCTGGGTAAAACATCATCTCCTTGTTCCTATTACCATTTGTCCGAGATCCACAGCTCGAGATCCCCTACCCCGAGGTCTGCTGGTTTTCACACCGACGTTGGTGCTTTCATTGAGAGTTTTGATGTGGGATCAACAGAAGGATTGATGGCATCGTCGGTTAATGACTCCAAACTCACGGGCATGATTCCCATGCCCAAAGTTTCTGTCATGAAAATGCCTTCTATCTTTTGTGCGATCGAGGTGATCCATGACTCCGCTCCGGCCTCGGTCGAGCCCTCCTTCAAGGACCAGGGGCTGAGGTATTTCTTGATAAGCGAATCAGACAACATCCGACTAGAGGAAGCCGGCGAAACTGATCCTCAGATCAGTCCGGCCGATCCGATGGCCACAAATCTAGCACGGGACGAGGATGCTAGGGCTTCGGACCCGCGGTCCTTAGAGATCGAAACTCACCCACCCACCTCCCACATCGAGTATCGTCCTAAAAACTTGGGCCCACCAGATGTATGGGATCTAGCCTATGTGCAACAACTTCCTGCCGAGTCAATCAGGCAGTTCTGGGCTAGGTTCTTGTCTGTCAAAAACAAGATACCAATCTACCATGACTCGGATATAATAGTAGCTTTCCAGCGTGGATGCAAGGATAAAGGCGCTTCGAATGCTCTCGCTCGCCACTGTGTTCAAACACTTCCAGAATTGTCAGATCTGGTGTCCAGATTCTGCACCATCGAAGACGCTTGGCTGGCTGGGGAAAGCATAGAAATGATCTGTGAACAGAATCCAAAAAGTGATGAACCCGCGCCTCGGCGTGAGCCCAGCAAACGGAACACCTCGGGCGAAAGACCTCGGAAGAAGAAGAAAACCTCCTATCACCCCGGAACAACACTCGACGGCCTCCTGGATAAACCATGCCCAATACATGCTATTATGCTTAACTCCTGCCCTACTCACAGTCTTCGTGACTGCTAGGTTGTGAGGCAGGTGGCCAAGGGAGGACCTGCCCTTCTGGCATGCACCCCCAGCCATGCAGAACAGTCCTCAAACAAAGACGAATTCATGATGATCTATGAGACTTTCATGTCCAATAACCAGCACAAGCGAGCCCTGCGGGAAATCAATTCCATCCGACTAGTACCAGCCCGGGGCACGTGGATAAACACACCGATCACCTTTGATCATAAAGATCAACCAAGGTCGACCTCGGGCAGGTGCCTCGCCGCGCTAGTCCTCAAGCCAATTGTGGGCAACTACCGACTTTGGAAGGTGCTCATGGACGGCGGCAACAACCTAAATCCGATATATACAGAAACTTTCGACAAGATGCACATCGATAAATCGCGCATAGAACAAAGTGGCACTGAAAGTGCTAGTTATCGACTAGAGGGGGGTGAATAGGAAATTTTTATGAAAGGCTTTGAAACAATGAATGTATTCGAAGTATGCGGAAGCGAAACAGGATCAGGTAGGGATCTATATCAAGGATCTAAGCAAGACATGCAGTGCAATGAAGACATACAGGCAAGTTAAGCATTATCATCGTACAAGCTAAGATGAGTCGAAGACAAACTTAGATGGTATGAAGATAAACAGCAGATATGAACGTCTTCGGGGAATGTCTTCAGTCAGAAGTATTCATGCAATGGCTTCACAATTCAGTACAGAATGTAAAGAGTGAAGGATAGAACCAGCAGCTTGATGAAGACACATGATTTGTTGGACCAGTTCCAGTTGCTGTGACAACTGTACGTCTGGTTAGGGAGGCTGAGATTGAACTCAGAAGACCTCATCTTCACCTTATTCCCCTTGAGCCGAAGTCACTTAGACAACGCCCAGTCACTCAGGTAAGTCTTCAGGGGAGACTTCCGAAACCCGTACAAACTTGGTCACCCGGCGATCCACAATGACTCTTGGATTGCTCTAGACCCAGACGCCTGACCGTCTTGAAGATCACAGTCTTCAAGTGTAATAAGTCTTCAGTTCTCTCAGAACAGAATGACTTCGGTGATGCTCAAACACTCTAGCTCTAGGTGTTTAGGTTTATCCTCGCAGGATGTTTCTCTCTCTCAATGTCTTCGAAGTGGGTTGCTCCAAAACAAAAACAGCCATATCTCTCTCTGAGCAGCCACCTTCTCATGGTGGGGGTGGGCTATTTATAGCCAGCGGGCAACCCGACCTGATATGACCAAAATGACCCTGGGTCTATGGCCAACCGACGTGTCACAACGGTCGGATTTCAAACACACGCGGCAGCTTTACTTGGGCTACAAGTAAAGCTGACTCAACCAACTCTGGAAGAGATTTGCTCTCATTGTCTTCACTCGAAGACATAGGTTTGGGTTGAGCATCACGTCAGCATCTGACTTCGATCACATCGACCCCACTTAACAGTACGGTGGTTCCTATGACTCAGGAAAGAAGAAAAAAAACTACCAAAAGACTTCGTCTTCGCGTTTCATTATCTTCAGGCGATTATCTTCGCATACCACCAATGGCTTCGGCCATCATCAATCTCTTCGGACATTTTTAGGGGTCGTCTTCGACGGTTAAACCGAATCTCCAGGGACTTCTATCTGTGTTGTCCTTTGAACTCTCACAAACACATTAGTCCCTCAACCATGTTTGTCTTCAATACTCCAAAACCAAACAAGGGTGGCACTAGATGCACTTACAATCTCCCCCTTTTTGGTGATTGATGACACACTGGTTGAAGTTTTCAACAGGAATAATATATGTGAAGATAATGACTTGGAGATTATGATTGCAAGATATAGAGAGCTCCCCCTAAAGATGTGCTTATGAAGATTTTGCTTGGAATGCAAAAGCACATGGCATGTTATTGTTTGTGGAGATCTCCCCTATATCTTGTAATCCATCACTATGCATTTAAGAAATATTTCAAAGATAATGAAATGCATAATGAAAAATGGGCGTCTGCAGTATGACTTCGAGCGCATATGATAAAACTTAAAGTAGCGCCAAAGGTACGGTAAACATAAAGTGTGCAGACGTCCATCGGGACTTAAGTTTTACAACCCAAATAGCAAATGTTCAAAAACGAGAGTTGTAAACTTAACAAAATACAGCACCCAGCCCATATAGGTAGACCCGTTTGAAGACTATCAAACCAATGCTTCTCCCCCTTTGTCATCGAATGACCAAAAAGGGCGAAGACATAGGGCACTATGTGTCCCCAGCAGGAGTTGAAGACGATGGTGCGGTAGGGTCGATGTTTGTTGGTGCAGGAGAGCTTGGTGTAGTGTCGCGATGCGCAGTTGATGGAGAAGAGACATCATCAGATTCATCATTGGCAAGACGCGCATTGACGGAGGGGGCTTCAGAGGAGAAGTCACTGTCTTCGAGAGAAGGCGTCCGATGCCATTTCTCAGTGCGAGGTGGCGGAGCACTGAAGTGAAAGTGTTGACTATATCACCCTCAAGAGCTAGCATGGTCAATGTTCTCCAGGCACGGCGGCTTGTCTCATGAGCAACAAAAGCATTCTTGGTTGTGAGATTGCGAATTCTGTTGATGTCGTGAACCATAGAAGCCATTTGTCTTCGAGTCCACTCATGATGACGATCTTGCTTCTGAATGAGAGAGACAAGAAGCTCTCTATCTGTCATTGCACGTTCAGTCCTGGTACGAGCTAGGCGAGGCAAAGTGCTTGTTGTGGCTTCAGTGGCAGTTGCACTTGGTTGAGGTTGACGAATGGAGCCAATGAGCCTTGCACGGGAAGCATCAGATGTGATGTGAAGACCTTCCTCATCAGCTGTGCCACTGGTGCCTTGCCTCAGGGAATTCTTGCTCTTTGGAGGGTAGATGTCAGTGTGAATGACTTCGACATCAGGAAGATATATCCCATGATTGTGTGCTGATGGCAAGAATCTTGTGTTGGATCTGTACTTGATGAATCGCATGATCCATGGTGCATAGATCTTGGGTTCAAACAAGGTGATGCCATTTGCAGCCAGATTGCACAGGAAGAGATCTTGAAGATCAAACCTGATGCCATAGACGATGTTGTAGATCAATGTCTTCAGAGCACCTTCAATCTTGCTTGAGAAAGAATGCCCTTTGATCGGCCAAATGGTGTGATGAAGAATGTGATAGATAGTCTTTGGCAGATACTGAAGATCATTGACGAAGAATGAGTGTGGCAGATCTGCTTCACGTGCCAATGGTTCCATCGTAGTGAGCATTTTAGTCATGTTTGGCTGTGGCAGTTGAAAGATGTTGGGCATGTCTTCGTCAGAAGATGCAAGAGGTGTTGCTGGGAAGAATTCTGCAGCATCAGTTGTGGCATATTCATCTCGAAGCATGAAGTGCAGCTTCCATGTCTTCAGATCTCGCCCCGAAGTCAGAGATGTGGAGGGTGACATAGAACTGAAGAATGAGCTCCTCATTCTAGTCTTCATGATCAGTGACAAAAGCCAGGAGTCCAACATCTCGAAGACAATCAATGGCTTGGTCAAAACATGGAAATCCCGTCATGGCTACGAGAATGATCTTTTTGTGTGGGAAGATTCTGTTCTGGCCATAAAGCACACATGTGTAGTATTCCCTTTGAGGGATGCTCCAGAAATTTGTCAGACTGGATCTTTGAACGGGCATACGGATTGCGGTCGGAGTCGAAAAAGGTGTTGTTGAGCCGGAATGACTTGACGCTGAAGATATGAGGACGAGCACGCCCTTGTTGGTGAAGCATAGGTAGCCTTGGCATAGGATTCAGAACATTGGGGCGCCTTTGAAGATGATATTCATATTGCGGACCCATCCTTGGTGGAGCAACCAGCCTGGGCCATTTGGTGGGAACCATTTGCCCTTCTCTGTTACGAGCCAGCACAATGTTGTCAGCATTGTCATCAGAGGAAGGCATCGCAGGGACTGGAGGACCATCAGGGGATGGGGCATTGGTTTCGCCCACAAGGTTTTCAGCAGCATTGTCTTCAGTGGCGGGGTTCTCTGGCACGTTATGAGCAACGTCTCTGATTCTAAGGACTCCATCAACAGGTGCAGTGGGAGACACGTGGACCTCGTCTTCAGGGATGCTCTACATCGAAGATGTATCCAATCTGGGTCCACGGCGAAGCCTTTTGAGAGGCGACGCATGCTCCGTGGGTTCAACTTCTCTGGCCACAAATGGAGATTCTGGTGTTCTGGGCACATGAGTTGAAAATGCAGATGCTGGAGTGCTTGGTGTGTTCTCTGGCACTGAGGGTCTCAGAGGAGTGCCGATATCAACATACTCACTGTCGTCAGGAGCAGCAGTGTTCAGCATGGGGTTTTCTCCTTCTACATTGGCTTCGTCAGCATGGGCTTCGGAAGCAATGTCTTCAGTTGGGATGTCTTCACCAGTTGGAATGTCATCAGCAGCAGGAGTCTTTGTGGGAGCATACTCGTGAAGTATCACTTGCCTCTCTTGATTCTCAAAGGCAGGAGGAGCCATGGAGATAGGCGTCACTTGCAGTGGCTCCTGTTGAGTGGCATGGGTGGTTGATGTAACAGGTGGAGGTGGAGGTACTTGAGCGGACACAGGGGGCATGAGCTTCTTTGTTTTCTGCCTCTTCGGAGCTTGGGCTTCAGAAGCCGCGGCCTTGCGCTTCTTGGCTAGAGCTTCGGCTTTCTTTGTCTTCTTACTGGAGATAGCCGGGGAAGGCGGAGGTGCGCGAGAGCCAGAGAAGCCAGCTGGAAACACAATGCCTCATGGTTCAGACCTTGAAGGGGCAGTTTGGTCCGAAGACATTGAAGCCTGTTGGGATCTCTCAATGATCCGTGGGTCAAGAGCAGGTTGGCCAAGAGCCTTGCACTTCAACATCTCATTGTGTGCTTTAACCATGGTGTTGGCCTTTTTCTTGAGGCGCACGAGGGCGCCTTTGATAGCTTCACATCTTTTCTCAAATACGGCCTTGAGCTCTTTCATCACCAATTGATAACCTTGGATCTGGTCAGCCTTGAGCTTGTGGACATTGTCCTTGAAGAGGGCCTTCTCATGGCTTATCTTTGCCTTGAGTTGAACAACCTTTTGAGCCACAGTTAGCTCATTTACGAGCCCTTGGAATGTGACGCTGAGACCAATGGGAAACTATAGGGAATCAATGGTAATAGAAGGATCAGCAAACCACTCGTCAATGAAGTGCTCGAGTATTGATGGGTCGAAGAGAGGTAAGTCTTAAAGACATTTGGCTTCCTCTTCCTTTTGCTGGATCAGTCTTGCCAGCGCTTCATCATCAAACTCATCATCGGAGAGCTCGATCATATTCGCAGCATCCATCAGTGAGACAGATGGCTTCGGTCCTCTGGAAGTGGCAGCCTTCCGTTTCATCCGTCTAACAAGACGAGCCTCCTCTTCTATGTCTTCAGAATCAACAGACGGGGACCTTGAGGCATGTGATGTTTTTCCAACAGCCTTGGAAACCTTTGAAGCTTTGGGCTTCGAAGCTTTTGACTTCTTAGGCTTCGGATTAGGAGCTGGAGGATTCTCTTCATGTCCATCCTTAGACTCAACAGATTCAGGACAGCCACGGATGCTTGAGGGATGTGGGTTTCTGGGCATTGGAGGCCTGACCATGCACGGAAAGAAGCCAATCCTTCTAGCTTCAGCCTCAGTCTTCGGATGAAGATTATTATAGATAATATCAGTCCAAGGTGCCTTCTCAGCATTTTTCTCAGCATACTCATCTGTAACAAACTGATAATCGAACCACTTTTCTACCTAGTATCTTCGAATCCATTGGATTCGAGTTTTGCGTTGTCCATAGGTTTCATCTTCATCAGACTTGTAATGCTCATATAGCTCTGGGGGAAGATCATTGGCAGTGTTCAGGCGTCTCTGTCTACCACCTTTCTTTGGAGCATCATCTCTAGCCATAGTCTTCAAAGGCTTCGAGTTGGGCAAAGGCTTCGAAGATTGATTCAAGTGTGAGCTTGCTCCTGGTGAGTGCAAATGAATCTGCAAGTAGTCTGCAAACGAATTGAGACTATGAGATCCAAGCGATTCTGCTGCAGACATGTACCTGTGAAAGAGTTAGAGATGCGAGGGAGTGGAAGAAGTCATATGCATTCTCAGAAGATTTGTAAAACTAGATATCATGGTATGAAGACATTGACCTCTTTCACCGAAGACTTTTACTTTTGCACACAGATAGGGCAGTTTCAGATTTGTGCAAGTTCGAGAATTCGCACAAGTGAGGAATCAACCCAGATTTGCAACATAAGCAAAAGTATTGAGCAAATAGAGGTACAAGTGAGAGATCCATTGAAGTGAAAGTGGAAAAACAGATCTCGAAGATATTTGGTAATTTGCAAAGATCAAAAGTGTGGTAAAAAAATCAGTTTTTATTACCACGGTGAAGAACACGATGAACTAGTCGACGAGGCGGAGAAGCCGAGTAGTTCAATCTGCCACACCCTAGCTTGGTGGTGGCAGACACCTACGGCGGCGGATGGTTGTGGCCGGCGTGAGTACGTCGACGGAGGAGTCATGGCAGCTAAGCGCTCCTTCTCCGGCGGCGGTGAGATCCAGCGGCGGCGCTAGTGTTTGGAGCTTGGAGGAAGTGGAAGGTAATAATTGAACTGGGGCACATGTATTTATAAGGGTGGAAACATCCGAACAGTTTGGACAATTATGCCCCGGACTCTTCGGCTCTAGTGGGACACGTGGCGTGCATGCAACACAACTGACCGCCCACTACACGACCGGAAGCGACGGCGCGGGAGATTTCTTGCGATAAGTGCGGTAACGACAAAAAAATGGAATTTTAAGTGGTTGGTTAGATTTGTCTTCCACTGACAAGGACACAGAGAAGACAATCAACACGTGTCAAGTAGAATGCATATGACTGGAGTTGAATAGAGTAAGACGAGATTGGAACAGACAAGAATAGTGGGTCCGATCACATTGGCCTAGGAAAGTTCAAAGATATAGCTATAGGCTCAATGCTATAGAGGAAAAACTCCAAATACACTAAATATATTCAACATTACGAGATATGCAAATCCAAATCAGTTCAAAGACAAACACAATTTTCGAAGACATGAAAAATACGAAGATAAAAGCAATGTCTTCGAATTTGGTGGTGGCGTTACCCACCGTATAAGAATGTTTGACTCAGACACGGCGCACAATTATCATGGCGCTCTGAAGTCATATTCTTCGTTAATGTATTCACACTTAGAGCGTAAGTCTTCATGAGATTGAAGACATACATTACTTCATGTGTTGTGCATCAAAATGCATCAATCATACATAAGCGTTAGGATGTATTCCCATTCAAAGGAAGTTTGAGGATTCTAAGATATTTAGCTCACACCGCAACTTGCAAAATCTCTTCTCATCCAAAGGCTTCGTGAAGATATCCGCCAATTGATCTTCAGTGTCAGCATGCTTGATGTTGATGTCACCCTTCATCACGTGATCCCGAAGAAAATGATGTCGAATCTGTATATGCTTCGTCTTCGAATGTTGTACTGGGTTGTAGGAGATCTTGATAGCACTCTCATTGTCGCAGTAGAGAGGTACATGCTTCAGGTTGATGTCGTAGCCCTTAAGAGTCTGTTTAATCCAGAGGAGCTGAGTGCAGCAAGCGCCAGCAGCAATGTATTCGGCTTCGGCAGTGGATAGTGATACACAGTTCTGCCTCTTCGAAGACCAACATCAAGAGATCGTCCCAGAAAGTGACAAGTGCCTGATGTAGACTTGTCGTCAACTCGATTGCCAGTGAAGTCAGAATCTGAATAGCCAATGAGCTCAAACTTCGATCCCTTTGGATACCACAATCCTAGTGTTGGGGTGTGAGCCAGATATCTAAGTATTCGCTTCATCGCTAGGTGATGCGACTCCTTTGGTGCCGCTTGAAATCGGGCGCACATGCAAACGCTAAGCATAATATCTGGCCTAGATGCACATAGGTACAACAAAGAGCCAATCATGGAGCGATATACCTTCTGATCAAAATCTTTACCATTTTCGTCAGTGCAGTGGTGACCATGTGTTGGCATTGGTGTCTTGTAACCTTTGGCTTCATTCATGCCAAATTTCTTGAGGTAGTCTTTAAGGTACTTTTCCTGAGATATAAAGATGCCATTGGGTTGTTGTCGAATCTGAAGCCCTAGGAAGAATTTTAGTTCTCCCATCATCGACATTTGGTATTTCTCTTGCATCATAAAGGCAAACTCATCACTGTATCGATTGTTAGTACAGCCGAAGATAATGTCATCCACATAGATTTGACACACAAATAGTTCACCATCATAGGATTTAGTGAAGAGAGTGGGATCGAGTGAACCAGGTTTGAAGCCTTTCTTCTTGAGGAACTCCTTGAGTGTGTCATACCAAGCTCTTGGTGCTTGCTTGAGGCCATACAGTGCCTTGTTGAGCTTGTAGACTTTGTTAGGATTCTTTGGGTCTTCAAACCCTTGTGGTTGAGCAACATATACTTCTTCCTCAATCTTACCATTGAGGAATGCACTTTTGACATCCATTTGATATAAGCATATGTCATGATGGTTAGCATAAGCAGGCAATATGCGAATAGCTTCGAGTCTAGCAACAGGAGCGAATGTTTCACCAAAATCAATGCCCTCGACTTGTGTGTAACCCTGGGCCACAAGTCAAGCCTTGTTTCGGACTACTTGGCCAGACTCATCTTGCTTGTTGCGGAAGATCCACTTCGTGCCGATGATGTTGTGCTTTCTTGGATCAGGGCGCTTCATGAGCTCCCACACATTGTTGAGCTCGAACTGGTGAAGCTCTTCTTGCATGGCTTGAATCCATTCTGATTCCTTGAAAGCTTCATCTACTTCGGTGGGCTCTATGATAGATACAAAAGCAAAATGCCCACAAAAGTTAGCCAGTTTAGTTGCTCTTGAGCGAGTGAGTGGACCTGGTGCATTTATGTTGTCTAGCATTCTCTCAATTTGGACTTCATTAGCCACGCGCGGATGAGCAGGGCAAAGACTTTGTCCTTGTTGTTGAGCATTGTCTTCATCGGCAGAAATATCTTCAGTTCCAGCATTGTCTTCGCGCTGAGTGGATGGACGATTTCCCCAGTTCTTATCAATCTGATAGCTTCGTTAGGAGGTAGTTCATCTAGCACAGGAGGTAGGTGCTCTCTTTGCGAGCCATTAGTTTCATCGAATCACACATCTACAGTTTCAACAACTTTGTTGTGGAAAGTGTTGAAGACTCTATAGGTGTGCGAATCCTTTCCATAACCAAGCATGAAACCCTCGTGTGCTTTCGGTGCAAATTTTGAAGTGTGGTGTGGATCCCTTATCCAGCATCTTGCACCGAAGACTTTGAAATAACTTACATTGGGTTTCTTACCAGTGAGAAGCTCATATGATGTTTTCTTGAAGAACTTGTGAAGATATACTCTGTTGATAATGTGACATGCAGTATCAATGGCTTCAGGCCATAGCTTCCGTGGTGTCTTGTATTCGTCAAGCATGGTGCGAGCCATCTCAATAAGAGTCGTGTTCTTGTGCTCCACGACGCCATTCTGCTGAGGAGTATATGGAGCAGAGAACTCATGAGTGATGCCAAGAGTATCAAGATAGGTGTCCAAGCCTGTGTTCTTGAATTCAGTGCCATTGTCACTCCTGATGTGCTTGATCTTGATGTTGTAGTTGTTCATACACCTATTTGCGAAGCGCCTGAAGACATCCTACACTTCTGTTTTATAGAGTATGATATGCACCCAAGTGAATCAAGAATAGTCATCAACAATTATGAAGCCATATAGATTTGCAGTGGTAGAGAAGGTGGAGTAGTGAGTAGGGCCGAATAAGTCCATGTGTAGCAGCTCGAAGGGACGAGTGGTCGTCATAATTGTCTTCGAGGGGTGTTTGGCCCTAGTCATCTTCCCGGCTTCACATGCGCCACAGAGGTGGACCTTCTTGAACTTGACACCTTCGACACCGATGATAAGCTTCTTCTTGGCGAGTGTGTGTAAGTTCCTCATCCCTGCATGTCCTAGCCTTCTGTGCCATAACCAGCATTCCGAGGCCTTTGCTAGAAGACATGAGGCAACCTGTGGTCCTACAGAGAAGTCTACCATGTACAAATCACCTCTTCGAAAACCTTCGAAGACTTTGGTTTTGTCAGAGGCCATTAGCACAACACATCGAAATTTGCCGAAGATGACAAGCATATCTAAGTCACAGAGCATTGAGATAGGCATCAAGTTGTAACCAAGGGATTTGACAAGCATCATATTTTCCATGTGTCGGTCTCTTGAGATAGCAACTCTACCTAGCCCCAATACTTTGTTGCTGCTCTTGTCAGCAAAGACGATGTGGTCCTTTGTTGGAGGTCGAAGAGTTTGCTCCATCAATAGGTTTCGATCACCAGTCATATGACTGGTGCATCCACTATCCATAATCCATTCAGTGGCATTGGATTTGCTTTCCTGCATTGAGAATTAGTCTAGTTCACCAAAGCATGCCACTGTAACATGCATTGATGAAGATATTGCAGCACACAATTGTATGAAATTTTGGACGATATGAATGGTAACACCATTCGCATTAGTTTTCTTGCGTCCAGACAAGATCATTTCTGGGTCTCCAGAGATTATCTTCAAGATAGGCTTCATCCCATATGGAGACCCGATGCTGCATGAAGATATTAGTTCTTCTTAACCACCCACATGCGAAGGGGTGGCTTAGAAGCAATAAGACGTAGAGCAGCATCAGAGAATTTAGGCAAAGATTCCCTAATGGTTCGTTTCACAGGGGGGTTAGAGTACTCAAATGAATATGCAGAGTAATTCTTAGTGGGATGAACATAGCGATTCATGCCATAGTGCACATATTCGTGAGCCCTTTCAGTTCTTTCCTGGGAAACATAGGTGTTAGAGTGATCATATGAAGACTTTGATCCATATGAAGATTTTGGTCCATATGAAGACTTTGGTCTGGAGTTTGTCTTCTTCCGTGGTGTTGTCATAACATTGACTGGAAGCTTCTCAAGAAGACATTTGGAAACCCAGATCTTCTTCATAGGTGAACCATTCCTGTAGTTAGTTCCAATATACCTGGCAAACACTTCACCATTCATAGATTTGAACAACTTATAATTGGAGTCAAATGATTCTTCAATGATGACAGGGTTAGCACAGTTAAAGCCAGATAATGTGGATGGATCCACTGAAGGTCCTTTTGCGGTAACCCATGTGGTTTTGGGATACTGCTCAGGAGTCCAGTAGGAACAATCAACATTGATGTTTCTTTCGAAACCCAAACCCTCTTTCCTAGGGTTTTTGTTCAAGATTGTCTTCTTTAGGACATCACAAAGAATCTAATGTCCTTTAAGACTCTTGTACATGTCAGTTTCAAGCAATGTCTTCAACCTGTCACTGTCGTCAGTGATGGAAGTGGTTTCCTCAGATAAGGGGTTAGTTACCACAGATACAGTTGAAGATAATGCATTTTCAGAAGCATTTGAATATTCAGCAGTTGAATCATTAGCTTCACGAGCAATACATTTTAAGCATGGAGCATCAAATTCATCCTCAACGGTATTGATCTGTTCTGCTAAGAGTGAGTCGTTTTCCTTCCGTATGTCATCATGAGCTTCTCTCAACTTCTCAAGATCAATCTTTTTCTGAAGATATTCGAGAGAAAGCTTCTCATGATCAGTTGAGAGGGCGTCATGACGACTTTGGAGATCCTCAAACCTTGAACGAAGACTACGCATGTCTTCAGCCATAGTTTCGTTCAGACTCATTTCTTCGCGTAACAGGTCATCGCTTTTCTCTAGAGTAGTTTGCAGTTTCTCCATGGCACTTTGTTGCTTGGTGGCAATTTTTACAAGTTTAGCATAGCTGGGTTTCATGTCATCATCAGATTCAGCTTTGGATTTAGAGTCATGACGTGAGGGTTTTGAGGATACCTTGGAGGCTTTCGCCATGAAGCAGTAGGCCGGAGTAGCATCATCATCACTGGCTTCGGTGTTGAAGAAGGAGCCATTGTCTTCGGGTTCGAAGACAGAGGTGGAGAGATATGTCGAAGCCATTGCTAGTCCAGCTATTTCAGCGTCAGATTCCTCCTTAGATGCTTCCTTTGCTTCAGAACCAGATTCAGACTGTGAATCCATCTCCTTTCCGATGAAAGCACGTGCCTTGCCAGATGAACTCTTCTTGTGTGATGAAGACTTTGCATACCTCTTCTTCTTCTTGTCATCGGAGTCATAGTCCTTGCTCTTCTTCTTGGATTCCTTTTCCCATCGAGGACAATCATCAATGAAATGGCCAACTTTCTTGCACTTGTGACGGGTTTGCTTCTTGCTGTCTCTTGAAGACATTTCACCAGACCTCTTGGAATCACGCTTTGAAGATTTTGCATAGCGTTTTGACTTAGCAAACTTCCTAAACTTCCTGACAAGCAGTGCGAGTTCTTTTCCAAAGTCTTCAACACCATCAGAACTGCATTCAGAGTTGTCTTCAGATGAGGACACAACCTTGGCCTTCAGGGCATGAGAACGACAGTAACTAGGACCGTAGATATCCCTCTTCTCAGCTTGTTGGAATTCATGTGTGTTCAACCTCTCGAGGATATCAGCGGGATCCAAACTCTTGAAGTCAGGGCGCTCTTGGATCATGAGTGCGATTGTATCAAAGGAACGGTCAAGTGATCTGAGTAGCTTCTTCACGACTTCATGTTTGGTGACATCAGTGGCGCCAAGTGCATTTAGCTCATTTGAGATGTCGGCGAGTCGATCAAACGTGAGCTGAACATTTTTGTTGTCGAGTCTCTTGAAGCAGTTGAACAGGCTGCGAAGCACATCAACACGAGAGTCTCTTTGAGATGAGACACCTTCATTCACTTTGGACAGCCATTCCCAGATTTGCTTTGTAGTGTTAAGTGCACTCACACGGCATGCCATCCTTTGGTCAGATGACCACAAATGATGTTCTTGGCGGTGGAGTCCAGTTGTGCGAACTTCTTCACATCAGCAGCAGTAACACCTTCACCAACCTCAGGAATGCCTGCCATGACGACATACCATAGGTCATTGTCAATGGCTTCGAGATGCATGTGCATCTTGTTCTTCCAGTAGGGGTAGTCGGTGCCATCGAAGACAGGGCACGCAGCGGAGACCTTGATAATCCCTGCAGTCGACATAGCTAAAACTCCATGTGGTTAAACCAAAACAAAGAACAAGGGAGTACCTTGCTCTGATACCAATTGAAAGTGCTAGTTATTGACTAGAGGGGGGTGAATAGGCGATTTTTATGAAAGACTTCAAAACAGTGAATGTATTCGAAGTATGCGGAAGCGAAACAGGATCAGGTAGGGATCTATATCAAGGATCTAAGCAAGACATGCAGTGCAATGAAGACATACAGGCAAGTTAAGCATTATCATCGTACACGCTAAGATGAGTCGAAGACAAACTTAGATGGTATGAAGATAAACAGCAGATATGAACATCTTCGGGGAATGTCTTCAGTCAGAAGTATTCATGCAATGGCTTCACAGTTCAGTACAGAATGTAAAGAGTGAAGGATAGAACCAGCAGCTTGATGAAGACACAGGATTTGTTGGACCAGTTCCAGTTGCCGTGACAACTGTACATCTGGTTAGGGAGGCTGAGATTGAACTCAGAAGACCTCATCTTCACCTTATTCCCCTTGAGCCGAAGTCACTTAGACAATGCCCAATCACTCAGGTAAGTCTTCAAGGGAGACTTCCGAAACCCGTACAAACTTGGTCACCCGGCGATCCACAATGACCCTTGGATTGCTCTAGACCCAGACGCCTAACCGTCTGGAAGATCACAGTCTTCAAGTGTAATAAGTCTTCAGTTCTCTCAGAACAGAATGACTTCCGTGATGCTCAAACACTCTAGCTCTAGGTGTTTAGGTTTATCCTCGCAGGATGTTTCCCTTTCTCAATGTCTTCGAGGTGGGTTGCAACAAAAGGACAACAGTCGTATCTCTCTCTCTGAGCGGCCACCTTCTCATGGTGGTGGGGGTGGGCTATTTATAGCCAGCGGGCAACCCGACCTGATATGACCAAAATGACCCTGGGTCAATGGCCAACCGACACGTGTCACAACGGTCGGATTTCAAACACACGCGGCTGCTTTACTTGGGCTACAAGTAAAGCTGACTCAACCAACTCTAGAAGAGATTTGCTCTCATTGTCTTCACTCGAAGACATAGGTTTGGGTTGAGCATCACGTCAGCGTCTGACTTCGATCACATCGACCCCACTTAACAGTACGGTGGTTCCTATGACTCAGGAAAGAAGAAACAAAACTACCAAAAGACTTCGTCTTCGCGTTTCATTATCTTCAGGCGATTATCTTCGCATACCACCAATGGCTTTGGCCATCATCAATGTCTTCGGACATTTTTAGGGGCCGTCTTCGACGGTTAAACCGAATCTCCAGGGACATCTATCTGTGTTGTCCTGTGAACTCTCACTCCAAAACCAAACAAGGGTTGCACTAGATGCACTTACAGGCACCACCTTTAAAGGTATAATACCGGAGCGAGAGGCACGCTGTAGCGGAAAAATAACCAAGGATGTAGTCTTTGGAACATCGGACAATTACCGCTCCGAAGAGATTACGTTCCACATCGCCCCCTTTAAAAGTGGATAGCACGCTCTCCTGGGGCGGGACACTGACGTGGCTTGGACTGCGTTGGTATTTCCCCAAAGAGGAAGGGATGATGCAGCACAGCGACGGTAAGTATTTCCCTCAGTTATGAAACCAAGGTTATCGAACCAGTAGGAGGATCACCACCACCCAATAAGCAGCACCTGCACACAAACAACAAATACTTGCAACCCGATGCGAAAGAGAGATTGTAAATCTCTCTACAGTAAATAAATAGATTAGGTAGTGATAGATAGGAGAGATAGATCTCTCAAGAACACAAATAAAAAGAGTAAATATGCAGCAATATATTTTTGGGTTTTTGGTTTTATAGATCTGAAAACAAAGATTGCAAAAAAACGTAGATCGGAAAGCAATATGATAGAAAAGTAGACCCGGGGGCCGTAGGGTTCACTAGTGGCTTCTCTCATGAGTATAGCGCACGGTGGGTGAACAAATTACTGTTGGGCAATTGATAGAAAATCGAATAGTCATGACGATATCCAAGGCGATGATCATTATATAGGCATCACGTCCAAGATAGATAGACCGACTCCTGCCTGCATCTACCTCTATTACTCCACACATCAACCGCTATCCAGCATGCATCTAGTGTATTAAGTTCATCGAAAAATGGAGTAATACAATAAGAACGATGACATGATGTAGACAGGATCTATTCATGTAGGAATAGACCCCATCTTGTTATCCTTAATACCAACGATACATGTGTGTTGCCCCTTCTGTCACTGGGAAAGAACACCGCAAGATCGAACCCATCACAAAGCACCTCTTCCCATGGCAAGAAAAATCGATTTAGTTGGCCTAACTAAACCAAAGATTCGAAGAAGAAATACGAGGCTATAAGTAATCATGCATATAAGAGATCAAAGAAGACTCAAATAATATTCATGGATAGAAACTGATCATGAACTCAAAATTCATCGAATCCCAACAAACACACCGCAAAAGTTTACATCAAATAGATCTCCAAGAGACCATTGTATTGAGAATCATAAGAGAGAGAATAAGCCATCTAGCTACTGCCTACGGACCCGTAGGTCTATGGTGGACTACTCACGCATCATCGGAGAGGCCCCTATGAGGAAGATGAACCCCTTCATGATGGTGTTTAGATTGGATCTCGCGGTTCTGGAACTTGCGGCGGATGGAATTGTGTTTTGTAGACTCCTCTACGGTTTTTTGATTTCCTAGAAATTTATAGGCACGATAGTCGGTTGAGGCGGTGCCCGAGGTGCCAGCCCCCACCAGGCCGTGCCAGGGGGCCTCTGGCGCGCCCTGGTGGGTGCTGGCCAGCCTGGGCCCCCTCTTCTGGTGTTTTTTGGCCCATCTTCTTTCTTCTGGGCCGTAAAAAATCCACAAAAATCCCCGCAGCGTTTTGTCTCCGTTTGGTACTAATTTTCTGCGAAGTAAAAAAACAAGCAAAAATAGCAACTGGCACTTTGGCACTATGTCAATAGGTTAGTCCCAAAAAATGATATAAAGTTGTAATAAAATGATTGTAAAACATCCAAGAATGATAATATAATAGCATGGAACAACAAAAATTATAGATACGTTGGAGACGTATCAGACACCTTCTCCAAATTCCAAGCAGTACCACATTACAGCTATATGAAGCTCAAAGTACCGGTCCCAAATGGGATTATTACTATGTTGAGCAACCCAGACAGAGCACTCAGAGCCGAGAATAAAACGGCGTCGCTCGCCCACGAATCCTTGTCTGAAGCCCTCATGGCCGATGAGTTGACCACACTACGCGTCAAAGTCGATCAAGATGATGTCATCCTCGACAAACGGCCGAAGTCTACTTCATTAAAGTCGGTAAACGAAATAGTCAAGTTCCAAGTCCACCCCACGGACCCAGCTAAAATGGCGTCCATTGGGGCGAACCTCGATCCCAAGATCAACGAGGCCCTACGCAATTTCCTTAGGGAAAACTAGGACATATTCGCCTGGCACCCCTCCGATATGCCGGGGATACCCCCAGGCCGGCGAAACACAGCCTGAACACATTAAAAGGCTACGCGCATGTCAATCAAACACTCCGACGTTTCTCTGAACCCAAGCGTCAAGCAATGGGCCAGGAGCTAGCTAAATTACTGGAGGCCGGGTTCATCCGAGATATAAAGCACCCTGACTGGCTTGCCAACTTGGTCATGGTACCAAAGAAGGATAAGTCCCGGTGCTTGTGCGTCGTTTTTTAAGACCTCAACAAAGCCTGCCCCAAGGACCCCTTCCCATTACCACACATCGACCAAATCATGGACGCCACAGCAGGGCACGAGTCACTATGCTTCTGATACTTGTGATCTGCTTTGGGTTTTTCCCAGAAGAGGAGGGGATGATGGAGCACATTATAGATAAGTATTTCCCTCAGTGAGAACCAAGGTTTCGAACAAATAGGAGGACCACACAACTCCCGTCTTCAGCGCCTACACACAAAAGAGCAAACACTTGCACTCAATGCGGGCAAGAGGGTTGTCAATCCCCTTGAACTCGTTACTTGCAAGCAAATGAGTAGTGTAGATGATAGTTGATTATTATAAGTTGAAAAATAAAAATAAAACAAATAAATGGCAGAAAGATAATAAGAGGGTTTGTAAATATATATGTGAATAGACCTGGGGGCCATAGTGTTCGCTAGAGGCTTCTCTCTTAAATAAAGCATACGGTGGGTAAACAAATTACTGTTGGGCAATGGATCGAAAAGCGCATAGTTATGCAATATTTATTCACGGCAACGATCATGTGTATATAGGCATCACATCCATAAATAAGTAGACCGACTCCTGCCTGCATCTACTACTATTACTCCACTTCGAGAGCGCTTCTATGCTTGCCTCTGTAGGTATAAAGTTCATGCAAACAGAGAAATGCTTGGAGAACGCTGACATGATGTAGACAAAGTACACTCAATTAATATGAATGAACCCCATCGTTTTTATCCTTAGTGTCAACAATACAAATATGTGTCTTGTCCCCTACTTTGTCACTGGGATATAGAGCACCGCAAGATTGAACCCACTACAACGCACCCCTCTCACTAAAGATAAAGCAATCTAGTTGGCCAAACTAAACCGATAGACCGGAGAGATTTATGAAGCTATGATGATCATGCAAATAAGAATCAAATAAGTATTCAGAGATGACTCAAATATTTTATCATAAATAATCTAAACATAAACCCACAATTCATCGGATCCCAACAAACACACCGCAAAAGAAGATTACATCGAATAGATCACCGTGAATATCGCGGTGAACTTTGTATTGAAGATCAAAGAGAGAGACGAAGCCATCTAGGTACTAGCTATGGACCCGTAGGTCTGTGGTGGACTACTCACACATCACCATGGGAGCAGCAAGGATAATGTAGAGGCCCTCCGTCATCGATCCCCCCTCCAGCAAGGCACCGAAAAAGGGCTCCAGATGAGATCGCGGCGGAACAGAGACTTGCGGTGGCGGAAAAAGTGTTCCGGGAGCTCCCTAGGGTTTTTTGAATATATGTGAATTTATAGGCAACAGATCAGGGCTGGAGGCATCGAGGGGCGACAACAAGCTAACAGGACACATCGACCCCCCTTGGCGCGCCCGGTTGGCTTGTGGGGCCCTCCTGCGGCCTCCGGTCTTCTTCCGAAGCTTCCAGGTATTTTTTTGGTCCGGAAAAAATCATAAAAGTTTCAGGGCAATTGGGCTTCGTTTGGTACTGTAAACCTGAAAAGCCAAAAACATGCAGAAAACAGCAACTGGCACTTGGCACTGGGTTAATAGATTAGTGCTAAAAAACAATATGAATAAGCAAATAAATGCCCAAAAAGTATCCTAGAATGATAATATTATAGCATGGAACAATCAAAAATTGTCGATACGTTAGAGACGTATCAGCATCCCCAAGCTTAATTCCTGCTCGTCCTTGAGTTGGTAAATGATAAAAACAGAATTTTTAATTTGACATGATACCCAACATGTAATCTCTTGCATGTATGCTCATTGAGAAACGATGAATTAACAAACATCAACATAGCAATATTTATAAGCATAAGTAACACGATCAGCAATCTTTCAAAATATACGATCCTCAAAGAATGTGTACCCCCATTCATTTTATCATATTAGTAAGGCATGGCTCCGTCTTCACCACATGAATACAAATTTCAAGCACCACGGTGTCCAAGTCAGGCAATTTGATCATACTTTTTAACGCGCTTCAGCTTTTTATTCTTCACGCAATACATGAGCGTGAACCATGGACATAGCATATAGGTGGATATAATATGGTGGTGGATATCAAATGGGTAAAAGTGAAGAAGAAAGTCTCACATCAACTAGGCGTATCAACGGGCTATTGAGATGCCCCTCAATATGTATCAATGCGAGGAGTAGGGATTGCCATGCAACGGATGCACTAGAGCTATAAGTGTATGAAAGCTCGAATGAAGCTAAGTGGGCGTGCATCCAACTTGCTTGCTCATGAAGACCTCGGGTATTTGAGGAAGCCCGTCATCGAAATATACAAGCCAAGTTCTATAATGAAAAATTCCCACTAGCATATGGAAGTGACAAAACATGAGACTCTCTATATGAAAAACACGGTGCTACTTTGAAGCACAAGTGTGGAAAAGGAAGTAGTAGAACTGTCCCTTCTCTCTTTTCTCTCATTTTTTTCATTTTTTCTTTTTTTCCTTCTTTTTCTTTTTATTTCTTTTCTTTTTTCTTCCTTTCTTTTTTCCCCTTTTTCTTTTTCCCTTTTTTTCCTCAATGAGACAGTGCCCTAATAATGAAAATCATCACACTTTTATTTACTTACAACTCAACATGAAAAACTACAAAACAGTATGACTCAATATGAATGCCTCTGGCAGTGTACCAGGATGTGCAATGATCTAGCGTAGCAAAAGATATCAAAAAATGGGCAAGCCATGATAATATCATGCTAGCTATCTTACGATCATGCAAAGCAATATGACGATGAGTGTACTAGTCATATGATGTGACAGTGGAAGTTGCATGGTAATATATCTCGGAATGGCTATGGAAATGCCATAATAGGTAGGTATGGTGTATGTTTTGAAGAAGATATAAGGAGGCTTATGTGCAACAGAGTGTATCATGCCATAGGGTTGGATGCACCGGCGAAGTTCACACCGATCGTTGATGTGAGAATGAGCAATGCACGCTACCGGAGAGGCTAGCAAAATATGAGGAGGTGAGAGTGCGCATGTCCATGGATACACATTATTCATAAACAACTCATATACTTATTGCAAAGTTTTATTAGCTTTCTCGAAGCAAAGTACTACTTGCATGCCCCTAGGGAGGAGGTTGGGAGGAGTTAACCATGGCGCGCCTCCGACTCAAAACAACACTAGGATTTCAACGAGGAATAAGAATGCTCACACATCCCCGCCATGCCATAACCAATATTTAGACAAACAGGAAATTAACAACTTTTAATATCAATACTTCTACGAACCGACAACCATGAACTCACACCCTTTCACATTACCACATCAATATTATTAACCCACTGTTTCTCTTTTATGTGCTACATGATGGTTTTGATTATGCACTCCTTCAATACCTATTATTTTTTGACTAGTCTTATAACCCATGCAAATTACCGTCACTATTTATTAACTCTCAAAAAAATATAAGTGAAGAACGATAGTGCAATTATTTCTATAAATTCTATACGCCACCGTGCTCAAAAAGATATAAGTCAAGCACTAGAGAAACTACTAAGCTCAATAAGTGAAGCACATAGAGTATTCTAACAAATCATGGTGAAGGTGTGTATCTATCAAATAGATGTGTCCAGAAAACAATGATTGTGGCAAACTAAAGCAAAAACCAAACAAAAGCAAACATTGCTCCAAGCAAAACTCATATCATGTGATGAATAAAAATATAGCTCCAAGTGACATACTGATGGATTGAGGCGAAAGAGGGGATGCCTTCCGGGGCATACCCAAGCTTAGATGCTTGAGTCTTCCTAGAATTTGACTTGGGGTGCCTTGGGCACCCCCAAGCTTATGCTCTTACTGCTCGTTATTCCTTCATCCATCATGATAACACGCAAAACTTGAAAATTTCAGCACACAAAACTCAACAAAACTTTGTGAGATCCGTTACTATAATAAACATATCAAATACTTTAGGTACTGTTATAAATTGATTCATATTTTATTATTGCATAATAGGTACTGTATTCTAACTTCTCCATGGCTTATACCCCCCGATACAATCCATAGCATCATCAAAACAAGCAAACTATGCAAGCAAAAACAGAATCTGTCTAAAACAAAACAGTCTGTAATGATCTATAGAGAAACTATACTTCTGTAACTTCAAAACTTCTGAAACATTAGGACAACCTGGGATTTTTTATACCAATACTGTGTAAAAACTTAAGATCAAAAAGACATTCCAGTAAAATCAGAGAAATTCTGCACTCAATGCAACAGTTTCTGTTTTTGCACCGTATCAATTCTACTCATCGTGCAAGTCATCCCAAAGGCTTTACTTGGCACAGACATTATTTTAAACATAAAAACACAATAATTATAGAGGCAATAATCATGTCACACACAAATAGAAAGTAAAAAACAAAAGTTTAAATATAACTGTTGGGTTGCCTGCCAACTGACGCTATTGTTTTATGCCCCTAGCTAGGCATAATGCATAGTATCAAGTATTGTAGTAGTCATGAAGACATCATGCTATAATCATATGTTGGAGATATGCCCTAGAGGCAATCATGTATGATGATATTTCCTATGTGTTTCTTAATAAAGACAGTCCTTGGACATTATCAATTATGTGTATTAACAAGTACATGACTTGTTTGTGAGACTATGCATTGTATGATGACTGTCCTAAATGGTCCCTAGTCAAAACGGTTGTGTGGACACGCAGCCAGTTAGACTAGCATATGACACGGTGGACGGTCCGGTCTCACTGACCATGTAGCATTGGATGCTAGCCGGATAATATGGACTCAGAAAGATCTGGTCGGATTCGACGTAGTCGGATCCGAGTCGAGATAAGGTCCGAGTTGGACAGACCCGACTATGAGATGCAACGACAGGTCATCTGTGAGTCTCTAGTACAACATACGTTCTATGTCCTAAGACCTAAGCTGATGCATGTACTTGGGATGGTGATAGACATGCTTTGGGCTGACCAAACGCTACTCCGTAACTGGGTAGTTATAAAGGTGGGTTTCGGGCTTGTCCTGACCTATGCTGCGAGACATGGTTGAGCAAGATGGGCCCCTCCGATCAGGAGAGATATACTTTGGTCCCCTCGGGTGATCCGACCTGGATAGGCATGGCCATGCGATGAGGATTATGAGATAATCCGAAGTGTTGGTCGGATTCACCGGAATGAGAAAGAGGTCATGCTGCAACAAGGATGACCATGTCGCCTTGAGCATGACAACATATATCGTATAGCAAAGGGAATAGAAGTGTGATGTACATGTTCGCCTAACCAGCTTCATCGGACACTTGGAGTTGGCACGCTTTGCTAGAGGCCGCTACCGACTAGTCGAGTCGGATGTGATCTGACTCGCGACCAAGTGAATGAGAACCTAAGGGGTCGCGCGCTTAAGGGAAGGAACACGTGGGCTTTAGGATCCGTGCGAGGCCCAAGAGTTGAGCCCGCGTCGGATGCCTATATATATTGGAGGTGCGGCACACCCATCGGGTTGATCGCTTTGGCACCGTCATTAGGGCTTTGCATGTGTTGCAACTAGCCACCTCCACTTGCCACCGAACTGTGTGATCGGACCTAGCAGTCCGCCACACGGTGTTCCTCCTACACGCGCGGATACCATTAGAGGCGGTGCACTTGTGCCGATCCGGCGAACCTGTACGTGGGATCCGGCGACCGGCAGTTCGAGGGAGATCGGACCGGCTGTTCATGGGAGATCAGATGAGGAGGAGACGGACCTAGCGGACACGCTGCCCCAACTCTACTTCCGCTGCACGACACTGCGCGTCTAGTGGTAACGGTCTGTGATCCATCTCCATAGCATGTTCTTGGTTGTTCTGCGCGTAGGAAAATTTTAATTTGCATGCGATGCACCTACGGTAGAACCCAAAATCATATTCCCTTCTCTCAACAGAAAGTTTTCTAATAGGTTAGCAAAAGTAATTGAAGGGACTAAACTTCACAACACAAGGGTCCGTGACATCTATCTTGGAAGGAATAGAGGGCTCTTCCTTAGGCTTTTCATAAGTGATAGTCAACTCTTCATTGTACAAGTTTCGTTTAAGGTATTTCCTCAATTCTCTCTCAAGCACGTGACCCAATCCAAGATTTGGTATAACAAATTGATCATTGTGTTCAGAAATTTTATCAACTAGGACATTAGGTGGAACCTTTTTCCTAAGGTTTTCATCATAAGCAACATAGTGTGTTGATCTTAATTTTCTTATTTCTTCCAAATCATAAAGAATCCCTTCTATTGGTGGGCACTCAGTGTTAACCCTATAATAAGCAAATATATCTCTAGCCTCTTGCTTGATATGATCAAATTCATGAACGAGAAATATTGTGGCTAGACGTTTAGTAGAGGCATCCTGGATATTAGAGAATTCTAGAAACAACCATTGTATGAAAGGATGCATATGAACGAATTGTCTTTCCAATTCAACTATAAGCAAAGAAAAAGTATCTGCATAATTAGTAGTTCTAGCAACAATAGAGCCTCCTATCAAGGGTAACGAGCATGCACAAGTGAAAAAGTCTTGTATCACACTTTTTCCAATAATATTACCACTACCTATGCGGAATTTCTATGTTTGCATAATAGGTTCTCCTTTAGAAGGATCATCATCCGCAAGGTTATCCAGTTTTTATTTAGCAACTTCATAAAAATTTCTTTTAGCATTTTCATGACATGGTGAAGTTGAAAAATCAAAAGCTTTTGCACTAGAGGCGGAAGCACCACTAATTTCAAACTCAGACATGATAGCAACTTCAAGCAAGCACACAAGCAAACTAGCAAAGATAAATATTTTTGTATTTTTGATTTTTATAGAAAGCAAAATATAACAACAAATGAAAAGTATAACAACCAATAGGAGGACTACACAACTCCCGTCTTCAGTGCCTACACACAAAAGAGCAAACACTTGCACCCAACACAGTCAAGAGGGTTGTCAATCCCCTTCAACTCGTTACTTGCAAGCAAATGAGTAGTGTAGATGATAGTTCGTAATTATAAATTGCAAAACAAAAATGAAACAAATAAATGGCAGCAAGATAATAAGAGCGTTTGTAAATATATATGTGAATAGACTCGGGGGGCATAGGGTTTGCTAGAGGCTTCTCTCTTAAATAAAGCATATGATGGGTAAACAAATTACTGTTGGGCAATTGATAGAAAAGCGCATAGTTATGCAATATTTATTCACGACAATGATCATGTGTATATAGGCATCATGTCCATAAACAAGTAGACCAACTCCTGCCTGCATCTACTACTATTACTCCACTTCGAGAGCGCTTCTATGCTTGCCTCTCTATGTATTAAGTTCATGCAAACAGAGTAATGCTTGGAGAACGATGACATGATGTTGACAAAGTAAACTCAATTAGTATGAATGAACCCCATCATTTTATCCTTAGTGGCGGCAATAGAAATACGTTTCTTGTCCCCTACTTTGTCACTGGAATATAGAGCACCACAAGATTGAACCCACTACAACGCACCCCTCTCACTAAAGATAAACCAATCTAGTTGGCCAAACTAAACCGATAGATAAGAGAGATTTATGAAGCTATGATGATCATGCAAATAAGAATCAAATAAGTATTCATAGATGACTCAAATATTTTATCATAAATAATCTGAACATAAACCCACAATTCATCGGATCCCAACAAACACATCGCAAAAGAAGATTACATCGAATAAATTATCGCAAAAATCGTGGTGAACTTTGTATTGAAGATCAAAGAGAGAGAAGAAGCCATCTAGGTACTAGCTATGGACCCGTAGGTCTGTGGTGGACTACCCACACATCACCATGGGAGCAGCAAGGATGATTTAGAGGCCCTCCGTGATCGATCCCCCCTCCGACACGGCACCGGAAAAGGGCTCCAGATGATATCGCGGCGGAACAAAGACTTGCGGCGGCGAAAAAAGTGTTTCAGGAGCTACCCTAGGGTTTTTTGAATATATGTGAATTTATAGGCCCGAGATCGGGGCTGGAGGCGTCGGGGTGCGGCCACAAGCTAACAGGGTGCGCAGACCCCCCCTGGGCGCGCCCTGATAGCTTGTGGGGCCTTCTTGCGGCCTCTGGTCTTCTCTCGAAGCTTCCAGGTATTATTTTGGTCCAGAAAAAATCATAAAAAAGTTTCGGGCCAATTGGAATTCGTTTGGTACTGTAAACCTGAAAAGCCAAAAACATGCAAAAAAACAACAACTCGCACTTGGCACTGGTTAATAGGTTAGTGTTCAAAAATAATATGAATCAGCAAATAAATGCCCAAAAAGTATCCTAAAACGATAACATTATAGCATGGAACAATAAAAAATTATAGATACGTTGGAGACGTATCAGCTTCCTGGACGCCTATTCAGGATACCATCAAATAAAGATGAAAGAATCTGACCAGGCAGCAACAACATTCATCACTCCTTACGGGCCGTTCTATTTTAACACAATGCCAACGCATGATTCAATCATGCCTGGAGCAAGACATCGGGAAGACCGTCGAGGCCTACGTTGACAATGTGGTTGTCAAAATTAAACATGTCGAACAGTTGTTAAACAACCTCTGTGATATATTCGCCTGCAAACTCCTTGGCTTTATCGTATCCAGACGAGGAATCGAGGCCAATCCGGCAAAACTACGAGCCTTGGACTGTCTGGAGGTACCAATGATAACCCACAAGTATAGGGGATCGCAACAGTTTTCGAGGGTAGAGTATTCAACCCAAATTTATAGATTCGACACAAGGGGAGCCAAAGAATACTTGAGAGTATTAGCAGTTGAGTTGTCAATTCAACCACACCTGGAGATTAAATATCTACAGCAAGGTGATCAGTAGCACAGTAATATGATAGTTTGATAGCAATAGCAACAGTAACAGTAGCGGTAACAGTAGTAGCAATAGTTTTGTAGCAGTTGGAACAGTAGCAGCAACAATAGTAACTTAGCAAGAACAATAAGTGGAAAGCTCGTACGCATTGGATCGGTGAACTCGTTGGATGATATTCATCATATAACAGTCATAACCTAGGGCGATACAGAACTAGCTCCAGTTCATCAATGTAATGTAGGCATGTATTCCGTAAATAGTCATACGTGCTTATGGAAAAGAACTTGCATGACATCTTTTGTCCTACCCTCCCGTGGCAGCGGGGTCCATAAGGAAACTAAGGGATATTTAGGCCTCCTTTTAATAGAGAACCGGAACAAGCATTAACACATGGTGAATACATGAACTCCTCAAACTACGATCATCACCGCGAAGTATCCCAAATATTGTCACTATGGGGTTGACGGATCATAACACGTAATAGGTGCATATGACTAGGCAAGATCGGATCAAGAACATAGATATAGAGATGATAACATAAACGGTTCAGATCTGAAATCATGGCACTTGGGTCCTAGTGACAAGCATTAGGCATAGCAAAGTCATAGCAATATCAATCTCAGAACATAATGGATACTAGGGATCAAGCCCTAACAAAAGTAACTCGATTACATGATGAATCTCATCCAACTCCTCACCGACCAGCAAGCCTACGAAGGAATTACTCATTCCCGGTGGGGAGCATCATGGAATTGGCGATGGAGAAGAGTTGGTGATGACGAAGACCGGAAATTACCCTCTCCGGAGCCTCAACGGGCTCCAGATCTGGCCTCCCGATGAAGAACAGGAGGTGACGGCGGCTCCATATCGTAAAACACGATGAAACTTTCTCTCTGATTTTTTTCTCCGAAAATAGGAATTTATAGTGGCGGAATTAGGGTCAATGGGGCCACGAGGTGGGAACAACCCACGAGGGCGCGCCCTGGTGGGTGCTGCCCACCCTGGCCCCCCTCTTCGGTGGATTTTGGCTCCAATAATTCTTTTATATTCTGAAATAATTCTCCAAAAAGTTTCATTCCATTCAGAGAACTTTTATTTCTGCACAAAAACAACACCATGGTAGTTCTGCTGAAAACAGCGTTAGTCCGGGTTAGTTCCATTCAAATCATGCAAATTAGAGTCCAAAACAAGGGCAAAAGAGTGAGGGAAAGTAGATACGTTGGAGACGTATCAACTCCCCCGAGCTTAAACCTTTGCTTGTCCTCAAGCAATTCAGTTGACAAACTGAAAGTGATAAAGAAAAACTTTTATGAACTCTTTTGTTCTTGTTTACATATATATGCTTAAGTAGCACCCAGGTTTTCAGCAAAGATTATGACTAACCATGCCAACAATAACTCTTAGAAATTATATTAACTCATAACAATAACATAAGCAACTAGCGAGCAATAATAAGATATCTCAAGTGCCAACACTTTGTCAAAACAATCATGATACAATATGACAATAGTGGTATCTCGCTAGCCCTTTCTGAGACCGCAAAACATAAATGAAGAGCACCTCCAAAGTTCAAGCAACGACTAAACATTGTAATTCATGGTAGAAAAGATCCAGTCATGCTGCACCCAACATCAACTACACACAATGCATGAGGATGACAATAGTGCTCTCAGGCGTGGCGCTTATTTGAGAAGGTGATGACTCAACATAAAAGTAAATAAATAGTCCCTTCGCAGAGGGAAGCATGGATTTGCAGTAGTGCCAGAGCTCAAAGTTTAAAATAGAGATAGGTATTATTTTGGGAGGTACACCCTTCCTGTCAACGTGACGACCAAGAGTTATCAATATCTACCATGCTAAACAAATTAGTGGCGGTTCCCAAGCGGTAAAAGTAAAGGTTTACTCCCCCTCCACTAACAATCACACTCCACGGCTAGCCGTATCCACGGGTACTGTCCAAACCAACAACATTCCTGTGGAGTTTTGTCTAATTATTTTTGATTTTTGATTTCGGGACTTGGAATCCCTATTACCGCCCCTCTTGTGTAAGGACAAGTGAATAAACACTCATCATGAGAATAACCCGCTTAGCATGGAAGATACCGACTGCCCCCTGTCACTCCATGAGCGGTCCAGGCACACAAAACAGATGTTCATTTGAATTTTTAGAAATGACACATGCAAATTTACTTTGGAACGGCAGGGTAATACCGCATATAGGTAGATATAGTGGACTCATCTGGCACAACTTTGGTTTAAGGGTTTTGATGCACAAGCAGTATTCCTATTTAGTACAGGCGAAGGCTCGCAAATAGATTGAGAAGCGGCCAGCTAGAGAGCGAAAACGGTCATGAACATGCATTACATATAGTCAACATTGAATACTAGCATGAGTAGGATATGGACACCATGAACATAAATATCATGAAGGCTATGTTGGTTTTTATTCAACTACATGCGTGAACATGTGCCAAGTCAAGCCACTTGAAACATTCAGAGGAGGATACCATATCATCATACCTCATCATAACCATTTTAATGCATGTTGACACCCAAGACAAATCATTATCCACTCCAAGCTACTTAAGCATGACATGAACAACTATAATCTCTAATGGTCATTGCAAACATGTTTGATCATAATATGTTG
The DNA here is from genome assembly GCA_039707655.1 of Elymus sibiricus. NCBI lineage: Eukaryota > Viridiplantae > Streptophyta > Magnoliopsida > Poales > Poaceae > Elymus > Elymus sibiricus. The sequence continues at coordinate 346,096,358 of CM077669.1, read as the reverse complement.
AATCAAGGATACTAGGTTAAACATATTTACAAAAACAAAAACAAGTTGAGTTCATACCCGCTTTTCTCTGCCACAGTCAATTCATCAAATATCGTCATTATTGCCTTTCACTTGCATGACCGAATGATAAGAAAATAATAATAGTGCAAGAGTGTCGTGACTAAGCTAGAATCTGCAACATTTTATTTAAGAGGAGAAGACAAAGTAATATGGGCTCTTTGTTAGATAAACAATAGTGCATATGAGAGCCACTCAACATTTTCATTGTGGTCTTCTCCCTGGTACGACTCAAATAAAAGGAAAAGAATTTCAGAGAAACACACTGAAATATTTTTGGAGTTTTTGTTTTTTCTTGAAGAAAGCAAATTAAAGAGGAAAAACAAAAACGAGAAAAACTATTTACACGGGAAAACTCCCAACAAGTAAAAGAAGAAGCGAGAAATCTTTTTGGGTTTTCTTTTGATGCTACAATTAAACTAAGCTAGAAAGAAAACTTAAAATAAGTAGGAAATATTTTTGGATTTTCTCAAAGTTTTTTCAAACACACAAGAAGAAAGTGAGAAAACAAATCTAGCATGGATATTACAATGAAAAAGTGTGAACACCGACAACTGGAATGAAATGTGTGAACATGAATGTAATGTCGGTGGAAATACGTACTCCCCCAAGCTTAGGCTCTTGGCCTAGCTTGGTAATCACCATCCATATGAATAATAATCTGGGCGATGGCTCACAGAGGCTCTCGGAGCAAACTCCGCGGCCCTCCTGGCAGCTTCAACCTCCACATTGTACGCATGGGCTTCGCTATCAAGGACATAATATCTTCCCTTGTTGTGAAAATCAAAGAGAGCAGGAGCAGGCAAAGCGACAGGCACAATAGGTTTTTTATTAAACCTCAAGTTATAGGTGTAGTTGGTAGCCGTACCTGTAAGGAACTTATGACGCTTCATGGCATCAAAGTCTAAATACTGAGTAGGTAAGATGGGGTCATTAGGCCATGGTGAGACATTTAATCTCTCCGCTACACGGGAGGCATAGATTCCTCCATAAAAATTACCATTAGCAGCATTGAGCTGCAGTCTCCGTGCAATAATTGCACCAAGATTATAATATTTATTTCCAGTTATGGCAGTGTGTAAGAGACTCAAATCATGCGCACACAGTGTGCTACAATCTTGTTTGCCTACGATACATTTACCGTTAAAGAGCGCAAAATATTGTATTGATGGGAAATGGATGCTGTTAATTCTCCCTTGTGTTACCCCCCTATCTTCACCAAAGCAAAGATTAACTAAAAATGACTCGTATTCAGATTTTGTTGGTTCGTCAAGGGAACCCCAATATGGAAGTTTGCATGCTTCACTGAACATTTCTAACGGCATGGTGAAGGAACGGTCATAAAGGTTGAACAAAACTTTAGACTCACGAGAAAAAATATTTAAATTTCTTTGTGAAGGTTTTCGTGAGTTCAAGGTGTTGGGGGCACTTATCTGAGATGAAGGGAGCAAGCTCTGTATTGTGGATAAATTGGTTAAATTCCTCCTTAATGCCTGCATCTTCCATGAACTCGTCGCACGGCCACAAGCATGATTTGGTGGCGGCATCTCGCATCGAGCTTTTGCTTGGCTCAACATAAGACTGTCGAACCGAGCTTCCACTTGATGAGGCTTCTGAGGATCTCCTCCTCGAAGAACTCCTAAAGAATTGCATTTTTATTCCTATAAAAATTCCGAAAAAATTTAGTCCAAAAAAAATTTGTCAACAAAACTTTGTAAGATTGTTAGCAACTACTCCTAAGCATGCATAGAGGCCATATTGAGCATTCAAACTACTTAGAACTCTAAGAATTCAACATGCAAGCTCATCTATAGCAGCACCAAGAGTAGCTAATTACTCTAAAAATAACCCACTAAATCAAAAATTAATTGGAGCAATGGAGGAGTCACATACCAAGTAGCAATCCCTCCAAACAGTTTCAGAAACGGAGCTTCGAGATAAGAGATCAAAATCCGCGGGTTTGAGAGCAAGAACACGGGAATGGTGGCTGTGGTGATTTTTTTCTAGAGGTAGGGGATGATGTGGGCTAAAGAGATAAATGAGGGGGCCCACGTGGGGGCCACAACCCACCAGGGCACGCCCTGGTGCCTTGTGGGCACCAGGTGCACCCCCTCTGGTATTATTTGCACCAGAAATTCAGAAATATTCGGAAAAAAATCGTGTCAAATTTTCAGGACATTCTGAGAACTTTTATTTTTGGGTCATTTTTTATTACACGGGGAAAACAGAAAACATGATAAACATGGCATTTTATTTTATTTGACTAACTAAAACAGAAAATAAAATATGGGAGCAGAGAGTTGTGCTTACTAGATTCATTGACTTCATACCTCTAAAAAATGATTCATTAATAAGGTTGATCAAGTCTTATTAACAACCACTTCCGATTAGCATGAAACCGAAGAACTTTCGTAAAACACTAAGTTACCTCAATGGGGATGTGCATATCCCCGACAATAAGTATATCATATTTCTTTTTGGCAGTAGGAAGAGGTAATTGGAAACTTCCAATAGTGATGGTCGGAGATTCTTCAATAACATTTATACCATTCACTTGGAATTGTTTCTTCGGAAAGTGCACCGTGTGCTCATTACCATTGATATGAAAAGTGACTTTGCTTTTATTACAATCAATAACAGCCCCTGCAGTATTCAAAAAGGGTCTACCAAGGATAATCGACATGTTGTCGTCCTCGGGCATCTCAAGAATAACAAAGTCCGTTAAGATAGTAACATTTGCAACAACAACGGGCACATCCTCACAAATACCGATAGGTATGGTAGTTGATTTGTCAGCCATTTACAATGATATCTTGGTAGGTGTGAGTTTATTCAAATCAAGTCTTTTATATAAGGAGAAAGGCATAACACAACACCAGCTCCCAAATCACACAAAGCAGTTTTGACATAGTTTCTTTTTATGGAGCAAGGTATAGTTGGTATTCCAGGATCTCCAAGTTTTTTAGGTACTCCATCCTTAAAAGAATAATTAGCAAGCATGGAGGAGATTTCCGCTTCACGTATCTTTCTTTTATTTGCGATGATGTCTTTCATATACTTTGCATAAGGGGCCATTTTTAGGATATCGGTTAAGCGGGTACGCAGAAAGACTGGCCTAATCATTTCAGCAAAGCACTCAAATTCTTCATCATCCTTTTTCTTAGATGGCTTAGGGGGGAATGGCATGGGTTTCTGAACCCATGGCTCTCTTTCTTTACCATGTTTCCTAGCCACAAAGTCTCTTTTATCATAATGTTTATTTTTAGGTTCTGGGTTATCAAGATCAGCAACAGGCTCTATTTCAACATCATTATCTGGTTCTTTATCATTGTTAGGTTGAGCATCTTCATGAACGTCGTCATTATTATTCTCATTATCACTAGGTGAATGTTCATTACCAGACTGAATTTCAACATCAGAAATAGAGACATCATTATTATCAGGAAGTTTTTGTGTCTCAGGTTCACTAGAGGTATGCAAAGTCCTATCCTTTTTCCTTTTCTTTTTCTTCTTAGAAGGACTAGGTGCATCAGAATTAATTCTCTGAGAGTCTTGTTCAATTCTTTTAGGGTGACCCTCAGGATAGAGTGGTTCTTGGGTCATTCTACCTCCTCTAGTTACTACTCTAGCAGCAAAATCATGCATATTATTATTCATTTCATCAAGCAATTCTTTTTGAGATTTAGCAACTTGTTCTAACTGAGTTTGAACCATAGAGGTATGCTTTCCTACACCTCTAACATCATTACTAGTTCTAAATAGCAAGTCACTCAAGCGAGCAACCATATCAGAATTATATTTCAATTGTTTCAGAACATGAGCATTGAAATGATCTTGCTTCATAATATAGTTGTCAAACTCATATAAGCATTGACTAGGATGTTTATCGTGAGGGATGTCACTTTCATTAAACTTTAATAAAGAATTTACCTCTACCACATGTGGAGGTGGTGGTGTGTCAAGGCCATGTATTTCTTCAATAGGTGGCAAATTCTTAACATCCTCAGCTTTAATACCTTTTTCCTTCATAGATTTGTTTGCCTCTTGCATATCTTCAGGACTGAGAAATAAGATACCCCTCTTCTTCGGAGTGGGCTTAGGCAGTGGTTCAGGAGGAGTCCAATCATCATAATTCTTCAATATGTTATTCAATAATTCTTCAGCTTGTTCAACAGTTCGTTCCCTGAAAACACAACCAGCACAACTATCTAGGATGTCCCTAGAAGCATCGGTTAGTCCATTATAGAAGATATCAAGTATTTCATTTTTCTTGACAGGATGATCAGGCAAAGCATTAAGCAATTGGAGAAGCCTCCCCCAAGCTTGTGGGAGACTCTCTTCTTCAATTTGCACAAAGTTAAATATTTCCTGTAAGGCGGCTTGTTTCTTATGAGCAGGAAAATATTTTTCAGAGAAGTAATAAATCATATCCTGGGAACTACGCACACAACTAGGAGTAAGAGTATTGTACCATGTCTTAGCATCACCCTTTAATGAGAACGGAAATAACTTAAGGATATAATAGTAACGAATCTTCTCATCATGAGCAAAGAGGGTGGCTATATCATTTAACTTAGTAAGGTCTGCCACTAAAGTTTCAGTTTCATAGCAATGGAAAGGATCAGATTCAACCAAAGTAATTAACTCTGGGTCGACAGAGAACTCATAATCCTTATCAGTAACAAAGATAGGTGAAGTAGCAAACTTAGGATCACATTTCATTCTAGCATTCAAAGTCTTTTCCTTATACTTGCGTAGCAATTTCTTAAGATCGTTTCTATCCTTGCAAGAAAGAATTTCTCTAGTTACCTCTTCGTCCATAACATAACCTTCAGGTATCTTAGGCATTTCAAACTTAGGAGATCTAGGACTAGTAGGTGTTTCATAGTCATCATCAGTTTCATAAGCTTCATCAGTTTCAGCAATCTCATCGATTTCAGTAGTTTCATTCTCTTTAGCTCTAGCAATTTGTTCATCAAGAAATTCTCCTAGTGGCACATTATCATCAAGCATGGTACTAGCATCATCAATAGCATAATTCATAGCAGAGGTAGCATCATCAATAACTTGCGACATATCAGGATTACTAGCATGTGGTGGTGTTGCAAGCTTACTTATAACAGAAGGTGAATCAAGTGCAGAGCTAGATGGCAGTTCCTTACCTCCCCTCGTCTTAGAGGGAAAAATCTTAGTCTTTGGATCCTTGAGATTCTTCATAGTGATCAACTGATATAAATCCCAAGTGACTCAACAAATATAGCTATGCTCCCCGGAAACGGCGCCAGAAAAAGGTCTTAATAACCCACAAGTATAGGGGATTGCAACAGTTTTCGAGGGTAGAGTATTCAACCCAAATTTATAGATTCGACACAAGGGCAGCCAAAGAATACTTGAGAGTATTAGCAGTTGAGCTGTCAATTCAACCACACCTGGAGATTTAATATCTGCAGCAAGGTGATCAGTAGCACAGTAATATGATAGTTTGATAGCAGTAGCAACAGTATTAGCAGTTGAGCTGTCAATTCAACCACACCTGGAGATTTAATATCTGCAGCGGTAATAGTAGTAGCAATAGTTTTGTAGCGGTTGGAACAGTAGGAGCGGCAATAGTAACTTAGCAAGAACAATAAGTGGAAAGCTCGTGGGCACTGGATCGGTGAACTCGTTGGATGATATTCATCATATAACAGTCATAACCTAGGGCGATACAGAACTAGCTCCAGTTCATCAATGTAATGTAGGCATGTATTCCGTAAATAGTCATATGTGCTTATGGAAAAGAACTTGCATGACATCTTTTGTCCTACCCTCCCGTGGCAGCGGGGTCCATAAGGAAACTAAGGGATATTAAGGCCTCCTTTTAATAGAGAACCAGAACAAAGCATTAACACATGGTGAATACATGAACTCCTCAAACTACGATCATCACCGCGAAGTATCCCAAATATTGTCACTATGGGGTTGACGGATCATAACACGTAATAGGTGCATATGACTAGGCAAGATCAGATCAAGAACACAGATATAGAGATGATAACATAAATGGTTTAGATCTGAAACCATGGCACTCGGGCCCTAGTGACAAGCATTAGGCATAGCAAAGTCATAGCAACATCAATCTCAGAACATAATGGATACTAGGGATCAAGCCCTAACAAAACTAACTCGATTACATGATGAATCTCATCCAACTCCTCACCGACCAGCAAGCCTATGAAGGAATTACTCACTCCCGGTGGGGAGCATCATGGAATTGGCGATGGAGAAGGGTTGGTGACGACGAAGGCCAAAAATTCGCCTCTCCGGAGCCCCAAACGGGCTCCAGATCTGGCCTCACGATGAACAGGAGGTGGCGGCAGCTCCGTATCGTAAAACGCGATGAAACTTTCTCTCTGATTTTTTTCCCCGAAAATAGGAATTTATTGTGGCGGAATTAGCGTCAGTGGGTCCATGACGTGGGCACAACCCACCAGGGCGCGCCCAGGGGGCCTGGCGCGCCCTGGTGGGTGCTAGTCACCCTGGCCCCCCTCTACGGTGGATTTTGGCTCCAATAATTCTTATATATTATGAAATAATTCTCCAAAAAGTTTCGTTCCATTCCGAGAACTTTTATTTCTGCACAAAAACAACACCATGGTAGTTCTGCTAAAAACAGCGTTAGTCCGGGTTAGTTCCATTCAAATCATGCAAATTAGAGTCCAAAACAAGGGCAAAAGAGTGAGGAAAAGTAGATACGTTGGAGACGTATCAACCAGCAGAGCTCAAACATGTACAAAAACTAGCGGGGTGTATGGCGGCATTAAGCCACTTCATATCAAGACTCAGGGAGAAGTCCTTGTCTTTGTACACACTTTTAAAGCAAACAAAGACATTCGTATGAACCGAGGAGGCCACGGCGGCCCTGGAAGACATCAAAACTCTCCTCGCCACTAATCCTATCCTAGAGGCCCTAGGTGTATGTGAGCCGATGGCATTGTACATCTCGGCCACAAACCAGGTGGTTAGTGCAGTCCTCGTGGTTGAACGGGACATGGAGGGTCACAAGTTCTAGGTCCAGAAACCCGTTTATTACATCTCCGAGGTCTTAACCCCTTGTAAAGTGCGCTACCCACACTATCAAAAGATAGCCTACGCCATTTTCATGGCATCACAGAAACTCCGGCACTACTTTCAAGAGTGCTCGGTGACCGTGATATCCGATGTCCCGTTAAGTGACATAATTAACAATAGAGATACAACGGGGCGTATAGCCAAATGGGCCATAGAGCTCCTACCTTTTGAAATCACCTATCGACCACGCCGAGCTATTAAATCTTAGGTGCTAGCTGACTTCGTGGCCGAATGGACGAAAGCCGAGCTCCACCGAGAGTACAACACTTACTCACATTGGACCATGTACTTCGATGGTTCCAAAATGCTTGCTGGCCTAGGGGCTGGCGTCGTCCTCATGTCGCCTACGGGTGACAGTATTGGGTATGTGTTACAAATTATGTACATGGATTCAAATAACGCGACCGAATATGAAGCCCTTTTACACGGACTCCGGATAGCAGTCTCCATGGGTGTCAAATGCCTGGAGGTCCGAGGATATTCCAACCTCGCCATCTCGCAAGTCAATGGTGAATTCGATGTCAAGGAACCAAAGATGATAGCATACCGGAATGCCATCTTAAAAATCTCTGCCAGGTTCGAGGGACTGGAATTTCACCACATACCCCGAGATAGTAACTAGGCCGTAGATATACTCGCCCGAATGGGCGCAAAACGAGATAAAGTCCCAGACAATACCTTCCTCGAACGGCTCTTTAAGCCATCTGTAGTCTGGCAGGATGACAAAGGGACGCCAGAGTCAAGTGATGTCGGGCAACATGCCCCGCTCGAAGATGTCGAAGGAAGGAGTAGTGGGCGGCTCGTCTATTCAGGAAACAGCTTCCGCGCACGAAGTCATGGCAATTATCGCGCCATGGATATAGCCAATCCTCGCAAACCTGCTCCATAAAGAGCTCCCAGATGACCAAACCGATGCACAATGGATTGTACGACAATATAAAGCCTATAAGGTTCATGAAGGAGAGCTCTATAAGTGAGCACCACGGGCATCCTCCAGCGATGCATATTCGAAGAGTAAGTAAGAAAATTACTTCGGGAGATACACCCTGGCATGAGCGGACATCACGCCGCTGCTCGGACCTTGGTTAACAAGGTCTTCTGAGCTAGTTTCTACTGGCCAACTACGGGCGCCGATGCCTCGGCGTTAGTCGAGCGTTGCCCGGGTTGTCAAGTATTCTCCAAACAAAGCCACATGCCTCCCACGGTGCTCCGCACTATCCCCATCACCTGGCCTTTCGCGGTCTGGGGGCTACATATGGTCGGCCCACTATTGGGTGGATTAAGAAAAAACAAATACTTACTTGTCATGGTTGACAAATTCACTAAGATAAATCTAACCATAGCATGAAATGTGTGGATCCAAATCAGCCCCTTATGAAGTAATGCATAAACTGGGGTTTAAGCTTCTGTCACTCTCGCAACCCATCATCTACTTGTTACTCCATAATGCCTTCCCTTAGGCTCATAACATGGTGAAGTGTCGTGTAGTCGACGTTCACACGACACCAGTAAGAGAAGCAACAACATACACATCATCAAAATATCGAATGAATACCAACTTCATATGATGACTTATTGTTGGGGAACGTTGCATGGAAACAAAAACTTTCCTACGCTTCACCAAGATCAATCTAGGAGATGACCATCTATGAGAGGACAGATTGCATCTACATACCCTTGTAGATCGCTAAGCGGGAAGCTTTAAGAAAACGCGGTTGGTGTAGTCGAACGTCTTCGCAATCCAATCATGATCCGTCCCACGATCCAATCTTGATCCGTTCCGATCTAGTGCCGAACGGACGGCACCTCCGCGTTCAGCACACGTACAGCTCGATGACGTCTCTGTCTCCTTGATCCAGCAAGAGAGGGCGAAGAGGTAGATGAGATCTCTGGCGGCACGACGGCATGGCGGCGGTGGTGGTGGAGCTGTTCCGGCAGGGCTTCGCCAAGCACTACCGAAACCGATCTGGAGGAGAACTGATCTAGAGGGAGAGAGAGGGCTACGATGTGGCTTAGGGTGCGGCTGCCCTCCCTCTCCCTCTCTATTTATAGGAGGAAGGGGTAGGTGGGGTGCATCCCTAGACCCTCCTCCAAGGAGGGGTTCGGCCGAAGTGGGGGGAGGAATCCTCCTCCCACAAGGGAGGTGGGAACCCTAGGGAGGAGTCCCTCCCCTCCAAGGCACCTCCACCTTCCACCTTGGGCGCATGGGCCCTATAGGGGTCGGCTGCCCAGCCCACCAGGGGCTGGTGCGCCACCTCTTGGGCCCATGTGGCCCCCTGGGGTGGGTGGCCCCTGTCGGTGTCAAAACCGGCAGATCTCGGGTAGGGGCTCCCGAGCTGTGAGACTAGGATCGATGGTAACAAGAGACGAAGGGGACAAGGTTTTACCCAGGTTTGGGCCCTCCTATGGAGGTAATACCCTACGTCATGTTTGATTATATTGATAGTAAGGGGATTACAGAGTTGATCTACCTCGAGATCAAGTAGCTAAACCCTAGATGAGTTTTGTTCTCCTACAACCTAAAACCCTCCGGCTTATATAGACGCCAGGGGTCCCTAGGGTTTACACATGGTCGGTTACACGTCGAAGGGATAAAGATGCCTATTCACTACTCCAAACGTGGAGGACAAGCCATGATTCTCGAAGCTTCCTCCTTGGAGACGAGGTCTTCAATCCTTCCAGTATTCGGCAAGTGGCCCATATAGTCCGGCCCATAAGCAATAGGTCGACCTCCCGAGGACCCCTTAAACCAGGACTCCCTCAGTAGCCCCCGAACTAGCCTCCAACGCCAAGGGTCCAAGCTCCAGCTGCTTCAAATGATTAGAGTCTTCGACTTGCGAGGCGAGTTCCTTTCTCTGAACAATGATCGGCCGAGTTAGTTCGGCCTCCGTCGATGTGTAATTTCTCCGATCATAGACCGTCCGAACACCATGAGTAACCGGCCCCAAAGGCCAAACGTCAGGGAGTATGTAGTGATTTCTGACAACTTTTCAGAAGAAAAGTCACGGCCCACTACGACCACTGAACCAGTCGTAAAGACTCGATTCGCGGTTCGAGGCCGTTTCCACCAGCACGATCCATCAATGCACAGATCGTGCCCCGTTTTACACGGGATATGTTTAATCATGCGCATATAACGGCATCCACGCCTGGGGAAGCAGAGAGATTCACGGCACCGTGAAGGGAGGCTAACCGGCAGCAAGCTTCAATAAAAGGAGAAGAAAACCCCAAGGCTTATCCGCACTCCCCATTCGCACCCCTTGCTTCCCCAATCTTCCAGAGCCCAGATCTAGGTTTTCCATCCCTCCTCCTCCAAGCTCAGCCATGGCCGGCTCAGGCTCCAGCGGCAAATGGGAGGTTTTCTCGGTCACAGACTAGGACATCCGGGACCTCAAGGAGGCCAGCTACCTCCCCGCCAATGTCTTCCACCGTGCCGCAGAGGAGGGCCAGGTGATCCCCACCCCCAAACCAGGCGAGAGGGTGGTATTTGTCCCTCACTTCATCCGGGGACTGAGCTTCCCGCTCCACCCCTTCGTGAGGGGCCTCATGTTCTTCTACGGCCTCGACTTCCACGACCTCCCGCCGAACTCTTTCATGCATATATCGGCTTTCATCATAGTCTGCGAGGCTTTCTTGTGAGTCGAGCCACACTTCGGACTGTGGCTCAAGATCTTCAACATCAAGCCGAAGTGTGTCGTCGGCGCACATGCGGACTGCGGCGGGGCGGTCATCGGCAAGCTTCCGCGTGCAGTGTGTCCATCCAGCACCTTCATCGACACCATCAAGACTTGGCAAAAAGAATGGTTTTACATCACCGATCCAAGGGAGGAGGACGGAACTGTTCCTGCCAAATTCAGATCCGGCCCCCCGACCAAATTGACCTCATGGGTCCGAAAGGGCCTCGACTGGGGGTTGGACACAGAGGTGGAGGACCTGCAGAGGGGCATCGCCTCCTTGATCAGGGAGGGAATCGGCCTGACCAACGTGGTCCAGGTTATGCTTCGGCGGCGCATGCTCCCCTGCCAGCGCCGGAGTTCTCCTTTGTGGAATTATCGGACTGACGACGATCCTACAGTTCGTCAACTCTTCCGTACCACGCGGGAGAAGCTATGGAAGGCGCTATTCAAGGCGCAGGAGAACTGGCCGGGCAAGAAGGAGGACAAGGTCTTGAGCGCCATTAAGCCCCCACCCGAGGTATTGTATAGTTTCATTTCATCGGCTCTGTCTTCCTAAAGATAGTCTAAGCATTTTCCAATCACCTTTCACAGGAATGGTTGAGCAAAGCCACGAGCATCAAGTGTCCGGCTCCACAGCCCAAAGACCCCAAGTCTCCGCTGCTGTTGGAGATGCTCGTCGTGGCGCCTTACAAGGCGCCAGAGAAGAAGGAGCAGAAGAAGCCAGGCCAAACAGGCCTGCGCAACAGGGACCAGCCAGGGGCTGTGTCCGAAGAGACCCTTGCCTCCTCGAATCAAGAGGAGGAGCACGAGGCTGAGGGGGGAGGCGATTCCCCCCTCACAGGAAAGAGAGCGGTGTCATCGGACGCCTCAGAGGAGGTAGCTCCTCCCGCCCAGAAGAAACCGCGCCGGACACAGGTAGTCCCGTCCGACGACAGTTCAGACTCGAATACCGAGTCCAAGGACTTCGAGAGGATTCCGCGGAGGAACCTCAGGGTCAAGCCCCCACCTCGAAGGTACAGATCCGAAGACCCTTCCGAGCTATTAATGATAAGCTTCGAATGTTACTAACATGTGAGCGCTTATTGACTTGCAGCCCACCACAAGTCCTCCCCACCGATCAAGTTTCGGATGGGGAGACCCCTGATACGTCTCCAACGTATCTATAATTTTTGATTGTTCCATGCTATTATATTATCTGTTTTGGATGTTTTATATGCATTAATATGCTATTTTATATTATTTTTGGGACTAACCTATTAATCTAGAGCCTAGTGCCAGTTTCTGTTTTTTCCTTGTTTTTGAGTATTGCAGATAAGGAATATTAAACGGAGTCCAAACGGAATAAAATCTTCGGAATAATTTTCTTGGACCAGAAGCAACCCAGAGGACTTGGAGACCAAGGCAGGGGAGCCACCGTGTGGCGACAAGCCACAGGGGCGCGCCCTAGGGGGGGCGCGCCCCCCTGGCTTGTGGCCCCACGACAACTCCTCCAACCCTATTCTTCGGCCTATAAATTCAGAAATATTCCCTGGATACCAAAAAGAGCCACGAAAACACTTTTCCGTCGCCAGGAGCCTCGGTTCCCGTGAGATCCAATCTTGGAGCCTTTTCCGGTAATCTGCCGGAGGGGGATTCGATCATGGAGGGCATCTACATCAACTCCATTGCCCCTCCGATGATGCGTGAGTAGTTCACCAAAGACCTTCGGGTCCATAGCTGGTAGCTAGATGGCTTATTCGCTCTCTTTGCTCTCCAATACCATGTTCTTCATGATCTTCATGGAGATCTATCCGATGTAATACTCTTTTGCGGTGTGTTTGTCGAGATCCGATGAATTGTGGGTTTATGTTCAGATTATCTATGAATATTATTTGAGTCTTTTCTGAATTCTTATATGCATGATTTCATATCTTTGCAAGTCTCTTCGAGTTATTGGTTTGGTTTGGCCAACTAGATTGGTAATTCTTGCAATGGGAGAAGTGCTTAGTTTTGGGTTCAATCTTGCGGTGTCCTCACCCAGTGACATAGTAGGGGTAGAGAGGCACGTATTGTATTGTTGCCATCGAGGATAAAAAGATGGGGTTTTCATCATATTGCTTGAGTTTATCCCTCTACATCATGTCATCTTACCTAATGCGTTACTCTGTTCTTCATGAACTTAATACTCTAGATGCAGGCAGGAGTCGGTCGATGTGTGGAGTAATAGTAGTAGATGCAGAATCGTTTCGGTCTACTTGACACGGACGTGATGCCTATATGCATAATCATTGCCTTGGATATCTTCATAATTATTCGCTATTCTATCAATTGCTCGACAGTAATTTGTTCACCCACCGTAATACTTGCCATCATGAGAGAAGCCTCTAGTGAAACCTATGGCCCCCGGGTCTATTTTCCATCTTATACTTTCAGATCTAAAACCAAAAATACCAAAAATACCTTGCTGCTTTATTTTTACTTTTGTTTTACTTTCCGTTCAAGCAATCTATTCTATCTATCTCTATCAGATCTCATCCTTGCAAGTAACCATGAAGGGATTGACAACCCCTTTATAGCGTTGGGTGCAAGTGTTTGATTCTTTGTGTAGGTACATCTATTGGGGACTTGCTTGTATCTCCTACTGGATTGATACCTTGGTTCTCAACAACTGAGGGAAATACTTATCTACTTTGCTGCATCATCCGTTCCTCTTCACGGAAACCAACGCATGCTCGAGAAGTAGCAAGAAGGATTTCTGGCGCCGTTGCCGGGGAGATACACAGCAAGTCAAGAGAAGAACTTTCCCGTCAACTTGTCAATTTCTGACGTGGTTGGCGGAGAGATCTACATCAAGCCTACCAAGTACCCATCACAAACTCATCTCTTGCATTTACATTATTTGCCATTTGCCTCTCGTTTTCCTCTCCCCCACTTCTAAAATGATTTTCAGAAAAAAAAAACAAAAAAATTTGCCGTTTTATTCGCCTTTTTCTCGCCGGATCTCTTCTTGTTTGCTTGTGTTGCCATGTGCCTTCTATTTGCTTGCATCTTCGCTTGCTAAAAATCTATTGATATGGATCCTCATCCACTTGCTAATCTTTTCAAAAGGCCAAATTATGATGAACCAATTGCCAGTGAGTTGAGTGCATTTGATTATCTCTATGAAGTTTTGTTTGAAAATCATGAATCTGAAAATTTTGATGAAGTGTTGACAGAAGAAATTTATAAGGTGATTCATGATAGCTCCTTGATTGAAAAGCATGATTGCAATGATGTTACTCTAAATTCTATTAATGTCAATTATGCTAATGATATGCAAAGCCACAAGCTTGGGGATGCTATGTTTGATGAAGATGATATTTTTTGTCCCCCAAGTTTTGATGAGAAAATTCATTATGATGATTGCATGCTCGTGTATCATGAAAAGAATGATTTATGTGATAGTTATATTGTTGAATTCCTTCATGATTCTACTGAAATTTATTATGAGGGAGGAACATATGCTTGTAGGAATTGCAATAATATCAAGTTTCCTCTCTATGTGTTCAAAGTTTTGAAGTTATGCTTGTTTTGCCTTCCTATGCTAGTTGATTCTTGTTCCCATAAATTGTTTGCTCACAAAATCCCTATGCATAGGAAGTGGGTTAGACTTAAATGTGTTTTTCATGAGATTCATCATGCTCTCTTGTATATTTCAATTACTACTTTTTATGTGAGCATCATTGAAATCATTTTGCCTAGCTAGGGGCGTTAAACAATAGCGCTTGTTGGGAGGCAACCCAATTTTATTTTTGCTTTCTGTTTTTTGTTTCTGTTTTGGTGTGTTTTACACATTATTACTTCTGTAATAATTGTGTTTTGTTGTTTAAATTAGTGTTTGAGCCAAGTAAGACCTTTGGGATGGTCTACGGTGTTGGTTGATTTGATTTTGCTGAAAAACAGAAACTTTTGCTCTCAGTCCAGGAATTTTGTAAATTCACTGGAACATGATTTTGATCTGAAATTTTTACAAAAGATTTATAAACAAATTTCCCTGATTTTCCTAATTTTTCAGAATTTTTGGAGTTACAGAAGTATTCGAAGTCTATAGATTTCTACAGACTGTTCTGTTTTTAACAGATTCTGTTTTCTTTGTGTTGTTTGCTTATTTTGATGAATCTATGGGTTGTATCGGGGGGTATGAACCATGGAGAAGTTAGAATACAGTAGATATTACACCAATATATATAAAGAATGAGTTCACAACAGTACCTAAAGTGGTGATTTATTTTTCTTATACTAACGGATCTCATGAGTTTTCTGTTGAGTTTTGTGTTGTGAAGTTTTCAAGTTTTGGGTAAAGATTTGATGGACTATGGAATAAGGAGTGGCAAGAGCCTAAGCTTGGGGATGCCCAAGGCACCCCAAGCCATATTCAATGATACCAAGAATCCTAAGCTTGGGGATGCCCCGGAAGGCATCCCCTCTTTCGTCTTCAGTCCATCGGTAAATTTACTTGAGGCTATATTTTTATTCACCACATGATATGTGTTTTGCTTGGAGCATCTTGTATGATATGAGTCTTTGCTTTTTAATTTGCCACAATCATCCTTGCTACACACACTCTTTTTGAGAGAGACACGCTGAATCGTGAATTTATTAGAATACTCTATGTGCTTCACTTATATCTTTTGAGCTAGGCAATGTTGCTCTAGTGCTTCACTTATATCTTTTTAGAGCACGGTGGTGTTATATTTTATGGAAATTATTGAACTCTCGTACCTCACTTATATTATTTTGATAGTTTCTTAAAACAGCATGGTAATTTGTTTAGGTTATGATTTTAGTCCTAATATAATGGACATCCAAGAGGGATATAATAAAAACTTTCATATTAAGTGCATTGGATACTATGAGAAGTTTGATTCCTTGCATATAGTTTTGAGATAATGGAGATGGTAATATGAGAGTCATGCTAGTGAGTAGTTGTGAATTGGAAGAGATACTTGTGTTGAAGTTTGTGATTCCCGTAGCATGCACGTATGGTGAACCGTTATGTAACGAAGTCGGAGCATGATTTGTTTAATGATTGTCAACCTTTGTGTGAGGGTCGGGAGCGCGCGATGGTTAACTCCAACCAACCTCTCCCCTAGGGGCATGCGTCTAATGCTTTGTTTGATAACTAATAGACTTTTGCAATAAGTATGTGAGTTCTTTATGACTAATGTTGAGTCCCTGGATTATACGCACTCTCACCCTTCCACCTTTGCTAGCCTCTCTAGTACCGCGCAACTTTCGCCAGTACATCAAACCCACCTTCCTCAAAACAGCCACCATATATGTTCCTCAAAACAGCCACCATACCTACCTATTATGGCATTTCCATAGCCATTCCGAGATATATTGCCATGCAACTTCCACCGTTCCGCTTTTCATGACATGCACCATCACTTTCATCTTGCATATAGAGTCATATTTTGTCATAGGTATCGAGTTGTAATTTTCTTTCTGAGTTGTAAGTAAATAAAAGTGTGATGATTTTCATTATTAGAGCATTGTCCCGTGTGAGAAAAGGATGATGGAAGCCATGACTCCCTCACAAGTTGGGATGAGTATCCGGACTTTACAAAAAAATAAAAGAGGCCAGCGAAGCCCAAATAAAAAAAAGAGGCCAAAGATGCCCACCAAAAAGAAAAAGAAAAAAAATGAGAGAAAGAGAGAAGGGACAATTGCTACTATATTTTTCCACACTTGTGCTTCAAAGTATCACCATGATCTTCATGATAGAGAGTCTCCCATTTTGTCACTTTCATATAACTAGTGGAGTTTCATCTTGCACGACCACTTAGTTTTCTTTTTGAGCTTTCATACACTTATAGCTCTAAGTGCATTTGTTGCATGGCAATCCCTACTCACTCACATTGATATCTATCGATGGGCATCTCCATAGCCCGTTGATACGCCTAGTTGATGTGAGACTATCTTCTCCCTTTTTCCTTGCAACCTCCACCATATTTTATTCCACCTATAGTGCTATATCCATGGCTCACGCTCAGGTATTGCGTGAGAGTTGAAAAGGTTTGAGAACACCAAAAGTGTGAAACAATTGCTTGACTTGTTCATCGGGGTTGAGCATGATTTAGATACTTTGTGTGGGGAAGATGGAGCATAGCCAGACCATATGATTTTGTAGGGCTAACTTTCTAAGGCCATGTTATTTCGAAAGGACACAATTGCCTTGTTGGTGTGCTCGAAGTATTACTGTTTTTATGTCCATATTAGACTATTGTTTTGAATCTTACGGATCTGAATATTCATGCCACAATAAAGAATATTACATGGATAAATATGTTAGGTAGCATTCCACATCAAAAATTCTGTTTTTATCATTTACCTACTCGAGGACGAGCAGGAATTAAGCTTGGGGATGCTTGATACGTCTCCAACGTATCTATAATTTTTGATTGTTCCATGCTATTATATTATCTGTTTTGGATGTTTTATATGCATTAATATGCTATTTTATATTATTTTTGGGACTAACCTATTAATCTAGAGCATAGTGCCAGTTTATGTTTTTTCCTTGTTTTTGAGTATTGCAGATAAGGAATATTAAACGGAGTCCAAACGGAATAAAATCTTCAGAATAATTTTTCTTGGACCAGAAGCAACCCAGAGGACTTGGAGACCAAGGCAGGGGAGCCACCGTGTGGCGACAAGACACAGGGGGGCGACCTAGGGGGGGGCGCCCCCTGGCTTGTGGCCCCACGGCAACTCCTCCAACCCTATTCTTCGGCCTATAAAATCAGAAATATTCCCTGGATACCAAAAAGAGCCACGAAAACATTTTTCCGCCGCCAGGAGCCTCGGTTCCCGTGAGATCCAATCTTGGAGCCTTTTCCGGTAATCTGCCGGAGGGGGATTCGATCACGGAGGGCATCTACATCAACTCCATTGCCCCTCCGATGATGCGTGAGTAGTTCACCACAGACCTTCGGGTCCATAGCTAGTAGCTAGATGGCTTCTTCTCTCTCTTTGCTCTCCAATACCATGTTCTTCATGATCTTCATGGATATCTATCCGATGTAATACTCTTTTGCGGTGTGTTTGTCGAGATCCGATGAATTGTGGGTTTATGTTCAGATTATCTATGAATATTATTTGAGTCTTTTCTGAATTCTTATATGCATGATTTCATATCTTTGCAAGTCTCTTTGAGTTATTGGTTTGGTTTGGCCAACAAGATTGGTAATTCTTGCAATGGGAGAAGTGCTTAGTTTTGGGTTCAATCTTGCGGTGTCCTCACCCAGTGACATAGTAGGGGTAGCGAGGCACGTATTGTATTGTTGCCATCGAGGATAAAAAGATGGGGTTTTCATCATATTGCTTGAGTTTATCCCTCTACATCATGTCATCTTACCTAATGCGTTACTCTGTTCTTCATGAACTTAATACTCTAGATGCAGGCAAGAGTCGGTCGATGTGTGGAGTAATAGTAGTAGATGCAGAATCGTTTCGGTCTACTTGACACGGACGTGATGCCTATATGCATAATCATTGCCTTGGATATCTTCATAATTATTCGATGTTCTATCAATTGCTCGACAGTAATTTGTTCACCCACCGTAATACTTGCCATCATGAGAGAAGCCTCTAGTAAAACCTATGGCCCCCGGGTCTATTTTCCATCTTATACTTTCAGATCTAAAACCAAAAATACCAAAAATACCTTGCTGCTTTATTTTTACTTTTGTTTTACTTTCCGTTCAAGCAATCTATTCTATCTATCTCTATCAGATCTCATCCTTGCAAGTAACCGTGAAGGGATTGACAACCCCTTTATAGCGTTGGGTGCAAGTGTTTGATTCTTTGTGTAGGTACATCTATTGGGGACTTGCTTGTATCTCCTACTGGATTGATACCTTGGTTCTCAACAACTGAGGGAAATACTTATCTACTTTGCTGCATCATTCGTTCCTCTTCACGGAAACCAACGCATGCTCGAGAAGTAGCAACAAGGATTTCTGGCGCCGTTGCCAGGGAGATACATAGCAAGTCAAGAGAAGAACTTTCCCGTCAACTTGTCAATTTCTGACGTGGTTGGCGGAGAGATCTACATCAAGCCTACCAAGTACCCATCACAAACTCATCTCTTGCATTTACATTATTTGCCATTTGCCTCTCGTTTTCCTCTCCCCCACTTCTAAAATGATTTTCAGAAAAAAAAACCAAAAAAATTTGCCGTTTTATTCGCCTTTTTCTCGCCGGATCTCTTTTTGTTTGCTTGTGTTGCCATGTGCCTTCTATTTGCTTGCATCGCTTGCTAAAAATCTATTGATATGGATCCTCATCCACTTGCTAATCTTTTCAAAAGGCCAAATTATGATGAACCAATTGCCAGTGAGTTGAGTGCACTTTATTATCTCTATGAAGTTTTGTTTGAAAATCATGAATCTGAAAATTTTGATGAAGTGTTGAAAGAAGAAATTTATAAGGTGATTCATGATAGCTCCTTGATTGAAAAGCATGATTGCAATGATGTTACTCTAAATTCTATTAATGTCAATTATGCTAATGATATGCAAAGCCACAAGCTTAGGGATGCTATGTTTGATGAAGATGATATTTTTTGTCCCCCAAGTTTTGATGAGCAAATTCATTATGATGATTGCATGCTCGTGTATCATGAAAAGAATGATTTATGTGATAGTTATATTGTTGAATTCCTTCATGATGCTACTGAAATTTATTATGAGGGAGGAACATATGCTTGTAGGAATTGCAATAATATCAAGTTTCCTCTCTATGTGTTCAAAGTTTTGAAGTTATGCTTGTTTTGCCTTCCTATGCTAGTTGATTCTTGTTCCCATAAATTGTTTGCTCACAAAATCCCTATGCATAGGAAGTGGGTTAGACTTAAATGTGTTTTTCAGGTGATTCATCATGCTCTCTTGTATATTTCAATTACTACTTTTTATGTGAGCATCATTGAAATCATTTTGCCTAGCTAGGGGCGTTAAACAATAGCGCTTGTTGGGAGGCAAACCAATTTTATTTTTGCTTTCTGTTTTTTGTTTCTGTTTTGGTGTGTTTTACACATTATTACTTCTGTAATAATTGTGTTTTGTTGTTTAAATTAGTGTTTGAGCCAAGTAAGACCTTTGGGATGGTCTACGGTGTTTGTTGATTTGATTTTGCTGAAAAACAGAAACTTTTGCTCTCAGTCGAGGAATTTTGTAAATTCACTGGAACATGATTTTGATCTGAAATTTTTAAACAAGATTTATAAACAAATTTCCCTGATTTTCCTAATTTTTCAGAATTTTTGGAGTTACAGAAGTATTCGAAGTCTATAGATTGCTACAGACTGTTCTGTTTTTAACAGATTCTGTT
The DNA here is from genome assembly GCA_039707655.1 of Elymus sibiricus. Classification (NCBI taxonomy): domain Eukaryota; kingdom Viridiplantae; phylum Streptophyta; class Magnoliopsida; order Poales; family Poaceae; genus Elymus; species Elymus sibiricus. The sequence goes on along the minus strand of CM077669.1, from coordinate 346,076,163 downwards.
TTCTTTGTGTTGTTTGCTTATTTTGATGAATCTATGGGTTGTATCGGGGGGTATGAACCATGGAGAAGTTAGAATACAGTAGATATTACACCAATATAAATAAATAATGAGTTCACAACAGTACCTAAAGTGGTGATTTATTTTTCTTATACTAACGGATCTCATGAGTTTTCTGTTGAGTTTTGTGTTGTGAAGTTTTCAAGTTTTGGGTAAAGATTTGATGGACTATGGAATAAGGAGTAGCAAGAGCCTTAGCTTGGGGATGCCCAAGGCACCCCAAGCCATATTCAAGGATACCAAAAAGCCTAAGCTTGGGGATGCCCCGTAAGGCATCCCCTCTTTCGTCTTCAGTCCATCGGTAAATTTACTTGAGGCTATATTTTTATTCACCACATGATATGTGTTTTGCTTGGAGCGTCTTGTATGATATGAGTCTTTGCTTTTTAATTTGCCACAATCATCCTTGCTGCACACACTCTTTTTGAGAGAGACACGCTGAATCGTGAATTTATTAGAATACTCTATGTGCTTCACTTATATCTTTTGAGCTAGGCAATGTTGCTCTAGTGCTTCACTTATATCTTTTTAGAGCACGGTGGTGTTATATTTTATAGAAATTATTGAACTCTCGTACCTCACTTATATTATTTTGAGAGTTTCTTAAAACATCATGGTAATTTGTTTAGGTTATGATTTTAGTCCTAATATAATGGACATCCAAGAGGGATATAATAAAAACTTTCATATTAAGTGCATTGGATACTATGAGAAGTTTGATTCCTTGCATATAGTTTTGAGATAATGGAGATGGTAATATGAGAGTCATGCTAGTGAGTAGTTGTGAATTGGAAGAGATACTTGTGTTGAAGTTTGTGATTCCCGTAGCATGCACGTATGGTGAACCGTTATGTAACGAAGTCGGAGCATGATTTGTTTAATGATTGTCAACCTTTGTGTGAGGGTCGGGAGCGCGCAGCCTCGGCGAAGGAGATTGAGAAGCTCAAGGCCGAGCTTGAGAAGGCCAAGCATGAGGCTACGGTGGAGAAGGCGGCGGCCAAAGAAACAGCTGCCTCGCTATCCGCCCTAAGAGCCACCAGCGACAAGCACGAGGCTCGGGTGGAGGAAATCCAGCAGGAGCTCAAGGACGCCGGGCTAAAGTGCGAGGACCTGGAGCGGAAGGGCAAGGAGCAGGCCGCCGAACTATCCACCCTAAAAACCAATCTCCAAAAGGAGTGGGTGGATAGGCGGTCATTTGAAGAGGAGGTCAACTAGGCCAAAGCTATCATGGATGGTAAGCCGTATTCATTGCAATGTATCTTTGGGGATAGCAAGTTCGAGTTGCTTACCCAAGTATGGCGTTGCTCAGGCGCCTCCTCGGACCTCCAGAAGAGCACGGCGGACGCGAAGCAGTTCTATGCTTCGCGGGGAGAAGGAGATGAAGCTCGGCTATTCTGGGCACAGTTCGAAGCCCCCGAGCGCTCTCCTCTCCTTATCGAGCAGCTAAAACAGCTGATGGAGCTGCACCGGATGGCGGAGCCGGCCATGAAGGATCTCTTCATCCGGTTATGGCCCAATGAGCCACTACCGGGGAGCTACTTCGGCCTGGTGCAAAAGCTGAGCGACGCCTCGCCCCGGATCGACGCGCTAAGGCGATCCTCCTGTATCGAGGGGGCTCGGATGACCTTTGCGAAGGCCAAGGTGCGCTGGCCGGGGTTGGATCCAATGAAGGTAGCCACCGCCCCTCCGCCTCCTGGGAAAGGACATAGGCGCCCCGAGCTGTACTTCTCCGGAGTAATGGAGGGTGCTCGGGCAATAGAGGCGCAATGTTCGAGAGAAAATGAGTATGAGTAAACGCTTATGTAATATGTCCGAAGACCTTTTAACGCGTTAATATCAAAGTTGCATGGTTTTATCATGCCCTTTCTTTTTTGCATCCTTTATAACTCTTGTGTGGCCGTTGAAACTGAAAGCTGCGAGTCGTCGGCTTCAGCCCCCACGTAGATACTACATGGGGTGTCTCTGCCAATCGCACTATAACCCTTAGCCGATCTATCGGTACCCAAAGACGGAAGTGTGAGGCGGACAAGGCAATCGGACCATAATGCTTTATTGCTTTCACTTAGCCGTAGGGGCACAAGAAAGGAGTGCGGGGGCTGATGACTAGCCCCCAGGCATTTGTGATGTTCGGATGAACCGCGGCCAAAGCCTATATCACCTGGTTTGTACTAACACCAAACCCATCGTATGACACGGAATAACCTCTGACGAGATTTAGTTAAGCTCGGATTCGCAGACCGGTTCTCGCATACCATGACGATAAGTTTTCGGCTTTCTCCGCTGAGGCGCTTAACCAGACTAGCCGGAAGCACAATCGCAGCGGTGCTCCCTTTGCCCTTTTAGCCGAACGAGCGGAACATAAAGGGGAAAGCATAGGAGCCAGGCAACCCAACTATTGACCCAAGACATAGTTCGGAACCAATGCATATACAGCGGAATTCCAAGACGCCGAACACTGAAGCAGTTGTGATTAGGGCGATTTTTAAGGTCGGGCCCCAGGTCTATTAGCCGGTTGCATCGTAAAGTATACCAAACAGGTTCGTGAGAAGAGGGAGAAAACAGAGAGTGTTCCGAAAAGGGACAGCAAAGAGATAATGTATGATATATCTGTATTTAACTCAACAACTCTTATTATTCAAAATTGCCGATGCACCTGTCTACAGGTATTTGATAAATGAAATATAAGCTTTACAGGAGGGGTTGTACCAATGGCCTTCGATGGATGACCTGACGTCCTTGATGTGCCCTGTCATTTATCCGCTCCTGCGTCTCCTAAGGAGGCGTATGCCTTTATGAGCTTTGCTTGTTCGGCGAACGGACCTTGAAGAAAGAGTCTTGAGAAGTCGCCGAAGTATGGATGAGCTTGACGCCTTTAGCAGGTACTTTATGGTACCTGTATTATGTCCGATGACGTGTTTGACGGTGATAGTTCGGTCAAGCCAAACACCTACCCTCTAATAGTTTTGTCCCCATCGCTGCCCATGGAATTTTGAGCGCGAAGTTGTGCCTCCTTGGCACGTACTTTGCCGGTTCTAGGGCCGTACGATGGGGGCCGAGTCCCTATTTATGGAGAGAGGAAGGCTCTGGTACTTCGGATTGAGATCGAGCTCGCTTCCCAGCTTTGGGTGCCTTTACGGCAGATGTCGGCGTTTGCCAATCATCGGTGTAATGGAATTCGGCCGCCAGGGCCAACGCATGTTCCTCAGTTCGGAGGGAGCGCTCTGTGTTGCCATTGACTGTGATGACGCCCCTAGGGCCGGGCATCTTGAGCTTGAGGTATGCGTAGTGTGGGACGGCGTTAAAGCGAGCAAACGATGTATGGCCGAGCAGGGCATGGTAGCCGCTGCGGAAAGGTACGATGTCGAAGATCAAGTCCTCGCTTCAAAAGTTATCGGGCGAGCCGAACACAACTTCCAGGCTTACGGAGCCCGTGCACCGGGCTTCAATGCCTGGGATCACTCCTTTGAAGGTAGTGTTGCTGGGCTTGATCCTTGACGGATCTATGCCCATCTTTTTCACCGTATCTGAGTAAATCAGATTGAGGCTACTTCCACTGTCCATGAGGACTTTAGTGAGGTGGTACCCATCTATGATCGGGTCTAGGACGAGTGCGGCCGAACCCCCGTGACGGATACTGGTCGGATGGTCGCGTCGATCGAAAGCGATCGGATATGCCGACCATGGGTTATACTTCGGGGCTACAGGCTCTATGGCATAGACATCTCGAAGGGCGCGCTTTCTCTCCTTTTTGGGTATATGAGTGGCGTAGATCATGTTTACTGTCTTTACCTCTGGAGAGAATTTCTTTTGTCCGCCACCGATCGGACCACGAGGCTCGTCCTCGTCCTCGCTGCGTGGGCTCTTGCCTTGGTCCTCGGTTGCGAGCTTGCCGGCCTGTTTGAACACTCAACAGTCACGGTTGGTGTGATTGGCGGGCTTCTCTTGAGTGCCGTGGATCTGGCAAGGCCTCTCCAGGATCTTGTCCAGCGGGGTAGGTCCGTCATGTTTGCCTTTAGGAGGCTTCTTCCGCAGCCCAGACCGGGAATTGCAGAAGCCGGCGTTAACGGCCGTGTCATCGGCATCACTATTATTGTGCCGGCGCTTGTCTTGTTGCGCTTCGGTTTCCCGTTTCCATCCCGGACTTCAGAGGTTCCGGGGTCTTCGGGGTTGTGGCTACGTCTAGCTAGCCAGTTATCCTCGCCCGCGCAAAAGCGGGTCATGAGGGATGTGAGGGCGGACATTGTCCTTGGTTTGTCCTGGCCGAGCTGTCGAGCCAGCCATTCATCCCGAATATTGTGCCTGAAGGAGGCTATAGCTTCGGCGTCCGGGCAGTCTACGATATGGTTCTTCTTAGTCAGGAAACGATTCCAGAATAGTCGTGCGGACTCTCCTGGCTTCTGAACAACGTTGCTTAGATCGGAGGAGTCCGGCGGCCGAACATAAGTGCCCTGGAAGTTAGATCGGAATGCCTCTTCTAGGTCCTCCCAGCACCCAATAGAGTTTTCGGGGAGGCTATTTAGCCAGTGCCGAGCTGGCCCCTTGAGCTTTAGGGGTAAGCATTTGATGGCGTGGAGATCATCTCCTCGTGCCATGTGGATGTGGAGGAGGAAATCCTCAATCCATACGGTTGGGTCACTTGTCCCGTCGTATTGCTCTATGTTTACGAGCTTAAACCCTTCTGGGAACTGATGCCGCATTACCTCGTCTGTGAAGCACAGTGGGTGGGCGGCGCCTCTGGCCCGAGCTATGACGCGCCGGTGATCGGTGTCTGTCCTAGTTCGGGTTCGTTCCCGATCTTCATTGTCGCGGTTGAACCAAGGCCGGTACCCTTCCCGTCTATCGGGTGAGCACCCTCTGGATCCGTAGATGGATCGCGTACGACCCGCTCTGTGGTCCAGGTCGTGTCGCAGGTCGAACCTGTCATCGGGTTCTAGTGGCTCCTTTCCCCGTCTACGGGGTATCGTCGGTCTATAGCCGGTATCGTCGGCCGTCCTGTCACGTCCTCGAGGAGGGCGGTCTGGCTTATCGTATGGGGTATGCTTGGGAGACGGCGTATCAGTGAGCTCGTCATCGAATTGTGGCAGCAGCCTTCTGCGTGGATAGCTCTTAGGTTGGTCCGATAGACCGGTGCCGTATCCTTCCTCCGCTGAGAGGACTCTCGTCCATCGATCGTTGAGGTCGTCTTGTTCGGCTTTGAGCTGCCGCTCTTTTGCTTTCAGGCTGCGAGCCGTGGATATGAGCTGTTGCCGGAACAACTCCTAATCTGCAGGATTGTCGGGAATGGCGAAGTCATCGGCTTCCGCATTGTCCTCCCCCTCGATAGAGTGGAGGTAGTCGTCATCCTCGCGATCATCTAGATCATCAGGGTTGCGACGGTCTTCGGGCCTCTCCTGACCCTCTAACGGGTGTTCGGGGATCTCGGGACCGCCGATGTCTTCCGGGGTATCTCTGTCCCCGGTGCCATCGATAGATTTTTGCCCCTTTTTTCCTTTGGACCGTTTATGCGGCTTTCGGCGTCTTGACGGCGCTTCATCCGATTTGTCGCCGTCGTTTTTCGAAGTGTCCACCATGTAGACGTCGTATGTGGAGGTGGCAGTCCACTGCCCGGTCTTAGCGGGGGTGAGGGCGTGATCCCCCTCATCCATGTACTCTGCTTCCTCGGAAGCATAGTCTAGCATGTCGGTTAAATCCTCGACAGTGGCTATCAAGTGGGTGGTGGGTGGGACGAAAAATCCGTCCTGACCCGTCTGACGCCCGATCTGAGAATAGATCGGGGCTGGGTCGTCGGTAATCTTCATCGACGAAATCCGATCTAGAGCCTCGTCGAGTATCGAGAGTTCGATCGGGCCGGTCTGCCCAGAGCCTCCAGAGTGAACCTCCGACGCGTCCGCGTAGGGAGAGTGTTCGGCAAGAACAGATGTCCGGACGTCGGGCACTATGACCTGATCCGGACTGAAAGTTGGGCCCTTGCCAGGGTAGATCCCGTGGGCAGAGCCGAAAGATGGATCTGGGGTTAAAGCCTCAGAGTCTTCGGGCGTGGCAGGCAAGACTGCGAGCCCGGTTAGTGATAGATCGCCTCGAGAGTCAACGGAGAACTCTAAGTTCCCAAATCTGACCTCTTGATCAGGGGCGAAACTTCCGACGCGGCCTAGATGGCCGGTCGGGTCGGCGTGCAGCACAATGCTGCCAAAAGCGAAGATCTATCCGGGGACGAAAGTGCCCGGGTTGCGAACCTCTTCGTTGATGACAAGACGAGCCATCAATTCCTTCTGGCGATCACAGCGGAACTCTCAATGAAAGCACCAATGTCGGTGTCAAAACCGGCAGATCTCGGGTAGGGGGTCCCAAGCTGTGAGACTAGGATCGATGGTAACAAGAGACGAAGGGGACAAGGTTTTACCCAGGTTCGGGCCCTCCTATGGAGGTAATACCCTACGTCCTGCTTGATTATATTGATAGTAAGGGGATTACAGAGTTGCTCTACCTCAAGATCAAGTAGCTAAACCCTAGATGAATTCTGTTCTCCTACAACCTAAAACCCTCCGGCTTATATAGACGCCAGGGGTTCCTAGGGTTTACACATGGTCAGTTACACGTCGAAGGGATAAACATGCCTATTCACTACTCCAAACGTGGAGGACAAGCCACGATTCTCGAAGCTTCCTCCTTGGAGACGAGGTCTTCAATCCTTCCAGTATTCGGCAAGTGGCCCATATAGTCCAGCCCATAAGCAATAGGTCGACCTCCCGAGGACCCCTTAAACCAGGACTCCCTCAGCCCCCTCCCGGTGGACCCCCGGAACCCTTTCGGCACTCCCGGTACACTACCGGAAACACCCAAAACTTTTCCGGAACCCGAATACCACTTTCCTATATAAAAATCTTTACCTCCAGACCATTCCGGAACTCCTCGTGATGTCCAGGATCTCCTCCAGGACTCCGAACAACCTTCGGTCACCAACACATACATCTCAACAATACCAAATCGTCACCGAAGGTTAAGTGTGCAGACCCTGCGGGTTCGAGAACTATGCAGACATGACCGAGACACCTCCATGCCCAATAACCAATACCGGAACCTGGATGTCCATATTGGTTCCTACATATTCTATGAAGATCTTTATCGGTTGAACCTCGATGTCAAGGATTCAGTCAATCCCGTATGCAGTTCCCTTTGTTCATCGGTATGTTACTTGCCCGAGATTCGATCGTCGGTATCTCCATACCTAGTTCAATCTCGTTACCGGCAAGTCTCTTTACTCGTTCCGTAATACAAGATCCCACGGCTAACTCCTTAGTCACATTGCTTGCAAGCTCATTATGATGTTGTAGTACCGAGTGGGCCCTAAGATACCTCTCCGTCATACGGAGTAACAAATCGCAATCTTGATCCATGCCAACTCAATAGACACCCTCGGAGATACCTGTAGAGCATCTTTATAGTCACCCAGTTACGTTGCGATGTTTGATACACACAAAGGTACTCCTCCGGTGTCAGTGAGTTGCATGACCTCATGGTCATGGGAACAGATACTTGACATGCAGAAAACAATAGCACTAAACTTGACATGATCATATGCTACGTTCATAGTTTGGGTCTTGTCCATCACATCATTCTCCTAATGACGTGATCCCGTTATCAAATGACAACTCATGTCTATGGCCAGAAAACCTTGACCACTTTAATCAACGAGCTAGTCCTGTCGAGGCTCACTAGGGACATAGTGTTGTCTATGTATCCACACATGTATTTGAGTTTCCAATAAATACAATTATAGTATGGACAATAAACAATTATCATGAACAAGAAAATATAATAATAATCACTTTATTATTGCCTCTAGGGCATATTTCCAACAGTCTCCCACTTGCACTAGAGTCAATAATCTAGCTCACATCACTATGTGATTTACATTGTAATGAATCTAACACCCATACAGTTCTGGTGTTTATCATGTTTTGCTCGTGGAAGAGGCTTAGCCAATGGGCCTACGACATTCAGATCCGTGTGTACTTTGCAAATATTTATGTCCTCCTCCTTGATGTAATCGCAGATGGAATTGAAGCATCGCTTTATGTGTCTGGTCCTCTTGTGAAACCTTGGTTCCTTGGCTAGAGCAATGGCACCAGTGTTGTCACAGAACAAAGTCATTGGGTTCAGTGCACTGGCACAACTCCAAGATCTGTCATGAACTGCTTCATTCAGACACCTTCCTTTGCCGCCTCCGAGGCATCTATGTAGTCTGCTTCGCATGTAGAATCAGCTACCACGCTTTGCTTGGAACTGCACCAGCTTACCGCTCCCCCATTGAGAATATATATGTATCCGGTTTGAGACTTAGAGTCATCCGGATCAGTGTCAAAGCTTACATCGACGTAACCCTTTACGATGAGCTCTTGATCACCTCCATAAACGAGAAACATTTTCTTAGTCCTATCCAGGTACTTAAGGATATTCTTGACCGTCGTCCAGTGTTCCACTCCTAGATCACTTTGAAACCTTCCGGCCATAATTATGGCAAGGCTGACATCTGGTCTTGTGCACAGCATTGCATACATGATAGAGCCTATGGCAGAAGCATAGGGGGTGACGCTCATCTTTTCTCTATCCTCTACAGTCACTGGGCATTGAGTCTTACTAAACTTCACTGCTTGTAATACAGGCAAGAACCCCTTCTTGGACTGATCCATTTTGAACTTCTTCAAAACTTTATCAAGGTATGTGCTCTGTGAAAGTTCATTAAGCGTCTCGATCTATCTCTCTAGATCTTGATGCCTAATATGAAAGCAGCTTCTCCTAGGTCCTTCATTGAAAAACTCTTGTTCAAATACTCCTTCACGCTTTCCAAAAATTCTATATTATTTCCAATCAGCAATATGTCATCCACATATAATATTAGAAACACTATAGAGCTCCCACTCACTTTCTTGTAAATACAAGCTTCTCCGTAAACTAGTATAAACCCAAACGCTTTGATCACTAATACGTCTCCAACGTATCTATAATTTTTGCTTGTTCCATGTTGTTATATTACCATTCTTGGATGTTTTACAATAATTTTATAACAACTTTATATCATTTTTTTGGGACTAACCTATTGACATAGTGCCAAAGTGCCAGTGGCTGTTTTTGCTTGTTTTTTACTTCGTAGAATATCAATACCAAACGGAGTCCAATCGCGATGAAACTTTTTGGAGATTTTTTCTGGACCAGAAGACACCCAGTGGGCCAAAGAAGTGCCGGAGAGGTGGGCCGTGGAGACCACAACCCACCAGGGTGCGCCAGGGGGGCCCCGGCGCGCCCTGATGGGTTGTGCCCTCCTCGGGGCCCCTCTCCACCGCCTCTGATGCCTATAAATTCCCATAAATTCCATAAACACTAGAGGAGTCGACGAAACACAATTCCAGCCGCCGCAAGTTCCAGAACCTCGGGATCTAATCTAAACACCATCACGGTGGGGTTCATCTTCTTCATAGGTGCCTCTCCGATGATGCGTGAGTAGTCCACCATAGACCTACGGGTCTGTAGGCAGTAGCTAGATGGCTTCCTCTCTCTCTTATGATTCTCAATACAATGGTCTCTAGGAGATCTATTTTGTCGGCGTTCTGGGAACGGGGGTACCCACACCTGCCTGCCTGCGGCCCAGGGCATGGCCCACCTCGCCAGCCAAGCACAGCCAGACGCGGCCCCACTCAAGACAAGGCCCTCGCGAGGCCCCTAGGCTCGCGAGGGAGAGCAGCACCAGGACCGGCAAGCGGTGGGCCTCCCCAGGCCCCGCTCCGGAGCGGCGGAGATCCCTATGCAGGGCCCGGCCTCAAGAGTCAAAGATGACGCAAGGAAGGACAGGCGGGTGCCAGCGCGCCAGGCGGAGCAGTTTCCCCTTTAGTGCAAAGGGGGCAAGGACGTACGCGGGTTCCCAAACCACTCGCCAAAGGTTTCCATTCCGGTGCAATAAGACCACGACCACGAGCCCAGCAGGACGGATGTCATCGCCGAGCCCACCTCTGCATCATCGACAGCTACTTTGCAGGTGAAGACCGCCTTTGGACAGGGCGCGGATGTACTCCTGTCCCCCTTCAAATTTGGCCGCTGTGGGATCCCTTCCCGCCATTGCGATAAGGGAAGAGGACCCGGGACACTGCTATATATAGAGGCTAGGCTGCACCGTAGAGAGGAGGCGATCCGATCCGATCCGATCCCAGACCAGTCGATCCACTTAACCCACCACCAAGCCAACGAAGGGCCAGGAATACCTCAGGAACGCCCTCGCGAGGCTCCTAAACCTTGTACTAGTTCATCCACCATAACCTCCACGAGTGGCAATCCACCAAAGCAGGAGTAAGGTATTACGCTTCGCAGCGGCCCGAACCTGGGTAAACCACCGTGTCCATCTTCTTCCTCGTCATCGTGCGAGTTCGTCGTCTTAGCCATCGAGTAGTGAGCTTGGTAGGGCGAGGCTGCAGGGAAACCTTCGCACACGCCCCTGTGTTCGAATCTTGAGGGTTTTGCGGAGCCCGAAATCCGTCATTTGGCACGCCAGGTAGGGGGCGTGTCGAAGTCTTCTCCAAGCTTCGCTCTTCCCACGCTTCACCGCTCCGATGGCCGGCGCTCAGCAAGCTTCCCCCGGCCGCAGCAGGTCAGCTCCCATCGATTCCACTGAGGGATCACTAGAAGAGTGTCTAGAAGGGGGTGAATAGACTACTAGCAGGAATTTAAAAACCTAACCTTTTCCCAAGTTAATTGGTTGGCAGATTTTAACAATTATAGCAAGGTAGCAAGTCAAGCACGCCCTACACATGCAAGTCTAAAAGTATAGCAGCAGAAAGTAAAGACATTGCACATGAAGTAAAGAGTTGAGATATGGAGATCAAACACAATTGGAGACGCAAGGATTTTTCCCATGGTTCCGATAGGTGGTGCTATCGTACGTCCACGTTTATGGAGTCTTCAACCCACGGAGGGTAACGGTCGCGAGAGTCCACGGAGGGCTCCACCCATAAGGGTCCACGAAGTAGCAACCTTGACTATTCCATAACGGCTTCCGTCCACGAAGGACTAGCCTCACTATGGGTAGATCTTCACGAAGTAGGCAATCTCCTTGCCCTTACAAACTTCTTGGTTCAACTCCACAACACGAAGTAGGAGGCTCCCAAGCGACACCTAACCAATCTAGGAGGCACCACCCTCCAAAAGGTAATTGGCTCGGCAATGATGATGAACTCCTTGCTCTTGTGCTTCAAGATGATAGACTCCTCAACACATAATCACTCTCTCACAGATTTGGCTTGGTGGAAGAGATGGGATTGGTGGAAAGCAACTTGGGGAGGCTAGAAATCAAGATCCATATGGTTGGAGTGGATGATCTTGACCTCAACACAAGGGTAGGTGGTTCTCTCTCAGAAAATTGGATGGGGCAAGTATGGAATAGTTCTGAGTGCTTCTCTTTCGAGTAGGTGGTGGTGAAGGGGTATATATAGGCATCCCCAAAAATCCAACCGTTACACGCAAAATGACCAACTCGATGACACCAATGTGTTAATCTCGGTGGTACCGAAGTGACCAAAAGGTGGCAACTTTTGAATCTCGGTGAGACCGATATATGAAACTCGGTTGCACCGATAAGGTGACCAACGGTCAGATTGCCCAATCTCGGTGACGCCGATCCAGCAATCTCGGTGGTACCGATATTGTGAATTTGCGTAACAGAAAGTTGGCAACCCAAACTCGGTGGCACCGGAATGGAATCGGTTGCACCGAAGTGGCTAGGGTTTGGCTGAGTCTGTCTGAGGTTGAGAATCGGTGGCACCGAGTGGGAAGTGTTGGTTGCACCGATTTTGAATATTTGGCTTTGACAGACTTTTTCTGGAAGAGCTTGTGGGTGTTTTTGGTGACTATCACTTGTGCACGTATGAGCATTTTGTTCACCAACAGTACCTTACCCCCTTTTAATAGTATTGGCTTTCCTATGGACTCAAAGTGATTTCTCACAAATGTAAAACGTAGAGTCCTCTTCCTTGAAGCTTTGCCAATCCATTTCCTTGCATCTTGGGGTATTCCACAATCTCCACAATCCTTTTTGCCAACCCAACTCTCCATGGACTTTTATCTGAAATACACTAGGTAAAAGTATTAGTCCAAGAGACAATGTATGTTGTCATGAATTATCAAAACCACCAAGGGAGCATGTTGTGCTTTCAATCTCCCCCTTTTTGGTAATTGATGACAACATACAATCAAAGCTTCAAATAAAGATATGCATGGATATAATGAAGACTTTGAGAGACGCATGACTTAGATTCGCTTCCCCTAAATGTGTGATTCCTTTAAAGGATAGTTGCTTTGGAATGCATGGACACACATATAGTAGAAGGAATATAGGAAGTCATGTGTATCTTGGCTATATGCATCAACTATATAGGAATGAGATGTATCCTTGTTCAAGACTTCACTCTTGCAAACAATATGTGCAAGAAGCAAGAGATCATCTTGATCAAAGATATGATGCATACACTTACCTTGAGTTCTTGAGCATTCTAATAGTAGAGATACACTTGAGAAAACAATGTTAGGAAACACAAGAGTATTCTACCAATCAAAAAGGCAATAGAACTCAAAAGTACCAAGATATGGAGAACATATAAAAGATAATATTCTTTTAAGATATATATGTCTCCAAGATCACTTAGAATTTTCTCCCCTTAGATGTGAAAGTAGTAAATCATCCTCTCCCCCTGAATCTTAGCATGTAGATATTGGGATTGGATAGGGTGAGAAAAGTTCTAAAGTGAACAGTCAAATAAAATAAGCATATTATTCTCCAAAACATGTTTTTCTCCCCCTACTTTGGTATTCTCACCTTGTTTATATAAGTAAAAGCTTGGTATCTGCTCTCCCCCTTGATCATATCTCCCCCTTTGCATAAGCATGTAACTCTCCCTTTAGCATGAAGCTTTGTTATTCTCCCCCTTTGGCATTAATTTCCAAAAAGGTCAAATTTAGGAGTAGGTACAGGGATCATTGACTAAGAAGGGATCCTGGAGAATGAGGGTCATTGAAAGTAGGGTTCATAGAAATGAAAACTGAGGGAATCATTGAAAGTAGTTTCTCTCCCTTTGAGATTTTGTAAGACTTCTCCTCCTTTGAGTTAGGGTTCCTTGAATAAAGATGTTCTCCCCCTAAGTTTTTTTTAAGAAGGGATCATAGAAGTAACAAAGTCAACACCTTAAAAAAAATTGCAACGGCGAACTTCAACTATTGAAAAGAAATCAAATCGGTGTCTCCGATACAAACAAGTCGGTAGAACCGAAATTTTGTAGTGCAGCTCATCTGCAGTTTCGGTAGAACCGAGTTCTATTTATCGGCGGCTCCGAGGCTAAAACAGAAACTTGGCAAAGTGATTTTGAAATCGAGATTTCTCAACCATTGCCAATAACACAGTGTCAAATGGAATTAAAAAGAAATGCTAAAGTTTTTACAAATGGGATATCAACTAGAAAGGATTTGAGTGGTTCCAAGAGATTTTGCAAAACAAAGAATGAACCATCCAAAATACTTAACTAGATGATGGGCGGTGACTAGGTCACCAATATGAGAGTATATTGACGTAGGAGCCAAGCAAGAATACTTGATCATAGGTCATACTCAATGTTAAGCTCAAAATGGGGTTACCATTTTTCGATAAAGCATTTTAATGTCTTCATATCACTTGAGTTGCTTTAGCTCATGACTCGGAGTAAAGCCTTTTCAAGGATATGAGTACATACCTTTGAGTGATGTTGATGACGTAGCTTGTAGGTGAACTTGTTGAGGATGCTCGAGGTTGATGAAGATCATCTTGAGTTGGGAGCAATCCTTCTCGTTTTAGTACACTTGTCACCTACATAGGTTAGTCATGCAAGGAAGAACAATATATATCCATTTGACATGATACCAATTGAGATTTAGCAATTATGATCAAGTATATGTCAAGGATATGTTCTTGTTGTCTTCTTCCTTCCATCATCAAGAGGGATTGTGGATACTTGGTCAAGACAAGATTGCTTATGATTGGAGTTGGTTGCAATCTTGTGGAATGAAGTTCTCCCAAGTACCTACAAAAGGTTAGATGCAATACAAGGGAGCATAGAATTCCATGGTATAAGATAACATGTTAAAAGATCATGGAAAATTCAAGAAAGCTCATGCCCTTGCATGCAACCAAGTGAGTCTAGCTCAAGTTTGAAGCATCAATGATGTTCAACTCACTCCTCAAGTGACAAAACGTTTTCTCATCAAGTGGCTTAGTAAAGATATCGGCCAATTGCTTGTTAGTACGAACATGCTTAAGATTAATATCTCCTTTGGCAACATGATCACGAATGAAATGATGTCGAACTTGAATATGTTTGGTTCGAGAATGTTGCACAGGATTATGACCAATTTTAATAGCACTTTCATTGTCACAAAGCAATGGAACATTTTTAACATGGATTCCATAATCCTTAAGCGTTTGTGTCATCCATAGTAATTGCGCACAACAAGATCCAGCAGCAATATACTAAGCTTCGGCAGTAGATAGAGATACCGAGTTTTGTTTCTTGGAGGACCAAGACACAAGAGATCTACCCAAAAATTGACAAGTACCCGAGGTGGATTTTCTATCAACCTTGTCACCAGCATAGTCTGAATCGGAATAGCCAACAAGGTTAAAGGAAGATCCCTTGGGATACCAAATGCCAAAGTTTGGTGTTTGTATCAAATATCTCACAATACGTTTCACGGCCAAAAGATGACACTCTTTAGGTGCAGCTTGATATCTAGCACACATGCAAACACTAAGCATAATATCGGGACGAGAGGCACATAGATATAGCAATGAACCAATCATAGATCGATAAACCTTTTGATCAACCGGTTCATCCTCCTTGGTAAGATCAACATGTCCACTAGTAGGCATAGGAGTTTTCATACCTTTGAACTCCTGCATGTTGAACTTCTTGATCAAGTCCTTGGTATACTTAGTTTGAGAGATGAAAGTTCCTTCTCTCGATTGCTTGCTTTGTAAGCCAAGGAAGAATTTCAGCTCACACATCATGGACATCTCATACTTCTCGGACATCAACCTTCCAAATCTTTCACTGAATTGTGGGTTAGTAGATCCAAAGATAATATCATCCACATAGATTTGGCACACAAATAATTCACCATTAACTCTCTTAGTGAACAAGGTTGCGTCAATTTTACCAATTTCAAAACCTTTTTCAATGAGAAACTTCGTTAAGCATTTGTACCAAGCACGAGGGGCTTGCTTAAGACCATAAAGAGCTTTACAAAGCTTGTAAACATGATTAGGTTTCTTAGGATTCACAAAACCAGGTGGTTGCTTAACATAAACCTCTTCTTAAATTTCACCATTTAAAAAGGCACTTTTAATGTCCATTTGATAAAGCGTGATATCATGGTGATTAGCATAAGCAAGAAGAATGCGAATAGCTTCAAGTCTAGCAACGGGGGCATAGGTCTCACCGTAGTCCATACCTTCGACTTGAGTATATCCTTGGGCCACGAGACGTGCCTTGTTGCATACGACTTGACCGTCTTCGTCTTGCTTGTTTCGAAACACCCATTTGGTTCCGATGATGTTGTGCTCATCCTCGGGCTTCTCCACGAGTGTCCACACTTCGTTCCTTTCGAAGTTGTGAAGCTCTTCATGCATGGCGTTCACCCAATCCGCGTCTTCAAGAGCTTGTTCCACCTTTAAGGGCTCAATGCTAGAGATGAAAGAATAATGCTCACAAAAGTTAGCTAGACAAGTTTTAGAGCGAGTGATTCTCCCTGTTTGAATGTCACCAAAAATTTGGTTTAGGTGATGGTTCTTGATCTCTTGTGCTCGAACTCGGGGTAGCTTAGGCTTGTTAGATGGTGGAGCTTCTTCTTCTTCATCATCATCTCCTTCATCTTCGTTGTTGTTGAAGGTGTTGTTCCCTTGAGGTGGTGGTGAAGGAGGTTGTGGTGGATCTTCATGATGTACTTCCTCCTCTTCATCATCTTGCCATGTACCGCTTGTGGATGCCTCCATGTCATGTTGTGGTTCACCTTGACATGAAGTAGGGGCTTCCACTTGAGTTGATGAAGTACTTTCCTTCACCTCCATGGGACGAATCTTGCCGATGGGTAAATCTTGGATAGCTTCCGAAGGGTCCTTATCACCTACATCATTTGCCAATTGTTCGACTTGCGAACCATTAGATTCATCAAACTTCACATCTACCGTCTCTTCAACTTTTCAAGTGAAGTTGTTGTGGACACGGTAAGTGTGAGAGTTCCATCCATAACCAAGTAGGAATCCTTCATGAGATTTAGGAGCAAATTTAGTACGACGATGCTTATCAAGAATGTAGCACTTTGAGCCGAATACCCGAAAGTATCCAACTTGGGGTTTGTTACCGGTGAGTAGCTCGTATGCCGTTTTACCGAGAAGCTTGTGCAAGTAAAGTCGGTTTGTGGCATGACATGCTGTTTCCACGGCTTCTGCCCAAAAGTGTCTTGGCGTCTTGTATTCGTCAAGCATTGTTCTTGCCATCTCAATAAGCGTCCGGTTCTTCCTCTCAACAACTCCATTTTGTTGTGGTGTGTACATAGCCGAGAACTCATGTGAAACACCTTCTTCGTCAAGAAAGGTATCCACATGGGTGTTCTTGAACTCCGATCTGTTATCGCTCCGAACCTTTTTGATCTTCACTTCAAACTGATTTTGCGCTTTGCGAACGAAGTTCTTGAAGATCTTTTGAACCTGCGACTTATCATCAAGAAAGAATACCCACGAAATCTGGAAAAATCGTCAACTATAACTAGACCATAGGAATTTCCACCGAGACTCTTGTAAGCATTGGGACCAAAAAGATCCATGTGAAGTAACTCGAGTGGTCTCCTAGTAGTCATGATATTCTTAACGGGATGACTTCCACCTACTTGCTTTCCAGCTTGACAAGCACTACAAAGTCTATCTTTGTCAAAGATAACATCTTTAACACCAAGTATGTGATCACCTTTGATAAGCTTGTCTAAATTACGCATGCCAACATGTCCTAGTCTTCTATGCCAAAGCCAACCTTTAGAAGATTTAGCAATTAAACAAGTGCGAGGTTTGGATCTCTTAGTGAAATCAACAATGTATAGATCACCTCTACGGATACTGGTAAACACCATTTTATGATTATCTTGACGAAACACTTGGCAATCTACTTTCGTGAATAGCACATTGAAACCAAAGTCGACAAGTCTAGATACGGAAAGAAGATTGTAACCAAGAGATTCGACAAGCATAACATTTTGAATAGAGCTATCATGGGATATGTCCACCTTACCAAGACCAAGTACCTTACCCTTGGAGTTGTCTCCAAACGTTACGTACCTTCGCGGTCCATGGTTTGGTGTGATCTCTTCAAACATTTCTCTATCTCCGGTCATATGATCGGTACATCCGCTATCGAGAATCCACTCTTTTCCTCAGGACATGTAATCCTTGAAGTTTGCCACGAGACTTAGATTCTTCATGATCTTCTCATACTCGATGTCGAACAACTTATCTTCATCATAGTAGCCATGTTCCACATTGTCATCATCAAGTGGGAAATCCTTATCATAAAGAACAAGAGATTCGTTAGGATGGTGATCATGACAATGTTCAAGTTTATGAATGCATAGGGCCTCTATAATGATATTGTTGATAGTTGTGACATCTCCTTTAGCACACATGAGGTCTTTAAGCTCAAATAGACAATCATCAAACTTAGGATCACTAGGCGTCATTTTGTGGAAGGCAATAGTTTTATGAAGTATTTCATCAAGATTACTCAATGAATAATTTGGATATCGTTTCTCCAAATCATTCCACAAAGTAAAAGCACATTCAAAATTCTTCATTTGATTAAGCACATTTCTAGGCAATGCTCTAACAATGAGATTAACAGTTCTAAGATTGCATAGCATATCAATTTCCTCTTCGTGTGTGGGATGTAAAGGATCAATGAGAGGTATATAGGGGTTCTATACAAATTTGCTCAATTGAAATTCATTAAACAGCTCAAGCATCAAAGTTTTCCATTGACTATAGTACTCTCCATCAAGAATAGGCACTCTACAACTCAAACTCCCTATACTAGACACATCCATCTTCCTCCTCGGTGATTAAACCGAAGCAATGGAGACCAATGCTCTGATACCAATTGAGGGATCACTAGAAGAGTGTCTAGAGGGGGGTGAATAGACTACTAGCAGGAATTTAAAAACCTAACCTTTTCCCAAGTTAATTGGTTGGCAGATTTTAACAATTATAGCAAGGTAGCAAGTCAAGCACGCCCTACACATGCAAGTCTAATAGTATAGCAGCGGAAAGTAAAGACATTGCACATGAAGTAAAGAGTTGAGATATGGAGATCAAACACAATTGGAGACGCAAGGATTTTTCCCGTGGTTCCGATAGGTGGTGCTATCGTACGTCCATGTTTATGGAGTCTTCAACCCACGGAGGGTAACGGTGTAACGGTCGCGAGAGTCCACGGAGGGCTCCGCCCATAAGGGTCCACGAAGTAGCAACCTTGACTATTCCATAACGGCTTCCGTCCATGAAGGACTAGCCCCACTATGGGTAGATCTTCACGAAGTAGGCGATCTCCTTGCCCTTACAAACTTCTTGGTTCAACTCCACAACACGAAGTAGGAGGCTCCCAAGCGACACCTAACCAATCTAGGAGGCACCACCCTCCAAAAGATAACAGGCTCGGCAATGATGATGAACTCCTTGCTCTTGTGCTTCAAGATGATAGACTCCTCAACACACAATCACTCTCTCACAGATTTGGCTTGGTGGAAGAGATGGGATTGGTGGAAAGCAACTTGGGGAGGCTAGAAATCAAGATCCATATGGTTGGAGTGGATGATCTTGACCTCAACACAAGGGTAGGTGGTTCTCTCTCAGAAAATTGGATGGGGCAAGTATGGAATAGTTCTGAGTGCTTCTCTCTCGAGTAGGTGGTGGTGAAGGGGTATATATAGGCATCCCCAAAAATCCAACCGTTACACACAAAATGACCAACTCGGTGACACCGATGTGTTAATCTCGGTGGTACCGAAGTGACCAAAAGGTGGCAACTTTTGAATCTCGGTGAGACCGATATATGAAACTCGGTTGCACCGATAAGGTGACCAACGGTCAGATTGCCCAATCTCGGTGACGCCGATCCAGCAATCTCGGTGGTACCGATATTGTGAATTTGCGTAACAGAAAGTTGGCAACCCAAACTCGGTGGCACCGGAATGGAATCGGTTGCACCGAAGTGGCTAGGGTTTGGCTGAGTCTGTCTGAGGTTGAGAATCAGTGGCACCGAGTGGGAAGTGTTGGTTGCACCGATTTTGAATATTTGGCTTTGACAGACTTTTTCTGGAAGAGCTTGTGGGTGTTTTTGGTGACTATCACTTGTGCACGTATGAGCATTTTGTTCACTAACTGTACCTTACCCCCTTTTAATAGTATTGGCTTTCCTATGGACTCAAAGTGATTTCTCACAAATGTAAAACGTAGAGTCCTCTTCCTTGAAGCTTTGCCAATCCATTTCCTTGCATCTTGGGGTATTCCACAATCTCCACAATCCTTTTTGCCAACCCAACTCTCCATGGACTTTTATCTGAAATACACCAGGTAAAAGTATTAGTCCAAGAGACAATGTATGTTGTCATGAATTATCAAAACCACCAAGGGAGCATGTTGTGCTTTCATCCACCGCTGCCGCCGGAGACCCGCGCCCCAGCGGCATGGTGCTGGGCGGTCAGTACCAAGCCACCAGCATCTCCTCCACCATCGCCGCCTCTCGCACCGCCCAAACACACGGCGGACGGGTGGCGCCCTCAGCACCGGCGTCGCGCCGCACCTACGTGGGGTACCTCGACGCGCACGACGCACTTCTGCTGACCAGCGAGATGATCCGCCACCGCCCGACGCACGGGGGCTTCGACGCATGGGCCGATCACATTGCAGAGCTGGTCACCGTCGCGCTGAGGGTCGTGACTTCTGACTCTACTTCAAGGCCGCAGGCATCAGGCGCCGGGGGCTCGTCTGCTGCACCCGTTCCCCAGCCCGCCGACGGCGTGCCACCTCCGGCACTGGGCGAGCCCGAGCGGGGCCAGCCGCATGCCGTGCTCCTGCTCCTTCGAATCCCGGTGACCGGTTTCGGGGTGCAGCCCGGTCGCGATGACCGGGCGCACGGAGGAGACAATGGGGCGCCCCACGCGTGTGCGAACACGTGCCTCCATGACCCGGTGGACCTTCAGCAGCCTGGATTGACCAGGCGGGAGCGTGCCATCCTGCGCAAGGAGCAGGCGGCGCAGGCATCCGGACAAACAAGCAACAACGGCGAAGGCGCATCGGATCGCCGAGGAGGCAATCCACACCAGGAGATGCGAGGCCCACCCAACGGCGGTGGCAGAGGTAAGCAACTTTGCTCTGAGGCCCGTCGCAGGAGGGTCTGCGAGCGGCGCGCACGGGGCGGTGCCCCGCCGCAGCCTGGAGGGGCCGTCCCCGGCGCCCCGTCGGACGGCTCAGGAGGAGAACCAAGCCCTTATGTGGAGCCTTACATACCATGCTACATCATACCACCTGACGGTGGGGTGGGTCAGGCGCCTGCCGCAGGCGCCGGCACCTCCCAAGAGTAAGGAGCACCCTGGGCGTCCTCCCCGAGCCGGGCCTGGGGGCTTCCGCCGACGGAGCACCGGGCCTGGACGGCACGAGCGGGAGAAAGAAGGAGGGCGCCCCCGGACCCGCGAGGCGCGGCGCAAGCCGGTGCCCTCGCGAGCAAGCAACGCTGAACCGAGCCCCGAGGCCCCAGGAGTGATGGCCTGGGGGGAGCAGCAAGACACAAACAACGCGGGCCACCCGCGGCAACTGAAGCATCAGCGCAGCCTTGGGAGGCCGGGCCTCACGTAGCCCTCAGGACCATGTCCGGCCGACGCCCGGATGCTTCGTGGGGCGGCTTCATCGAGAAAACACCTTTATGGCTGCGCCGGATGCATTGTGCTCATGTTTGGGCCGCGGGAGCGCAATCCTGCGGTCGCGCGGGGAACAATGCATTCGGGTTTGGGTCATAAGGGCGCGCAACCAAGCAGAAATGCACAGGATGGTTCTTGACGGAGTTGGGAGCCACCAGGCCTTGCGCCTGGGGGCTTGCCCAGCTATCTTCGGCCGTGACACTCTCACGTAATAATGAGCGGGCTGTATACGCCCGGAGCCCCCCGAGGACGCGGAGGGGTTCCTTCCCACGCAACGTGGAAGCCACAGCTCCGCGCTGGCGGAGAAGTCAACACTGCCCTCCAATGGCTATGCCCATGCAACGTGGATGCCCTACGCTCAGCGCTGGGGGAAGACGAAGACTAGTCTAGGGGCCGGACGCGGCAGTTGCTTGCTTCTTTTTGGGTGTTCGAATTGCCGTTTTTTGGAATGAAGTTTGAGAATTTCGCAACTCTACATTTAAAAGAAAAAGGGGCGGGAACTTTTCTCTTTGTGTTCTCTCATTTTACCGGTCTTGAGTTTTCTCTTTCTGGATTGGTGTTTCGCAAGGAGCCGCGCGCTCCAGACCTCCCCGAGGCACCTCGGGGCTGGATAACGAGGCCATGTCGCCTCAGGAGCACGCATCTTTTAGCCGTCGACCCCCGCTCGGGGGCTCCAACCGCAGCACGGCACTGAAGCATGGAGTCGCGGGAGGCCCCAGGGCCTCCTGAGGCAGCAGCCGACAGGACAGAATGGGGGATCGCTCGAGCATCAAGGGGGGCTCCTGAGCATTACGCCTCAGGAGCCTTACCGGTCATACAGCCCCTCGCCCCCTTGATGTCGTCCTTGGTGATCCGGTCGGCATCAAGGGTGTCGAGGCCTGACCCCATAGTTGCGTCCTTGGTGATCCGGTCGTACAATACGGTGGTCGGGAAATGTGCGGGACTGGGACCTGCCGACGTAGAGCGGCTTGAACGTCAAAGGGGGCTCCTGAGCAGCACGCCTCAGGAGCCTTACCGGTCATATAGCCACTCGCCCCCCTTGATGTCGTCCTTGGTGATCCGGTCGGCATCAAGGGGGTCGATGCCTGACCCTGCAGTTGCGTCCCTGGTGATCCAGTCATATACTACGGTGGCCGGGAAATGTGCGGGACTGGGGCCTGCAGACATAGAGTGCCGAAAGGGCTCCCAAACCGTCCCACAAACAAGGAGGAAGCGTCCCAGGAGGAACCACAGACTATCTGGACAACCCGGTCGCGCCTCGCGGCGCCAACAAGATCGTCGCCACCCCACAAGCTAAGTACACTACCGGACCAAGCAAGAACCCCCTGATCTAATGATGACCCGAGGACGGGATAGGAGTTGTGCGCATTAATGTGGGGATGCAGGTACTGCGGGCCATCGCGCGCGGTCACCGAGCCCCCTGAGGCCTGAGGCACCAGGAAAAACGGCACGAGGGAAGGGACCCAGCTGCGACGAGCAACAAGGCCACCGACCCGGGGGAGCGGTGGCCACAAGCAGCACCCCGTGAGAAGACACCCCGCGGGGGCCCTGACGTCCGTCGTCGCCAGGCCGCAGCGGCACCGGCGTCAAGCCCCGCACAAGGAAACTAAACCACGACAACAGCGAGCTGGCAACCAGCAATTTAAGACGAGGGAGGACGCAAACCAAGGTAGTACACAAAAGACTAACGCCCACGGGGGCAGAGTTCTTCTTCAAATATTACAGGCACCAAGAAAAGAAGACAGGGGACGCTTAGGGGGAGAGGTCGCCATCACGACCCACGCCGCCGGCCGCCTCGGCGTCGGAGTCGTCCTCCCCGCTGGAGGCGGGCACCTGGACGAACCGCTCCACCATGGACTCCACGTGCGGGCGCACCTCGTCCCGAAGGGGGCGCTGGAGCCCGTCAGGCACTGGCTCCCCGACACGCCGGAGGTCAAACTGCGGGGCGAGGCGATGCAGGTTGGAGAAGACAAGCATCAAGGCGAGGTCCAGGAGGTCACGTACGTCGGACTCGCTGTCCGCGTTCACGCGGGAGATGCCGGTCTCCAGTGCCTCCACCACCTTCTGGAAGAAGTCAAGGTAGCCCCCGTCGCCGCGCATGTTCGGCGACGCGGGGGTGTTCCCAACGAACCGGCTCACCGCGCCGGCCGCGCGGCCGGCAATGCCAAGGAACTGCTTGGCGCATTGGGATTCCAGCAGCTTGGCGTGCGCCGCCTCGTCTTGGGCGGCTTGCACGGCGTCAGCCGCCTCCTGGACCTGGGCCTGGAGGGACGCCAGCTCCGCCCTGGCCTCCGCTTCGCCCCTGAGGGCGGCTTGGAAGGCGGCCTCGGCGGTCGCCAGCTGGGCCCGCAGCGCCTCCACCTACTCCTGGAGCTCGCCGAGCCTGCGCTTCTTGGCCATAGGCACCTTGGGAGAAGGAGAGGGTCATGCTCGGAACGCTGGACAAAACGACTAAGGAAGAGAGAGGCGGCGGAGTACTCACTCATCGACCATGGCCCAGCGCCGGCGAACTTGCGCCGACCCCGAGGGCCCCCCACCGCTGCCTCCAGAGGAAGACGAGGGAGCTGGCGATGCCGTGGGCTTCCCCGCACCCGCGGCGCTTCCTCCAGATGCCGACGAGAAGATGGGAAGAAGAGAGGGCTTTCTCGGCGGAGCGAAGGAAGCATGAAGATGCCTCAAGACTGCAATGCCCCTCCCCCGCCAGGGGCGGGGCGGATTTATAGGCGTAACTGCAGCCACGAGGTGTCGTGGGAGAGCAGGCGTCGTGTGCCTCTCGGGCGCCGCGGGGCGGTTCGATCGACGCAGTACCGTTCGCGTCGCTTCTCCTGCATATTGATGGGTCACATCTGCGTGGCCCAAGGAGTAGAGGCTCGAAGCAACAACAGCATTCAAGGAAGGGCAATGATGGCTGGCGCTGCGCCCGGACGTCGCGTCAATTTGACTTGGAGCGCTTCCTGACGTCCTCGGGGAGCGGGGGCATCGCCGCCTAGGCACTCGACGGGTGTAAAGCCTGGCCCGCAGGCGTTTGGGGCCCGCGGCGCTTCGGATCAATATGGAAAAGTAACTTAGCAAAGATCAATATGGAAAAGCTCGTAGGCAATGGATCAGTGATGGATAATTATGTCGGATGGCATTCATCATGCAACGGTTATAACATAGGGTGATACAGAACTAGCTCCAATTCATCAATGTAATGTAGGCATGTATTCCATATATAGTCATACGTGCTTATGGAAAAGAACTTGCATGACATCTTTTGTCCTACCCTCCCGTGGCAGCGGGGTCCTAATGGAAACTAAGGGATATTAAGGCCTCCTTTTAATAGAGAACCGGACCAAAGCATTAGCACTTAGTGAATACATGAACTCCTCAAACTACGGTAATCACCGGAAAGAATCCCAGTTATTGTCACCCTGGGGGATGCGGATCATAACTCGTAATAGGTGTCTACAACTTGCAATATAGGATCAAGAACACATATATATTCATCAAAACATAATAGGTTCAGATCTGAAATCATGGCACTCGGGCCCTAGTGACAAGCATTAAGCATAGCAAAGTCATAGCAACATCAACCTCAGAACATGGTGGATACTAGGGATCAAACCCTAACAAAACTAACTCAATTACATGGTAAATCTCATCCAACCCATCACCGTCCAGCAAGCCTACGATGGAATTACTCACGAACGGTGGAGAGCATCATGAAATTGGTGATGAAGGATGGTTGGTGATGAGGACGGCGTCGATTTCCCCTCTCCGGAGCCCAAATCAGGCTCCAGATCTGCCCTCCCGAGGAAGAACAGGAGGTGGCGGCGGCTCCGTATCGTAAAACGCGATGAGCTCTTCTCTCTGATTTTTTTCTCCATGAATAGGAATATATAGGAGTGGAATTGAGGTCGGCGGAGCTGCAGGGGCCCCATAAGACAGGGGGGCGCGCCCCCTGGCTTGTGACCAGGTGGTGGCCCCTCTCCGGTTGATTCTTTCGCCAGTATTTTTTATTAATTCCAAAAATATTCTCTGTAAATTTCCAGGTCAATCCGAGAACTTTTATTTCTGCACAAAAATAACACCAAGGCAATTCTGCTGAAAACAGCGTCAGTCCGGGTTAGTTCCATTCATATCATGCAAATTAGAGTCCAAAACAAGGGCAAAAGAGTTTGGAAAAGTAGGTACGTTGGAGACGTATCAACTCCCCCAAGCTTAACCCATTGCTTGTCCTCAAGCAATTCAGTTGACAAACTGAAAGTCATAAAGAAAAACTTTTACAAACTCTGTTTGATCTTGCTGTTGTAAATATGTCTAACTGATGTTCAGATTTTCAGCAAATATTATAGACTAACCACATTCACAATAACATTTAGGTCTCACATTTACTCATATCAATGGTATAACCAACTAGCGAGCAATAATAATAAGTCTCGGATGACAACAAGTTTATCAAAACAATCATGATACAATATGACATAATGGTATCTCGCTAGCCCTTTCTGAGACCGCAAAACATAAATGCAGAGCACCTCTAAAGAACAAGGACTGACTAAATATTGTAATTCATGGTAAAAGAGATCCAGTCACAATCATACTCAATATCAATTAATAGCAAAGCATACAAATGACAGTGGTGCTCTCTAACTGGTGCCTTTTTATAAGAGGATGATGACTCAACAGTAAAGTAAAATAGATAGGCCCTTCGCAGAGGGAAGCATTTATTTGTAGAGGTGCCAGAGCTCGAGCTTTTAAAATAGAGATGAATAATGATTTTGAGCGGTATGCTTTCATTGCCAACATAACAACCAAGAGATTTCGGTATCTTCCATGCTAGATACATTATAGGCGGTTCCCAAACAGAATAGTAAAGTTTTTACTCCCCCTCCACCGATCAATCACACTCCACGGCGGGCCGAATCCATGGGTACCATCCATACAAACACAATCCTGGGGGAGTTTTATTTTATTTTATTTTGATTTAATTTTGAGCATGGAACTAGGCATCCCGAATACCAGCCACTTTCTCGTGAATGATAGTGAATCAACACATATCGTGAGAATAACCCACCTAGCATGGAAGATACTGACAGCCCCTAGTCACTACATGAGCGATTTGGGCATACAAAACGGAATATTATTTGAAGGTTTAGAGTATGGCACGTGCAAATTTACTTGGAACGGCAGGTAAATACCGCATTTAGGTAGATATGGTGGACTCATATGGAACAACTTTGGGTTTATGGAAATGGATGCACAAGCAGTATTCCCGCTTAGTACAAGTGAAGGCTAGCAAGGGACTGGGAAGCGACCAACTAGAGAGCGACAACAGTCATAAACATGCTTTGAGATTAACCAACATTGAATGCAATCATGAGTAGGATATAAATCACCATGAACATAAATATCGTGGAGGCTATGTTGATTTTTTTTCAACTACATGCGTGAACATGTGCCAAGTCAAGCCACTTGAATCATTCAGAGGAGGATACCATCCTATCATACTACATCACAACCATTTTAAAATGCATGTTGGCACTCGAGACAAACCATTATACACTCTTAGCTAATTAAGCATGGCATGAGTAACTATAATCTCTAATTGTCATTGCAAACATGTTTCATCTATAATGAGCTAAATTCAGAATGATGAGCTAATCATATTTACAAAAACAAGATAGGTCGAGTCCATACCAGCTTTTCTCCATCTCAATCATTTCATCATATATCGTCATTATTGCCTTTCACTTCCACGACCGAACGGTGTGAATAATAATAAGAGTGCACGTGCATTGGACTAAGCTGGAATCTGCAAACAATAACTCAAAGGAGAAGGCAAGGTAATATGGGCTCTCGGTAACGTAAACAATGATGCATATGAGAGCCACTCAACATTTTCATTGTGGCCTTCTCCTTACGACCCAAAGAAAAGAAAATTCGAAATAAGAACGAGAAAAACTATTTACACGGGAAAGCTCCCAACAAGCAAAAGAAGAACGAGAAATCTTTTGGGGTTTTCTTTTTAATGATACAACTAAACAAACTAAAAGGTAAAGCTAGAACTAATTTTTTCTTGGTTTTTCTCAAGGTTAATTAAACACACAAGAAGAAAATGGAAGGGAGAAATAAGATACCATGGATGATACAATGAAAAAGTATGAACACCGACAACTGAAATAAGTGTGAGAACATGAATGTAATGTCGGTGAGAAATACGTACTCCCCCAAGCTTAGGCTTTTGGCCTAAGTTGGTCTAGGGCCATGGCTGGAAATAACCATCTCCGGTGTACTCCGGAGGATAATGAGGGTTCCACTGATTGGCGAGCTCCTGTGGCTCCCACTGAAAAACCGGAGCCTGATATGGATCGAGGGCTGGTGTCGGCTCAGGTGCTGGGGGTTGCGACAAACCCCAATATCTGTAGATGTCATCGGGCATAATAGTGTACCTGCCTGAATGAATATCGAACAAAGAAGAAGCAGGCAGAGTAATAATCTCACAAGTACCCTGACTAAAAACTAGGTTGTAAAGCAGCCTTCTATCTTTATCCTTTCTAATAAAATCATGTGCTACCATACTATCATAGTCTAAATATCTCGTAGGTAGTAACATTTCATCTTCCTCATCAAGCCTAATGGGTATTTCAAAGTGTTTGGCTAGACGAGATGCGTAGATACCTCCAAATATGGGGCCCTTCGAACGGTTTAAGTTCAACCGTTGGGCCACTATAGCGCCCAGACTAAAATTTCTATCGGCTAGTAAAGCATGCGCAAAATGGCGAGGTCGGGTGCACTAAGGCTTCCACTCTCCCCACGACCAACTAAACATCTCCCCGCGAATAATGAATAATAGCGTAGAACAGGAAAATGTAAACTAGCCGCTCTTGCCTTTGACACACCTCTCTGTTCCCCCACAGTGATTGCGGCAATAAAGTCCTCCATGTCTCTAGGACGTGGCTCACTGATGCTGCCATCAAAAGGTATTTTGCAAACATTGCAAAAATCATAAAGTGACATTTTCTTAGGCACGTCATATAAGTGAAATTCTACCGTAGGAGGGTCTTCCCTATAATGAAAGTGAAAGTTTTGCACGAAGGTATTAGTGAGTAGGAGGTACTGATCACACTTATCGTTGAGGAAGTCCGTGATGCCTGCATTCTTTGCCAAATAGTGAAAATCTTCATAAATTCCAGCCGCCCTCAAGAATGCATCACTTGACCATTCACATGGTCGAACCTCCGCAGCGCGAGGAAGATTGTATTTGGGATTCTTCTTCACCTCATTTTCATCTTCTTTAGAGCCCCGGCTTGAAGAGCCTCTTAACAATCTCCTCATCATTTTCTCTGGAAGAAAAATACTAAAAATTTTAGTGACTCAAAGTAACGGTGAACAAAACTCATAGCAACTACTCCCACAAATGCCTAGAGGCTATATCATGCATCAAAACTACTTGGGACCATACAAATTTGACATGCAAGCTCAAGAACAAGGTCACCACAGCAGCAAAAATTTGCAATATATAAAGCACTAGAACAAAAACTAATTGGACCATTGGAGGAGTCACATACCGATGAACAATCCCCTAAAACAGTTTTGCGAATGGAGCTTTGAGCAAGGAGATCGAAAATGGCAGCAAAATGAGCTAGAACACGGGTTTGAGCAATGGTGGGATTTTTTCTGGAGGAAGACGAAGTGGATGGTGGCTGGAATAAGTGAGGGGGCCCCATGTGGGACCCACAAGCCAGGGGGCGCGCCTAGGGGGGTGGGCGCGCCCTGCAGGCTTGTGGCCCACTGGTGCAGCCCCCTGATGTGTTCTCAGTGCCAAAAATTCTAAAATATTCTAGAAAAAATCATACTACATTTTCAGGGCATTCTGAGGACTTTTATTTTCAGGTCATTTTTCTATTGCACGGATAAAACAGAAAACAGAAAAATAATGGCATTTTTACTCTATTTAAACTAAATAACAGAAAGTAAAAGTTGGGTACAGAAGGTTGTGCCTCCTAAATTCATCCATCTCGTGCTTCATCAAAAAGAATCCATCAGTAAGGTTGATCAAGTATTATTGACAAACTTTTTTCGAATGACACGGAACCGGAGAATTTTCGAATGACACTAGGTTACCTCAATAGGGATATGCATGTCCCCAACAATAAGTATATCATATTTCTTTTTGGCAGTAGGAAGAGGGAATTCAAAACCTCCAATAATAATCGTTGGAATTTTTTCAATGGAGTTGATACTATGAACTTGAGGTTGTTTCTTCGGAAAATGTACCGTATGCTCATTACCATTAACATGAAAAGTGACATTGCCCTTGTTGCAATCAATAACAGCCCCTGCAGTATTCAAAAAAGGTCTACCAAGGATGATCGACAAACTGTCGTCCTCGGGAATATCAAGAATAACAAAGTCCGTTAGGATAGTAACGTTTGCAACCACAACAGGCACATCCTCACAAATACCGATGGGTAAAGCAGTTGATTTATCAGCCATTTGTAAAGAGATTTCAGTAGGTGTCAACTTATTCAAATCAAGTCTACGATATAAAGAGAAAGGCATAACACTAACACCAGCTCCAAGATCACATAAAGCAGTTTTAACATAATTTCCTTTAATAGAGCATGGTATAGTAGGTACTCCGGGATCTCCTAGTTTCTTTGGTATTCCACCCTTAAAAGTATAATTAGCAAGCATGGTGGAAATCTCAGCTTCCGGTATCTTTCTTTTATTTGTCACACTATCTTTCATATACTTAGCATAAGGAGACATTTTCAGAATATCAGTCAAGCGCATACGCAAAAAGACAGGCCTAAGCATTTCAACAAAGCGCTCAAAGTCCTCATCATCCTTTTTCTTGGATGGCTTAGGAGGAAATGGCATGGGTTTCTGAACCCATGGTTCTCTTTCTCTACCATGCTTCCTAGCAACAAAGTCTCTCTTATCATATCTTTTATTCTTAGGTTGTGGGTTATCAAGATCAACAGCAGGTTCAATCTCCACATCATTATCATTACTAGGTTGAGCATCAACATGAACATCATCATTAATATTATCACTAGGCTCATGTTCATCACCAGATTGTGTCTCAGCATCAGAAATAGAAATATCATTTGGGTTTTCATGTGTATCTATAATAGGTTCACTAGCAGCATGCAAAGTCCTATCGTCATTCTTTTTCCTACTATTACTAGGACGATTAGGTGCATCAGAATTAATTCTTTGAGAATCCTGCTCAATTCTCTTAGGATGGCCCTCAGGATACAAAGGTTCCTAAGTCATTCTACCACCTCTAGTCACAACTTTAATAGAATGATTATTATTCTTACCATTCATCTCATTAAGCAAATCATTATGTGCCTTAAGTACTTGTTCTACTTGAGTAGTTACCATGGAAGCATGTTTACTAATAAGCTTAAGATCATTGATAGTTCTATTCATATAATCACCTAAGCGATCAAGCATGTAAGCATTATGTTTCAGTTGTCTACTAACATAAGCATTGAAATTTTCTTGCTTGACTATAAAGTTATCAAATTCATCCAAGCATTGACTAGCAGACTTATTATAAGGAATATCACCTTCATCAAATCTACGGAGAGAATTTACCTCTACTACCTGTGTCGGGTTATCAAGACCATGTATTTCTTCAATAGGTGGTAGATTCTTAACATCTTCAGCTTTAATACCTTTTTCCTTCATAGATTTCTTTGCCTCTTACATATCTTCAGGATTGAGAAATAGAATACCTCTTTTCTTCGGAGTTGGCTTTGGAGGTGGTTCGGGAATAGTCCAATCATTATCATTGCTCAATATATTATTCAATAGTAGTTCAGCTTGTTCAACAGTTCGTTCCCTGAAAACACAACCAGCACAACTATCTAGGCGATCCCTAGAAGCATCGGTTAGTCCATTATAAAAGATATAAAGTATTTCGTTTTTCTTGAGAGGATGATCAGGCAAAGCATTAAGTAATTGGAGAAGCCTCCCCCAAGCTTGTGGGAGACTCTCTTCTTCAATTTGCACAAAGTTAAATATTTCCTGCAAGGCAGCTTGTTTCTTATGGGTAGGGAAATATTTCTCACAGAAGTAATATATCATATCATGAGGACTACGCACACAACCAGGAGCAAGAGAATTAAACCATATCTTAGCATCACCCTTTAATGAAAAAGGAAACAAATTAAGAATATAGTAATAACGAATTTTTTCCTCATGAGTAAATAGGGTGGCTATATCATTCAATTTAGTAAGATGTGCCACAACAGTTTCAGATTCATAACCATGGAAAGGATCAGATTCAACCAAAGTAATTAACTCAGGATCGATAGAGAATTCATAATCGTTATCAGTAACAAAGATGGGTGAAGTAGCAAACTTAGGATCATATTGCATTCTAGCATTCAAAGATTTTTCTTTCCACTTGCATAACAATTTCTTAAGATCATCTCTATCCTTACAAGCAAGAAAGTCCCTAGCTACCTCTCCTCCCATAACATAATCCTCGGGTATATCAGGCAATTCATATCTAGGAGAGCTAGGTCTAGCAGGTGTCTCATAGTGTTTAGTTTCAATAATTTCATCAGATTCAGAGATATCATCAGTTTCAGCATTGACTCTAGCAATTTGTTCATCAAGAAATTCACCGAGTGGCACAGTAGTATCAAGCAAAGTATCATCATAAGCATCATGCATAGCAGAAGTAGCATCATCAATTACTTGCGACATATCAGAATTACTAGCAGGTGGTGGTGTCGCAAGCTTACTCATAACAGAAGGTGAATCAAGTGCAGAGCTAGATGGCAGTTCCTTACCTCCCCTCGTAGTAGAGGGATAGATCTTGGTTTTAGAGTCTTTCAGATTCTTCATAGTGATCAACAGATATAAATCCCAAGTGACTCAGAGAATAGAGCTATGCTCCCCGGCAAAGGCGCCAGAAAAAGGTCTTGATAACCCACAAGTATAGGGGATTGCAACAGTTTTCGAGGGTAGAGTATTCAACCCAAATTTATTGATTTGACACAAGGGGAGCCAAAGAATATTCTCGAGTATTAGCAGCTGAGTTGTCAATTCAACCACACCTGAAAGACTTATTATCTGCAGCAAAGTATTCAGTAGCAAAGTAGTATGGAAGTAATGGTAACGGTGGCAAAAGTGACAGTAGCAGTATTGTAGTGATTGTAATAGTAGCAATGGAAAAGTAACTTAGCAAAGATCAATATGGAAAAGCTCATAGGCAATGGATCAGTGTTGGATAATTATGTCGGATGGCATTCATCATGCAACGGTTATTATGGCACCCCGGCTCAGAGAACCGGATTACCAGTGTTTCTAGCCCAGAGATCATGTCCTGTGGAAACACACAACAACTTGGAACAGAACTGAACTGGCTTTATTGATAGATTGCGAGTACAAGCTCATATTTTACAATGCTAGCGAGGCCAAAGGCACACTCGGTGCGGTGACGGTATCTACATTATTTATGAAACACAGTAGGGCCTCGGAACTACTAAGTACTTCTACGGCGTAGCGGATCATAGCGGCAACTCCATCCACGGGGACACTGTTGTGGACACATCCTAGTTAGCGTAGCAAGAACCTTCAGGACCTCCGTCCTCGGCTTCTCCTGCATCTGGCATGATACGCCAGGTGAGTACTTTGAATGTACTCGCAAGCTCACGACAACCAAGTAATGCAGCAAACAATATCATAGCAATCAACATGTTAAATAATTAAGCAATTTACTTACTGTACCGATTAACAACTTACTCTCTTCCGGGTTGTCACACAACCCTAGGAATACTCATAACCATCGAGTACTTCCGAACCATACGAAGAGTTCTTCCATCATTACTAACTTTGATACGGTTGACCACCTACTGAGGTCTAGACAGGCTGTCCAATACCGTGGACGTGGCTATTCGAATAGATTTTTCACTCTGCAGAGGTTGCGCACTTTACCCACACCATGGAGCACTTAGCCTCGTGATCCCATTCGGGTGGACCAGTGCTGCTCCAACGAAACTTGCCTGACCCGTGACTCTCCCATCGTACCACCGGCATTCATCCTCCCCCGGAGTCCTGCCCTGGGTGGCCCCTGTGTCCTCATGACACATGCCACCGTCGTGGCCAAACTAAATTGTCCCAAACGGGGACGCCAGCACAATACTCAACTGGCTCACAGGGTTATCGCCGCCTACCTGATCAGGGTAGCACGCGCGCATAACCCTCCCTCTTTGGAGGTACCAGTGAAAGAGCACGCGATCAGACCAAGTCAAGGCCGTCCCATACCGGCAAATGTGGTTGCACGGCTAAGCCCGGACAGGTGACTCCAGATCAACCACTAACTTCATCTCAATTATAGTGGTTCATTACAATAAGCACTAAGTATTTAAATCAATTATTATGAATTAACCTATAGCAAATAACTAAGCATAATGTATGAAAATATGCAATGCTATGGAAATGCTACATAAAATGGGTATCATGGCTTGCCTTGCTCTGTTGGGTTGTTCAAACACTCGTGGTCTTCAAAATCACCAAAGTTCCCTTCTGAAATTATTTTTAAAATGCAAAAGAAAATGTCACATAATGCATTTTTGTTAACCAGAAATTATGTGGACAAGAGAAAATTACCAAACTTGGTCAGAAATTAAAGGAGGTCAATACAAACACAATGCAAAAAGAATCATTGGATTTGAGCTTATGGTTTAAAAGTTATAAAGGGTCAAAGTTGCTGGTCAAACTGAATTAAATAAATAAAACTCAGAAAAATCAGAAAACCTCCAGCGGGCCACGTTGAAGGCGTAAAGTGGAGGGGCGCCTCCACTTATACCGCTTCGGCGTGGGCTTGAGTCGCTGACGGGTGGGGCCTGCTTGGTTTAAACAGAGAGAGAGGAGGGACCGAGACGGGGCGGAGCTCCGGCGACGGTCGCCGGCGACAGAGACAGCGGCGGCGCTCGGAGTTGAGGGGAATGGATCGGGCGCTCGAAGACGAACTCATACGTACCCACGGCGTGACGGGAGATGGCCGGACGGCGTCGTCCCCTTCCTCTCCGGCGGCGGCGGCGTTCGGGTGGTCGTCGGAGAAGGCGAATTCGGCGATGGATTGCTTGGGCAAGAGGTCGAGGAGCACCAGGGGAGTGCCCTGAGCTCGAGGGTGAGGTCAATTGGGTTGGAGGAAGAGCGGAGGTGGCTAGTGGCGAGGTGGCTACAGACGGCGGAGCTCCGGTGAGATTCGAGGCTAGAGGGCCTCTCGGCCGTGGCTCGCTCCTCGGAAGGATGATTGGAGGTGGAGGAGGGGAAGTGAGGAGCTCGGAGAGGATGGGCGCGGCCTTAAATAGGCGGGGGCGTAGGCGGCCGAGCTCTCTGGAACGGCCGGAGCTGTGGCCACGTCGCTGGGGCAAGGACGGCTAGCTGGCTGTCCGGGAGCGGCGACGAGACGGAAGAAGGCAGGAGCATTGAATGACGAAGCGACGGCTCGCGAGGAAGACGACGACCCGCTTACCCACTGTGGCCGCACGGGCGCCACAGTGTCCGAGCACCGTGGCGGCCGCCGAGGGCGATTCCGACGAGGGGGAAGGGTCTGGAGGGTCCAGGTGGAGGGCAACGATGATGTCGGCATGCTAGGACAAGGTACAGCTACGCGGTCGTCGACCACCGACGAGACCCGAGCCTGCCGGCGCTCAGAGCGCGGTTTTGGCAGGCTGGCTACGCGGTCACCATGTGCACGGGCACACGCGGCGCGAGCTGGCCTGCCGGGCCGTGTCTGGAGCGTTGTCCTTGCACTCTGGAACCTCCTCGTGGCACTGGCTTGCCCAATAAGCCAGCGAGATGAGAGGTAGCTTCACCAACAGTTTCCTATCAGAAACTTGGATAGGTTCTGGAGATGAGATAAGATGGAGATAGGGCCAATGGAGATGTCTAGTGCCATCTAGGTTGGAAGGACTAGAGACTGGCAGAGTTTGAGAAAGTTTGAATAAGATATGAACATAGTTGCTTTGAAAACTACCATTCTGGTCCAGAAGCTTGATCTGCTAATGGCACTCACATAAATGATCTCCAGATGATGAAACTTTCCATAGGGGAGTTATTTGGTAGTGCACACATACCATAACAAATTTAGAGCAAGTGTGCACCCCTAGCTAGCACTTCCTTCACAAAGGTTTGGAACAGGCAGAAACTTCTGAGAGTTTTGCTGCTAAAAAATTGTACTGGACCAGGTGATATTTTTGGATATTGGGGCTAGATAGGATCCCTAGGAGCTTGGGGAATTTATTGAGAATTTTCTGAGATAGGAAAGATAGGGTTGCTTCACAATGGACAAATTCTGACCAGAAATAAAATAATTATTCTGGCCAAATTTTTACATTGGGCAATGGAATATTTTTAGAGATTATGGAGTCATATGATGATGAGAAGGTGTATGAAAAGTTTGGGAATTTATTGATCATCCAAACTATAGGTTGCTTCACAACCCATAGTGATGACATAATTTCCCAAATAAAGAAAAGGATTATAGGAAAATATTAAACATTGGGAATTGATCCAAGAGAGGTGAAGAAAGGTTTTGGCAAGAGGATGAGGGTTTTGGGTCACTTGGGAAAAGATTCAAAGATCCAAATCAATTGAAAAGATTTGAAAATCAACCAAGTTTGCAAGCAAAACCCAAAAGATTTTGAAAATAAAAAGTTGCCAAAATTCAGGGTGTCACAAACCTACCCTCCTTAGGATGAATCTCGTCCTCGAGATTCGGTTGCTCAGGGAACAAGTACGGATATGCAGACCTTAGGAAGTCTTCTCTTTCCCAGGTAGCCTCTTCCTCGGTGTGGTGCTCCCACAGCACCTTGTAAAACTTAATCACCTTACTCCTGGTAGTCCTTTCCATCTCATCCAAGATTCTGACGGGTTTCTCTTCATGGGTCAGATCCTTAGCCAGTTCTAGCTCACTCATATCCGCTTGTTTGATTGGTGGTGCAATGCACTTCCTTAACTGTGATATGTGGAAGACATCGTGCACATATGATAACTCCGGTGGTAATTCCAACTGATATGCCACTCTGCCTCTTCTAGCAACTACTGGAAAGGGACCGATATATCTTGGTGCAAGCTTTCCCCGAGTATGGAATCTCTTCACTCCCTTCATGGGGGTTACTCGGAGGTACGCATATTCTCCGGGTTCAAAGGTCACTTCCCGGTGCCTTGGGTCATAGTAGCTCTTTTGTCGGGACTTGGCTGCTCGAAGACGCTCCTGAATATCCTTGACCTGCTTTTCTACCTTGAGCATCAAGTCCGTGCCAAAGATACGGCTATCTCCTGTCTGGGACCAATTCAATGGGGTGCGGCATTTCCGCCCATATAATGCCTCAAACGGTGACATCTTCAAACTTGCCTGATAGCTGTTGTTGTAGGAGAATTCTGCATAGGGTAGACTATCTTCCCATTTGGGTCCATGAGTAAGGGCGCATGACCGAAGCATATCCTCCAGTATCTGGTTCACTCTTTCTGTCTGTCCGTCTGTCTGTGGATGGTATGCCGTGCTATGCTTCATCATGGTTCCCAAAGCTTGGTGCAATCGCAACCAGAATGCAGAGGTGAATAGGGAGCCTCTATCTGAGGTGATGGACTTGGGTACTCCATGAAGGCTAACTATCCGGGACATGTAGAGTTGTGCCAGCTGATTTGCATTGAAAGTGGTCTTTACCGGAATAAAGTGAGCCACTTTCGTGAGTATATCTACAATGACCCAGATAGCATCATTGCCTCTTGTTGACTTGGGTAGTCCAACAATGAAGTCCATGCATATGTCGTCCCACTTCCACTGGGGAACTGGTAAAGGTTGCAGTAACCCAGTGGGTTTCTGGTGTTCCGCCATGACCTTGTTGCAGATGTCACAGCAGGCGACATAGTATGCTATATCCCTTCGCATTCCTGGCCACCAAAATGTTTCTCTCAGATCCTGATACATCTTTGTGCCTCCCGGGTGGATAGAATATGCGGATTCATGAGCTTCCCTGAGTATTTGCTGCCTCAGGTTATCCTGATCGGGCACACATATCCGTTTCTCAAACCATAGGGTGCCCTGATCATCCACGCGGAAGGACTTGGCCTTCCCTTTCGGGATCAACTCCTTGATCTATTTTATTCCTTCATCTGGCTCTTGGGCCTTCTTAATTTCTTCCATAAGCATTGGAGTAATTTCCAAAGTATCCGGGGTAATTGGGCCGCATAGCACCATATTGAGTTCAGCGAATTCTTCTTGTAACCTTGGATGGAGACTTCCCATTAGTGCATTTACTGTGCCCTGTTGTCTGCTGAGGGTATCAGCGACCACATTAGCCTTTCCCGGATGATAGTTTATTCCAATGTCATAGTCCTTGACTTGTTCAAGCCATCTTCGCTACCTGAGATTCAGATCTGGTTGAGTGAAAATATACTTGAGACTCTTATGGTTGGTGTATATTTCACAACGTTGTCCAATGAGGTAATGCCTCCAAATCTTCAGGGCATGAACCACGGCTGCCAATTCCAAATCATGCGTGGGGTAGTTCTCCTCATGAGGTCATAGCTGTCTAGATGCATATGCTACAACCTTCCCTTCTTGCATCAATACGCAGCCGATTCCTCGTCTGGAAGCATCGCAGTATATGTCGAAGCTCTTGTGGATGTCTGGAAGAACTAAGACAGGTGCTGTAGTTAACCTTGTCTTTAGCTCTAGGAAGCTGCTGTCACATTCCGTCGTCCAGACAAACCTTTGGTTCTTCTTGAGCAATTCCATCAGGGGCTTGGCTATTTTAGAGAAGCCTTCTATGAAACGGCAGTAATAGCTTGCCAATCCCAGGAAGCTACGGACTTCGGTCACCGAGGCTGGTGTCTTCCAATTTAACACGGCAGTTACCTTGCTGGGGTCGACGGCTACTCCTTGTTCTAATAGAATGTGCCCCAGAAATCCCACCTCTTTTAGCCAAAATTCACACTTACTGAACTTGGCATACAGACGGTGGTCTCTTAATCTTTCCAGGACAGCACGGAGATGTTGTTTGTGCTCTTCTTCGTTCTTGGAATATATCAGGATATCATCAATGAACACCACCACGAACTTGTCTAGGAAGTCCATGAAGACCTTGTTCATCATGCTCATAAAATAAGCGGGAGCATTCGTCAATCCGAATGACATGACTGTAAATTCATACAGACCATATCGGGTGGTGAACGCCGTCTTGGGTATGTCCTCTTTTCTAATTTTCAGTTGATGATACCCGGTTCGGAGGTCAATCTTGGAGAATACCCGTGCTCCATTCAGCTGGTCGAACAAATCATCAATGCGAGGGAGTGGGTACTTATTCTTGATGGTGACGTCATTCAGCTGGCGATAGTCTATGCTCATTCGTAGACTTCCATCCTTCTTCTTGACAAATAGTACTGGTGATCCCCATGGTGAGATGCTTGGGCGGATGTACCCTTTCTACAACAATTCATCCAACTGCTTCTTTAACTCCGCCAACTCTGGACCTGGCATACGGTAGTATTTCTTGTAAATTGGAGCAGTACCGGGAACCACTTCGATTGCAAACTCCAATTCCCGATCAGGCGGCATCCCTGGTAACTCCTCGGGAAATACATCCGGAAATTCACAAACTACCGGAATCAAGTTCATATCCGTACCGGTAGCCTGGTATGCCATTCCTTTTTTCGACATCATCTTGCTGGCAAGGAATTGGACTGTTTGTCCTGCCGGGTTAACCAGCGTTACTGTCCTAGTGGCACAATTGATGCACACTTGATGGGGGGTCAACCAGTCCATCCCCAGTATTACGTCCAACCCCGAGGATTCAATGGCAATGAGTGCAGCTGGAAATTTCACTCCATGTATCAAAATTTCCAGATCTCCGTATATCAGATTTGTTCTGAGCAGGGAGCCAGGGGATTGTACCACCATGATTTTGTCCAAAATTGAAGGAGAAAATTTGTGCAGGGTGGCAAAACTCCGCGAAATAAATGAATGGGAAGCCCCCGAATCAAATAGAATTACTGCAGGTATGTTGTTAACAGAAAACATACCGAGAACTACTTCTGGAGCTTCGCAGGCTTCCTCAGCGGAGATATGGTGGACGCATCCGTGGCTGAAGTTATGATTGGGGCGGCGTCCAATAGTGTTGACCTGCGGCTTGACGTCGGAAGATGGCTTTCCGTTGTTGGCGGGGCACTGTTTGGAGTAGTGTCCGCTTTGGCCACAAGTGAAACAGGTGTTGTTGCGGCGGCAGTCCTCCATCACTGGCTGTTTGCCGAAGGTCTTGTTCTGGCTCACGGTCTTATTGTTGTTGTTGCCACTGCTCCATGTAGGCTTGTATTCAGATGGGCCTGGCTGCCAGGTGCGTGGCTTCTGCGCAAACGGCTCACGGTTGTCCTTCTTGGGCTCAAACTTCTGCTTGCGGTCGTCATACCCGGACTTATGCTCTCGCTCTGCTATGAAAGCCTTGTTTACCAAGGTCTGGAAGTCTGGAAAGTCCAACATGCAGAGGTGACAGCGGAGGGTGTGACTCAGCCCTCCCAGGAACCGATCTATCTTCCTTTCTTCAGTGGACACGTCATGGGTAGAGTATCGTGCCAGATTGTTGAATTTGTTTAGATACTCTGCCACAGACATATTTCCTTATGTGAGAGCAAGGAACTCCCTCTGCTTCACCTTCATTATGCCGGTGGGGATGTGATAATTGCGGAATAGCTCCTTGAACTTCTCCCAGGAGATCTCTTCTCCAGAAGGCCATGTTGCCTTTGTGTTGTCCCACCATATAGCTGCTGGCCCTTCCAGATAGTGAGTGGCAAAAGGAACCTTATCCGATTCTTCGCAATGGGCTATATCCAGCTTCTTTTCTATGGTCCTTAGCCAATCATCCTCTTCTATCGGGTCCACAGCTTGACCAAAATTGGGTGGTTTGGTGCGCTGGAAGTCGGACAACTTGGAATGTGTTCCATTGTGGTTGTGATTCTGACCCACCATAGTCTGCATGCTTTTCAGAAATTCCATAAGGTCCTGGTTTCTCTTCTCCTCAAACATTCTCATGATCTGATCAGTGGTCGGTGCTTGAGGTGGTGGAGGTGGTAAATCTTTTGGTGGTTGTCCTGCTTGCCTGGCGGATCGACGAACGGGGGTTCCATCGCCGCCTTGGCTACAACTTCTCTTCATCCTAAATTCGTTCCCATTGCAAAATACCGAATCGATGAGCAACATCCATAAAGGAAACACAGGAGTATGACAACAGAAAGAGAATACGCGAAAAAGGCGAATAAAGCAAACAACATAATTATACAAGATAACCCAACATCATACATGGCAAGCTGGTAGGGGGATAACATGGCTAGACTACTCATACGCAGTTGACATATGCAAAGATGCATGCACAACAGCTCAAGCCTCTACTCTAGTGGCGCGGATGGCACGAACACTGACAGACTAAAGACTCCTCATCATCTGATCCTGAGTCGGAGTCGGAACTGATGATATGGATCTCATCCTCCGGATCAAAGGAAACACGACGACGCTACGAGGACGGTTCCCCTTCTGAGGAAGAAGAAGCACGTCGCCTCAGCATCGGAGCAGCTCGAGTGGCTAAGAGTGAGGCCCACTCTGCTGGGGTCTCACGACGGTTACCAGACGAAAAGCCTGGTGGCACAGTAGAGCTAGATGGGGTATCAAACCTAGGTGGAGGTGGAACTGGTGATGGATATATAGGTGGAAAGGTAGGCTAAGGTGGAGGTGGAACTGAAGTCGCGGCTGCATGTGCCGCCTGGACACGAGACAGCTCCTCAGCCAAGGATATGATCGTACGATAACTGGCGTTCAGATAACGAGACAGAACAGCAGTCGCACGATCAAACGCCGGGTCAACTAGAGCGAATATGACTCGCCCTGTCGCAGGTGACAGGGTGGGATAGTGGAAGAAACCTGGATGAGTCTGCATCTCGACCTCGTGGAAGCGCAAGTCAGTGAGAGCCTCCATCGCAGCGAACTGGATCGCCAGCTCCGGAGTAGAAGCCATTCCGCCCTTGGAAGAGCGAGAATAGCTGCCAAGGTCCGAGCTCGCGATCAGGTAAGCCTCTGCGTGATACTCATACACTGACTCAGCAAGCTGCTCCTGATACACCTGGTACACTGGATCTTCGCCGTGGGGGTACAGTCGAAGCCAGACGTTCCGGAGCAGTACTGGAAAGGTGGATGGTGCAGGCTCATGATGGCAAAGGTATGGAACTCGTGCCATCTACACTCACAATGCCAATGGTTAGTAAAACAATGAATCAGGATGCATGATATGCAACAATCAAATGCAGCAAACAAGATGCACACTCAAAGCCCTATACTAGTCGCGGTTCTAGCGCGGGTTAACTAGGGTGTCCTTCAGTTAGCCTGCTCTGATACCAAGCGTTGTGGCACCCCGGCTCAGAGAACCGGATTACCAGTGTTTCCAGCCGAGAGATCATGTCCTCTGGAAACACACAACAACTTGGAACAGAACTGAACTGGCTTTATTGATAGATTGCGAGTACATGCTCATATTTTACAATGCTAGCGAGGCCAAAGGCACACTCGGTGCGGTGACGGTATCTACATTATTTATGAAACACAGTAGGGCCTCGGAACTACTAAGTACTTCTACGGCGTAGCGGATCATAGCGGCAACTCCATCCACAGGGACACTGCTGTGGACACATCCTAGTTAGCGTAGCAAGAACCTTCAGGACCTCCGTCCTCGGCTTCTCCTGCATCTGGCATGATACGCCAGGTGAGTACTTTGAATGTACTCGCAAGCTCACGACAACCAAGTAATGCAGCAAACAATATCATAGCAATCAACATGTAAAATAATTAAGCAATTTACTTACTGTACCGATTAACAACTTACTCTCTTTCGGGTTGTCACACAACCCTAGGAATACTCATAACCATCGAGTACTTCCGAACCATACGAAGAGTTCTTCCATCATTACTAACTTTGATACGGTTGACCACCTACTGAGGTCTAGACAGGCTGTCCAATACCGTGGACATGG
Source organism: Elymus sibiricus (assembly GCA_039707655.1). NCBI lineage: Eukaryota > Viridiplantae > Streptophyta > Magnoliopsida > Poales > Poaceae > Elymus > Elymus sibiricus. The sequence goes on along the minus strand of CM077669.1, from coordinate 346,034,052 downwards.
CTATTCGAATAGATTTTTCACTCTGCAGAGGTTGCGCACTTTACCCACACCATGGAGCACTTAGCCTCGTGATCCCATTCGGGTGGACCAGTGCTGCTCCAACGAAACTTGCCTGACCCGTGACTCTCCCATCGTACCACCGGCATTCATCCTCCCCCGGAGTCCTGCCCTGGGTGGCCCCTGTGTCCTCATGACACCTGCCACCGTCCTGGCCAAACTAAATTGTCCCAAACGGGGACGCCGGCACAATACTCAACTGGCTCACAGGGTTATCACCGCCTACCTGATCAGGGTAGCACCCACGCATAACCCTCCCTCTTTGGAGGTACCGGTGAAAGAGCACGCGATCAGACCAAGTCAAGGCCGTCCCATACCGGCAAATGTGGTTGCACGGCTAAGCCCGGACGACTCCAGATCAACCACTAACTTCATCTCAATTATAGTGGTTCATTACAATAAGAACTAAGTATTTAAATCAATTATTATGAATTAACCTATAGCAAATAACTAAGCATAATGTATGAAAATATGCAATGCTATGGAAATGCTACATAAAATGGGTATCATGGCTTGCCTTGCTCTGTTGGGTTGTTCAAACACTCGTGGTCTTCAAAATCACCAAAGTTCCCTTCTGAAATTATTTTTAAAATGCAAAGGAAAATGTCACATAATGCATTTTTGTTAACCAGAAATTATGTGGACAAGAGAAAATTACCAAACTTGGTCAGAAATTAAAGGAGGTCAATACAAACACAATGCAAAAAGAATCATTGGATTTGAGCTTATGGTTTAAAAGTTATAAAGGGTCAAAGTTGCTGGTCAAACTGAATTAAATAAATAAAACTCAGAAAAATCAGAAAACCTCCAGCGGGCCACGTCGAAGGCATAAAGTGTAGGGGCACCTCCACTTATACCGCTTCGGCGCGGGCTTGAGTCGCTGACGGGTGGGGCCTGCTTGGTTTAAACAGAGAGAGAGAGGAGGGACTGAGACGGGGCGGAGCTCCGGCGACGGTCGCCAGCGACAGAGATGGCGGCGGCACTCGGAGTTGAGGGGAATGGATCGGGCGCTCGAAGACGAACTCACACGTACCCGCAGCGTGACGGGAGATGGCCGGATGGCGTCGTCCCCTTCCTCTCCGGCGGCGGCGGCGTTCGGGTGGTCGTCGGAGAAGGCGAATTCGGCGATGGATTGCTTGGGCAAGGGGTCGAGGAGCACCAGGGGAGTGCCCTGAGCTCGAGGGTGAGGTCAATTGGGTCGGAGGAAGAGCGGAGGTGGCTAGTGGTGAGGTGGCTACAGACGGCGGAGCTCCGGTGAGATTCGAGGCCAGAGGGCCTCTCGGCCGTGGCTCGCTCCTCGGAAGGACGATTGGAGGTGGAGGAGGGGAAGTGAGGAGCTCGGAGAGGATGGGCGCGGCCTTAAATAGGCGGGGGCGAAGGTGGCCGACCTCTCTGGAACGGTCGGAGCTGTGGCCACGTCGCCGGGGCAAGGACGGCTAGCTGGCTATCCGGGAGCGGCGACGAGACGGAAGAAGGCAGGAGCATTGAATGGCGAAGCGACGGCTCGCGAGGAAGACGACGACCCGCTTACCCACTGTGGCCGCACGGGCGCCACAGTGTCCGAGCACCGTGGCGGCCGCCGAGGGCGATTCCGACAAGGGGGAAGGGTCTAGAGGATCCAGGTGGAGGGCAATGACGATGTCGGCATGCCAGGACAAGGTACGGCTACGCGGTCGTCGACCTCCGATGAGACCCGAGCCTGCCGGTGCTCAGAGCATGGTTTTGGCAGGCTGGCTACACGGTCACCATGTGCACGGGCACATCCGGCGCGAGCTGGCCTACCGGGCCGTGTCTGGAGCGTTGTCCTTGCACTCTGGAACCTCCTCGTGGCACTGGCTTGCCCAATAAGCCACTGAGATGAGAGGTAGCTTCACCAACAGTTTCCTGTCAGAAACTTGGATAGGTTCTGGAGATGAGATAAGATGGAGATAGGGCCAATGGAGATGTCTAGTGCCATCTAGGTTGGAAGGACTAGAGACTGGCAGAGTTTGAAAAGTTTGAATAAGATATGAACATAGTTGCTTTGAAAACTACCATTCTGGTCCAGAAGCTTGATCTGCTAATGGCACTCACATAAATGATCTCCAGATGATGAAACTTTCCATAGGGGAGTTATTTGGTAGTGCACACATACCATAAAAAATTTAGAGCAAGTGTGCACCCCTAGCTAGCACTTCCTTCACAAAGGTTTGGAACAGGCCGAAACTTCTGAGAGTTTTGCTGCTAAAAATTTGTACTGGACCAGGTGATATTTTTGGATATTGGGGCTAGATAGGATCCCTAGGAGCTTGGGGAATTTATTGAGAATTTTCTGAGATAGGAAAGATAGTGTTGCTTCACAATGGAGAAATTCTGACCAGAAATAAAATAATTATTCTGGCCAAAATTTTACATTGGGCAATGGAATATTTTTGGAGATTATGGAGTCATATGATGATGAGAAGGTGTGGGAAAAGTTTGGGAATTTATTGATCATCCAAACTATAGGTTGCTTCACAACCCATAGTGATGACATAATTTCCCAAATAAAGAAAAGGATTATAGGAAAAGATTAAACATTGGGAATTGATCCAAGAGAGGTGAAGAAAGGTTTTGGCAAGGGGATGAGGGTTTTGGGTCACTTGGGAAAAGATTCAAAGATCCAAATCAATTGAAAAGATTTGAAAATCAACCAAGTTTGCAAGCAAAACCCAAAAGATTTTGAAAATAAAAAGTTGCCAAAATTCAGGGTGTCACAAACCTACCCCCCTTAGGATGAATCTCGTCCTCGAGATTCGGTTGCTCAGGGAACAAGTACGGATATGCAGACCTTAGGAACTCTTCTCTTTCCCAGGTAGCCTCTTCCTCAGTGTGGTGCTCCCACAGCACCTTGTAAAACTTAATCATCTTACTCCTGGTAGTCCTTTCCATCTCATCCAAGATTCTGACGGGTTTCTCTTCATAGGTCAGATCCTTAGCCAGTTCTAGCTCACTCATATCCGCTTGTTTGATTGGTGGTGCAATGCACTTCCTTAACTGTGATATGTGGAAGACATCGTGCACATCTGATAACTCCGATGGTAATTCCAACTGATATGCCACTCTGCCTCTTCTAGCAACTACTGGAAAGGGACAGATATATCTTGGTGCAAGCTTTCCCCGAGTATGGAATCTCTTCACTCCCTTCATGGCGGTTACTCGGAGGTACGCATATTCTCCGGGTTCAAAGGTCACTTCCCGGTGCCTTGGGTCATAGTAGCTCTTTTGTCGGGACTTGGCTGCTCAAAGACGCTCCTGAATATCCTTGACCTGCTTCTCTGCCTCGAGCATCAAGTCCGTGCCAAAGATACGGCTATCTCCTGTCTGGGACCAATTCAATGGGGTGCGGCATTTCCGCCCATATAATGCCTCAAACGGTAACATCTTCAAACTTGCCTGATAGCTGTTGTTGTAGGAGAATTCTGCATAGGGTAGACTGTCTTCCCATTTGGGTCCATGAGTAAGGGCGCATGACCAAAGCATATCCTCCAGTATCTGGTTCACTCTTTCTGTCTGTCCGTCTGTCTGCGGATGGTATGCCGTGCTATGCTTCAGCATGGTTCCCAAAGCTTGGTGCAATCGCAACCAGAATGCAGAGGTGAATAGGGAGCCTCTATCTGAGGTGATAGACTTGGGTACTCCATGAAGGCTAACTATCCGGGACATGTAGAGTTGTGCCAGCTGATTTGCATTGAAAGTGGTCTTTACCGGAATAAAGTGAGCCACTTTCGTGAGTATATCTACAATGACCCAGATAGCATCATTGCCTCTTGTTGACTTGGGTAGTCCAACAATGAAGTCCAAGCATATGTCGTCCCACTTCCACTGGGGAACTGGTAAAGGTTGCAGTAACCCAGTGGGTTTCTGGTGTTCCGCCTTGACCTTGTTGGAGATGTCACAGCAGGCGACATAGTATGCTATATCCCTTCGCATTCCTGGCCACCAAAATGTATCTCTCAGATCCTGATACATCTTTGTGCCTCCTGGTTGGATAGAATATGCGGATTCATGAGCTTCCCTGAGTATTTGCTGCCTCAGGTTATCCTGATCGGGCACACATATCCGTTTCTCAAACCATAGGGTGCCCTGATCATCCACGCGGAAGGACTTGGCCTTCCCTCTCGGGATCAACTCCTTGATCTCTTTTATTCCTTCATCTGGCTCTTGGGCCTTCTTAATTTCTTCCATAAGCGTTGGAGTAATTTCCAAAGTATCCGGGGTAATTGGGCCGCATAGCACCATATTGAGTTCAGCGAATTCTTCTTGTAACCTTGGATGGAGACTTCCCATTAGTGCATTTACTGTGCCCTGTTGTCTGCTGAGGGCATCATCGACCACATTAGCCTTTCCCGGATGATAGTTTATTCCAATGTCATAGTCCTTGACTAGTTCAAGCCATCTTCGCTACCTGAGATTCAGATCTGGTTGAGTGAAAATATACTTGAGACTCTTATGGTCGGTGTATATTTCACAACGTTGTCCAATGAGGTAATGCCTCCAAATCTTCAGGGCATGAACCATGACTGCCAATTCCAAATCATGCGTGGGGTAGTTCTCCTCATGAGGTCGTAGCTGTCTGGATGCATATGCTACAACCTTCCCTTCTTGCATCAATACGCAGCCGATTCCTCGTCTGGAAGCATCGCAGTATATGTCGAAGCTCTTGTGGATGTCTGGAAGAACTAAGACAGGTGTTGTAGTTAACCTTGTCTTTAGCTCTAGGAAGCTGCTGTCACATTCCGTCGTCCAGACAAACCTTTGGTTCTTCTTGAGCAATTCCGTCAGGGGCTTGGCTATTTTAGAGAAGCCTTCTATGAAACGGCGGTAATTTTCAGGTCAATCCGAGAACTTTTATTTCTGCACAAAAATAACACCAAGGCAATTCTGCTGAAAACAGCGTCAGTCCGGGTTAGTTCCATTCAAATCATGCAAATTAGAGTCCAAAACAAGGGCAAAAGAGTTTGGAAAAGTAGATACGTTGGAGAAGTATCACCTGCCTGCGGCCCAGGGCATGACCCACCTCTCCAGCCAAGCACGGCCAGACGCGGCCCCACTCAAGACAAGGCCCTCGCGAGGCCCCTAGGCTCGCGAGGGAGAGCAGCACCAGGACCGGCAAGCGGAGGGCCTCCCCAGGCCCCCCCTCCGGAGCGACGGAGATCCCTATGCAGGGCCCGGCCTCAGGAGTCAAAGATGACGCAAGGAAGGACAGGCGGGTGCCAGCGCGCCAGGCGGAGCAGTTTCCCCTTTAGTGCAAAGGGGGCAAGGACGTACACGGGTTCCCAAAGCACCCGCCAAAGGTTTCCATTCCGGTGCAACAAGACCACGACCACGAGCCCCGCAGGACGGATGTCATCGCCGAGCCCACCTCTGCATCATCGACAGCTACTTTGCAGGTGAAGACTGCCTTTGGACAGGGCGCGGATGTACTCCTGTCCCCCTTCAAATTTGGCCGTTGTGGGATCCCTTCCCGCCATTGCGGTAAGGGAAGAGGACCCGGGCCACCGCTATATATAGAGGCTAGGCTGCACCGTAGAGAGGAGGTGATCCGATCCGATCCGATCCCAGACCAGTCGATCCACTTAACCCACCACCAAGCCAGCGTAGGGCCGAGAACACCTCCGGAACGCCCTCGCGAGGCTCCTAAACCTTGTACAAGTTCATCCACCATAACCTTCACGAGGGGCAATCCACCAAAGCAGGAGTAGGGTATTACGCTTCGCAGCGGCCCGAACCTGGGTAAACCACCGTGTCCATCTTCTTCCTTGTCATCGTGCGAGTTCGTCGTCTTAGCCATCGAGTAGTGAGCTAGGTAGGGCGAGGCTGCAGGGAAACCTTCGCACACGCCCCTGTGTTCGAATCTTGAGGGTTTTGCGGAGCCCGAAATCCGACATATTTGATGTAAACTTTTGCGGTGTGTTTGTTGGGATCCGATGAATTTTGAGTTCATGATCAGTTTCTATCCATGAATATTATTTGAGTCTTCTTTGATCTCTTATATGCATGATTACTTATAGCCTCGTATTTCTTCTTCGAATCTTTGTTTTAGTTAGGCCGACTAGATCGATTTTTCTTGCCATGGGAAGAGGTGCTTTGTGATGGGTTCGATCTTGCGGTGTTCTTTCCCATTGACAGAAGGGGCAGCAAGACACGCATGTATCATTGCCATTAAGGATAACAAGATGGGGTCTATTCCAACATGAATAGATCTTTTCTACATCATGTCATCGTTCTTATTGCATTACTCCGTTTTTCCATGAACTTAATACACTAGATGCATGCTGGATAGCGGTCGATGTGTGGAGTAATAGTGGTAGATGCAGGCAGGAGTCGGTCTACTTATCTTGGAGGTGATGCCTATATAATGATCATCATCTTGGATATCGTCATGATTATTCGATTTTCTATCAATTGCCCAACAGTAATTTGTTCACCCACCGTGTGCTATACTCATGAGAGAAGCCACTAGTGAACCCTACGGCCCCCGGGTCTACTTTTCCAACATATTGCTTTCCGATCTATCTGTTTGCCTCTTTGTTTTTAGATCTACAAAACCGAAAACCCAAAAACATATTGCTGCATATTTTATTTGCTCTTTTTATTTTGTGTTCTTGAGAGATCTATCTCTCCTATCTATCACTATCTAATCTATCTTTTTACCGTAGAGAGATTGACAACCTCTCTTTTGCGTCGGGTTGCAAGTATTTGTTGTTTGTGTGCAGGTGTTGCTTATTGGGTGGTGGTGATCCTCCTACTGGCTCGATAACCTTGGTTTCATAACCGAGGGAAATACTTACCGTCGCTGTGCTGCATCATCCCTTCCTCTTTGGGGAAATACCGACGCGGTCTCAAGCCACGTCAAAGTAATTTCTGGCGTCGTTGCCGGGGAGGAAGCGGTCTCTTCTACGTGCCTATCGTAGGCTCCGAGGAGACTCCATCATCATTTACCAGGTTCCTAATCACAAATCTCATCTCCTTGCAATTACATTATTTGCCATTTGCCTCTCGTTTTCCTCTCCCCCACTTCACCAATTTGCCGTTTTATTCGCCCTCTTTTTCGTTTGCCTTTTTCTCGCCGGATCTCTTCCTTGCTTGCAATCTTGTTTGTGTAGTCATGATGCCTCAAAGGAAGCATTATGATGTTCCTTATCCTAATATTTTGCTTGAAATTGAGAAAAGTACCAAGGAATATATGACTACACAATTTGAGCATAACAAACATTTTACCGATGAGCTTAGAGAACACTCTACCATACTAGATGCCATAACGAAGCAACTTGATGATATTAGTAGAGAAGTTTGTAGTATTCAATCTAAGTATGCTCATGCTGAAAATTTGCTTGGTAAAATCTCTAATGCACAAGCCACTTTAATAAATCAAATGGCTGCCAAACCAATCTCCCTAGAAGATAAAAATGATGAAGATCTTAAAGTGATTGGTGTTTCTACTATTGATTCCTTGTTTAGTAATATTAAGATTGATGGTAAAGGGACCGAAGTAGAGTCAACTTTAGCTAGAAGGCGTCCCAATAATTTGGAGGGGTGAAAATCTTGATGAAAATTTTGATAAAAGTGGGTTTGAAGAGGTCAAAACTTTAACTAGTGATGTGCCCACTATTTTGGATTGCAAAGACTTTAATTATGATATTGCTCTTTGATTGAATGTATTTCTTTGTTGCAATCCATGTTGAATTCACCCCATGCTTATGAGCAAAATAAAGCTTTTACTAAACATATCGTTGATGCCATGATGAAATCTTTTGAAGAAAAGTAGGAGTTGGAGATTTCTATTCCTGGAAAATTACATGATGAGTGGGAACCTACTATTAAAGTCAAGATTAATAATCATGAGTGCTTTGCTTTGTGTGATTTGGGTGCTAGTGTTTCCATGATTCCGAAATCTCTATGTGATGTGCTTGGTCTCACCAATATTGAAGAATGTTCTCTTAATTTGCTCTTGGTGGATTCTACTATTAAAAAGCCTTTGGGAAGAATTAATGATGTTCTTATTCTTGCAAATAGGAACTATGTGCCCATAGACTTTATTGTGCCTGATATTGATTGTAATCCGTCTTGTCCCATTATACTTGGTAGACCGTTTTTACGCACTATAGGTGCCGTGATTGATATGAAAGAAGGCAATATTTGTTTTCAGTTTCCCTTGAGAAAGGGTATGGAAATACTTGCCTAGAACAAGAATTAAGCCACCATATGAATCAATCATGAGGGCATCCTATGGATCCAAAACCAAAGATGACAATACTTGAATCTATGCGTTGTGCCTAGCTAGGGGCGTAAAACGATAGCGCTTGTTGGGAGGCAACCCAATGAATAAATAAATTTTTGCTTTTTCCTTTCTGTTTTTGAGTGTTGACACAATTATGCCTCTATTATGATTGTGTTTTTATGGTTTATTTAGTTTTTGTGCCAAGTAGAGCCTTTAGGATGATTCATAAGATGAGTAGAAGCGATGTTGAATCTGAAACAGAAACTTTGCGTCCAGTATATGAATTTTCATTTTTTACTGGAACGTAATCTTGAGCTGAAATTTTAACACAGTGTTGCTATAAAAATTAATTACGTTTTCCTAATGTTTCAGAATTTTTAGATTTACATAAGTATGGTTAGAGTACAGATTACTACAGACTGTTCTTTTAAGACATATTCTGTTTTCGTTGCATTGTGTGCTTGTTTTGATGAATCTATGGGTTATATTGAAGGGTATGAGCTATGGTAAAGTTAAAATACAGTAGGTATACTGCAATAATAAAATATGAATGGGTTTGCAACAGTACCTAAAGTAGTGATTTGCTTTATTATACTAACGGGTCTCACGAAGATTTTGTTGAGTTTTGTGTGATTGAAGTTTTCAAGTTTTGGGTGAGATCACGATGGATGAAGGAATAAGGAGTGAAAAGAGTCTAAGCTTGGGGATGCTACCTCACCCCCAAGACATATCCAAAGAGAAACAAGCAACTAATCTTGGGGATTCCCCCGAGTGGCATCCCCTCTTTCTTCTAACAACCATCAGTATTTTACTTGGAGCTGTATTTTTATTCGTCACATATCATGAGTTTTACTTGGAGCGTCTTGTATCTTTGCTTACTTTGTTTGTTAGTTTGTCACTTGTATCCTTGCTGGACACACCTATTTGAGAGAGCCAAAGTTATGCTATCATTTGTTAGAATTGCTCTATGTGCTTCACTTAAACTTTTTGAGCTATAGAATTGCTCTAGTGCTTCACTTATATCTTTTTGAGCACGGTATGCTTGGAATTTTCTGTAGAAATACTCTCATGCTTCACTTAGATTAATTTGAGAGTTAGTAAATTTTGAAGAAATCCTCTCATGCTTCACTTATACCTTTTTGAGAGATGAAATCTTTATGCTCATGTGCTTCACTTAAATTTGTTTGAGCTTGCCAAAAAGCAATGGCAATATATGAAACTAGTCCCAAAGTGATAGATATCCAAGGAGGATATAATAAAAACTTTCATGAAGATCATTGGACAAATTAAACTTGATTCTTTGTAATAGTTTTGAAACATGATGATAGTAATATGTGAGACATGTTAGTGAATAATTGTGCTTTAGTAGGAATATTCGTGTTAAGGTTTGTGATTCCCTATGCATGCACGAAAGTCAATAGTTATGCAATGAAGTTATATCCTACTTATGGTGCATTATTCGATGTTAGTTATGCTCAATGCTTGCTTATGTGAATTTTCGTTTCTTGGTTTGGTTGCTTCCCAATCTATTTGCTAGCCTCCATTTGTACTAAGTAGAAATACTACTTGTGCATCCAAAATCCTTAAACCAAGTTTTGCCTTATGAGTCCACCATACCTACCTATATGCGGTATTTCCATGCCGTTCCAAGCAAATTTGTATGTACCATCTCTAAATTTTCAAAATAAATTTTCTCTTTTGTGTGCTCGTATCGTTCATGAAACGGTGGGGAGTGTCCAATATTTTTCCATGCTAGATGTGTTATTCTCAAGATGAGTGTTTATTCACTTGTCATTGCACGAGAATGCGGCGGTAATAGGGATGCCCATTCCCGAAAAGAAAAAGAAAAAATATTAACTTTATGTTGTCAAAATAATAAATTCCTTGGAAAGTGTTGGTATGGAAGGCAACCGTGGATACGGCCTGCCATGGAAAGTGAAAGTTTGGTGGAAAAAGGAATAAACTTTATTTTCTATTTGGGAACCGCCTATGATATATCTAGCATGGAAAGTATTGTGAGCTACTTTGTCGTTTTCATTGATAGGAAAAGCATACCACTGCTACTTCTTGAGCTTGCGTTGGTTTTCCCTTGAAGAGGAAAGGGTGATGCAGCAAAGTAGATAAGTATTTCCCTCAGTTGTTGAGAACCAAGGTATCAATCCAGTAGGAGGTACAAGCAAGTCCCCAATCTTTGCACCTGCACAAACAATCAAACACTTGCACCCAACGCTATAAAGGGGTTGTCAATCCCTTCATGGTTACTTGCAAGGATGAGATCCGATAGAGATAGATATAAAAGATTGCTAAAATTAAAACTAAAATAAAAGTAAATAGATTGCAGCAAAGTATTTTTGGTATTTTTGGTTTATAGATCTGAAAATATAATATGGAAAATAGACCCGGGGGCCATAGGTTTCACTAGAGGCTTCTCTCTTGAAGGAAAATAATACGGTGGGTGAACAAATTACTGTCGAGCAATTGATAGAAAAGCGCATAGTTATGACGATATCCAAGGCAATTATTATGCATATAGGCATCACGTCTGTATCAAGTAGACCGAAATGATTCTGCATCTACTACTATTACTCCACACATCGACCGACTCCTGCCTGCATCTAGAGTATTAAGTTCATGAAGAACAGAGTAACGCATTAAGTAAGATGACATGATGTAGAGGGATAAACTCAAGCAATATGATGAAAACCCCATCTTTTTACCCTTGATGGCAACAATACAAATACGTGCCTCGCTACCCCTACTTTGTCACTGGGTGAGGACACCGCAAGATTGAACCCAAAACTAAGCACTTCTCCCATTGCAAGAATTACCAATCTAGTTGGCCAAACCAAACCAATAACTCGAAGAGACTTGCAAAGATATGAAATCATGCATATAAGAATTCAGAGAAGATTCAAATAATATTCATAGATAATCTGATCATAAACCCACAATTCATCGGATCTCGACAAACACACCGCAAAAGAGTATTACATTGGATAGATCTCCATGAAGATCATGAAGAACATGGTATTGAAGAACATAGAGAGAGAAGAAGCCATCTAGCTACTAGCTATGGACCCGAAGGTCTGAGGTGAACTACTCACGCATCATCGGAGGGGCAATGGAGTTGATGTAGATGCCCTCCGTGATCGAATCCCCCTCCGGCAGATTACCGGAAAAGGCCCCAAGATGGGATCTCATGGGAACAGAGGCTTCCCGCGGCGGAAAAGTATTATCGTGGCTCCTTTTGGTATTGGGGGAATATTTGGGAATTTATAGGAGGAAGATTAGGGTTAGGAGGCCTGCAGGGGGGCCACAAGCCAGGGGGTGCCCCCCCAGGGCGCGCCCTGCAGGCTTGTCGTCTCCCGGCAGGTCTCCTGCCCCCTTCTCCAAGTCTGGTAGGTTTCTTCTGGTCCAAGAAAAATCATCGCGAAGATTTTATTCCGTTTGGACTCCATTTGATATTCCTTATCTGCAATACTCAAAAACAAGGAAAAAACAAAAACTGGCACTGGGCACTAGGTTAATAGGTTAGTCCCAAAAATAATATAAGATAGCATATTAATGCATATAAAACATCCAAAACAGATAATATAATAGCATGGAACAATCAAAAATTATAGATACATTGGAGACGTATCAAGCATCCCCAAGCTTAATTCCTGCTCGTCCTCGAGTAGGTAAATAATAAAAACAGAATTTTTGATGTGGAATGCTACCTAACATATTTATCCATGTAATTTTCTTTATTGTGGCATGAATGTTCAGATCCATAAGATTCAAAACAAAAGTTTAATGTTGACATAAAAACAATAATACTTTCAGCATACTAACAAGGCAATTGTGTCCTTTCAAAATAACATGGTCAAAGAAAGTTATCCCTACAAAATCATATGGTCTGGCTATGCTCCATCTTCCCCACACAAAGTATTTAAATCATGCACAACCCCGATGAAAAGTCAAGCAATTGTTTCACACCTTTTATGTTCTCAAACCTTTTCAACTTTCACGCAATACATGAGCGTGAGCCATGGATATAGCACTATAGGTGGAATAGAATATGGTGGAGGTTGTGAGGAAAAAGGAGAAGATAGTCTCACATCAACTAGGCGTATCAACGGGCTATGGAGATGCCCATCAATAGATATCAATGTGAGTGAGTAGGGATTGCCATGCGACGGATGCACTAGAGCTATAAGTGTATGAAAGCTCAAAAAGAAACTAAGTGGGTGTGCATTATAATGAAAAATTCCCACTAGTATATGAAAGTGACAAAATAGGAGACTCTCTATCATGAAAATCATGGTGCTATTTTGAAGCACAAGTTTGGAAAAAAGATAGTAGCATTGTCTCTTTTCTCTTTTCTCTCATTTTTTTGTGGGCATCTTTGGCCTCTTTTTTTTATTTGGGCTTCATTGGCCTCTTTTATTATTTATAAAGTCCGGAGACTCATACCAACTTGTGAGGGAATCATAGCTTCCATCATCCTTTTCTCTCATGGGACAATGCTCTAATAATGATGATCATCACACTTTTATTTACTTACAACTCATGAATTACAACCCGAAACCTAGAACAAAATATGACTCTATATGAATGCTTCTGGCGGTGTACCGGGATGTGCAACAATCTAGCATAGCAAATGACATCAAAAAACGGACAAGCCATGAAAATATCATGCTAGCTATCTTACGATCATGCAAAGCAATATGAAAATGATGGTGCATGTCATAATAAACGGAACGGTGGAAGTTGCATGGCAATATATCTCGGAATGGCTATGGAAATGCCATAATAGGTAGGTATGGTGGCTGTTTTGAGGAAGGGTATATGGTGGGTTTAATGCACCGGCGAAAGTTGCGCGGTACTAGAGAGGCTAGCAAAGGTGGAAGGGTGAGAGTGCGTATAATCCATGGACTCACATTAGTCATAAAGAACTCACATACTTATTGAAAAAGTCTATTAGTTATCGAAGCAAAGTATTAGACGCATTCTCCTAGGGGAGAGGTTGGTAGGAGTTAACCATCGCGCGCTCCCGACCCTCACACAAAGGATGACAATCAATAAACAAATCATGCTTCGACTTCGTTACATAACGGTTCACCATACGTGCATGCTACGGGAATCACAAAATTTTAACACAAGTATTTCTACCAATCCACAATTACTCACTAGCATGACTCTAGTATCACCATCTTTATATCTCAAAACTATATGCAAGGAATCAAACTTCTCATAGTATTCAATGCACTTTATATGAAAGTTTTTATTATATCCCTCTTGGATGCCCATTATATTAGGACTAAATTCACAACCTAAACCAATTACCATGCTGTTTAAATACTCTCAAAATAATATGAGTGAAGTACGAGAGTTCAATTATTTCTATAAAATAAAAAACACCACCGTGCTCTGAAAAGATATAAGTGAAGCACTATAGCAAAATTGCTTAGCTCAAAAGATATAAGTGAAGCACATAGAGTATTCTAATAAATTCACGATTTATGCGTGTCCCTCTCAAAGGATGTGTGCAGCAAGGATGATTGTGGCAAACTAAAAAGCAAAGACTCATATCATACAATACGCTCCAAGCAAAACACATATCATGTGGTGAATAAAAATATAGCCTCAAGTAAATTTACCGATGGATTGAAGACGAAAGAGGGGATGCCTTCCGGGGCATCCCCAAGCTTAGGCTTTTTGGTATCCTTGAACATTCCTTGGGGTGCCTTGGGCATCCCCAAGCTTAGGCTCTTGCCACTCCTTATTCCATAGTCCATCAAATCTTTACCCAAAACTTGAAAACTTCACAACACAAAACTGAACAGAAAACTCGTGAGATCCGTTAGTATAAGAAAAATAAATCACCACTTTAGGTACTGTTGTGAACTCATTCTTTATTTATATTGGTGTAATATCTACTGTATTCCAACTTCTCCATGGTTCATACCCCCCGATACAACCCATAGATACATCAAAATAAGCAAACAACACAAAGAAAACAGAATCTGTCAAAAACAGAACAGTCTGTAGCAATATGTAAACTTCGAATACTTATATAACTCCAAAAATTCTAAAAAATTAGGAAAATCTGTGAAATTTGTATAAAAATCTTGTGTAAAAAATTCAGACTCATTCGACACTCTGGTGAATTTATAAAATTCCTGGACTGAGCGCAAAAGTTTCTGTTTTTCAGCAGAATCAAATCAACAATCACCGTAGACCATCCCAAAGGTCTTACTTGGCTCAAACACTAATTAAAACACTAAAACAAAATTACTACAGAGTTAATAATGTGTAAAGCACTAAAAAACAGAAACAAAAATAGAAAACATAAAATAAAATTGGGTTGCCTCCCAACAAGCGCTATTGTTTAACGCCCCTAGCTAGGCATAACGCAATAGATCTAGGTATTGTCATCTTTGGTATGAAATCCATAAGTAGCTCTCATAATAGATTCATAAGGTAATTTAATTTTATTTATAGGAAAGTGTTCCATGCCTTTCCTTAAGGGAAATTGGAATCTAATGTTTCCTTCTTTCATATCAATAATTGCACCAATCGTTCTAAGAAAGGTCTACCAAGTATAATAGGACATGTAGGATTGCAATCTATATCAAGAACAATGAAATCTACGGGTACATAATTCCTATTTGCAACAATAAGAACATCATTAATCCTTCCCATAGGTTTCTTAATAGTAGAATCCGCTAGATGCAAATTTAAAGAGCAATCATCAAGTTCATGGAAACCTAGCACATCACATAAAGTTTTCGGAATCGTGGAAACGCTAGCACCCAAATCACACAAAGCATGGCACTCATAATCTTTAATTTTAATCTTAATAGTAGTTTCCCACCCATCATAAAGCTTTCTAGGTATAGAAACGTCCAACTCAAGTTTTTCTTCAAAAGATTTCATCATAGCATCAACAATATGTTTAGTAAAAGCTTTATTTTGATCATAAGCATGCGGAGAATTCAACATGGATTGCAACAAGGAAATACAATTAATCAAAGAACAACTATCATAATTAAAGTCCTTGAAATCCAAAAGAGTGGGTTCATTGCTATTTAAAGTTTTGACCTCTTCAATCCCACTTTTATCAATTTGAGCATTAAGATCTATAAACTCCGAATCATTGGGACGACTTTTAACTAAAGTTGACTTATCTCCAGTCCCATCTTTATCAAGATTTGTATTAGAAAACAAATATTCAATAGGAGTCACATCAATCACTTTAAGATCTTCATCATTATTTTCACGAGAACACACTTTTTCAAGCCATTCATGCTTAGCACGCATTCTAGCGGTTCTTTCCTTACACTCATCAATAGAAGTTCTCATAGCTTTTAAAGACTCATTAATATCACGCTTAGGTGGAGTAGATCTAATTTTCAAAGAATCAATCTCAAGCGAAATTCTATCAACGTTCCTAGCCAAATCATCAATCTTGAGCAATTTTTCTTCAATCGTAGCATTGAAAACCTTTTGCGAGCTAATAAATTATTTAATATTATTCTCAAGATCAGAGGGCATATTATTATAATTTCCATAAGGATTGCTGTAGGAATTACCATAATTATTAGAGGAATTACTAGGAAATGGCCTAGGGTTGAAATTACCTCTATACGCGTTATTACCAAAATTGTTCCTACCAACAAAATTCACATCCATAGATTCATTATTATTTCCAATCAAAGAAGACAAAGTCATATCATTAGGATCAATAGGAGCACTCTTACTACCAAACAATTTCATTAATTCATCCATCTTTTCACTCAAAGTGTTTATTTCTTCAATAGCATGCACCTTTTTACTAGTAGGAGATCTTTCGGTATGCTATTGAGAGTAATTTGCCATAATATTATCTAGGAGTTTAGTAGCTTCTCCTAATGTGATTTCCATAAAAGTACCACCCGCGGTGGAATCTAAAAGATTTCTAGAAGCAAAATTCAATCCCGCATAAAAAAATTGTATAATCATCCATAAACTCAAACCATGTGCGGGGCAATTTCTAATCATTAATTTCATCCTCTCCCAAGATTGTGCAACATGCTCATGATCAAGTTTTTTAAAATTCATTATATCGTTCCTAAGGGATATGATCTTAGCGGGCTGAAAGTACTTGGAAATAAAAGCATCTTTACACTTATTCCATGAATCAATACTATTTTTAGGCAAAGATGAAAACCAAGTTTTAGCACGATCTCGTAGTGAGAAAGGAAATAGCTTCAATTTAACAATATCATTATCCACATCTTTCTTCTTTTGCATATCACACAACTCAACGAAAGTATTTAGATGGGATGCGGCATCTTCACTAGGAAGGCCAGAAAATTGTTCTTTCATAACAAGATTAAGCAAAGCAGCATTAATTTCATAAGATTCCACACTAGTGGCGGGAGCAATCGGGGTACTAATAAAGTCATTATTATTAGTATTGGAGAAGTCACACAACTTAGTATTCTCTTGAGTCATCGTGACAAAGCAAGCAATCTAGCACACAAGCAAACAAAAGGCAGACGGAAAGACGAACGGAAGAAGGGCGAATAAAAAGGAAAATCTTTTTGTTTTTTTTCTGAAAATCGTTTTAGAAGTGGGGGAGAGGAAAACGAGAGGCAAATGGCAAATAATGTAAATGCAAGAGATGAGTTTGTGATAGGTACTTGGTGGGCTTGATGTAGATCTCCTCGGCAACGGCGCCAGAAATCCTTCTTGCTACTTCTTGAGCTTGCGTTGGTTTTCCCTTGAAGAGGAAAGGGTGATGCAGCAAAGTAGATAAGTATTTCCCTCAGTTGTTGAGAACCAAGGTATCAATACAGTAGGAGGTACAAGCAAGGCCCCAATCTTTGCACCTGCACAAACAATCAAACACTTGCACCCAACGCTATAAAGGGGTTGTCAATCCCTTCACGGTTACTTGCAAGGATGAGATCCGATAGAGATAGATATAAAAGATTGCTAAAAGTAAAACTAAAATAAAAGTAAATAGATTGCAGCAAAGTATTTTTGGTATTTTTGGTTTATAGATCTGAAAATATAATATGGAAAATAGACCCGGGGGCCATAGGTTTCACTAGAGGCTTCTCTCTTGAAGGAAAATAATACGGTGGGTGAACAAATTACTGTCGAGCAATTGATAGAAAAGCGCATAGTTATGACAATATCCAAGGCAATGATTATGCATATAGGCATCACGTCCGTATCAAGTAGACCGAAACGATTCTGCATCTACTACTATTACTCCACACATCGACCAACTCCTGCATGCATCTAGAGTATTAAGTTCATGAAGAACAGAGTAACGCATTAAGTAAGATGACATGATGTAGAGGGATAAACTCAAGCAATATGATGAAAACCCCATCTTTTTACCCTTGATGGCAACAATACAAATACGTGCCTCGCTACCCCTACTTTGTCACTGGGTGAGGACACCGCAAGATTGAACCCAAAACTAAGCACTTCTCCCATTGCAAGAATTACCAATCTAGTTGGCCAAACCAAACCAATAACTCGAAGAGACTTGCAAAGATATGAAATCATGCATATAAGAATTCAGAGAAGATTCAAATAATATTCATAGATAATCTGATCATAAACCCACAATTCCTCGGATCTCGACAAACACACCGCAAAAGAGTATTACATCGGATAGATCTCCATGAAGATCATGAAGAACATGGTATTGAAGAACATAGAGAGAGAAGAAGCCATCTAGCTACTAGCTATGGACCCGAAGGTCTGAGGTGAACTACTCACGCATCATCGGAGGGGCAATGGAGTTGATGTAGATGCCCTCCGTGATCGAATCCCCCTCCGCCAGATTACCGGAAAAGGCCCCAAGATGGGATCTCACGGGAATAGAGGCTTCCGGCGGCGGAAAAGTATTATCATGGCTCTTTTTGGTATTGGGGGAATATTTGGGAATTTATAGGAGGAAGATTAGGGTTAGGAGGCCTGCAGGGGGGCCACAAGCCAGGGGGGCACCCCCCCCCTAGGGCGCGCCCTGCAGGCTTGTCGTCTCCCGGCACGTCTCCTGCCCCCCTCTCCAAGTCTGGTAGGTTTCTTCTGGTCCAAGAAAAATCATCGCGAAGATTTTATTCCGTTTGGACTCCGTTTGATATTCCTTATCTGCAATACTCAAAAACAAGGAAAAAACAGAAACTGGCACTGGCACTAGGTTAATAGGTTAGTCCCAAAAATAATATAAGATAGCATATTAATGCATATAAAACATCCAAAACAGATAATATAATAGCATGGAACAATAAAAAATTATAGATACGTTGGAGACGTATCAACCACCCAAAATATTTTTTCTCTCTCAATTTAAACCTTGAGCTATGGCACCTCTACAAATCCCTACTTCCCTCTGCGAAGGGCCTATCTATTTACTTTATGCAATTTTTATTTTTACTTTGAGTCTCCAACTTCTCTTATAAAGCACCAACTAGGGGGCACTATGATCATACTTGAGCATTGGGCATAGCTAATATTTGAGTGTGTTTCATGAATGGATCAATGATTGAGCATGATGGGCGAGGGATAACTTTCTTTAGTGTTGATATTTTGAAAGAGATGGTTTCTTGTTGACATGCTTGAGTATTGAAGTCATTATGTTAAAACTAGACTATTGCTTTGAATCATTTACAAGTCCAAATGTCCATGCTATACAAAAGAAAAGAATATGAGATGAACATGTTAGGCAGCATTCCACATCAAAAAAATTGTTTTTATCATTTACCTACTCGAGGACGAGTAGGAATTAAGCTTGGGGATGCTGATACATCTCCAACGTATCTATAATTTTTGCTTCTTCCATGCTGTTATATTATCATTCTTGGATGTTTTACAATCATTTTATAGCAACTTTATATCATTTTTTGGGGACTAACCTATTGACATAGTGCCAAAATGTGAGTTTCTGTTTTTGCTTCTTTTTACTTCGCAAAATATCAATACCAAATGGAGTCCAATCGCGATGAAACTTTTTGGAGATTTTTTCTGGACCAGAAGACACCCAGTGGGCCAAAGAAGTGTCGGAGAGGTGGGCCGTGGAGACCACAACCCACTAGGGCGCGCCAGGGGGGGCCCGGCGCGCCTTGATGGGTTGTGCCCTCCTCGGGGCCCCTCTCCACCACCTCTGATGCCTATAAATTCCAAAATATTCCAAAAACCCTAGAGGAGTCGACAAAACACAATTCCAACCGCCGCAAGTTCCAGAACCTCGAGATCCAATCTAAACACCATCACGGAGGGGTTCATCTTCTTCATAGGTGCCTCTCCGATGATGCGTGAGTAGTCCACCATAGACCTATGTGTCCGTAGGCAGTAGCTAGATGGCTTCCTCTCTCTCTTATGATTCTCAATACAATGGTCTCTTGGAGATCTATTTGATGTAAACTTTTGTGGTGTGTTTGTTGGAATCCGATGAATTTTGAGTTCATGATCAGTTTCTATCCATGAATATTATTTGCGTCTTCTTTGATCTCTTATATGCATGATTACTTATAGCCTCGTATTTCTTCTTTGAATCTTTGGTTTAGTTAGGCTGACTAGATCGATTTTGCTTGCCATGGGAAGAGGTGCTTTGTGATGGGTTCGATCTTGCGGTGTTCTTTCCCAGTGACAGAAGGGGCAGCAAGACACGCATGTATCGTTTCCATTAAGGATAACAAGATGGGGTCTATTCCTACATGAATAGATCTTGTCTACATCATGTCATCGTTCTTATTGCATTACTCCGTTTTTCCATGAACTTAATACACTAGATGCATGCTGGATAGCGGTCGATGTGTGGAGTAATAGTGGTAGATGCAGGCAGGAGTCGGTCTACTTATCTTGGACGTGATGCCTATATAATGATCATCGCCTTGGATATCGTCATGATTATTCAATTTTCTATCAATTGTCCAATAGTAATTTGTTCACCCACCGTGTGCTATACTCATGAGAGAAGCCACTAGTGAACCCTACGGCCCCCGGGTCTACTTTTCCAACATATTGCTTTCCTGTCTATCTTTTTGCCTCTTTGTTTTTAGATCTACAAAACCAAAAACCCCAAAACATATTGCTGCATATTTTATTTGATCTTTTTATTTTGTGTTCTTGAGAGATCTATCTCTCCTATCTATCACTACCTAATCTATCTTTTTACCGTAGAGAGATTGACAACCTTTCTTTCACGCCGGGTTGCAAGTATTTGTTGTTTGTGTGCAGTGCTGCTCATTGGGTGGTGGTGATCCTCCTACTAGTTCGATAACCTTGGTTTCATAACCGAGGGAAATACTTACCGTCGTTATGCTGCATCATCCCTTCCTCTTTGGGGAAATACCGACGCAGTCTCAAGCCACGTCAATCACCTCATCAAAGTGGAGATTCCAACTCCGAGATGCTTGCACCAACCCATAAATAGATCGCTGGAGTTTGCAAACTTTGTCAGCATTCTCTGGATCGACAAAACCTTCTGGTTGCATCAACAACTCTTCCTCAAGGAAACCGTTAAGGAACGCTGTTTTGACATCCATCTGCCAAATTTCATAATCGAAAAATGCAGCTATTGCTAACACGATTCTGACGGACTTAAGCATCACTACGCGTGAGAAAGTCTCATCGTAGTCAATTCCTTGAACTTGTGAAAAACCCTTTGCCACAAGTCGAGCTTTATAGACGGTGACATTACCGTCCGTGTCCGTCTTCTTCTTAAAGATCCATTTATTCCGAATGGCCTTTCGCCCTTCAGGTAATACTTCCAAAGTTCACACTTTGTTTTCATACATGGATCCAATCTCGGATTTCATGGCCCCTAACCATTTGTCAGAATCCGGGCCCACCATCGCTTCTCCATAGCTCGTAGGTTCATCATTGTCCAACAACATGACTTCTAAGACAGAGTTACCGTACCATTCAGGAGCAGTATGTGTCCTTGTCGACCTACGAGGTTCGATAGTAACTTGATCTGAAGCATCATGATCACCATCATTAGCTTCCTCTTCAACTGATGTAGGCTCCACAGAAACATCTTTCTGTGTTGCGCTACTCTCTGGTTGAAGTAAAGGTTCAACAACCTCATCAAGTTCTATCTTCCTCCCACTCAATTCTTTCGAGAGAAACTCTTTCTCGAGAAATGACCCATTCTTAGCGACAAACACTTTGCCTTCGGATCTGAGATAGAAGGTGTACCCAACCTTCTCTTTCGGGTATCCTATGAAGACGTATTTGTCCGCTTAGGGTTCGAGCTTTTCTGTCTGAAGCCTTTTGACATAAGCATCGCATCCCCAAATTTTAAGAAACGACAACTTTGGTTTCTTGCCAAACCACAGTTCATACGGCGTCGTCTCAACGGATTTAGATGGTGCCCTATTTAAAGTGAATGCAGCTGTCTCTAACGCATAACCCCACAATGATAGTGGTAGATCGGCAAGAGACATCATAGAACGTACCATATCCAATAAGGTTCGATTATGACGTTCGGACACACCATTACGCAGTGGTGTTCCAGGTGTCGTCAACTGTGAAACAATTCCACATTGTCTTAAGTGATTGCCAAACTCATAACTCGGATATTCTCCTCCTCGATCAGATCGTAGGAATTTAATCTTCTTGTTACGATGATTCTTGACTTCACTCTGAAATTGCTTGAACTTTTCAAACGTTTCAGACTTGTGTTTCATTAAGTAAATATACCCATATCTACTTAAGTCATCGGTGAAGGTGAGAAAGTAACGACATCCACCGCGCGCCTCAATGCTCATCGGACCGCACACGTCAGTATGTATGATTTCCAACAAGTCACTTGCCCGTTCCATTGTTCCAGAGAACGGGGTCTTAGTCATCTTGCCCATGAGGCATGGTTCACATGTGTCAAGTGATTCAAAATCAAGTGACTCCAAAAGTCGATCGGCATGGAGCTTCTTCATGTGTTTTACACCAATATGACCTAAGCGGCAGTGCCACAAGAAAGTGGTACTATCATTATCAACTCTACATCTTTTGGCATCAATGTTATGAACATGTGTATCATCACTATTGAGAATCAATAAGAATAAACCCCTCACACTGGGTGCATGATCATAAAAGATATTACCCATATAAATAGAACAACCATTATTCTTTGATTTAAATGAGTAACCGTCTCGCATTAAACAAGATCCAGATATAATGTTCATGCTCAACGCAGGCACTAAATAACAATTATTCAGGTTCATCACTAATCCTGATGGCAATCGAAGAGCGAGCGTGCCGACGGCGATCACATCAACCTTGGAACCATTTCCCACGCGCATCGTCACTTCGTCCTTTGCCAGCCTCCGTCTATTCCGTGGTTCCTGCTTTGAGTTGCAAATGTGAGCAACCGAACCGGTATCAAATACCCAGGCACTAAACGAGAGTTGGTAAGGTACACATCAATAACATGTATATCATATATACCTTGTTTGGTGTTGGCCGCCTTCTTGTCGACCAGATACTTGGGGCAATTCTGCTTCTAGTGGTCAGTTCCCTTGCAATGAAAGCACTCAGTTTTCGGCTTGGGTCCAGCCTTGGGTTTCTTCACGTGAGGAGCAACTGCTTTGCCACTCTTCTTGGAGTTACCCTTCTTGCCCTTGCCATTCTTCTTGAAACTAGTGGTTTATTGACCATCAACACTCGATGCTCCTAGTGGATTTCTGACTCAGCGACTTTCAGCATCGCAAACAGCTCGGCGACTGATTTGTTCATCCCTTGCATGTTATAGTTCAACACAAAGCTTTTGTAGCTAGGTGGCAGTGATTGAAGAACTCTGTCAGTGATTTGCCTCTGGCGGGAGCATGATTCCCAACTCAGCCAGACGGTTGGAATACCCGGACATTCTGAGTATGTGCTCACTTACAGACCCGTTCTCCTCCATCTTGCAAGCATAGAACTTATCGGAGGTCTCATACCTCTCGATCCGGGCATTTTTCTCAAAAATCAACTTCAACTCCTGGAACATTTCATATGCTCCATGACGTTCAAAACGTCTTTGAAGTCCCGGTTCTAAGCCATACAACATAGCACACTGAACTATTGAGTAGTCATCAGAATGCGCCTGCCAAGCGTTCGCAACGTCTGCAGACGATACTGGAGGGGGTGGCGCACTGAGCGGTGCATCAAGGACATAAGCCTTCTGGGAAGCCGTGAGGATAATCCTCAGATTACGGGCCCAGTCTACAAAGTTACTTCCATCATCTTTTAGCTTGGATTCTCTAGGAACGCATTGAAATTTAGGGGAGCTACTGCGCGAGCCATTGATCTGCAACATAAATTTGCAAAGATTACTTAGACTATTGTTCAAGATGATGAGTTTAGTTAATCATATTACTTAAAACTCCCACTCAAATTGACATCCCTCCGATCATCCGAGTGTTACATGATCCAAATTCACCAACCCAAGTCCGATCATCACGTGAGATGAGGTGGTTCCAATGGTGAACATCTCCATATTGATCATATGTACTATATGACTCATGTTCGACCTTTCGGTCTCTTGTGCTCTGATGCCATGTATGTACATGCTAGGCTCGTCAAGTTTAACCCGAGTGTTCCGCATGTGCAAAACTGGCTTGCACCCATTGTATGCGAACGTAGAGTCCATCACACCCGATCATCACGTGGTGCTTCGAAACGACGACCTTTCGCAACGGTGCACACTCGGGGAGAACACAATTTTTTTTTCTTGAAATTTTAGTGAGGGATCACCTTATAATGCTACCGTCGTCCTAAGAAAAATAAGATGCATAAAAGGATTAACATCACATGCAAATCATAAGTGACATGATATGGCCATGAACTTGTGCTTTTGATCTCCATCTCCAAAGCACCGGCATGATCTCCATCGTCACTCGCATGACACCATGATCCCCATCATCATGATCTCCATCATCATGTTGCCATCAGGGTTGTCGCACCAACCATGCTTCTACTACTATTGCTACCGCTTAGCGATAAAGTAAAGCATTACATAACGCTTAATGAGTGACACGCAGGCCACATAATAATTAAAGACAACCCTATGGCTCCTGCCGGTTGTGGTATCAACATGCAAGTCGATATAAACTGTTACAAAACATGATCATCTCATACATCAAATATATATCATCATGTCTTTGGCCATATCATATCACAAAATAAGATGCATAAAAGGATTAACATCACATGCAAATCATAAGTGACATGATATGGCCATGAACTTGTGCTTTTGATCTCCATCTCCAAAGCACCGGCATGATCTCCATCTTCACCGGCATGACACCATGATCCCCATCATCATGATCTCCATCGTCGTGTTGCCATCAGGGTTGTCGCAACAACCATGCTTCTACTACTATTGCGGCCGCTTAGCGATAAAGTAAAGCATTACATAACGCTTAATGAGTGACACGCAGGCCACATAATAATTAAAGACAACCCTATGGCTCCTGACGGTTGTCGTATCAACATGCAAGTCGATATAAACTGTTACAAAACATGATCATCTCATACATCAAATATATATCATCATGTCTTTGGCCATATCATATCACAACATACCCTGCAAAAACAAGTTAGACGTCCTCTAATTTGTTGTTGCATGTTTTACGTGGCTGCTATAAGTATCTAGCAAGAACGATTCTTACGTACGCAAAACCACAACGGTGATATACAAGTTGCTATTTAACCTTCTACAAGGACCGCCTTTGTCGAATATGATTCAACTAAGGTGGGAGAGACAGACACCCGCCAACCATCTTATGCAACAAAGTTACATGTCAGTCGATGGAACCGGTCTCATGTACGTGGACATGTAAAGTTGGTCCGGGCCGCTTCATCCCACAATACCGCTGAATCAAAATAAGACTAAGGAAGGAAGCAATCTGAATATCAACGCCCACAAACTCCTTTGTGTTCTACTCGTAATGTCATCAACGCATAGACCTAGCTCATGATGCCACTGTTGGGGAATGTTGCATGGGAAACAAAAAAATTCCTACGGTTCACCGAGATCAATCTAGGAGATGACCATCTATGAGAGAAGAGATTGCATATACATACCCTTGTAGATCGCTAAGAGGGAAGCGTTAAGAAACGCGGTTGGTGTAGTCGAACGTCTTCGCGATCCAATCACGATCCGTCCCACGATCCAATCTTGATCCGTCCCGATCTAGCGCCGAGCGGATGGCACCTCCGCGTTCAGCACACGTACAGCTCGATGACATCTCCGTCTCCTTGATCCAGAAAGCGAGGGCGGAGAGGTAGATGAGATCTCCGGTGGCACGACGGCGTGGTGGCGGTGGTGGTGGAGCTATTCCGGCAGGGCTTCGCCAAGCACTACCGAAACCGATCTAGAGGAGAACTGATCTAGAGGTAGAGAGAGAGGGCTGCGCCGTGGCTTAGGGTGCGGCTGCCCTCCCTCTCCCTCTCTATTTATAGGAGGAAGGGGTAGGTGGGTGCAGCCCTAGCCCCTCCTCCAAGGAGGGGTTCGGCCAAATTGGGGGTGAGGAGTCTGTTGGAAATATGCCCTAGAGGCAATAATAAAATGGTTATTATTATATTTCCTTGTTCATGATAATTGTCTATTGTTCATGCTATAATTGTATTAACCGGAAACCGTAAAACATGTGTGAATACATAGACCACACCATGTCCCTAGTGAGCCTCTAGTTGACTAGCTCGTTGATCAATAGATGGTCATGGTTTCCTAACCATGGACATTGGATGTCGTTGATAACGGGATCACATCATTAGGAGAATGATGTGATGGACAAGACCCAATCCTAAGCATAGCACAAGATCGTGTAGTTCGTCTGCTAGAGCTTTTCTAATGTCAAGTATCATTTCCTTAGACCATGAGATTGTGCAACTCCCGGATACCGTAAGAATGCTTTGGGTGTATCAAACGTCACAACGTAACTAGGTGACTATAAAGGTGCACTACAGGTATCTCCTAAAGTGTCTGTTGGGTTGGCACGAATCGAGACTGGGATTTGTCACTCCGTGTGACGGAGAGGTATCTCTGGGCCCACTCGGTAATACATCATCATAATGAGCTCAATGTGACTAAGGAGTTAGTCACGGGATCATGTGTTACGGAACGCGTAAAGAGACTTGCCGGTAACGAGATTGACAAGGTATAGGGATACCGACGATCGAATCTCGGGCAAGTAACATACCGATGGACAAAGGGAATTGTATACAGGATTAATTGAATCCCCGACATCGTGGTTCATCCGATGAGATCATCGTGGAACATGTGGGAGCCAATATGGGTATCCAGATCCCGCTATTGGTTATTGACCGGAGAGGTGTCTCGGTCATGTCTGCATGGTTCCCGAACCCGTAGGGTCTACACACTTAAGGTTCGGTGACGCTAGAGTTGTAATGGGAATTGTATGTGGTTACCGAAAGTTGTTCGGAGTCCCGGATGAGATCCCGGACGTCACGAGGAGTTCCGGAATTGTCCGGAGGTAACGATTTATATATGGGAAGTCCTATTTTGGCCACCGGAAAATGTTCGGGATTTTTCGGTATTGTACCGAGAAGGTTCTAGAAGGTTCCGGAGTGGGGCCCACCTGCATGGGGGGACCCACATGAACGTGGGTAGTGGGGGCAAGGCCCCACACCCCTGGTCAAGGCGCACCAAGATCCCCCCTTAGAAGGAATAAGATCATATCCCGAAGGGATAAGATCAAGATCCCTAAAAAGGGGGGATAACAATCGGTGGGGAAGGGAAAGGATGGGATTTCTTTCCCCCCACCTTTGCCAATGCCCCAATGGACTTGGAGGGCAAGGAACCAGCCCCCTCCACCCCTATATATAGTGTGGAGGCGCATGGGAGCTGCAGACCTTGCCCCTGGCGCAGCCCTCCCCCTTCCTACACCTCCTCCTCCTCCGTAGTGCTTAGCGAAGCTCTACCGGAGAACCACGAGCTCCACCGCCACCACGCTGTCGTGCTGCCGGAGCTCTCCTTCAACTTCTCCTCCCCCCTTGCTGGATCAAGAAGGAGGAGACGTCCCCGGGCTGTACGTGTGTTGAACGCGGAGGCGCCGTCCGTTCGGCGCTTGGATCGGATCTTCCGCGATTTGAATCGCCGCGAGTACGACTCCATCAACCGCGTTCTTTGCAACGCTTCCGCTTAGCGATCTTCAAGGGTATGAAGATGCACTCCCTCTCTCTCGTTGCTAGCATCTCCTAGATTGATCTTGGTGACACGTAGGAATTTTTTTGAATTATTACTACCTCCCCCAACAGTGGCATCATGAGCTAGGTCTATGCGTAGATTCTATGCACGAGTAGAACACAAGTAGTTGTGGGCGATGATTTGGTCAATTTGCTTGCCGTTACTAGTCCTATATTGATTCGGCAGCATTGTGGGATGAAGCGGCCCGGACCGACTTTACACGTACGCTTACGTGAGACTGGTTCCACTGCCTGACATGCACTTGTTGCATAAGGTGGCTAGCGGGTGTCTGTCTATCCCACTTTAGTCGGATCGGATTCGATGAAGAGGGTCCTTATGAAGGGTAAATAGCAATTGGCATATCACCGTTGTGGCTTTTGCGTAGGTAAGAAACGTTCTTGCTAGAAACCCATAGCAGCCACGTAAAACTTGCAACAACAATTAGAGGACGTCTAACTTGTTTTTGCAGGGTATGCTATGTGATGTGATATGGCCAAAAGGATGTGATGAAATATATGTGATGTATGAGATTGATCATGTTCTTGTAATAGGAATCACGACTTGCATGTCGATGAGTATGACAACTGGCAGGAGCCATAGGAGTTGTCTTAATTTATTGTATGACCCGCGCGTCAATCAAAAACGCCATGTAATTACTTTACTTTATTGCTAACCGTTAGCCATAGTAGTAGAAGTAATAGTTGGCGAGACAACTTCATGAAGACACGATGATGGAGATCATGGTGTCGTGCCGGTGACGATGGTGATCATGCCGCGCCCTGAAGATGGAGATCAAAGGCGCAAGATGATATTGGCAATATCATGTCACTTTATGATTTGCATGTGATGTTTATCATGTTTTTACATCTTATTTGCTTAGAACGACGGTAGCATAAATAAGATGATCCCTCACTAAAATTTCAAGAAATGTGTTCCCCCTAAGTGTGCACCGTTGCGAAGGATCGTTGTTTCGAAGCACCACGTGATGATCGGGTGTGATAGATTCTAACGTTCGCATACAACGGGTGTAAGCCAGATTTACACACACGAAACACTTAGGTTGACTTGACGAGCCTAGCATGTACAGACATGGCCTCGGAACACGAGAGACCGAAAGGTCGAACATGAGTCGTATAGTAGATGCGATCAACATGGAGATGTTCACCATTGATGACTAGTCCGTCTCACGTGATGATCGGACACGGCCTAGTCGATATGGATCATGTATCACTTAGATGACTAGAGGGATGTCTATTTGAGTGGGAGTTTTTTAATATGATTAACTAAACTCATTATCATGAACATAGTCAAAATGTCTTTGCAAATTATGTTGTAGATTACTAGCTCGCGCTGTAGCTCCCTTGAATTTTTATATGTTCCTAGAGAAATAGAGTTGAAAGATGATGGTAGCAATAATGCGGACTGGGTCCGTGATCTGAGGATTGTCCTCATTGCTGCACAGAAGGCTTATGTCCTTAATGCACCGCTCGGAGCGCCACCCCCTCAAGTGTCGTCTGTAGATGTTGTGAACATCTGACAGGCACGTTCTGATGACTACTTGATAGTTCAGTGCGTCAAGCATTACGGCTTAGAATTGAGGCTCCAAAACGTTTCGAACGTCACGGAATATATGAGATGTTCTAAGAGCTGAAATTGGGATCTCAGGCTCGTGCCCGTGTTGAGAGGTATGAGACCTCGAACAAGATTCTTTGCCTGCAAGATGAAGGAGAATAGCTCAATTGGTGAGCATGTGCTCAGATTGTCTGGGTGCTACAATCGCTTGAATCGAGTGGGAGTTGATCTT
The DNA here is from genome assembly GCA_039707655.1 of Elymus sibiricus. NCBI lineage: Eukaryota > Viridiplantae > Streptophyta > Magnoliopsida > Poales > Poaceae > Elymus > Elymus sibiricus. The sequence continues at coordinate 346,004,769 of CM077669.1, read as the reverse complement.
CCAGATAAGATAGTGATTGATATAGTTCTCCAAGTCACTGTCACTAAGATACTAGAGCTTCGTGATGAACTATATAATGCCAGGGATGGAAATAATGATCCCCGAGCTATTCGCGATGTTTGACACCGCGAAGGTAGAAATCAAGAAGGAGCATCAAGTGTTGATAGTTAGTAAAACCACTAGTTTCGAGAAGGGCAAGGGCAAGGAGGGATACTTCATGGATGGCAAGCCAGTTGCTGCTCCAGTAAAGAAACCCAAGGTTGAACCCAAACCCGAGACTGAGTGCTTCTATTATAAGGAGAACGGTCGCTGAAGCGAAACTGCCCTAGATACTTAGTAGATAAGAAGGCTGGCAACGTCGACAGAAGTATATTTGATATACGTGTTATTAATGTGTACCTTACTAATACTCCTAGTAGCACCTGGGTATTAGATACCGGTTCGGTTGCTAAACGTTAGTAACTCGAAATAAAAGCTACGGAATAAACAGAGGCTAGCTAAGGGTGAGGTGACGATGCGTGTTGGAAGTGTTTCCAAGGTTGATGTGATCACCATCGCACGCTCTCTATACCTTCGGGATTAGTGATGAACCTAAATAAGTGTTATTTGGTGTTTGCGTTGAGCATGAACGTGATTAGATCATGTTTATTGCAATACGGTTATTCATTTAAATTAGAGAATAATGGTTATTCTGTTTACATGAATAATACCTTCAATGGTCATGCACCCAATGAGAATGGTTTATTGAATCTTGATCATAGTGATACACATGTTCATAATATTGATGCCAAAAGATACAAAGTTAGATAATGATAGTACCACATACTTGTGGCACTGCCGCTAAATGTCATATTGGTGTAAAACGCATGAAGAAACTCCATGCTGATGGATCTTTGGACTCATTCGATTTCAAATCGGTTGAGACATGCGGACCATGCCTCATGGGCAAGATGACTAAGACCCCGTTTTCCGGTATGATGGAGCGGGCAAGTAACTTATTGGAAATAATACATGTTGATGTATTCGGTCCAATGAGTGTTGTAGTGTGCGGTGGATATTGTTATTTTCCTACCTTCACTGATGATTTGAGTAGATATGGGGATATTTACTTAATGAAACACAAGTCTGTAACGTTTGAAAAGTTCAAACAAAATCAGAGTGAAGTTTGAGATCATCGTGACAAGAAGATAAAATGTCTAGGATATGATCGTGGAGGTGAATATCTGAGTTACGAGTTTGGTATACAACGTAAGACAATGTGGAAGTTGTTTCACAACTCACGCCACCTGGAACACCATAGTGTGATGGTGTGTCCGAACGTCGTAGTCATGCTCTATTGGATATGGTGCAAACTATGATGTCTCTTATCGATTTGCCACTATTGTTTTGGGGTTATGCATTAGAGACAACTAAATTCACTTTAAATAGGGCACCATCTAAGTCCGTTGAGATGACACCGTATGAATTTTGGTTTGACAAAAACCTAAGCTATCATTTCTTAATGTTTGGGGCTGCGACGCTTATGTGAAAAAGGTTTTCAACCCGATGAGCTTGAACCCAAAGCGGACAAATGCATCTTCATAGAATACCCTAACGTTACAGTTGGGTACACCTTCTATCTCAGATCCAAGCACAAAGTGTTTGTTGCTAAAACGGGTCCTTTCTCGAGAAAGAGTTTCTCTCGAAAGAATTGAGTGGGAGGAAGATAGAACTTGATGAGGTTATTGAACCTTTGTTTCAACCAGAGAATAGCGCAGCGCAGAAAGTTGTTCTGTGGAGCCTACGTTAGTTGAAGAGGAAGTTAATGATGATGATCATGAAACTTCGGATCAAGTTGCTATCAAACCTCGTAGGTCGACAAGGACGCGTACTGCTCCAGAGTGGTACGGCAACCCTGTCTTAGAGGTCATGTTGTTGGACAATGGTGAACCTACGAGCTATGGAGAAGCGATGATGGGCCCGGATTCCAAGAAATGGTTAGAGGCCATGAAATCCGAGATGGGATCCATGTATGAAAACAAAGTATGGGCTTTGGAAGTATTACCTGAAGGGCGATAGACCGTTCAGAACAAATGGATCTTTAAAAGGAAGACGGACGCGGACGGTAATGTCACCATCTATAAAGCTCGACTTGTGGCAAAGGGTTTTTCACAAGTTCAAGGAGTTGACTACGATGAGACTTTCTCACCCGTAGCGATGCTAAAGTCTGTTGGAATTATGTTAGCAGTTGCTGCATTTTTCGATTATGAAATCTGGCAGATGGATGTCAAAACATCGTTTCCTTAACGGTATCCGTGAGGAAAGGTTGTATGTGATACAACCGGAAGGTTTTGTCAGTCCTAGGATGCTAAAATGTATGCAAACTCCAGCGATCCTTCTATGGACTGGAGCAAGCATCTCGAGTTGGAATATACGCTTTGATAAGGTGATCAAAGTTTTTGAGTCTATACAAAGTTTATGAGAAACTTGTATTTACAATAAAGTGAGTGGGAGCACTATAGAATTTCTGATAAGTATATGTGGTTGACATATTATTGGTCGGAAATTATGTAGAATTTCTGGAAAGCATAAAGGGTTGTTTGAAAGGAGTTTTTCAAAGGAAAACCTGGAATGTAGCTACTTAAATATTGGGCATCAAGATCTATAGATAGATCAAGACGTCTGATAAGACTTTCAGTGAGTACATACCTTGACAAGTTTTTGAAAGAGTTCAAAATGGATCAGTCAAAGAAAGAGTTCTTGCCTGATTTGTAAGGTGTGGAGTTGAGTGAGACTCAAAGCTCGACCACGGCAGAAGAAAGAGAAAGGACGAAGGTCGTCCCCTATGCCTTAGCCATAGGCTCTATAAAGTATGCCATGCTGTGTACCGCACCTGTGTGTGCCTTGCCATGAGTCTGTCAAGGGGTACAAGAGTGGTCCAGGAGTGGATCACTGGACATCGGTCAAAGTTATCCTTAGTAACTAGAGGACTAAGGAAATATTTCTCGATTATGGAGGTGATAAAGAGTTCGTCGTAAAGGGTTACGTCGATGCAAGCTTTAACACCTATCTGGATGACTCTAAGTAGCAATCCGGATACGTATAGTGGAGCAGCCATTTGGAATAGCTCCAAGTGGAGCGAGGTAGCATCTGCAGTATGACATATAGATTTGCAAAGAACACACGGATCTGAATATTGCAGACCGTTGACTAAAGACCTCTCTCACATGCAAAGCATGATCGAACCCCAGAACTCATTGGGAGTTAGATTCATAACAATGTAAATCACATGGTGATGTGAACTAGATTATTGACTCTAGTGCAAGTGGGAGACTGTTGGAAATATGCCCTAGAGGCAATAATAAAATGGTTATTATTATATTTCCTTGTTCATGATAATTGTCTATTGTTCATGCTATAATTGTATTAACCGGAAACCGTAATACATGTGTGAATACATAGACCACACCATGTCCCTAGTGAGCCTCTAGTTGACTAGCTCGTTGATCAATAGATGGTCATGGTTTCCTGACCATGGACATTGGATGTCGTTGATAACGGGATCACATCATTAGGAGAATGATGTGATGGACAAGACCCAATCCTAAGCATAGCACAAGATCGTGTAGTTCGTCTGCTAGAGCTTTTCTAATGTCAAGTATCATTTCCTTAGACCATGAGATTGTGCAACTCCCGGATACCGTAAGAATGCTTTGGGTGTATCAAACGTCACAACGTAACTGGGTGACTATAAAGGTGCACTACAGGTATCTCCGAAAGTGTCTGTTGGGTTGGCATGAATCGAGACTGGGATTTGTCACTCCGTGTGACGGAGAGGTATCTCTGGGCCCACTCGGTAATACATCATCATAATGAGCTCAATGTGACTAAGGAGTTAGTCACGGGATCATGTGTTACGGAACGAGTAAAGAGACTTGCCGGTAACGAGATTGAACAAGGTATAGGGATACCGACGATCGAATCTCGGGCAAGTAACATACCGATGGACAAAGGGAATTGTATACGGGATTAATTGAATCCCCGACATCGTGGTTCATCGGATGAGATCATCGTGGAACAGGTGGGAGCCAATATGGGTATCCAGATCCCGCTATTGGTTATTGGCCGGAGAGGTGTCTCGGTCATGTCTGCATGGTTCCCGAACCCATAGGGTCTACACACTTAAGGTTCGGTGACGCTAGAGTTGTAATGGGAATTGTATGTGGTTACCGAAAGTTGTTCGGAGTCCCGGATGAGATCCCGGACGTCACGAGGAGTTCCGGAATGGTCCGGAGGTAAAAATTTATATATGGGAAGTCCTATTTTGGCCACCGGAAAATGTTCGGGATTTTTTGGTATTGTACCGGGAAGGTTCTAGAAGGTTCCGGAGTGGGGCCCACCTGCATGGGGGGACCCACATGAACGTGGGTAGTGGGGGCAAGGCCCCACACCCCTGGTCAAGGCGCACCAAGATCCCCCCTTAGAAGGAATAAGATCATATCCCGAAGGGATAAGATCAAGATCCCTAAAAAGGGGGGATAACAATCGGTGGGGAAGGGAAAGGATGGGATTTCTTTCCTCCCACCTTTGCCAACGCCCCAATGGACTTGGAGGGTAAGAAACCAGCCCCCTCCACCCCTATATATAGTGTGGAGGCGCATGGGAGCTGTAGACCTTGCCCCTGGCGCAGCCCTCCCCCCTCCTACACCTCCTCCTCCTCCGTAGTGCTTAGCGAAGCTCTACCGGAGAACCACGAGCTCCACCGCCACCACGCCGTCGTGCTGCCGGAGCTCTCCCTCAACTTCTCCTCCCCCCTTGCTGGATTAAGAAGGAGGAGACGTCCCCGGGCTGTACGTGTGTTGAACGCAGAGGCGCCGTCCGTTCGGCGCTTGGATCGGATCTTCCGCGATTTGAATCGCCGCGAGTACGACTCCATCAACCGCGTTCTTTGCAATGCTTCCGCTTAGCGATCTTCAAGGGTATGAAGATGCACTCCCTCTCTCTCGTTGCTAGCATCTCCTAGATTGATCTTGGTGACACGTAGGAATTTTTTTGAATTATTACTACGTTCCCCAACAGAGTCCTCCTCCCACAAGGGAGGTGGGAACCCTAGGGAGGAGTCCCTCCCCTCCAAGGCACCTCCACCTTCCACCTTGGGCGCATGGGCCCTATAGGGGTCGGCTTCCCAGCCCACCAGGGGCTGGTGCGCCACCTCTTGGGCCCATGGGCCCCCCCGGGGTGGGTGGGCCCCTCCCGGTGGACCCCCGGAACCCTTTCGGCACTCCTGGTACACTACCGGAAACACCCGAAACTTTTCTGGAACCCGAATACCACTTTCCTATATATAAATCTTTACCTCCAGACCATTTCGTAACTTCTCGTGACATCTGGGATCTCATCCGGGACTCCGAACAACCTTCGGTCACCAACACATACATCTCAACAATACCAAATCGTCACCGAACGTTAAGTGTGCAGACCCTGCGGGTTCGAGAACTATGCAGACATGACCGAGACACCTCCACGTCCAATAACCAATAGTGGAACCTGGATGTCCATATTGGTTCCTACATATTCTACGAAGATCTTTATCGGTTGAACCTCGATGTTAAGGATTCAGTCAATCCCGTATGCAGTTCCCTTTGTTCATCGGTATGTTACTTGCTCGAGATTCGATCGTCGGTATCTCCATACCTAGTTCAATCTCGTTACCGGCAAGTCTCTTTACTCGTTCCGTAATACAAGATCCCGTGGCTAACTCCTTAGTCACATTGCTTTCAAGCTCATTATGATGTTGTATTACCGAGTGGGCCCTGAGATACCTCTCCGACATACGGAGTAACAAATCCCAGTCTTGATCCATGACAACTCAACAGACACCCTCGGAGATACCTATAGAGCATCTTTATAGTCACCCAGTTACTTTGCGATGTTTGATACACACAAGGTACTCCTCCGGTGTCAGTGAGTTGCATGACCTCATGGTCATGGGAACAGATACTTGACATGCAGAAAACAATAGCACTAAACTTGACACGATCATATGCTACGTTCATAGTTTGGGTCTTGTCCATCACATCATTCTCCTAATGACGTGATCCCGTTATCAAATGACAACTCATGTCTATGGCCAGGAAACCTTGACCATCTTTGATCAACGAGCTAGTCCTGTAGAGGCTCACTAGGGACACAGTGTTGTCTATGTATCCACACATATATTTGAGTTTCCAATAAATACAATTATAGTATGGACAATAGACGATTATCATGAACAAGGAAATATAATAATAATCACTTTATTATTGCCTCTAGGGCATATTTCCAACACTTATAACAAGACTTCTCTCATGTCCTCAGGAACAAAAGTAACTACTCACACATCATCAACATGTTCAAGATCAGAGGTATAATAATGGCGATCAAGGATCTGAACATAATATATTCCACCAAGTAAACCAACAAGCATCAACTATGAGATGTAATCAACACTACCAATAACCCACATGTACCAATCTGAGGTTTTGAGACAAAGATTGAATATAAGAGATGAACTAGGGTTTGAGATGAGATGGTGCTGGTGAAGATGTTGATGAATATTACTCCTCCCACGAAGGGGGAAGCATTGGTGATGACGATGGCTTTGATCTCCCCCTCCCGGAGGGAAGTTTCCCTGGCAGAATCTCTCTGCCAGAGAGCAAAAGGGCGTCTGCCCAGGTTTCCGCCTCGAGACGGCGGCACTTCGTCCCGAAAGTATCTTCTTGAGTTTTTCTAGGGTAAAACACACCATATAGGAGAAGAGTGGGGGGTGGGGTCAGGAGACCTGCTGGCCCCCTAGGCGCGCCCTGTTAGCTTGTGGCCAGCAGATGGCCCCCCTCTCGTATATTTTTTGCCCAATAATTCATATATGTTCCATAAAAATTCTCCGTGAAGTTTCAGGTCATTTGGAGTCCAGTGATTTTTCAGTCCTTTTCTTGGTTTTCAGGTCCAGAATTCCAGTTTTCGAGTGATTTTCCTCTTTGTGATGCACCTAGCATATTCAGAGAGAAAAGGCATAAGAATTGTATCATAATGAGGAATAATGGACAAGAATTACATAAATATCAATAAGAATTCATGATGCAGAATGGACGTATCAGGAGGCCATGACCTCATGCAAATCACTGCAGGTGACTATGGTCTCGGACCCGGCCGCGGAGTTCTCACCATCATTAACCCCATCGTCGGTCATACTCTTTAAGTCGTTAAGCCTTTAAAAGTGACGAGGCTCTGATACCAAATGAAAGGATCAATATAGTCGACTAGAGGGGGGGTGAATAGGCGGCTAACAATTTGTAGCTTCTTTTAACAAATTAGGCTCAACAATAAAACATGTTGTCTAGATATGCAACTAGGTGGACAACCTATATGATAAGCACAGTAACAACAATAATAGCAAGCGCAAGATACACACACAATAAAGCTTGCACAAAGTAAATGTAAGAAGTAACCACAAGTGGAGACGATGGAGACGAGGATGTGTTACCAAAGTCCCCTCCTTTTAAGGGGAGGTAAGTCTTCGTTGGAGCGGTGTGGAGGCACAATGCTTCCTAATAAGCCACTAGGGCCACCGTATTCTCCTTACGCCCTCGCACAATGCAAGATACCGTGATTCCACTAGTGGTGCCCTTGAAGGCGGCAACCGAACTTTTACATATAAGGTTGGGGCAATCTCTACAACTTAATTGGAGACTCCCAACACCACCACGCAGCTTCACCACAATGGAATGTGGCTCTGAGGTGACATCTTCCGTCTAGGGTGCTCAAACACCCAAGAGTAACAAAATCCACACAAGAAAGTATGGGGGAATCAATTTTCCTTTGGTGGAAGTGTAGATCTAGGTCACCTCCTTCAATCTCTAGCAAATCAACAAGTTTGAGTGGCTAGGAAGAGAGATCGGGCAAGGAAGCTTGAAGGGCATTAATGGTGGAGAGAGAGAGATGCAGGAGGTGGGTGGGAGGAGGAAGAACCTCCCACTTATATAGGTGGAGACAAATCAGACCGTTATGTCAGTTTTTTACACTACAACGGTACAACCAGGATTCACGGGTACCCTGCAAAAAGCATTAAGCGATACAAACGCCGGTGCTCCGGTAGTACTGGAAGGACAAAAACTACCGGACCACCACCGCCCAACAACTGGGCCAACAACAGAGCTGGGGAACCCTGACTCTGGTGGTAGACCGGTGCAAGGCACGGTTGGACCGGCCGACCAGGGCACTTGGTGGCGACTAAGTCCTCAGTGGTACAACTGCCACGGACACCGGTAGTACCGGTTAAACCGGGACTACCGGGCCACCACCGCCCAAGCACCGCACCACCACCAAAGACGGGGACACCCCACTCCAGTGGTTGAGCGGTACTTGGGTCGGTACAACCGCCGGACCAGGCGGTACAACCGTCATGGTCCCATCGGTACAACCACCTAAGGCCTTTGTGGAGGGAACAACCCCCCGGGAATCACCCCCAAGGCGGTAGTTGCACCTAAAGTACCGGTGCAACAGGTACAACCGCTCCGGCTGGCGGTACAACCGCTAGTGTGTGAAAACATGACTTAGGCAGATTAATGACACCTCTCGCTCGAATGGAAGGGATATGTGGGTGCAATATGAGTGTGTACCTGTATTGATTCACCCAGTACCTTCCAATGCGAATTCCCTCTTAATAGTACGGGTTCCTTACGACCAAAGAACTAAACACGAAGTAAACACCGTCATCAGACTTTTCTGTTTGGAGGGAAAGCCTAACCGTCTTGTGCCAAGAATATGACCTGAAAACTTAAGCACCCGATTAGTCCGCAAATCGTGTTGTCATCAACATCAAAACACTTAGGACATGAGATGCCCTTTCAACCGTCAACGAGGAAGAGTAGAGCACGGTAGGTCGTCGGCGCTCAGGTCCCAAGAAGGCCCTCCTCCCCTCTCGTTGAAGCCAAGCTTGACGGGTTGATAAACGTCGGCCAATTAGTCGTTTGGAGGCGACATGGAGCCAAACAACTTCACTTTCCGGGCTCCGAAGAAGGAGGTTGCGGAGGTGAAGCTGGAGAGCGCCTGGAGAAGGCGAAAAGCTTAAGATCTCAGGGCTCATGGCCTGACACGGAGAACGGGCGCCAATGATCATATATCAGGTGTATTATACCTTCATAGGCGGACGAGCACCGCTAATTTGACGTAAATGTGATGAAATCCGTCATGTTTATATGAAATCCATCCGTGTTTATATGAAATCCGTCCTTGTTTGCATGAATTTCGGCCGGTTAGTTCGAATTGTGTTTGAAATATATGCAGAATAGCGTTGGATGACGGTCTTCTATATCCGTGTCCGCAGACTGATTCCTTTATTCATAGATTGATGCGAAAGAAAATTTACGGGTCGCCGTGCCGTTAGTGGAGGGAGAGATCAGCCTGCTTAATGTTAGTGTTTTTCAAACAGAATCGGCCATGACGGTCATCTCATCTCCAAACCCCTTTCTTCCCTTTAAACCCCTACTCTCCCTTTTCGCTGCTTTGCTACCTATCCCCTTCCCTCCCCAAGTCCCAAGCGCCGCACGGCCCCGCCAGTCCTCCTCGCTTCCACGCTCCTAGGGTTTTTAGCTGCCGCCGCCGCCGCCGCGCCTCCCGAGCATGTCGGCCCCGCCCTCTCTCAAGTCCCCGGCCACCGCCGGCTTCCTTGCCTCCCCACGCGTGACCGCCGCTCCGAGAGCCGCCGTGCTCGGCGCCACCGCGCAGCCGCCGCGGCGCCTACGCTGCTCTGTAGCCGTTGGAGCCGGAGCCAGGGATTTCGAGGTGGCGAGGGATACCTTCCCGAAGTGCTCGCTCGTTCCATTTTATTTAACTAGAGATGATGGTTGCTTATGAGATGCGTTCCGTGCGTTTGTTGATCAGATGAATGCTCCCCTGGACTGGGCGGCGAGGTCGGTGGAGGAGCTGGAGCAAGCGACGGACCTGGACACTTTCTGTATGATGGCGCTATCACCTCTGGACGGCCGGTACTTCAGATTTATTAAGGACTTGATGCCCTTCTTCAGCGAGTTCGGCCTCATCAGATACCGCGTCTTAGTCGAGGTTCGGCTCTTCAAACAGCTTCCGCACTGTGCGTGTATTATATTATATATCTACCATTTCTGTATTATCTTGACTCGTGTGGAATCAGTTGGGTTGCTGGTGCCATGGTCAATGCTACGTAAATGAAGTGGTTTTTAGTTCTGTAGGTCAAATGGTTGCTGAAGCTTTCACAAATTCCCGAGGTCAAGGAGGTGCCACCGTTTAGCGAGGAGGCCCGGCTCTTTCTGGATGCAGTTATCCAAGATTTTAGCATCAATGATGCTAAAGAAGTGAAACAAATTGAGAAAATAACTAACCATGACGTGAAGGCTGTCGAGTACTATCTGAAGCAGAAATGCAGCTCAAATCCAGAGGTTGCAAAGGTATACGCTGATTCCCAGTTTTGAAGACATATCTTGATATGTGTGTGTTCACTTCAGTTAGTGAAGTCATCTATCATTCTGATCACGTTTTCCCAGGTTTTGGAATTCTTCCATTTTGGATGTACTTCTGAAGATATCAACAACCTGTCACATGCATTGGCTCTAAAAGAGGGGGTAAACACAATTATGTTCCCTGTGATGATCGATGTGTGCAGTGCAATATGTTCCTTGGCAACGGAAAATGCACACATCCCTTTGTTGTCTAAAACTCACGGACAGGTATGTAGAGCCACCTTTTATGCTTCCGTATGTATTAGTGTGAGATTAATGAATATCTGAATTATTGTTTCTTCATATATTCATATAACATATTGAGGCAATTTGGTGTTTGTTTTGCAGTAGATTTGACTGTGTGACTCAACTGTTCTATTATATAACATGTGCTACGAAAAACTTACTCGAGCTTTGTTATGTTTGCTGCCATTGCTACAAAGAATGGAACTGTGCAACTGGGCAAATTCACAACTCTTCCGTTCCTAACTCCCAAGTCGATCTGGGTAGAGTTGACAAGAAATTTAGCTTTCTTTTAGAACACCAAATAGGAATAAGACTACTGTTACATATTGTTTCAGGCCTAAGCCTTGTGTAATTGTTTCTTTCATTTACTTGGACAAATATCCTCTATTTATTTTTACCATATTCTATAAATAAACCCACTTCTGAAAAAAATATGAAGGTGAAAAACACTATTCACTATTGCTGCCCTTCAGAGTTCAGCAGTTTATAGCACAATGGTCCGTATGTAATAGTCCAACTTAATAGACAACATTGTTAATTGACATGAGGCTTCCATTTTCCTGCCATGGACTTCTCAAGCAAGATGCCGAGATCTAGCCTTTTGTTGCTGATATGCCTGGAATACTAGCTTAAAATTTTCAGCTTCCCACTTGTAGCCGGCATCACCAACAACTCTGGGAAAAGAGATGGCAAATTTTGCAGCCAGATTATCTGATATCGGGAAGAGTTTTTCTGAGGTCAAGATACTAGGGAAATTTGCTGGCGCTGTTGGAAATTACAATGCTGATGTAGTTGCATATCCGGAAATTGACTGGCCTAAGATGACAGAAGAGTTTGTCAGATCCTTAGGTTTGGAGTTCAATCCTTATGTTACTCAGGTGATTGTTTTGTCACTTCATTGTTCCTTATGTCTTTTCATGTCTTGGGCACCATTTTTTCTGTGGAGATATGACTTGTCTCAGAACACATTGGCAGTATGATGAGCCTATGGCACTCGCTTCCCCTACTATTTACATTTCTATCCGCATTATTTGTTCTGATGCTGTATTTATCCTCTTTACAGATTGAACCTCATGACTATATCTCAAAGCTCTTCAATCTATTTGTCCAGTTCAACATTGTCTTGACTGACTTTGACAGAGACATGTGGTCCTACATATCAGCAGGCTACTTCAAGCAGGTAAAGCTATGAAGACTAGGCTATCGTCAAAGAGTTTGATTCGATACTGCGAGAAAGAACCTACTCATATTGACTTATTGTCTCCATTTCTACTTACTCTGCATACCCCCGTTTTGTTTCAGATAGCAAAGGCTGGTGAAGTTGGATCCTCCACCATGCCTCACAAAATCAATCCCATCAACTTTGAAAATAGCGAAGGCAATTTTAGTGTGTCGAATGGTCTTTTATGTACTTTAAGTATGAAGCTACCAATATCAAGATTGCAGGTAATGTTATCACTTCTACACCTGAGTATCCCCTCCTTCAATCTTCAGCAACTGAATTAAATTATGTTACTTGGATGTTGAATACCCATGCCGGACAACAACTTCGTCATTATATTTAGGTTCTGTTGAAGTATTGGTATCTTGAACTAATGAACTGCCATGCTACATCAATGACAGCGCGATCTCACAGATTCAACTGTTTTGAGAAACTTGGGTGTTGGATTAGGGCATTCACTCTTGGCTTACAAAGCAACAATGCAGGGAATCAAGAAGTTAGAGGTAGGTGTCTTAAGACTTGGTCCTTTTAGCTAGGTACTTGAATGATGTTTATTTGGCTGAATTCAGTTAATCTAAATTTTGGAATGTTTTTTCATTTCAAATGAAAGGAGACTATGTTCTGTAAGACACGACTATACTCTAACAAGACATCAACATGTATCAATCGATATAATTTTGTGAAATATCCTTCTGAACAACAACAACAAGAAAGCCTTTAGTCCCAAACAAGTTGGGGTAGGCTAGAGGTGAAACCCATAAGATCTCGCGACCAACTCATGGTTCTGGCACATGGATAGCAAGCTTCCACGCACCGCTGTCCATGGCTAGTTCTTTGGTGATGCTCCAATCCTTCAGATCTCTCTTTACGGACTCTTCCCATGTCAAGTTTGGTCTACCCCGGCCTCTTTTGACATTATCGGCATGCTTTAACCGTCAGCTATGCACTGGGCTTCTGGAGGCCCGCGCTGAATATGCCCAAACCATCTCAGACGATGTTGGACAAGCTTCTCTTCAATTGACGCTACCCCAACTCTATCTCGTATATCATCATTCCGGATTCGGTCCTTCCTTGTGTGGCCACACATCCATCTCAACATGCGCATCCCCGCCACACCTAACTGTTGCACCTGTCTCCTTTTAGTCGGCCAACACTCAGCGCTATACAACATTGCGGGTCAACTGCCGTCCTATAGAACTTGCCTTTTAGCTTTTGTGGCACTCTCTTGTCACAAAGAATGCCAGAAGCTTGGCGCCACTTCATCCATCCGGCTTTAATTCGATGGTTCACATCTTCATCGATATCTCCATCCTTCTGCAACATTGACCCCAAATACCTAAAGGTGTCCTTTTGGGGCACCACCTGTCCATCAAGGCTAACATCCTCCTCCTCCTTGTGCCTAGTAGTACTGAAAGCGCACCTCATGTACTCGGTTTTAGTCCTACTAAGTCTAAAACCTTTTGATTCCAAGGTTTGCCTCCATAACTCCAACTTCCTGTTGACCCCCGTCCGACTATCATTGACTAGCACCACATCGTCCGCAAAGAGCATACACCATGGGATATCTCCTTGTATATCCCTTGTGACCTCATCCATCACCAAGGCAAAAAGATAAGGGCTCAAAGCTGACCCCTGATGCAGTCCTATCTTAATCGGGAAGTCATCAGTGTCGCCATCACTTGTTCGAACACTTGTCACAACATTATCGTACATGTCCTTGATGAGGGTAATGTACTTTGCTGGGACTTTGTGTTTCTCCAAGGCCCACCACATAACATTCCGCGGTATCTTATCATAGGCCTTCTCCAAGTCAATGAACACCATATGCAGGTCCTTCTTTTGCTCCCTATATCTCTCCATAAGTTGTCGTACCAAGAAAATGGCTTCCATGGTCGACCTCCCAGGCATGAAGCCAAACTGATTTTTGGTCACGCTTGTCATTCTTCTTAAGCGGTGCTCAATGACTCTCTCCCATAGTTTCATTGTATGGCTCATCAATTTAATTCCACGGTAATTAGTACAACTCTGAACATCCTTCTGAACATAGACGCATAAATAATGACAGACCTTGTGTTAATATCTGGAATGTTTCTACATCTAAAACCTTGTCCAATCAGTATTTTTGGATATTACCTAACTGTTACTCCCTCCGTCCCATAATATAAGAGCATTTTTGACGGTACACTAGTGTCAAAGACGCTCTTATATTATGGGACGGAGGGAGTACTTATGAATTATGATTACTTACTAGTTACACTAAAAATGGAGCCAAAGATATATTACTTTCGTTACATTTAGTATGTACAATTATCAGTAACCTCAGAGGCCTAGATTATATCTGCTGGCCCTTTTGGGCAATTAATTATGATTTATTCATTATTGTTTTGCTCAATTGGCTGTGGTACAGGTGAACAAAGTCCGTTTGGATGAAGACTTGGAGCAAACATGGGAAGTCCTTGCAGAGCCAATACAGACTGTAAGATTTGCTTTGTTCTGTTCATCCTCTCTTCAGTCTGATTTTGTGATTGCTGTCACAGTGCTATGCTTGCATGGAGTTTGTTAAGCAAATCACAATTTTACCGTTGACCTCTGTAGGTGATGCGAAGGTATGGGATCCCCGAACCTTATGAGAAACTGAAGGAAATGACTAGAGGCCAGGCTGTGACCAAAGACAGTATACGCCGATTCATTGAAGGTCTTGACCTGCGGGAGGATGCGCGGTCAAGTCTCTTGAAGTTAACACCACACTCTTACACTGGAGAGGCGGAGAATCTGGCTGCAAATATTTGGAATGTGGTTGACCTGAAATCTGGATTTAAGATCAAGTGAGCTTCTATCCTGGCCCACTTTTTTTGACGAGGACAGCGACAATAACATGGGGAACATCACACAGTAGCTTAGCGTTGAAAGATTGTTTGTCAGGCTAATTTATCTGGTTCTCATTGAAAGAGCTTGTGGTGCATGTGGCATGCGGCCCACGGAATTGTACCATTACTATTCGTTCTGCCGTGTGGACTTGCAGTTGCAGGTAGGGCTACAAGAAAAGCTCGAGGCTCGTGAGCCGCTCGAGATCTACTTGTTTTTTAGCTCAATTCGAGATCGACTCGAAAATAAACGAGCTGAGTTTGAACACTTTGTGCAGCTCGTCCGAGAAACAAACTGATCTTGAGTCAATACTAGCTCGCTCGATTTTAGCTTGATAGCTTGACATAATATCATTCTTTCCAATGATCATGCCATATATTAAATGCAAATGAGAAAGATTTATTACCATATATGTTGTCCATGATTTTTTTCCATTTTATTTACTAGCAAACATGGAAGCTTTGTTTAAATGCAGAGAAGAATTAGGCCTTATTATGGTCTTTGGCCAGTAATTTGTTTTCCTAATTATATGTTTGTCGTGAATCATTATCTTATTTTGATACTAGACTTTTGGATGTGAGAGAATAAGTCAAACTTCTTTGAACAAATTTATATTTTCATTGTCTTGATTGAAATAATATTCTTTTAGTATTTTGTTATGTGAGCCTTATCTAGTTTAAATAATCATCATAGATATATATTTTTTACCATCTTATTTAGCTCGAAACCAGCTCGAGATCGACTCGAGATCGTTACAAGCTGAGCACGAGTCATGTTCTACATCTCAACCTTTAGCATCACTCAGTCTGAGCTCGCTTGATTTTTAATAAGAGTTGAGCTGAGCTAACTTCAACTCGTTTGCCGCCCTAGTTGCAGGGCTGTTTGGTGGATTGATACCAAATTGTTTCATCCCACAAGCGCCCCACAGGTAATAAGGAAAGAAACCTTTTGGGATCAGTCGAGAAGTCTCCGGGAGTCGCACCCTTTGCATTTGCTCTTACCAGTGTGCTTTTGTTCGCCCTCATATGGTGCTTTTTGATGATACGTCTCCAATGATACGCCGTAATGGGATTCGTTTGCAAGACGCGACAGCGACATAGAAGAATCTCTAATCGTAAAGAAGAAAAAACATGTTCATCCTCATCCGGCGGCGTGAGAAGATAGCGAGGTCGATTTGTCCGGTAATATTTTACTTACCGGCAACATTCTTCTCGGCTCTCGAGGAAAATCGGAAAACGAGAATCGGTCGCTTCTGTTCCAGCCGACACGTGAGAATGGAGATCGTCCGTGTCTCCATCTACCTATTGCTGAAACGACACCTACAGTGACACGCTGGTACATGGACCGCTCCGGCCGTGAACCAATGCTACTGCATTTCTGGTTGCGAGCATGACTAGTTGACAGCCGAGTGCTCAACTGCTGGGCTGATGATTTTGGCAGCCTGTGTGTAGGAGCTGTTTGACCCTTACCGCTGCTTCGTGGGTTAGAGCATCTTTAGCAACCCTGTATAATGCCCCGACCCACATAATAACCGTTAAAATACGGGTCGGCGTGAAAAAATCTGTCCGAACAGATCCCGCAAACACGTCGGACCCGTAAATATTTTTGCAGGGCGCGACAAAATTTCGATCTCAACCCGCGAAAACAAGGGTTCTCCCCCTCGCCCCGTCGGTGCCCTGTATATACCAGGAGCGGTTGGCGGGGGGGGGGGGGGGGGGGGGGGGGGGACATTTCAGCCCGCGCTTTTTCCCGGGCCGCCGCCAACGATTCTGTCCAGTACAGCCATCGGGATCACGCCGGCGTCCTGCCGCACGCCCGAGATTGTCCTCCACCACTTCCGCCTGCCTCGGCCGGCAGAAAAGTTGCAGATCCGCGGTTATTTGTCGCGCCCGCCGGATTTGGCATTTCCGGCCACCGGCGGCTACGCGAAGCCATAGATTGGTTGGTGAGCACCCCGCACAGCCCAGGCAAAGCCCCAACGCCGCATGCAGGTACTGGTTCGTCCTCTAGTCACCGTCTTCGTTTTGTCGGCAAGGACTCGCCCGACCGTCGTCCGGGCTCAGCGCTCGCGCAACGGCTAGCCGGCTCGCCGATGCCGCTCATACAGTGCGACGACTGCACACGGACAGTGCTGCGGCTAACATCTAGAAGGCCGAAACACCCCGGTTGGGTATTCTTCAAATGCAAAAACAACGAGGTATGTTCTTGTTTTCAATCCGCTTTGTCAACATATTCGGTTCAATTTCGATATCTTATTGAGATGGTCATGTGTGTAGGTGAAATGATCGATATGGTTGACTAGAGGGGGGGGGGGGGGTGAATAGGCAACTACCACTTTTTAACTTTTCTTTAACAAGTTAGGCTTAGCAACAAATAGGTTGGCTAGATATGCAACTAGGTGAGCAACCTATATGACGCTAACAACAATAACCATACAAGCAAGGAGATAAACAATGCAAATAGCTTGCACAAAGTAAGGATAAGAAGTAACCACAAGTGGAACCGATGGAGACGAGGATGTGTTACCGAAGTTCCTTCCTGGTAAAGGGAAGTACGTCTCCGTTGGAGCAGTGTGGAGGCACAATGCTCCCCAAGAAGCCACTAGGGCCACCGTATTCTCCTCACGCCCTCACACAATGCGAGATGTCGTGATTCCACTAGTGGTGCCCTTGAAGGCGGCAACCGGACCTTTAAAACAAGGTTGGGGCAATCTCCACAATTTAATTGGAGGCTCCCAACGAAACCACGAAGCTTCACCACAATGGACTATGGCTTCGAAGTGACCTCTTCCATCTAGGGTGCTCAAACACCCAAGAGTAACAAGATTCGCAAGGGATTGATGGAGGGAATCAAATATCCCTTGGTGGAAGTGTAGATCAAGGCCCTCTCCTCCAAACCCTAGAGCCCCAACAAGATTTGATGGCTAGGGAGGGAGAAGGAGCAAGAATAAGCTTAGGAGCAACAATGGAGCTTTTTGTGGGAAGAGGTGAGTCTCAATGGGGAAGAAGACTCACTTATATAGGTGGGGGGAAATGTGGCCGTTTTTCTGCCAGGACACGAGCATAAGCGGTAGTACCGTCCTAGGGGGCGGTACTTCCGCTTATACGCGTACTGGAATAACTGAGCGGTAGTACCGTTCAGAACGGAGCGGTACTTCCGCTTGGGGCGGTAGTACCGCTCTGGAGGGAGCGGTACTTCCGCTCAGAAATCCCAGAAGACCGGAAGAAAAAAGGATGCGAAAAGAGGCCGCGGATCCTCAGGGCGGCAGTACCGTTCGGTACTTTCGCTTAAAAAAATAAGCGGCACTCCAGGGCGGTAGTACCGCTCGGAACTTCCGCTTAAAAAAATAAGCGGTAGTTCGAGCGGCTCTTCAGGGCGGTAGTACCGCTGGAGCGGTACTACCGCTCGGAAGAGCGGTACTTCCGCTTAAGATAATCTTTGGAGCCTGAGGGGCAAAAATAGCTCCGTTGTGCCGGGAAACGGACGGGGGTGCAAAGTGTACGTGGTAATTCCTCCCAACCTTTCCGGATGCGGATCCCCTCTTAATAGTACGGATTTTCCTACGACTCAGGTCCACCAACCTAACCTTGAAAGGAAGACACTCCGTCTTCTGATTTACTACTTGAGGGGAAGATAACCGTCTCGTGCCACCTGATAATCTCTGAAAGCTTAATGCACACGGTTAGTCCGCAAACGCACTGTCATCAACCACCAAAACTACTTAGGGAAAATTATGCTCTTACAATCTCCCCTTTTTGGTGGGTTGATGACAACGCGGGATTTGCCAAGAAGATATACAGTAAGACTATGGCAAACCCAACATCTACAAAATATAGACAGGCTCCCCCTAGATGTGTGCCTTATTTGAATATGCTTTTGGAATGCAAAGAGCACACACTAGGATCAACACTCCCCCTATATTTTATAGACGTGGCCAAATACTTGCATACAAACGGAATGAGTGATAAACAGGTAAGCAAGTAAAGGAAATATAAACTCATAATAATGTAGACATAACGGATATAAGAGGTAGCATATGTCTTACACCATACATAGTACTCATGAGTCTGACACCATAAAGCAAAGCAAACAACCAAAGCAAATAAAAGAGTTCACGAGAGAAGAGATGCACAGATAAAAGGAGAAATACTCGTGACTCAGAAGCAAATCCCTAAACACTCTCTCCCCCTTTGGCATCGAGACACCAAAAGGGGCATAGAGGACTAAAGTAAGACCAAGTGATGATAGGCACATAATAGTCACTCGTCAGGATCATCATCTTCCTCCTCATCACTAGCAGCAGGCACATCATCCTCTGACTCAGCATATGGGCAATTCTTCTTGATCCATTCGTCCTCATCAGTAATCCTCTCCTCAGACTCGCAGTCAATTTGCAGACCAAGCTTCCTCATGATCCTCTTGTCACGGCTGCGAGCCTTCTTGGCCTCCACATGGGCCTTGTACCGTCCCTTGATCTGAAAGTAGAGAAGATTCTTCATCTTGGTTTTGAGCTTGGCAGCCCAAGAGGGATCAGTCTCAGAGCGAGGAGCATAGCTGGCATCAGTATAGTCAGGCTCGGACTCATCATCAGAGTCGGTGGGGGCAATCTCTGGCACAGAAGGCGCAACGCCCCAATTCTCCTTCACACGTAGCTTAAGAATACCATGAGTCACCATGTGATCAGTGACCAGAAGCTCACCAGGGAACTGCTCAGACCAAGTATCCTCAATGAGCTTGAAGATATAGGGACCGTAGATAGGCACCTTCCTGTCAAGAATTGCTGAGCGAAGCTCCCTCCACATGATGTGGGAAACATCCAAAGTGGAATCTTTGCCTTTTTCCTTGATGCATAGAAGAAGCAGATTCACGAGATAAGAGTAAACCTGATCCAAGTTCCCCACACGAGGAAACAAAGAGTTGCGAAAGATACGGTGCATAATGTCCAAAAATGGGATGAGTTCAGTGCGAGTACCCTTGTGAGTCTTTACAATCCGTTGGTAGCGCACGAGCTTGGACTTGTGAATAGCTTGTACTTCAGTGTGCGGTCGGAGACCAACTGGCTCATCTTCCCCTGAATCTGCATAACCCAAAGAATTCATAAAGGTCTTCCAGTTGGAACGCATGACCCTGCTACCTGTCATCCATATCAAGCTCCTCTCCTCATCATTGTTAAAGTGAACAGTGGCAAAGAACTGAGCCACAAGCTCGGAGTCAAAATCCTTGTTGAACGCAATAATGGGATCCAGACCCCATTGCTGGCAAAGAGCACGAGCTTCAGCAAAGTAGGCAGAGTGAGGGTGTTGGAAATATGCCCTAGAGGCAATAATAAATTAGTTATTATCATATTTCCCCGTTCATGATAATAGTTTATTATTCATGCTAGAATTGTATTGACCAGAAACTAAATACATGTGTGAATAGATAAACAAATACTGTGTCCCTAGTAAGCCTCTACTAGACTAGCTCGTTGATCAAAAGATGGTCAAGATTTCCTGACCATGGACATGAGTTGTCATTTGATAATGGGATCACATCATTAGGAGAATGATGTGATGGACTTGACCCAACCGTTAGCATAGCAAATGATCGTTCAGTTTATTGCTATTGCTTTCACTATGTCAAATACACGTTCCTCTGACCATGAGATCATGCAACTCCCGGATACCGTAGGAATACTTTGGGTGTATCAAACGTCACAACGTAACTGGGTGATTATAAAGGTGCACTACAGGTATCTCCGAAAGTGTTTGTTGAGTTGGCATGGATCGAGATTGGAATTTGTCACTCCGACTATCGGAGAGGTATCTCTGGGCCCTCTCGGTAATACAGCATCACAGAAGCCTTGCAAGCACCGTGACTAAAGAGTTAGTTACAAGATGACGTATTATGGAACGAGTAAAGAGACTTGCCGGTAACGAGATTGAACTAGGTATTGGATACCGACGATCGAATCTCGGGCAAATAACATACCGCCAGACAAAGGGAACAACGTATGTTGACATATGAGGTTCACCGATAAAGATCTTCGTGGAATATGTAGGAACCAATATGAGCATCCAGGTTCCGCTGTTGGTTATTGACCGGAGAGTCGTCTCGGTCATGTCTACATCATTCCCGAACCCGTAGGGTCCGCACACTTAAGGTTCGATGACGATTTAGTATTATATGAGTTATGTGATTGGTGGCCGAAGTTTGTTCGGAGTCCCGGATGAGATCACAGACATGACGAGGAGTCTCGAAATGGTCGAGAGGTAAAGATTCATATATTGGAAGGCTATATTCGGACGTCGGAAAGGTTCCGAGTGATTCGGGTATTTTTCGGAGTACCGGGGAGTTACGGGAATTCACCGGGAGAAGTAATGGGCCTTATTGGGCCATACGGGAAAAGGAGAGGCAGGCCACGTGAGGAGGCTCGCGCCCCCCCTTGCCCAAACCGAATTGGACTAGGGGAGGGGGCGCAGCCCCCTCTTTCCTTTCCCTCTCCCTTCCCTCTTTCCTACTCCGTATGGGAGGTGGAATCCTACTAGGACTAAGGAGTCCTAGTAGGACTCCCCACACTTGGCGCACCCCTAGGGGGCCGACCTCCTCCCTCTCATCCTTTATATACGGGGGCAAGGGGGCACCCCAAAGTACACAATTGTCCCATAGCCGTGTGCGGTGCCCCGATCTCCGTTTTCCACCTCGGTCATATTTTCGGAGAGCTTAGGCGAAGCCCTGCCGGAATCACTTCACCGTCACCGTCGCCACGCCGTCATGCTGACGGAACTCATCTACTACCTCGACGTCTTGCTGGATCAAGAAGGCGAGGAACGTCACCGAGCTACACGTGTGTAGAACTCGGAGGTGCCGTACGTTCGGTACTTGATCGGTGGAGCTCGAAGGATTGTTCGACTACATCAACCGCGTTGTGAGACGCTTCCGCTAACGGTCTACGAGGATACGTAGACACACTCTCCCCTCTCGTAGCGATACATCTCCATGGATAGATCTTGCGTGAGCGTAGGAATTTTTTTGAAATTCATGCTCCGTTCCCCAACAGTGGCATCCGAGCCAGGTCTATGCGTAGATGTGATTTGCACGAGTAGAACACAAGTGAGTTGTGGGCGTGGGTGTATACATATTGCTTGCCGTTACTAGTTGTTACTTGATTTGGCGGTATTGTGAGATGAAGCGGCCCGGACCGACATTACGCGTACGCTTACGCGAGACAGGTTTCACTGCTACGTGCACTCGTTGCATAAAGGTGACTGGCGGGTGTCTGTCTCTCTCACTTTAGTTGAATCGGTTTCAATGAAGAGGGTTCTTTTATAAGATCAAAAAGCAATCACTACACCACGTTGTGGTTTTGCGTAGGTAAGAACGGTTCTTGCAAACCCGTAGCAGCCACGTAAAACTTGCAACAACAAAGTAGAGGACGTCTAACTTGTTTTTGCAGGGTATGCTGGTGATGTGATATGGCCAAGACATTATGTGATATAAGTTGTTGTATGAGATGATCATGTTTTGTAAGTTATCAGGCAACCGGCAGGAGCCTTATGGTTGTCTCTTTATTGTATGCAATGCCAACGCTATGTAATTGCTTTACTTTACCGCTATTAGTTAGCAGTAGTAGTAGTAGCAATAGCCGGCGAGACGACCACGACGCTACGATGGAGATCAAGGTGTCACGACGCTACGATGGAGATCAAGGTGTCAACCCGGTGACGATGGAGATCATGACGGTGCTTTGCTGATGGAGATCAAAAGCACAAGACGATGATGGCCATATCATGTCACATATATTGAATTGCATGTGATGTTAATCCTTTTATGCATTTTATTTTGCTTAGGACGACGGTAGCATTATAAGATGATCCCTTCACTAAATTTCAAGATAAGTGTTCTCCCCTAGTATGCACCGTTGCGAAGGTTCGACGCTTCTAAGCACCACGTGATGATCGGGTGTGATGGATTCTTTCGTTCGCATACAACGGGTGTAAGCCAGTTTTACACACGCAGAATACTTGGGTTAAACTTGACGAGCCTAGCATGTACAGACATGGCCTCGGAACACAAGAGACCAA
Source organism: Elymus sibiricus (assembly GCA_039707655.1). NCBI lineage: Eukaryota > Viridiplantae > Streptophyta > Magnoliopsida > Poales > Poaceae > Elymus > Elymus sibiricus. The sequence continues at coordinate 345,981,880 of CM077669.1, read as the reverse complement.
AAGGTCGAACATGAGTCATATAGTAGATATGATCAACATGAAAGATGTTCACCATTGATAACTAATCCACCTCACGTGATGATCGGACGTGGTTTAGTTGATGTGGATCATGTTACACTTAGACAACTTGAGGGATGTTAATCTAAGTGGGAGTTCTTAAGTAATTTGATTAATTGAACTTCAATTGTCATGAACATAGTCTTACTTGTCTTAGCAAATTTATGTTGTAGATCCATAGACCGCGCTGTAGTTCCCCTGTTTTTATTATGTTCCTAGAGAAAACGAAGTTGAAAGTTGATGGAACTATGCGGACTAGGTCCGTGATCTGAGGATTGTCCTCACTGCTGCACAGAAGGCTTATGTCCTTAATGCACCGCTCAGTGAAATACCCCTACGGCTTCGTCTGAGGACGTTATGAACGTCTGGCAGACAAGAAAAGATGACTACTCGATAGTTCAGTGCGCCATACTTTACGGCTTAGAACCGGAGCTCCAAATATGTTTTGAGCAACACGGAGCATATGAGATGTTCCAAGAGCTGAAAATTTGTTTTTCAAGACTCACACCCAGGTCGAGAGGGATGACACCTTCGACAAGTTCTATAGCTACAAGATGGAGGAGAACAGCTCCGTTAGTGAGCATGTACTCAGAATGTCTGAGTACTTCAAACACTTGAATCAAGTGGGAGTTAGACTTCTGAATAAAGTGGTGATTGATAGAGTTCTCTAGTCACTATCACTAAGCTACTGGATCTTCGTGATGAACTATAAACATGCAAGGGATAGAAGATCCTTAAGCTATTCACGATGCTACAATCTGTGGATGTAGAAATCAAAAAAAGGGAGCATCAAGTGTTGATGGTTAATAAGACCACTAGTTTCAAGAAGGGCAAGGGAAATAAAAGGGAACTTCAAGAAGAACGGTAAAACAGTTGCCGCTCACGCGAAGAAACCCAAGGCTGAACCAAACCCGAGACTTAGTGCTCCCATTGCAAAGGGAAATGTCACAGGGAGCGGAACTTCCCCAAAGTAACTGGCAGATAATAAGACTGGCAATGTCAACAAAGATATTTGATATACATGTTATTGATATGTACCTTACTAGTACTCGTAGGAGCACCTGGGTATTTGATACTTGTTCAGTTGCTTACAACTTGAAACATGGAGCTTCGGAATAAACGAGGGCTAGCTAAGAACGAGGTGACGATGTGCATTGGAAGTGTCTCCAAGGTTGATGTGATCACCATCGCCATGCTCTCTCTACCTTCAGGATTAGTGATGAACCTAAATAATTGTTATTTGGTGCTTGCGTTAAGCATGAACATTATATCTGATAGTGTTTATTGCAAGACGGTTATTCAATTTCAGAGAATAATTGTTATTCTATTTGGATAATATCATTGATGATCATGCACTTAAAATGAAAGGTTTATAGAATCTTGATCGTAGTAATACATATGTTCATAACACGAATGCCAAAAGATAATGATAGTACCACATATTTGTGGCACTGCCGCTTAGGTCATATCAGTGTTAAACACATGAAGAAACTCCATGCAGATGGGTTTTTGGAATCTCTTGATTATGAATCATTTGAGACATGTGAACCGTGCCTTATTGGCAAGATGACTAAAACTCCGTTCTCCGGAACAATGGAGCGAGCAACCAACTTATTGGAAATAATACATACCGATGTATGCGGTCCGATGAGTGTTGAGGCGCGCGGTGGATATCGTTATATTCTCACGTTCACTGATGATTCGAGTAGATATGGTTATGTCTACTTGATGAAGCATAAATCTGAAACATTTGAAAAGTTCAATGAATTTCAGAGTGAAGTAGAGAACCATCGTAACAAGAAAATAAAGTTCTTACGGTCTGATCGTGGAGGAGAATATTTGAGTTACGAGTTTGGCAATCACTTAAGACAATGTGGAATTGTTTCACAGCTCACGCCACATGGAACACCATAGCGTAATGGTGTGTCCGAACGTCGTAATCGTACTCTATTGGATATGGTGCGTTCTATGATGTCTCTTACCGATTTGCCACTATCATTTTGGGGTTATGCATTAGAGACAGCTGCATTCACTTTAAACAAGGGCACCGTCTAAATCCGTTGAGATGACACCGTATGAACTGTGGTTTGCAAGAAATCTAAGATGTCGTTTCTGAAAGTTTGGGGATGCAATGCTTATGTCAAAAGGCTTCAGCCAGATAAGCTCGAACCCAAAGCGGATAAGTGCGTCTTCATAGGATACCCAAAGGAGACCGTTGGGTACACCTTCTACCACAGATCCGAAGGCAAAGTATTCGTTGCTAAGAATGGATCCTTTCTAGAGAAGGAGTTTCTCTCGAAAGAAGTGAGTGGGAGGAAAGTAGAACTTGATGAGATAATTGTACCTCCTCTGGATAGTAGTACGCCACAGAAAGAAATTTCTGTGACACCAACACAGACCAGAGAAGAAGTTGATGATGATGATCATGAGGCTTCGGATCAAGTTGCTACAGAACCTCGTAGGTCAACCAGGACACGCTCCGCACCAGATTGGTACGGCAATCCTGTCTTGGAGGTCATGTTGTTAGACAACGGTGAACCTACGAACTATGAAGAAGCGATGGCGAGCCCGGATTCCGACAAATGGCTTGAGGCCATGAAATCCGAGATTAGATCCATGTATGAGAACAAAGTGTGGACTTTGGTAGACTTGCCCAATGAAACGGCGAGCTATTAAAAATAAATGGATCTTTAAGAAGAAGACGGACGCTGATGGTAATGTCACCGTCTATAAAGCTCGACTTGTTGCTAAAGGTTATCGACAAGTTCAAGGAGTTGACTACGATGAGACTTTCTCACCCGTAGCTATGCTAAAGTCTGTCAGAATTATGTTAGCAATTGCCGCGTTTTATGATTATGAAATCTGGCAAATGGACGTCAAAACGGCATTCCTTAATGGATTCCTTAAGGAAGAATTGTATATGATACAACCGGAAGGTTTTGTCGATCCTAAAGGTGCTAACAAAGTATGCAAGCTCCAGCGATCCATCTATGGACTGGTGCAAGCATCTCGGAGTTGGAATACTCGCTTTGATGAAGTGATCAAAGCGTTTGGGTTTATGCAAGTTTATGGAGAAACTTGTATTTACAACAAAGTGAGTGGGAGCTCTATAACATTTCTAATAAGTATATGTGATTGTAAATGATGTAGAATTTCTGGAAAGCATAAAGAATTAATTGAAAGGAGTTTTTCAATAAAAATCTGTTTTTTGAGTTATCCACGGTTTGGGCATCGAGATCTATAGAGATAGATCAAGACACCTGATAAAAGATTTTCACACACCTTGATTAGATTTTGAAGAAGTTCAAAATGGATCAAGTCAAAAGAAATAAGTTCTTGGCTGGTGTGAAGTGGAGTAAGACTTGAAGATCTAGGTAAAGGTTGTTTACATGTTAGGCATCAAAATCTATAGAGATAGATTGAGACGCCTCATATGACTTTCAAAAAACATATACCTTGACAAGATTTTGAAGAAGTTCAAAATGGATCAGTCAAAGAAGGAGTTCTTGACTGTGGTGAAAGGTGTGAAGTTGAGTAAGACTCAAATCTCGACCACGGCAAAATAAATAGAATGGATGAAGGTTATCCCCTATGACTCGTCCATAGGTTCTATAAAGTATGCCAAGCTGTGTGCCTTGCCATGTGTCTGGCAAAAGAGGTACCAAAGTGATCCAGGAGTAGATCACTGGACAGTGGTCAAATTATCCTTAAGATGACTAAGGAAGAATTTCTCGGGAATAGAGATGATAAAGAGTTCGTCGTAAGGGGTTACGTAGATGCAAGCTTTAAACACTGATCCGAAAGACTATGAGTCTCAGACCGGATAAGTATAGTGGGGAATTTTTTTGGAGTAGCTCCAAACAGAGTGTGGTAGCAGCATCTACATAGAGATTTGCCAAGAACACACGGATCTGAATATTGCAGACCCGTTGACTAAAACCTCTCTCACAAGCAAAACATGATCAACTTTAGAACTGATTAAGTGTTAATTACATGGAGATGTAATCTAGATTATTGACTCTAGTGCAAGTGGGAGACTGTTGGAAATATGCCCTAGAGGCAATAATAAATTAGTTATTATCATATTTCCCCGTTCATGATAATAGTTTATTATTCATGCTAGAATTGTATTGACCGGAAACTAAATACATGTGTGAATAGATAAACAAATACTGTGTCCCTAGTAAGCCTCTACTAGACTAGCTCGTTGATCAAAAGATGGTCAAGATTTCCTGACCATGGACATGAGTTGTCATTTGATAATGGGATCACATCATTAGGAGAATGATGTGATGGACTTGACCCAACCGTTAGCATAGCAAATGATCGTTCAGTTTATTGCTATTGCTTTCACTATGTCAAATACACGTTCCTCTGACCATGAGATCATGCAACTCCCGGATACCGTAGGAATACTTTGGGTGTATCAAACGTCACAACGTAACTGGGTGATTATAAAGGTGCACTACAGGTATCTCCGAAAGTGTTTGTTGAGTTGGCATGGATCGAGATTGGAATTTGTCACTCCGACTATCGGAGAGGTATCTCTGGGCCCTCTCGGTAATACAGCATCACAGAAGCCTTGCAAGCACCGTGACTAAAGAGTTAGTTACAAGATGACGTATTACGGAACGAGTAAAGAGACTTGCCGGTAACGAGATTGAACTAGGTATTGGATACCGACGATCGAATCTCGGGCAAGTAACATACCGCCAGACAAAGGGAACAACATATGTTGACATATGAGGTTCACCGATAAAGATCTTCGTGGAATATGTAGGAACCAATATGAGCATCCAGGTTCCGCTGTTGGTTATTGACCGGAGAGTCGTCTCGGTCATGTCTACATCATTCCCGAACCCGTAGGGTCCGCACACTTAAGGTTCGATGACGATTTAGTATTATATGAGTTATGTGATTGGTGGCCGAAGTTTGTTCGGAGTCCCGGATGAGATCACGGACATGACGAGGAGTCTCGAAATGGTCGAGAGGTAAAGATTCATATATTGGAAGGCTATATTTGGACGTCGGAAAGGTTCCGAGTGATTCGGGTATTTTTCGGAGTACCGGGGAGTTACGGGAATTCACCGGGAGAAGTAATGGGCCTTATTGGGCCATACGGGAAAAGGAGAGGCAGGCCACGTGAGGAGGCTCGTGCCCCCCCTTGCCCAAACCGAATTGGACTAGGGGAGGGGGTGCAGCCCCCTCTTTCCTTTCCCTCTCCCTTCCCTCTTTCCTACTCCGTATGGGAGGTGGAATCCTACTAGGACTAAGGAGTCCTAGTAGGACTCCCCACACTTGGCGCACCCCTAGGGGGCCGGCCTCCTCCCTCTCATCCTTTATATACGGGGGCAAGGGGGCACCCCAAAGTATACAATTGTCCCATAGCCGTGTGCGGTGCCCCGATCTCCGTTTTCCACCTCGGTCATATTTTCGGAGAGCTTAGGCGAAGCCCTGCCGGAATCACTTCACCGTCACCGTCGCCACGCCGTCGTGCTGAAGAAACTCATCTACTACCTCGATGTCTTGCTGGATCAAGAAGGCGAGGAACGTCACCGAGCTGCACGTGTGTAGAACTCGGAGGTGCCGTACGTTCGGTACTTGATCGGTGGAGCTCGAAGGATTGTTCGACTACATCAACCGCGTTGTGAGACGCTTCCGCTAACGGTCTACGAGGGTACGTAGACACACTCTCCCCTCTCGTAGCGATACATCTCCATGGATAGATCTTGCGTGAGCGTAGGAATTTTTTTGAAATTCATGCTCCGTTCCCCAACAGAGGGTTGCTGACAATATGCTCCGTGTCAATAGATTTAACATGAGGCACATAGAGGTTCGTCTTGCCCTTCAGGACTCCAACATAAATGAGAGACCGAGCCTTGTTCCAGAAGGGACGACCAACAAACGTGGGGTCCTGAGGACGGCGGTAAGGATTGAGCTGACGAAACTCATAGAACTCGGTGCCAGACATATCCTGAGGTTCCTTGACAGCTTGCTTCTTGTTGGCAACTTTCTTCGTGGACTGCCGCTGGGGTTGAGCACTTGAGCCAGCTTCAGCCTCGTCAGACGTGCGGTACCGCTTGGAACCACCACGGCTCGGATTCACGCGACGAGCACCCATAGCAGAACCATCATCACCTGAACTCACAAAGAAGGAATGTCAAGAGACACACCAAATGTAATTAACCAGCAAAAGCCAAGCAAAACATACTAGAGAGGATACAATCATAGGGAGTGAGGAATACAGTGACCAGCGGTAGTACCGCTTGGGCAGGAGCGGTACTTCCGCTCGGAGCGGTAGTACCGGGCATGCCCGAGCGGTAGTACCGCCCTGGCGACGGGATGACCCCGCGGCAGGGGAGTGGCCATGGATTCAACACAAAACGAGTGAAAAACACGTGTATGTATCTCTAGTACTCGTCTCACGTCCTACTCATGCCAAGATATAGCGAGAAACACTAGAAATCACACGCATTGCCCTAGATGCAAGATTCAAGAAAACTAGGTCAAAAAGAGGAAGATCGAGGGCAATACCGGGGTCCATGGCACGAGGAAGATATGGGGAGCAATCCCACCAGACGGAAATGCGAAGACCGACACGGAATGGGAGATCCGGAGCCGGCCTCCGGGAGAGAATTGGTCGCCACGGCCGGAGAAGAAACAATGAATGGGTATGGGGGGGAGTTAGAACTCCCCCTGCCCATCACTTGAATCGACCGTGAGCCCCTCGAAGCGGTAGTACCGCGGGTGCGGGCGGTACTTCGGCTGGAGCGGTAGTACCGTCCACCCAAGCGGTAGTACCGCTTATGACCAAAAACTGCTCCCAGCAAAAAAACAGAGACGATGAAGAGCATCAAGACTTTCTACTAAAAACATACAAGAAGTTACTCCAAGTCTTTATGAGAAACCAAACACGAAGAGACAAAGACTTGAATCAACACATTCGAACTAATATGCTCTAGTAATGCAAATGCCTCACTAGGAGGTGGGGGCGGTGGCCGAAGCCACCTATGTTTGAGTCAATTGGTATGGCACCACGAAGATTTTAACCTTGGGCCCATGACCAAAACTCGTCTTTGAAGCACAAGTGTCATAAAAAATGAATAATGTGAAAGACTTGATCAATTTATGCATAATAGGAGGAGGGATAGTTCATTGAGAGAACTAGACTCCCCCTATGTCCATGCCTACACCTAAACAAGACATAATGATGAGTGTGGTGGGGTGTGCACTAAGTCAAGCCACATTGCTCGAATCAATGATATTTAGCTCATGCCTTAACTCGCGAAATCTTGCTTCATCCAATGGCTTCGTGAATATATCTACAAGCTGTTCTTTGGTATAAAGGTGAATGAGATCAATTTCTCCACGCTTGATGTGGTCCCAGATGAAATGATGACGAATCTCAATATGCTTCGTCTTGCAGTGTTGAACCGGGTTGTTCGCGATCTTGATCGTGCTTTCATTGTCGCAGTAAAGAGGCACTTTGTCACAGATGACACCATAATCCTTTAAGGTTTGCCTCATCCAAAGAATTTGAGCACAACTGCTTGCGGCGGCTACATACTCGGCCTCGGTGGACGAGAGAGAAACACAGTTTTGTTTCTTTGAAGACCAACTTACCAAAGACCGACCAAGAAATTGGCAGCCTCCAGAAGTGGACTTCCTTTCCACACGGTCTCCCGCCCAATCCGAGTCAGTATATCCAATCAGATCAAATGAAGCACCCTTGGGATACCATAAGCCAAAGTTTGGGGTATGAGCCAAATATCGAAAGATTCGCTTGACAACCACATAGTGACTCTCCTTAGGTGCGGATTGAAATCGTGCACAAATTCCCACACTCAACATGATATCCGGCCTAGATGCACAAAGGTAAAGCAGAGATCCAATCATGGAGTGATATACCTTCTGATCCACAGCTTTACCATTGGGATCACTATCAAGTTGGCATTTGAGTGGCATTGGAGTGTTGGCCTTGGGAGGATTGAGCTCATCCATCTTGAACCTCTTGAGCATGTCTTGAGTGTATTTGGCTTGGTTGATGAAGGTTCCTTGGCTTCGTTGCTTGACTTCGAATCCAAGGAATAACTTCAACTCTCCCATCATAGACATCACAAACTCTTTGGTCATTAGTGCGGCAAACTCATCATTAAAAGCTTTGTTAAAAGAACCAAAGATAATATCATCTACATATAGTTGGCATACGAACAAGTTCCCGTTAACCCTCTTAGTAAAAAGAGTGGGGTCGATTTTCCCAATTTCAAACCCACGATCTTGCAACATCTCGGTAAGGTGCTCATACCACGCACGTGGGGCTTGTTTAAGGCCATAGAGTGCCTTATCGAGAACGTATACATGATTGGAGAACTTGGGATCCTCAAACCTCGGGGGTTGCTTGACATATACCAACTCCTTAAGTGGACCATTAAGAAAAGCACTCTTCACATCCATTTGATATAATATGAAATCATGATGAGAAGCATAAGCAAGCAACATGTGAATAGATTCAAGGCGAGCAACAGAGGCAAAGGTTTCACCGTAATCGATACCCTCGACTTGGGAGTAGCCTTGAGCCACCAGTCTTGCCTTGTTGCGAATAATGATACCATGTGCATCTTGCTTGTTCTTAAAGATCCATTTGGTTCCAATGACATTGTGATTCTCTTTTGGTCTTGGCACCAATCGCCACACTTTGTTGCGCCAAGTTGTTGATTTCATCATGCATGGCTTCAAGCCAATCCTCGTCTTCGAGCGCATCTTATACCTTGAGGGGTTCAAAGCAAGAAATAAACGCATGATGTGCACAAAAGTTTGTTAATTGACGACGAGTAGTTACCCCTCTTTTCAAGCTTCCGTAGACGTTCTCTAGGAGGTGTTGCTTGGTCTTAAGCTTGGAAGCAATCTTGGCAGTTCGTCTTTCAAGAATTTCCTCCATGGAAAGTTGAGGCTTGGTAACTTGACGAGCTTCGGTACTAGCACCGGCTTGCTCATGATCTTGAGCATGATATTGATCTTTAGCTTGACCTTGATCTTGAAGTTGATCTTGGTCCTGAGCTTCATCTTGATCTTGAGCTTGCACGGGTGTGTGAACAAGATCTTGAGCATCATGTGAAGTAGAAACATCACTAGCAAGTTGATCTTGCCCTTGATCTTGATCACGGGGTTGAGGGCCTTCACTTTGTTCTTCGGAAGCGTGTGGGTCGTGCGTCAGTGATGGTTCCACTTGAGTGGAACATTGTCCTTCTCCTTCAGCCACAAGGGGTTCCTCAACGTGTAGGAAGTATCCCACACCCATTCTTCTTATGGCTCGGGGAGGAATTTCATCACCTACATCACAAAGACCACTTTGCTCCACTTGGGAGCCATTATTTTCATCAAAATCTACGTTACTCGTCTCCTCAATGAGTCTGGTGGACTTGTTGAGGACACGGTAAGCATGAGAGTTTGCAACATAACCAACAAATATGCCCTCATGGGCTCTAGATTCAAATTTAGACAAATGAACACCTTTCTTGAGAATGAAACACTTACAACCGAACACCCGGAAGTATTTGAGGTTGGGCTTGTTCCCGGTAAGAATCTCATAAGGAGTCTTGTTCAAGCCTTTGCGGAGATAGAGCCGATTTGATGCATGACACGCTGTGTTGATGGCTTCGGCCCAAAAGTTGTATGGAGATTTAAACTCTGCCATCATGGTTCTTGACGCATCCATCAACGTCCGGTTCTTCCTATCCGCAACACCATTTTGTTGAGGGGTGTAAGGGGTGGAATATTGGTGTTTTATCCCCTCACCACTAAGAAACTCATCTAGGGTGTAGTTCTTGAACTCAGTGCCGTTGTCACTTCTAATCATCAAAATCTTTGCTTCATGTTGACGTTGGACTTCATTTGCAAAGTTGATGACGGTCTGTTGTGTCTCACTCTTCCTCTTGAAGAAATATACCCATGTGTATCTCGAGTAATCATCCACAATCACCAAGCAATACCTTCTTCCTCCAAGGCTGTCAAAAGATGGAGGCCCGAAGAGATCCATGTGAAGGAGCTCTAAGGTCCTCTTTGAGTAGATTGTAGTAGTTGGACGATGAGCTTTTTCATGTAGCTTTCCTTCGATACAAGCACTGCAAGCACGATCTTTGGCAAAACTTATATTTGTTAGTCCAAGAATGTGATCCCCTTTGAGGAGACTTTGCAAAGATCTCATATTGACATGGGCTAGTCGGCGATGCCAAAGCCATCCCACATCAACTTTAGCCATTAGACATGTCGCGGTCTTAGTGGGTCGCTTCGAGAAGTTAATCACATAGAGACCATTTTCGACATGCCCAACAAAGGCTATTTTAAGAGTCTTGCTCCACAAAAGAGTCACGGTATCAATGCCAAAGAAGGTACTAAAACCCATGAGTGCAAGTTGACGAACGGAAAGTAAATTGTATGCAAGGGTCTCAACAAGCATGACTCTCTCAATGGTTAAGGTCGGAGAGATAACCACCTTGCCAAGACCCAATACCTTTGAGATTGCATCATTGCCAAATGAGACTTGGGTGGCCACGAATGCATCGGGTCGAACATCCACCACCAAGTCCTTGCTTCCGGTCATATGATTTGTTGCTCCGCTATCGAGCAACCATGAGACTCCCCCAGAAGCAAAGTCCTACAATAGATCAATGCTTGGATTTAGGTACCCATTCTTGAATGGGTCCTTTCATGTTAGTGACAAGGGTCTTAGGAACCCAAATAGACCACTCAATATACTCATAAGAAGAACCAACATATTTGGCATAAACATGCCCATCACTAGCACGGCACAAAACATAGGAGGGGTTAAAATCGCCGGCCCTGTTGGAGGGAGTGATCTTGCCCTTCTTGGCAATATCACTCACAACCTTGTCCTTCTTCTTCTCATGAGTAATGTTCCCCGCTTTGACAAATGTTTCCTTGAGCGGAGGAACCTGCGTGGTCTTCATCTTCTTCTTCTTTTTGGACTTGGGTGCAAACCCAACTCCTTCCTTTGCAATCACTTCCTTTTGATTGCTCAAAAGGTCATTGAGATTCTTCTCACCCTGGATACATGTCACAAGGCCTTTCTCAAGCTGCTCTTTCAGCTTAGAATTTTCCTCCACAAGATGTGCATGCTCACAACACGGATTAGTAGCAGATGCATTATCAATTAAAACAAAGGGAGGACACGTGGCAATTTCCTTAGTGAGTTTTACTTGGAGTTGATCATGCGACTCTTTAAGAGAAGCATGAACGCTCTTCAATGCCTTGTGAGCATTGTCAAGTGAGTCAAACTCATCCGTGAGTCGAGCATGGTCAACCCCAAGAGCAACCTTTTCAGATTTAAGAACACGGTTAAGAAAAATAGCATGATCATAATCTTTACGTAAATTAGGAAGGTCGTCATTTTGTGACTCCTTAAGAGTCAAATGAAGACCTCGCTCTTCCTCTAGAGCAATGGAAAGATCTGCTATCTCGTCGGCATAATCACGACTATGGCCTCTCATCTCCTCAAGAAATTCTTCTTGAGACTCAATCGTGTCATTGGCCTCACCAAGTTGTTCCAAGAGAGCAACGAAGTGCTTCTTGGATTCTCCCTTGAGTTTACACAAGAACTTGTCAAACTCATTCTCACCCTCTTTCGCCTCCTCATGTTTATCCACACAATCTAACAAAGGCGGAGTGGAAGAATTAGAAGTCTTAATGTTTGAGGTTTTGGCGTTGGAGGTTACCTTGGTGATACCTTTTGCCATGAGGCACCTAGCGATGTGGTTCTCATTGGGGGCGTCGAAGAGTGACACCTTTGTTGGGGTAGAGGATGCAATTGCCACAGATGCCATTGCCATTCCTTCACCATTTGTGTCTTCGTCATCAACATCATCATCCGAGGCATACTCTTCTTGAGCCACCAACACTTTGTGAGGAGTCTTCTTGGTGAAGTTGGTCTTGTTGGGGAAAGGCTTGGCCTTATCTTTGCGGATGAGCTTGCCACCATTGTCTTCCCTCTTCTCATATGGACAATCCATCACAAAGTGACTCACATTACCACAGTTGTAGCAGGTCCTCACACGTTGCTTGCCCTTTGACCCGTTTGAGTTGTTCTTGGAGAAGTTAGGCCTTGTGTTTCTCTTGTTGCCCCAAAATTGCCTGGACGCTAGAGCCATATGCTCATGGTAAGCATATTTGGTGTCCTCGGGGCAACCCTCTTCTTCTTCTTCTTCTTCCTCTTGACTGACCTTGGCCTTCAAAGCAAGGTTGGGAGATGATTTCTTTGACCGTTGCACGCGAGCAAGGGCATTGTCTGCGGTCGTGTTCAAGATGTTCATTGCAATAAATTCATCCAACACATCCCCAGAGGACAAAGTGTGAAAGTCCGGTCTTTGACGGATGACGGCGGACATGGCCTTGTTGTAGGGCATGATGGCCTTCAGAAACTTACGCTTGACCCAGGTGTCATCCACATCCTTGCTGCCATGATCTTTGAGGGCAACGGCAAGAGCAGTCACCCTCCTATAGAGCTCACGCGGTTCCTCATCTTCTACCATTACAAACTCATCTGACTGATCAAGGACAACTTCATAGTTTGACCGTTGAATGCTTGAGCTGCCCTTGTACATGTAGACAATGTGTTCCCAACACTCTTTAGCAACAGTGAAGGGACGCAGGTGAGGTAGGTCTTCGATAGGAACATCAGCTTGGAGTATGAACAAGGCGGAGGAATTTAGCTGTTTATCCGCTTCTTCTCTTGGAGTGAGGTTGCGTGGATCACGAGGGTAGAGTCCTTCTTCAATAACTCGCATGAGTTGAATTGAGCTGTGATCCAAATGAGACTTGATACGAAAAATCCAATTAGCAAAATCATTCTTAACAAGTTTAGGAGGAGGACCGGGATTAACTATATGAGGTGGGTGCACCGGTCCTCCATAGACCAAGGGAGGGGGAACCGAGGCAAAGGTCCCCGACCCATTAATTCCTTGAGAACGATTATCCTTATCAGCACTAGCCCCCTCCTTACCGGAGTTGACATCCGATGTCGAGTTAGTGGGATTAACCACTTGCACCGCATCGGTGGAAAGTTTAAGAGCATCAAGGAATTCTTTAAACATGGATTTGACCTCGGTCGTCATGGAGGATTTAAGCAAGGACATGGCCTCATTTAAATCCTCACGAGAGACCGTGCTCACACCCATGGCATCGGGGAGTTCAACCGGCCGGCCCCCGTCGTTAACCATACTCTTCGGGTGGTGAAACCCTTAATAAAGAGACGTGGCTCTGATACCAATTGAAAGGATCGATATGGTTGACTAGAGGGGGGGGGGTGAATAGGCAACTACCACTTTTTAACTTTTCTTTAACAAGTTAGGCTTAGCAACAAATAGGTTGGCTAGATATGCAACTAGGTGAGCAACCTATATGATGCTAACAACAATAACCATTAGCTTGCACAAAGTAAGGATAAGAAGTAATCACAAGTGGAACCGATGGAGACGAGGATGTGTTACCGAAGTTCCTTCCCGGTAAAGGAAAGTACGTCTCCGTTGGAGCGGTGTGGAGGCACAATGCTCCCCAAGAAGCCACTAGGGCCACCGTATTCTCCTCACGCCCTCACACAATGCGAGATGCCGTGATTCCACTAGTGGTGCCCTTGAAGGCGGCAACCAGACCTTTAAAACAAGGTTGGGGCAATCTCCACAACTTAATTGGAGGCTCCCAACGACACCACGAAGCTTCACCACAATGGACTATGGCTTCGAAGTGACCTCTTCCGTCTAGGGTGCTCAAACACCCAAGAGTAACAAGATCCGCAAGGGATTGATGGGGGGAATCAAATATCTGTTGGTGGAAGTGTAGATCAAGGCCCTCTCCTCCAAACCCTAGAGCCCCAACAAGATTTGATGGCTAGGGAGGGAGAAGGAGCAAGAATAAGCTTAGGAGCAACAATGGAGCTTTTTGTGGGAAGAGGTGAGTCTCAATGGGGAAGAAGACTTACTTATATAGGTGGGGGGAAATGTGGCCGTTTTTCTGCCAGGACACGAGCGTAAGCGGTAGTACCGTCTTAGGGGGCGGTACTTCCGCTTATACGCGTACTGGAATAACTGAGCGGTAGTACCGTTCAGAACGGAGCGGTACTTCCGCTCTGGAGGGAGCGGTACTTCCGCTCAGAAATCCCAGAAGACCGGAAGAAAAAAGGATGCGAAAAGAGACCGCGGATCCTCAGGGCGGCAGTACCGTTCGGTACTTCCGCTTAAAAAAATAAGCGGCACTCCAGGGCGGTAGTACCGCTCGGAACTTCCGCTTAAAAAAATAAGCGGTAGTTCGAGCGGCTCTTCAGGGCGGTAGTACCGCTGGAGCGGTACTACCGCTCGGAAGAGCGGTACTTCCGCTTAAGATAATCTTTGGAGCCTGAGGGGCAGAAATAGCTCCGTTGTGCCGGGAAACGGACGGGGGTGTAAAGTGTACGTGATAATTCCTCCCAACCTTTCCGGATGCGGATCCCCTCTTAATAGTACGGATTTTCCTACGACTCAGGTCAACCAACCTAACCTCGAAAGGAAGAGACTCCGTCTTCTGATTTACTACTTGAGGGGAAGATAACCGTCTCGTGCCACCTGATAATCTCTGAAAGCTTAATGCACACGGTTAGTCCGCAAACGCACTGTCATCAACCACCAAAACCACTTAGGGAAAATTATGCTCTTACAGTAGGAAGGTGGATGCTCATTTTGATATTGGGAAGAAGAATACATCGATTTATTGATAGGAAGAAACTTAATAGATGTCCGTGCACTAATTGGTAGAATTGAGGCTAATGAAGCGGATGCATGTGCAATTAGAGAAGAAACTAGAGGAGAAGCAGTGTCTACTTCTGTAGAATCAAAGAAGAAGAATGAAGAATGCAAGATCAAGAATCCGCAGATCGACAATGAAGGCATGGAGAAGATGTTAGCCCAACTAGTGGGAGCAGTTATGGAAGTTGGATATCTTCTAAAATGCCTAATTATGGTTCTTGTTTTATTTGGTTTTGCTATTCTAGCAAAGATTTGGTGAACCATTATGTATCCAATGCCCTTGAAGAAAATAAAAAAAACAAAGAAATGTGTTTTCATGTCCGAAATTGAAATGCAAATTACGGATTTGCGGGCCGGCGCGGGCGACGGCTGAACAGACGCCGTAAAGCTGACCCGTAAAAAAGATATTCGCGGCCGCCCGCGACGGTCCGCAAAACCGTTTTTCCGCGAACTGTAAACGCATTTTGCGAGTCAGCATTATACGGGATCTGATAGAGACACAGGTGCACGACAGTCTTCCCCTATTTTCAGTTGATACAAGAAGGACGGCAAAAATTTGATCACATTTTTGGGGGTACAACATCGTATAGGAAATCTTAACATCGTGTGAGCACTATAGTATGGCTTGCAAGTGCGTGCGTGTCTTGCGGGCAGGCCATGGAGCCAACGGTTCAGTGGTCGTGATTTGTAAAGACTACTTGTTTAAATTTTTTTGGTAAAGACTATAGATCTGCCCAGGCAACCAGGAACGAAGTTGGATATCCTGCGTTTTATTTTACAAAGAAACTTTTTGATATATTCATCATTTATCATTTTTTTAAACGAGGCAAATTATTTTTCATTTTCATTGATTAAGAAGAAGAAAGTTGTTCCTTAATTAGAGAAAGACCGGGCAAAAATCTAGATACAAACCCCACAAGAGGCACATGCGACCGACTAGGCCACAACAACGCCAAGCGGTCATTATAGTGCAAGTAACACCTGAAATAATAAAAATACTTCCAAGTCCATAGACCACCCGTCAACGACTACTAACATTAAAGTGAGCCGAAGGGTGCCATCGTCATCATTCCTTTCTTACTGTAGCCGGACAAAACTTGTTGTAATAGTTAGTCGGGAAGTCGTTGAACCAACACACCAAAACAACAACCGCCACTCATGACCAAAAGTGTAAATCTAAAAGTTTAAACCTGTAAACATGAACAAAGACTGGATCCACGAAGATTCACCGAAGATCAACACTGACCGAATCCACAGTCTCTGTGGTGTTAGAGATACGACATGAAATCAATCGATGAAGAACGGAATCAACACAGGAGACACAACATTTTAACGTGGAGGACCTCTTGAAGACGAAGGAAAAAAAACCACAGGCGTCAGCCAGTGAGCTTCACTATATCGGGAGAGGTTACAAACCTCGGGGATTACAACTGATCACTTATCCCGTACGGTGGCTTACAAGAGGTATATATAACACAGGTGACCTAGGTCAATACTGATTCGCTACGCTCCGCTTCGGCCCAAGCCTACCGGCAACGAACCTCGCTCCGCTCGTTCGTCAGAAGTTAGCCTTTCTCTTTATATTTGAATTTAAAGCATAACATAACATGCGGGAGACACACCTCCATACTAGACGCATTGCTAGGACGAAGGCTACGTAAGGAATACCTTATTTCATCTTCAAGAAGCCGTTACAACCACGTCTTCTTAAACAGAACACAAACCTCAATCTATTAAAAATGAAGCAAGAATCGTCCCACCAGCCAGGGCTGAGATCGACCGTGGCACCGTGTCAGTCACTGCAGGCGATGTGACGCCGACGAAAGGCCGAGAAAACACATGTGCAATCGCAAGAGGAGGCGAAGGGGTACGACGCACCGGACCTTTGCAGGAAAAAGTCAGGCGAAGTTGGATATTGTGCGTTATTTTAGAGAAAAGGCGCCGGCCGAGCCCGAGGAGAGCTCGAGCCTAACCCGGCTTTGAATTAACAAAGCCATCAACCGACCAGGATATCGTGCGTTATGCAATAGTTTTAGCATCATGAATCGACCAAATACGCGACAACCTTTTTTGTACAACCTCCCAACACGAGGCTTGTACGACTGTACTACAGTTCCACAGCCACCTACCAATTAGGAGCAACACAAGTATACAAATACTCCAGCTCCAGATGGAACAAGATCCATTCTCTAAAGAAACCAAAAGAAAATGGTCCATTTTTATATACAACAATCACTTGAACGGGACGATGAGAAAGAGAGATATTTTCCACAATCGAAGTCACCCCCCACCCACGCACGCACTCGCCGACAGGTCCCCCAAAGCCCTTCGTCACCCAAATCCGTCCTATTCTACCTCATCGATCGTCGTCGTGGAGCGCCGACAAGAAAACCCAATCGCAAAACATCACACTTCCACCAACGCTTGGATTATAATTTTTCTCCAAGATAAAGATAGGAGTGCTTAGCAAATTAGTACTAAAGCAAGCATTGCCATGCCAATGTCTTATAGCTTGGCAGAATCAAACATACGATGAACACAGCATGGCGACAAAGAAATCGAAAGGCTAACCATACATAGTAAGCTAGTACTAGCTTAATTAGCTGCATCCTTCGTGCCTCTCAGGCTCTCACAGCGTGCAGCCGCAGAAAAGGAAGAAGCAGCACATCATGGAGATGAGCGCGACGGACTCGACGGTCGTGACGACGCCCCAGAGAACGGCGTCCACGACGAGGGGCACGTCCGGCACGAGCTCGGGCCACCGCCGAATAGCCGCGCCGAGCTGCTCCGGCCGCCAGTCCCACTGGAGGGACGCGTATGACGTCGGCGATGACGGCGACGGCAGCAGGGCGGTCAGCTGGCTAGGCAGGCCCCCAAGGTCCGGCGGCCACCGGAGCATGGAGACCAGCCTTCCCGCCATGGCGGCAACTCGGCGAGTGCTGCGTCGGCGTCGGCCGGTGCCGGTCTCCGTGGACGTGGGAGTCGCTGGCTCGAGGTTGTTTGTTTGGTTGATGGGTTTGAGCCGTCTAGCGTTGAAGTGTAACGTGTTACGGCTACTTACCCGTCTCGTGCGTGGCGTGTCTCTTGTTCGTACTTCTCGTCTCTATCTAGCCTCTAGACTTCAAGGGCCAGTTCTTTTGATAGCTTTTTTGGGCTTCTAAAATAAGCTGTCCCCTACCCAGCTTATTCTAGAAGCCCAATTAAAAATATATTTTTAGAAGCCTACTAGCGAAGTCTCAATTAGTAGGCTTCTAAAAAAATAAATTTGGTTGGGCTTCTAGAATAAGCTGGGTAGGGGGCAGCTTATTTCAGCTTATTCTAAAAGCTATCAAAAGAACTGGCCCCAAGTACCACACGAGGGGTCACATGGTGGTGGGCCGGCTGGAGGGCGACCGTGTCATGCGCAGGAGAATTGGGGCCCGCTTCACACATGGTGCTGGGTGGGCCGGGCTTTTGGACATCGCCACTTTGGCCAGGCTTAGCTTAGGTGGTGGTCAACGGATGCCGACCAACAGTGAATTTAGCCGACCGTGGGAAGGATCCCTCTCCCGCTTCGGATTTTGGCCCTTTTTCAATCGTTTTTCCTTTCGTTTTTTATTCTAGTTTTTTAATTTCTTACTTCATTTATGTTTAATTTTTAATTCCTTTTCATTTTTGAATATTGTTTTCCTTTTCCCTTTATTTTTCATTTCACCGACATTTTTTCAAATTTGAGAACAGGTTTTGTTCATTAAATTCAAAAAATGTTCATCAAATTAAACAAAAAAAATCCTCAAATTTAAAATATTGTTCATCAAAATTCAAAAAAATCAACATATTTTCTCTAAAAAAAATTCATTAATTTTTAAAAATGTTCATTAAATTCAAAAATTGTTCATCCAATTAAAAAAAATCATCGAATTCTATTTTTTTCATAAAATACAAAAACAATTGTTTTTATAAATTGGCAAACATTTTTTATAGCAGAAATTATTTCGAGAAATTCATGAAGATTTTTTCCAAATTATTGAACATTGTTTCGAATTTGAAACATTGTTTTCCAAATTTGTGAACATTTTTTAGAATTTGGAACATTTTTCCCAAAGCTGTGATTTTTTTTGAAATGCATGAACATTTTTAAAGTTCATGAATGTTTCTTAAATTTTAGGATTGTTATAAAACTATGGCCGTTTATTTAAATCATGAACATCTTTTGGAAATTTGGAATTTAATTTAAAGAAGCAAAAAAAGAAAAGGGAAAACAACAGAAGAGAAAAATGAAAAAGGGTGCCCCGTCCCGCACATGGGGCCGACCCAAAAGGGCGTGCGCCGGGGGGGGGGGGGGGAGCGCATTTCAGCGCTTCACATCGCGTTGGTCGGTAAATGTGAGGTTCCTACCTTTTCTAATTTTTGTGGCATTGTGGCTTTTTCCATGATTGGTAAGCGTGTATATTGCTTAAAAAAGACTAGTAAGCATGTATGTGCGATCGCTATCAATGTGTGCATGTTGAAACAATGTATTTTCCACTTAAATGATATAGAACTGACGTTAGTTCTTACTTCTAAGACGTTTTCACGCGAATACTCTCGCATACGTTGGATCCTGCGCGCGAATCTCAAAGCGTTCTCTCCCACCACCCTCCATAGGGAGCGACCGAGAATGAATTAATAGATCGCCGCACACACCCCTCTCAGTGAACAATGTTTATCCACTTTTTCAATCTTCAACACACGGTTATCTATAGCATCGCAAATTCTGCTTTTTAGCCTTTTTTGCACGTGGCAACTATGTCAACTATAACATGGAAAATTCTGCAATTTTAAGTTTTGCACATTGCCAACAGCTGTAACATGACAATTTCTGTGTAAACGTGACATGATAAATTTTCGCACTGCACTATGGACATTCTCTGTGTGCATCACGAAAAATCTCTATCTTATAGCATGGCAATTCTCTATATTGTAGAATGTCAATTTTCTATTTTGTAGCATGGAAACTCTTTATATTGTAGCATGCCAAATCTCTATCTTCTAGCATGACAATTCTCCCTTTTCCCTGTATCATGATAAACTTTTTTTTCTTCTGAAAACATGGCAATTACTGAATTGGTAGCACGCCAATTCTTCTATATTGCAACATGAAATTTCTTTCACGCATGGCAACATGTCAATTTTTTTGCTTATAACATTGCCATAGCATGGCAATTTCCATCTGATAACATGGGCAAAGAGGGCGTTGAGGAGGTGGAGGAGGGAAGAGGCTTTAATGGTAGTGTTTGCTGGGAGTGGTTTTCTAAGGGGACGAATATGTTCCCTTGCGAGATCCAACCATAGCGAACAGTCGTTTGGTCTGGTTACCTTCCTAGGGGAACATCAACTAGAGAGGGGAGTATAATGAGCTTCTTGCATAATAGTATTACTTAAGTCACCATGCTTAGGATTTAGGAACGGTGGCGATTTTCAAAGAAGATGGTTCCCTGATTATCAATAGAGAAGCATTTGTACTTGTTTACGCCAGTTTCAATGCCTTTCGTGACGTTTCAGAGCATAGCATCACGACATTGAGCTTTACGAATTTGATCTTCGAGAGTTGGAGTGACTTGAAGACTAGCAAGGTAGCCTTGAGGAACAACTTCAAGATTGAGCTGACGGAATTCTTCAGAAAGGAAGTGATTAAATCGTTGAAGCATGAGGTTATTGCCATAGGCTTTGCAACTAAGAGCGTCGTCAATGACATTTTCCTTGGATGAATTGTAAGAAATGCCAAGATCAAAGTTTGTGATGGTCTCCATCCATCTCTTTTGACAAAGTTTGAGGTTGTGTTAGTAGAAGAGGTATTTGAGACTCTTGTGGTCAGTAAATATTTCACAATGCCGTCCAAGGAGACGGTGTCACCAAGTGATGAGAGCATGGATAACAACTACCAACTCTAGATCATGAGCCGGATAATTTTTTCTCATGTGTATGCAACTGTCTAGAGGTATAGGAAACCACTTGATGTTCTTGCATGAGGATTCTGTAAAGTCCTCGTAGTGAAGCATCACAAAATACTTGGAAGTGTTTCTTCTCATCAGGAGGAATGAGAATAGGATCAAAAGTGAGCTTGTCCTTCAACAAATGGAAGCTTGGATCACAAGCCGTACTCCATAAATACTTCCTGTCTTTCTGCAGAAGATCGGTAAGAGGCTTGCAAACTTTGAGAATTTTTCAACAAAGTGACGATAATAACTTGCGAGACCAAGGAAACTTCGGAGTTGTTTTGGACATCACAACAAATAGAAATTGAAGGAAATATGCTCTAGAGGTAATAATAAAAATCATTATTTATTTCTGAGCTCGTAAATAATGTTTATATTTTGTGCTATAATTGCAGTGATTCTTGGGCCTCTATATCAAAACGGCTGAGAGGAAAACTCATGTGCAATGTGTGAAGTAATAAACATTAATATAGATTCCTAGTCTTGCCTCTAAGACTAACTCAAGTGTTGCGTGATGGTTCCATTTTCCTGATCATGAGAATAAGTCAGTATGCCAGCAACTTCGAGGACACAATATTGGAAGAACATTGGGGTTGAACAGACCCAATTAATTGTCTATACTATGAGATCCTTTCGACACAAGTTAATAATTAATAACACGATAAAGTTAATGTTTGCATAATTCCATAGATCATGAGAGTGTCAAGTTCCTTCATACCGGATGATGCATTTTTGGGCTCATCAAACATCAACCATAACATGGTGATCATAATTGGAAACTTGTGGTTTCATCGGAAAAGTATGTGCTGGTGCAATTGTAGGACCGAAAGTATGTCTAGAGGGGGAGGGTGATTAGACTACTTGACCAAATAAAAATCTAGCCTTTTCCCAATTTTAAGTGTTGGCAGATTTTAGCATTCATAGCAAGTCAAGCACACCCTACACATGCATGTCTAAGAGTATAGCAGCGGAAAGTAACAACAAGCATGAGTAGTAAAGGAAGGGTAGGAAGATCAAACGCAATTTGTAGACATGATGATTTTTCTCGTGGTTCCGATAGGTGGTGCTATCGTACGTCCACGTTTATGGAGTCTTCAACCCACGGAGGGTAACGGTCGCGAGAGTCCACGGAGGGCTCCACCCATAAGGGTCCACGAAGTAGCAACCTTGACTATCCCATAACGGCTTCCGTCCACGAAGGACTAGCCTCACTAGGGGTAGATCTTCACGAAGTAGGCTATCTCCTTGCCCTTACAAACTTCTTGGTTCAACTCCACAACACGAAGTAGGAAGCTCCCAAGCGACACCTAACCAATCTAGGAGGCACCACCCTCCAAAAGGTAATAGGCTCGGTAATGACGATGAACTCCTTGCTCTTGTGCTTCAAGATGATAGACTCCTCAACACACAATCACTCTCTC
The DNA here is from genome assembly GCA_039707655.1 of Elymus sibiricus. NCBI lineage: Eukaryota > Viridiplantae > Streptophyta > Magnoliopsida > Poales > Poaceae > Elymus > Elymus sibiricus. Next base: position 345,959,656 of record CM077669.1, on the reverse strand, counting down.
ACAGATTTGGCTTGGTGGAAGAGCTTGGATTGGTGGAAAGCAACTTGGGGAGGCTAGAGATCAAGATTCATATGGTTGGAATGGAATGGCATGATCTCAACACATGAGTAGGTGGCTCTCTCTCAGAAAACTGGATGGGGAAAGTATGGAATAGTTCTGAGTGCTTCTCTTTCGAGTGGGTGGTGGTGAAGGGATATATATAGGCATCCCCAAAAATCCAACCGTTACACCTAAAGTGACCAACTCGGTGACACCGATGTGTGAATCTCGGTGGTACCGAAGTGACCAAAAGGTGACAACTTTTGAATCTCGGTGAGACCGATATATAAATCTCGGTTGCACCGATTAGGTGACCAACGGTCAGATTGCCAAACTCGGTGACGCCGATTCAACAAACTCGGTCGGACCGATTTTGTGAAATTGGGTAACAGAAAGTTGGCAACCCAAACTCGGTGGCACCGAAGCAGAATCGGTTGCACCGAAAGGTTAGGGTTTGGCTTAGGTCTGTCTGAGTTTGAGAATCGGTGGCACCGAGTGGAAAGTGTTGGTTGCACCGATTTTGGATATTTGACTTAGGACAGACTTTTGTGGAAGAGCTTGTGGGTGTTTTTGGTGACTCTCACTTGTGCACGTATGAGCATTTTGTTCACCAACAATACCTTACCCCCTATTAATAGTATTGCCTTTCCTATGGACTCAAAGTGATTTCTCACAAAGTAAAATATAGAGTCCTCTTGCTTGAAGGTTTGCCAATCTATTTCCTTGCATCTTGGGGTATTTCCACAATCCTTTTGCCATCCCTATCATTGAACTTTTCCTAAAATATGCTTAGTGGAAACATTAGTTCAATGACTTATATGTTGTTATTAATTACCAAAACCACCAAGGGAGCAAATGTGCTTTTAATCTCCCCCTTTTTGGTAATTGATGACAACATATAGATCAAAGCTTCGACATATGATATAATCAATGAATATAATCGTCGCTTTGAGAAGTATGTGATAAGCAAGAGCTCCCCCTAAATTTGTGCATTATTTTAGATTTGCGTTTGAATGCAAATGCACAATCAATTAGGTACATGGGGCACTTCTTCCATGTCACATACAACTTGGTGGTGTGCGAGAATAATTAGAATGAGCATCATAGCACAACACAATCAGGCAAAGGTGAATGATCATCTCGTAAGCATTAAGATGATAGGAAATAGTAGCAACACACATTAAGCGTATGATCAAACACCACATAGTTTAACACAAACAAACCAAAAGACCAAATATTTTTGAAAAGCGATAAAGAACCAAACGCTCTCTCACTCGAAGCCTAAAGATCTATATACACTTCTCCCCCTTTGGCAACAAGTTACCAAAAAGTTCAAAGAGATATAGCTAATCGTTCTTGGGCTGATCTCCTCCGGTTGTTGATGAAGGAGTCGAGAGAACTGCGTCGGCCAAGATGTCGGCAGACGTCATGGATGGAGTTGGTGTAGCAACGGGAGGCACTGGAGGAGCTGATGGAGCTGAAGTGACTGTAGCAGGTGCTGATGAAGAAGGCCTCAACTCTGGAGCTCGCACTGTGGCTGATCTGGCCTGGGTAGTGAAGTGTGTGCCTGGCCTGAGAGGAGAGTCATCCTCATCATCATCATCATCTGTAGAGTGAGGAAGAGGCACAGAGTCAACTTCCTTCTTGAGCTCATTAACTGTCTTGGTCAGCCCATCCACCTTGTCATTGAGGGTCTTGACTCTATTCTCAAAGATCCTCACAAGACTGTTCTGGTTCTCCAGTATGTTCTTGATGTCCTTCTGCATGCCTTGAATGGTTGAGATCAAAAGATCCATTTGCTCGTTCCTGGATCTAGGGACTGGAGCACTAGTGGCTCTAGCTGCCTCTGCCTCTACCTGTGCTTGAGCTGCAGCTGATGTGGGATGTTCTGGGTCCATCATCACAATGTTGTCCTCTAAATCTGGCTGTAGGGGCAAATGGGGTCTGTCCAGAGCAAAGATGTGCTTCTCCAGCTTGGAGTTGATGAGCATCTGAATGTAGGGTGCATAGCAGCATGAGCGCTTCTGATCAGCAGCAACCCTCTTCACTATCTCCACAATCAGATCCATCACCCTTATCCTGGTGTGTCTATCAAGATGGATCAGCATGTTGATTGAATGGCCTCGAATCATCTTCTCATCTCCTGACTTAGGCATCAAAGTATGCCTCAAGATAGTGTTCACGGTGCGGAGGCCAGCCTGGAGGAAGTAAATAGATCCTAACTTGTGAGATTTCAAGTTAGCAGCAGGGACAACATTGCACATGTCCTTCATAGCATCATGGCTCTCCTTGGATTCAGAGTAGACATCCAAGTCACCATCTTGCACCTCTGGGACTTCTAAGATAGTAGCCCATTCATCAACAGTAGACTCATATCTTGCTCCTTCAGTCATCCATACAATTCTACTATCTCCATAGAAGTGAGCAGTGGAGTAGAATTGCATGATCATCTCATCATTCCATGCAGTGAACTCTTTGCCAACAAACTCATCTAGGCCAATGCAGTGGAAGTTGTCTTGAACATTTGGAAAGTAATCTTCATTAGCCTTGATATACTTCCAGTCAACGTATCTCATATCACTGACAGCTGGACTCTTGTTAAGCAAGATAGTCTCATATAAATCTTGTTGTTCCTTGGTGTAGAACCTATAGTACACAGCTATTTTTCTCCTTTGGGCATAAGGATCAATGGCTCTCCATGCCCTCAAACCAGAATCCTTCCTCTTCTTCATGTCTTCAGAAAGTGGATGGCTGGCATTGTGTTCAGGAAGGTGTGGTCTAAGCTTCATCAATGCAGACATGGCATCCTCATCCTCATCTCTGGAGGTAGTTCCCTTGTTCTTCTCAGAAGCTGGAATCTGTCTGGATGACCTCTTGGACTTTTCAGCAGCAACTTTTTTGGGGGCAGACTTGGTGCTCTTGGAGGTACCTTGCTTTGGCATAGCATCTGCCAAAAGCTTCTTTTGCTTCTTCTTGGGAGGGGCCTTGACAACTTGCTCTTCCTCCTCCTCCTCAGCAGCAGCACCAACAGTCTCCTCTGGGTCCTCATACATGGATGTGGCCCTGCCAGTGACATAGACAATCCTCTTTCTGGCACGCTTCTTCTCTCTTGCCTTCTTAGGCATAGACTTCCTTGGGGGCTCCATGGTCATGGTAGCCCTAGCACTCTCAGGTGCTCTCTGAACTGGCATATGCTTTGCTGACTACTCTCCTGGAAGAGGTGGCTTCATTTGCAGACTTCTTAGCAGCTTTGTCTTGCTTCTTGGCAAGAACTTCCTCTGGCACAAAATCTAAATCCTCCTCATCTGAATTCAGCTTCTTCCTAGCCCTAGTAGCAGCCTTGGGCAACCCATGAGAACTGGGGGTGCCTGGATCTGAAGAGGAACTAGACTCAGGACTAGTGCCTGAATCCAAATCAACACTCTGCTCTCTGAAGTTGTTCTCACTGTCCTCAGCCTCTGACATATCTGACCCTGTGAATAGAGTGTAGAAGAGTAGAAGAAGATAAGTCATCACAAAATGCAGCTGTTTTTGAAAGTTTGAACAGAAAAATTTTAGATGTAGTTCACTGCAAAATGGAATTTCGGTGTCACCGAGTCAAAACTTTCGATGCTGCCGAGACTCACAATACCCTTAACAGAAACTTGGGAGCAGTTTCGGTCGGACCGAAAACTGTCACTCGGTTTCACCAAGTACTGTCCTCAGTAGCACAAAAATAAAATCGGTGGAGCCGATTTTTCAGACTCGGTATCACCGAGATGCGATTTTGCGGGCAACTAAACCTAAAAATTTTCAGTTCGCTAATCTAATGAGATTTCCAGTGGATGGAGAGGTTTGCAAACGGTGGATTATCCGTCGGCGGCGGCGATTCCCAGCGGCGGAGACGCACGGGGAAGCAAAGGCGACGACCAGGGGTCACGAATCGGCAGTGTAGGGCTTTGGAGGGGGCGACGGTTTGAAGGAATTTTCAAAGGTCGGGTCCGCCTCTTATATACCCTCGGCTGTCGGTGACACCGATTCTAAATTTTCGGTGTCACCAAGTTCCTCAACTGTCAGTCGACAGGGAAACTCGGTGTGATCGAGAATATGGAATCGGTAGTACCGAGATTGAAAACCAGATCAACCCTAGGCATTCGGTGAGACCGAGATTTTGGGGTTGGTTCCACCGAGATGCACTTGGGAGGTTTTAATGGCCAGTCCTTTGTCGATACGGAACTCCGAGTGCTCCACACACAGAGGGATCGAAAAGTACCTTTTCAAATTTTGTGATGCAGCATGAATAGAATATGAGGTGAGAAAGCATAGATAGCTAGAGAGTGGTCCTAGGCATTCTTGTCCATCCAATTGGCAAAAGAGAAAACAAAAGCCAAATAGCAACAATTGGATGTCCTCGAATGGATAAATAAATGCAGACCAACATGCTCACACTATAAGATGTCAAATGAAATCATGGCAAACATGCATATACATACTAGCATATATCAAGCATTTTGGCGATGACGAAGTCATCTATATATGAGTATATTGACTTAGGAGCCAAGTAAGAATACCTGATCATAGGTCATACTCATCGTTTAAGCACAAGTGGGGTTACCACTTTTACATAAAGCATTTAATGTTGTCACATACTAAGAGATGCTTTGACTCAAGTCTTAGAGTAAAGCTCTCCCTTGATGTAACATCCCCCCATAGGAGGGATAAACTAACCTTGGGTTTTGTCAATGAAGACTTCATGTTGGTGAAGTAGTGAAGGATGCTCAAGGTTGATGAAGATCACCATGAGTTGGGAGCATCCTTGTTGTTTCCTTACTCTTCTTACCTACATGGGTTAGTCCCAACATACAAGAGACAAATACAAGGATATCTATGGACATGGAGTGCAAAGCATGTGTGATGATGTCCATGGATTTGTTGATTACCTTGTCCCTTGCTTACCTTTGAGGGAATGTGTGACTCCTTGAACTATTGCATAGAGTTGATGTTGATTGCAAATAGTTCTTGCCAATAATGAATGTGAGTGAATTTCATTGGCGGAGTCACCCCTCAAGAACTCTCTAGTTCTTCTTCTTGGGGACCCACATCAACTTGATGGGGATCCTTGGTGTTGAAGTAGCCTTTGTAGAAGTTGAGCTTGAAGTAGCCTTGGGAACCCACTCCACCAAAGATAGGGATTCATCTTCATATGAGTCAATGTCCTCTTGAAGCTTGTTCTTGCCCTTGAGCTTGTGGTCTTGTGGTGGAAGGTCATCTTGAGTGTTTGTTCCCTTGGGAGGAGCATTTTCATACTTCTCCTTTTGAGGAACAAACTTGGGCTTGGTGTATTGACCTTCTTCCCATTCAACTCCATTAGCGTTGAAGTAGCCAATGCCATGGTTCTTCCGGTATCCTCCGTGCTTGCGTACAATTTCCTCAAATTGCTTACACCCGGCAAGACTCTTGTAGATACTTTTCTCTATAATTCCTTTCAATAAAGCATTTTCTTGCTCAAGTGTAACTTGGCTAAGAGAATCATCATTAGTGGAATCAATAGAACTACTAGGAGCAACATCATTAGGTTTGGCATTTTTATTGTTGCTACTAGATGAAGAACCTTTCTTGCCTTTGTTACTAGCTTGTTTAGATTTAACTTGTGGCATGAATGTAGACAAGAGTAGTCGTTTGGCTAGATAAGATTAAGTCTTCTTTCGGAGATCGTCATTGATAGCTTTAAGAAACTCATACTCTTTCTCCAAGTTGAGCTTCTCGAAGCGTAGCTTCTCATGAGTCCTTACAAGCTCTCTAAGATCTTCGAGAGTAGATTCATGGGCTAACTTAAGAGTGTTTAGTTCTTTAGTTAGTTGTTCTATTTTCATCTTATCATCATCAAATGACTTATCTTGACTAGTATGAGAATTATCAAGTTCATTTTGACTAACATCACTAGTTTCATCAAAGTGCAAGTCATCATCACAAAGCAAATCATCTTCATCACTATTGAAATCAAGATACTCGGGGTGTGATACCTTGGGGCCTTTAGCCATGAAGCAACTTCCACTCCCTTCATTTGGTGAATCAAATAGATCATAGGAGTTGGTAGTCACTAGTGCAAGTCCGGCAACCTTCATCTTGACTATAGTCGGAGTTGGAGTGATAGCTTCTCTCGGAGTTGTTGTCGGAGTCGGAGCCGGAAACCCATTCACCAATATGAGCTTGATGTCTTCTTCTTGTGTAGCCCTTGGTGTACTTGTCCTTCTTCTCCGAATCCCTACTTCTCCTTGAGGGTCTTCGTTCATAACGATCATCTCTACTCCTTCTCTCTCTTTGAGGTGATTCATTCCTTGAGCTTCGTCTTCTAGGTGACTCTTCTCTTCGTTTGTAGGGAGCCGTGCACTCATTGGAGTAGTGTCCGGGCTTCCCACAATTGTAGCAATTGCGGTCACGACTTGATGAACGCTTCTCTTCATATCTTGAGTTGGAGCTTCGTTCTTTGCCTCTATGCTTGTAGAACTTGTTGAATTTCTTGACCATGAGGCTTATCTCTTCATTGGTGACAAGGTTGTCGCTTGAAGTTGCGGGAGCATCACTTGTGGCTTTGTAAGCACCGCTAGACTTGTTGTGAAGCTCTTCTTTGTCTTTGAGTGTCATCTCATGAGCAACAATCCTTCCAATGACTTCCGTAGGCTTGAGATCTTTGTAGTTGGGCATCATTTGGATCAATGTGCACACGGTGTCATATCTCTCATCCAAAGCTCGAAGTATCTTCTTGATGATGAATTTGTCGGTCATTTCTTCTCTTCCTAAGCCGGCAATCTCATTGGTGATGAGAGCTAGCCTAGAGTACATCTCCGTGACTCCTTCACCATCCTTCATCTTGAACTTGTCAAGCTGACTTTGAAGAACATCCAACTTGGATTCTCTCACGGACTCGGTTCCTTCGTGCATATCAACCAAAGTATCCCAAATCTCTTTTGCATTCTCAAGACGTCTGATTTTGTTGAATTCTTCGGGGCATAGGCAGTTGAAGAGAATGTCACATGCTTGAGCGTTGTATTGCAACATCTTCAACTCATCCGCGATCGCTTCACGATCCGGTTCCTTTCCATCACCAAAGAATTCACCTTGCAAGCCAACATGAACAACAGCCCAAACGGCGGGGTTATGACCAAGAATATGCATTTTCATTTTGTGCTTCCAACTAGCAAAATTAGTGCCATCAAAGTACGGACCTCTACGGTGATAATTTCCCTCACTAGATGCCATACTCTCCTAGGTTGTGAAACCAATGCAATGGAGACCAAAGCTCTGATACCACTTGTAGGACCGAAAGTATGTCTAGGGGGGGTGATTAGACTACTTGACCAAATAAAAATCTAGCCTTTTCCCAATTTTAAGTGTTGGCAGATTTTAGCATTCATAGCAAGTCAAGCACACCCTACACATGCATGTCTAAGAGTATAGCAGCGGAAAGTAACAACAAGCATGAGTAGTAAAGGAAGGGTAGGAAGATCAAACGCAATTTGTAGACACGATGATTTTTCCCGTGGTTCCGATAGGTGGTGCTATCGTACGTCCACGTTTATGGAGTCTTCAACCCACGGAGGGTAACGGTCGCGAGAGTCCACGGAGGGCTCCACCCATAAGGGTCCACGAAGTAGCAACCTTGACTATTCCATAACGGCTTCCATCCACGAAGGACTAGCCTCACTATGGGTAGATCTTCACGAAGTAGGCGATCTCCTTGCCCTTACAAACTTCTTGGTTCAACTCCACAACACGAAGTAGGAAGCTCCCAAGCGACACCTAACCAATCTAGGAGGCACCACCCTCTAAAAGGTAATAGGCTCGGTAATGACGATGAACTCCTTGCTCTTGTGCTTCAAGATGATAGACTCCTCAACACACAATCACTCTCTCACAGATTTGGCTTGGTGGAAGAGATTGGATTGGTGGAAAGCAACTTGGGGAGGCTAGAGATCAAGTTTCATATGGTTGGAATGGAATGGCATGATCTCAACACATGAGTAGGTGGCTCTCTCTCAGAAAACTGGATGGGGCAAGTATGGAATAGTTCTGAGTGCTTCTCTTTCGAGTGGGTGGTGGTGAAGGGGTATATATAGGCATCTCCAAAAATCCAACCGTTACACCTAAAGTGACCAACTCGGTGACACCGATGTGTGAATCTCGGTGGTACCAAAGTGACCAAAAGGTGACAACTTATGAATCTCGGTGAGACCGATATATAAATCTCGGTTGCACCGATTAGGTGACCAATGGTCAGATTGCCAAACTCGGTGACGCCGATTCAACAAACTCGGTCGGACCGATTTTGTGAAAGTGGGTAACAGAAAGTTGGCAACCCAAACTCGTTGGCACCGAAGCAGAGTCGGTTGCACCGAAAGGTTAGGGTTTGGCTTAGGTTTGTCTGAGTTTGAGAATCGGTGGCACCGAGTGGAAAGTGTCGGTTGCACCGATTTTGGATATTTGACTTAGGACAGACTTTTGTGGAAGAGCTTGTGGGTGTTTTTGGTGACTCTCACTTGTGCACGTATGAGCATTTTGTTTACCAACAATACCTTACCCCCTTTTAATAGTATTGCCTTTCCTATGGACTCAAAGTGATTTCTCACAAAGTAAAATGTAGAGTCCTCTTGCTTGAAGCTTTGCCAATCTATTTCCTTGCATCTTGGGGTATTTCCACAATCCTTTTGCCATCCCTATCATTGAACTTTTCCTGAAATATGCTTAGTGGAAACATTAGTTCAATGACTTATATGTTGTTATTAATTACCAAAACCACCAAGGGAGCAAATGTGCTTTCAGCAAAGCCTTGCTCCTTGGTTTTGGAGATTGTTGTCAGAAACAGTAATGGATTGATTTGTTTGCTAGTGCAAACAGAGAGCAATACTCCCTGGCGCATCAGAATATTGCTATATTCTTCCATGAAGTTCAAAGAACTTCACCGAGGATGAACTGCGTTGCAGAGAAGAAAGAGACATATCTCAAGAGGAAATCATACCGAGAAGACTGTGTGTGAAAGAGTCAACCCCTTAAAACTATTGCTGATCCAAAGAAATTTTCGTCCAGTTGTCCGAAGAAAAATGACTGCAGTCGAGGAGTTTGAAGACGGAGAAAATATGCAGTGTTTTCTTTTGTTGTTCTTTTTCTCTTTCATTGAGTCATATGACCTCTGTATTATTAAGAGGGGTATACTTATTCAAAGCTTAGGTCTGTTGTGATGCTTAGTGGAATCCTATGCAAGACTGAGAGAAACATCTTTGTGCTCCGAAAGATTAATTGTCAGCCAGAGACGATGTTCTTCTAGGCTGCGAGAGATATCTTTCGGACTGAGGTGATACCATTACTTGTTCCTTAAGTAATGTTAACATTGCACTCAAAATCCAACTGTTGGAAATGTGTCGGCTGGCCATTGGCTGGTCTTTGTGTCCTAAATGGTCATTTCCCACCCGGGAAGGCAGCGACAATAAATAGCCACCCCGCTCCAACTTTGATCATTGGCTACTCTGCTTAAGATTCTGAGAAGATTGATTGAGCACCCCTCTCGAGATATTTGAGTTTAAGATCCACTGAGAGAAAATCAAGAGCCAAAAACTTAGATAGTGATTGAGCATCACAATAGATCTGAATTAAGAGTTCTTGTATCTGTTACTCTTGAGAACCACACACTCTCTAGACGGATAGGTGCTGACTTGTGTGATGAAGAGTAATTGTCCCCACCAAGTCTAAGTATTCAGCAAACAAGAGAAATTATGGTTTGCGAAGCAAGTCTGTTGAAGGTTTGAGGATGGCTGAAAAGTATCTACCCTGAGTGAAATCAACCGAAGTCCAATCATCTTCGCGTTGAAGGAGAATATGATCGAGAGAGGTTTTCTCCTATGTTCAATCACAAGTCCCACCAACTAGACGTAGCTCCTTTATACAAGAGTGAACTGGTCTACCACATCACCTGCCGCCATCGAGCACCACTACTTCATTCTATCTCCTGAACTACTTTATGTAGTTTATTCTCCGTGTGCTCTGTGTTCTGATAGTAATCTCTAATCATTTATCTGTGTCAATTTTCTTTCTGTTGGACGTAATACTATTCAGTATATTTTAGTTCGTTGTGCTCAAGTTGGTTTGCTTGTATGCTCGTCTGTTGGTAACTTGGTGCTACTTTGTCATTCTGCTTGGTTGCATTCTAGTGAGCATTTCACAGTAGTATGCGTGTAGTTCATAATCAATTTCCATATGTGGGTTTTCTCTACATGGTATTTATTTTGTTCTCATTCTATATCACCGTTGTCATTGTGAAATTGCTCTATCACTATACCCGAGGGATTATCATAATGTTCATCGAAAGTTATGTTTGATCTCTCTCATTAGGTTTCTTTTTATCAAGTGTCTGTGCCTGTTTTATTTGAGTGTCCCTGTTTCAGTTTCACTTGCGCTGTTGTGTCTGAGGGATTTGAAGTTTCGAAAGAAATTTTAAAACTCCCATTCACCCCCTCTGGTCGATATACTCCTAGTCCTAACAATTGGTATCAAAGCAAGCTCTCCTTGTATCTTCCTATTAAAGGTCTAACCACCTTGGAGTTTTGTGTATGTCGCTTGTAGGTCAATCTAAGCATTCTGAAAGATTTTCCATCTTTGATGGAAATGATTATCTCTAACGGGAAAATAGGATGATGATTTGTCTAAAAGCTATGAGTGAAGATGTCACACCCTGTGTTTGTATCACTTTCTATGCTATGGATTTATAAAATTTGGAACCATTTAAAACTTTTTGAGTGCATGTGCTTGTTTGAATTGTTTGATGCTTGCTTGTTTGGTTGATTGTGTTATGGCACTCATAGGTTCTTCTTCTCTCCACCTTCACCTTCCTTGATCCAAACATCTTGCCCAATGATCATACCATGTGTATAGTACCCAAAACTATTTTTATAAAATATTATTTTAGCCAAAAAGGATTTATTCAAATTAGGTTTTCAAAACCCCCTGAATTGAGGTTTGCACTGCAAGTCCTCAGATTGGGTGGAATGTTTTGCACCAAAGACTTTATTTGGAACCTACTATATATATGACTTCCCAAAACCATCAAATGTTATTTTTAAAGATTATTTTTCTATTTTATTTAAAGGCTTTTTCTTAAGGCCAGAAATGGTTTATCATAGGGAAAAATTATTTAAATACTTTTAAAATATGTGAGAAAATTTAGGGAAACTCAGTGGACATATAGTTTCCATATATATGAGTTTCAACACATGGTCATGTTCAACATAATGGGCAAAACCCTCCAAAACCCTTTCTGCTTAAATCAAGCTTTTGAAATATTTCTATAGGAAATATTCTCAATAAAATGCGGGAAAATTCCAGAAAGTCACACATGCTATATGTGATGATGTTGCAAGGTTTCATCTCAATCCCAACTGATTTGCTGCACCAAAATATTCCAAAACCATTCCTGACAAGAGTCAAGTTTGAACAACTTTACATTGTGAAGTTTGTCCTATTGACCCCAAAATTTTTGGCATGATCTAACCCCCAAATAATGATACCACACCAAGTGGTGGATTTGGGAGAATAGGATTGAATGCCTGGATCTATAGAAATATGATTCTATTGAATTCTAGGGTTTTTCAAGTTTGTACTGTCAACTTTCTTCAATCAAGCTCAAACGTGGTGATCAGCCTTATTTCTACCTCCCATTTGATCCTCTTAAATCTCATGGCAAGCAAACTCCATTTGCTTGCCCAAAACTTCATCAAACACCTTCTGGCAGATTTATAAAAGCCATGTTTGACCCCCTTCCACTATTCTCCTTAAGCTCAATTTTTTACCACAGTCACTAGTATGTCCCCTCTACCCCCAGTAAAAATCCCAAGCCCCTGCTCAATCATAGGGTAGGGTAAAACCCCATTTTACCCCCTGGACAGCAGAAAACCAACTCTCTCCCCATTCCCCTCCTATTCAAATGGACTCCCAGAGCATCCAATGCCTCCCCCATATTGTTAAACCCCCCTAGAACCCCTAGACAAGTTTGGCCATGCCCAGACTGCCAATGGCATGCCATGGCATGCCAAAACGGCGCTCCAGAGCGCGCTACAGTGCCTGACCGCACTGTAGCTGCCGCCCAATCCCTGCTCCCGACCACCTAGGGCCTCCCCCTCATGTCTCCCAAGACTGCCTCGGCGTCCGGGACACGCCAAGTTGTCGGGCCCCTCCTCCCTCTCTCTCCGGCGACCTCCCACACGCGCGCCGCGGCCGCCCCTCTCGGCCAGTGCCCGGGCTCGCACGCGCGCACACCCCCGCTCCTTCTCTCCTCTCCCTGTGGTCCTAGACCACCCCCTGGTGGACCGTAGACCACCAGCGCCTCCTCCCGCATCCTCTGGCCTCGGCCACGGCCTCGCCGGCACACCAGCGCACGGTGGACCGTGGGCAGGCTATTTAAGACGCCCCCGAGCTCATCTCTCCCCTCTAGAACCTCCCTCCTCTTCCCAATCGACCTCCAGAATGACCCGAGCGAGCTCCCGGAGCCCCAGTCCTCAGGATCGACCGGAGCCCCGCCGCCTCGGGCCGTCGTCGCCTGCATGGTAGGGAGCTCCCCAGCCTCCATTCTCTCTCGATCTGGAACCACAACATCCTACTGATGCGATTCCCCCTCCTCCCCGTTCTTTTGTAGCATGGGACGGCCCCAGCAATCGCCTCCCGAGCACCTCCGCCACGGCCACCTCGTCACCGGCGAGTCGCTACCCCTCTCCGACTAGCTCCACCTCCCCCGAGATGGCGACGACGCCCTGAAGCCGTTCCTGCCCTCAGCTCCCCTCGCCGTGCCCTCCTTCGCCGCCGGTGAGCACTGCCGTCCCCTGGTCAGAGGTGGACGACGACCTACCAGTGGGGCCAGGTCGTCAGCCTCTCACCCTCCCTCCCGCGTCTCTCTCTCTACTGCCGGGCCCCGCCCGTCAGGTTTGAATCCTGACGCGCGTGGGAGCGCCAGGCTCGGCTGGGCCAGTTTGCCCGACTGGGGCGGTTCGGCCGGCTGTTCTGGCCCAGTTTGCTCCGAGGCCCTTTTCCTTTTCTTTTATCTGTGGGATTCCAAAAAACCCATAGAATTTAATATTTGTCCAAATCCAATTATTTTTGCACCACAAATCTTAGAATATTCTGTAGTATTTATTAGTGCCACTTGTGTAAAATTTTGAAAACATTGTATCTACTGTTTTATTTTAAAACCCCTTTTTAGGCATTTTTAGCCACTGTTAACAGAGTTTTCAAAATCTTTTTCACAACAAAACCTTAGGCAAACATTTTTAGTTTATATTGTAGTATTTTATAGAGTAGGGTAACATTTTAGAAGTGGAGTTTGTGCTCTATTTTTGTTGTGATTCTTATTATTGCCGTTATTATCGTGACGATAGATTGCGCTGTTGACGAAGGAGTTGGACCCGAAGACTTCGAAGACCTCGAAGACTTTGTTGAGCCAGGCAAGCAGCCCTTTGACCATGTTAAGAAACCATTTTCATGCATGTCATATAGCACTTTATTTCGATATATTGATCATGATGATGTGGTGACCACTTCGGTGGGATGCCTCCGATACTTTTTCCGTTGATACTTGAATCGTGCATGACCCTACCTCCTTAGGAGGGTTGTGCGGGTGGGAGTAGATATGATGCTTAGTAGTTGCTACGCAAAGTGGGATGGGAATATGCATGGTGATGGAAACAAAAGTGTTTTCAAAGTCTTTTCGAAAACCCCGTCAGGTGCCACTAATGCATGAGGGAGATGTTGTTGAGCTAGGTAACCACTTGATAAATAAGTGGTGTACCGGAGCAAGTGAGTGTGTGTGGTTTTCAAAAACGGATTGGTGTAAGTTGCGACCGTTATTCCAACCTTACATGTACAACCACGATACCCCTTATGGGACGGGGCTTTGTTGATTACTTTGGTCGATGCTAGTAGGGAGACCGCATTACTAGTGGCGGGAGAGTATGAGTTATTCTCTCGATACGGGGTCGTTCCTGGTAGGGCGACTGTCGGTGTCAAAACCGGCGGATCTCGGGTAGGGGGTCCCGAGCTGTGAGACTAGGATCGATGGTAACAAGGGGACGAAGGAGACGATGTTTACCCAGGTTCGAGCCCTCCTATGGAGGTAAAACCCTACGTCCTGCTCGATTATATTGATGATATGAAGGTTACAGAGTTGATCTACCTCGAGATCGACTAGCTAAAACCCTAGATGAGTTTCTCTGCCCTATAATCTAAAACCCTCCGGTTTATATAGACACCAGGGGTCATTAGGGTTACATATGGTCGGTTGCCCATCGGAGGAAAAAAACAAGCTTAATCTACTTGACAGACACGCCACGGCTCCTGAGATTTCTCCCCTGGCGACGGGGCCTTCTATCGACTCCATCCTCAGCGTGTGGCCCATGAGTCCGGCCCATGAGAAATAGGCCGGCCGCCCGAGGACCCCTTAATCCCGGACTCCCTCAGTAGCCCCCGGACTAGCCTCCAATGCCGAGGTATATTATTCGGACAGTCCTGCACGTCGAAGTCTTCGGCTTGCGAGGCGAGTCCCTCAATCCCTTCTTGTTCGGCAACCACTCCGTTATCGGTAAATCTTCAAACGTCGAGAACTCGCGGGACCCGCTGTAATAACTCCCAGCGCTCCTCGACCCTCGTGAACTGAAGGGAGGCAAGCGGTCCGGCGGCTTTTTATAAGATTGCCCTTCTCACAAAGGAGGTACCTCCCATTTAAACAAACGAAATCGTGGTCTAGGCCACACCTTCCTCTTCTTCCCCCTCGGAGAAAACTTCAAGTGAGAGACCACTAAAAAACATGGCGAGCATCCCCAGTTCTTCTTCACGCCCTTACGGCACCCTCCCAGGGGACTGGGCAAGCTGCTCCGTATCCCTCCTTCGGCTGCGCGACCTCGAGACCCAAGGATATCTTCCTTCCTCGGATCTGGCGGCCACTCGCGCCGGTCTGACTTCTTATAACCGCAAAGCCTTCGCGGAGAACTTCCCAAATCCTCACAAGGGAGAGCGGGTATGCTTCGTGCCTTTCCTCCTGCGGGGCCTAGGGTTCCCCATCCACCCTTTCCTGAGGGGGTTATTGGAGTTCTACGGGATCCAGCTCCATCATCTCACCCCTGGGTCTATTCTGCACATCTCGGGCTTCGTCACCCTTTGCGAGATGTTCCTGGGCTGCGAGGCTCACTTTAGACTATGGAGAAAGTATTTCTGCCTCGTTCCCTGCACTCGCGGTGAGACAATTCAGGAGGTTGGAGGAGCCGAAGTATGTCACATAGCCGGGACGGGTTATCCTGCAGGGACGCCGAAGAAAGAGTCTGAAGAGTGGTCTTCGGAATGGTTTTACATCGAGGACGTTCCCCTATTCGATCCAGCTCGAAGGGGTTTGCCCGAATATTCCGACGCCCCTTTGAAGAAAAGTTTCAACTGGCGTCCGAAGAGTTTGTCCCAAGAGGACGATGCTGAAGTACAACGTTTGGCTGCCCGTGTTAGGATACTGGCTCATCACAAGCTGACCATGATTGACGTGATGGCCGCCGCCATCACCAGATGCGTTCAACCTCTTCAACAAAGGATACATCCTTTGTGGTGTTACAATGGAACAAGTGACACCACTCGCTCCCGACGGCTGGGCCCTGTGGATCAAGCGGCATTAGCAGCCGCACTTGCCGATTTATACAAAGGAGAAAAAGAAGACTTTGTCCGGCTGCCAGTTAAGGAGGGCTACTCGAGCTACAACCCCATTGAATGGGTAAGCCTTTCGATCTTACGTCCTAAATTCGGCTTGTCATTCGCCCTTTTTGACCGAAGCCTTTAATCCGCACAAACAGGACTGGAGGAGCTTTGTCGAGACAGTCAAGTGTCCGGCCCCCCAACCGGAGAGCTACTCTCGTGATGACGATCCAGGATTCCATGACGATCCGGAGTTGTCTATTGAGTACGAAGACAGGGTCTTTTACCAAGAGAGCCTAGATCGATCCAAGGTGGCTATCATAGCCGATCACCCCGGATCACTCCCTTCCTCCACCACAGGCAAAAAGAAAAATCCTTCTCGTAAAAGGAGAACGCCTTCCACTGACCCAAATGCACCGGTCTCCGCTCCCAAGCGTTGTAGGTCCTCGCGACAAACGTCGGCTGCAGCAGCGATGCCTGGACTAGGCATCAATAGGACTTCTTTACATGAGCCGGCCGTGGAGACGGCACCGACCACTCGTCCATCCCAAAGGTACTTTGTTCGGTCACTTAATCTATCGCCATTATGATCGATAGGATCTACCAAAAGATCTCATGCCGAAATACTCAGGAAACAAGTACAACCATCTTCTACCGAGGATGTTGCCAAAATGCCCGACAATACTCACGAGTCAAGGTCCTCTGCTCATGCCGAACCTGCAACGGAGGCCCCTGTGGGCAATCCGGCCCCCGAGGATTCCGAGGACGCGGTTTCAATCACTAAATCCGAAGTTGAAAGTGCAATGAACCACCGGCAGCGACGAGAGGCTCTGCGCGACCCGGCGTTTTCCGAACAAAAGTTCAACGCCCTATGTTCGGTGGACGCGCACATCGGAGCTGCCCGAGCTGGGTTCGGAGAAACCGTGAAACTGATATCATCCAGTCTGAAGGTAAATGATTGATTTTGAGAATCCGAACATTTATGTGAACCCAGTAGCCCCTGAGCCTTGAGTTGGTCGGGACGACCGAGTTAAGGATCCATATATTGTTTCTTGGATGATACAGGCCTCAAGGCAGCAGAACGAGCAACTGACCAATGAATTGGAGGCGAGCCGAACACAGGTGGAAGCCGTGAAGGCCGAACTTGAACAAGTGAAGAAATTTACCCGGGAGGCGCATGGTGAGTATATCCATTCTGCTGATCTTAGTACATTATTCCTTGCTGACGTGAGGGTACTTTTTAGCAGCTGAATCTATAGGGCAATTGCAAAAAGATTTAGATGCAGCCCGAGAATCTCAGAGGTACGCCAAGTCCCAGCATGAGGCCGGCTGCCTTTCGTTGCAACGAAACCTAGAGGAGAAGAAACGCCTCCAGGCGGAAAACAAGCAGCAGGCCGACGAAATTGAGCGTTTAAAGACTCAATTGGGCCAGACCCAAGAAGAGAACCAGAAATTACAGAGGGGCATGTTTGGTAAGTGTGACTGTGACATCGAAAGGGTATTTTTCCGACATAAAGTTCAATGTACATGCCTTGTTGTATGTATAGGTCTCCTAACCGGGTGTCCTGAAGAAGAGATCGGATCCTACCGGGGGAGCCTTCTGAAGGAACTGTCCGCCGTTCAAGAGCGGGCTCGAAAGGCTATGAGGAGCATGATAAAAGTGCTATGGCCTGCCGAGAAGCCTCCAGAAGGGATGACCGAACTAGCTAATCGGTTCAAGGGAGCCCGGAGTCGGTTCGAGCTGTGGAAGACATCGGCTTGCCGGGAGGGAGCACAAGAGGCGTGGGCGATGATTAAGACTCGATACACCGGTCTTAACCCCGAGCATATGGCTCGGGTTGGGCCAGCGGGACCTGATGGGCAGGAAGTGCCGCTTCACTTGGTGTACGACCAAGTGATGCCTGCCGCTCGTCTCTCGCAAGAATATTGCGCCCTGGATGCCTTGATAGACAATCTTGACCGGCAGCCAGATGTGTGATTCAATGTAACTATGTACTTTAAATCGAAAAAATTGCTCCGTCTGTGCTGTGAACTTTGTCTTAACCAGCCATCGGCTTTGACCTCTCGTGCTAAGAGCGCGAAAGTGTTCCTTATAAAATATCCCTTGATAAAGGGAATTCTTTCGAGGAACCAGGTAATCCGGCCATTGGGTGCGAACAGACAGTAGATGCACAAGGAGATATGTTATATTACTGCTTAGCGTAAGAAACATCTTCCAAGGAAAATAGTACCTCTATCGGTGCCTTTCTTTGGGTTGTCACGTAAATCGTGGATAGTAAGGCCGTATATTGTTAGTATGCGGCGAATGGCCATTTCGAGAGAAGAAGCCAGTGTAATGGTAATAACAACCATCATATATTTGTTGCTTCCATCGTAGCCGACCAATTTTCTAGTAAAGATAGCTAGCTTTTGGCTTCACCCGTCTGAGGTACGTATCCCGATAACCCGGTCGTAGCAATCGCAGAGGTGTCGGTCGAATTGCATTTTTTCCAGGGTGTCTTCGTAGATGAGGTTCAAACCACTGCCACCATCCATTAGCACCTTCCGCAGTCTAAAACCGTCAACGATGGGGTTTAGGACCAGTGCGGCCGGTGTTCGACCGGGACGGATGGTTGGTTGGTCAGTGTCTCCGAAGGTGATTGGTGTGTCTGCCCATGGACTTGATGCCGCCAGATGGTAGACCTATTTGAGTTCTCTAAGAGCTCTTTTCCTCATGTTCCTAGAGGGGAATGTTTCGCAGATCGTCAGGACTTCCGCATTGTATTTTCGTGGCATTGTGCGGCGCCTGTTCGGCGGTTGGTCCTGGAGAATGGCTTCTCCACTTTTTGCGACCTGCCAGACCACCCAGCAAGCTCTAAGGCTGTGAGTCAGGTTTGTGTCCAGCAATACAGAATGTATAGGGCATGGTTTGTCCAACAGTCCATCAAGGACGGTTCTGGCCCCCATATGGGGTCAATTTCTCTTTTCGGCGGGTTCGTGTTCGGCTAGCCGCTTCGGGGGTATCCTCTTTTTCCGATCTCCTATAGAGTGTTCGGTAAAGTCTGGTTCTGCGAGTAGCCGTTCGGCTTGCCAGGTGCTCTCCATGGCACAGTATTTTTGTACCAGGTCCGATAACTTGGTGAAGCTACGAACGTGTTGCCGGGATAGGGCATTGAGGATCCCTTCATCATGACAATTGCGACTGAAAGTTGCCATTATCTCCTGGTCACTAGAGCCTGGTACCCTGTCTCTGACGAGGAGGAGTCTGGCCCAAAAGTGGTGAACCAACTCCCCCGGTAATTGTTTGACATCACGTAAGTCTGAAGACTTGGACTCTCCTACGATGCATGAGTGCTCGACTTGGGTGGCGGGTGGGAATTTTTTTGGCTCCGCACCGTGATGTGAGTCCGGAACAGCGGGGTACGGCATAGGGCTCGGGTTGCGCGCAAGACCGGAATCGGTCCCGAGCTATTTTTGGAGCGAACTCCCGAGTCTGGGTTATCCGAGGGATCTTGATGATCGGAGACCGGGATATAAACTGTTTTTAGTTTTGGTTGTTGGGGGGACGAGCCTCCGTCCAGGCATTCGACGGTGGCGACTAAGTGAGTGACCGAGGGAGAGCGAATCTCCCTGTCATCGATTTTAAGCCCGATCCGGTTATAGACCGGGGTCTGGTGGCGGTCGGCCAGGCCAAAGGTTTGAATCCGATCCAGTAGCTCGTTCAAGGACGAGATGTCGGCTGAGTATGCGTTGCCGAGGCGTACGGGACCGATCTGCGGTGCCGTGGTCCCAGGATCGTTCTAAGGCGAATCCGGGTTATGTTCGGTCGCGACGGATCCGGGCGTATCAATGGGGTTGGGCGTGCTAGACGGCCCGAGGGGAGAGGCCACCTTGGAAGCGACGCCAGATGCCTCCGACATCAGGGCGTCGGATTCTACGGGCTTCTCCATGGGAGTTGAGGGCCTCATCTAAACGAGTTCTCCCCAGGAACCTGCGGCGAACTCTAGGTTACCAAATCTGATCTCTTGACCGGGGAAGAAACTTTTGATCTGGCCGAGATGGTCAGTCGGATCGGCACGCGATAGGGCGTCGCCGCCTGCGGGGGTCTGTCCAGGGATAGTGGCATCCTGGCCAGAGACCCCACGGCATGTGAGAAGACGATCCATCGATTCTTTCGGTGATCACAGTGGAACTCTCAATGAAAGCACCAATGTCGGTGTCAAAACCGGCGGATCTCGGGTAGGGGGTCCCGAGCTATGAGACTAGGATCGATGGTAACAAGGGGACGAAGGAGACGATGTTTACCCAGGTTCGGGCCCTCCTATGGAGGTAAAATCCTATGTCCTGCTCGATTATATTGATGATATGAAGGTTACAGAGTTGATCTACCTCGAGATCGACTAGCTAAAACCCTAGATGAGTTTCTCTGCCCTATAATCTAAAACCCTCCGGTTTATATAGACACCAGGGGTCATTAGGGTTACACATGGTCGGTTGCCCATCGGAGGAAAAAAAAACAAGCTTAATCTACTATCTTCTACTTGACAGACACGCCACGGCTCCTGAGATTTCTCCCCTGGTGACGGGGCCTTCAATCGACTCCATCCTCAGCGTGTGGCCCATGAGTCCGGCCCATGAGAAATAGGCCGGCCGCCCGAGGACCCCTTAATCCCGAACTCCCTCAGCGACCATGCGCTGTCTTTACAGGCACCGGGCACACCGTTGTGTCCCTTCATGGATGGTACTATGTGGAGCGATGCTCGTGTTTTGTACATCATGAAGATACAAACCAACGAGTGGACTCTTTGCTTAGTGTCATTAGGGGAAAGGCATTGTTCGGGTGCTTACCTCGGGTATGTAATATATCGCGAGTCGTGGATGACACGGAAGTTCCCCGAGTCTTGTGGGTAAAGTGTGCAACCTCTGCGGAGTGTAAAACTATTCGAATAGCCATGTCCACGGTCAAGGACAGTTGGATGACCGCTCTTGTGCTATGTCCAGTGTTCTCTAAATTTGGTGTGTGTGTGTGTGTGTGGATGACATAAAGATGATACATGAGTTAAGTTGGATGACTTGACATGATGACTGAACATGAGGTGTTCAACCCCTGCTTATGATGATATCTGTAACTTGTTCATATAGATATCTTCCAACTGTTGATGCATGCTTACATAAGTTATTTGATCATGTCACTGCACTCAAAATTAGCTTTCTGCAAACTTACCTACTTAGTGCTATATCATGCATTGTTATACCTTGTTCCAAAACATGGGTTGCTTGCGAGTACATTCAAAGTACTCATTGGCTTGCCACTGGTTATTTAATTGGCCAGGCATGGAAGAACAGGAATATGGTGAAGAGTTTGTTGGTGACGAACATGCGAACTAGGACGCTTCCCAGTCAGAATGCCTATAGGGTTAAGGCAGATGGCATGGGTTCACGCTTTCGATCAAGATTTCCGCTGCTAGATATGTTTGTTATTTGGCCTTCATGACCCCATCTATGTAAGACTTGACCTTCGCGGTTTTTATTTGTGTAAGACGCTAAGTATGGATGTAAGACTCTTGTTATTCAGCTTCTGTGTGTGTTCAGTGAGCATTGATCTCTGGGATCATTGTACACGTGCATTCGGTGATCATGACTTATGAGTCGGGGTCCCCACAGAGCTGGTATCAGAGCCATCCTGACTGTAGGAAGCCTTAGTTAGCATGGACGTTAGTTAGGATAAAACCCTTTTCAAAAACTGTACCTAGTTGCTAGGTGCAACAATTTCTATACTTCTCTTCTCTTCTAAGTCTATTTCAAACCCTTACTGACTCTCCTCCCTTCAAACCTTGTAGATGGCAGTCGTACCCGAATCCCTCCTAGCATCCGGCTTTCCCCTACTCCTTGAGGGTAGCCTGGAGAATTGCTAGTATCGCCGACCACCCGTTTTCCTCTACCACGAGCACTGGGTCGATGCCGTCATGAAGGAGTACCACATTGATGTGGTCATGAAGGCAAACGACTCCCCGACTAGTTGCTTATTTGAGGGACCACAGATGGAGACCCTGGCACTCGCAGTCGAGACGGCAACATGCAAGGCACTTGTCCACCTTCGAGACATCAACCCAGAGATGGCCGACGAGCCAGCTACTCGTTATCTACTCTTCAGAAAGGACGACATTGGCGAAAGTCAGAGGTTGGATCCATCCAAGGAAGATGGCACCCCGCTCAGGATCCAGACGTACTTCAGCCTCTGCGCTGACAATCTGGCTCACAACCTGATTAGGGAATTCGTGAAGCTCCGCCAGGAACTTCACCGCACCCGAGAGCTACTTCGCCAAACCACAGACATATTAGCCCAAGGACGAGTAGCAACCTCTAGATTCCCGTCACCCATTCTGGGTATAGAAAACATGGGCACCATACCAGCAAGCAACCGAGTCTCCTTCCCTCCTGGACAGGAGGCAGAGCACTCCACCACCTGAGTCCGAGAACCCCTAGGGTAGGATCAGTCATGTATCCCCTATGCGAAGTCGAGTCCGTGTAATGGTTCAAATGAAACCATGTGTGCTTGTTGCTTGATTTGTTGTTTGTGTTCCGATGCAAGTCGCGCTTTTGCCTTAGGCAACATGTAAGCGACTCCATCGTCTATCTTATCTTAATATATGTATTGGTCTTTCGACCTTTGTTTTACCACACTTGCACTATACCAACCCCCTTAGGCGCGTTTTCTCCGTTGCTGCTTTTCCCTGTCGTATATCCCAGTTGTTTGACTTGGCTGCTCCAAACAGGATAGTGACTGCAACCCGCAACAACTCCTTCACCAACCCTGAAGCCGGCAACTCCAGCCAGCAGCAGGGAGATGGCGGGGTTGCTCACGCTGGAAATCACCCGGAGCAGCCACAAGGCGACATTCCCCCGCCACCACCTCCACCGGAGAACATGACCATAGCTCAGTTTCTCCAAGTTCTCCGGGAGGAACACCAAGCCAACACCACTGCTATCCAGCAGATGGCCCAGGTCCTTGTGAACAACCAGCAGCAAGGTAGGAATGGTAATGGCCGCTCCACTCTGTCTGAGTTCATGAGGAATTCGCCCCCAACCTTCACCGAGACTGTTGAACACCTGGATGCCGATGACTGGATCCGCACCATCGAGGATCTCCTTGCACTGGTCAATTGCAACGAGGATCGTGAGAAGGTGCTTTATGCCTCTCACTGCCTCGGAGGTACCGCCAAAGCTTGGATGGATTCAAGGTCATGCAAGGCGATCGTGTGATCACCTGGGCTGACTTCAAGGAAGGATTCCGCACCGCCCACATTCCTTCTAGGATCATGGCTATCAAGAAGAGAGAATTCCGAGCGCTGAAGCAAGGAAGTGGCTCTGTCAAGTAGTATATGCAGATTTCAATCTGTTGTTAAGGTATGCACCTGAAGATGTCAACACGGAGGCCGCTAAGATGGAACGCTTCATGGAAGGACTCCAGCAAACCCTGCAGTACCAACTCATCGTCTGCGACTGTCGGACCTTCTTCGACCTAGTGAACAAGGCCCTCATGCTTGAGGACAAGCGTCGTGCCATAGACGACACTCGCAAGTGCAAGATGATTAGCAAGGGTAGTTCCAGCAACCAGAAGCCTCGCCCCTGGTAGCCAGCCCCAACCAAGCCAACCTATCAGCCCGAGCAGGCTAGACCTCATGCACCTCGTCCGAGCTACCAGCCTCAGCAGTATGCCAATCCCAGGCCAGCTCACAACAACCCCAATAACAACAACGGCGGCAGGAACAACAACAACAACAACTATGGTCAGGTCACTTGCTTTGGATGTGGTCAGCCAGGACACTACTCTAAGCAGTGCCCCAACAAGAAGCCAGATGCACCGCGCCCCAATGCGCCCAACCAAGGTCAAGGCCGTGGAGCGCCACCAAGGAACCCAGCTCCCTGCAACCAGCCCAACAATGGCAAGGGTCGTGTGAATCACGTCACCGCTGAGGAAGCCCAGGAAGACCCGGACGTCATACTGGGTACGTTCCTCGTCAACTCAACCCCAGCAACCGTACAATTTGATTGTGGAGCTTCGCATTCTTTTGTCACTCAAAAGTTTGCACTAGAGAGTGGTATGAAGCCTACACCCCTGGGTAGTCATATGTTGATACAAACCCCGGGTTCGGTTATGAAGTCCAAGATAGGATGTAAAGGAGTCGAGATCAGCATTAACGGGGTAGACTTCCTAGCATACCTCATAGTTTTGGATTCACCAGGCTTGGACGTCATCCTTGACATGAATTGGTTGACCAAACACCAAGGATTGTTGGACTGTGCCAAGAGGACTGTCACCATGACCAATAGCCAAGGAGTGGAAGTCAAGTATGTCCCCAACCCTGTCTCCGCTCAAGCCCCTCAGGCTAACTATCTGTCGGGGATTGAGTTGGATCAAGTGCCAGTGGTATGTGAATACCCAGATGTATTTCCTGATGAGCTGCCTAGAATGCTTCCTGACCGCGACATTGAGTTCATCATTGAGCTAATGCCCGGAGCAGGACCCATCTATAAGAAGCCCTATAGAATGGGATCTGAAGAGTTGGCTGAATTGAAGAAGCAATTGGCAGAGCAGCTCAGAAAAGGATTCATTCGCCCTAGTGCCTCTCCTTGGGGATCACCTATTCTATTTGTGTCAAAGAGGGACGGAACTATCCGACTCTGTGTCGATTACCGTTCTCTCAATGAGGTCACAATAAAGAACAAGTACCCACTTCCCAAGATCGAAGACCTGTTCGATCAGCTGAATGGAGCTAAGGTGTTTTCCAAGATCGACCTCAGGTCTGGGTACTACCAATTGAAGATCAGGCCCCAAGACATTCCGAAGACGGCATTTGTAACCCGGTATGGCCTGTATGAATACACGGTCATGTCATTTGGGTTAACCAATGCCCCTGCCTACTTCATGTACCTCATGAACAAGGTTTTCATGGAGTATTTGGACAAGTTTGTCATTGTCTTCATCGACGACATACTCGTCTTCTCCAAGTCTGAAGAAGAGCATGAGCAACACTTGAGATTGGTCCTAGACAAGCTTCGAGAGCACCAGCTTTATGCCAAGTTCAACAAGTGTGAATTCTGGCTGCATGAAGTTGGATTCTTGGGTCATGTGTTGACTGCAAAAGGATTGTCAGTGGATCCTGCCAAGATTGAAGCCGTGACTGAATGGCAATCCCCAAGCAATGTGAAGGAAGTCAGAAGCTTCCTCGGACTCACGGGAGATTACCGCAAGTTCGTCGAAGGATTCTCGAGCATTGCCCGACCCATGACTCAGCTTTTGAAGAAGGACAAGAAGTTCGAATGGACGCCGAAGTGTGAAGAAAGCTTCCAACAGCTCAAAAAGAGATTGACCACAGCCCCAGTTTTGGCCACCCCCGATATTCACAAGGAGTTTGTGATATATTGTGATGCATCGAGAACCGGGCTTGGAGGTGTTCTGATGCAAGAAGGCAGAGTCATAGCATATCTATCCAGACAGCTACGTCCTCATGAAGAGAACCATGCCACTTATGATCTTGAGTTGGCAGCCGTAGTTCATGCCTTGAAGACATGGCGACATTACCTTCTGGGAAAGTGATGTGAGATATACACAGAACACAAGAGTTTGAAGTATATTTTCACTCAAAAGGAATTGAACATGAGGCAACGAAGATGGTTGGAGTTGATCAAGGATTATGACCTCAGTGTTCAATACCACCCCGGAAAGGCTAACGTGGTAGTAGACGCCTTAAGCAGAAAGGCTTGTTCCTTGAATGCTATGATTAAGGAAAGGCTACCCGCCTTGTATTAAGAGCTTGAAAGCTTCGGTTTGGAACTAGTTGCACCTGGATTTCCTAGCCAACCTCGAAGCAAAGCCTACCTTGCTGGATGATATTAAAGAAGCTCAGAAGGGACACGAGAGCATTGAAGGCATCAAGAGGAAGATCAAGGCAGGTAAGGCCCCAGGATTCTCAGTGGATGAACAAGGATTCGTATGGTTTGGGAAGCGCATATGCGTACCCAACAAAGTGGAGCTCAAGAATTTGATCTTGCAAGAAGCCCATGACACCCCGTATTCCATCCACCCTGGAGGAACCAAGATGTACCAAGACCTCAAAGCAAGATTCTGGTGGCATGGAATGAAGAGAGAGATAGGCACTTTTGTTGCTAAACGTGACATATGCCAGAGAGTCAAGGCTGAGCATCAGCGACCCGCTGGATTGTTGCAACCTCTCAAAGTGCCTGAATGGAAGTGGGACAAAGTCGGGATGGACTTCATCATCGGTTTGCCCAGGTCAATCAAGGGACATGATTCCATTTGGGTCATTGTCGACCACCTGACCAAGGTAGCCCACTTCATTCCCATCAAGATGACCTACAATGGGAACCAACTAGCCAACCTCTACATCAACCGGATCGTGAGCCTCCACGGAGTTCCTAAGGAGATCATGTCAGACCGAGGTACCAAGTTTACCTCGAGATTCTGGAATAGATTTCAAGAAGCCTTGCGAACTAAGTTGTCCTTCAGCACTGCTTTCCATCCTCAGACCGAAGGCCAGACGGAACGAGTAAACCAGATACTCGAGGATATGCTCCGTGCTTGTGTTCTGGCGTATGGAGCCAAGTGGGAAGATTGCTTACCATTCGCCGAGTTCTCCTACAACAACAGCTACCGGTCGAGTCTTCAGATGGCACCATTTGAGGTGTTGTACGTATGCAAGTGCCGCACTCCCCTCAATTGGTCGGAAACCGGAGAAGGACTAGTCTTTGGACCAGACATCCTTCGCGAAGCAGAAGAGCAAGTTCAACTCATTCGAGAGCGACTCAAGACCGCCAAGACCAGACAGAAGAGCTACGCCGATTCCCACCATCGGGACATGAGTTTTCATGTTGGAGACCATGTTTACCTCCGAGTCACGCCTCTCAAAGGAACCCAACGTTTCCACGTCAAGGGAAAGCTGGCACAGAACAGCAGCGTGGTGGTGGCAGCGGAACTCTGGTAGGGCTTCGCCAAGCGCTACAAAGACGAGAAGTGGAGGGAGTGGAAGAGGGCAGTCACCATGGTGAAGGGATGGGCTGCCCCTTGCGCCTCCTCTCTATTTACATAGGGAGAGGGACGTGGACAACAATTTCCATTCCTCCAAGGGAGGGGTGGCGGCCAAGGAGGGGAGGAGTGCCCTCCAATCCAAGTGGAGGGCCCTCCCCTTTAGGGTTTTCCACCCCTAGGTGCATGGGCCTTGTAGGGGCTGGTGCCCTTGGCCCATTAAGGCCAGGGCGCCTCCCCTCAGGCCATACTAGCCTATGGGACGTGGTGAAACCCTTGGTGGGCTTCTGGACCCTGATCACCCACATATAGGGGATCGCAACATTTTTCGAGGGTATAGTATTCAACCCAAATTTATAGATTCGACACAAGGGGAGCCAAAGAATATTTGCAAGTATTTGCAATTGAGTTCTCAATTCAACCACACCTGGAGATTAAATATCTGCAACAGAGTGATCAGCAGCACACTAATATGATAGTTTTGATAGCAGTAGTAACAGTGACAATAACGGTAACAGTGATTTTGTAGCAGTTGGAACAGTAGCAATATCAATAGTAACTTAGCAAGAACAATATGTGGAAAACTCGTAGGCATTGGATCGGTGAATTCGTTGGATGATATTCATCATATAACATTCATAACCTAGGGCGACACAGAACTGGCTCCAGTTCATAAATATAATGTAGGCATGTATTCCGTAAATAGGCATACGTACTTATGGAAAATAACTTGCTTGACATCTTTTGTCCTACCCTCCCGTGGCAGCGGGGTCCATAAGGAAACTAAGGGATATTAAAGCCTCCTTTTAATAGAGAACCGGAACAAAGCATTAACACATAGTGAATACATGAACTCCTCAAACTACGGTCATCACCAGAAAGTAGCCCGATTATTGTCATCCCGGGGTTTACGGATCATAACACATAGCAGGTGCATATGACTAGCAAGATCGGATCAAGAACATAGATATAATGGTGATAACATAAACGGTTCAGATCTGAAATCATGGCACTCGAGCCCTAGTGACAAGCATTAAGCATGGCAAAGTCATAGCAACATCAATCTCAGAACATAATGGATACTAGGGATCAAGCCCTAACAAAACTAACTCGATTACATGATGAATCTCATCCAACTCCTCACCGACCAGCAAGCCTACGAAGGAATTACTCACTCCCGATGGGGAGCATCATGGAATTGGCGATGAAGGAGGGTTGGTGATGACGAAGACCGAAGATTCCCCTCTCTGGAGCCCCGAACGGACCCAGATCTGGTCTCCCAATGAACAACATGAGGTGGCGGCTGCTCCGTCTCGTGAAACGCGATAAAACTTCCTCTCCTATTTTTTTCTTCAAAAATAGGAATTTATAGTGCTGGAATTAGGGTCAGGGGGGCCACGAGGTGACCATAACCCACCTGGAGGGGGTGGCACGCCCTGGTGTATCGTGCCCAGCCAGGGCACCCCCTGCGGTGGTTCTTGGCTCCAATATTTCTTATTTATTGTAAAATAATTCTCCAAAAAGTTTCGTCCAATTCTGAGAACTTTTATTTCTGCACAAAAACAATACCATGGTAGTTCGACTGAAAAACAACGTCAGTCCGGGTTAGTTTCATTCAAATCATGCAAATTAGAGTCCAAAACAAGAGCAAAAGCGTTAGGAAAAGTAGATACGATGGAGACGTATCAACTCCCCCAAGCTTAACCCATTGCTTGTCCTCAAGCAATTCAGTTGACAAACTGAAAGCGAAAAAGAAAAACTTTTACGAACTCTTTTGTTCTTGTTTACATAAATATGCTTAAGTAGCGCCTAGGTTTTCAGCAAAGATCATGACTAACCATGTAAAGAAGAACTCTTAGAAATTATATTAACTCATATCAATGGAATAATAAACTAGAGAGCAATAATAAAATATCTCAAGTGCCAACACTTTGTCAAAACGGTCATGATATAATAGGACAACAGTTGTATCTCACTAGCCCTTTCCGAGACCGCAAAACATAAATGCAGAGCACCTCCAAAGTTCAAGCAGCGAATAAACATCGTAATTCATGGTAGAAAAGATCCAGTCATGATGCATCCAACATTAACTATACACAATGCATGAGGATGACAATAGTGCTCTCAGATCTAGCGCTTATTTGAGAAGGTGATGACTCAACATAAAAGTAAATAGATAGTCCCTTCGCAGAGGGAAGCAGTGATTTGCAAAGGTGCGAGAGCTCAAAGCTTAAATCAGAGATAAATATAATTTTGGGAGGTGCACACTTCCTGTCAACGTTACGACCAAGAGTTATCAATATCTTCCATGCTAAACACATTAGCGGCGGTTCCCAAGCGGTAAAAGTAAAGGTTTACTCCCCCTCCACCAACAAACACACTCCACGGCTAGCCGAATCCACGGGTACCGTCCATACCAACAACATTCCTGGGGGAGTTTTGTTTAATTATTTGTAATTTTTGATTTCGGGACTAGGAATCCCTATTACCGCTCCTCTCGTGCAAGGACGAGTGAATAAACACTCATCATGAGAATAACCCGCTTAATATGGAAGATACTGACCACCCCCTGTCGCTCCATGAGCGGTCCAGGCACTCAAAACAGATGTTCATTTGAAATTTTAGAGGTGGCACATGCAAATTTACTTGGAACGGCAGGGTAATACCGCATATAGGTAGATATAGTGGACTCATCTGGAATAACTCTGACGCACAAGCAGTATTCCCGCTTAGTACAGATAAAGGCTAGCAAATAGGTTCAGAAGCGGCCAATTAGAGAGCGAAAACGGTCATGAACATGCGTTATGCATAATCAACATTGAATACTAGCATGAGTAGGATATGAACACCATGAACATAAATATCGTAGAGGCTATGTTGGTTTTGATTCAACTACATGCGTGAACATGTGCCAAGTCAAGCCACTTGAAACATTCAGAGGAGGATACCATATCATCATACTACATCACAACCATTTTAATGCATGTTGACATCCAAGATAAATCATTATCCACTCCTAGCTACTTAAGCATGGCACGAGCAACTATAATCTCTAATTGTCATTGCAAACATGTTTGATCATAATATGTTGAATCATGGATACTAGGTTAAACATATTTACAAAAACAAAAACAAGTTGAGTTCATACCCGCTTCTCTCTGCCACAGCCACTTCATCAAATATCGTCATTATTGCCTTTCACTTGCACGACCGAATGATATAAAAAATAATAACAGTGCAAGAGTGTCATGGACTAAGCTGGAATCTACAAACATTTTATTCAAAAGGAGAAGACAAGGTAATTTGGGCTCTTTGTTAGATTAACAATAATGCATATGAGAGCCACTCAACATTTTCATCGTGGTCTTCTCCTTGGTACGACTCAAATAAAAGGAAAAGAATTTCAGAGAAACACACTGAATTTTTTTTGACTTTTTGTTTTTCTTAAAGAAAGCAAATCAAAGAAGGAAAAACAAAGACGAGAAAAACTATTTACACGGGAAAACTCCCAACAAGTAAAAGAAGAAACGAGAAATCTTTTAGGGTTTTCTTTTGCTACTACAATTAATTTAAACTAGAAAGAAAAAACCAAAAACAAGCAAGAAATATTTTTGGATTGTCTCAAAGTTTTTGAAACACGCAAGAAGAAAGCGAGAAAATAAATCTAGCAAGGATAATACAATGAAAAAGTGTAGACACCGACAACTGGAATGAAATGCGTAAACATGAATATAATGTCGGTGGAAAGATGTACTCCCCCAAGCTTTGGCTTTTGGCCTAGTTTGGTAATCACCATCTATAATAGCCATCCGGTCCTATGTGGAAGTGCGGTGGCGGCGGTACCCGAGCGTCCCACTCCTGGGGCTCCTCCTCAGTCGCTGCCAGGTCATTTCGGTAGGCAAAAATGTCCTCTGGCATGACCCTGTATCCATTCCTGGCAATAGAATCAAACAAAGCAGGTGCAGGCAACGGGATAATATCACGGGTAACCATGCTGAATACTAAGTTGTAGCGAATGTTATGAAAAGAATCAGCTGCATCAATAAATTGATGATCCTCCAATGCCTTGTGATCTAGAAAAACTCGGGGCAAGGGATAATCATGTTGGCAAATCTGAACATTAAAGTGACTCGCTAAGTGAGTAGCATAAATACCACCATGTATCTTGCCCTTAGTCCTGTTAAGGTGTAGGCGACATGCAATGATAGCCCCTAGGATAAAGGTGTGATCTTTGTGCAGTGCACGGCGTAAGATGGTGAGGTCGGGGGCACTGAGTGCACCGACCTTCTCCTTAGCGGTTAAATACTTTGCGATGAATAAAGCAAAGTAATGCACAGAAGGAAAATATAAACTGGTGGCAGTGGCATTTGACACGCCTCTTTCATCACCCATTGTCAAAGTGAGGAGAAAGTCCTCAAACTCCGCTGGTCTAGGCTCTCTTAATTCCCCATCAGAAGGGATCAAACATATGTCACAAAAGTCAGTGAGCGGTATCTGACGGGTTTCGGCATATAAATTAAACTACACCTCAGGAGGGTTATTTCTACTCAGAAAATGAAAATTTTGCACAAAAGAATTTCTAAGGAGGTGGTGTTGGTCACACTCAGCCGCGAGGAAGTTGGTCAACCCAGCATTTGCAATGAATTGGGCAAACTCTTGATGGAACACGGCCTCCTCCATGAAGGCATTATGCGGCCATTCGCACGGCCGCACCTCCGCCGTTCTCGGAGTGTTGAGGTCACTGTCCGATGATTCCCCAATGACTTCTTTAGCATTCTTCTTGGAGGAAAACTTCCTAAAGAAACTCATCTTATTCCTATAAATAAATTTTTGAAAATTTTAGTCTACAAATTTTTTGTCAACAAAACTTCGTAAGATTGATAGCGACTACTCCCAAGTATGCCTAGAGGCCATATTAAGCATTCAAACTACTTAGGACTCTAAGAATTCAACATGCAAGCCCATCTACAATAGCACCAAGAGTAGCTAATTATTCTAAAAAACACTAAATCAAAAACTAATTGGAGCAATGCAGGAGTCTGTAGGATCGAAAGTATGTCTAGAGGGGGGTGATTAGACTACTTGAGCAAATAAAAATTCTACCTTTTCCCAATTTTTAAGTGTTGGCAGATTTTAGCAATGATAGCAATTCAAGTACACCCTCCACATGCATGTCTAAGAGTATAGCAGTGGAAAGTAACAACAAGCATATGTAGTAGAGGGTAGGGAGGAAGATCAAACACAATTTGAAGACATAAAGATTTTTCCCGTGGTTCCGATAGGTGGTGCTATCGTACATCCATGTTTATGGAGTCTTCAACCCACGGAGGGTAACGGTCGCGAGAGTCCACGGAGGGCTCCACCCATAAGGGTCCACGAAGTAGCAACCTTGACTATTCCATAACGGCTTTCGTCCATGACGGACTAGCCTCACTATGGGTAGATCTTCACGAAGTAGGCGATCTCCTTGCCCGTACAAACTTCTTGGTTCAACTCCACAACACGAAGTAGGAGGCTCCCAAGCGACACCTAACCAATCTAGGAGGCACCACCCTCCAAAAGGTAATAGGCTCGGTAATGACAATGAACTCCTTGCTCTTGTGCTTCAAGATGATAGACTCCTCAACACACAATCACTCTCTCGTAGATTTGGCTTTGGTGGAAGAGATTGATTTGGTGGAAAGCAACTTGGGGAGGCTAGAGATCATGATTCATATGGTTGGAATGGAATGGCTTGATCTCAACACATGAGTAGGTGGCTCTCTCTCAGAAAATTGGATGGGGGCAAGTATGGAATAGTTCTGAGTGCTTCTCTTTCGAGTGGGTGGTGGTGAAGGGGTATATATAGGCATCCCCAAAAATCCAACCGTTACACCTAAAGTGACCAACTCGGTGACACCGAAGTATAAAACTCGGTGGTACCGAGTTGCTCCAAAGGTAGCAACTTTTGAATCTCGGTGAGACCGATACAGAAATCTCGGCGGTACCGATGAGGTGACCAACGGTCAGTCTCCACAACTCGGTGACGCCGATCCAAAATCTCAGAAATTCCGATTTTGAGAATCGAGGTAACAGAGAGTTGGCAAGCTGAAATCGGTGGCACCGAAGCAGAATCGGTTGCACCGAGGATCTAGGGTTTGGCATGGGTCTATCTGAGGTGGGAATCGGTGGGACCGAGTGGAAAAAGTTGGTTGCACCGATTTTCATGATAGGCTTGGACAGACTTTTGTGGAAGAGTTTGTGAGTGTTTTTGGTGAGTATCACTTGTGCACGTGGAGCATATTGTTCACCAACAGTACCTTACCCCCTTTTAATAGTATTGGCTTTCCTATGGACTCAAGGTGATTTCTCACAAAGTAAAATGTAGAGTCCTCTTGCTTGAAGCTTTGCCAATCCAATTCCTTGCATCTAGGGGTCTCTCCACAATCCTTTTGCTAACCCATCATTGAACTTTTCCTGAAATACACTTAGTGGAAACATTAGTTCAATGACATATATGTTGTTATTAATTACCAAAACCACCAAGGGAGCAAATGTGCTTTCAATCTCCCCCTTTTTGGTAATTGATGACAACATATAGATCAAAGCTTCGACATATGATATAATCAATGAATATAATCGTCGCTTTGAGAAGTATGTGATAAGCAAGAGCTCCCCCTAAATTTGTGCATTATTTTGAATTTGCGTTTGAATGCAAATGCACAATCGATTAGGTACATGGGGCACTATTTCATGTCACATACAACTTGGTGGTGTGCGAGAATAATACGAATGAATATCATAGCACAACACAATCAAGTAAAGGTGAATGATCATCTCATAAGCATCACATGGATAGGAAATAGTAGCAATACACATCAAGTGTATGATCAAACACCAACAAAGTTTAACACAAACAAACAAACCAAAAGATATCAATGTTTTGAAAAGCGATAAAAAGCAACACTCTCTCTCTCTCTCTCAAAGCCCTAATGATCTATATACATCTTCTCCCCCTTTGGCAAGAAGTTACCAAAAAGTTCAAAGGTATAGAACTAAGTGCTCTTCTGGGGCTGATCTCCTGCGGTAGCTGATGAAGGAGTCGAGAGAACGGCATCAGCGAAGATGTCGGCAGACGTCATGGACGGAGTCGGAGTAGCAACTGGAGGTGCTGGAGGAGCTGAAGGAGCTGCAGCAGGTGCTGATGAAGAAAGTCTAGACTCTGGAACTGGCACTGTAGCAGATCTGGCCTGAGTCCTGAACTGAGTGTCTGTCCGGAGAGGTGGACTATCCTCATCATCATCGGTAGTGTGGGGCTGAGCACGCCATCAACTTCCTTCTTGAGCTCATTCACAGTCACTGTGAGCTCATCCACTTTGTTGTTGAGAATATGGAATTTGGTATCAACAATCCTCGAGAGGCTCTCCTGGTTCTTCAAGATGTTCCCGATGTCCTTCTGCATACTGAGCACAGAGCTAAGAAGAAGATCCATCTGCTCACTCCTAGTCTTTGGCACCTGAGAACTAGTGTCTCTAGCTGCCTCTGCCTATGCCTGTGCTGTAGCTGAGGTGGGATGATCTGGGTCCATCACCACAACATTGTCTTCTAGCTCTGGCAAGAGTGGCAAATGTGGTCGATCAAGTGCATATATGTGCTTCTCCAGCTTGGAGTTAATAAGCATCTGAATATAAGGAGCGTATCCACATGATCTCTTCTGATCTGCAGCAGTTCTCTTCATTGTCTCAACTATCAAGTCCATCACTCCGAATCTGGTATGTTGATCAAGATGGAGCAGCATGTTGATAGAATAGCCTCTTATCATCTTCTCATCTCCAGACTTAGGCATCAAGGTATGCCTCAAGATGGTGTTAATCGTGCGTAGACCAGCCTGGAGGAAGTAAATGGATCCAAACTTGTGTGATGGCAAATTTACAGTAGGGATCTCATTGTACATGTTCTTCATGGCATTGTGATTGGCCTTAGACTCGGAGTACACATCTTGGTCACCGTCTTCCACCTATGGAGCTCCTAAGATGGCAGCCCACTCCTCAACTGTGGATTCATACATGGTGCCTTCTGTCATCCATACAATCCTACCATCTCCATAGAAATGTGCAGTGGAGTAGAATTGCATGATCATCTCGTCGTTCCAAGTAGTGAACTCCTTACCAACAAACTCATCAATACCAATGCAGTGGAAGTTATCTTGCACACTTGGAAAGTAGTCTTCATTGTCCTTGATGTGCTTCCAATCCACATATCTCATGTCACTCACTGCGGGGCTCTTGTCAAGCAGCACTGTTTCATAGAAGTCTTGTTGTTCCTTTGCGTAGAACCTGTAGTCTACAGCTGTCCTTCTCCTCTAAGAGTAAGGATCAACAGCTCTCCACTCTCTCAAACCAGAGTCCTTCCTCTTCTTCATGTCTTCAACAACAGGATGGCTGGCATTATGCTCTGGAAGGTGTGGTCTTAGCTTCATCAAAACAGACTGGGTATCATCCTCAGCTTCTCTAAAGGTAGAAGTCTTGTTCTTGGAAGCAGCTGGGATGTCTCTGGAAAACCACTTGGGTTTTGGAGCAGTGGATTTCTTGGAAGTAGCTGGCTTGCTCTTGGATGGATCTTGGTTAGTCATAGCATCAGCAAGCAGCTTCTTCTTCTTCTTCTTAGGAGGAGCCTTGGCAACTGGCTCTTCCTCCTCTTCTTCCTCAGCCTCAGCTGGGTCTTCATACATCGAGGTAGGTCTGCCCACAGCATGTATGATTCTCTTTCTGCTTTTCTTCTTCTCTCCTGCCTTCTTAGGCATAGACTTCTTTGAGGGCTCAACAGCCATTGTTGCCCTAGCACTCTCTGGTGCACTCACTGTCCCTGAACTGGCATACTCCTTCCTTATTGCCTTCTTCTTGGATGTAGTGGCAGCAGCAGTGCTCTTGGCAGTTGTATCTTTCTTGGCCAGCTCCTCAGGAACAAAATCTACATCCTCCTCATCAGAGTTGAGCTTTCTTCTTGCCCTAGTTGCAGCTTTGGGCAGATCTGGTGAGCTAGGTACATCATCATAGCTCCCTTCAGGACTAGTGCCTGAGCTCATGTCAACATTCTCCTCTCTGAAGTTATTCTGGCTATCATCAGAACCTGACATCTCTGACCCTGTGAAAAGAGTATAGAGGAGCAGAAGGGTTGAGTCATCACAAAATGCAGAGATTTTTCAAAGGTTGAACAAAGAAATCCTTAGATATAGCTTTCAGCAAAAAGGGATTTCGGTGTCACTGAGTCAAAAGTTTTGGTACCACCGAGACGCACAGACCTCTTAACAGAAACTTGGCAGCAATTTCGATCGCACCGAAAATTGCCACTCGGTTTCACCGAGACTGTCCTCAGTAGTCCAAAACAAAAATCGGTAGAGCCAATTTTTCTGACTCGGTGTCACCGATATTCGGATTTGCGGACGGCTAGATCTAAAAATCTTTCGTTCGCTAAGCTAATGAGGTTTCTAGAGGATTGAGAGGATTGAAATCAGTGGATTATTGATAAGAGTTACTCTAATGCGCATGAATTGGAAGGGGAGCGCAAAAGAGGGCCGGATCCATACCCTAACTCGGTGAAGGATCCATGAAGGCAACGATGGCGGTGAAGATTCCGTCGGCGGCGACGATTCCCAATGGCGGAGGCGCACGGGGAGGCAAGGGCGACAACCAAGGGGTCCTGAGAGGCAGCTTAGGGTTGGAGGAAACAGACTTTTGCGGTTGAATTTCAAAAGTCAGGTCCGCCAGGTAATATACCTTTTGCTATTAGTGAAACCGGTTCGAAATTATCGATGCCATCGAGTTTCTCAACTGCCAGTTGACAGGGAAACTCGGTGTAACCGAGAATAAGGAATCGGTGTTACCGAGATGGAAAACCAGATCAACCCTAGGCATCAGTGAGACCGAGAATTAGGTATTGGTTCCACCGAGATGCACTTGGGAGGTTTTAATGGTCAGTCCTTGTCGATACGGAACTCCGAGTGCTCCTCACATAGAGAGATCGAAAAGTCCTTGTTCAAATTTTGTGATGCAGCAAGAATGGAATATGAGACGAGAAAGCATAGATAGCTAGAGAGTGGTCCTAGGCATTCTTGTCCATCCAATTGGCAAAAGAAAAATCAAAATCCAAATAGCAACAATTGGATGTCCTCGAATGGATAAAGAAATGCAGACCAACATGCTCACACAATAAGATGTCAAATGAAATCATGGCAAACATGCACAGACATACTAGCATCTATCAAGCATTTTGATGATGACAGAGTCATCTATATATGAGTATATTGACTTAGGAGCCAAGTAAGAATACTTGATCATAGGTCATACTCATCGTTTAAGCACAAGTGGGGTTACCACTTTTACATAAAGCATTTAATGTTGTCACATGCTATGAGATGCTTTGACTCAAGTCTTAGAGTAAAGCTCCCCCTTGATGTGACACCCCCCCTTGAGAGGGATAAACTAACCTTGGGTTTTGTCGATGAAGACTTCATGTAGGTGAAGTAGTGATGGATGCTCAAAGTTAATGAAGATCACCATGAGTTGGGAGCATCCTTGTTGTTTATTACTCTTCTCACCTACATGGGTTAGTCCCAACACACAAGAGACAAATACAAGGATATCTATGGACATGGAGTGCAAAGCATACATGATGATGTCCATAGATTTGTTGATTACCTTGTCCTCTGCTTACCTTTGAGGGAATGTGTGACTCCTTGAACTATTGCATGATGTTGACGTTGATTGCAACTAGTTCTTGCCAATAATGAATGTGAGTGAATTTCGTTGGCGGAGTCACCCCTCAAGAACTTCTCTAGTTCTTCTTCTTGGGGACCCACATCAGCTTGATGGGGATCCTTGGTGTAGAAGTGGCACTTGTAGAAGTTGAGCTTGAAGTAGCCTAGGGAACCCACTTCACCAAAGCTTGGGATTCATCTTCATATGAGTCAATGTCCTCTTGAAGCTTGTCCTTGCCCCTGAGCTTGTGGTCTTGTGGTGGAAGGTCATCTTGAGCTTTCGTTCCCTTGGGAAGAGTATGTTCATACTTCTCCCTTTGAGGAACAAACTTGGGCTTGGGGTATTGACCTTCTTCCCATTCAACTCCATTTGCGTTGAAGTAGCCAATGCCATGGTTCTTCCGGTACCCTCCGTGCTTGCGTACAATCTCCTCAAATTGCTTACACCCGGCAAGACTCTTGTAGATACCTTTCTCTATAATCCCTTTCAAAAGTTCCTTTTCTTTCTCAAGTGTGACTTGGCTTAGAGAAGTGTTAGTGGGATCAATAGAACTACTAGAAGCAATATCATTGGGTTTATAATTTTTATTGCTACTAGTTGAAGAACCTTTCTTGCCTTTGTTACTAGTTTGCTTAGACTTAACTTGTGGAATGAATGTAGACAAGAGTAGTCGTTTGGCTAGATAAGATGAAGTCTTCTTTCGGAGATCGTCATTGATAGCTTTAAGAAACTCATGTTCTTGCTCCAAGGTGAGCTTCTCGAAGCATAGCTTCTCATGAGTCCTTACAAGCTCTCTATGATCATCTAGAGTAGATTCATGGGCTAACTTAAGAGTGTTTAATTCTTTAGTTAGTCATTCTATTTCCATCTTATCATCATCACACGACTTATCTTGACTACCATGAAAGTTATCAAGTTCATCTTGACTAATATCACTAGTTTTGTCAAAGAGCAAGTCATCATCTCCAAGTAAATCATCTTCATCACTATTGAAATCAAGACACTCGGGGTGTGATACCTTGGGGCCTTTATCCATGAAGCAACTTCCACTCCCTTCATTTGGTGAATCAAATAGATCATAGGAGTTGGTAGTCACTAGTGCAAGTCCGGCAACACCTTCATCTTGACTATAGTCGGAGTTGGAGTGATAGCTTCTCTCGGAGTGGTTGTCGGATTCGGAGCTGGAAACCCATTCACCAACATAAGCTTGATGTCTTCTTCTTGAGTAGCTCTTGGTGTACTTGTCCTTCTTCTCCGAGTCCCTACTTCTCCTTGAGGGTCTTCGTTCATAACGGTCATCTCTACTCCTTCTCTCTCTACGAGGCGATTCATCTCTTGAGCTTCGTCTTCTAGGTGACTCTTCTCTTCGTTTGTAGGGAGCCGTGCACTCATTGGAGTAGTGTCCAGGCTTCCCACAATTGTAGCAGTTTCGGTCATGACTTGACGAATGCTTCTCTTCATATCTTTAGTTGGAGCTTCGTTCTTTGCCTCTATTCTTGTAGAACTTGTTGAATTTCTTGACCATGTGGCTTATCTCTTCATTGGTGACAAGGTTGTCGCTTGAAGTTGCGGGAGCATCACTTGTGGCTTTGTAAGCACCGCTAGACTTGTTGTGAAGCTCTTCTTTGTCTTTGAGTGTCATCTCATGAGCAACAATCCTTCCAATGACTTCCGTAGGCTTGAGATCTTTTTAGTTGGGCATCATTTGGATCAATGTGCACACGGTGTCGTATCTCTCATCCAAAGCTCTAAGTATCTTCTTGATGATGAATTTGTCGGTCATTTCTTCGCTTCCTAAGCTGGCAATCTCATTGGTGATGAGAGCTAGCCTAGAGTACATCTCTGCGACTCCTTCACCATCCTTCATCTTGAACTTGTCAAGCTGACTTTGAAGAACGTCCAACTTGGATTCTCTCACGGATTCGGTACCTTCGTGCATATCAACCAAAGTATCCCAAATTTCCTTGGCATTCTCAAGATGGCTGATTTTGTTGAATTCTTCGGGGCATAGGCAGTTGAAGAGAATGTCACATGCTTGAGCGTTGTATTGCAACATCTTCAATTCTTCCACGGTCGCTTCACGATCCGGTTCCTTTCCATCACCAAAGAATTCACCTTGCAATCCAACACAAACAACAGCCCAAACGGTAGGGTTATGACCAAGAATATGCATTTTCATTTTGTGTTTCCAACTAGCAAAATTTGTGCCATCAAAGTACGGACCTCTACGGTGATAATTGTTGGGGAGCGTTGCATGGGAAACAAAAATTTTCCTACGCACACATAAGATCTATCCATGGTGATGAGCATCTACGAGAGGGAGAGTGAATCTACATACCCTTGTAGATCGCTAAGCGGAAGCGTTAATAAACGCGGTTGATGTAGTCGAACGTCTTCGCGATCCAAATCGCCGAGCGTCCCGCGATCCAATCACGATCCTTCCGATCTAGTGCCGAACGGACGGCACCTCCGCGTTCAACACACGTACGGCTTGATGACGCCTTCACCTCCTCGATCCAGCGAGCGATGATGAAGTAGTGGTTGAGTTCCAGCAGCACGACGGCGTGGTGATGGTGGTGAGGAACAATCTCTGCAGGGCTTCGCCAAGCACTACGGAGATTATGACGGAGGAACTAGAGGGCTAGGGTTGCCGGCACACGGCTTGGGAAATCCTGATGTGTCCCGTGTGCTAGCCCTGCCCCTCTATTTATATGTTGAGCCTTGGGGTCTAAACTTGGAGTAAAAGCCTCCTCTAGGTCGGTTTTGCCCGCACAAGGTCGGTTTGGCCCGCAGGGAAAGAGTCCAACTCGGATCCCTGCCGAACCGTGCACAGCCGCGCACAAGCGGTAGTACCGCTTCACACAAGCGGTAGTACCGCTTGGGCGGTAGTACCGCTTCACACAAGCGGTAGTACCGCTCCGGCGGTAGTACCGCTTCACCAAGCGGTAGTACCGCTCCGGCGGTAGTACCGCTTCACCAAGCGGTAGTACCGCTTACGCGGCAGCAAAACTACTTTTGCACTTTCCAATACCTTGTGGGCTTTATCCCTTTGGCTCATATAAAGTGTTGCTGCACCCGAACACTTCGGTAAACATCCGGAACCCATTCCGGTGAATTCTGGAACTCTTCCGGAGATCGAAACACCATTATCACATATATCTATCTTTACCTCCGGACTCTTCCGGAGATCCTCGTCATGTCCGGGATCTTATCCGGGACTCCGAACAACTTTCGGTCACCAACATAATAACTCAATTATACTAATCGTCACCAAACGTTAAGTGTGTAGACCCTGCGGGTTCGAGAACTATGTAGACATGACCGAGACACCTCTACGGCCAATAACCAATAGCGGGACCTGGATGCCCATATTGGCTCCTACATATTCTACGAAGATCTTTATCGGTCGAACCTCTATGTCAAGGATTCAGTTAATCCCGTATGCTGTTCCCTTTGTTCTTCGGTATGTTACTTGCCCGAGATTCGATCGTCGGTATCACTATACCTAGTTCAATCTCGTTACCGGCAAGTCTCTTTACTCGTTCCGTAATACAAGATCTCGTGGCTAACACTTTAGTCACATTGCTTGCAAGGCTCATTGTGATGTTGTATTACCGAGTGGGCCCTGAGATACCTCTCCGTCATACGGAGTAACAAATCCCAGTCTTGATCCATGCCAACCCAACAGACACCCTCGGAGATACCTGTAGAGCACCTTTATAGTCACCCAGTTACGTTGCGACGTTTGATACACACAAGGTATTCCTCCGGTGTTAGTGAGTTGCATGATCTCATGGTCAAAGGAACAGATACTTGACATGCAGAAAACAATAGCAATAAACTGACACGATCAAATGCTACGTTTACAGTTTGGGTCTTGTCCATCACATCATTCTCCTAATGATGTGATCCCGTTATCAAATGACATCTCATGTCCATGGCTAGGAAACCTTAACCATCTTTGATCAACAAGCTAGTCAACTAGAGGCTTACTAGGGACACAGTGTTGTCTATGTACCCACACATGTATTTGAGTTTCCAATCAATACAATTATAGCATGGATAATAAACGATTATCATGAACAAGGAAATATAATAATAACCAATTTATTATTGCCTCTAGGGCATATTTCCAACAGTCTCCCACTTGCACTAGAGTCAATAATCTAGTTCACATCACTATGTGATTTACATTGTAATGAATCGAACACCCATGCAGTTCTGGTGTTGTTCATGTTTAGCCCTTGGAAGAGGTTTAGTCATCGGATCTGCAACATTTAGATCCGTGTGTACTTTGCAAATATTTATGTCGTCCTCCTTGATGTAATCGCGGATGGAATTGAAACGTCGTTTTATGTGTCTGGTCCTTTTGTGAAATCTTGGTTCCTTGGCTAGAGCAATGGCACCAGTGTTATCACAAAACAGAGTCATTGGGTCAAGTGCACTAGGCACTACTCCAAGATCTGTCATGAACTCCTTCATCCAGACACCTTCCTTCGCCGCCTCCGAGGCAGCGATGTACTCCGCTTCGCATGTAGAATCAGCTACCACGCTTTGCTTGGAACTGCACCAGCTAACCGCACCCCCATTAAGAATAAATACGTATCCGGTTTGCGACTTAGAGTCATCCGGATCAGTGTCAAAGCTTGCATCGACGTAACCCTTTACGACGAGCTCTTGATCACCTCCATAAACGAGAAACATGTCTTTAGTCCTTTTCAGGTACTTCAGGATATTCTTGACCGCCGTCCAGTGTTCCATTCCTGGATCACCTTGAAACCTTCCGACCATACTTATGGCAAGGCTGACATCGGGTCTTGTGCACAGCATTGCATACATGATAGAGCCTATGGCTGAAGCATAGGGGATGACACTCATCTTTTCTCTATCTTCTGCAGTCACTGGGCATTGAGTCTTACTCAACTTCACACCTTGCAAAACAGGCAAGAACCCCTTCTTGGACTGATCCATTTTGAACTTCTTCAAAATCTTATCAAGGTATGTGCTTTGTGAAAGTCCTATTAAACGTCTTGATCTATCTCTATAGATCTTGATGCCTAATATGAAAGCAGCTTCTCCTAGGTCCTTTATTGAAAAACTCTTGTTCAAATATTCCTTTACGCTTTCCAGCATTTCTATATTGTTTCCAATCAGCAATATGTCATCCACATATAATATTAGAAACGCTATAGAGCTCCCACTCACTTTCTTGTAAATACAAGCTTCTCCGTAAACTTGTATAAACTCGAACGCTTTGATCACCTCATCAAAACGAAGATTCCAACTCCGAGATGCTTGCACCAGTCCATAAATGGATCGCTGGAGTTTGCAAACTTTGTCAGCATTCTCTGGATCGACAAAACCTTCTGGTTGCATCATATACAACTCTTCCTTAAGGAAACCGTTAAGGAACGCTGTTTTGACATCCATCTGCCAAATTTCATAATCGAAAAAGGCAGCTATTGCTAACATGATTCTGACGGATTTAAGCATCGCTACGGGTGAGAAGGTCTCATCGTAGTCAACTCCTTGAACTTGTGAAAAACCCTTTGCCACAAGTCGAGCTTTATAGACGGTGACATTACCGTCCGCGTCCGTCTTCCTCTTAAAGATCCATTTGTTCTGAATGGCCTTACGCCCTTCAGGTAATACTTCCAAAGTCCATACTTTGTTTTCATACATGGATCCCATCTCGGATTTCATGGCCTCTAACCACTTCTCGGAATCCGGGCCCATCATCGCTTCTCCATAGCTCGTAGGTTCATCGTTGTCTAACAACATGACTTTTAAGACAGGGTTGCCGTACCACTCGGGAGCAGTACGCGTCCTTGTCGACCTACGAGGTTCAATAGCAACTTGATCCAAAGCTTCATGATCATCATCATTAACTTCCTCTTCAGCTAATGTAGGCTCCACAGAAACAACTTTCTGCGCTGCGCTACTCTCAGGTTGAAGTAAAGGTTCAATAACCTCATCAAGTTCTATCTTCCTCCCACTCAATTCTTTCGAGAGAAACTCTTTCTCAAGAAATGTTCCGTTTTAGCGACAAACATTTTGCCTTCGGATCTGAGATAGAAGGTATACCCAACTGTCTCTTTTGGGTATCCTATGAAGACGCATTTCTCCGCTTTGGGTTCCAGCTTTTCAGGCTGAAGCTTTTTGACATAAGCATCACATCCCCAAACTTTAAGAAACGACAGCTTTGGCTTCTTGCCAAACCAAAGTTCATATGGCGTCGTCTCAACGGATTTCGATGGTGCCCTATTTAAAGTGAATGCAGCTGTCTCTAATGCATAACCCCAAAACGATAGTGGCAAATCGGCAAGAGACATCATAGATCGCACCATATCTAATAAGGTTCGATTACGACGTTCGGACACACCATTACGCTGTGGTGTTCCAGGCGGTGTCAATTGTGAAACAATTCCACACTGTCTTAAGTGACTGCCAAACTCATAACTCAGATATTCTCCTCCTCGATCAGATCGTAGGAATTTAATCTTCTTGTTAGGATGATTCTCAACTTCACTCTGAAATTGTTTGAACTTTTCAAATGTTTCAGACTTGTGTTTCATTAAGTAAATATACCCATATCTACTTAAGTCATCAGTGAAGGTGAGAAAGTAACGATAACCACCGCGCGCCTCAATGCTCATCGGACCGCACACATCAGTATGTATGATTTCCAATAAGTCACTTGCCCGTTCCATTATTCCAGAGAACGGCGTTTTAGTCATCTTGCCCATGAGGCATGGCTCACATGTGTCAAGTGATTCAAAATCAAGTGACTCCAAAAGTCCATCAGTATGGAGCTTCCTCATGCGTTTTACGCCAATATGACCTAAACGGCAGTGCCACAAGAAAGTGGTATTATCATTATCAATTCTACATCTTTTGGCATCAATGTTATGAACATGTGTATTATTACTATCGAGATTCAATAAGAATAAACCCCTCACATTGGGTGCATGACCATAAAAGATATTACTCATATAAATAGAACAACCATTATTCTCTGATTTAAATGAGTAACCGTCTCGCAATAAACAAGATCCAGATATAATGTTCATGCTTAACGCAGGCACCAAATAACACTTATTTAGGTTCATCACTAATCCCGACGGTAATCGAAGAGCGAGCGTGCCGACGGCGATCACATCAACCTTGGAACCATTTCCCACGCGCATCGTCACTTCGTCCTTTGCCAGCCTCCGTCTATTCCGCAGTTCCTGTTTTGAGTTGCAAATATGAGCAACCGCACCGGTATCAAATACCCAGGCACTACAACGAGAGTTGGTAAGGTACACATCAATAACATGTATATCATATATACCTTGTTTGTTGTTGGCCGCCTTCTTGTCAGCCAAATACTTGGGG
Source organism: Elymus sibiricus (assembly GCA_039707655.1). Lineage (NCBI taxonomy): Eukaryota > Viridiplantae > Streptophyta > Magnoliopsida > Poales > Poaceae > Elymus > Elymus sibiricus. The sequence goes on along the minus strand of CM077669.1, from coordinate 345,914,794 downwards.
CAGTTCCGCTTCCAGTGTCCAGTTCCCTTGCAATGAAAACACACAGTTTCTGGTTTGGGTCCAGCCTTGGGTTTCTTCACGAGAGGAGCAACTGCTTTGCCACTCTTCTTAGAGTTACCCTTCTTACCCTTGCCATTTTTCTTGAAACTAGTGGTTTTATTGACCATCAACACTTGATGCTCCTTCTGAATTTCAGACTCAGCGACTTTCAGCATCGCAAACAGCTCGGCGACTGACTTGTTCATCCCGTGCATGTTATAGTTCAACACGAAGCTCTTGTAGCTAGGCGGCAATGATTGAAGAACTCTGTCAGTGATAGCCTCTGGCGGAAGGGGCATCCCTAACTCAGCCAGACGGGTGGAGTACCCAGACATTCTGAGCACGTGATCACTGATAGACCCGTTCTCCTCCATCTTGCAAGCATAGAACTTATCGGAGATCTCATATCTCTCGATCCGGGCATTCTTCTGAAAGATAAACTTCAACTCCTGGAACATCTCATATGCTCCATGACGTTCAAAACGTCTTTGAAGTCCCGGTTCTAAGCCATACAACATTGCACATTGAACTATTGAGTAATCATCAGAACGAGCCTGCCAGGCGTTCACAACGTCTAGAGACTCAACTGGAGCGGGTGGATCACCAAGCGGTGCATCAAGGACATAAGCCTTCTGGGAAGCCGTAAGGATAATCCTTAGATTACGGGCCCAGTCCACAAAGTTACTTCCATCATCTTTCAACTTAGCTTCCTCTAGGAACGCATTAAAATTCAGGGGTGCTACTGCGCGAGCCATGATCTACAACATAAATATAGCAAAGACAACTTAGACTATTGTTCTTAGATAATGAGTTTAGTTAATCATATTACTTAAAAACTCCCACTCAAATTGACATCCCTCCGGTCATTCGAGTGTAACATGATCCAAATCCACCAACTCAAGTCCGATCATCACGTGAGTTGAGGTGGTTTCAATGGTGAACATCTTCATGTTGATCATATCTACTATATGACTCATGTTCGACCTTTCGGTCTCTTGTGTTCCGAGGCCATGTCTGTACATGCTAGGCTCGTCAAGTTTAACCCGAGTGTTCCGCACGTGCAACATGGCTTGCACCCGTTGTATGCGAACGTAGAGTCTATCACACCCGATCATCACGGCGTGTCTCGAAACGACGAACTTTCGCAACGGTGCACACTTGGGGAGAACACAATTTATCTTGAAATTTAAGTGAGGGATCACCTTATAATGCTACCGTCGTCCTAAGCAAAATAAGATGCATAAAAGGATTAACATCACATGCAAATCATAAGTGACATGATATGGCCATGAACTTGTGCTTTTGATCTCCATCTCCAAAGCACCGGCATGATCTCCATCGTCACCGGCATGACACCATGATCTCCATCATCTTGATCTCCATCAACGTGTCGCCATAAGGTTGTCGCGCCGACTGTTGCTTCCACGACTATAGCTAACGTTTAGCGATAAAGTAAAGCATTACATAGCGCTTAATGATTGACACGCAGGTCATACAATAATTAAAGACAACTCTATGGCTCCTGCCAGTTGCCGTATTCATCGACATGCAAGTCGTGATATTCTATACAACACATGATCATCTCATACATCACATATATCTCATCATGTAATTGGCCATATCACATCACAACATACCCTGCAAAAACAAGTTAGACGTCCTCTAATTGTTGTTGCAAATTTTACGTGGTTGCTACGGGTTTGCAAGAACCGTTCTTACCTACGCAAAACCACAACGTGGTGTAGTGATTGCTTTTTGATCTTCTAAAAGAACCCTCTTCATTGAAATCGATTCAACTAAAGTGAGAGAGACAGACACCCGCTAGCCATCTTTATGCAACGAAGTTACATGTCAGTTGAAGGAACCTGTCTCGCGTAAGTGTACGCGTAATGTCGGTCCGGGCCGCTTCATCTCACAGTACCGCCGAATCAAATATCAACTAGTAACGGCAAGCAATATGTATACACCCACGCCCACAACTCGTTTGTGTTCTACTCGAGAACTCATCTACGCATAGACCTGGCTCTGATACCACTGTTGGGGAGCGTTGCATGGGAAACAAAAATTTTCCTACGCACACATAAGATCTATCCATGGTGATGAGCATCTACGAGAGGGAGAGTGAATCTACATACCCTTGTAGATCGCTAAGCGGAAGCGTTAATAAACGCGGTTGATGTAGTCGAACGTCTTCGCGATCCAAATCGCCGAGCGTCCCGCGATCCAATCACGATCCTTCTGATCTAGTGCCGAACGGACGGCACCTCCGCGTTCAACACACGTACGGCTTGATGACGCCTTCACCTCCTCGATCCAGCGAGCGATGATGAAGTAGTGGTTGAGTTCCAGCAGCACGACGGCGTGGTGATGGTGGTGAGGAACAATCTCTGCAGGGCTTCGCCAAGCACTACGGAGATTATGACGGAGGAACTAGAGGGCTAGGGTTGCCGGCACACGGCTTGGGAAATCCTGATGTGTCCCGTGTGCTAGCCCTGCCCCTCTATTTATATGTTGAGCCTTGGGGTCTAAACTTGGAGTAAAAGCCTCCTCTAGGTCGGTTTTGCCCGCACAAGGTCGGTTTGGCCCGCAGGGAAAGAGTCCAACTCGGATCCCTGCCGAACCGTGCACAGCCGCGCACAAGCGGTAGTACCGCTTCACACAAGCGGTAGTACCGCTTGGGCGGTAGTACCGCTTCACACAAGCGGTAGTACCGCTCCGGCGGTAGTACCGCTTCACCAAGCGGTAGTACCGCTCCGGCGGTAGTACCGCTTCACCAAGCGGTAGTACCGCTTACGCGGCAGCAAAACTACTTTTGCACTTTCCAATACCTTGTGGGCTTTATCCCTTTGGCTCATATAAAGTGTTGCTGCACCCGAACACTTCGGTAAACATCCGGAACCCATTCCGGTGAATTCTGGAACTCTTCCGGAGATCGAAACACCATTATCACATATATCTATCTTTACCTCCGGACTCTTCCGGAGATCCTCGTCATGTCCGGGATCTTATCCGGGACTCCGAACAACTTTCGGTCACCAACATAATAACTCAATTATACTAATCGTCACCAAACGTTAAGTGTGTAGACCCTGCGGGTTCGAGAACTATGTAGACATGACCGAGACACCTCTACGGCCAATAACCAATAGCGGGACCTGGATGCCCATATTGGCTCCTACATATTCTACGAAGATCTTTATCGGTCGAACCTCTATGTCAAGGATTCAGTTAATCCCGTATGCTGTTCCCTTTGTTCTTCGGTATGTTACTTGCCCGAGATTCGATCGTCGGTATCACTATACCTAGTTCAATCTCGTTACCGGCAAGTCTCTTTACTCGTTCCGTAATACAAGATCTCGTGGCTAACACTTTAGTCACATTGCTTGCAAGGCTCATTGTGATGTTGTATTACCGAGTGGGCCCTGAGATACCTCTCCGTCATACGGAGTAACAAATCCCAGTCTTGATCCATGCCAACCCAACAGACACCCTCGGAGATACCTGTAGAGCACCTTTATAGTCACCCAGTTACGTTGCGACGTTTGATACACACAAGGTATTCCTCCGGTGTTAGTGAGTTGCATGATCTCATGGTCAAAGGAACAGATACTTGACATGCAGAAAACAATAGCAATAAACTGACACGATCAAATGCTACGTTTACAGTTTGGGTCTTGTCCATCACATCATTCTCCTAATGATGTGATCCCGTTATCAAATGACATCTCATGTCCATGGCTAGGAAACCTTAACCATCTTTGATCAACAAGCTAGTCAACTAGAGGCTTACTAGGGACACAGTGTTGTCTATGTACCCACACATGTATTTGAGTTTCCAATCAATACAATTATAGCATGGATAATAAACGATTATCATGAACAAGGAAATATAATAATAACCAATTTATTATTGCCTCTAGGGCATATTTCCAACAATAATTTCCCTCACTAGACGCCATACTCTCCTAGGTTGTGAGACCAATGCAATGGAGACCAAAGCTCTGATACCACTTGTAGGATCAAAAGTATGTCTAGAGGGTGGTGATTAGACTAATTGAGCAAATAAAAATTCTACCTTTTCCCAATTTTTAAGTGTTGGCAGATTTTAGCAATGATAGCAATTCAAGTACACCCTACACATGCATGTCTAATAGTATATCAACGGAAAGTAACAACAAGCATATGTAGTAGAGGGTAGGGAGGAAGATCAACCGTAATTTGAAGACACGAAGATTTTTCCCGTGGTTCCGATAGGTGGTGCTATCGTACGTCCACGTTTATGGAGTCTTCAACCCACGGAGGGTAACGGTCGCGAGAGTCCACGGAGGGCTCCACCCATAAGGGTCCACGAAGTAGCAACCTTAACTATTACATAACAGCTTCCCTCCATGAAGGACCAGCCTCACTATGGGTAGATCTTCACGAAGTAGGCGATCTCCTTGCCCGTACAAACTTCTTGGTTCAACTCCACAACACGAAGTAGGAGGCTCCCAAGCGACACCAAACCAATCTAGGAGGCTCTACCCTCGAAAAGGTAATAGGCTCGGTAATGACAATGAACTCCTTGCTCTTGTGCTTCAAGATGATAGACTCCTCAACACACAATCACTCTCTCACAGATTTGGCTTTGGTGGAAGAGATTGATTTGGTGGAAAGCAACTTGGGGAGGCTAGAGATCAAGATTCATATGGTTGGAATGGAATGGCTTGATCTCAACACATGAGTACGTGGCTCTCTCTCAGAAAATTGGATGGGGCAAGTATGGAATAGTTCTGAGTGCTTCTCTTTCGAGTGGGTGGTGGTGAAGGGGTATATATAGGCATCCCCAAAAATCCAACCGTTACACCTAAAGTGACCAACTCGGTGACACCGAAGTATAAAACTCGGTGGTACCGAGTTGCTCCAAAGGTAGCAACTTTTGAATCTCGGTGAGACCGATACAAAAATCTCGGCGGTACCGATAAGGTGACCAACGGTCAATTTCCACAACTCGGTGACGCCGATCCAAAATCTCGGAAATTCTGATTTTGAGAATCGAGGTAACAGAGAGTTGGCAAGCTGAACTCGGTGGCACCGAAGCAGAATCGGTTGCACCGAAGATCTAGGGTTTGGCATGGGTCTGTCTGAGGTGGGAATCGGTGGGACCGAGTGGAAAAAGTTAGTTGCACCGATTTTCATGATAGGCTTGGACAGACTTTTGTGAAAGAGATTGTGGGTGTTTTTGGTGAGTATCACTTGTGCACGTGGAGCATATTGTTCTCCAACAGTACCTTAGCCCCTTTTAATAGTATTGGCTTTCCTATGGACTCAAGGTGATTTCTCACAAAGTAAAATGTAGAGTCCTCTTGCTTTAAGCTTTGCCAATCCAATTCCTTGCATCTAGGGGTCTCTCCACAATCCTTTTGCTAACCCATCATTGAACTTTTCCTGAAATACACTTAGTGGAAACATTAGTTCAATGAAATATATGTTGTTATTAATTACCAAAACCACCAAGGGAGCAAATGTGCTTTCAGAGTCACATACCAAGTAGCAATCCCCTAAAACAGTTTCGGAAATGGAGCTTCGAGCAAAGAGATTGAAATCCGCGGGTTTGAGAGCAAGAAAACGAGAGAGAGAGAGAGTGAGAGCTATGGTGATTTTTTTGGAGGTAGGATATGGAATGGGCTAAAGAGATAAGTGAGGGGACCCACGTGGGGACCACAACCCACTAGGACGCGCCTGGGGTTGCTGGCGCGCCCTGGTGTCTCGTGGACACCAGGTGCACTCCCCTCTGATGTTATTTGCACCAGAAATTCAGAAATATTCAGAAAAAAAATCGTGTTAAATTTTCCGAACATTCTAAGAACTTTTATTTTTTTGGGTCATTTTTATTGCACGGAGAAATCAGAAAACAGGATAAAATGGCATTTTATTTTATATGACTAAGAAAAATAGAAAACAAAAGGTGGGAGCAGAAGGTTGTGCCTACTAGATTCATCAACTTCATACCTCTCAAAAATGATTCATTAATAAGGTTGATCAAGTCTTATTAACAACTACTTTCGATTAGCATGAAACCGAAGAATTTTCGTAAATTACTAAGTTACCTCAACAGGGATATGCATATCCCCAACAATAAGTATGTCATATTTCTTTTTTGCAGTAGGTAGAGGTAGTTGAAAACTTCCAATAGTGAGTGTCGGAGTTTTGTCAATAACATTTATACCATTCACTTGGAATTGTTTCTTCGGAAAGTGCACAGTATGCTCATTACCATTGATATAAAAAATGATTTTGCCTTTATTGCAATCAATAACAGCTCCCGCAGTATTCAAAAAGGGTCTACCAAGGATAATCGACATGTTGTCGTCCTCGGGCATCTCAAGAATAACAAAGTCTGTTAAGATAGTAACATTTGCAACAACAGGAACATCCTCACAAATACCGATAGGTATGGCAGTTGATTTGTCAGCCATTTGCAATGATATTTCAGTAGGTGTGAGTTTATTCAAATCAAGTCTTTTATATAAAGAGAAAGGCATAACACTAACACCAGCTCCCAAATCACACAAAGCAGTTTTCACATAATTTCTTTTAATGGAGACAGGTATAGTTGGTATTCCAGGATCTCCAATTTTTTAGGTACTCCATCCTTAAAAGAATAATTAGCAAGCATGGTGGAGATTTCAGCTTCAGGTATCTTTCGTTTATTAGTGATGATGTCTTTCATGTATTTTGCATAAGGGGACATCTTTAAGATATCAGTTAAGCGGGTACACAAAAAGACTGGCCTAATCATTTCAGCAAAGCGTTCAAATTCTTCATCATCCTTTTTCTTAGATGGTTTAGGTGGAAAAGGCATGGGTTTCTGAACCCATGGCTCTCTTTCTTTACCATGTTTTGTAGCCACAAAGTCTCTTTTATCATATCGTTTATTTTTAGGTTGTGGGTTATCAAGATCAACAGCAAGTTCTATTTCAACATCATTATCTGGTTCTTTATCATTGTTCGATTGAGTATCTTCATGAACATCATCATTATCATTTTCATTATCACTAGGTGAATGTTCATTACCAGATTGAGTTTCAGCATCAGAAATAGAGACATTATTATCTTCAGGAGGTTTTTCTATCTCAGGTTCACTAGAGGTATGCAAAGTCCTATCATTTTTCTTTTCCTTTTTCTTTTTATAAGGACTAGGTGCATCAGTGTTAATTCTCTAGGAGTCTTGTTCAATCCTTATAGTGTGTCCTTCGGGATAAAGTGGTTCCTGAGTCATTTTACCTCCTCTAGTTGCTACTCTAACAACAAAATCATTCATATTATTATTCATTTCATTAAGCAATTCTCTTTGAGATTTGGCAACTTGTTCTAACTGGGTTTGAACCATAGAGGCATATTTTCCTACACCTCTAACATCATTACTAATTCTAAATAACAAGTCACTCAAGCGAGCAATCATATCAGAATTATATTTCAATTGTTTCAGAACATTTGCATTGAAGTGATCTTGTTTCCTAATGTAGTTGTCAAACTCATATAAGCATTGACTAGGATGTTTATTGTAAGGGATATCACCTTCATCAAACTTTAATAAAGAATTTACCTCTACCACCTGTTGAGGTGGTGGTGTGTCAAGGCCATGTATTTCTTCAATAGGTGGTAAATTCTTAACATCCTTAGCTTTAATACCCTTTTCCTTCATATATTTCTTTGCCTCCTACATATCTTCAGGACTGAGAAATAAGATACCCCTCTTCTTCGGAGTGGGTTTAGGTGGTGGTTCAGGGAGAGTACAATCATCATAATTCTTCAATATATTATTCAATAGTTCCTCAGCTTGTTCAACAGTTTGTTCCCTGAAAACACAACCATCACAACTATCTAGGAAATCCCTAGAAGCATCAGTTAGTCCATTACAGAAGATATCAAGTATTTCATTTTTCTTAAGAGGGTGATCAGGCAAAGCAATAAGAAATTGGAGAAGCCTCCCCCAAGCTTGTGGGAGACTCTTTTCTTCAATTTGCACAAAGTTAAATATTTCCTGTAAGGCAGCTTGTTTCTTATGAGGAGGAAAATATTTTTTAGAGAAGTAGTAAATCATATCCTGGGGACTACGTGCACAACCACGAGCAAGAGTATTGTACCATATCTTAGCATCACCCTTTAATGAGAACGGAAATAATTTGAGAATATAGTAGTAGCGAATCTTCTCATCATGAGCAAAAAGGGTGGCTATATCATTCAACTTAGTAAGATGTGCCACTACAGTTTCAGTTTCATAGCCATGAAAGGGATCAGATTCAATCAAAGTAATTAACTCTGGGTCGACAGAGAATTCATAATCCTTATCGGTAACAAAGATAGGTGAAGTAGCAAACTTAGGATCACACTTCATTCTAGCATTCAAAGTCTTTTCTTTATACTTGCATAATAATTTCTTAAGATCATCTCTATCCTTACAAGCAAGGGTGTCTCTAGCTACTTCTCCATCCATAACATAACCCTCAGGTATCTTATGCAATTCAAATCTAGGAGAGCTAGGTCTAATATGTGTTTCGTAGTTCTCAATTTCAAGGACTTCATCAATTTCAGTAATCTCATCAGTTTCAATAATCTCATTCTCTTTAGCTCTAGCAATTTGTTTATCAAGAAATTCACCTAGTGGCCCATTATCATCAGGCATGATACTAGCATCATCATAAGCATCATTCATAGCATAAGTAGCATCATCAATAACTTGCGACTTATCAAGATTAATAGCATGTGGTGGTGTTGCAAGTCTACTCAAAACAGAAGGTGAATCAAGTGCAAAGTGTGATGGCAAATCCTTACCTCTCCTCGTCTTAGAGGGAACGATCTTGGTTTTAGTATCCTTCAGATTCTTCATAGTGATCAATTGATATAAATCCCAAGTGACTCAGCAAATATAGCTATGCTCCCTGACAACGGCGCCAGAAAAAGGTCTTGATAACCCACAAGTATAGGGGATCGCAACAGTTTTCCAGGGTAGAGTATTCAACCCAAATTTATAGATTCGACACAAGGGGATCCAAAGAATATTTGCAAGTATTAGCAGTTGAGTTGTCAATTCAACCACACCTGGAGATTAAATATCTGCAACAGAGTGATCAGTAGCACAGTAATATGATAGTTTTTATAGCAGTAGTAACAGTGACAGTAACGGTAACAATGATAGCAATGATTTTGTAGCAGTTGGAACAGTGGCAATAGCAATAGTAACTTAGCAAGAACAATATGTGGAAAACTCGTAGGCATTGGATCGGTGAATTCGTTGGATGATAGTCATCATATAACAGGCATAACCTAGGGCGACACAGAACTAGCTCCAGTTCATAAATATAATGTAGGCATGTATTCCGTAAATAGTCATACATGTTTATGGAAAAGAACTTGCATGACATCTTTTGTCCTACCCTCCCGTGGCAGCGGGGTCCATAGGAAACTAAGGGATATTAAGGCCTCCTTTTAATAGAGAACCGGAACACAGCATTAACACATAGTGAATACATGAACTCCTCAAACTACGGTCATCACCGGAAAGTATCCCGATTATTGTCAACCCGGGGTTTATGGATCATAACACATAGCAGGTGCATATGACTAGCAAGATCGGATCAAGAACATAGATATAATGGTGATAACATAAACGGTTCAGATCTAAAATCATGGCACCCGGGCCCTAGTGACAAGCATTAAGCATGGCAAAGTCATAGCAACATCAATCTCAGAACATAGTGGATACTAGGGATCAAGCCCTAACAAAACTAACTCGATTACATGATGAATCTCATCCAACTCCTCACTGACCAGCGAGCCTACGAAGGAATTAGTCACTCCCGATGGGGAGCATCATGGAATTGGCGATGAAGGAGGGTTGGTGATGACGAAGACCGAAGATTCCCCTCTCCGGAGCCCCGAACGGACCCAGATCTGGCCTCCCGATGAACAACATGAGGTGGCGGCGGCTCCGTCTCATGAAACGCAATAAAACTTCCTCTCCTATTTTTTCTCTCCAAAAATAGGAATTTATAGTGCTGGAATTAGGGTCAGGGGGGCCACGAGGTGACCACAACCCACCAGGGCGCGCCTGGAGGGGGTGGCGCGCCCTGGTGTATCTTGCCCAGCCAGGGCACCCCCTCCGGTGGTTCTTGGCTCCAATATTTCTTATTTATTGTAAAATAATTCTCCAAAAAGTTTCGTCCAATTCTGAGAACTTTTATTTCTGCACAAAAACAATACCATGTAGTTCTGCTGAAAACAACGTCAATCCGGGTTAGTTTCATTCAAATCATGCAAATTAGAGTCCAAAACAAGAGCAAAAGCATTAGGAAAAGTAGATACGACGGAGACGTATCAACTCCCCCAAGCTTAACCCATTGCTTGTCCTCAAGCAATTCAGTTGACAAACTGAAAGCGAAAAAGAAAAACTTTTACAAACTCTTTTGTTCTTGTTTACATAAATATGCTTAAGTAGTGCTGATACGTCTCCAACGTATCTATAATTTATAAAGTATTCATGCCATGTTTACAATTATTTTATATGATTTTGGTATGATTTGATTAGAACTAACCCGGACTGACGTTGTTTTCAGCAGAGCTACCGTGGTGTTGTTTTTGTGGAGAAATAAAAGTTCTCAGAATGGGCTGAAAATTTACGAAGAATATTTTTGGAAAATATAAAAAATACTGGAGCAAAAAGATACCGGAGAGGAGTCCTGAGGAGGTCACAAGCCTAGGGGGCGCGCCCCCCTAGGGCGCGCCCCCCTGGCTTGTGGGTCCCTCGAGCACCCCCTGACGTGATTCCAACGCCAAGTACTCCTATAAATCGAGAAACCACCAGAAAGAAACCTAGATCGGGAGATCCGCTGCCGCAAGCCTCTGTAGCCATGGAAAACCAATCGGGAGCCCGTTCTGGGACCCTGCCGGAGGGGGAAACCATCACCGGAAGCCATCTTCATCATCCCGGCGGTCTCCATGACGATGAGGGAGTAGTTCACCCTCGGGGCTGAGGGTATGTACCAGTAGCTATGTGTTTGATCTCTCTCTCTCGTGTTCTTGAGATGACACGATCTTGATGTACCGCGAGCTTTATTAATATAGATGAATCATATGGAGTTTTCCCCTCTCTATCTTCTTGTGATGAATTGAGTTTTCCCTTTGAAGTTTTCTTATCGGATTGAGTCTTTAAAGGATTTGAGAACACTTGATGTATGTCTTACGATGGGATATCCGTGGTGATAATGGGATGTTCTATTGATCCACTTGATGTATGTTTTGGTGATCAACTTGCGGGTTCCGTGACCTTGGGAATCTATGCATAGGGGTTGGCACATGTTTTCTCTTGACTCTCCGGTAGAAACTTTGGGGCACTCTTTGAAGTTCTTGTGTTGGATTGAACATGATGAATCTGAAATTGTGTGATGCATATCGTATAATCAAGCCCATGGGTACTCGTGGTGACATTGGAGTATCTAGGTGACATTAGGGTTTTGGTTGATGTGTATCTTAAGGTGTTATTTTAGTACGAACTCTAGGGCTGTTCGTGACACTCATAGGGATAGCTCATAAGATTGATCGGAAAAGATAACTTTGAGGTGGTTTCGTACCCTACAATAATTTCCTCGTTTGTTCTCCGCTATTTGTGACTTTGGAGTGAACTCTTTGTCTCACGTGAGGGATTTACATATGATTCAACTATGTTAGTATTGTTGAGAGAACTTGCACTAGTAAAAGTATGAACCCTAGGCCTTGTTTCTAAGCATTGCAATACCGTTTGTGCTCACTTTTATCATTAGTTACCTTGCTGTTTTTATATTTTCAGATTACAAAAACCTATATCTACTATCCATATTACACTTGTATCACCATCTCTTCGCCGAACTAGTGCACCTATACAATTTACCATTGTATTGGGTGTGTTGGGGACACAAGAGACTCTTTGCTATTTGGTTGCAGGGTTGTTTGAGAGAGACCATCTTCATCCTACGCCTCCCACGGATTGATAAACCTTAGGTCATCCACTTGAGGGAAATTTGCTACTGTCCTACAAAACTCTGCGCTTGGAGGCCCAACACGAGTCTACAAGAAGAAGGTTGCGTAGTAGACATCAAGCTCTTTTCTGGCGCCGTTGCCGGGGAGGTGAGTGCTTGAAGGTATATCTTTAGATCTTGCAATTGAATCTTTTAGTTTCTTGTTTTTCACTAGTTTGGTTTTATAAAAGAAAACTACAAAAAAAATGGAGTTTGGGTTGCATCATTTGTTTCGCCTTTATAATGTCTTTCGTGAAAATAAGGATTCGGAAAATTATGCTCAATTGGTAGAGGAAGAAATTATGAAAATACTTGATGAGAATTCCTTTAATGATGAGCATGATAGCAATATTGTTAGTGTGAGTTCTCTGAATACCCATGATGCTAATGATATGCAAAGCCACAAGCTTGGGGATGCTATGTTTGATGAAGATGATATTTTTAGTCCCCCAAGTTTTGATGAGCAAATTTGTTATGATAATGACATGCCTACTATCTATGATGATTATGATGATGACATGTATGCTATAAAGAGTGATAGTAACCATGAAACTTGTCATCATGATTTTAATATTCAATGTGGTTATGTCAATCAAGTGTCTCATGATAGTTATTTTGTTGAGTTTGCTCCCACTATTATGAATGAGAAGAAAATTGCTTATGTGGAGATTGACAAATTTTCTATGCTTGTGGATCATGAAAAGAATGCTTTATGTGCTGGTTATATTGTTGAATTCGTTCATGATGCTACTGAAAATTATTATGAGGGAGGAACATATGCTTGTAGGAATTGCAATAATATCAAGTTTCCTCTCTATGTGTTCAAAGTTTCAAAGTTATGCTTGTTTTGCTTTCCTATGCTAGTTGATTCTTGCTCCCATAAATTGTTTGCTCACAAAATCCCTATGCATAGGAAGTGGGTTAGACTTAAATGTGCTTGTCATGAGATTCATGATGCTCTTTTGCATGTTTCATTTACTATTCCTATGTGAGCATCATTGAAATCATCATGCCTAGCTAAAAGGCATTAAAGAAAAGCGCTTGTTGGGAGAGAACCCAACACTTTTCCTTTCCTGTTTTTTTGTGATCACATGATTAAGCTACTTTAGTAATCATGTTTTGTGTCTTTTATTTCAATAAAGTGCCAAGTAAAACCTTTGGGATGACTCACAAGATGAGTAGAATTGATGCTGAACCAAAACAGAAACTTTTGACTCCAGTACAGGAATTTTAATTTTTTACTGGAGCGTGATAATGATCTGAAATTTTTACACAGTCTTGATATACAAATTCTTCAGGCTTTCCTAATTTTTCAGAATTTTTAGAGACAGGGAAGTATGGTTACACTACAGATCTCCACAGACTGTTCTGTTTTTGACAGATTCTGTTTTGCATGCATAGTTTGCTTGTTTTAGTATTTCCATAGCTTATATTTAGTGATATAAATTATGGGAATGATATAATACAGTAGGTATCATGTGGGAACAATTATGAATCTTGTCTTGACAGTACATAAGTGAATGATTTATCTTTACTACACTAACCCTTCTCACGAAGTTCCGTTAAGTTTTGTGTGATTGAAGTTTTCAAGTTTTGGGTGAGACACCGATATGAGGAGAATAAGGAGTGGCAAAAACCTGAGCTTGGGGATGCCCAAGGCACCCCCAAGGTAATATCCAAGTAATACTCAAGCGCCTAAGCTTGGGGATGCCCCGGAAGGCATCCCCTCTTTCATCTTCAACACTATCGGTATATCTTACTTGGAGCTATATTTTTATTCGTCACATAATATGAGTTTTGCTTGGAGAGTCATTTTATTTTCTTGTTTTCTGTTAGGTGTTATTTATAATCTTGTTTTTCAATAAAAAGTTCCAAGAATTGCCTTTTAGGATGCTTGAATTGCATGTTTGATGTGTGCTGTGTATAAACAGAAACTTTTGCTGTAGTGTTTAAATTTTCATATTTTACTGGAACGTGGAAAGTTTCTGAAATTTTTACACAGTATTTTCATATAAATTTTATAGCATTTCCTAAATTTTCATAATTGTTTGAGGTACAGAATTACACTGGTTTAATAGATTGCTATAGACTGTTCTGTTTGGACAGATTGCTGTCATAGTTTTGTTATCTACTTATCCTATGGTTTCCATAGCCTATATTGGTAGATATAAATTGTGGAAATGATAGTATACAGTACCTAATGTTTGAAAATTACTGTGCAGCTTGTCTTGGCAGTACATAAAGAGTTGATTTATTATTATGTGTACTAACCTATCTCACGAGTTCTTTTCAAGTTTTGTGTGGAAGATGTTTTTGAGAATAGGTGAAACCATGATATGAGAGGATTGAACGAGATACAAAAGCTCAAGCTTGGGGATGCCCAAGGCACCCCAAGTAAATATTTCAAGAAGTCTCAAGCATCTAATCTTGGGGATGCTACGCATCCCACCTCTCTTCATCAACAATTATCGGTTAGCCTATGTTGAGCCTAAATTTTTATTCGTTCACATGATGCGTGCTATTCTTGGAGTGCTATTTTTCTTTTGCTTGCTGTTTAATAAAATACTTAAGATCTGAAATTCTTAGATGAGAGAGTCTTCACATAGTTATTTAATTGTTGACTACACATTGATCTTTACTTATATCTTTTTGGAGTAGTTTGTCATTCACTCTCGTGCTTCACTTATATCCTATGAGTAAATGGTTGAATGAATTGAATATCATAAATCTGAAATTAAATATGCTTCATATACTTATCCCATGGGGAGTAATGACTTCACACATAATAAGTATAGGTGGTAAAATTTATTGAAAGTTAGCAAACACTGCATTGGTCACTTGAACAATTCATGAAAGAATATTGAAGGAAGAGAGATTCCACATATAAATATACTATCTTGGACATCTCCTATGATTGTGAGCTCATTAATTATTTTCAAACTCGAGCAAATTAGTTAAAATTGGACAAGGAAGACAACTTAATGAGTTATGTTTGGGTATATTTGTATAGAAGTTATATTGTTATGGATCCTCCAACATGTGGTGCTTGCTTCCACCTCATACTAGCCAAAACTTCCGCACCAAGTAGAAATACTACTTGTGCATCCAAACACCCTTAAACCAGTTTTGCCATGAGAGTCCACCATACCTACCTATATGCGGTATTTACCTGCCGTTCTAAGTAAATTTGCATGTGCCAAACTCTAAACCTTCAAATAATATTCTGTTTTGTATGCCCGAATCGCTCATATAGTGACTAGGGGCTGTCAGTATCTTCCATGCTAGGTGGGTTATTCTCACGATATGTGTTGATTCACTATCATTCACGAGAAAGTGGCTGGTATTCAGGATGCCCTGTTCCATGCTCAAAAATCAAATCAAAATATAATGAAACAAAACTCCCCCAAGATTGTTGTTTGTATGGACGGTACCCGTGGATTCGGCTCGCCGTGGAGTGTGATTGATTGGTGGAGGGGGAGTAAAAAACTTTACCATTCTGTTTGGGAACCGCCTATAATGTATCTAGCATGGAAGATACCGAGATCTCTCGGTTGTTATGTTGACAATGAAAGCATACCGCTCAAAATTATTATTCATTTTTGTTTTAAAAGCTCGAGCTCTGGCACCTTTGCAAATCAATGCTTCCCTCTGCGAAGGGCCTATCTTTTACTTTCTAGTACTTACCTTTATGCAAGAGTCATGGTGATCTTCACCACTTCCTATATTTCACCTTTTTCTCTTGGCAAGCATCATGTGTTGGGGAATGATCTAGACATATATATCCATACAAATATATTTGATCATGAATTATTATTGTTGACAATTATCTATATGATAAATAAGTTGGGAGGCGAAACATTAAGCCCCTATCTTTCTCTGTGTTCGATGGATGCTATTTGTTCTAAAAATATGCTTTGAGTGTCAATAATCATGGAAGACTATATGATAGTTGAGTATGTGGAATTTGCTAAATCAAAGCTCTTACATAGACCCTTCCTGAAAATAAGATGAATTGCAATTGTTCGATGACTAGGAATATGGTTTGTTAGTTTTCAAGAAACTTTCTGGTCTATACTTTAACATGTGAAAAGCTTGTTACTTGATCATGAGAAGTTTTATGAGATGAGCTACTGTTTATGGTTTATATTCATGCTAGAAAACATGATTGGAATTATCATTGATCAAACTTGTGCACTTGCTAGCATTCACACTTCATAAATTATTTCTTTTATCATTTACCTACTCGAGGACGAGCAGGAATTAAGCTTGGGGATGCTGATACGTCTCCAACGTATCTATAATTTATGGAGTATTCATGCCATGTTTACAATAATTTTATATGATTTTGGTATGATTTGATTAGAACTAATCCGGACTGACGATGTTTTCAGCAGAGCTACCGCGGTGTTGTTTTTGTGCAGAAATAAAAGTTCTCGGAATGGGCTGAAAATTTACGAAGAATATTTTTGGAAAATATAAAAAATACTGGAGCAAAAAGATACCGGAGAGGAGTCCCGAGGAGGTCACAAGCCTAGGGGGCGCCCCCCCTAGGGCGCGCCCCCTGGCTTGTGGGTCCCTCGAGCACCCCCCCTGACGTGATTCCAACGCCAAGTACTCCTATAAATCGAGAAACCACCAGAAAGAAACCTAGATCGGGAGTTTCGCCGCCGCAAGCCTCTGTAGCCACGAAAAACCAATCGGGAGCCCGTTGCGGCACCCTGCCGGAGGGGGAAACCATCACTGGAGGCCATCTTCATCATCCCGGCGGTCTCCATGACGAGGAGGGAGTAGTTAACCCTCGGGTCTAAGGGTATGTACCAGTAGCTATGTGTTTGATCTCTCTCTCTCCCGTGTTGTTGAGATGACACGATCTTGATGTACCGTGAGCTTTATTAATATAGATGAATCATATGGAGTTTTCCCCTCTCTATCTTCTTGTGATGAATTGAGTTTTCCCTTTGAAGTTTTCTTATCGGATTGAGTCTTTAAAGGATTTGAGAACACTTGATGTATGTCTTGCGATGGGATATCCGTGGTGACAATGGGATGTTCTATTGATCCACTTGATGTATGTTTTGGTGATCAACTTGCGGGTTCCGTGCCCTTGGGAATCTATGCATAGGGGTTGGCACATGATTTCGTCTTGACTCTCCGGTAGAAACTTTGGGGCACTCTTTGAAGTTCTTGTGTTGGATTGAACATGATGAATCTGAAATTGTGTGATGCATATCGTATAATCAAGCCCATGGGTACTCGTGGTGACATTGGAGTATCTAGGTGACATTAGGGTTTTGGTTTATGTGTATCTTAAGGTGTTATTTTAGTACGAACTCTAGGGCTGTTCGTGACACTTATAGGGATAGCTCATAAGATTGATCAGAAAAGATAACTTTGAGGTGGTTTCGTACCCTACAATAATTTATTTGTTTGTTCTCCGCTATTTGTGACTTTGGAGTGAACTCTTTGTCGCATGTGAGGGATTTACATATGATTCAACTATGTTAGTATTGTTGAGAGAACTTACACTAGTGAAAGTATGAACCCTAGGCCTTGTTTCTAAGCATTGCAATACCGTTTGTGCTCACTTTTATCATTAGTTACCTTGCTGTTTTTATATTTTCAGATTACAAAAACCTATATCTACTATCCATATTACACTTGTATCACCATCTCTTCGCCGAACTAGTGCACCTATACAATTTACCATTGTATTGGGTGTGTTGGGGACACAAGAGACTCTTTGTTATTTGGTTGCAGTGTTGTTTGAGAGAGACCATCTTCATCCTACGCCTCCCACGGATTGATAAACCTTAGGTCATCCACTTGAGGGAAATTTGCTACTGTCCTACAAAACTCTGCGCTTGGAGGCCCAACACGAGTCTACAAGAAGAAGGTTGCGTAGTAGACATCAAGCGCCCAGGTTTTCAGCAAAGATCATGACTAACCATGTCAACAATAACTCTTAGAAATTATATTAACTCATATCAATGGAATAATAAACTAGAGAGCAATAATAAAATATCTCAAGTGCCAACACTTTGTCAAAACGGTTATGATATAATAGGACAACAGTGGTATCTCGCTAGCCCTTTCCGAGACCGCAAAACATAAATGCAGAGCACCTCCAAAGTTCAAGCAGCGACTAAACATTGTAATTCATGGTAGAAAAGATCCAGTCATGATGCATCCAACATTAACTATACACAATGCATGAGGATGACAATAGTGCTCTCAGATCTGGCGCTTATTTGAGAAGGTGATGACTCAACATAAAAGTAAATAGATAGTCCCTTCACAGAGGGAAGCAAGGATTTGCAGAGGTGCCAGAGCTCAAAGCTTAAATCAGAGATAAATATAATTTTGGGAGGTGCACACTTCCTGTCAACGTTACGACCAAGAGTTATCAATATCTTCCATGCTAAACACATCAGCGGCGGTTCCCAAGCGGTAAAAGTAAAGGTTTACTCCCCCTCCACCAACAAACACACTCCACGGCTAGCCGAATCCACGGGTACCGTCCATACCAACAACATTCCTAGGGGAGTTTTGTTTAATTATTTGCAATTTTTGAACCACGATGTCGAGGATTTGGCTAATCCCGTATGCAATTCCCTTTGTCCAGCAATATGTTACTTGCCCGAGATTCGATCATCGGTATCTCCATACCTAGTTTAATATCGTTATCGGCAAGTCTCTTTACTCATTCCGTAATATAAAATCCCATGACCAATAGTCATATGCTTGCAAGCTTCTTCTGATGTTGTATTATCGAGAGGGCCCATAGATATCTCTCCGTCACACGGAGTGACAAATCCCAGTCTCGATCCATGCCAACCCAACATACACCTTCATAGATACTTGAATAACACCTTTATGATCACCCTATTATGGAGTGATGTTTGATAGCTCACAAGGTATTCCTCCGGTGTATGGGAGTTGCATGATCTCATGGTCTAAGGAACAAATACTTGACGTGAAGAAAGCTATAGCAATTAAACTTTAATGAAACGATCATATGCTAAGCTTACGGTTGGGTCTTGTCCATCACATCATTCTCCTAATTATGTGATCCCATTATCAAATGACAACTCATTCCTATGGCTAGGAAACCTTAACCATCTTTGATCAATGCGCTAGTCTAGTAGAGGCTTACTAGGGACACAGTGTTGTTTATGTATCCACACATGTATTGAAGTTTCCGGTCAATACAATTCTAGCATGAATAATAAACACTTATCATGAACAAGAAATATGATAATAACCAATTTACTATAGCCTCTAGGGCATATTTCCAACATTGATACCAAAGAACAAGGCATTCTCTCATAGGACCGAGACAAAAGAGGTGGTTGTGGCCGTGAATAAAATACAATTGCAGAAATGTCTGATTCCAATGTGCACAAGATGCCACCCGAAGCAGAAATGAATACTGAAAGAAATACGTGACTGCAGAGGATAGAACATCATTGTGCCGACAAATGGTTCCGTTATAATTTTTTTGAGAAAAGCATGCAATTTTTTTCACGTTCAATCCACCTTGGAACGAATGTATTACCGATGGTTGCCTAGGGAGTGGAGAAGATAAAGCGAGGCCTCCACCTCCTCCAAATCCACACCTCACTTCCTTGACAACTCCCACCAACTATCCTAATGAAGTTGAGAGAAGGGCCAAGGCCAGGGCCAACATGAAAAGAAAGCGGCTAAAGCCAAAAATGTGGAAACCAAGAATATTGACCTAACTCAACATGATGTGATGAAAAAGAAGGAGTGTGCTTCTGCTATCAAAGCAAGTCGCTCGAATAAAACACTGGTGCCCCTTCTAGTGTTGCTAAGCCACGAAGGAAAAGCATCACCAAGAGAACCAAGAAAGTTGCATCAGACGCAACCGAGCATTCCTTTGATTCTGTAGAA
This sequence comes from Elymus sibiricus, assembly GCA_039707655.1. Lineage (NCBI taxonomy): Eukaryota > Viridiplantae > Streptophyta > Magnoliopsida > Poales > Poaceae > Elymus > Elymus sibiricus. The sequence goes on along the minus strand of CM077669.1, from coordinate 345,894,809 downwards.
GATGTTGTCGAAGGACATGCTGAAGACATTCAGTATGAAAGAATAACAATCCTTGACAAATTTGATAAGAGTCAGATCCCCTCGAAAGCTTTGTTGTCCCCAAGAATATATCCCAGGGAATTTCTGGAGATTCCTGTTGATATTCCTTCGGTGACCACAAAGCCAAAAACTATGACCAAGACTTCTATGAAGAGAACGAAATCAACCATTGATGTAGTTGATAGCCTCGCCAAGAAAGCTAAAACTGCTATTCCCTCTACTGAAAAAGAGCCGGAAAAGTGTGACTTTTGTCTCTTTATCGATATCATCGACAATGCTGCATATGATGCTAGAACTGAAGATATTGATCAACTGGGTCTGCCAAAGGAAGTCAAGAAGCTTGTCGCTAAGTCATTTGCTGAGCCGAAAGAAATCACATGTAAACTCTCTAAGGTTGTGAAGGATAGACAACTTGTGGAACAGAGACAGTGAGATGCAAAATCTAATTATTAAGTAAAGGGCCTCGACAGAGAGATTATGGTTGTCACCAAGGCTATAAGCACGATCTGAATGAAGAAAGTAGACTTGCATAGTCACATGATCGTGTAGATTTCTGAGCTTTGTGATAGGAGGAATGTGGAGATGGAAAGCAAAGCTCAGGCTCATAAACGAAGAGCTGCTAAAGAGAAACGTCATAAGACCAGGGTGCAAGCTAAAAAGCTAAAAGAAAACACAAGCCATCGTCTGATGACAGTTGCCACTCATGCAATTCCGCTGAGGCAAAGTGCTCCATCGCAGCAAGCTCCATCCTCTCCTTCACTTGGATAAGCACATCAATTTGCTAATGCTGAAGAAGTGATCATCCCAGGGCCAAGTGCCTATGAATAAAAACTCAACAACTCTATTGTTTTTATGGAAATATAAGTCGGTGGAAATGTACCACCAAAGCATCATGCTCATGAAGAAGAAACTGATAAAGAAATCACTGTGGAGAAAGTTGTTCCATCCCCACAGAGGAACACACCTGAGATGCCCTCCAAGCCTAGTGCAGAGGAGAAAGAGAAAGAGAAAGATGAGGGTGAGCCTAGTGATAATCCACAAGTGTAGGGGATCGTTTGTAGCCTTTTTCGATAAGTAAGAGTGTCAAACCCAACGAGGAGCTCAAGATAGAATTAATATTCTCTCAAGTTCTACCAAGAACAAGTATGAAACTATTTTGCGAGACTAAAACTAGAAGTACTTAGTAGGTATAATAGATAGTTTTGCAAGGTAATAAAGAACATGGAAATAAAAGTTAGGGGCTGTTTAGATAAATATTAATTTAGTTAGTTGTTTAGTAGAAAGCTTTTTTGTAACACAAGAGAAAGATTTATCCCTAGGCAATCGATAACTAGATCGGTAATCATTATTGCAGTTTTATATGAGGGAGGCATAAGCTAACATACTATCCGTACTTGGATCATATGATCTTATGATTGGACCTCTAGAAAGCATCCGCAACTACTAGAGATCATTAAGGTAAACTGAACCATATCATTAACACATCAAGTCCCCTTTACTCCCATATGCAGCAACCCCCTTACTCGGGTGTAAGCTTCTGTCACTCTAGCCACCCACTATAGGCGAGTCATGAATGTATTGCAACATCCTACAATAGGAATCCTCCACATGTGTGCGGCACGGAAGGCACCATAGGACAACACTAAAATAAAACATACAACTTAAACCAATCACGATCATCAATCAACCCATAGGACAAAAGAAATCTACTCAAACATCATAGGATAGACACAGATCATTGGATAATAATATATAGCATTAAGCATCATGTTTAAGTAGAGATTACAGTGGGGAAGAGAGGTTTTACACCACTTCATAGTGGGGAGAGAGTTGGTGGTGACGGTGGCGAAGTTGTTGGTGTAGATCGCCGTCATGATGGTTGCCCCGGCGGCGTTCTGGCGCTACCGGGGAAGAGGGGGAGAGCCCCCCTCCTTCTTATTCTTACTTGGTTTCCACCCTAGATGGGAGGAGAGTTTCCCCTAGGTTCCATGGCCACCATGGCTCCCGGAGGGCATCAACCCCTCCGAGATTGGATCTCTCTCTCTCTCTCTCTCTCTCTCTCTCTCTGTGTGTGTGTGTTTCTCTCCTATTTTCGCGATGGTTTTCTGACCCCTTCGCCGTTTCTTAAATATTCGGAGATCCGTAACTCTGATTGGGATGAAATTTTGATGGATTTTTTATCGTGAAATTATCTTTCTTGCGGAGAAAGAAGGGCCCCAACCGACTTAAGGGGGAGCCACAGGCTATCAGGGCGCGACCACCCCCCTTGTCGCGCCCTGTTGCCTTGTGAGAGCCTTGGGCATCTTGTGGCATTGATTCTTCTCCCGAAAATTCACATATGTTCCAAAAAAAATCTCTGTAAATTTTTATCGTGTTTGGACTTCATTTGATATGGATTTTCGCGAAACAAAAACACACAGAAAACGGGAACTGACACTGGGCACTAGATAAGTAAGTTAGTCCCAAAAAATAATATAAAATGTTTCCTAAAGTATATGAAAGTTGTAGAATATTGGCATGAAACAATCGAAAATTATAGATACGACGGAGACGTATATGCATCCCCAAGCTTAATACCTGCTCGTCCTCGAGTAGGTAAATGATAAAAAGATAGTTTTTGATGTGGAATGCTACCTAACATAATCTTGAACAAATGTCTAATCATGGCTTGAATATTAAGATACAAGTGATTCAAGGCAATAGTCTATCATTTGACATAAAGACATCAATACTCAGGTTTACTAGCAAACAATTAGGTCCTTTCAAAATAACAATGCTAAAGAATGCTATCCCTACAAAATCATATAGCCTGTCATGCTTGGTCTTCCTAGCATAAAGTATAAATCATGAGCACCCCGGTGTCAAACCAAGCAATTGGATCATACTTTTTTACGTTCTTGAACATTTTATACCTCACTCAATACATGAGCGTGAACCATGGACATAGCATATAGGTGGAATAGAGTATGGTGGTAGGTTTCAAAGGAGTAGAAGTGGAAAGAAAGGCTCACATCAACTAGGCAGATCAACGGGCTATGGAGATGCCCATCAATCGATATCAATGCGAGGAGTAGGGATTGCCATGCAACATATGCACTAGAGCTATAAGGGTATGAAAGCTCAACTGAAGCTAAGTGGGTGTGCATCCACCTTGCTTGCTCATGAAGACCTCGGGCATTTGAGGAAGCCCGTCATCGGAATATACAAGCCAAATTCTATAATGAAAACTTCCCACTAGAATATGAAAGTGACAAAACATGAGAGTCTCTATATGAAAAACATGGTGCTACTTTGAAGCACAAGTGTGGAAAAAGAGGTAGCAGCACTATCCCTTCTCTCTTTTCTCTCATTTTTTCTCTTTTTTTCTTTTTCTTTTTTTTTATTTTTTTCTTTCTTTTTTTCTTTTCTTTTTTTCTCTTCTTTTCTTTTTTTTTCTTTTTTTTTTCGTCCGGAGTCTCATCCCGACTTGTGGGGGAATCATTGGCTCCATCATCCTTTCCTCACCGAGACAGTGCCCTAATAATGAAAATCATCACACTTCTGTTTACTTACAACTCGATATGAAAAACTACTAAACAATATGACTCTATATGAATGCCTCTGGCAGTGCACGAGGATGTGCAATGATCTAGTGTAGCGAAAGATATCAAAAAACAGACAAGCCATGGAAATATCATGCTAGCTATGTTACGATCATGCGAAGCAATATGACAATGAGTGTACTAGTCATATGATGTAACGGTGGAAGTTGCATGCCAATATATCTCGGAATGGCTATGGAAATGCCATGATAGGTAGGCATGGTGGCTGTTTTGAGGAAGATATAAGGTGGCTTATGTGCAATAGAGTGTATCATGTCGCGGGGTTTGGATGCACCAGCAAAGTTTGCACCAATCCTCGAGGTGAGAGTGGGCAATGCATTTTACCGAAGAGGCTAACAAATATGAGGTGGTGAGAGTGCATACATCCATGGATTCACATTAGTCATAAAGAACTCAGATACTTATTGCAAGGTTTTATTAGCTCCCTCGAAGAAAAGTACTACCCGCATGCTCCTAGGGAGGAGGTTGGGAGAAGTTAACCATTGCGCCCCCCAATTATAACAGCACAAAGGATTTCAATCAAGGATAAATTATGCTTCAACTTCATCACATAACTAGAGACTATACATGCATGCTTCGGGAATCACAAACCTTAACATCAATATTCTTACTAGACCACAATCATTCACTAGTACCGCCACATATTACCATCTAGCGGGAATCATTCACTAGTACCCCCACAATATTCTTACTAGACCACAACATATTGCAACACCCTACAGCAGGAATCCTCCACGTGTGCGCGGCACGGAAGGCACCATAGGACAGCACCAAAATAAAACATACAACTCAAACCAATCACGATCATCAATCAACCCATAGGACAAAAGAAATCTACTCAAACATCATAGGATAGCCACACATCGTTGGATAATAATATATAGCATTAAGCACCATGTGTAAGTAGAGATTACACTGGGGAAGAGAGGTTTTACACCGCTGCATAGAAGGGGAGAGAGTTGGTGGTGACGGCGGCGAAGTTGTTGGTGTAGATCACTGATACGTCTCCAACGTATCTATAATTTTTGCTTGTTCCATGTTGTTATATTATCATTCTTGGATGTTTTACAATCATTTTATAACAACTTTATATCATTTTTTGGGACTAACCTATTGACATAGTGCCAAAGTGCCAGTTGCTGTTTTTGCTTGTTTTTTACTTCGCAGAATATCAGTACCAAACGGAGTCAAATCATGACGAAACTTTTTGGAGATTTTTTCAGGACCAGAAGACACCCAGTGGGCCAAAGAAGTACCAGAGAGGTGGGCTGTGGAGGCCATAACCTACATGGGCGTGCCAGGAGGCCCCTGGCACGCCCTGGTGGGTTGTGCTCTCCACGGGCCCCCCCTCCACCGCCTCTGATGCCTATAAATTCCCAAATATTCAGAAAACCCTAGGGGAGTCGACGAAACACAATTCCAGCCGCCGCAAGTTCCAGAACCTTGAGATCCAGTCTAAACACCATCACGGAGGGGTTCATCTTCTTCATAGGTGCCTCTCTGATGATGCGTGAGTAGTTCACCATAGACCTACGGGTCCGTAGGCAGTAGCTAGATGGCTTCCTCTCTCTCTTTTGATTCTCAATACAATGGTCTCTTGGAGATCTATTTGATGTAAACTTTTGTAGTGTGTTTGTTGGGATCCGATGAATTTTGAGTTCATGATCAGTTTCTATCCATGAATATTATATGAGTCTTCTTCGATCTCTTATATGCATGATTACTTATAGCCTCGTATTTCTTCTTTGAATATTTGGTTTAGTTAGGCCGACTAGATCGATTTTTCTTGCCATGGGAAGAGGTGCTTTATGATGGGTTCGATCTTGCGGTATCCTTTCCCAGTGACAGAAGGGGCAGCAAGGCACGCATGTATCGTTGCCATTAAGGATAACAAGATGGGGTATATTCCTACATGAATAGATCTTGTCTACATCATGTCATCGTTCTTATTGCATTACTCAATTTTTCCATGAACTTAATACACTAGATGCATGCTGGATAGCGGTCGATGTGTGGAGTAATAGTGGTAGATGCAGGCAGGAGTCGGTCTACTTGGACGTGATTCCTATATAATGATCATCACCTTGGATATCGTCATGATTATTTGATCTTCTATCAATTGCCCAACAGTAATTTGTTCACCCACCGTGTGTTATACTCATGAGAGAAGCCACTAGTGAATCCTATGGCCCCCGGGTCTCCTTTTCCAACATATTGCTTTCCGATCTATCTTTTTGCCTCTTTGTTTGCAAATCTACTATACCAAAAATCCAAAAATATATTGTTGCACTTTTTATTTGCTCTTCCAATTTTGTGCTCTTGAGAGATCTATCTCTCCTATCTATCACTACCTAATCTATCTTTTTACCGTAGAGAGATTGACAACCTCTCTTTCGCGTCGGGTTGCAAGTATTTGTTATTTGTGTGCAGGTGCTGCTTATTGGGTGGTGGTGATCCTTCTACTGGTTCGATAACATTGGTTTCATAACTGAGGGAAATACTTACCGTCGCTGTGCTGCATCATCCCTTCCTCTTTGGGGAAATACCGACGCAGTCTCAAGCCACATCAAAGGAATTTCGGGCGCCGTTGCTGGGGAGGAAGCAGTCTCTTCTACGTACCAATCAAGGTGCCGAGGAGACTCCATCATCATCTACCAGGTTCATAATCACAAATCTCATCTCCTTGCAATTACATTGTTCGCCATTTGCCTCTCGTTTTCCTCTCCCCCACTTCCCAATTTGTCATTTTATTCGCCCTCTTTTTCGTTTGCCTTTTTCTCGCCAGATCTCTTATTTGCCTATCTTTTTGCTATGACTAGCGTTACTACTCCCCCTTTGTCACCAGATTTTGAAGTTCTATACTTCAAACAAAAACAAGGGGAAAATTTGAATGATGCCTGGTATAGGCTAATGGAATCCTATCGTATTTCCAATCTAAAAGGAGACGCAAAAATTTTGCTTAGAATTTTTTACATAGGATTAGCTTTGCATCATAGAGAACTCTTGGATTTTGCTGCTAAAGGGAATTTTATTGAGCTTGATGCAAACACCGCTTTTGAAAATTTTGGAAGGGATATTGGGGATTCCCCCATTAAAAAAGGGACCATCTTTTACACAAGAGGGGGTTCAAATTGTCGACAAATTGGCTGACTTACATAAGCACTTGGTCGAGTTGCAAAAATATAATGAACCTCTCAAACATATTAGTGGGAACCTCAATCGCTTGAATACTTTGATTACTCTTTGCTACAAGCGTTTGGATATTTTGGATCTCAAGATGGTATCTTCCCCTGAAAATTTGGGGAAGTGTAAAGAGCCCCCCGGATTCGAGAAAGTCCTCACAAAAGTAGCCAAAACCAAAGATGACAATACTTGAATGTATGCGTTATGCCTAGCTAGTGGCGTAAAACAATAGCGCTTGTTGGGAGGCAACCCAATGAATAAATTTATTTTTGCTTTTTCCTTTCTGTTTTTGAGTGTTGACACAATTATGCCTCTGTTATGATTGTGTTTTTATGGTTTATTTAGTGTTTGTGCCAAGTAGAGCCTTTAGGATGATTCATAAGATGAGTAGAAGCGATGCTGAATCTGAAACAGAAACTTTGCGTCCAGTATTTGAATTTTCATTTTTATCTGGGACGTGATATTGAGATGAAATTTTAACACCGTGTTGCTATACAAATTCTTTACGTTGTCCTAATTTTTCAGAATTTTTAGAGTTACAGAAGTATGGTTAGAGTACAGATTACTATAGACTGTTCTGTTTAAGACAGATTCTGTTTTCCTTGCATTGTGTGCTTGTTTTGATGAATCTATGGGTTATATTGAAGGGTATGAGCCATGGTAAAGTTAAAATACAGTAGGTATAATGCAATAACAAAATATGAATGGGTTTGAAACAGCACCTAAAGTAGTGATTTGCTTTATTATACTAACGGATCTCACGAAGATTTTGTTGAGTTTTGTGTGATTGAAGTTTTCAAGTTTTGGGTGAGATCACAATAGATGAAGGAATAAGGAGTGAAAAGAGCCTAAGCTTGGGTATGCTACAGCACCCACAAGATATATCCAAAGAGGAACAAGCAACTAAGCTTGGGGATGCCCCAGAGTGGCATCCCCTCTTTCTTCTAACGACCATCGGTATTTTACTTGCAACTAAATTTTTATTCGTCACATATCATGACTTTTGCTTGGAGCGTCTTGTATCATTTGAATCTTTGCTTTCTTTGCTTGTTAGTTTTCCATTTGTATTCTTGCTGGACACACCTATTTGGGAGAGCCAAAATTATGCTATGATTTGTTAGAATTGCTCTCTACGCTTCACTTAAACTTTTTGAGCTATAGAATTGCTCTAGTGCTTCACTTATATCTTTTTGAGCACGGTGTGCTTGGAAAATTTTGTAGAAATACTCTCATGCTTCACTTATATTAATTTGAGAGTTAGAAAATTTTGAAGAAATCCTCTCATGCTTCACTTATACCTTTTTGAGAGATGAAATCTTTATGGTCATGTGCTTCACTTAGATTTGTTTGAGCTAGTCAAAAAGCAATGGCAATATATAAACTAGTCCCAAAGTGATAGATATCCAAGGAGGATATAATAAAAACTTTCATGAAGATCATTGGACAAATTAAACTTGGTTCCTTGTAATAGTTTTGAAACATGATGATAGTAATATGTGAGTCATGTTAGTGAGTAATTATGCTTTAGTAGGAATATTGATGTTAAGGTTTGTGATTCCCTATGCAAGTACGAAAGTCAATAGTTGTGCAATGAAATTACATCCTACTTATGGTGCATTATTCGGTGGTAGTTATGCTCAATCCTCACTTATGTGAATTTTCGTTTCTTGGTTTGGTCGCTTCTCAATCTACTCCCTCCGTTCCTTTATATAAGGTGTATTTGTTTTTTCCAAAGTCAAACGAGGTCGTGTTTGACCAAGTTTTTAGGAAAAATATATCAATATCCATAATACAAAATTTATATCATTTGATACATCATAAAATGAAGTTTCATATTTTATCTATATGATATTGTAGAAGTTGTTAGTTTATTCTATAATCTTGGTCAAACATTCAAATGGTTGACTTGCACGGAAAACAATACACCTTATATTCTGGAACGGAGGGAGTATTTGCTAGCCTCCATTTGTACCAAGTAGAAATACTACTTGTGCATCCAAAATCCTTAAACCAAGTTTTGCCTTATGAGTCCACCATACCTACCTATATGCAGTATTTCCATGCCGTTCCAAGCAAATTTGTATGTGCCATCTCTAAATTTTAAAAATAAATTTTCTCTTATGTGTGCTCGTACCGCTCATGAAACGGTGGGGAGTGTCCAATATTTTTCCATGCTAGATGTGTTATTCTCAAGATGAGTGTTTATTCACTTGTCATTGGACGAGAGTACGGCGGTAATAGGGATGCCCATTCCCGAAATGAAAAAAAAATATTTACTTTATGTTGTCAAATAATAAATTCCTTGGAAAGTGTTGGTATGGAAGGCAGCCATGGATACTTTTCGCCATGGAATGTGAAAGTTTGGTGGAAAAAGGAATAAACTTTATTTTCTGTTTGGGAACCGCCTATGATATATCTAGCATGGAAAGTATTGTGAACTACTTTGTCGTTTTCGTTGACAGGAAAGGCATGCCACCCAAAATATTTTTCTCTCTCAATTGAAAACCTTGGGCTCTGGCACCTCTACAAATTCCTACTTCCCTCCGCGAAGGGCCTATCTATTTACTTTATGCAATTTTCATTTTTACTTGAGTCTATATCTTCTCTTATAAAGCACCAACTAGGGGGCACTATGATCGTACTTGAGCATTAGGCATAACTAATATTTGAGTGTGTTTCATGAATGGATCAATGATTGAGCATGATGGGCTAGGGATACTTTCTTTAGTGTTGATATTTTGAAAGACATGGTTGCTTGTTCGCATGCTTGAGTATTGAAGTCATTATGTTAAAACTAGACTATTGCTTTGAATCATCTACAAGTCCAAATGTCCATGCTATACAAAAGAAAAGAATATGAGATGAACATGTTAGGCAGCATTCCACATCAAAAATTCTGTTTTTATCATTTACCTACTCGAGGACGAGTAGGAATTAAGCTTGGGGATGCTGATACGTCTCCAACGTATCTATAATTTTTGCTTGTTCCATGCTATTATATTATCATTCTTGGATGTTTTACAATCATTTTATAACAACTTTATATCATTTTTGGGGACTAATCTATTGACATAGTGTCAAAGTGCCAGCTGCTATTTTTGCTTGTTTTTTTACTTCGCTGAATATCAGTACCAAACGGAGTCCAATCGCGACGAAACGTTTTGGAGATTTTTTCTGGACCAGAAGACACCCAGTGGGCCAAAGAAGTACTAGAGAGGTGGGCTGTGGAGGCCACAACCCACATGGGCGCGCCAGGGGGCCCCCGGCGCGCCCTGGTGAGTTGTGCCCTACACGGGCCTCCTCCACCGCCTCTGATGCCTATAAATTTCCAAATATTCAGAAAACCCTAGGGGAGTCGACGAAACACAATTCCATCCGTCGCAAGTTCCAGAACCTTTAGATCCAATCTAAACACCATCACGGAGGGGTTCATCTTCTTCATAGGTGCCTCTCCGATGACACGTGAGTAGTCCACCATAGACCTACGGGTCCGTAGGCAGTAGCTAGATGGCTTCCTCTCTCTCTTTTGATTCTCAATACAATGGTCTCTTGGAGATCTATTTGATGTAAACTTTTGCGGTGTGTTTGTTGGGATCCGATGAATTTTGAGTTCATGATCAGTTTCTATCCATGAATATTATTTGAGTCTTCTTTGATCTCTTATATGCATCATTACTTATAGCCTTGTATTTCTTCTTTGAATCTTTGGTTTAGTTAGGCTGACTAGATCGCTTTTTCTTGCCATGGGAAGAGGTGATTTGTGATGGGTTCGATCTTGCGGTGTCCTTTCCCAGTGACAGAAGGGGCAGCAAGGCACACATGTATCGTTGCCATTAAGGATAACAAGATGGGGTCTATTCCTACATGAATAGATCTTGTCTACATTATGTCATTGTTCTTATTGCATTACTCCGTTTTTCCATGAACTTAATACACTAGATGCATGCTGGATAGCGGTCGATGTGTGGAGTAATAGTGGTAGATGCAGGCAGGAGTCGGTCTACTTATCTTGGATGTGATGCCTATATAATGGTCATCGCCTTGGATATCGTCATGATTATTTGATCTTCTATCAATTGCCCAACAGTAATTTGTTCACCCACCTTGTGCTATACTCATGAGAGAAGCCACTAGTGAATCCTACGGCCCCCGGGTCTACTTTTCCAACATATTGCTTTCCGATCTATCTTTTTGCTCTTTGTTTTCAGATCTACTATACCAAAAATCCAAAAATATATTGCTGCACTTTTTATTTGCTCTTCTTATTTTGTGCTCTTGAGAGATCTATCTCTCCTATTTATCACTACCTAATCTATCTTTTTACCGTAGAGAGACCGAAAACCTCTCTTTCGCGTCGGGTTGCAAGTATTTGTTATTTGTGTGCAGGTGCTGCTTATTGGGTGGTGGTGATCCTCCTACTGGTTCAATAACCTTGGTTTCATAACTGAGGGAAATACTTACCGTCGCTGTGCTGCATCATCCCTTCCTCTTTGGGGAAATACCGACGCAGTCTCAAGCCACGTCAATCACCGTCACGATGGTTGCCCCGACGGATTTCCGGCGCCACCGGGAGAGAGGGGGAGAGAGCCCTCTCCTTCTTATTCTTCCTTGATCCACCCTAGATGGGAGGAGAGGTGTGCGGGCGGCGTCGTGCGGGGTGACGTCGGGCGGAGACAGGCCGCGTCGGGCGGGGCGGCAGCGGGGATCGAGAGGAGGACGGGTGGACTTGGGGATCGAGAGGAGGACGGGTGGACTTGGGGATCGAGAGGAGGACGAAAGGATAAGTTTTTTTTACTGTGTCGGGAGCTGTAAAACCTACTAGTGCTGGCGTGGGCCTAATGGGCCTAATGCGCAATGTTAGGCCTAATGTGCAACACCAGCACTAAGCAAATAGCTATGGTGTTCGAATTTAGCCAACATCAGCACTATTTGAAAATATTAGTGCTGGCGTTGGTGAGAAATTGCGCGCCATGAACAATAGTTGTGGCTAGCCATTTCTCCACTAGTGTATAGTTGATGCTAGTTGGTTTACTTGGTGGAAGATCATATGTTCAAACTATTCATCATATATTTATCTCCTATGATCATGAACATGAATATGATTTGCGAGTAGTTCCGTTTGTTCCTGAGGACATGGGAGAAGTCTTGTTATAAATTATCATGTGAAGTTGGTATTCGTTCAATATTTTGATGACATGTATGTTGTCATTCCTCTAGTGGTGTCATGTGAATGTCGACTACATGACAATTCACCATATTTGAGCCTAGGGGAATGCACTGTGGAGCATTAAGTAGATGATGGGTTGCGAGAGTTACAGAATCTTAAACCCTAGTTTATGCGCTATTTTGTAGGGGGCTGATTTGGATCCATATGTTTCATGCTATGGTTAGATATCTTAATTATTCTTTCGTAATTGCGGATGCTTGCGAGAGGGGGTAATCATAAGTAGGTTCTTTGTTCAAGCAAGAACAGCACCTTAAAACTGGTCCACCCACATACAATTTATCAAAGTAGTGAGCATGAATCAAGTAAAACATGATGATCGTGACTAGATAAAATTCCCATGTGTCCTCCAGAACGATTTGCTCATTATAAGAATTACTCTTGGCCTATCCTTAGAAATATAGGGATTGGGATACCTTGCTGCACCTTGTTACTTTGGTTACTAGTTACTTGCTACACTCATCCTACTATCAAACTATCTATTACCATACTTTTTCAGCACTTGCAGATAATACCTTACTGAAACCGACTATCAATTCCTTTTGCTCCTTGTTGGTTTCTAACCTCTTAATTATCATAACGACTACGATTGATCCCCTATACTTGTGGGTCATCACCACCCTGCACGCTCCTCGTGCACGTCGGACCCTGCTAAAATGCCTTATAAGACCCCCTTGTCCTACTCTCCCAAAGCCCCAAGGCCGCCGCACCCCTCGCCCCCAGGCTGCTCTACCGCACCCCCCTCATTGTCGTTCTGCCCAAGCTGAACGTCGACGAAATTCTGGAGGCACAAATGTTCCCGAGCCCCGCCATAGGAACCATCACACTCCTCATCGCCTTGTGAACCCCCTTGACATCCCTAACAAACCCGGGACCCCTGGAACCCCGAGTGCAACGTAGGCCTAACCCCTCTACCGTCAGTAGCTCGTCTCTAGCGACCACCGTCGGTAACTGACCAGGTGACCTTTTCCATTGTGTTCGCCTTGCACAGCCGCATCTCCCGACCCCTTTGATTTACCTAGAGTAGCACCGAATCGAGCACCGTGTCCTTGCCCGAGAGCCCCGCCATGCCCATGCATCTCCGACGAGCCGCCCACACCGTCTCAACTGTTCCCGAGGCCGTCCAACACTACCAGCATCCTCCCCATGCAGCACTGCATCCACCCGTGCTCCCCATTGACTTCGCTGACCCCTGGAACACCATCCCCGACAACCTCGAGGTCTAGCCCCACCGTCCCCGTCGTCTCCGGCCATTTTCTGACGACCTAGCTCCAGTGAGCACCCATCCTCCGTCTAATCTCGTCTGTTGATTTTGATCCAACAGCGCACACGTGTTCACTTAAACGTGAAACAGTACCGGCCAATCATAGTGCACCCCATCGCAGCCTTATCCACAACATTATCCAGAAGAATTTCTCTTTAATTCGAATAATGGTAATTCTGCCAAAAAAACTAAACTTGAAACAATCATAACTATTTATCCATAAGTCCAAATTGAATTATTCTTTCTGCGGAATGACCCTCATGGAATGGACTTTCACCTTGGATAATAAAATTTAGAATTTAAATAATTTAAACTTCAAATGCAAATAGAATGAATTTCAATTTCAATAGGGCATAACTTGCATCTAATAAATCCAAATAAAATTATTCCTTTTGCAAATTGAAGCTGTTGAATTACAGTTTCATCCTAGATGCTATAATATAATTTTATAATAACATAAAATTAGATATTCAATATAGTTTAAAAAGTAGCAGTAACTCAAATAGTGATTAAACGAAATTTGGTTCAGTTTTAATTAAAATTATTTGATAAAAAAATATGTCACAACTAGTTTAGAAACATAAAATGGACCTTAGTAAATAATTTTGGATTATTATTTGACTTTAGGAAATTCAAACAACATTTGAATTAAATTCAAAGAAGGTTCGGTTACAACTTGCAAACCCTAGGTTCAGTTTGAATAAAAATATTCCAATATGGCTTAGTAAATTGGATTAAACCTATAAATGATTTTGTAATTAATAATTGACTTTAGGAAATTAAATTCAAACATAAGTATAGTTTGAAATTATTCACACATAGTAAATCATTTTGGAGTTATATTTGACATTAGCTTAAAACTAAATCAAATAGATAAAATTTAGTAAATATATTGGATTTGTTTTTGACTTTACGGAATTAAACTTAAAATTTAATTTATGTCAAACTTAAGTAAAGTTTGTAAACTATTTGCACCTAGAAAATGATTTGGGTTCAAACGTGACTTTAGTTCAAACTGAAATAAAGTTTAAAATTACATAATAAACTTTAGAAAGTGATTTTGAGAATTACAATTGACCTTAGTTTCCACTTGAAGTTTAATGAATAAACTTTAGTGAACATTTTGGTTGGGTGTTGACTTTAGGAAAAGTTCTAACATAAGTTGAATTTAGTTAAACCTAAGTGAACATTAGAAGTCATTTAATTAATCAAAACTAAATGAAATAATTTTGCAAGTGAATTCTTGAACCAACTTAGTCAATTATGAAATAATTCATAATTCAATTTAACTTAGTGGAACCAAATCAAATTATGAACTCAATTCAAATTAAATTCGAATAAGATAAACCCTAATTCAAATTCAAATAGAATTGAAAGCCGGACCAAGTTATCATTTTAAGACCTTAGTGTATTCAAGCTCATGAAAGGTCAACACGTTTCAATTCGTCATTCAAACTTGAACAAGAATTTGGCTATCCAAGATACATAGACCATGACTTCTGTTGTTAAGATTCTTCTGACTGGATCTGACAACCACAACTAGACATCAGCTAGTCCTTATGTGATGAACTTTTATTTGAAACTTGCATGTGAACCTCATGTCACATGTATTCCAATTAACAACCACTAGGTTGTTTCCAAACTCTTATGAGCTAACCATGTCACATGATCACACAACACAATGGCACTAACACCATGCACAACACTTGTTGTATGTTTGATTGTACTGTATGGTTGTTTATGATTGCTCTTACTTACGATAGATTGATCGGAGAGCAAAGAGTAGCTTTATCAAGATTGTGTGTGTGAAGAAATTCAACAATTACCAAGAGTTGTTTATGTGAAGAACATCAACGATTTATAGGCAAGTTGCGCTCTTGAACTTGCACTACCATGCATTACTTTTCAAATGTTTTGAAACCAGAACATGATAGCCACATGTTGTTAAAACTTATGTTACCTTGGTTGTTTGGTTTTGTGTGAATCTTGGACAAGAATGTCCGACCATGTTGTGTCTGAGAAACCATGATCTTGTGGGGCTCTCATGGCATTGTTGTTTAACCACGATCCTGAGGGGATCTCGTGGCATTATTGAGTAACCATAATCCTGAGGGGCTCTCATGGAGATGTTTACTAATCCCGATCCAGAGGGGCTCTCGTGGATATGTTTGATTAACCATGATCCTGAGGGGCCCTCATGTTAGTGCTTGTTTAACCACGACCTGAGGGGCTCTTGTGACCATGTTTGAGAAACCATCATCCTGAGGGGCTCTCATGGTTGACCATTTGCAATTGTGGTTGAAATACCTTGACTAGTAAGTAGAAGTTAGAGGAATAAGTTTTCAGAAAAATAAAATGACCACAGTCCCCTTTGGCTTGTTAAACACTTGTAGGATTGCTACTTCAAAGTTTGTTACTTGCCAATACATTCAATGTATCGACCCTTGTGGCTGCAACATATCATGTTGCAGGTTTACCGTATCGAAGGACGGTACGAAGTAGGGTTATGATGCTATACTCAACTTTTGCATGTGTGTGGATGGTCATCACAAGACTAGAATATTATCTCCAACGCATGATTGTATTGTGAGCTAGCCCATGAGCTAACAGGTATATAATGTCTTAAAGACTTGATTTGCGATGTAATACTATCACATGTGTTATTTCTTGGTATTTCGTCGTCAACTGTTCATGCCAGTAATCGATCCAGGGACTGGTACATAAAGCATAAAGATTCGGTCCCCCTCTCGGAACCGGGTCGTGACAAGTACGAGTCAAGTTCTTGGTTAAGCACCGGGGTGATCATGATTTATATGTATGTTAGGAAAACAAAGTTATGCCAATTCTTACATGGTTAAATGAATAGGGATAATGTTCTTTAGTGTTGTTATTTTGAAATGCAATGATTGACGTGGCTGGGGATTGCGTCGGTATTTCCCCAAAGAGGAAGGGATGATGCAACACAGCGACGGTAAGTATTTCCCTCAGTTATGAAACCAAGGTTATCGAACCAGTAGGAGGATCACCACCACCCAATAAGCAGCACCTGCACACAAATAACAAATACTTGCAACCCGACGCGAAAGAGAGGTTGTCAATCTCTCTACAGTAAGAAGATAGATTAGATAGTGATAGATAGGAGAGATAGATCTCTCAAGAACACAAAATAAGAAGAGCAAATAAAAAGTGCAGCAATATGTTTTTGGATTTCTGGTTTAGTAGATCTGAAAACAAAGAGGTAAAAAGATAGATCAGAAAGCAATATGTTGGAAAAGTAGACCCGGGGGCCGTAGGATTCACTAGTGGTTCTCTCATGAGTATAGCACACGGTCGGTGAACAAATTACTGTTGGGCAACTGATAGAAGATCAAATAATCATGACGATGTCCAAGGCGATGATCATTATATAGACATCACGTCCAAGATAAGTAGACCGACTCCTGCCTGCATCTACCACTATTACTCCACACATCGACCGCTATCCAGCATGCATCTAGTGTATTAAGTTCATGGAAAAACGGAATAATGCAATAAGAACGTTGACATGATGTAGACAAGATCTATTCATGTAGGAATAGACCCCATCTTGTTATCCTTAATGGCAACGATACATGCGTGCCTTGCTGCCCCTTCTGTCACTGGGAAAGGACACCGCAAGATCGAACCCATCACAAAGCACCTCTTCCCATGGCATGAAAAATTGATCTAGTCGGCCTAACTAAACCAAATATTCGAAGAAGAAATATGAGGCTATAATTAATCATGCATATAAGAGATGAAAGAAGACTCAAATAATATTCATGGATAGAAACTGATCATGAACTCAAAATTCATCGGATCCCAACAAACACACCGCAAAAGTTTACATCAAATAGATCTCCAAGAGACCATTGTATTGAGAATCAAAAGAGAAAGAGGAAGCCATCTAGCTACTGCCTACGGACCCGTAGGTCTATGGTGGACTACTCATGCATCATCGAAGAGGCACCTATGAAGAAGATGAACCCCTCCGTGATGGTGTTTACATTGGATCTCGAGGTTCTGGAATTTGCGGCGGCTGGAATTGTGTTTCGTCGACTCCCCTATGGTTTTCAGAATATTTGGGAATTTATAGGCATCAGAGGCGGTGGAGGGGGCGCCCGTGGAGGGCACAACCCATCAAGGCGCGCCCTGGTGGGTTGTGGCCTCCACAGCCCACCTCTCGACACTTCTTTGGCCCACTGGGTGTCTTCTGGTCCAAAAAAATCTCCATAAAGTTTCGTCGTGATTGGACTCCGTTTGGTACTGATATTCTGTGAAGTAAAAAACAAGCAAAAACAGCAACTGGCACTTTGGCACTATGTCAATAGGTTAGTCCCAAAAAACGATATAAAGTTGTTATAAAATGATTGTAAAACATCCAAGAATGATAATATAACAGCATGGAACAAGCAAAAATTATAGATACGTTGGAGACGTATCAGCATCCCCAAGCTTAATTCCTACTCGTCCTCAAGTAGGTAAATGATAAAAACAGAATTTTTGATATGGAATGCTGCCTAACATGTTCATCTCATATTCTTTTCTTTTGTATAGCATGGACATTTGGACTTAGTCTAGTTTTAACATAATGACTTCAATACTCCAGCATGCCAACAAGCAACCATGTCTTTCAAAATATCAACACTAAAGAAAGTTATCCCTAGCCCATCATGCTCAATCATTGATCCATTCATGAAACACACTCAAATATTAGCTATACCCAATGCTCAAATATGATCATAGTGCCCCCTAGTTGGTGCTTTATAAGAGAAGATGGAGACTCAAAGTAAAAATAAAATGCATAAAGTAAATAGATAGGCCCTTCGCAGAGGGAAGTAGGGATTTGTAGAGGTGCCAGAGCTCAAGGTTTTAAATTGAGAGAGAATTTTTTTTGGGTGGCATGCTTTTCCTGTCAACGAAAACGACAAAGTAGGTCACAATACTTTCCATGCTAGATACATCATAGGCGGTTCCCAAACAAAAAATAAAGTTTATTCCTTTTTCCACCAAACTTTCACATTCCATGGCGGGCCGTATCCACGGATGCCTTCCATACCAACACTTTCCAAGGAATTTATTATTTGACAACATAAAGTAAATATTTTTTCTTTTTCATTTCGGGAATGGGCATCCCTGTTACCGTCGCACTCTCGTGCAATGACAAGTGAATGAAAACTCATCTTGAGAATAACACATCTAGCATGGAAAAATATTGGGCACTCCCCACCGTTTCATGAGCGGTACGAGCACTCAAAAGAGAAAATTTATTTTGAAAATTTAGAGATGGCACATACAAATTTGCTTATAACGGCATGGAAATACCGCATATAGGTAGGTATGGTGGACTCATAAGGCAAAACTTGGTTTAAGGATTTTGGATGCACAAGTAGTATTTCTACTTAGTACAAATGGAAGCTAGCAAATAGATTGAGAATCAACCAAACCAAGAAACGAAAATTCACATAAGTGAGCATTAAGCATAACTAACACCGAAGAATGCACCACAAGTAGGGTGTAATTTCGTTGCATAACTATTGACTTTCGTACTTGCATGGGGAATCACAAACCTTAACACCAATATTCCTACTAAAGCATAATTACTCACTAACATGACTCACATATTACTATCGTCATGTTTCAAAACTATTACAAGGAATCAAGTTCAATTTGTGCAATGATCTTCATGAAAGTTTTTATTATATCCTCCTTGGATATCTATCACTTTGGGACTAGTTTCATATATTGCCATTGCTTTTTGACAAGCTCAAACAAATCTAAGTGAAGCACATGAGCATAAAGATTTCATCTCTCAAAAGGTATAAGTGAAGCATGAGAGGATTTCTTCAAAATTTACTAACTCTCAAATTAATCTAAGTGAAGCATGAGAGTATTTCTACAAAAAATTCTAAGCACACCATGCTCAAAAAGATATAAGTGAAACACTAGAGCAATCCTATAGCTCAAAAAGTTTAAGTGAAGCATAGAGAGCAATTCTAACAAATCATAGCATAATTTTGGCTCTTCCAAATAGGTGTGTACAGCAAGGATACAAATGAAAAACTAACAAGCAAAGACACAAATGATACAAGATGCTCCAAGTAAAACTCATGATATGTGACGAATAAAAATATAGCTCCTAGTAAAATACCGATGGTCGTTAGAAGAAAGAGGGGATGCCACTTGGGGGCATCCCCAAGCTTAGTTGCTTGTTCCTCTTTGGATATATCTTGGGGGTACTATAGCATCCCCAAGCTTAGGCTCTTATCACTCCTTATTCCTTCATCCATCGTGATCTAACCCAAAACTTGATTACTTCAATCACACAAAACTCAACAAAATCTTCGTGAGATCCGTTAGTATAATAAAGCAAATCACTACTTTAGGTGCTATTGCAAACCCATTCATATTTTGTTATTGCATTTTACCTACTGTATTTTAACTTTACCATGGCTCATATCCTTCAATAATACCCATAGATTCATCAAAACAAGCACACAATGCAACAAAAACAGAATCTGTCTTAAACAGAACAGTCTGTAGTAATCTGTACTCTAACCATACTTCTGTAACTCTAAAAATTTGAAAACTTAGGACAACGTAAGGAATTTGTATAGCAACACTGTGTTAAAATTTCAGCTCAATATCACGTTCCAGAAAAAAAATGAAAATTCAAATACTGGATGCAAAGTTTCTGTTTCAGACAGCATCGCTTCTACTCATCTTATGAATCATCCTAAAGGCTCTACTTGGCACAAACACTAAATAAACCATAAAAACACAATAATAACAGAGGCATAATTGTTTCAACACTCAAAAATAGGAAGGAAAAAATCAAAAATAAATTTATTCATTGGGTTGCCTCCCAACAAGCGCTATCGTTTTACGCCCCTAGCTAGGCATAACGCATAGATTCAAGTATTGTCATCTTTGGTTTTCATAGAGGTGCTTTTGTCAAGAGGTTTTGCAAATAAAACTTGTAACACATCATCCATAATAACCTTAGCATTATCAAGTTGCCCCTCTATGTATCCCCTTTGATTCCCGGCCACAATCCAAGAATATTGTTGGTTTACATCATTGAAAACTTGTTGGATCATGTCTAAAATGGAGACTTCCTTTTTGAAATTCTCATCAAAAAAATTATTATTTCCAAGCAAATATCTCATCATGTAATCACTATTGTAGAGGATCTCCCCTATTACCGGTTTTTCACGGCTCATACCATAGAAATCAAAAATCTCCCTAGCTTCCCGTACTATGTGATCAAATTCATGCATGAGGACAAGGGTAGCTAACTTCTTAGCCTTGGGATTCTTAATGACGGGTAGCTCATAAAACAATCTTTGCAAGGTAGGATGGGTACGGATAAACCTATTTTCAAGTTTCAAGACTATCGTTGAAATAGCTTCCGCATAAGTTTTAGTATTTTTCAGTATAGGGGTGTCATCAAGAGGCAAATTTCCAACGCAATTGAAAAATTCTTGGATAGTTTCTTTTCCTATAACGTTCCCTTGCCCCAAAACAAAAGTTTTAGCATTAAGATTACCAGAATGTCCAATTCTAGGAGTCCTGCCATCATCTGTTTCTGCCATACCAAAATCACTCATGGTGACAAGCAAGTAAGAGATCTCACGAGAAAAAGGCAAACGAAAAAGAGGGCGAATAAAACGGCAAATTGGTGAAGTGGGGGAGAGGAAAATGAGAGGCAAATGGCATATAATGTAATTGCAAGGAGATGAGATTTGTGATTAGGAACCTGGTAGATGATGATGGAGTCTCCTCGGCGCCTGAGATTGGCACGTAGAAAAGACCGCTTCCTCCCCGGCAACGGCGCAGAAATTCCTTTGACGCGGCTTGAGACAGCGTCGGTATTTCCCCAAAGAGGAAGGGATGATGCAGCACAGCGACGGTAAGTATTTCCCTCAGTTATGAAACCAAGGTTATCGAACCAGTAGGAGGATCACCACCACCCAATAAGCAGCACCTTCACACAAATAACAAATACTTGCAACCCGACGCGAAAGAGAGGTTGTCAATCTCTCTACGGTAAGAAGATAGATTAGATAGTGATAGATAGGAGAGATAGATCTCTCAAGAACACAAAATAAGAAGAGCAAATAAAAAGTGCAGCAATATGTTTTTGGGTTTTTGGTTTAGTAGATCTGAAAACAAAGAGGCAAAAAGATAGATCGGAAAGCAATATGTTGGAAAAGTAGACCGGGGGCCGTAGGATTCACTAGTGGCTTCTCTCATGAGTATAGCACACGGTGGGTGAACAAATTACTGTTGGGCAATTGATAGAAGATCAAATAATCATGACGATGTCCAAGGCGATTTTCATTATATAGACATCACGTCCAAGATAAGTAGACCGACTCCTGCCTGCATCTACCACTATTACTCCACACCGACCGCTATCCAGCATGCATCTAGTGTATTAAGTTCATGGAAAAACGGAGTAATGCAATAAGAACGATGACATGATGTAGACAAGATCTATTCATGTAGGAATAGACCCCATCTTGTTATCCTTAATGGCAACGATACATGCGTGCCTTGCTGCCCCTTCTGTCATTGGGAAAGGACACCGCAAGATCGAACCCATCACAAAGCACCTCTTCCCATGGCAAGAAAAATCGATCTAGTCGGCCTAACTAAACCAAAGATTTGAAGAAGAAATACGAGGCTATAAGTAATCATGCATGTAAGAGATCAAAGAAGACTCAAATAATATTCATGGATAGAAACTGATCATGAACTCAAAATTCATCGGATCCCATTAAACACACCGCAAAAGTTTACATCAAATAGATCTCCAAGAGACCATTGTATTGAGAATCAAAAGAGAGAGAGGAATCCATCTAGCTACTGCCTACGGACCCGTAGGTCTATGGCGGACTAATCACGCATCATCGGAGAGGCACCTATGTAGAAGATGAACCCCTCTGTGATGGTGTTTAGATTGGATGTCGAGGTTCTGGAACTTGCGGCGGCTGGAATTGTGTTTCGTCAACTCCCCTAGGGTTTTCTGAATATTTGGGAATTTATAGGCATTAGAGGCGGTGGAGGGGGCTCCCGTGGAGGGCACAACCCATCAGGGTGGGCCGGGGGCCCCCTGGCGCGCCCTGGTGGGTTGTGGCCTCCACAGCCCACCTCTCCGGCACTTCTTTGGCCCACTGGGTGTCTTCTGGTCCAGAAAAAATCTCCAAAAAGTTTTGTTGCGATTGGACTCCGTTTGGTACTGATATTCTGTGAAGTAAAAAACAAGCAAAAATAGCAACTGGCACTTTGGCACTATGTCAATAAGGTGGTCCCAAAAAATGATTGTAAAACATCCAAGGATGATAATATAACAACATGGAACAAGCAAAAATTATAGATACGTTGGAGACGTATCAATGATCATTCATTAGTATTCATCTTTGTTATCGTTTCAATATTTCCTAAGTCATTGTTTCTCAACATTTATACCCAAAAGATTACATGATAAACATGTTAGGTAGCATTCAACATCAAAAAATTCTGTTTTTATTATTTACCTACTTGAGGACGAGCAGGAATTAAGCTTGGGATGCTGATACGTCTCCAATGTATATATTATTTTTGATTGTTTCATGCTATTATTTTATCAATATTGTATGCTTTATATGCCATTTATATCATTTTTGGGAACTAACCTGTTACTTCGGTGCCCAGTGCCAATTGTTGTTTTCTGCGTGTTTTTGTTTTTTAAGAAAATCTATACCAAATGGACTCCAAACATGACGAAACTTTTTGATGATTTTTTTCAGGACCAAAAGAAGACCTGGAAGCTTTGGAGGGAGATCAAATGCCGCACGAGGGAGCGACAAGGGCAGGGGCGCGCCCTGGGGGGTAGGACGGGCCCTACACCCTTGTGGCCCTCTATGGCTCCTTTCCACCGCTTCTAGGTCCTATAAATTCCCAAATATTCCAAAAACCCTAGGGGAGCATCTGAAATAATTTTTCCGCCGCCGCAAGTCTCTGTTCCTATACGATCCCATCTGGAGGCATTTTCCGGTACTCTGCCGGAGAGGGAATCCATCACGGAGGCCGTCTTCATCAACCTTGATGCCTCCTACATGATGTGTGAGTAGTTCCTATAGACGGGTCCATAGTTGTAGCTAGATCTCTCTCTCTCTCTCTCTCTCTCTCTCTCTCTCTCTCTCTCTCTTTCTCTCTCTTTCTCTCGTTTGATCTTCAATACAATGATCTCTTCAGAGACCTATTCAATGTAATCTTTGTGGTGTGTTTGTTGGGATCCGATGAATTATGAGTTTTTTCAGATTATTCATTGAAAGTAATTGATCCAATTTGAGATTTATTATGTGTGATTTCATATAGCTATGTATGATTTCTGATCTATAAGTTTGCTTTGGCCAAGTAGATGAGTAGATCTTCAGAGGTAGTGGTGCATAGTAGTAGGTTCAATCTTGCGGTGTCCTCACTCTATGACAGGAGGAGTAGTGAAGCACGTATTTGTATTGTTGCTACTAAGGATAAAACGACGAGGTATGAACATATTATTTGGCCTTACTTTGTCTACATTATGTAATCTTGCTTAAAGCATTACTCTATTTGTCATGACCTTAATACCATACATGCACATTGGATAGCGGTCGATTGGTGGAGTCATAGTGGTAGATGCAGAATCATTTCGGTCTACTTATCACGAATGTAATGCCTATGTGTTAACCATGCCATGAATAAGGACATAATTATTTGCTCATCTATCAATTGCCCAACAATAATTTGTGCAGCCATGTCACGACCCACCTTTTCAGGCATACGGTCTATGTGTGTCTCTATGTCAACCCTTGGATCGAATCATCGGCATACGCGGTAACGATGTCGTATCATACACAAATGTGTCCTTTATTACACCGCATGATCCAGAAAGAAAATAGTCTTACGGAATCTAGTTAGTGGCCAGTCAATTACATAGTCTTACAATAAGCAAACAAAGTTCATAACAAGCCAAAATGAAAGCAAATCTAAGGTAGATGTCTTGGTAAGCTCCATCAATGCCATAGGGAAGCATGTCGAGAGGAGGAACGAAACCCTACGTACGTCACTCCTCATAATAATCACATGCAACATGATACGTTGCAGCCACTCGGGTCAATACATTGAATGTATTGGCAAGTCCATAGTTAAAGGAAACCTGATCACCTACATGCTTTTTGGTTGCTGGGGTTCAATCCACTTTGCAGAAAATAAGTTTTGCCTATATAGTGGTCTACTCTAGTAGGTGGTCATACTGTATCAAGCTGTAGCCCAGTGCAGTTTGAGTGTGTGGGCCTCCGCATCACACTTCAGCCCCAAGCTTCCCTCCAGAGACACTGGTTCACTCCTAGTCCTCTGAGGAACAGCGCCACGACTCCCCGTTGGTTCAACCCATTGTTTCTAGATGGAAGAGGTGATGAGATCAAGTTGACAATTTTCCAATGAGTGCTCAAGAGTTGTCCGTAACCAGGGACACGACTAATCATGATCAAATTTTATACACTCTGTAGAGGTTTGTGTACTATACCCGTGATTCCCGATCACACCCTCCTGCTATTGAACTTCAAGTGTGAAGTAGCTAGGTAGATCAAGACAAGACTTTTGGGAAGTAGTCGCCCTCTCAGAAATGACAGACCCAGTCCAACCTAGACACGTACATCTGCTGGTCTACTTTAGGAGGTTTCCCACAACCTACTCGGTCCAGACAGAGCCCATATTATCTCACGGTTACACATGGAAGTTGCTCTACTATGAAATCGTACAATCTCTTTGAGCATGGGTGGTTGTCGGTGTCAAATCCGGCATATCTCGTAGTAGGGGTCCTAAGCTAGGCGTCTTGGAGCGATGGTAACATGAACACATGATTTTACCCAGATTCGGGCTCTCTTGAAGAGATAATACCCTACGTCCTGCTTCTGATTGTATTGATATGGGGGATAGTACAGAGTACATGTATCTTCCACGAGATTATGAGATGTCATATATATATTGATCTATTGACTAGCCTGGCCTCTGTTTATATATGCACCGTAGGCCTAGGGTTTAGAGGAGTCCTTGTCTTGTGCGCCAAGTCTTGTGGAATCCTCCTTGTATTCGGCATGGGCTGCCCGAAGTGGCCCATTAGTGAATCGCCCTGGGGGTCCTCGGCCCGACCCACTGGTCGAAGACGGCGTGGTGAGTACCCCCTAGTCCAGGACACCGTCAGTAGCCCCCTGAACCGGTCTTCAAGTTGAGGACGCTCCTCGGTTCTTCCGAATAATTCTTCGTCTTCGATCGTCGGTCTTGAAAACTGGTTCAACAAATCTTCCCATGTCCGATCTTGAGGATCGCCGAGCTGAATCCGAAGAGTTTACATGTCGGGCATCCGAGGAGCCCCTTTAAGTTATCGGCCTTTATCAATGCCTTATAATTTTTTACGCCATACTTCGGGGTCAAAGCGTTTCCCGTGTGGCGGTGACCTCTTGCATCCGAGCTCCAACGCCGAACTGCATCAGAGGTATCTTTTTGCAGCCGAGCACCAACGCTGATCGGCATCTGAGCGCCAATGACGGGCTGCGTCCGAGCTCCAACGCCGGATTGTGTCCGAGCTCCAACGCTGATCGGCATCCGAGGTGTCATAAATTACCTCGGTCTCTGAAAATTTGAAGGACTTCATCCGAGCTTAAATGCCAGAATAGTCGTTTATGGAGCCAGCCATTCACATCCGAGCTTTATGCCAGACTGCTTCTGAGGCATCTCCGATCTTGAGCTTTATGCCGGACTGCTTCCGAGCTCCAACGCCGGACTGCATCCGAAGAGTCTTTTTACAGCTGAGCTCCAACACCGGACTGCATCCGAGCTCTTGCGCCGGACTGTATCTGAGCGCCGGACTACATCCGAGGTGTCATAGATTACCTCAGTCTTGAAAAAGTTGAAGGGGTTCAACCGAGCTTAATGCCGGAAATGCCCTCTATGGAGCCAGCCACTTGCATCCGAGCTTTATGCCGGACTCCTTCCGAGGTGGTGCACCACCTCGGCCATGGGCTGATTTTTGTAAATTTAATTCCGATTTGTGCAATGTATTCTTTGCCGAAATATATAGCCAGTAGCCCTCAAGGTGTGTGTCCCTTGAATGTCCGGCATGCACCTAAAGGAAAACATAAAACCGCTGATCCCAGTAGCCCCTGAGACTCAGGTCGATTCACAAAATCGGCCTGAGGATCAACTCCTAGCTCTGCAGCATACTTAGGAATAGAAACGCGGTGTAATATATTAGAGGAAATAGTGATCGGCAAGCGGGCCCTTGAGAGAGGGTCTTGAGAAGTTGCCATAATATATTAGCTTGATGCCGGATAGGTCCAGATGGTACCTATTGTTGTCCGAAGACACGTTTGCCCATAGCTCGGTCAAGCCGAACACTGAGCATTTTGAATTTTCTGCATTGAATAGGCAATGCAGTAGCCCCCGAGCCACTGGTCGGGTGGCGACACCAGATCAGGGGATCGATGTGCCCCTTTAATATTTGTAAATGATAAGCGCGAAGCCCAGTAGCCCCCGAGACTTAATGTGGGCACGGGTGGCCGAATTAAGGATCAATATTCGGAGTAAATTGACTTTAATCACAATTTATGTGTAATGATTCTATGTATCCAAGTACTTTACATCATTAATGCTCGGATCCGCATTGTACAAGACTTTGTTGACCGACCATCGGCTTCAACCTCCTCGGCCAGTAGCCGAGGAGTGTTTGTCCTACTTTATAAAGCCTTTATGAGGGCAAAGATTTATGGCAAACAAGGCAATCCGGCCATACGGTTTTATAAACAAAGGTACGCGGAGAGATATGTTATATTACTATTTAACGTAAGAAACATCTTCCAAAGAAAATAGTCCCGCTATCGGTTCCTTTCTTTGGGTTGTCATGCTGACCATGATCATGAAACCTCATCTCCGATCAACGTGGGAGGAAAATATTGAGGATTTAGTTGGGGGAAAGTTCCCGGACTCTGTGGTCCATAATGAACCGAAATTTTCACTTCCATCATTGCTGACCAATTATATCCTTTAAGATGGCTAGCTTTCGGCTTCACCCAGTCTGAGGTACTAACCCGGATGACCCGGTAGTAACAATCACAGAGGTGCTCCCTTTACCGCCTAGCCGAACAATCGGGAACATAGGGGTAAGCACAGGAGCCAGGCAACCCAGCTTGGCCAAAATCTTAAGTCAAATTGATGCATATTTATGGCTTTATTACAATAATTATGGAAGGAAAATTCTCCATTGAGACTGTTTATAACCTGAAAGTGGCCCATCGTCGGCTTCCACCCCTTTGTAGATGCTACACAGGGTGTTTCCGTACTAACAATACAACCCTTAGCCGACGTCTCGGTGCCCGGAGGTGGTTGTGTTAGCGGAAACAAGGCAATCAGATATGCAGGATTTATAACTTTCACTTAGTCATGGGAGCTTAAAGTTTGAGAAGCCAGTTACTAGCCCCCGGTTAGTGTTCGGCGTCAGCCGAGGTCAAGCCGTTAACACTCCGGCCAATTTTATGAAAGGCCCGTTATTTAATACGGTCATCGGATCGCCGACCAGTTTATGCTTATTGTGACAGTCAGTTTTCGGCTTTCTCCACTGAGGTACTTGACTAGTTAACCCGGAAGTGCAATCGCAGTGGTTCTCCCTTTGCACTCCTAGCCGAACAAAGCGGAACGTAGGAGGCAAGCACAGGAGCCGGGCAACCCAACTATTGACCGAAGACACAATTCGAAACTGGTGCATATAAAGCAATATCCGAGAACATTTCGCCGAGGACTCCTCGGAGTGCCTTGGCTTTTGGTGGGTTCGGCTCTAGTCGCAGCCCCCCGTTGATATTACCGATGCTTTAAAAGTGTACTGTGAGAGTTATGCTCGGAAAAAACAAAATTTATGCAAAAAACTTTATGTTTAGATAAAAGAAAATTGTGCCAATCCGAAACTGGTCTTAAAATTAATATGTGCTTCGGTCGTGCTTTAACATGATACATCCGATCTCCGGACTCCAAGCGGGTCAACCTTTGGCTTCAACCTCCATATCCTGAAGGCGGAGTGTTTCTCCGAGGCCTGTTTAGCGAACTAAACTCGAGCGGCTTTAGACCACACGCTCGTGTTGGAAAAAGGAGTAGTGGATAAAGACTTTGCAATGACCAAGAAGAAAACACATTTATTATAAAACAGCTCATACAAATTTAAGAGCCCCCAAGTGACTTGGGTAAAATAATTTTATGTATAATGATTGTATGTACCGAAGTACTTATATCATATATGTGTTCGCCCGAACTTTAAACGCGTCTTAACCGACCGTCGGCTTCTCCCTCTTCGGCCAAGGGCCGAAAAGTGTTATCTACTATGCCATCCAAGGATATCGGAGGTGTTTCGAATAACTAGGCAATCAGGCCATTAGGCTATAACAGACAAAGCGCGCCCAGGGAACTTATGCTATATTACTATTTAACGTAAGAAGCATCTTCAAAGAAAATAGTTCCGCAAACGGTTCCTTTCTTTGGGTTCTCATGATTACCATGAGTGGTGTGCAATAGATTTATGTATGCTTGTCTTCTGTCGTGGCCGACCATAGTTGAAAACAGTAAGAGCGCTAGCTTTCGGCTTCACCCGTCTGAGGTACGAGTTCGAATGACCCGATCGTAACAATCGCAAAGGTGCTCCCTTTACTCCCTAGCCGAACAATCGGGAACGTAGGGGTAAGCACAGGAGCAAGGCAACCCAGCTTTGCGGAACACTTAAGTCAACATGATGCATATATTGGCGTAAACACGAACAAGGAAGGGTGCGATACATTAATAATCATATGCAAGAGGAATGGCTTCATAAAGGAAGCCCCCAAGTAAACGGGGTATTGGAATTCATTTGTAACAAACAAAGTTTTGACAAAGAAAGTTTTTCGCAAACAACTTTTTGCGAAAAAAGTATAGTGCTTGGTCGGACCGAACAAAAAGTAAAATTTTAAAGAGAGCTGAGCACGAAAACGACTTAGCTGGTTAATGTGCTCGGTGCGGTCCGGAGTTGTGGTGGGACAAAGACGTAGTCCTCGGCCTGGCCGAGGTCCCAGCCCCCAAGCCCGAGGTAACCGAGCGAAGAGCTCGGGTCGAGAAGTGGCAACGCAGCACGGTTGCTGCGGCGAGGCAGAGCCCTCGGTCCAGCCGAGGAGAGTAGTTCGGCAGCGTGACGGCGAAGCCCCCACATTAGTCGACCATGTCGATGACACAATTTGGTTGATGGAGGCGAGACGATGATGTAGGTACGCCAAGGTGACCGCATGACACAGCCGAAGTCGATTACCTGTGCACACAATATAGTACAAGCAAAGAGTAATAACAAATAAAGGTAATAATATATTTAAAAAAAATTCTTCTACTTAGTTAATTTAAGTGAAGCAAATAAGTAAACGAATATGGCCTGGGCGCCGAGGTGCCTGAACGAAGAGTTCGGCTTGACGAAGTGGCGACGCTGCACGGTCGATGTGGCGAGATGAAGTCCTCGGTCCAGTTAACATGGCGAAGCTGTGATCGACGGACGCCGAAGTCTCATGCAGGTCGGCTGGTGACGCCGAAGTCTCATGCCAGCCAAGGTGTTGAAGCAGGTCAGCGTGGTGGACATCAGCTTGAAAAAGTATTGGCGCGGCGATGCCGACGCAGGTCGGAATTTGTGACGAGGTCAATGCTGGCTTGATGAAGCAACGGAGCGCCCGACCCGTACAACCCGCGGATGACGAGGTTCGCTTGATGATTATTCGGCCCTCACGATGCCGAACTCTTGGTCGGATGACCGAGATGATGAGAAAATTTCCTTCAAAATGGACGTCCGACAACCCGTTCATGAAAAATATGAACTCGGGTCGGATTCGTTTTCGCGCAGAAAATAGATCCAAAATTCATTGTACTAATCGAATGTTTCCCCGAGTTTGGACGGTCAGATTGAGCTGAAAGTTTGAGGGGTGATCGGTATGGGAATTCCGCAGCCGATGAACGGTGGGATCTTCCAAACGATGTCCGAGCTGGAAGCTGGACACCTCGCCCTAAACTCATCCCGATTCGACAGGGCTCCGGTATTTCGTATATCGCCAAAGATTCCTCCATCGGAATACGACGAAATTTTACGGGGTCATTAGAGACTCAATTCCGCACAGTTCCACCAAAGCAATCGTCAAGGCGACGCTCGAGGAAGCGGGGACGATGAACACGAGTCGCTGTCCAGAAAAACTGCACGGTTGCTCGAGGACGATGTCAACATCGAGCCCCCGAGCTCCATGGATGATTTCTCGTGATCTTGATAGAGATCGAAGATGATGACGATGAAAGTATCCGTCCGATCTTG
Organism: Elymus sibiricus; assembly: GCA_039707655.1. Classification (NCBI taxonomy): domain Eukaryota; kingdom Viridiplantae; phylum Streptophyta; class Magnoliopsida; order Poales; family Poaceae; genus Elymus; species Elymus sibiricus. The sequence continues at coordinate 345,864,099 of CM077669.1, read as the reverse complement.
ACAATCCGGCACGGAGCGCAGTCCTCGGTCCAGCCGAGGTGACCAGTCGAGCCGGCGACGAAGATGCCGACATCGACAACAAAGCTCGGTTCCAACGCGTAGATCGCGCCGGAGATGATCTGAATTCCCATCGCACCGTGGCGACTGCCAGCAGGCTCTCAATGAAAGCACCAATGTCGGTGTCAAATCCGGCATATCTCGTAGTAGGGGTCCTAAGCTAGGCGTCTTGGAGCGATGGTAACATGAACACAGGATTTTACCCAGGTTCGGGCTCTCTTGAAGAGATAATACCCTACGTCCTGCTTCTGATTGTATTGATATGGGGGATAGTGCAGAGTACATGTATCTTCCACGAGATTATGAGATGTCATATATATATTGATCTATTGACTAGCCTGGCCTCGGTTTATATATGCACCGTAGGCCTAGGGTTTAGAGGAGTCCTTGTCTTGTGCGCCAAGTCTTGTGGAATCCTCCTTGTATTCGGCATGGGCTGCCCGAAGTGGCCCATTAGTGAATCGCCCTGGGGGTCCTCGGCCCGACCCACTGGTCGGGAGACGACGTGGTGAGTACCCCCAAGTCCAGGACACCGTCAGTGGTCGCCCACAAAACACGCGGCTACCGAAGCGATACCGAAGCACCGCTCAGATGATTCATTAATTAAGTTGTAGTTCAGTAGGCAACCATGTGGTTGCATGGTGGAATAATAATTGATGATTCCCAATCCATGTCATAGGAGCTAAGCAACAACTCGTGGTTACAAGGCCAGGGTATGTTTGGACCTAAGTTGTCAACTACCGGGTTGTACAGAATTTAGCATCCTAAACTCACATACATATCATGGAAAAACTACAATGCAAATAAAATACTGGGTGATATGATCAAAGTGGAACTTGCCTTGGTTGTTGTTGTCACTGGTGCACTCCTCACAGTTACAGGGGTTGCACTCCTAACGTTAACAAACAAATACCACATAAGAATCATAAGCAATCAATTCACGCAAAGAGAAAACTTGCATGAATGCAAATGCACAACACACAAATACAAGTGTTGCATTTGTGGTTTGATCCTTGCCAATTTGTTCTTTTATTTGAATTCATGATTTGCCTAGCATTGCCAGATATGTTTATTTAGTCACACCGATCGGGTTTGAACACATTACAAAAATAATTCACATTAGTCAATTTCACAAATGAAGTTTACTAAGTTCTGAATTTGTATTTGAATTCTATTTGACCCTTAACTACATTTGAAAGTATTTAACTTCATTCGAATTGACTTACATTGTTTTCAAAAAAAAATGAAATAAATGTTTAACCTAAGTATAAATTTGATTTCATTTGAAAATAATTGATTTAAGTTTGATTTGCATTCATTTGAAAATATTTCATTCAAGTTTGACTTGAATTCATTTGAAAATATTTGATCAAGTTTAACTTGAATTCATTTGAAAATATTTGAGTTAGATTTGACTTGCAAAGTATTTGAAAATAATTCAGATCATAATGTCTTACTAAATGATTTTGATTTATTTCAATTATGCATCTTGAGTTTTAAAATCATATTTGATTTGGGTTTCTTATTTGATTTCCCTAATTCAAATAATGTTTCAAATTTTTCGTAAAATAATTTATAACATGTCCTAAAATGTCGCAATTGGTGTTAACAACAATTTGAATATCTTTAATTTATTTATAAAATTCTATTTAGTTAAAATAATTCAAATATCTCTGAATTTAGAGTTTATAAGTTTCTCATCATAAACTATTTAAATAAATTTTATAATTAAAAATACAGTGGTCTAATTTGAACTACATTTCATTAGTTCCAATTTGCAAAAAGAATCATCTCATTTGGATTTGTAAATAAAAAGTTATGGCCTATTTGGTATTTAAATGAATCTGTTTGAATTTAAAAAGTTCAAATTGGATTTTTCTAAAATTATCCTGAAACCACATTATCTAAGGATTCATTTGCAAAAAATAATTTCTCATTTTGAACCACTGGATAATTAATCATGATAGATCTAAGTTCAAGTGGCTTTCTTGTAAAAGTGCATTTTCAATTTAATTAATGAATTTCTTCTGGATAATGTTTTGAATAATATTATCGACATGGCGACTTCTCATTGGCCCGTACTGATTCGTTTAAGTGATCTAAGATGGATGGTTTGATCTAGATCTAAAGGCTGAGATTAAATAAAGGGGGTTAGGGTTTGGGCTCACCGAAGTTCCTCGGTGGAATTTCGTCGGAAAACACGAACGCGACGACGCGGCGTTCGGGAGTCGAGGTTGTGTGCGTTCCAGGGGCTTCTAGGTTGCACGGAGGGTACGGGTGGACACGGTGGTCGACGACGATGACGATGGTAGCAACGACGGGCCTCAGGGGTGACGGAGACGATGAGGGAGAGGCTCGCTGGAGTTACCGGCGGCTCGGGCGTCGACGATGTGGTCCAACACGGGCTTTCCTCGATGCGAGGCTGGGTCAGGAGCGCAAGAGCACGGCAAAGCGAATGGACAAGGCAGGGGGTCAAATGGAAGGCGGAGCAAGGCTTCGACCTCCATCGAACTCGATGTTGCACAGGCCCTCGGACTCGTTGGTGATGTCCAAGGGGTTCGCCATGGAGCGGCGGTTCTCCTGGAGGGGTCGGTTGGTCGTGGAGGGGGTGTGGCTCTCTGTAATCACGTAGGCGATCTCTCGGTCGAGGTGGAGAGGGAGGCGGTGGTGCGAGCAGCCCGGTGGCGCTTCGGTGAAATCGAGCAGGGGTTTGAGAGAGGGGGTTCGGGGCTATTTAACAGGCGACTCACGCGGTGCGGGCGTACACGAAGAACGTGTGGAGCGCAGGTCGTGGGTGCAGCCACGCTCGGGTCGTGCGCGAGTGAAGCAGGCGACGGTTACGGGAGGTGGGGGAAGAAGCTGATGGGCGAGGCCCGCGTGTTAGTGAGAGGAGAGAGAGAGAGAGAGTAGGTTGGCTGGCCTTTTTTTTCTTTTTTTTTTCTTTTCTGCTCTCTATCTTTTGGTATTCAAAAATGAATTTGAATTTTCTTCAAAATAGAATCAGTTTCTAAAATAACTTGGGAATATTTCTCACGAGTTGAACATTTCTCCAAGTATTTCTTGCATGCTAAAAATAGTGACAAAAGTTAGTGGGCCTATTTGAATTGGTTCGAATTTCTTTTTTCTATTTTTAATTAATTCCAGAAATTGACTTATAGTTTAATTTCCCAAACTAAACTATTTTTAATTTCCTGGACCACTCGAAATATTTAGGGCAATATTATCTTAGGGAAATTCCTTTCCTGCCCTTTATGCAATTTTTTTAAAACAATTTCTTTTGAATTCAAATGGATTTGAATTCAATGTTGATCTTGTCGGCCTCAAAGATTCAAATATGCAAAGAAATCATGGATGCATATGCTTCTATTTTCACAACCAAAATTTAAGAAAAATTTGTGTTGTGACAACCCACCGCTATTATGCTCATGAGAGAGATGCGTCTGGTGAACACTATGGCCCTGGGTCCATCTTTATATTTTATATATCAAAAACCTACAAAAATATTTGATGTTATATATTCACTTTTTATTTGTATTTATCTATTCTTTACTATAAGATATAATCCTTGCAATTAATGAGTACAAGGGGCTTGTCAACTCTCTTGCCCGGGTTGGGTGCAAGTATTTGCTCTTGTGTGTGCAGGAACTATTGATCATTTGTTTGTATATCTTCTTATTGGTTCGATAACCTTGGTTCTTAACTGAGGAAAATACTTTTTGCTATTGTATTACATCACCCTTTCTCTTTGGGAAAAAAACCAACGCATTTCATAGTATCATATGACAAGGGACTAGATTGTTCAAGACGGAGATTTTCTCCTCCAACGAAGGAAAGATATTCTTAGGGCCCTCTCGGTGTGATGGTATCCATTGTCGTGGGGACAACCCCTTCCCTTTTTATGGGAACAATTTTGGTGTGTGTGGGGGGGTGGGGTGGAGGTCCACCTTAACATGGAACCATGCATAGGGGGAAATCCACCTCAACATGCAAACATGCATGCGTATTTATCTTCCACTAGCAAACATGCTCGTGCGTTGCAACGGGAAAAAATCGTCCCTCATACACACACTCGACGACATCAGCAAATCACTTGAAATCTTTCACGGTGCTATACGAAAAACAACATGATAAGTGGTTTTATGCACAAACATAAAAGTGGAATGATTTTTTAAGTGTACTGAAGTTATGCCCAATTTATTAGACAACAAAAATATCTACCTAGTTGCCGGTATCAATTCACCTTTTAATACTCAATCATAACATGTGCATAAGAGCATCATTTCTGATTTGTTGATCTGTGTGTTTGTAACTGTAACCCAAATCAAGACTTAATTTGGTTGCAAACATATTAGATATCTCCATCAAAAACAATCAATCTGAAAGTACATGCATAACGAATAGATATTTTTAAAACACCCCATATAAAGAAAGGTATTAATTAAGGATGCAACATAAACATAATTTTAGAAATAATTAACATGAAATATACTATTATATTTGGAATCTACATATTTTTAAGCTATTTTCGTATACAACTTTCGAAATTTGGAGTTAGAGTTTGAAAGATATGAATATTTTAAAAAGTTTTTGAATCTGCAAAAAATAAAAACGTTAAAAAGAAAATAGTTGGGCGGAAGTTGCAACAGTGCATCCCATCTAGTAAAATGACACTTGGGCAAGGCAGCTCTATCTTACGCCAACCTGGAATCAAGTAGAAAAGGTAGAAAAAAGTGGGGGGAGGGGGATTCGAACTTGGGTCTCCCGGGTGGAAGTGGAAGGCTTAAGCTACTCACGTGTTTGTACACATGTGTTATGTAATGGGCCGTTTTGTACATGAACCAAACGCGTTGGGCCGCAAATTTATGAAAAAACAATCATTTTTGTCACTTACGGGTGGCATCCATGGGTAATTTTTGCCAACTTCTGGGGCAAATTTAATGACGGACGGGTAGAAGCAATAGCTCCTTTATTAGTAGGTATAGATTATGTTATTTATAATTTATTTTACAACTATATTATAATCAAACACAATAAATCATACGTACTTTCGATTTCTCATATTGTTACTCCAAATATTCATGTCCCATACAACCAAATATCACTGAAATCTATTACAAAATATTCCCATAGTAATGTGCGGGGCATCATCTAGGTGTATTTAATGGCATAGCACCTCGTGCTAGGGGGTTACAAAGATGAAGATGTAATGGCTACAAAGAGTATAGTTCTACAGAAGTAGATGGAAATGACTACCCCTAGCCTCACCTTATATGAACGATAGGATTTAGGGTTTATATGGGGACCAAATCGACCTCGCACCACCGCCATCTTGGCTTGCTCACCAAGATAGTCTTTGAGCTCTATCAGGGCCTCCAGGCCCCTTCCCGTCGTCTCGCACCTGTCACGCTACCTGGACCCCAAGGCAGGCCCGATGCCGGGATTCCCCTTGACAGGCCACTCCCGTTGTATTATACTGCCAAGTATGATAGTACATATGTTTTTCATATCTAAACTGAAAATATCTTATACACACATAAAGTAGACATGATGTTCGTAGCAAAGAATGCCATAAAAGAAATTTTACAACTCAGATGCATGAGAAACTGACTATTTCAGAACTCAAAAACATGCAAGAAAACTTAAAATACGTTTGAACATAAGTTACCATTATTACTTAAGATGACGAGAAAAAATATTTAAAGAAAAATCGTGAAATAGTCTCAAGAATAAAATGACATGTGATGTTTAAATATAACTTGCCATAGTGTACATTTTTTACCATGCCATGTGATGTTTAAATATAACTTGCCATGGTATACATTTTTTTACCACGGTTTGTTTGACTATTTTCACATTTTCCAAAATGACTTACCAAAAATATAATTCATGGGATGTAAGATGAAAATTGCCTTGGTGTGTACAAAAATTTGCCATGATGCAAAAATAATTTTTCAATGATAGAAAACAAAAGCAAAATATCAAGGATTCTTCAATAAATTTGCCATGATTCATGAAGTAAATTTCCATGATACAAGAAAATAAATTGGCATGGTCCATGTAGTAAAATTTGCCATGGTACAAAAAAGGAAACTGCCATGGTCCATGAAGTAAATTTTCCATGGTCCAAAAAAAGGAAATTTGCCATGCTGCACGAGGTAAATTTACCATGGTCCAAAAAAGAAAATTGCCATTGTCCAAAATAAAGAAGTTTGCCATGGTCCAAAAATAAATTTGCTATAAATTGCCGCAAATTTTCCATAATGTTGTTTAGGGGAGTTTGTAAACAGTCGCATGGAAAATTTAAAAGAATTCCGTTCATTCAACATGGCAACTTTGGGAAAGTTTGAAATGTTTGCATGGCAAAAATAGCAGTTGTGCCTAAGTGGACAGTAACAGTCATGGAAAATTCAGAAACTTTTGTAGTTTTTCGCATGAAAAAAAGGGGATTTTTTTATCTAACAACATATAAGGTTTTGCGAGGGCAAAACTACTATGAGTTGCCACAGGCGAACCCTACGAGTTACATAGGCAAAAGGAAAATGTGTGGTTGTCATGATATTTGCCATGTGTAAAGTTCATATAAAGTTGCTAAAAAAGAAAAAAGGCATTTGTGAGTTGAAAAGATAGTTTCCATATGCATATATCTTAATTTGCCAAGGCAAAAGCATCTTTCAAATTTCCAAGCAAAATCAAAAACATATTTAGAGTGCAGAACATATTAAGTTGCCATCATATTTTCCATTGATTTTTTTGACGTTGGACACATATGCATGGTAATGAAAGTTGCTACGACAAAAGTAAACCTATGCATCGTAATAAAAGATGTCATCAAATTTTATACAGCAAATGATGTACATGACACATTAATTTGTAGGAAGTTATGTAAGAACATAAATATTCCCATGTCAAATTGCTTTAGCACAAATATGTAAATTATATACTGTAGAACAGATAATGGCAAATGTGTATAGAAATTACCACGACACAAGTTGCCATGATGTTGAGTAAACAAAGCATTGCAATAATGTATAAACTTACCATGACACGTATGTGAATGCGTGCCATCATGCTCTAAAAAAGTGTACATCATGGTAAATTTAAGGATTTTCGTTTCTCTGAAAAAGATGGCAAATTTAGAAAGTTGTCATGGGCACATGGAAAAAACTTAGGGATTTTGTTTCTTGAAAACACGCGAATTCATGGATTTGCGAGGCTACATAAGATAAATATGCCACATGTTCAATAATTTTCGTGGTATCTCAAAATGAAGATGCCATGATATAATGATTTTGCCATGAAATCTACAATAAAAGTGCCATGATAAATATTTTTTGCCATAGTCCAATACCAATAGAATACACCCTAAAATTTGAAGAAAAACTAGATGTGATAATGCATTTTGCCTTGAGCACTCAAAAAACAAATCGTTTACTTTTGAATTAGATGTGGTCGGGTCACTCCAACTACTACTCACCGTGATCCGGAGAAATTTCAGCAACCAATTTCCATTGAAGCAACCGCTATGGTAATGTCACTTTAGGAAACTTTCTCAAACACAATCAAACCTCAATGCAGAATTTAGTGTTGGGGAACGTTGCATGGGAAACAAAAATTTTCCTACGCACACACAAGATCTATCCATGGTGATGAGCATCTACGAGAGGGAGAGTGAATCTACATACCCTTGTAGATCGCTAAGCGGAAGCGTTAAGAAAACGCGGTTGATGTAGTCGAACGTCTCCGCGATCCAAATCGCAAGTCGTCCCTCGATCCGATCACGAACTAGTGCCGAACGGATGGCACCTCCGCGTTCAACACACGTACGGCTTGATGACGCCTTCACCTCCTCGATCCAGCGAGCGATGGTGAAGTAGTAGATGAGTTCCGGCAGCACGACGGCGTGGTGATGGTGGTGAGGAACAATCTCTGCAGGGCTTCGCCAAGCACTACGGAGATTATGACGGGAGAACTAGAGGGTTAGGGTTGCTGACACACGGCTTGGGAAATCTTAATGTATCCCGTGTGCTAGCCCTGCCCCTCTATTTATATGTTGAGCCTTGGGGTCTAAACTTGGAGTAAAAGCCTCCTCCAGGTCGGTTTTGCCCGCACAAGGTCGGTTTGGCCCGCAGGGAAAGAGTCCAACTCGGATCCCTGCAGTACCGCGCACAAGCGGTAGTACCGCTCACGAGCGGTAGTACCGCTTCACCCAAGCGGTAGTACCGCTTATGCGGTAGTACCGCTTCACACAAGCGGTAGTACCGCTCACACGGTAGTACTGCCTTACCAGCGGTAGTACCGCTTAAGGCAGCAGCAAAACTTCCTTTTGCACTTTCCAATACCTCGTGGGTTTTACCCCTTTGGCCTATATAAAGTGTTGCTGCACCCGAACACTTCGGTAAACATCCGGAACCTCTTCCGGTGAATTCCGGAACCCTTCCGAAGATCACAACACTATTATCACATATATTAATCTTTACCTCCAGACTCTTCCGGAGACCCTCGTCATGTCCGGGATCTTATCCGGGACTCCGAACAACCTTCGGTCACCAACAACATAACTCAACTATACTAATCGTCACCAAACGTTAAGTGTGTAGACCCTGCGGGTTCGAGAACTATGTAGACATGACCGAGACACCTCTACGATCAATAACCAATAGCGGGACCTGGATGCCCATATTGGCTCCTACATATTCTACGAAGATCTTTATCGGTCGAACCTCTATGTCAAGGATTCAGTTAATCCCGTATGCTGTTCCCTTTGTTCTTCGGTATGTTACTTGCCCGAGATTCGATCGTCGGTATCTCTATACCTAGTTCAATCTCGTTTCCGGCAAGTCTCTTTACTCGTTCTGTAATACAAGATCTCGTGGCTAACACTTTAGTCACATTGCTTGCAAGGCTCATTGTGATGTTGTATTACCGAGTGGGCCCTGAGATACCTCTCCGTCACACGGAGTAACAAATCCCAGTCTTGATCCATGCCAACCCAACAGACACCCTCAAAGATACCTGTAGAGCACCTTTATAGTCACCCAGTTACGTTGCGACGTTTGATACACACAAGGTACTCCTCCGATGTCAGGGCGCTGCATGATCTCATGGTCATAGGAACAGATACTTGACATGCAGAAAACAATAGCAATAAACTGACACGATCATATGCTACGTTTACAGTTTGGGTCTTGTCCATCACATCATTCTCCTAATGATGTGATCCTGTTATCAAATGACATCTCATGTCCATGGCCAGGAAACCTTCACCATCTTTTGATCAACGAGCTAGTCAACTAGAGGCTTACTAGGGACACAGTGTTGTCTATGTACCCACACATGTATTTGAGTTTCCAATCAATACAATTATAGCAAGGATAATAAACGATTATCATGAACAAGGAAATATAATAATAACCAATTTATTATTGCCTCTAGGGCATATTTCCAACAGTCTCCCACTTGCACTAGAGTCAATAATCTAGTTCACATCACTATGTGATTTACACTGTAATGAACCGAACACCCATGCAGTTCTGGTGTTGTTCATGTTTAGCCCTTGGAAGAGGTTTAGTCATCGGATCTGCAACATTCAGATCCGTGTGTACTTTGCAAATATTTATGTCGTCCTCCTTGATGTAATCGCGGATGGAATTGAAACGTCGCTTTATGTGTCTGGTCCTCTTGTGAAATCTTGGTTCCTTGGCTAGAGCAATGGCACCAGTATTATCACAAAACAGAGTTATTGGGTTAAGCGCACTAGGCACTACTCCAAGATCTGTCATGAACTCCTTCATCCAGACACCTTCCTTCGCCGCCTCCGAGGCAGCGATGTACTCCGCTTCGCATGTAGAATCAGCTACCACGCTTTGCTTGGAACTGCACCAGCTAACCGCACCCCCATTAAGAATAAATACGTATCCGGTTTGTGACTTAGAGTCATCCGGATCAGTGTCAAAGCTTGCATCGACGTAACCCTTTACGATGAGCTCTTGATCACCTCCATAAACGAGAAACATGTCCTTAGTCCTTTTCAGGTACTTCAGGATATTCTTGACCGCCGTCCAGTGTTCCATTCCTGGATCACTTTGAAACCTTCCGACCATACTAATGGCAAGGCTGACATCGGGTCTTGTGCACAGCATTGCATACATGATAGAGCCAATGGCTGAAGCATAGGGGATGACACTCATCTTTTCTCTATCTTCTGCAGTCACTGGGCATTGAGTCTTACTCAACTTCACACCTTGCAATACAGGCAAGAACCCCTTCTTGGACTGATCCATTTTGAACTTCTTCAAAACTTTGTCAAGGTATGTGCTTTGTGAAAGTCCTATTAAGCGTCTCGATCTATCTCTATAGATCTTGATGCCTAATATGAAAGCAGCTTCTCCTAGGTCCTTCATTGAAAAACTCTTGTTCAAATATTCCTTCACGCTTTCCAACATTTCTATATTGTTTCCAATCAGTAATATGTCATCCACATATAATATTAGAAACGCTATAGAGCTCCCACTCACTTTCTTGTAAATACAAGCTTCTCCGTAAACTTGTATAAACTCGAACGCTTTGATCACCTCATCAAAGCGAAGATTCCAACTCCGAGATGCTTGCACCAGTTCATAAATGGATCGCTGGAGTTTGCAAACTTTGTCAGCATTCTCTGGATCGACAAAACCTTCTGGTTGCATCATATACAACTCTTCCTTAAGGAAACCATTAAGGAACGCTGTTTTGACATCCATCTGCCAAATTTCATAATCGAAAAAGGCAGCTATTGCTAACATGATTCTGACGGACTTAAGCATCGCTACGGGTGAGAAGGTCTCATCGTAGTCAACTCCTTGAACATGTGAAAAACCTTTTGCCACAAGTCGAGCTTTATAGACGGTGACATTACCGTCCGCGTCCGTCTTCCTCTTAAAGATCCATTTGTTCTGAATGGCCTTACGCCCTTCAGGTAATACTTCCAAAGTCCATACTTTGTTTTCATACATGGATCCCATCTCGGACTTCATGGCCTCTAACTATTTCTCGGAATTCGGGCCCACCATCGCTTCTCCATAGCTCGTAGGTTCATCGTTGTCCAACAACATGACTTCTAAGACAGGGTTGCCGTACCACTCAGGAGCAGTACGCGTCCTTGTCGACCTACGTGGTTCGATAGTAACTTGATCCAAAGCTTCATGATCATTATCATTAACTTCCTCTTCAGCTGATGTAGGCTCCACATAAACAACTTTCTGCGCTGCGCTACTCTCAGGTTGAAGTAAAGGTTCAACAACCTCATCAAGTTCTATCTTCCTCCCACACAATTCTTTCGAGAGAAACTCTTTCTCAAGAAATGTTCCGTTTTTAGCGACAAACACTTTGCCTTCGGATCTGAAGTAGAAGGTATACCCAACTGTCTCTTTTGGGTATCCTATGAAGACGCATTTCTCCGCTTTGGGTTCCAGCTTTTCAGGCTGAAGCTTTTTGACATAAGCATCACATCCCCAAACTTTAAGAAACGACAGCTTTGGCTTCTTGCCAAACCAAAGTTCATATGGAGTCGTCTCAACGGATTTCGATGGTGCCCTATTTAAAGTGAATGCAGCTGTCTCTAATGCATAACCCCAAAACGATAGTGGCAAATCGGCAAGAGACATCATAGATCGCACCATATCTAATAAGGTTCGATTACGACGTTCGGACACACCATTACGCTGTGGTGTTCCAGGCGGTGTCAATTGTGAAACAATTCCACACTGTCTTAAGTGACTGCCAAACTCTTAACTCAGATATTCTCCTCCTCGATCAGATCGTAGGAATTTAATCTTCTTGTTACGATGATTCTCAACTTCACTCTGAAATTGTTTGAACTTTTCAAATGTTTCAGACTTGTGTTTCATTAAGTAAATATACCCATATCTACTTAAGTCAACAGTGAAGGTGAGAAAGTAACGATAACCACCGCGCGCCTCAATACTCATCGGACCGCACACATCAGTATGTATGATTTCTAATAAGTCACTTGCCCGTTCCATTGTTCCAGAGAACGGCGTTTTAGTCATCTTGCCCATGAGGCATGGCTCACATATGTCAAGTGATTCAAAATCAAGTGACTCCAAAAGTCCATCAGCATGGAGCTTCCTCATGCGTTTTACGCCAATATGACCTAAACGGCAGTGCCACAAGAAAGTGGTATTATCATTATCAATTCTACATCTTTTGGCATCAATGTTATGAACATGTGTATCATTACTTTCGAGATTCAATAAGAATAAACCCCTCACATCGGGTGCATGACCATAAAAGATATTACTCATATAAATAGAACAACCATTATTCTCTGATTTAAATGAGTAACCGTCTCGCAATAAACAAGATCCAGATATAATGTTCATGCTTAACGCAGGCACTAAATAACAATTATTCAGGTTCATCACTAATCCCGATGGTAATCGAAGAGCGAGTGTGCCGACGGCGATCACATCAACCTTGGAACCATTTCCCACGCGCATCGTCACTTCGTCCTTTGCCAGCCTCCGTCTATTCCGCAGTTCCTGTTTTGAGTTGCAAATATGAGCAACCGCACCGGTATCAAATACCCAGGCACTACAACGAGAGTTGGTAAGGTACACATCAATAACATGTATATCATATATACCTTGTTTGTTGTTGGCCGCCTTCTTGTCAGCCAAATACTTGGGGCAGTTCCGCTTCCAGTGTCCAGTTCCCTTGCAATGAAAGCACACAGTTTCTGGTTTGGGTCCAGCCTTGGGTTTTTTCAGGAGAGGAGCAACTGCTTTGCCACTCTTCTTGGAGTTACCCTTCTTACCCTTGCCATTTTTCTTGAAACTAGTGGTTTTATTGACCATCAACACTTGATGCTCCTTCTGAATTTCAGACTCAGCGGCTTTCAGCATCGCAAACAGCTCGGCGACTGACTTGTTCATCCCGTGCATGTTATAGTTCAACACGAAGCTCTTGTAGCTAGGTGGCAATGATTGAAGAACTCTGTCAGTGATAGCCTCTGGCATCCCCAATTCAGCCAGACGGGTGGAGTACCCAGACATTCTGAGTACGTGATCACTGATAGACCCGTTCTCCTCCATCTTGCAAGTATAGAACTTATCGGAGATCTCATATCTCTCGATTCGGGCATTCTTCTGAAAGATAAACTTCAACTCCTGGAACATCTCATATGCTCCATGACGTTCAAAACGTCTTTGAAGTCCCGGTTCTAAGCCATACAATATTGCACATTGAACTATTGAGTAATCTTCAGAACGAGCCTGCCAGGCGTTCACAACGTCTAGAGACTCAACTGGAGCGGGTGGATCACCAAGTGGTGCATCAAGGACATAAGCCTTCTGGGAAGCCGTAAGGATAATCCTTAGATTACGGGCCCAGTCCACAAAGTTACTTCCATCATCTTTCAACTTAGCTTTCTCTAGGAACGCATTAAAATTTAGGGGTGCTACTGCGCGAGCCATGATCTACAACATAAATATAGCAAAGACAACTTAGACTATTGTTCAAGATAATGAGTTTAGTTAATCATATTACTTAAAAAACTCCCACTCAAATTGACATCCCTCCGGTCATTCGAGTGTAACATGATCCAAATCCACCAACTCAAGTCCGATCATCACGTGAGTTGAGGTGGTTTCAATGGTGAACCTCTTTATGTTGATCATATCTACTATATGACTCATGTTCGACCTTTCGGTCTCTTGTGTTCCGAGGCCATGTCTGTACATGCTAGGCTCGTCAAGTTTAACCCGAGTGTTCCGCACGTGCAACATGGCTTACACCCGTTGTATGTGAACGTAGAGTCTATCACACCCGATCATCACGGCGTGTCTCGAAACGACGAACTTTCGCAACGGTGCACACTCGGGGAGAACACAATTTTATCTTGAAATTTAAGTGAGGGATCACCTTATAATGCTACCGTCGTCCTAAGCAAAATAAGATGCATAAAAGGATTAACATCACATGCAAATCATAACTGACATGATATGGCCATGAACTTGTGCTTTTGATCTCCATCTCCAAAGCACCGGCATGATCTCCATCGTCACCGGCATGACACCATGATCTCCATCATCTTGATCTCCATCAACGTGTCGCCATGAGGTTGTCGCGCTGACTGTTGCTTCCACGACTATTGCTAACTATTAGCGATAAAGTAAAGCATTACATAGCGCTTAATGATTGACACGCAGGTCATACAATAATTAAAGACAACTCTATGGCTCCTGCCAGTTGCCGAACTCATCGACATGCAAGTCGTGATATTCTATACAACACATGATCATCTCATACATCACATATATCTCATCATGTAATTGGCCATATCACATCACAACATACCCTGCAAAAACAAGTTAGACGTCCTCTAATTGTTGTTGCAAATTTTACGGGGCTGCTACGGGTTTGCAAGAACCGTTCTTACCTACGCAAAACCACAACGTGGTGTAGTGATTGCTTTTTGATCTTCTAAAAGAACCCTCTTCATTGAAATCGATTCAACTAAAGTGAGAGAGACAGACACCCGCTAGCCATCTTTATGCAACGAAGTTACATGTCAGTTGAAGGAACCGGTCTCTCGTAAGCGTACGAGTAATGTTGGTCCGGGCCGCTTCATCTCACAATACCGCCGAATCAAGTATCAACTAGTAACGGCAAGCAATATGTATACACCCACCCCCACAACTCGTTTGTGTTCTACTCGAGATCTCATCTACGCATAGACCTAGCTCGGATGCCACTGTTGGGGAACGTTGCATGGGAAACAAAAATTTTCCTACGCACACACAAGATCTATCCATGGTGATGAGCATCTATGAGAGGGAGAGTGAATCTACATACCCTTGTAGATCGCTAAGCGGAAGCGTTAAGAAACGCGGTTGATGTAGTCGAACGTCTCCGTGATCCAAATCGCAAGTCGTCCCTCGATCCGATCACGAACTAGTGCCGAACGGACGGCACCTCCGCGTTCAACACACGTACGGCTTGATGACGCCTTCACCTCCTCGATCCAGCGAGCGATGGTGAAGTAGTAGATGAGTTCCGGCAGCACGACGGCGTGGTGATGGTGGTGAGGAACAATCTCTGCAGGGCTTCGCCAAGCACTACGGAGATTATGACGGGAGAACTAGAGGGTTAGGGTTGCCGACACACGGCTTGGGAAATCTTAATGTATCCCGTGTGCTAGCCCTGCCCCTCTATTTATATGTTGAGCCTTGGGGTCTAAACTTGGAGTAAAAGCCTCCTCCAGGTCGGTTTTGCCCGCACAAGGTCGGTTTGGCCCGCAGGGAAAGAGTCCAACTCGGATCCCTGCAGTACCGCACACAAGCGGTAGTACCGCTCACGAGCGGTAGTACCGCTTCACCCAAGCGGTAGTACCGCTTCACACAAACGGTAGTACCGCTCACGCGGTAGTACTGCCTTACCAGCGGTAGTACCGCTTAAGGCAGCAGCAAAACTTCCTTTTGCACTTTCCAATACCTCATGGGTTTTACCCCTTTGGCCTATATAAAGTGTTGCTGCACCCGAACACTTCGGTAAACATCCGGAACCTCTTCCGGTGAATTCCGGAACCCTTCCGAAGATCACAACACTATTATCACATATATTAATCTTTACCTCCGGACTCTTCCGGAGACCCTCGTCATGTCCGGGATCTTATCCGGGACTCCGAACAACCTTCGGTCACCAACAAAATAACTCAACTATACTAATCGTCACCAAACGTTAAGTGTGTAGACCCTGCGGGTTCGAGAAATATGTAGACATGACCGAGACACCTCTACGATCAATAACCAATAGCGGGACCTGGATGCCCATATTGGCTCCTACATATTCTACGAAGATCTTTATCGGTCGAACCTCTATGTCAAGGATTCAGTTAATCCCGTATGCTGTTCCCTTTGTTCTTCGGTATGTTACTTGCCCGAGATTCGATCGTCGGTATCTCTATACCTAGTTCAATCTCGTTTCCGGCAAGTCTCTTTACTCGTTCTGTAATACAAGATCTCGTGGCTAACACTTTAGTCACATTGCTTGCAAGGCTCATTCTGATGTTGTATTACCGAGTGGGCCCTGAGATACCTCTCCATCACACGGAGTAACAAATCCCAGTCTTGATCCATGCCAACCCAACAGACACCCTCGGAGATACCTGTAGAGCACCTTTATAGTCACCCAGTTACGTTGCGACGTTTGATACACACAAGGTACTCCTCCGATGTCAGGGAGTTGCATGATCTCATGGTCATAGGAACAGATACTTGACATGCAGAAAACAATAGCAATAAACTGACACGATCATATGCTACGTTTACAGTTTGGGTCTTGTCCATCACATCATTCTCCTAATGATGTGATCCCGTTATCAAATGACATCTCATGTCCATGGCCAGGAAACCTTCACCATCTTTTGATCAACGAGCTAGTCAACTAGAGGCTTACTAGGGACACAGTGTTGTCTATGTACCCACACATGTATTTGAGTTTCCAATCAATACAATTATAGCATGGATAATAAACGATTATCATGAACAAGGAAATATAATAATAACCAATTTATTATTGCCTCTAGGGCATATTTCCAACATTTAGGGGGTAGAGGTAGAATTTATTAGCTTACATATGGCCATGAAGTCGTGATCGCTCTCACAGCCGCCGAGTGTCGAGGTACGATAATCTATGGGACCGACAAGGTCCCTTTGCGGTTTGGATGTGGGAATCTATGTGTACAAAGAGCGGAACCAGCAATCACACAATGTCGGGACCCCGATCCTAAGCCACACAGATCTAGCACGTAACACATCATATAGCTATTAGGGTAATGGGTAATGGGTACCCATTGCCATCCCTGTGGGTAAAAACCCTATTAGGGTAAGGGTATGGGACAAAAATTTACCCATGGGTATATAAATAGGAAAATATGAAACCCATCGGGTAGAGCGGGTACGGGTATGGGATCATATAACCCATACCCACATACCCATGTACCCATACAAAATCTATGTAAACTCAAAATTATCTCTACAATCTACGCTATGTCAAGAATTTGTGAACTGAAAGTGTGTGCCTATGTGTTGTTGTTTATGCTATATGATGTTGTTTATAAGTATGTGTTGTTGTTATAATCTATTTTTGTAAACTATGTGATATGATGTAGTTTATAACTATAAGTTGTTCAAATTGATGTTTTGGAAATATGGGTAATTTTACCCGCGGGTACCCGTCTACCCTGTTGGGTAACGGGTATGGGGAAAAACTGTACCCGTTGACGGGTATGGGTAAGGGTGATGGGTAAGCTCAGACGGGACGCGTAAGGGTATGGGGAGGCTCCACCCGTACCCATACCCTACGGGTGCCATCCCTAGGGAGGAGGTGGCCGGGCGCGTGTGCGCGCGCACTGGCCACACGCCCCGGTCCTCCTGGCGGGACGCTGGGGGAGACTCGCAGTGCGGCTAGGTTCGGCTAGTCACGTAAGCTAGTTAATTCCCTTCCCTTTTCTATTTATATTCCTATTTTCTATTTTGTGCAATATGGCCTGGCTTAAATAAAATATCTAGCAAATTTGTAAAATCCTGAAATAATTATGTGGACTAAGTGGAATTAACCAGTGCCACATAAATTTCAGAATTATTGGACGTATATTTAATATATGATAGATATAAATCCAATGCAAATAATATTTGGATTAACTCAAATGCCCAAAATAATTATTTTTGTGATTCCAAAAATATTGATTTGCATTTTTCCTCTTGCCAATATTTTCACAGGTTAACAAGAACATTTTCTTGGACTTATTTGAAGCAATTTTTATCTTGCTTATTTTGACAAAAAGATTTGTGAGGCTTGATAATTCCCCAATTCAAATACATTTGAAAAAAATAAATGCATGCATGAATGCACTAACAAGCAAAGTTAAAACTAGGGTTGTGACAACTCACCCCCACTAAACAAGAAACTCGTCCCGAGATTCACGACTAGCTGGGAAGAGGGCGGGGTACTCGAGTCGAAGACGATCTTGTCACTCCCAGGTTGCTTCATCCTCGGAATGGTGAGACCATTGAACCTTGAGAAACTTGATGTTGTAATGTCGAGTGTTGCGCTCGACTTCATCGAGAATACGAACAGGATATTCTCGATATGAAAGGTCACCTTGGAGATCAAGCATTTCGTGGTCTACTTCACGGATAGGATCCTTGAAGCAACGCCTGAGTTGAGAAACATGGAACACATGATGAACTCTAGAAAGTTATGGGGGCAGTTCCAATTGGTAGGCAACCTCTCCTCGTTTAGCAAGAACGCGAAAAGGACCAACGTAATGAGGAGCCAATTTGCCTTTGATACCGAAGCGATGGGTAGCCTTTGATAACCCACAAGTGTAGGGGATCGTTTGTAGCCTTTTTCGATAAATAAGAGTGTCAAACCCAACGAGGAGCTAAAGGTAGAACAAATATCCCCTCAAGTTCTATCGACCACCGATACAACTCTACGAACACTTTAACGTTTGCTTTACCTAGAACAAGTATGAAACTATTTTGTAGGCGATAGGATAGTTTGCACGAATAAAACTAGAAGTACTTTGCACGAATAAAACTACGAGTAAATTGCAAGATAATAAAAGTTAGTTGTTTAGTAGAAAGCTTTTGTCAAACAAGAAGGTTATTTGTCCCTAGGCAATTGATAACTAGACCGATAATCATTGTATCAATTTTATATGAGGGAGAGGCATGAGCTATCATACTTTTCGTACTTGGATCATATGCACTTATGATTGGAACTCTAGCAAGCATCCGCAACTACCAAAGATCATTAAGGTAAAACCCAACCATAGCATTAAGTATCAAGTCCTCTTTACTCCCATATGCAACAACCCACCTACTCGGGTATGTGTCTTCTGTCACTCACGCCACCCACCATAAGCAAATCATGAACATATTTCAACACCCTACAGTGGGGATACCTCACGTTTGCGCGAAACAGAGGGCACCATAGGACATCACCAAAATAAAACATACAACTCATACCAACCACGATCATCAATTAGCCCATAGGACAAAACGGATCTACTCAAACATCATAGGATAGCCACATATCATTGGGAAATAATATATGGAGTTGAGCACCATGTTTAAGTAGAGATTACAGCGGGGAAGAGAGGTGTTACACCGCTGCATAGAGGGCGAGGGAGTTGGTGTTGACGGCGGCGAAGTTGTTGGTGTAGATCGTCGTCACGATGATTGCCCCGGCGGAGTTTCGGCGCCACCGGGAGAGAGGGGGAGAGCTCCCCTCTTTCTTCTTCTTCCTTGGCCTCCCTCCTAGATGGGAGGAGAGTTCCCCCCTCTGGTCCATGGCCTCCATGGCGGCGGAGGGGTAGGAGCCCCTCCGAGATTGGATCTCCCTCTCTGTTCTCTTTTGTCTTTCATTCCTGTTTTCTGGCCGAAAACCGTTTCTTATATTCTCGGAGATTCGTAACTCCAATTGTGCTGAGATTTTAACACGATTTTTTCCAGATATAAGCTTCCTTGCTCCCGAAGTAGAGCTCCAACCGACTTACGATGTGACCACAACCCACCATGGCGCGCCTGGGCCCTGGGGCGCGCCCTGGTGTACTGTGGGGGCTGTGGGTCTCCTTTAAGGTTTATTCCAACTCCCAAAAATCACATATATTCCAAAACAATTCTCCGTAAAGTTTTATCGTGTTTGGACTTCATTTGATATGTATATTCTGCGAAACAAAAAACATGCAACAAACAGGAACTGGCACTGGGCACTGGATCAATATGTTAGTCCAATAAATCATATAAAATGTTGCCAAAAATATGTGAAAGTTGTATAATATTGGCATGAAACAACCAAACATTATAGATACGATGGAGACGTATCACCCTTCAGAGGTGAAACCCGAAGATAAGCCTTCTCATCAACTTCATAACTTACATCCTTATCACGACGGTCATGTTGGCTCTTTTGACGAGATTGGGCGGTTTTCAAATTTTCACGGATGACGCGAACTTGCTCTTCTGCCTCCTGAATCATATCTGGTCAAAAGAATTGTCTTTCACTGGTTTCTAGCCAGTTTAATGGCATTCGACATCTCCGTCCATACAGAACTTCGAAAGGAGCTTTGCCCAGACCAGACTGGAAGCTGTTGTTATAAGCAAATTCAGCGAATGGAAGACATTTCTCCCAATTCATTTCGAATGATATAACACACACACTAAGCATATCTTCGAGAATTTGATTGACTCTTTCGACTAGACCGCTTGACTGAGAGTGATAAGTGGTGCTAAAGGAGAGATGGGTTCCCATAGCATTCTGGAAACTTTCCCGAAATCGAGAGGTGAAAAGGCTTCCACGGTCTGAATTGATCTTTAGAGGAACACCATGAAGAGAAACTATTCGAGAAACATACAAGTATGCTAACTGACTAGCAGTTACACTTTCTTGAACTAGAAGGAAATGAGCAACTTTGGAAAGATGATCGATGACCACGAAGATGGCATCATTCCCTTTCTTTGTCTTTGGAAAGCCGGTGATGAAATCCATACCGACCTTGTCCCATTTCCACTCAAGAATAGCCAAGGGCTGAAGAGTGCCAGCAGGCCTTTGATGCTCTACCTTAACGCGATGACAAACATAATAGTTAGCAATGAATTGAGCGATTTCTCTTTTCATCTTGGTCCACCAGAACCTCTAGCGTAGGTCCTGATACATCTTAGTACTACCGGGATGAATCGTGAGAGGAGATTCATGAGCTTCTTTAAGGATCAGCACTCGTAGATGTTGCTTCTTGGGAACCACCAAGCGGTTCTCAAAGAATACAACACCTTGATCATCTACCAAGAAACGACCAGCAACTCCCTTAGCAAGATTGCTCTTGATCCGGGAAATTCTGTATCCTGCTTCTGGGTAGCTATGATCTGATCCTCAAGAGTCGGTTACGCCACCAAGGTAGAAAGGAATCCTCAAGAAACAATGTGAAGATTAAGCTTACAAAATTCCTCGTGGAGAAGTGGTTGACTTTGTAGTAACATGAGGTTGTTATAAATAGGATTTACGACTTAATGCATCAGCCATGACATTGGCTTTGCATGGGGTGTAAGATATTCCTAAGTCATAATCCATAATCAACTCGACCCAACGTCTTTGTCTGAGATTCAAATCTGGTTGGGTGAATATATACTTGAGACTCTGGTGATTAGTGTAAATTTCACAACGATTACCCAGAAGGTAATGTCGCCAAGTGAGAAGGCATGAACTACAATGGCAAGTGGAGTCCAATCAAGAACATCCTGAACTCTCTCGGGATTGACAACAATACCTTTCATGAACGTCAAGTGGAGTCCAATCAAGAACTACAACGGCAAGTGGAGTCAAATCTGGTTCATGAACTACAACTCAATCCCGACAACTTGCTTCACCGATTCAGGTGGAGTCCAATCAGGAACAGCCTGAACTCTCTCGGGATTGACAACAATACCTTTCGCAGAGATTACGTGACCTAAATAGGTCACTTTTGGAAACAGAATTTAGACTTAGAGAATTTGGCGTAAAGACGGTGCTCTCAAAGTTTCATCAATACCAGCCTAAGATGCTCAGCATGTTCTTCTTCGTTCTTTGAGTAAATCAGGATATCATCGAGGTAAACCATGAAAAAATTATCCAGATACTCCATGAAGATCGAATTCATTAAGCATGAGAAGGTGGTTGGGGCATTGGTTAGACCGAAGGACATGACTGTGTACTCATATTGGCCATAACAAGTGACAAAGGTCGTCTTAGGAATGTCCCCATTCCTGATTTTGATTTGATGATGACCTAGTCTCAAATCCATCTTGGAAAAGACTGCAGATCCAGCGAGCTGATCATACAGATCATTGATCCTGGGGAGCGGATATTAGTTCTTTATCGTGACCAGATTAACCGCCTGCTAATCTACAACCATCTGATTCGTACCATCCTTCTTCTTGACAAACAGGACAGGACAAGCCCATGGGGGAGAACTAGGACAGATGAAACCTTTCTTCATAGATTCACCAAGTTGGATTTTAAGCTCAGCTAGCTCTTGAGGAGACATCTTATAGGGTCTCCTAGCTATTGGAGTGGTTCCTAGAATAAATCTATGGCAAACTCTACTTCTCTGTCAGGTGGAACACCTGGCAGTTCTTCTGGAAAGACATCCAGAAAGTCACGGACTACCGGTATGTTTTCAAGGTCTGGAAGAGGATTGGCATTTAGAGCATATATTTGACGTTTTGAAATACGAGTCAAGACATTGACTATCTGGCCAGAAGGATGAGTGAGCTGAATAGACCTAGAGAAACAATCGATTTTGGCATGATGATCTATCATCCAGTCCATCCCCAAAATGATAATGATGTCTGAAGTCTTGAGAGCTATCAAAGAGGCAAGGAATACTAAACCATCGACAAGAATTTGGTTCCCATGGCTTACTGCAGTAGTTTGCCATTTGGAACCTAGAGTTTGAATTACTAATGGAGCGGGCATATCTTCGAAAGCAATGTTATGCAGGGAGGCATAACGTTCAGAGATGAAGGAGTGGGATGCTCCAGAGTCAAATAGAACTTAAGCTGGATGAGAATTGACAAGAAGCGTCTTAAGCACGACGTGAGCATCATCTTCAGCTTCTTCTGCAGATACATGGTTCACACATCCACGTGTTAGAGCAACTAACCTGTCATTAGGCTTCTTGGTTGGTGGCTTGCAACGAACAACACGATTTCCCGAAGGGGGTGAAACATATCCACGTAGAGGACAATCCCTTGAGTAGTGTCCTGGTTGGCTACACTTGAAGCATGCTCCATAAATGGGGCGTGGATCTGGGTTGAGCAACTGATTGACGAGATTCTTCTGGGGAACACTTGGCATCGGCAGGCGAGGCACCACATAAGATGGACTCGGTGCATATCCCGGATGAAGAGCGGCGTTCAGGATCCATATCCTATGCTTCTGAGATATACCAACTAAAGATGATCCAATATCACGGGTGTGCTTGCGGGATTCCTCGTAGGTCATTGATACTTGTGGTCTGCGTTGGGTTTTCCGTGAAGAGGAATGGGTAATTGCAGAACAATACGGACAAATATTTTCCTCGGTTAAGAACCAAGGTTTATTGAACCAATAGGAATATCGATCAACAATCGTCTTCAGTGGTTGCACACAAAAGAGCAAACACTTGCACCCAACGCGGCAAGAGGGTTGTCAATCTCCTTGATCTATTCGCAAGCAAGTGAAGTGTGTAGATGATAGTAGATAATTGTAAATTGCAAAATTCTAACCTATAAGGATCCTAGCCAACTTGCCTCCAGGAAGGTCCCACGATTGGGCCTTTGTTGGCCGTCGGATCTGTCATTCTTGTGGGTCTCACCCGTTGGATCTTCACTGTTGGCAATTCTATTTTTACCACACGGTGCTTTTCTCATCCAATGACTGGTGGGCTCGCTGTAGGCATGTATTGGCTGGGTGAAGCGGTCCAATGTGTGAAATAATTTGTCCAGTCCACTCCTCCCGCATGACACTCCCCCCTCACGCAACAATCACCTCCTCCCGTACGCACCCAATCATCACTCCTCCCGCACGACCCACTCCCCCCGCATGAACCCTAGCCACCTCCACGCTCGCGCCATCCTCCGGCATCTCATCCAACCCTCCTCATCCTGATCCCGTGGATCTGAGGCATGCGGGCACGGAGGCAAATTTCCCTAGCGGCGACGGCAGCGACGACCTGCAGGCAAAGGGTGACGGCGGCGGCGCTCGATTTGATCTGCAGGAGAGAGAGAAGATGAAAGGGAAAAAGAGAAGGAGAAAGTGAGAGGAAGAGGAGAGGGAGGTGCGATGTCGGACGGGAGAGGGTTATCGGCCGGCGCTGGGACAAGCCGGTGAGGTTGGGCTTGACCTGGCAGTTGGTGATGACTTGATCCGCTCCTGGATCAGGCCTATGAAGAGGCTCTTGGGTTCATCTTCTAACCTGCAGCAGGTTGTACATGCAGTGGGAGCGCTGGTCAAGATCATGGGCGCAGCTTGGTCAAGCTACAACGAGCGCATCTCATTCAAACACATAAAGGTGAGCTTCACATATCCTTCCCTCTTTTATTCTTCTAAGGCAACGAGGGATCGGACGCCCAATCTTTTTGTTGCTTTGAATCTTGCGTTCATGATGTGGAAGGCAGGATATGCTTCATATGTGGAGTTGGTGTTGAGCCTGGCGGTGAATGAAGGCGCCTGTCACTTAACTAATGCACCTACGCTAACAAAAGAACATAAGAAAACATAATTGAATAATTATTCAGAAGTCAACATGGCCGAGAACCCAGTGATCTAAGTAAGACGTGTGTGCAGCAGCAGATCCCATTTTTATGCCTAGGTAGGCAATTATACCAAGAAACAAAATGAGATGGGTGTGGCTAAACGCATAAGAGCATAGTGTAGATTCCTGTAACAAAATATGGATGCCTAGGTAAGCAATTATACCAAAAACAAATGAAGAAAAATTAAGAATCATAAACTATGACATTTGTAAGATTGCTTTTTTGGTGTATTTTGTTCTACTGATAAGTGGCAAGAAAGGAAAAAAACCTACTTGAATTATAGAACGGAATATGGACTGCGTATATAGGTATGATGCAACTTTTTTGCTTCCGGGGATTGGATTACACAATCATGTTTGTATGGAATAGGACACCTGATTTCTTTTGATTAATTTAGAGCAAGGTAGGTCTGAAGGCTGCCAATTCGGGGCTTAGCTCTAGCAAATCTTGATTTCTTGATTGTTTGGTCAATGTAGCATCTGAGACTGACTAACTTGTCTAGCCAGTTTTGCCTTGTGATTTCAGAATATATGTTGTCATATGTTTGTCATGTGCTTGATTAAGATTTCGATTCTAGATGACTAAATGAACAAGACTCGCCAGGTTCTGCATCTGAAGTAACAACCAACTTCTCTGTTTCATTGTTCGTGTGTGCCTTCCGTTCCACCAGGTATAGTTGTGCTTGACCTGCCTTCCGTTGAAAATCATCTTTCTATTGCATACTATGTGGTTGGATGATGGTTAAATTACTATTGGCTTATAAATAAACTATCTAATATTTTCTTCTTGCTTTGGAATAAGCTGCATGTGTTTCTAAATACCAAATGTTTTCTTCTTGCTTTTGGAAGAAGCCTTTTGACCTTCTTAGTATGCATGTAGGTTGGTGATATTGGAGTTATCGGCTTTCTGCTGCAAACTGAAATAATTCCTCTATGCTTGCCTACCATGAAGATGGACAGTGAGCTATCAAAAAGCGTATGTAGCAAACCACCTCGATTTTCATCTAAATATTATCATGATCTTTCTTTTTTGTTTAGCTTAGCAACGGTCAAATTGCTTCTGTAATTTTTGATGTCTGAATTTGTGCCTCCAGGATCTTGTGCTCCTACTAATCTTGTCTAAACTTTGTTAATTTTGTCAGAAGAAGCAGGAGCAAAGCAAAGGCAGGCTTCCATGGTGAGTTTGGATTTTGTCATCTGTCCCTGGAAATTGAAATTGGCTCTCATGCGAACAATGGCCTTTTCTTAGCCATGGTGAGTTTGAGGCTTGCCCTCTGTTCTTGCTAGCTAAAATTGGTTTCTCATTGAATAATGTTCATCACACTGTACTCAGGAATACAAAAGAAGCTACAAAAGAGTCACATCACATTTTCTTGCGATATCCGGCCAGGGGATCTGATTGTACCCAAATGTGATATATCATTCTCTTCGGCGGCTTGAATTTGAAGATGTAGTGGTTGAACAGGACTAGGATCATGTTTACGATGCATTTTCCATCGATAGAGGTATGCATCCCATGATTGGCATTGGTAAAAACTCTCAGCGATCAGTCTACCTCCTGAATTAATAGTGAGAAGCCATGTATTTCACTTTTAGGTGTAAAAAATAGTAAAAGATGAGGTAACCGTATCCTACTGAATTGATAGTGAGAAGCCTACCAGCTGAATTTTATTCTTACATGATATGAAGCATTATCGATATTTACTATTTAGGATGTATGCATATATGTTACTGGTCAGCATAATACTATTAGCGGAAGTTTTAGTGCTCTTTATGGTCGACAGTGGTGTGACGCTCCAAGCCACTCTGCTTTCCACCAACACCGACGACCACATCAGGGGTGGATCCAGCCGACAAGAGGCAGAACAGCGGTGGCCAGCTCCTAAGCTGTGGGTGAGAAGGTGACGCGACAGTGGTTGGTTTGCATAAATATTGATCAATGCATTCTGAGAATATTTTGTGAGGTATCATGATAGGCATGTCACGGGTTCCTAGAGTTGTTCCAAGCAGGCGCGTGGGTAAATTTGCAATCTTTATTTTGTACTTAATTTAGTTTGAATCGGTACCATAATAAGGCTAGGTTCAGTAACTACTTTTTTTCTTTTTTACATAACCTCTGGATCAAATGTTCTAGTATGTAGTATTGGTTAACAATGGCAAGGTCGTTGTGGTGCCTGTTGGGCCTTTGGTGTTGTGGAGTGTCTGCGAGATCATCTCTACATTCCTCACGACATGGTGAGTGCATATGGACGAGCTGTCTACTAGCTCTCCGGTCTATTTTTAAATAGTCATGTTGGTCTTTTCTTGCATAACTAGCCTACCGTTTCTATTCCTAGCTGAACATTTCACTTTCTGTCAATAAGCATGTATCTCCATGCTAAGTTGGTGTAAGGTAGACTTGACGATGTGTTGAGGCAGTCTGCTCAGTGTATGAACAAATAGTTCTCGTTCCCATTTTTATCTCATTTCATAACCATAGCATGCCAATGTCAATTCTAAAAGTTTTTGGTCTTTGTTTCTCCTCCTTAAATCAATATTTTCTTTTGATTTAGGACCGTTAGTAAGGTTGCTCATCGGCAAGCGAAAGTGCATTGTGGATACTTGCACGACTAAGGAAGAAATTTGTTATTTGAAGTATGCACTAGAGATATTGCAAAGTATTTATGTTACCAGATTCATATCTTTTGGGACCTATGTACAGATAATGATTCTTAGCTGCAGTTATTTTTGTCCTAAACTTCTGTACGGAAATTTAAATAGTGGTTCCCTGGAAAGCAGTTTGATTTCTTGCATTGATTCCTCATGCAATAAGCCACACCTTCCCTATTTTGTTAAAGAAGTGATTTTGTTCCTAAACTTACACCACCAGTCGGCCTAGCGTTCAAGCAGGCCACTAGGCCAGGCCGTTCAAGCAAACCTTGCTGCCACTACAGTTTAATCTTTAGCTATGCATGCGGTTGTTCTAATCAACAGGACAAAAAACTATGACAGGAATCAAAGGCACTCATCTGACCTCAAGTAAAAAAACTGGGATAACGTTCGTGTGTTTTCCTCTCGTTAATTCTGAAATACCTTTGACAGGAAAATGTTTCCTGTTTTTTGGTCTAACCTGTCATAATTTTGTCTCGTGGGTCCATCTATATGAGAACCTTCTCAGTGGAAGTCAAAATGGTGGAGTCTCAGTATGTTCTTTTAAGTTAAGTTGAAAAGTTTTTACATGATTTTTGAACAGAAACTTGATTATGTCATGACTGGTACTTCATTTGAGACTCCTGGCTGAGTATAGATACTATGATCAGACCTTCTTCGTCTTGATTCTTGATGCCTTCTTCATTTTAGTCTCCATCTACATGTGCAATCCATTATTTTGCTAGAGATGTCTATATAATTTTATTATGCATTGTTTTTCTACTATGCAAAAACACTTGCTTGGCTTTGGCAGCGGTGGTGCAGGATTCGTTGGAAGCCAAACAGGGCACCTGAGGAGGAGAAGAGGAGAATGCTCTGAAGAGAGGAAATGATATGTTTTTTCTTTTATTTTAAGAGAAATATAGGAGTTGATATGTAGTCCCCTGGCCTCTTTGTATTCTACTATGTGTATGGGCCAAAGCACAGGCACATATATTTTAAAACAAAAACCTGTGTATTTTTTTGCTCAAACATGAAGTCATTGAAAAATGCAAATATTTTTAATGTGAACATGATTTCAAATGCCTCTCTGCAAACATGGTAGCAAATATTTTTGTTCTATCAAATTAATATCATTGTAGACAACAATACACCATGTTTCCTATTAAAGGTGATTGGACCATGGATATTATTTTCCTCGCGCACATGGATTTAGGGTGTCTCTGTGTCATTTGGCGCAACGGGTCCACTAGTAAAATAAAAGGTAAATAATGGCAGCAAGGTAATGAAAGCATTTGTAAATATATAAGTGAACAGACCCGGGGGCCATAGTTTTCCCTAGCGGCATCTCTCGTGTAGGCAACATACGGTGGGTAAACAAATTATTGTTGGGCAATTGATAGAAAAGCGCATAGTTATGTGATATTCACGGCAATGATCATGCATATATAGGCATCACGTACATAAGCAGATAGGCCGACTCCTGTCTGCACCTATTATTATTACTCCACCCATCGACCGCTATCCAGCATGCATCTAGAGTATTAAGTAAAACAGAGTAATGCTTGGAGAACATTGACATGATGTAGACAAAGAGAATTCAATTAATATGAACTAACCCCATCGTTTTATCCTTAGTGGCAACAATACAAAGACGTGTCTTGTCCCTTTTTGTCACTGGGATATAGAGCACCGCCAGATTGAACCCACTACAACGCACCCCTCTCACTGAAGAAATATCAATCTAGTTGGCCAAACTATTTCAACAGATCGGAGAGAATTATGAAGCAATAATGATCATGCAAATAAGAATCATAATATTCAGAGGTGACTCAAATACTTTTCATGAATAATCTGAAACATAAACCCACAATTCATCGGATCCCAACAAACGCACCATACAAAAGAATTACATTGAATAGATCAAAGCGAAGATGCGATGATCATTGTATTGAAGATCAAAAGAGAGAGAGATAGCCATCTAGGTACTAACTACGGACATGTAGGTCTGAGGTGAACTACTCACACATCATCATGAGGGCAACAGGGTTGATGAAGTGGCCCTCTGTGATCGATCCCCCTCCGACATGGAGCCGGAACGAAGCTCCAGATGGGATCGTGGCGGAACAGAGACTTGCGGCGGCTAAAAAAGTGTTTCGGGATGCCCTCTAGGGTGTTTGGAATATATGTGAATTTATAGGCCAGAGAACGGGGGTAGGAGGGC
This sequence comes from Elymus sibiricus, assembly GCA_039707655.1. Classification (NCBI taxonomy): domain Eukaryota; kingdom Viridiplantae; phylum Streptophyta; class Magnoliopsida; order Poales; family Poaceae; genus Elymus; species Elymus sibiricus. The sequence continues at coordinate 345,834,853 of CM077669.1, read as the reverse complement.
CACCAGGGAGGGACAAGCCATCAGGGCACGCCGACCCCCCCCCCCCCCCCCCGGGCGCGCCCTGTTGGCTTGAGCCTCCCTCATGCGACCTCCGGTCTTCTCCCGAAGCTTCCAGGTCTTATTTTGGTCCAGAAAAAATCATAAAAGGTTTCGGGGCAATTGGACTTCGTTTGGTACTGTAAACCTGAAAAGACAAAAACACATAGAAAACATCAACTGGCACTAGGCACTGGGCACTGGGTCAATAGGTTAGTGCTCAAAAATAATGTAAATTGGTAAATTAATGCTAAAAAAGTATCCTAGAATGATAATATGATAGCATGGAACAATCAAAAATTATAGATACATTGGAGACGTATCAGTCATCCTTCTTGTTTCCACTTGGATGGCTTTGTTCACAACAACCTGGAAACTGATGAACTCATGCAGACCGTGATCACGACGAAGATTTGGGTTAAGACCTTTCCTGAACCTAGCTTGCTTCTTGGCATCTGTGGATACCTTTTTTGGGGCATAACGCGCAAGGCGTCCAAGCTCATGACTATAAGCATCCACATCCATATTGCCTTGGGTCAGATTGTAAAACTCCTCTTGCTTACGATCTATCAGGGCCTGTGGGATACGATGCTCACGAAAAGCCTCACAGAAATCCTCCCATGAAGTAGCTTGGCCTGCAGGACGCATGCCTCGAAGTTCTCCCTCATAGACTAGCAGAGCCTTCAAGGTGATATGTGGCATAGGTAAACTTGTCTCCTTCAGCCACATTTACATAACACAGCTTGTTGTTGATACTATGGAGATCTGCATCTAGTGGCTCAATGGAGTGGTGGAAAGTGGGTGGATTCAATTTGATGAAGTCTTTGATGGATAGTAGCTCATTGCGCTGATGGGCTATATTCTGCTCGATGTGCTCCAACAGGCGGTTGGTGGCACGCTTGTTCCTCTCAATTTCTAGCATAACCTCCGCCAACAAAGGCGGGTCGGGAGGATCTTCTTCATCCCTACCACCTCCATGGTTCTGACCACGACCAGCATAACTCTGGGTTACTGGCGACATCCTGAAGGAAACAACCAGGGTTCAAAACAAGGAAGAACACTGTACAGCATGACGGTTGTACGGGTATGAAATATGAGGCAAGCTGCAAGATATTTGAGCAACATAACAACTCAACATCATGGGGTCAAGGTACAGTGAGAACATAGGCATCACTTCTCACGACTCTGAGGGGAACATGATTTGACACACGACAACCATCCTATATGTTGGAAATATGCCCTAGAGGCAATAATAAAATAGTTATTATAATATATATTTCCTTGTTCATGATAAATGTTTATTATCCATGCTATAATTGTATTGATTGGAAACTTAAATACATGTGTGGGTACATAGACAACAATGTGTCCCTAGTGAGCCTCTACAGGACTAGCTCGTTGATCAAAGATGGCTATGGTTTCCTAGTCATGGACAAGAGTTGTCATTTGATAACGGGATCACATCATTAGGAGAATGATGTGATGGAAAAGACCCAAACTATGAACATAGCATATGATCGTGTCAAGTTTATTGCTATTGTTTTCTGCATGTCAAGTATCTGTTCCTATGACCATGAGATCATGCAACTCACTGACACCGGAGGAATACCTTGTGCGTATCAAACGTCGCAACGTAACTGGGTGACTATAAAGATGCTCTACAGGTATCTCCGAGGGTGTCTGTTGAGTTGGCATGGATCAAGACTGGGATTTGTTACCCCGTATGACGGAGAGGTATCTCAGGGCCCACTCGGTAATACAACATCACAGTAAGCCTTGCAAGCAAAGTGACTAAAGAGTTATCCACGAGATCTTGTATTACGGAACGAGTAAAGAGACTTGCCGGTAACGAGATTGAACTAGGTATTGAGATACCGACGATCGAATCTCGGGCAAGTAACATACCGAAGAACAAAGGGAACAACATACGGGATTAACTAAATCCTTGACATAGAGGTTCAACCAATAAAGATCTTCGTAGAATATGTAGGAACCAATATGGACATCCAGGTCCCGCTATTGGTTACTGACCGTAGAGGTGTCTTGGTCATGTCTGCATAGTTCTCGAACCCGCAGGGTCTGCACACTTAAGGTTCGGTGACGTTTCGGTATAGTTGAGTTATGTATGTTGGTGACCGAAGGTTGTTCGGAGTCCCGGATGAGATCCCGGACGTCACGAGGAGCTCCGGAATGGTCCGGAGGTAAAGATTGATATATAGGAAGTCCCGTTTTGGTCACCGGAAAAGTTTCGGGTAATTCCGGTAATGTACTGGGGGTGCCGGGAGGGTTCCGGAGGGCCGTCGGGAGGGGCCACTCACGCCGGGAGCCCACATGGGCCTTAGGGGTGGCACACCAGCCCTTAGTGGGCTGGGCAAGCCAGCCCCTAAGGGCCCATGTGGCTAGGGTGAGGGGAAAGGAAAAAAACCCAAGCGGGGAAGGGAAACTCCAAGTAGGAAAGGAATCCTACTTGGAGTAGGATTGGAGGTGGACTCCTCCACCTCCTCCTGGTTCGGCCGACTCCTAGGGGTAACCCTAGGGGCGCCGGCCCTCCTCCCTCCCTCCTATATATACTAGAGGGGAGAGAGGGCCAACACACCTAAGCCACGGTGCAACCCTCTCTCCCCAATGGATCGTTGTAGGGGAACGTTGCATGGGAAACAAAAAATTTCCTACGCACACACAAGATCTATCCATGGTGATGAGCATCTACGAGAGGGAGAGTGAATCTACATACCCTTGTAGATCGCTAAGCGGAAGCGTTAAGAAAACGCGGTTGATGTAGTCAAACGTCTCCGCGATCCAAATCGCAAGTCGTCCCTCGATCCGATCACGAACTAGTGCCGAACGGACGGCACCTCCGCGTTCAACACACGTACGGCTTGATGACGCCTTCACCTCCTCGATCCAGCGAGCGATGATGAAGTAGTAGATGAGTTCCGGCAGCACGACGGCGTGGTGATGTTGGTGAGGAACAATCTCTGCAGGGCTTCGCCAAGCACTACGGAGATTATGACGAGAGAACTAGAGGGTTAGGGTTGCCGACACACGGCTTGGGAAATCTTCATGTATCCCGTGTGCTAGCCCTGCCCCTCTATTTATATGTTGAGCCTTGGGGTCTAAACTTGGAGTAAAAGCCTCCTCCAGGTCGGTTTTGCCCGCACAAGGTCGGTTTGGCCCGCAGGGAAAGAGTCCAACTCGGATCCCTGCAGTACCGCGCACAAGCGGTAGTACCGCTCACGAGCGGTAGTACCGCTTGGGCGGTAGTACCGCTTCCAACAAGCGGTAGTACCGCTTACGCGGTAGTACTGCCTTACCAGCGGTAGTACCGCTTAAGGCAGCAGCAAAACTTCCTTTTGCACTTTCCAATACCTCGTGGGCTTTACCCCTTTGGCTCATATAAAGTGTTGCTGCACCCGAACACTTCGGTAAACATCTGGAACCCCTTCCGGTGAATTCCGGAACCCTTCCGGAGATCAAAACACTATTATCACATATATCAATCTTTACCTCCGGACTCTTCCGGAGATCCTCGTCATGTCCGGGATCTTATCCGGGACTCCGAACAACCTTCGGTCACCAACAAAATAACTCAACTATACTAATCGTCACCAAACGTTAAGTGTGTAGACCCTGCGGGTTCGAGAACTATGTAGACATGACCGAGACACCTCTACGATCAATAACCAATAGCGGGACCTGGATGCCCATATTGGCTCCTACATATTCTACGAAGATCTTTATCGGTCGAACCTCTATGTCAAGGATTCAGTTAATCCCGTATGCTGTTCCCTTTGTTCTTCGGTATGTTACTTGCCCGAGATTCGATCGTCGGTATCTCTATACCTAGTTCAATCTCGTTACCGGCAAGTCTCTTTACTCGTTCCGTAATACAAGATCTCGTGGCTAACACTTTAGTCACATTGCTTGCAAGGCTCATTGTGATGTTGTATTACCGAGTGGGCCCTGAGATACCTCTCCGTCATACGGAGTAACAAATCCCAGTCTTGATCCATGCCAACCCAACAGACAACCTCGGAGATACCTGTAGAGCACCTTTATAGTCACCCAGTTACGTTGCGACGTTTGATACACAAAAGGTATTCCTCCGATGTCAGGGAGTTGCATGATCTCATGGTCATAGGAACAGATACTTGACATGCAGAAAACAATAGCAATAAACTGACACGATCATATACTACGTTTATAGTTTGGGTCTTGTCCATCACATCATTCTCCTAATGATGTGATCCCGTTATCAAATGACATCTCATGTCAATGGCTAGGAAACCTTAACCATCTTTGATCAACGAGCTAGTCAACTAGAGGCTTACTAGGGACACAGTGTTGTCTATGTACCCACACATGTATTTGAGTTTCCAATCAATACAATTATAGCATGGATAATAAACGATTATCATGAACAAGGAAATATAATAATAACTAATTTATTATTGCCTCTAGGGCATATTTCCAACAGTCTTCCACTTGCACTAGAGTCAATAATCTAGTTCACATCACTATGTGATTTACATTGTAATGAATCGAACACCCATGCAGTTCTGGTGTTGTTCATGTTTAGCCCTTGGAAGAGGTTTAGTCATCAGATCTGCAACATTCAGATCCGTGTGTACTTTGCAAATATTTATGTCGTCCTCCTTGATGTAATCGCGGATGGAATTGAAACGTCGCTTTATGTGTCTGGTCCTCTTGTGAAATCTTGGTTCCTTGGCTAGAGCAATGGCACCAGTATTATCACAAAACAGAGTCATTGGGTTAAGCGCACTAGGCACTACTCCAAGATCTGTCATGAACTCCTTCATCCAGACACCTTCCTTCGCCGCCTCCGAGGCAGCGATGTACTCCGCTTCGCATGTAGAATCAGCTACCACGCTTTGCTTGGAACTGCACCAGCTAACCGCACCCCCATTAAGAATAAATACGTATCCGGTTTGCGACTTAGAGTCATCCGGATCAGTGTCAAAGCTTGCATCGACGTAACCCTTTACGACGAGCTCTTGATCACCTCCATAAACGAGAAACATGTCCTTAGTCCTTTTCAGGTACTTCAGGATATTCTTGACCGCCGTCCAGTGTTCCATTCCTGGATCACTTTGAAACCTTCCGACCATACTTATGGCAAGGCTGACATCGGGTCTTGTGCATAGCATTGCATACATGATAGAGCCTATGGCTGAAGCATAGGGGATGACACTCATCTTTTCTCTAACTTCTGCAGTCACTGGGCATTGAGTCTTACTCAACTTCACACCTTGCAATACAGGCAAGAACCCCTTCTTGGACTGATCCATTTTGAACTTCTTCAAAACTTTGTCAATGTATGTGCTTTGTGAAAGTCCTATTAAGCGTCTCGATCTATCTCTATAGATCTTGATGCCTAATATGAAAGCAGCTTCTCCTAGGTCCTTCATTGAAAAACTCTTGTTCAAATATTCCTTCACGCCTTCCAACATTTCTATATTGTTTCCAATCAGCAATATGTCATCCACATATAATATTAGAAACGCTATAGAGCTCCCACTCACTTTCTTGTAAATACAAGCTTCTCCGTAAACTTGTATAAACTCGAACGCTTTGATCACCTCATCAAAGCGAAGATTCCAACTCCAAGATGCTTGCACCAGTCCATAAATGGATCGCTGGAGTTTGCAAACTTTGTCAGCATTCTCTGGATCGACCAAACCTTCTGGTTGCATCATATACAACTCTTCCTTAAGGAAACCGTTAAGGAACGCTGTTTTGACATCCATCTGCCAAATTTCATAATTGAAAAAGGCAGCTATTGCTAACATGATTCTGACGGACTTAAGCATCGCTACGGGTGAGAAGGTCTCATCGTAGTCAACTCCTTGAACTTGTGAAAAACCCTTTGCCACAAGTCGAGCTTTATAGACGGTGACATTACCGTCCGCGTCCGTCTTCCTCTTAAAGATCCATTTGTTCTGAATGGCCATACGCCCTTCAGGTAATACTTCCAAAGTCCATACTTTGTTTTCATACATGGATCCCATCTCGGATTTCATGGCCTCTAACCATTTCTCGGAATCCGGGCCCATCATCGCTTCTCCATAGCTCGTAGGTTCATCGTTGTCCAACAACATGACCTCCAAGACAGGGTTGCCGTACCACTCAGGAGCAGTACGCGTCCTTGTCGACCTACGAGGTTCGATAGCAACTTGATCCAAAGCTTCATGATCATCATCATTAACTTCCTCTTCAGCTGATGTAGGCTCTACAGAAACATCTTTCTGCGCTGCGCTACTTTCAGGTTGAAGTAAAGGTTCAACAACCTCATCAAGTTCTATCTTCCTCCCACTCAATTCTTTCGAGAGAAACTCTTTCTCAAGAAATGTTCCGGTTTTAGCGACAAACACTTTGCCTTCGGATCTGAGGTAGAAGGTATACCCAACTGTCTCTTTTGGGTATCCTATGAAGACGCATTTTTCCGCTTTGGGTTCCAGCTTTTCAGGCTGAAGCTTTTTGACATAAGCATCACATCCCCAAACTTTAAGAAACGACAGCTTTGGCTTCTTGCCAAACCAAAGTTCATATGGTGTCGTCTCAACGGATTTCGATGGTGCCCTATTTAAAGTGAATGCAGCTGTCTCTAATGCATAACCCCAAAACGATAGTGGCAAATCGGCAAGAGACATCATAGATCGCACCATATCCAATAAGGTTCGATTACGACGTTCTGACACACCATTATGCTGTGGTGTTCCAGGCGGTGTCAATTGTGAAACAATTCCACACTGTCTTAAGTGATTGCCAAACTCATAACTCAGATATTCTCCTCCTCGATCAGATCGTAGGAATTTAATCTTCTTGTTACGATGATTCTCAACTTCACTCTGAAATTGTTTGAACTTTTCAAATGTTTCAGACTTGTGTTTCATTAAGTAAATATACCCATATCTACTTAAGTCATCAGTGAAGGTGAGAAAGTAACGATAACCACCGCGCGCCTCAATACTCATCGGACCGCACACATCAGTATGTATGATTTCCAATAAGTCACTTGCCCGTTCCATTGTTCCAGAGAACGGTGTTTTAGTCATCTTGCCCATGAGGCATGGCTCACATGTGTCAAGTGATTCAAAATCAAGTGACTCCAAAAGTCCATCAGCATGGAGCTTCTTCATGCGTTTTACGCCAATATGACCTAAACGGCAGTGCCACAAGAAAGTGGTATTATCATTATCAATTCTACATCTTTTGGCATCAATGTTATGAACATGTGTATCATTACTATCGAGATTCAATAAGAATAAACCCCTCACATCGGGTGCATGACCATAAAAGATATTACTCATATAAATAGAACAACCATTATTCTCTGATTTAAATGAGTAACCGTCTCGCAATAAACAAGATCCAGATATAATGTTCATGCTTAACGCAGGCACTAAATAACAATTATTCAGGTTCATCACTAATCCCGATGGTAATCGAAGAGCGAGCGTGCCGACGGCGATCACATCAACCTTGGAACCATTTCCCACGCGCATCGTCACTTCGTCCTTTGCCAGCCTCCGTCTATTCCGCAGTTCCTGTTTTGAGTTGCAAATATGAGCAACCGCACCGGTATCAAATACCCAGGCACTACAACGAGAGTTGGTAAGGTACACATCAATAACATGTATATCATATATACCTTGTTTGTTGTTGGCCGCCTTCTTGTCAGCCAAATACTTGGGGCAGTTCTGCTTCCAGTGTCCAGTTCCCTTGCAATGAAAGCACACAGTTTCTGGTTTGGGTCCAGCCTTGGGTTTCTTCAGGAGAGGAGCAACTGCTTTGCCACTCTTCTTGGAGTTACCCTTCTTACCCTTGCCATTTTTCTTGAAACTAGTGGTTTTATTGACCATCAACACTTGATGCTCCTTCTGAATTTCAGACTCAGCGGCTTTCAGCATCGCAAACAGCTCGGCGACTGACTTGTTCATCCCGTGCATGTTATAGTTCAACACGAAGCTCTTGTAGCTAGGTGGCAATGATTGAAGAACTCTGTCAGTGATAGCCTCTGGCGGAAGGGGCATCCCCAATTCAGCCAGACGGGTGGAGTACCCAGACATTCTGAGTACGTGATCACTGATAGACCCATTCTCCTCCATCTTGCAAGCATAGAACTTATCGGAGATCTCATATCTCTCGATCCGGGCATTCTTCTGAAAGATAAACTTCAACTCCTGGAACATCTCATATGCTCCATGACGATCAAAACGTCTTTGAAGTCCCGGTTCTAAGCCATACAATATTGCACATTGAACTATTGAGTAATCTTCAGAACGAGCCTGCCAGGCGTCCACAACGTCTAGAGACTCAACTGGAGCGGGTGGATCACCAAGCGGTGCATCAAGGACATAAGCCTTCTGGGAAGCCGTAAGGATAATCCTTAGATTACGGGCCCAGTCCACAAAGTTACTTCCATCATCTTTCAACTTAGCTTTCTCTAGGAACGCATTAAAATTCAGGGGTGCTACTGCGCGAGCCATGATCTACAACATAAATATAGCAAAGACAACTTAGACTATTGTTCTAGATAATGAGTTTAGTTAATCATATTACTTAAAAACTCCCACTCAAATTGACATCCCTCCGGTCATTCGAGTGTAACATGATCCAAATCCACCAACTCAAGTCCGATCATCACGTGAGTTGAGGTGGTTTCAATGGTGAACATCTTCATGTTGATCATATCTACTATATGACTCATGTTCGACCTTTCGGTCTCTTGTGTTCCGAGGCCATGTCTGTACATGCTAGGCTCGTCAAGTTTAACCCGAGTGTTCCGCACGTGCAACATGGCTTACACCCGTTGTATGTGAACGTAGAGTCTATCACACCCGATCATCACGGCGTGTCTCGAAACGACGAACTTTCGCAACGGTGCACACTCGGGGAGAACACAATTTTATCTTGAAATTTAAGTGAGGGATACCTTATAATGCTACCGTCGTCCTAAGCAAAATAAGATGCATAAAAGGATTAACATCACATGCAAATCATAAGTGACATGATATGGCCATGAACTTGTGCTTTTGATCTCCATCTTCAAAGCACCGGCATGATCTCCATCGTCACCGGCATGACACCATGATCTCCATCATCTTGATCTCCATCAACGTGTCACCATGAGGTTGTCACGCCGACTGTTGCTTCCACGACTATAGCTAACTCATAGCGATAAAGTAAAGCAAAAACGGCGAAAATAATTAAAGACAACTCTATGGCTCCTGCCAGTTGCCGTACTCATCGACATGCAAGTCGTGATATTCTATACAACACATGATCATCTCATACATCACATATATCTCATCATGTACTTGGCCATATCACATCACAACATACCCTGCAAAAACAAGTTAGACGTCCTCTAATTGTTGTTTCAAGTTTTACGTGGCTGCTACGGGTTTGCAAGAACCGTTCTTACCTACGCAAAACCACAACGTGGTGTAGTGATTGCTTTTAGATCTTCTAAAAGAACCCTCTTCATTGAAATTGATTCAACTAAAGTGAGAGAGACAGACACCCGCTAGCCATCTTTATGCAACAAAGTTTACATGTCAGTTGAAGGAACCTGTCTCGCGTAAGCGTACGCGTAATGTCGGTCCGGGCCGCTTCATCTCACAATACCGCCGAATCAAGTATCAACTAGTAACGGCAAGCAATATGTATACACCCACGCCCACAACTCGTTTTTGTTCTACTCGAGATCTCATCTACGCATAGACCTAGCTCAGATGCCACTGTAGGGGAACGTTGCATGGGAAACAAAAATTTTCCTACGCACACACAAGATCTATCCATGGTGATGAGCATCTACGAGAGGGAGAGTGAATCTACATACCCTTGTAGATAGCTAAGCGGAAGCGTTAAGAAAACGCGGTTGATGTAGTCGAACGTCTCCGCGATCCAAATCGCAAGTCGTCCCTCGATCCGATCACGAACTAGTGCCGAACGGACGGCACCTCCGCGTTCAACACACGTACGGCTTGATGACGCCTTCACCTCCTCGATCCAGCGAGCGATGATGAAGTAGTAGATGAGTTCCGGCAGCACGACGGCGTGGTGATGTTGGTGAGGAACAATCTCTGCAGGGCTTCGCCAAGCACTACGGAGATTATGACGAGAGAACTAGAGGGTTAGGGTTGCCGACACACGGCTTGGGAAATCTTCATGTATCCCGTGTGCTAGCCCTGCCCCTCTATTTATATGTTGAGCCTTGGGGTCTAAACTTGGAGTAAAAGCCTCCTCCAGGTCGGTTTTGCCCGCACAAGGTCGGTTTGGCCCGCAGGGAAAGAGTCCAACTCGGATCCCTGCAGTACCGCGCACAAGCGGTAGTACCGCTCACGAGCGGTAGTACCGCTTGAGCGGTAGTACCGCTTCACACAAGCGGTAGTACCGCTTGGGCGGTAGTACCGCTTCCAACAAGCGGTAGTACCGCTTACGCGGTAGTACTGCCTTACCAGCGGTAGTACCGCTTAAGGCAGCAGCAAAACTTCCTTTTGCACTTTCCAATACCTCGTGGGCTTTACCCCTTTGGCTCATATAAAGTGTTGCTGCACCCGAACACTTCGGTAAACATCCGGAACCCCTTCCGGTGAATTCCGGAACCCTTCCGGAGATCAAAACACTATTATCACATATATCAATCTTTACCTCCGGACTCTTCCGGAGATCCCCGTCATGTCCGGGATCTTATCCGGGACTCCGAACAACCTTCGGTCACCAACAAAATAACTCAACTATAATAATCGTCACCAAACGTTAAGTGTGTAGACCCTGCGGGTTCGAGAACTATGTAGACATGACCGAGACACCTCTACGATCAATAACCAATAGCGGGACCTGGATGCCCATATTGGCTCCTACATATTCTACGAAGATCTTTATCGGTCGAACCTCTATGTCAAGGATTCAGTTAATCCCGTATGCTGTTCCCTTTGTTCTTCGGTATGTTACTTGCCCGAGATTCGATCGTCGGTATCTCTATACCTAGTTCAATCTTGTTACCGGCAAGTCTCTTTACTCGTTCCGTAATACAAGATCTCGTGGCTAACACTTTAGTCACATTGCTTGCAAGGCTCATTGTGATGTTGTATTACCGAGTGGGCCCTGAGATACCTCTCCGTCATACGGAGTAACAAATCCCAGTCTTGATCCATGCCAACCCAACAGACAACCTCGGAGATACCTGTAGAGCACCTTTATAGTCACCCAGTTACGTTGCGACGTTTGATACACAAAAGGTATTCCTCCGATGTCAGGGAGTTGCATGATCTCATGGTCATAGGAACAGATACTTGACATGCAGAAAACAATAGCAATAAACTGACACGATCATATACTACGTTTATAGTTTGGGTCTTGTCCATCACATCATTCTCCTAATGATGTGATCCCGTTATCAAATGACATCTCATGTCAATGGCTAGGAAACCTTAACCATCTTTGATCAACGAGCTAGTCAACTAGAGGTTTACTAGGGACACAGTGTTGTCTATGTACCCACACATGTATTTGAGTTTCCAATCAATACAATTATAGCATGGATAATAAACGATTATCATGAACAAGGAAATATAATAATAACTAATTTATTATTGCCTCTAGGGCATATTTCCAACAATCGTCTCCCCTAGTTTTCGGCGGTGCTTAGGCGAAGCCCTGCCGGAATAGTTCCACCACCATCGCCGCCACGCCGTCGCGCTACCGGAGAACTCGTCTACCTCTTCGCCCCTCTTGCTGGATCAAGAAGGCGGAGATCGTCATCAAGTTGTACGTGTGCTGAACGCGGAGGTGCCGTCCGTTCGGCGCTAGATCGGGACGGATCCGGGACGGATCGTGGGACGGCTGCGATTTGGATCGCGAAGACGTTCGACTACACCAACCGCGTTTCTTAACGCTTCCCGCTTAGCGATCTACAAGGGTATGTAGATCCACTCTCCCTCTCGTAGATGCTCATCACCATGGATAGATCTTGCGTGTGCGTAGGAAATTTTTTGTTTCCCATGCAACGTTTCCCAACACTATAATCTACAAATCCAGTAACTCGTGATCCTACAAGATAGATAAGAAGCCTAGTCCTTAATCCCCGTAGAAGAGAAGAGGGTGACTCAGAATAGAGTGGCACGATGAAAGGAGTAAAAAGAGCCTTACGTTCCCTTCCACAATCAATTCCCTTATATAACTAAAGCATTACTAGACTCAACATCGACCAGTTTGGTTTGGTAATCCTACAGACAGTCCTACTCTGTTACCAACGCTGTCGGGACCCCGATCCTAAGCCACATACATCTAGCATGTAACACGCCATATAGCTTTGCGTCCTCACGCACGGTACACAATTGCTACCACCTTACCTTGGCCGGACCGTTTGCGCCTTTTGGCTCACGTATATGATTATGTCGCTAGCATCCATATGTCAGAGAACCCGTGTCGACATGACTAGTTATAGACCCAAGTGGCATAACCGTACAGGGACAGGCACACGTAACCCAGCAGTGCACGTGTTGGTCATCAGCGTGTGTAGACGAGTAGTCGCAAGCTACACGGACTCCATTACACCGCGTGACATTTCCCCGTAGGGACAAACATAACAGCAAAGAAGGATACATGTCGGTCAATCAATGTGTCTGGAGCAGTAGCAAGCTACCAGGGCTCAACGGAAGCACAAAGAGGCATTTCCCTATAAAGAAGGCTACCATAGGCACACAACTAGGTGTCGAATCCCACACATACCAATGCATTTCAAACATACATGCAATATGCACGATATGCGTAGATTCAACATGGAATCACAACATAACTCTACAACACAAACATTTATTTAGGAGGCTCCAAAGAGCCAACATAGTATAATGTTACAAGCAGGGGGTCACATGACCCAACATTCAGAGCATACAAACAATAAGCGAAAGTTACATGTCTGGGTACAGACATCTACTAAAATCAGCTGGAAGAGCCTGAAAAGCTACAACAACCCTACCAAAGGAGCCAGACTGCTATCTGGGTTCCCAAGCTAATCGTCGATGTCAACGTCAAGAAGAAACCATAAAGTGAACAACATCCTCTGCAAAAACGTAAATAAGCAACAGTGAGTACGAAGGTACTCAGCAAGACTTACATTCAGAACTATCTACTTATGCATCATGTATCAATGAACGGGATTGTGGGGTTTACTGTAGAAATGCCAGCTTTGACCTTTGGCTAATCTAGACTACGACAATGTATCTTGCCTCTCTCATCTCCCTACGAGAGAGTGCACACGAGTCCACACATTCACCACATCAATACACCACTATGGATCATCTCCCATCTTCCTATGAGAAGGCCATCCATAGCACTCACACTTATCTTGCAAATTTTAGAGTGTCCATTTAAATTATCTATGAACCATGCAAGTCTCCAAGTAGTCCATATCCGCGGACGCGGCTATTCGAATAGATAGTTTACCCCGCAGGGGTGTACTTCGTCACACACACCTCCACCACGAGGACATCTTGCCGTGACAAAACCACGGTGCATGGTGATTTTGTGTTCTTGGAGGGATATCTTCAGGGATCGAGACGCTCGTGATGTGTCAGATGAAAAAGAGTCGGCACAGAAGGATCTACATCGACTCCAAATTCATCGCGTCGTACAACATGTGGGATCTGATCAAGAAAGTTTTAGGCGGCGATGGAGTACATCAGATGAACCCTAAAGTGCCAAGTGACTTACTCCTGAAAGACACACAAGGCGTAGACAGAATCAGTCTGACTTAAAAGCAAAGAAAGAAAAAGGCAGCTTCATCACCATATCAACCGGTCAACTCATTTGCGTAGATTCCTGAACAACGCCAGCGTAGGGCTCGACAACAACACTGCCCTCACGCGCGCATATGTTCGTGTCTACTGGATGGGATTCTTCCTACCGGCGTCAGGAAAATTGAATCGTAGTGGGCCGAAATCGACAAGATCTTTTTTCTGTCAAAGCCAACGTATTGGCAGTAGTCCATTGAAAAGCCGTCGACGATTTCCGCTGCAGTATCGACGTCCAAATCCGATTGCTACTGCACCACGAGCAGCAACAGTAGCTGTCCAATCCGCCGAGGTGTTGCTGCTCCACGTAGAGGAGTCCCAGTCCGCAAGTCCCGAGGGAACTCCTGCTACTACTTTTGACGTGGAGGACAAATCAACTCCAAAGTACTTCCACTAGTACGTAACGAATTTGTTGAAAAGAAAAAGAGAAACCAAATCAGGAGCGACTACTACTACTAGTTTGGGTCACACACGGATGGAAGAAGCTGATTAAAGGAAATAAAAATAGCAAAAAACTATCATGTTGCATGGTTCTCACGTGAGAAACAAAGAAAAGGAAGGACACCCTAGGACCGATCTACAGCACTGGCCTACTGCATAGCACCAAGTCCCGAGAGGTTCATCCACCCACGTGAAAACAACACTGTTGTGTTTCAGTCACGTTCGTCATCGGATAAAATTATCATCAGGTGATATTTCTCCTAGTAAAGTTGTTCATGCGAATTCGTTCTATCAAGAATTTTTGTACTTTTGACTTGTACAAATTTACGCGCAGGTTAATTTATAAACGGGAGACCGCCGCACCTGCCATGCCCGCCGTCTCGCCTTCGCCACTGCGGCCTCGCTTCACCGCGCGTCCGAGCCGGCCTCGGCTCGCCCCGCCACGCCAGCCGCCGTTCGCCTCGCGTCCGAGCCGGCCTCGGCTCACCCCGCCGCGCCAGCATCCATCCGCCGTGCGTCCAAGCCGGCCTCGTCCCTACTGCACGCGCTGCAGGCGCTCCGCGCCATCTGCTGTAGAGAGCTCACCAAGTCGAATGCCTAGCGAGCACAAGGCGGCACTGCATCGTGATGAGCTTCAGGCCAGACAAGAACAATTGATAGCGTACCTTCTCCAAGCGCTGCGCCAGCCTCTTCAAAAAAAGTTCTCCACGCTCTTCATGGAGACTGTTCTTTCTCCCGGTCAAACTACGGTGCAGCCACTGGCCAACTAGCATCAGAATTCAGCAAGAGACTGCCTCGGAGTACTCACGTCAAGAAGCACCATGCTACATCCAAATAAAGTAAAATAAAGGTCACGTCATGCCATCAAGTGAAGCGAACTTGTTTCACTATTTTCTCAAGCGAGGGTGATCAAAACAAATCAAGTTACGTCTGCGCCCAGATAAAGCAATCGGTTCGGAAGCTCGGCGTTTTTGTTCCATGGCTCGAGCTGCCAAAAAACAAAACAAAATGTGGATCGGTCTGTAACATGCAATATTACGGTGAGTCTCATCAATTGAACATCCGATAGATCATCTATTGTCCGAATAAATCAGGTGTTATGCACCCTATTTATTTTATCAGTACATTTTTATTTCTTTCAGACCAACTACTCTGTCATACGGTATTTTTATACACAGGACATTTACTAACTATAAAGAGGCATTATTTTGTGAGTACGGAGCTCGCGCCAACATCATCGTGCGCCTGCGTCCGTCCATGCTGCAATGTTCGACACGCACGCATGCAGACCTCCGCCCCCGCGGTCCAATCGACATCAACATGCCGCGACCGAATCGCGCATCCGCGCCGGCTTACAAAGCCGCGACAGCCTCACGCGTCCGCACAGATTTTTCAACGCCGCGGTCGACTCATGCATCGCGCCGCTGATTTACAACGCCGCGGCCGCCTCGTGCGTCCGCACTGGCTTACAACGTTGCGGCCGACTCACGCGTCCGCACCAGTCTACACCTACACGTTGGTGCCGTGCCTGCTCACTCAAGCCGCCCAACAGACGCTCGCGAGCCGCCGCCCCCGCGGTCCGGTCTGCATCAACACGCCGAGGCCACGTCCGCCCGCATGAGCCACCAAACGGACGCGCGCAAGCCACCGTCCCCGCGGTCCGGTGTACTCCAACAACGCTTGTCGGTGCACTAGGAATGGGGTACCCAGTGCCCCTGACTTATGCACAGGCAGTAGTAGCACAACCCCGCCAACGCCAACGTAAGACAAAGAAGCCACTCTACGTGAGATCAAGAAGCGCATCAAGAAGATAACGTCGACTGCCAAGACCCCGGCAGAGGCAGTCTACACTGGCTACCAACGCCGGCTAGTTCAATGCAACGGCCCAGGAGGGGCCCAAAGCGCGCCAGCCACGTCCCCGGTGCCTGACGGGGGCCGAGGCGTGCGCATCTTCAGGAAAAACCGGCAAGCCATCCCCCGGCAGGCGCGAGTCGATCGGCCATCGCTCCATCGCATCGCGACGCCAGTCACTTATCGATGCGGTGTTGAGCCCTCAGGTGGCTAAGTGACTCTCGCTAAGCACGTGGCGACGCACCGAAAGATAGATTATGCCCAGTTGACACCCGTCCAGAGGCGTGTCGAGACACTAATCAATAGCCAGCTAAGCGGTGGTAAGAGCTTGCCGGGGATGCATCCCCGCGCGCCACCTAGGCTAGCAATCATGGTATTTTGTCCTAAATGCCAGAGTTAGGTATGATAGCTCTGTTAGCTATCTAATCACTAGATAATGACTGTTTTGCCACTGTGGTTGCCCCTTGTCCTATAAAAGGAGGCCCAAGGCAACCTAGCTCAAGATTCGGACCCTTGGACACTTGTACCAGCGTAGTAGCTCGCACGAAGGCAACCCTTGCCGGGTTAGAGCGATGCGCGAGCTTTGTGTTCCTTGAGATCAATCCACCAAAGCAGGAGTAGGGTTTTACGCTTCTCAGCGGCCCGAACCTGGGTAAAAATACCAGCGTACCATCGTCGTGCTGCCCCACGGTCTCTGCTCTTTGTGCAACATGACCTCCCCCTGCCGAACCACAAAGGGGCCTCTGGTCCCATAGGTGATCGAGTGCATCCGTGCCCCGACATCTTTGGCACGCCAGGTAGGGGGTGTGCTTCATTTGCGCGAACCTGAGGCCGTGGCAAGCGCGTTGATCTTCATCACCGTCTTCTTCATCCATGGCTCCCAAGAAGAAGACCGGTGCGACCACACATCCTTCCACTTCTAAGGCTCCCTCGCACGCGGTCGCGGACACCTTTGGCACCGCGGCGGCGACGAATGAGGCAGACGTCGTAGGCGACACGGCTAGCGCAGGCGGCGCCACCGTCATGTCTCCCGCAGCCGAAGCTGGAGCAACGGACGTTGGAGAGGAGCAACAGCAACAATATCATGGTGAGCCCTCCCCTAGCGCCACGGGAGGGGAGAACAATCTGTCTACGCCTCCGTGCCACGCTAGTGGCCGCAGCCGCAGCAGCGATGCCCATTCTGGGGGCGGTCGTGGCCCCCCAGATGCGCCTGTTGCGGGCGCGGCTGCTGGACACGCGCCTCGCCCGGAGCAAGACGGAGCGCCCAGCGGGATCATAGACCTGCAAGCTCGACCTCCTCCACGTCAGACCGCCTCGGCGACCGGTGCATGGCGACAAGGGCGCGGCGACGCTCCTCTTGGTTCCACCAGGAGTCAAGCGACGTCGCGGTCCGCTTCCTTAGCCATGCCAGCCATGGCAGCGGAAGCAATGGCGTGGGCCCAACTGTTGCTAAACTTCCCGCCAGCGGCTGACAAGATGGAGGAGTGGAGAGCCACCATCCAGAGTTTGATCGGTTTCGTCGAAGCCAGCAAGTCGCAGCATGCAGAGCCGTCAAGATATCCACGGACGGCGACGGTGGCCCGGACTGACGATCCTGTCGAGGGGGCCGCGCCAACGGTGCAATCCCCTCCGCAACAATAGGCCCAGAGGCAGCCACGACAAGCTCCACATGCAGACGAGCCTGACGAGGTATCTATGGTCTCGTCTGGTTCACACGATCACCGGGACCAGCGGCGTGCCCTGAACGACCGGCGGAGGGAAGATGCACGCATCACCATCGAGCGGCGCCGGGAAGCACACCGCCAATCCGACAAAGGCAACGGCCCAGATGCTGGCGACCCCGTGCCCAGTGTTGGCGCATACCTGCCTTATGAGGTTGGGTGCCCTGCCTTCACTCGCGAGCTGCGACAGGTCCGCTGGCCATCAGCATGAGCCTTCAAGCCCGAGCTGACAGAGAAATATGACGGGAAGCTAAACCCAACAGAGTTCCTGGGCATCTACACGATTGCCGTTCAAGCCACCGGAGGAAGAGATGAGAAGGTGCTTGCCAATTATTTCCCTTTGGCACTCAAGCCAAATGTGAGATCATGGTTGATGCACCTATCGGAAAACTCTATCTCATCATGCACTGATCTATGCAATGAGTTCGTCGGTGCCTTCATAGGTGGCCACCAGGAGCCAGGACAGCCCAGCGACCTGCAAGTCCTTCCACAAAAGGAAGGAGAGACCCTGCGGAAATACATCCAGAGATTCAGCCGAGTGCACCGCAATATCCCGAAGATACATCCCACAGCCGTAATTGTTGCGTTCCATTCAAACGTGCGCAACAGGAGGATGCGGGCCAAGATGAATATGAAGCTCCCCAAGACTGTCAATGAGCTTTACACATTGGCAGACAAGTGTGCTCGTGCTGAGGAAGGAAGGCGACTCCCCGGAGAGGAGGTTGGCGTCGAAGTCGACTCAGATGACGACGACGACGCCCCTGGCTCAAAAGGGAGAAGCCAAAGACGTAATAAGAGGCGCGAAGGGAAAGCAGTGTTGGTTGTGGAGAGCTCTGGTAATCTCACTGTCGGCAAGAAGGCCAAAGCCGAGACCCCCGGCAAGGGAGCTGCCGCGTGCGCTGATTGCCGGGAGGCCGCAGCAGCAGAGAAAACCGGAAAATCCGACGGGCCGTACTGCAAAATCCACCGCACCAAGGGCCATGATCTCCAAGAATGCCAAGTTGAGCAGCTTGCTAAAAAGCAGAAGGCTGAATACGAGAAGCGCGACAAGGAGAAGGGCCAAGATGGAGCTGCCGGGAAGAGCCTTGGTGGTAGAGGAGGCCTCTGCCGCAGCAAGGCCCCGCGGCAGAGGGAGAAACCTGCTAGAGGCCGCGAGAGGAAAGAAGGAGATGACATGAGTGATGATGAGGATGATGAAGGGTCCAGTGATCAAGAGTTCCAGAAGGCAACTAAAGCCATGTGTGTTGACGGGGGTGCATCCTTACATTCCTCTCACCGCCAACTCAAGCAATTGGCGCGTGAGATCAACGTTGTGGAGCCAGCTGCAGATTCCAGGAGGCCACTCAAATGGTCCCGCACGCCTATCATCTTTGATGAAGAGGATCATCCTGATCGCACCACTGCGGTCGGATGTTTGCCGTTGTTGGTCTCCCCAACAATCCGCAAACTCAAAGTAACCAAGATGTTAGTTGACGGCGGGGCAGGGTTGAACTTGATTTCCCCTAAGGTGGTTGATGAAAGGCTGCAGATCTTTGACGGAGAGCTCAAGGCCACGGGTACATTCCATGGAGTCAACCCCGGCAGGAGCCGACCCAAGGGAAAGATCACTTTGCCTGTGACATTTGGCGGGGAATTGAACTACCGGACCGAGAAGGTGGTGTTCGATGTGGTTGAGCTCCCCCTGCCTTACAACGGAATTCTTGGTCGCCCAGCTCTGGCAAAATTCATGGCAGCATCTCACTATGCTTACAACACTTTGAAGATGCCAGGGCCCATAGGAATCATTTCCATCCCATCTGATAAAAAGGATGCAGTCATATGTGTGGACAAGATGTATCGAGATGTGGTAGCAGCTGAAGTCGCGGAAGCACCAGCTCCCGCCAAGGAATCAAAGAAAGAGAAGAAGTCTAGCAGTGACGCCGGCAAGGACTCCGGGAAGCGCGCCTCTTCGGAGTGCGCTGCCCCCGTTGATGACCTGCCGGAGAGTTCCACTAGCAAGAGATCCAAGGTCACCTTTCCTGCAACAAAGAAGGTCCCAGCTGGGCAGGATGGCACTGACGGTACATTTACCATCAGTGCCACCCTTGCTGACAAATAGGAAAGCATGCTCATTGCCTTCCTGCGGGCGAATGTCGATGTGTTTGCCTGGCAACCATCTGACATCCCCGGTGTTCCCAGGGAGGTAATTGAGCACCACCTTGCTGTCTGTCCCCATGCCAGGCCTGTCAAGCAGAAAGTTAGGAAGCAAGCCTTGGAGCGGCATCAGTTCATCGCCGAAGAGATCAAGAAACTTGAAGCAACTGGTTTGGTCAGAGGAGTGTTGCATCCGACATGGTTAGCCAACCCGGTAGTGGTGCGCAAGGCAAATGGGAAGTGGAGGCTTTGCATTGATTTCACTGACTTAAACAAAGCATGCCCAAAGGACCCTATTCCCTTGTCGCACATCGACCAGATTGTTAATTCCACTTCCGGGTGTGACTTGCTTTCCTTCTTGGACGCATACTCCAGGTACCACCAGATATTCATGGCCAAGGAAGATGAGGAAAAGACCGCGTTCATAACTCCGTGTGGCACGTACTGCTTTGTACGTATGCCTTTCGGGTTAAAGAGCGCTGGTTCTACCTTTGCAAGGGTCGTGCAGATTGGATTTGAACCTCAGTTGCACAGAAATGTGGAAGCTTACATGGATGACATAGTAGTAAAGACCAAGGATGAAGCAACTCTCATACAAGACTTGGAAGAAACCTTTGCCAACTTGCGCAAGATCAATTTGAAGCTCAACCCTGAGAAGTGTGTGTTTGGTGTCCCATCCGGCAAGCTGCTTGGGTTCTTTGTGTCTCAGCGAGGAATAGAAGCCAATCCCGACAAGATCAAAGCAATCGAGCAGATACATGCACCTAAGTCTGTCAAGGATGTAAGGCGCCTGGCTGGATGCATTGCCGCGTTGAGCAGGTTCATCTCCAAATCCTCTGAGCGCGCCCTGCCATTTTTCAAAGTTCTGAAAAAGGCCGGCCTAATGAAGTGGACCTCGAAAGCAGAAGCAGCGCTGCAGGACCTAAAAGCTTACCTTTCCTTCGCTCCCACCTTGGTCGCGCCTAAACCGCAAGAACTATTGCTGCTATACTTGGCGGCAACGAATCAAGTGGTTAGTGCGGCACTGGTGGTGCAGCGAGAAGTGGATGAAGGAGCAGCTGCTGCGACTGATGTCTCTGGAGGCAGAACCGAAGCATCCGCGACAGGACCAGATACAAACCAAGAGGGACTTGAGCCGACAGACAAAGGCAGTTCCAAGGAAGTGGCGAAGAAGAAGGTGGTGCAGCGGCCAGTGTACTTTGTTAGCTCCTTGTTACAAGGGTCTAGGTCAAGGTACTCTGGGGTACAAAAGCTAATCTTCGGCCTTCTCATGGCCTCGAGAAAGCTGCGTCACTGCTTCCAAGCCCACGAGATCACTGTTGTCACCCGCTTCCCGTTGCAACGCATATTAAGGAACCCCGAAGCCACTGGTAGGATCGTTGAATGGGCACTAGAACTATCAAGTTTCGGTTTGAAATATGAGAGCACTTCCACGATCCAGAGCACAGCGTTGGCGGAATTCATTGCAGAATGGACGCCCATGCCAGATGAAGAGGTTCCAGAAACAGTCCTCCCCGGCAAGGAAGCTCCAAGGGAATGCATCATGTACTTTGACGGTGCTTTCTCACTCCAGGGCGCCGGAGCAGGCGTGCTCCTCATTGCCCCCCACCGGAGAGTACCTCAAGTACGTAGTCCAAATGCACTTTCCCCGGGAGGAGGCCACCAACAACACTGCTGAATATGAGGGGCTCCTTGCCGGGCTCAGGATCGCGATGGAATTGGGAATTAAAAAGCTGATCATCCGAGGAGATTCTCAACTCGTGGTGAGACAAATCAATAAAGACTATCCGAGTCCGTTGATGGAAGCATACGTGAAGGAAGTGAGGAAACTAGAGGAGCACTTTGACGGGTTGCAAACAAAGCATGTGCCGCGTGTGGAAAACAGCATCACTAATCATATGTCAAAGTGCGCTGCACAAAAGCTCCCTGTGAAACCAGGAACATTTATCCTCCACCTCACTCAGCCATCAGTATCCCCGTCAGCGATGACCAGGAAAAGAAGAAAGCTGAACTCCGGCAAGCACTTCCCGGCAGAGCTTCCCGAAGTCGCTGGTAGAGATGCTGCTAGAGAAGGTCTCATTTTGCCTGGTGAGCAGCTCTCTTCTGCGGGACCCCAGGTTCTTGCAGTCGAGACAAGCACTCCCACAGACGAGGAGATGCCTTTAGTCCTAGTTGTCGAGCCCTAGGCTCCAGCTTGGGCACAACATATAGTCCATTTCCTCCAAACAGGGGAACTTCCCGAAGAACAAGAAGAGGCCAAAAAAGTAGCCCGTCAATCAAGTATGTACCAGTTTGTCGATGACACTCTGTACAAAAAAAGACCCAACGGTGTGAAATTGAAGTGCATTTGCCGGGAAGATGGACTACAGTTGTTGGCAGAGATTCACGGAGGTGTGTGTGGGTCTCATATTGGATCAAGAGCCCTTGTCGGGAAAGCCTTCCGATAAGGTTTCTATTGGCCCACCGCCCTCCAAGATGCAATTGAGCTAGTCACCAAGTATGAAGCCTGCCAGTTCCACTCAATGAACATCCATCAACCAACGCAAGCTCTCCAGACGATCCCTTTATCTTGGCCATTCTCGGTCCGGGGGCTCGATATTTTGGGCCCCTTTCCCCGCACTGTCGGGGGATTTGAATTCTTGTTCGTAGCAATCGACAAGTTTACAAAGTGGCCTGAGGTGGAACCAGTGAGGAAGGTGACCGCGCAGTCAGTTGTCAAGTTCATGAAAGGACTGGTGTGCCGTTTTGGAGTGCCCAACAGGGTGATCACTGACAATGGCACCCAGTTCACGAGCCGCACCTTTATGCAGTACATCCAAAGCCTTGGAAGCAAGGTCTCCTTCGCCTCTGTTGCCCACCCAAGGAGCAATGGGCAAGTCGAGAGGATGAACGCTGAAGTGTTGCGTGGACTCAAGACAAGAACTTTCGATAGACAGCGGAGATGCGGCAAGCGTTGGATAGATGAGCTGCCGGTGGTTCTTTGGTCCCTCAGAACGACACCAAATCGAGCTACCGGCTAGACGCCCTTCTCCCTGGTGTACGGGGCAGAGGCAGTTCTCCCCACGGAACTCATATACGGGTCACCTCGAGTACTTGCCTACGATGAAGTAGAGCAAAAGCAGCTATGGCATGACGATGCCTTGCTCCTCGAGGAAGATCGTCTCCGGGCCGTTGTGCGTGCTACACGCTACCAACAAGCCTTGCGCTGCTACCATAGCCGCAGGGTCCATGCCCGAAGCTTTGAGGAAGGCGACCTTGTCCTTAGGCGCGTTCAGTCTGCCAAGGGTACCAACAAGTTGACGCCGAAGTGGGAAGACCCTTACCGGGTAGCACGAGTCACCAGACCTGGCGCAGTCCGTCTGGAGACCGAAGATGGCATCAAAGTGCTTAACTCATGGAACATTGAGCATCTTCGTAAGTTTTACTCGTAAGGCGCGGTTGCCGGGCTCAGTCCCCGGCAACCACCTTTTGTACAAGCCTTGCCGCAGTTGCATGTAACCCTTTGTACAAAGCCAGGCGCAGACCTTGTGCACGCAGAAAATAAAGCTAGGCATTGCATCATATCATCAAATTGCATGTTTACTATGCATTTTCCTTTATGATTGCGATGTTAACGCTTTTAAAGTTTTAGAAATCTACTAGAGTACTTGATGAACCTGTAATCCTTGTCGATGTATTCTCTCCCCAGAGGACAGAGAACTATTGCCTTACATGTTTTGCCGCCAGGAAAACAAAGAAGAAGGGCAAGGGAACTGATACGTCCATTTTGCATCATGATTTCCTACTGTTATTTACTTTGTTTTGTTGAATAATAATGCTTTGGGGAGTGATTCTAATGTCTTTTCTCTCATAATATGCAAGGTTTACACAAAGAGGGAGAATACCGGCAGCTGGAATTCTGGACCCAAGAAAAGCACGTCAGAGATACCTATTCTGCACAACTCTAATGAAGCTGAAATTTTACGGAGATTATTTTACATTTAATAAAAAATACTAGAGCTGAAAACTACCGGAGGAGGCCCCCCAGGTGGGCACATCCCACCAGGGCGCGCCAGGCCCCCCTGGGCGCGCCCTGATGGGTTGTGCCCAGCCTGGCCCACTTCCGGTGCCCATCTTCTGGTATAAATTACCAAAAAACCTAGAAAAATAAGAGGAGGACTTTTGGGACGAAGCGCCACCACCTCGAGGCGGAACTTGGGCAGGAGCACTTTTGCCCTCTAGCAGAGCGATTCCGCCGGGGGAACTTCCCTCCCGGAGGGGGAAATCGAAGATATCGTCATCACCAACACCCCTCTCATCTTTGGGAGGCCAATCTTCATCAACATCTTCAACAACACCATCTCCTCTCAAACCCTAGTTCATCTCTTGTGTTCAATCTTTGTACCGGAACCTCAGATTGGTACCTGTGGGTGACTAGTAGTGTTGATTACCTTGCGTAGTTGATTGCTATATGGTTTACTTGGTGGAAGATTATATGTTCAGATCCATTATGCTATTTAATACTCCACTGATCTTGAGCATGATTATTATTTGTGAGTAGTTACCTTTGTTCTTGATGCCACGGGAGAAGTCATGTTGCGAGTAATCATGTGAATTTGATATGTGTTTGATATTTTGATGATATGTATGTTGTGATTCCCTTAGTGGTGTCATGTGAACGTCAACTACATGACACTTCACCATTCATGGGCCTAAGGGAATGCATTGTGGAGTAGTTATTAGATGATGGGTTGCTAGAGTGACAGAAGCTTAAACCCTAGTTTATGCGCTACTTCGTAAGGGGCTGATTTGGATCCACATGTTTACTGCTATG
This sequence comes from Elymus sibiricus, assembly GCA_039707655.1. Taxonomy (NCBI): domain Eukaryota; kingdom Viridiplantae; phylum Streptophyta; class Magnoliopsida; order Poales; family Poaceae; genus Elymus; species Elymus sibiricus. The sequence continues at coordinate 345,810,038 of CM077669.1, read as the reverse complement.
GTTAGACTTTGTCTTAATACTTTTCTCGTAGTTGCGGATGCTTGCGAGGGGGTTAATCATAAGTAGGTTGTTAGTTCAAGTAAGAACAGCACCTTAGCACCGGTCCACCCACATATCAAATTATCAAAGTAGCGAACACGAATCAAACCAACATGATAAAAGTGACTAGACGAAATTCCCGTGTACCCTCAAGAACACTTTGCCTATTACTAGTGATTGTTCTGGCCTGTCCTTTGCCACAAAAGGATTGGGCTACCTTGCTGCACCTTGCTTACCGTTGCCGTTACTTGCTCGTTACAAATTACCTTGCTATCAAACTACCTGTTACCTACAATTTCAGTGCTTACAGAGATTATCTTGCTGAAGACCGCTTGTCATTTCCTTCTGCTCCTCGTTGGGTTCGACACTCTTACTTATCGAAAGGACTACGATTGATCGCCTATACTTGTGGGTCATCAAGACTCTTTTCTGGAGCCATTGCCGGGGAGTGAAGCGCTCTTGGTAAGTGGAAATCGGTAAGGAAAAACTTATACTACGCGCTGAAATTTATTGCTACTTGCTACTATGGAGAACAATCCTTTGAGGGGTTTGTTCGGGGTATCTTCACCTCGACCGGAACCACAATTAGTTACCCCTCAACCTACAGCACCTACTAAAAATGTTACTTATGAAATTCCTTCGGGTATGCTAGAACAACTGCTTGCTAAACCTTATGCAGGAGATGGAACTGAACATCCTGATATGCATCTTTTATATGTGAACGAAATATGTGGATTATTTAAGTTTGCAGGTTTACCCAGAGTTGAAGTTAAGAAGAAGGTTTTCCCCTTATCTTCGGAGGGAAAAGCATTGACATGGTATAGGATATGTGATGATCTTGGATCGTGGAACTGGAATCGTTTGCAATTGGAATTCCATCAAAAGTTTTATCCTATGCATCTAGTTCATCGTGATCGGAATTATATATATAATTTTTGGCCTCGTGAAGGAGAAAGTATCGCTCTAGCTTGGGGGAGGCTTAATTCAATGCTATATTCATGCCCCAATCATGACATTCCGAGGGAAGTTATCATTCAGAATTTTTATGCTCGGCTTTCTCATAATGATCAATCCATGCTCGATACTTCTTGTGTTGGTTCTTATATGAAGAAGACTATTGATTTCAAGTGGGATCTCTTAGAAAGAATTAAACGCAACTCTGAAGATTGGGAACTCGACGAAGGTAATGAGTCAAGTATAAAGCTTGAATTTGATTGTGTTAAATCTTTTATGAATACCTATACTTTTCACAAGTTTAGCACTAAATATGGACTTGACTCTGAGATAGTAGCCTCTTTCTGTGAAGCATTTGCTACGCATGTTGACCTCCCTAAGGAGAAGTGGTTTAAATATCATCCCCCTATTAAATAAGAAATTAAAGAACCGGTCATAACTAAAGAAGAAACTATCTTCTACAATGTTGATCCAGTTGTGCCTACCGCTTATATTGAAAAACCACCTTTCCCTGTTAGGATAAAGGAACATGCTAAGTATCAACCGTGGTTTGTAAGAGTAATATAAGGGCACCTAAAGCCCCTAAGCAAATTAAAGTAGAACCTAGTGTTGCTATGGTTAAAGATCTCTTGGTAGAAAACATTGATGGGCATGTCATCTACCTTTGTGATGAAGCTGCTAGAATTGCTAAACCTGATAAAAAAAATATAAACATAGACCCATAGAAGGCTTGCCCGTTGTCTCAGTTAAAATAGGAAATCATTGCTACCATGGTTTATGTGATTTAGGTGCTAGTGTGAGTGCTATCCCTTTTACCTTATACCAAGAAATTATGGATGAAATAGCACCTGCTGAAATGGAAGATATTGATGTTACTATTAAACTTGCTAATAGAGACACTATCACACCACTTGGGATTGTTAGAGATGTTGAAGTCTTGTGTGGGAAAGTGAAATACCCTACTGATTTTCTAGTCCTTGGTTCCCCACAAGATGACTTTTGTCCCATTATCTTTGGTAGACCTTTCTTGAGCACCGTCAATGCTAAGATAGATTGTGAAAAACAAACCGTCGGTGTCAGTTTTGGTAATGTGTCTCATGAGTTTAATTTTTCCAAGTTTGGTAGACAACCTCGTGATAAAGTGTTACCTAGTAAATATGAAATAATTGGTCTTGCTTTTATTGTTGTGCCTCCTACTGATCCATTAGAACAATATTTGCTCGACCATGAAAATGATATGCACATGCGTGAAAGAAATGAAATAGATCAAATTTTCTTAGAACAAGAAACTCTCTTGAAACACAATTTGCCTATTGAAACTATTGGAGGTCCTCCTCCACCTAAAGGTGATCCCGTGTTTGGATTGAAACAATTGCCTGACACTTTGAAGTATGCTTATCTTGATGAGAAAAAGATATATCTTGTTATTATTAGTGCTAACCTTTCAGAACATGAAGAAGAGAGATTATTGAAAGTTCTAAGGAAGCACCGGGCTGCTATTGGATATACTCTTGATGATCTTAAGGGCATTAGTCCCACTCTATGTCAGCACAAGATCATTATGGAACCTGATGCTAAACCCGTTGTTGATCACCAACGGCGATTCAATCCCAAGATGAAAGAAGTGGTAAGAACTGAAATATTAAAGCTTCTGGAAGCAGGTATAATCTATCCCATAGCTGATAGTAGATGGGTAAGTCCCGTTCATTGTGTCCCTAAGAAAGGAGGTATTACCGTTGTTCCCAACGATAAGAATGAACTCATTCCACAAAGAATTGTCACTGGTTATAGAATGGTAATTGATTTTAGAAAATTAAATAAAGCTACTAGGAAAGATCATTACCCTCTACCGTTCATTGATCAAATGCTAGAGAGACTATCTAAGCACACACACTTTTGTTTCCTAGATGGATATTCTGGTTTCTCTCAAATACGCGTGTCACAATCCGATCAACAGAAAACCACCTTTACTTGCCCTTTTGGAACCTATGCTTATAGACGTATGCCTTTTGGTTTATGCAATGCACCTGCTACCTTTCAAAGATGCATGACTTCTATATTCTCTGATTTTTGTGAAAAGATTGTGGAGGTTTTCATGGATGATTTTTCCGTTTACGGAACTTCTTTTGATGATTGCTTAAGCAACCTTGATCGAGTTTTGCAGAGATGTGAACAAACTAATCTTGTCTTGAATTGGGAGAAGTGCCACTTTATGGTTAATGAAGGTATTGTCTTGGGGCATAAAATATCTGAACGAGGTATTGAGGTGGATAAAGCTAAAGTTGATGCAATTGAGAAAATGCCATGTGCTAAAGATATTAAAGGTATTCGAAGTTTCCTTAGTCATGCTGGTTTTTATAGGAGGTTCATTAAAGACTTCTCTAAAAAATTTAGGCCCCTTACTAATCTTTTGCAAAAGGATATTCCTTTTGTCTTTGATGATGATTGTGTGGAAGCCTTTGAAACACTCAAAAAGCCTTAACCACTGCACCTATCGTTCAACCACATGATTGGAACTTGCCTTTTGAAATTATGTGTGATGCTAGTGATTATGTTGTTGGTGCTGTCCTAGGACAAAGAGTAGATAAGAAATTGAATGTTATCCATTATGCTAGTAAAACTCTAGACAGTGCCCAACGAAATTATGCTACTACTGAAAAAGAATTATTAGCAGTTGTGTTTGCTTGTGATAAATTTAGATCCTATATTGTTGACTCCAAAGTTATTGTTCACACCGATCATGCTGCTATAAAATATCTTATGGAAAAGAAAGATGCTAAACCTAGACTCATTAGGTGGGTTCTTTTGCTTCAAATTTGACTTACATATCGTTGATAGGAAAGGAGCTGAGAACCCCGTAGCAGATAACTTGTCTAGGTTAGAAAATATTCTTGATGACCCACTACCTATTGATGATAGTTTCCCTGACGAACAGCTAGCTGCAATAAGTGTCTCACGCAACACACCTTGGTATGCTGATTATGCTAATTACATTGTTGCTAAATATATACCACCTAGCTTTACTTATCAACAAAAGAGAAAAATATTCTATGACTTGAGACATTACTTTTGGGATGACCCACATCTTTATAAAGAAGGAGTAGATGGTATTATTAGGCGTTGTGTACCTGAGCATGAACAGGAACAAATACTTCGGAAATGTCATTCCGAAGCTTATGGAGGACATCATGTGGGAGATAGAACTGCTCATAAGGTATTGCAATCCGGATTTTATTGGCCTACTCTTTTCAAGGATGCACGTAAGTTTGTCTTGTCTTGTGATGAATGTCAAAGAATTGGTAATATCGGTAAGCGTCAAGAAATGCCTATGAATTATTCACTTGTTGTTGAACCATTTGACGTTTGGGATTTTGATTATATGGGGCCTTTTCCTTCCTCTAACGGGTACACTCATATTTTAGTTGCGGTTGATTATGTCACTAAGTGGGTAGAAGCTATTCCAACTAGTAGTGCCGATCACCACACCTCCATTAAAATGCTTAAAGAGGTTATCTTTCCGAGGTTTGGAGTCCCTAGATATTTAATGACCGATGGTGGTTCACACTTTATTCATGGTGCTTTCCGTAAGATGCTTGCTAAATATGATGTTAACCATAGAATTGCATCACACTATCATCCTCAATCTAGTGGTCAAGTAGAACTTAGCAATAGAGAAATAAAATTAATATTACAAAAAACTGTCAACAGGTCGCGTAAGAATTGGTCTAAGAAATTAGATGATGCACTTTGGGCCTATAGAACAGCTTATAAAAATCCTATGGGTATGTCTCCATATAAAATGGTGTATGGGAAAGCTTGTCATTTGCCTCTAGAACTAGAACACAAACATTTTGGGCAGTTAAAGAACTCAACTATGATTTCAAACTTGCCGGTGAGAAGTGGCTATTTGATATTAGCTCACTAGATGAATGGAGAACCCAAGCCTACGAAAATACCAAGCTATTCAAAGAAAAAGTAAAAAGATGGCATGACAAGAGAATCCAAAAGCGGGAATTCAAACTAGGAGATTATGTTCTTTTGTTGAACTCTCGTTTAAGATTTTTTTGCAGGAAAGCTTCTCTCAAAATGGGAAGGACCATATATTATTGAAGAGGTTTATCGTTCTGGAGCTATCAAGATTAATAACGCCGAAGGTACTAACCCGAAGGGGGTCAATGGACAAAGAATTAAGCATTATATCTCAGGTACGCCAATTAACGTTGAAAGCAATGTTATCCAAACCATGACACCGGAGGAACACATAAAAGAAACCTTCCGAAACACTCCAGAATACTTAAAAATAAGAGGTACATGATACGGTAAGTAAACGGACTCCGAAAAATCCGCAAAAATATTTTTTGTCAATTTTGGAATATTTTAGAATTTTGGAAATAAAAAAATAAACCGGAAGGTGATCGAGGTGAGCACGATACACCAGGACGCGCCAGGCACCCCTGGGCGCGCCCTGGTGGGTTGTGCCCACCTCGGATGCCTTCCCGACTCCGTTTTCCTTCCAAATACTTGTTTCCCAAGAATAAAAATTCTCTATATATACCCCCGACTATTTTGATGACCGCATCGCAGAAAAATCCCCTGTTCTTGTTTCGTGTTGTTTTCCTGACAGATCTGAAAATATGTCGTCTCAAGATTCATATGGGGAGAGCCATGTTGATCCCTATGTTTCAGACCCAAAGATCTTTAGGGAAATCTATCCATATCTATGGACCTCGAAGGAGGAAGAAGATGCCACCATGCAAGAAACACAAGATGATAGCTCTGAGAAGGAGGATGATCCATTGCCTCAACCCGGAGACATGCATGTGGAGTTTAAGAAGTCAAGCCTCCCGAGAAGATACAAACCTAAGGTCCAATTTATCCCATCTCGTTTTCTGCACGAGAGCAAGGAGGCCTTATGCAAAACGATATTAAAGCTTGAGTTGGAAAATGATAATCTAAGGGAGGAAAACTTTATGCTTAAATATAAGTTGAAGAAGAAGGCTTCCACATCACCACCACCTTCTTCATCACCACCACCACCAAAGGAGACTTGAGTACACGGGTATCGGCACTCCCCTTGGCTTGAGCCAAGCTTGGGGGAGGTGCCCCGGTATCGTATCACCATCACTTTTATTCGCCTTTACCTATTTTAGTTCTATCTTTAGTTTCCCTTTGCTTTAGTTGAATAAAAGTTTAGCGTGATCTATTTTCATGTGTTAGTTTCGTGGCCTATCTATCTATGTAATCGAGTGAAAGTTATATAATAAAGTTTAGTTTGAGTTTTTGCTTCTCTACTTTCTTGTTGCAATCAAATAAAGAAAAGAAAAAGAAACAAATGGAAAGAATCATATGCTAAATCTTATGGTGAGTAATGACATCACATAAGGAAAAGTATAAGTAGTAAAATTTATTGGAGATTGACAAACATAGCATTGGTCAATGATGCAATTCATGAAAGAATTAATTAGGGAAGAGAAGATTCACATGCAAGTACATTATCTTGGACATCTTTTATGATTGTGAGCCCCCATCAAATATTATATGTCAAAATTGTTGACGTTGGACAAGGAAGACAACGTAATGATTTATGTTTGTTCATATCCACATAGAAGTTATATTGTCATAGATCCTTTAACATGTGGTGCTTGCCCAATATCTTTGCTAGCCAAAAATTCCACACTAAGTAGAGATACTACTTGTGCATCCAAAAACCCAAACCCAAACTCTTTCCTTGAGTGTCCACCATACCTACCTATGGATCGAGAAAGATCCTTCAAGTAAGTTGTCATCGGTGCAACAAGGCAATAAAAATTGCTTCTAAAAGTGTTTTGATCAATTAGTGTAAGAGAAAATTGAGCGCTATACGAACTTATGATGGCAAAGTAATAAAAGCGACGGACTGCATAATAAAGGTTGCTATCATAGGGGGCAATATAGCGCGACGTTCTTTTCCATTAAGGGATTGAGCATACAAACCAATAAGCGCATGACAACCTTTGCTTCCCTCTGCGAAGGGCCTATCTTTTACTTTTATGCACTTACTTTTATGCAAGAGTCAAAGTATTCTTCCCTATTCCTTTTTACTTTTTCTTTTGCAAGCATCATGTGGTAAGGAAAGATCTAGGCACATATATCCAGTTGGATATGGGTGGGCATAAGTTATTATTGTTGACATCACCCTTGAGGTGAATGAGTTGGGAGGCAAAACTATAAGCCCCTATCTTCCTACGTGTCCGGTTGAAACTTTTTGTTCATGGGTATGCCGTGAGCGTTAGCAATCATAGAAGACTAAATGATAGTTGAGTATGTGGACTTGCCAAAAGGCTCTGACATGAGACCCTTCCTGAAAATATAATGAATTGTAGTTGCAAAGTTGACTGAGAACATAGTTTGTTGGTTTCCAATAAGGTTTATGCTTCATACTTCTATGTTGTGATGAATTGTTACTCGTTCATGAGAAGCTTTATGATAAAAATGTATTGAAATAAGTTCTTATGTTAGAGGTTGTTGCTGTTATGTTAATAAGCATGATGCTTCTATGTCCGTATTTTGTTTTTATCAACACCTCTCTCTCAAACCATGTGGACATGCTTTTCAATATCGGCTTTCGCTTGAGGACAAGCGAGGTCTAAGCTTGGGGGAGTTGATACGTCCCTTTTGCATCATGATTTCCTACTGTTATTTACTTTGTTTTGTTGAATAATAATGCTTTGGGGAGTGATTCTAATGCCTTTTCTCTCATAATATGCAAGGTTTACACAAAGAGGGAGAATACCGGCAGCTGGAATTCTGGACCCAAGAAAAGCACGTCAGAGATACCTATTCTGCACAACTCTAATGAAGCTGAAATTTTACGGAGATTATTTTTACATTTAATAAAAAATACTGGAGCTGAAAACTACCGGAGGAGGCCCCCCAGGTGGGCACAACCCACCAGGGCGCGCCAGGCCCCCCTGGGCGCGCCCTGATGGGTTGTGCCCAGCCTGGCCCACTTCCGGTGCCCATCTTCTGGTATAAATTCCCAAAAAACCTAGAAAAAATAAGAGGACATTCGGGACGAAGCACCGCCGCCTTGAGGCGGAACTTGGGCAGGAGCACTTTTGCCCTCCGGCAGAGCGATTCCGCCGGGGGAACTTCCCTCCCGGAGGGGGAAATCGAAGCTATTGTCATCACCAACACCCCTCTCATCTTTGGGAGGCCAGTCTTCATCAACATCTTGAACAGCACCATCTCCTCCCAAACCCTAGTTCATCTCTTGTGTTCAATCTTTGTATCGGAACCTCAGATTGGTACCTGTGGGTGACTAGTAGTGTTGATTACCTTGCGTAGTTGATTGCTATATGGTTTACTTGGTGGAAGATTATATGTTCAGATCCATTATGCTATTTAATACTCCACTGATCTTGAGCATGATTATTATTTGTGAGTAGTTACCTTTGTTCTTGAGGTCACGGGAGAAGTCATGTTGCGACTAATCATGTGAATTTGATATGTGTTCGATATTTTGATGATATGTATGTTGTGATTCCCTTAGTGGTATCATGTGAACGTCGACTACATGACACTTCACCATTCATGGGCCTAAGGGAATGCATTGTGGAGTAGTTATTAGATGATGGGTTGCTAGAGTGACAAAAGCTTAAACCCTAGTTTATGCGCTACTTCGTAAGGGGCTGATTTGGATCCACATGTTTAATGCTATGGTTAGACTTTGTATTAATACTTTTCTCATAGATGCGGATGCTTGCGAGGGGGTTAATCATAAGTAGGTTGTTAGTTCAAGTAAGAACAGCACCTTAGCACCGGTCCACCCACATATCAAATTATCAAAGTAGCGAACACGAATCAAACCAACATGATAAAAGTGACTAGACGAAATTCCCGTGTACCCTCAAGAACACTTTGCCTATTACTAGTGATTGTTCTGGCCTGTCCTTTGCCTCAAAAGGATTGGGCTACCTTGCTACACCTTGCTTACCGTTACCGTTACTTGCTCGTTACAAATTACCTTGCTATCAAACTATCTGTTACCTACAATTTCAGTGCTTGCAGAGATTATCTTGCTGAAGACCGCTTGTCATTTACTTCTGCTCCTCGTTGGGTTCGACACTCTTACTTATCGAAAGGACTACGATTGATCCCCTATACTTGTGGGTCATCAGGAACAAGGACGAAGGCTCGTCGTACTCCATGAAGGGATACTGCCTGAAAAGACAAGACTAATCGCGTACCCCTAGCTCGGTGCTATCTTACTTTCTTTAAGGAAACACCTCATTTTCCTTTTTAAGCTGCATGCCACAAAATTTCATCCCACGACGGAAACCCTTGTCGGGAAGAGTCGCCCCTGAGCTCCTGTTGATCACCAGCTCTGGGGGGCGCGACGATACCGACAAGTAGCTTTGCCAGGAAACGATGCCAAACTGCCGCCGGGGGCTCGCTACCCCTTTGGCGCTCGCGGTTGGTACTGACCCGGCAAGTAATTCCATGCGGCAAGAACAAATATGCTGGCACGGTACAAACAAAAAGGAAAGAAAGGATAGTACTTAAGAAAGAAAAATAGCATCCATTCATTCATTTTTGATACAAATTGGATAAGGATTACATTATGATTAGATAAAACTTGGCAAGCGCCTACACCTTTTTGACTTATAAAAATATAAGTGCCCCGTAATGCCTTTCTTGTCCCTCTCCTCCTAGGAATCAGGTGGAGAAGAGATAGAGGGCAAAAGGAGCGCCTGGCTAGGATTCGGCGCTTCCCCGCCAAGACTAGAGGGACGCGTCCTAGGAGCAGAAGGCCCCTGTCCCCTGGCAGGGCGGACGAAGCCGACGGGGTGGACAAAGCCGACAAGGGGGAAGAAGGCGGAGGATAGGTGCAGATGGTGGCACTGTCGAAGCCCAGCTGGTGATGATGGTGTTGCCGGTGAGCGCGACGCGTCGGAGCCGTTATCCACGCTCCTGAAGCGTCGTGGGTCGCCGACCGCCATCATCTTCCTCATCGTCGCCGCTCGTGGGAACGCCTCCGCCATCGTCCAAACTCCCGACGCGGCAGCCGAGGAACCCCACAGAGAGCATGGTCGTCCCCGACGGCCCGGAGCAGAGAAATCCCCCTACCCTTAAGGTGTACGCACAGGCGAAAAGCTCCCACCCATGTGCAGGATCCACACCACCATGGGTGGGGAGCCCTGCCGCGACCCTTGAAGACCCGCTGCCGCGACCACTTACGCGCAGCCGATGGCCATACGGACAATCTTTCACCGTCGCCTTGAAGAAGAAGCACAGAACCTGTAGCCGACAACGGCGCTGCACTTTCGCCATGGAATATAACGCAGTGCGGACCGCGCGGAGTTCTACCGAGGCTGAAACAGCGGGCGACGCAGCGGCAGGTGCACCACCGCAGCTGCCCCTGGTACGGCCGCCACGACGCCCGCTCTCCCATCCAAGGCTCCTCCCACCAGCTCTCGATCCGGAACCAACGACTAAGGCCGGGGACTGAGCTCGGATACGAGAAGAAGACCATGTGGTGGCGAGAGCGTCCGCCCGACCCTTCCCCCTGGCCATCAGGAGGGAAGGGACGGTCAGACAAACCAGAAGAGAAGAACAAGCAATGTGGGCTTGGGGTTAAGGAGGAGAAGGAGATGGATGAGCATCGCCGTCGTGACCCCCTAATTTATAGGGGAGGGCACGGGGGCTGGCTCTCCTCCGCTCCAGAGCGGCCGCCCATCTGCACCAATCCCACTACCCACGATCACGGGCGAACAGGTAACCGCCTCGATGCTCCAATCCCTGGTGCTGCGGTTTCTGCCACCCCCATGCCTGTGGGCCATGCGCATCCACCACAAATCCCCGGCAATGCATGCGGCGCGCATGGCAGAAACGGCCTGAGGTGGCCAGTAAGTGCTGACTTAAAGGTCGGCAGTTACTACCTCACATTGCGCGCCTGTGCATAAATTTTGGGCTTGACCCAACGGCACTGTGCGAGCGCGTTTGGCCCAGACCCGGGGGACTCCTGTCAGTGCACTAGGAATGGGGTACCTAGTGCCCCTGACTTATGCACAGGCAGTAGTAGCACAACCCCGCCAACGCCAACACAAGACAAAGAAGCCACTCTACGTGAGATCAAGAAGCGCATCAAGAAGATAACGTCGACTGCCAAGATCCCGGCAGAGGCAGTCTACACTGGCTACCAACGCCGGCTAGTTCAATGCAACGGCCCAGGGGGGCCCAAAGCGCGACGGCCACGTCCCCGGTGCCTACCGGGGGCCGAGGCACGCACATCTTCTGGAAGACCCGGCAAGCCACCCCCCGGCAGGCGCGAGCCGATCGGACACCGCTCCACCGCATCGCGACGCCATTCACTTATCAATGCGGTGTCGAGCCCTCAGGTGGCTAAGTGACTCTCGCTAAGCATGTGGCGACGCACCGGAAGACAGATTATGCCAGTTGACACCCGTCCAGAGGCGTGTCGAGACACTAAGCAACAACCAACTAAGAGGTAGTAAGAGCTTGCCGGGGATGCATCCCCGCGCGCCACCTAGGCTAGCAATCATGGTATTTTGTCCTAAATGCCAGAGTTAGGTATGATAGCTCTGTTAGCTATCTAATCACTGGATAATGACCGTTTTGCCACTGTGGTTGCCCCTTGTCCTATAAAAGGAGGCCCAAGCCAACCTAACTCAAGATTCGGACCCTTGGACACTTGTACCAACGTAGTAGTTCACCCGAAGGCAACCCTTGCCGGGTTAGAGAGTTGCGCGAGCTTCGTGTTCCTTGAGATCAATCCACCAAAGCAGGAGTAGGGTTTTACGCTTCTCAGTGGCCCGAACCTGGGTAAAAACACCAGCTTACCATCGTCGTGCTGCCCCACAGTCTCTGCTCTTTGTGCAACATGACCTCCCCCTGCCGAACCACGAAGGGGCCTCTGGTCCCATGGGTGATCGAGTGCATCAGTGCCTCGACAACGCTGGAGCAAGAAAGAAATATATATCTATTATCAGCCTTCACCTGCACCGGGTTGGCAAATGGATAGGCGAACTGGCTTGCCATCCCCCGGCCAGGTCTACTTCAAACATATCAAAAGAAATAGGAGAGCTTTCCGTGAAGGGAACATCCCTGGAAGAGCGAAGAGGGCCGCCCACAGCTGAGCCGACAAATTCAAAGCCATCGGCAAAAAATAAAAAAAATGACCCTGGAGGAGCAAGGAGAGTCGGACCAAGTAAGAGTAGCAAAGAAGGGGTCAAGAGGCATATGCACTCAAATTGGCCACAATATTTGCCAAAGACATACGGTGAGCATCACGAAGATCATCAGCTCACTACATCGTCTCCAGTTTGGATAAATTCCATCATTCTTTCATCAACCTTGTGCCGGCTTAAGCCACAACAAAGTATGAAGACTCTCAAGTAGCCTCCTTGAGTCGACTTAAGACTCGGGGGCTACACAGACATGACTCGGCAGATTCAGCCAGGCTCAAACATTTTAGAACCCCGGGTCATTGCAGGGAAGATAACCCAGTCCCGGGGGCTGCTGCCTTATTGGCAAAAAGTTAAAAGTCGCCCAAGAGGACTAGCTGCCACGATGCGCAGTTCAAACATGGGTGCCCTGCCTTATGGATGAAAAATTAAAGGTTGCCAAAGAGGACCGGCTGCCATGATGCGTTGTTCAAACATAGGTATCCTGCTTTATTGGATCATCATATTATCATATTATGATCAATGGAATAAAGCCGGCTTATTTGGACTCCAGATGTTTTGCAGTAGTAGCATTGTCTCCTGTATATCTTATGCTGAGCTTTTCCATGATCATAGGTCACTTGGGGGCTTCCGACTTAACGAGTTTAGCTTTCTCACCCTCTTGATGCGATAAAGACGCCACAAAATGGTTAAACCTGCCTGTTTGCTCGATGCGACTCCGATCAGGTGACCCTGTGTACTCTTGACAAGTCAATCCATCTGGACCTTGAACTTATCAAGGTTAAAACACTGGCTTGAGTCACGTGAGAGTCGGCTTACAGAGAGCTAGGATAAACCATGGGTTATCACACCCGCTTCATTGAAGCAAGACTCGAGCCTCGAAAGCCGGTCTTTATGTCATGCCTTGAAAACTGGCACTTCATATTCTGTTATCATATACATACATCATCCTGCATTGCATCATGCATCATACATACATATCAAGTCGGTCATCAAACCGGGTTGCATCGTAACCTCTGCAGGAACAAATAGATCTTTGATAGCCAAAATGGCTGGATCTTCATCATTGTTTATCATAACCAGTATTAAATGATTGGGGTTTTTCAAGCCAGCTCAGAAGAAATGACTATTCTCGAAGAGCCGCCCTATCACATATAATGTCGGGTCATTTAATTGACCGGCTCTTGGATTTTTCAACTTGTGCTCTGTAGTAAACTACACCACTTATGGATTTCTCAAACGTATATTTGTCGGGTTGCACCGCAACCACGAGCAAGGATTTCATTCCAAAGCACAATGGCATTATTCCAGGATATTCATACAAGACAATAAATTACCGGGTTGTATTACAACCACGGGCAAGGATTAATTCAAGTTCAAGAGAACTTATGCCCTGCATTATGATGGGTTATTCTCACACAGTCCCAAGTCATTTCAAGCATACGACCCGGCACTTGGGGGCTACAATATATAATGTTTTTCTCTTCAAAGGAGAAGTACATACAAAGTCACGAGTCGCTGCACGAAAACGACCCGGCACTTGGGGCTACACTACTCAGATCAAATTTTCTAAAAAAAGTCCCAAGTCGCTGCAAGCATGCGACCCGACCCTTGGGGGCTACAGTATTCAGCTGTTTAAACAGATTATAAGGTCCAAACTGAAGACCCGGCCCATCACATACTAATGAGCCGGCCCTTGGGGGCTACACATGTGAAATGCAAGACATTCAGTTTATAACTGGCGACTCGGATGACAACCCGGATTTCTCCAAAGTTACCTACCTACAACATTCAAAACCAAGTTCAAAGTCCCAGGTTGTTGCAGGCAAAACAACCCGGCACTTGGGGGCTACACTGGCTGAAGTTTTATAAGTATAAGAAAATTACAAGTCCCAGGTTGCTGCAGGCAAGACAACCTGACACTTGGTGGCTACACAGTCAAAGATATTATTGCAAATCACCAAGTCATCATGAACTAATAAACTTGGAGCTTGGGGGCTACAGGTAATATGGATATATCAAAAAAAATTGAAGAACACTTTCAAGTTGTCAATTGTGAGCGAGACTGGTGTCATTTCTTGATGAAGGTTTGCAAAGATCATATTCTCCAAGTTATTCATAGAAATGCCTAGAAAGCCGATCCAACATCACATGGATTTTTTGTATTCCCAATAATTTTATCAAGTTAACTGGAGTCCAGTTGTTTGACCCGGCGTCACCAACAATCATGACCTGGCATTATCAAATATCATAACCCGACAGAGTCTATATAAGTAACCCGGTTTCACAAGTTGAAAGTGGTTTAAACAATGGACGAATTTCTATTCCCAATATTTTCATCAAAACCGAAGCAATGGAAAGCCAGCTCAACATCATGTGGATTTCTTATTCCCAAAAATTTCGTCAAGCCAAAGCATTGGAGGTCGATTCAACGGAATATGGGTGTTTTATTCCCAATATTTTATTGCAAAGGACACGTACCAGCAAGATGATCGTGAAGACGACTCGTTAATATGAAGAAGAAACCCGAATTTTCAAGGAGCCACTTCATTAAATTAAGCCGGCCAGTGGAGCAAGCTGGTCTCTTAGCATATTTATTATTATTTCAGGAGCTTACCATGAATAAATTCAAGCTAACCTGGGGGCTAATGTCAGGGATATTACCCATGGTTTGACCCGGCCAGAAGAATGACCCGGCCCATCATTTGGCGGCTCATACGGGCGCCGTGTTTTATCGGGTCAACCTAGACGGGAAGGCCCAAGGCCCGGCGTGCACCCCGGTGGAAGGCGGCTCATAGAGAGTCCAGGAGGGCCGGCTCATAGAGAAAGCCCAAGAAGAGGAAAGAATTCCCTCACAAGAGAAACAAGACCCGGATTAGGATTCAAGAAAGACTAGTCCTAATCCTAGTCCTAGTAGGACTCTACATGTAAGCCTACCCCTTCAACTTATATAAGGAAGGGCAAGGCACCCCAAGAGGGACAAGTCAAGTCATTAGAGATAGACAGATTAGAAACCCTTGAGATTAGAGGTAGCGATTCTGCACCCTTGTAATCGAGATCATCATCATCAATACACACAAAGCAGGACGTAGGCTTTTACCTCCATCGGAGGGGCCGAACCTGGGTAAACTCGCGTCTCTCGATTCCGATCAACCCCTCTCAAGCCGCCACCTAGTTGCGATGGTCTCACACCTAAGTGTTGGAAATATGCCCTAGAGGCAATAATAAATTGGTTATTATTATATTTCCTTGTTCATGATAATCGTTTATTATCCATGCTATAATTGTATTGATTGGAAACTCAAATACATGTGTGGGTACATAGACAACACTGTGTCCCTAGTAAGCCTCTAGTTGACTAGCTCGTTGATCAAAAGATGGTGAAGGTTTCCTGGCCATGGACATGAGATGTCATTTGATAACGGGATCACATCATTAGGAGAATGATGTGATGGACAAGACCCAAACTGTAAACGTAGCATATGATCGTGTCAGTTTATTGCTATTGTTTTCTGCATGTCAAGTATCTGTTCCTATGACCATGAGATCATGCAACTCCCTGACATCGGAGGAATACCTTTTGTGTATCAAACGTCGCAACGTAACTGGGTGACTATAAAGGTGCTCTACAGGTATCTCCGAGGGTGTCTGTTGGGTTGGCATGGATCAAGACTGGGATTTGTTACTCCGTGTGACGGAGAGGTATCTTAGGGCCCACTCGGTAATACAACATCACAATGAGCCTTGCAAGCAATGTGACTAAAGTGTTAGCCACGAGATCTTGTATTACAGAACGAGTAAAGAGACTTGCCGGAAACGAGATTGAACTAGGTATAGAGATACCGACGATCGAATCTCGGGCAAGTAACATACCGAAGAACAAAGGGAACAACATACGGGATTAACTGAATCCTTGACATAGAGGTTCGACCGATAAAGATCTTCGTAGAATATGTAGGAGCCAATATGGGCATCCAGGTCCCGCTATTGGTTATTGATCGTAGAGGTGTCTCGGTCATGTCTACATAGTTCTCGAACCCGCAGGGTCTACACACTTAACGTTTGGTGATGATTAGTATAGTTGAGTTATTTTGTTGGTGACCGAAGGTTGTTCGGAGTCCCGGATAAGATCCCGGACATGACGAGGGTCTCCGGAAGAGTCCGGAGGTAAAGATTAATATATGAGATAATAGTGTTGTGATCTTCGGAAGGGTTCCGGAATTCACCGGAAGAGGTTCCGGATGTTTACCGAAGTGTTCGGGTGCAGCAACACTTTATATAGGCCAAAGGGGTAAAACCCACGAGGTATTGGAAAGTGCAAAAGGAAGTTTTGCTGCTGCCTTAAGCGGTACTACCGCTGGTAAGGCAGTACTACCGCGTGAGCGGTACTACCGCTTGTGTGAAGCGGTACTACCGCATAAGCGGTACTACCACTTGGGTGAAGCGGTACTACCGCTCAAGCGGTACTACCGCTCGTGAGTGGTACTACCGCTTGTGCGCGGTACTGCAGGGATCCGAGTTGGACTCTTTCCCTGCGGGCCAAACTGACCTTGTGCGGGCAAAACCGACCTGGAGGAGGCTTTTACTCCAAGTTTAGACCCCAAGGCTCAACATATAAATAGAGGGGCAGGGCTAGCACACGGGATACATTAAGATTTCCCAAGCCGTGTGTCGGCAACCCTAACCCTCTAGTTCTCCCGTCATAATCTCCGTAGTGCTTGGCGAAGCCCTGCAGAGATTGTTCCTCACCACCATCACCACGCCGTCGTGCTGCCGGAACTCATCTACTACTTCACCATCGCTCGCTGGATCGAGGAGGTGAAGGCATCATCAAGCCGTACGTGTGTTGAACGCGGAGGTGCCGTCCGTTCGGCACTAGTTCATGATCGGATCGAGGGACGACTTGCGATTTGGATCGCGGAGACGTTCGACTACATCAACCGCGTTTCTTAACGCTTCCGCTTAGCGATCTACAAGGGTATGTAGATTCACTCTCCCTCTCGTAGATGCTCATCACCATGGATAGATCTTGTGTGTGCATAGGAAAAATTTTGTTTCCCATGCAACGTTCCCCAACACTAAGTTCTCTCACGAGGACATCTTGTCGTGACAAAACCACGACAAAACCCATAATGGAAGTTCGGCCGAGGTTTCCAACATGGCCTCAAACGATGTGAGCAGGGCCCCAAGCCGGTCCCGATTGGGCCGTTCATCCACTTCGCAGGCTGTGCCACAACCTATAAATGTTTCGAATGACTGCGACTCCTGGACTGGGAACATGGCAAGTCAATAGGCCGAGAGAGCTCGAGTTACCGGAGCCCAATGTGCAGTAGTAGCTAGTCTTGGAACACCAACACAAGATCTCAGGTCCTAAGTGCGGCGTCAATGAGACAACCCACCATGTACTCCTACATGGCCTCTCATCGCTACCTTTACCAAAATAGGTTCACACGCTTAACTCTCATCAGTAGGACATGTTCATCCCAACTCATCACCCAGATGGGTCAGACCAACTCAACTCTAAGCATAGCAAGCATGACATGGATGAAGGGTCACAACATGGCTCAAGCACTCACATTTATCTTGCACATTTTAGAGTATCCATTTAAATTATCTATGAACCATGCAAGTCTCCAAGTAGTCCATATCTGCGGACGCGGCTATTCGAATAGATAGTTTACCCTGCAGGGGTGTACACACATCCACCACTTATCCCCCCTACACGTCATGTACTCGGCAACCTTCAAGCGGAAGCCAGGCGAGGGTATTGGCCACGGACGTTAACTTACAATGACTCACGTCCAAGGTAGTCGCCTATCTGAGTTGGAACCCATAATGGAAGTCCGGCCGAGGTTTCCAACATGGCCTCAAACAATGTGAGCAGGTCCCCAAGCCGGTCCCGATTGGGCCGTTCATCCACTTCCCTGGTAGTGCCACAACCTATAAACATTTTGAACTACTACGACTCCTGGACTGAGAACAAGGCAAGTCAATAGGTCGAGAGAGCTCGAGTTATCAGATCCCAATGTGTGGTGGTAGCTAGTCTTGGAACACCAACACAAGATCTCAGGTCCTAAGTGCGGCGTCAATGAGACAACCCACCATGTACTCCTACATGGCCTCTCATCGCTACCTTTACCAAAACAGGTTCACACACTTAACTCTCATCTGTAGGACATGTTCATCCGAACTCATCACCCAGATGGGTCAGACCAACTCAACTCTAAGCATAGCAAGCATGACATGGATGAACGGTCACAACATGGCTCAAGCAACTCCGACATTTGGCATGGTCTGACCATGTGCCTTGTAAATTAAACCAACTATGCACTAATGTGTACCATCAATATTTATTGTTGCCATCGGGCTCCGGTATTCCATATGCATTTTCGCCGTGGTCGTTGCCTGATAACATTTTTTTTGCAAAAATGAGCAACTATCAGTGATCAATGGAAGGTATGAACCAAGCGGTAATAAATAAACATACCAATATATTTGTCCACGGGCTTCTGTCCACATGGTGTAGCACTGGGTAGGTTGACTGCTTTCATCCTCCAATTTTTTGCATCTAGCAAGTATCATTTTTGTGTAGCCAATCACAATCTTCATCAGCTATAGAAATATTATAAGTGAATGTCAGTTATGATACATGGTAATATAACAACGCCCATAATGAGCAACAGTTGTTTTTCTTCTATACGATATAAGTGGAAATTAGCTACGATACACAATATGAGTAACAATTGTTTTCTTCTTTATTTTACTCACACCGTTCATGTTCCGATGTGAGCAACAGTTTTTTACCATTTGAAAAGCTGCATCTTTAGGCCTACTGGTGCTCGTAACCAGTACATTGAGAAGACTCAGTGGCAGGGTCAACATTATTAACATTTTCCTTGTTAGAAATGGCACTGCGAGGTGTTTTTAATGAATCTGGACCATGAAATGGAGTCTGATTGGACATCATCACATCAACAGGTATGCCTACATCACAATTGTCTCTACAATGTCAGTTGTTCACACATAAATGAAACTATTATGTTTGGTTAGAAAAAAAATCACCTTCCGCAGCTGGTGTTTAACGCAGATGGGTGATAGCAGACTGCCCCGTGGGCATCTGTGCAGTGTGAAAATCTTCTTCTGTCAGAATTTATCATCGATATGATTATACCTGTGATTGTTGTATCATAAAGAATAGAAAAAATGGAGAAACAGGCTATATGGCCACCGGTGTCTTAGTTCTTAGATGGAGTGCGGACTCCATTAAGAATAGCAGATGTAGCTTTCTTATGATCCCTTGCCTCACGCCTCCTTTAAAATATCTCATCCATGTTTAGTACATACCTCTCCCTTTCCCTTTGTCTCTTCAATTCCTTCTTATCAGCTTTTTGTCCTGTGAGAAAAAAAATCTTTAGGATCTACAAGGTCCAAGTAGGTAAGAGTTGGGGATATATATATTTACCTGAATTGCCGTTGTTCGTTAGGTCCTGAAATAGAGTCTGTACCCCACTACAATTCGAGGATGCCATAGTGTCTTCTCAGTGAATCTACTCTTTTGTCAACGATGTTGTCAATTTGTCTTGTAGACAGGAAATAAATATCATCATTACTATGTCAAGAAATAAATATCATCATTACTATGTCAAGAAATAAATATCAACATTTATTATTTCAGTGAATCTATTTTTGCATGTTAGTTTTGCAAGAACCCTTCTCTGCTCCATGAGGTCCTGCAGGTGGAAAGCGCGTCACTTTGTTTGTCCAATCCGAGATGGCTACTGGAGGTGCCGGGGCTATTTTGAATGGTAGAAAAATCACTACCGGCTGAACTATATGTTGTCATTCGTGTCTCGTTCACCCCAATGTTGCAGTGAATAAACCCATTGGTAAGAAACCACTAACCAGGAACCCTAATGTGCAGTGTGTACTTAATTTCTTTAATAAAACATTATAGATCATGGTGTCCTGTAGGTAGCAAAAGGAACAACTAACCAGAAATACTAATACCCAGTGTCATGTAGGTACATGGATGTTGTTACATGTTGTCATGTAGGTAACAAATGATCTAGGGTGTTGTTACATGTTGTCCTATAGGTACAAATTACAAATTGCCAGTGTAATGGTGACGATTTCCTTTATTTTCTTAAGATCTGATCATAAGATGTGCAAATTGAAATGATGTAACCTGTGCAGGGGCAGGGTTGGAAGTACCCCATGGCCTATGCTTGACACGGTTCGGCCACCAGGGCGAAGACGGTGTGGACATCGGAGGGCAGCACGCAGGAATGACCCTATCACTGCGTTTGGATGTTTGCATTCGGGCCTGGTATTGGGTATTGCATTTTTCCAGGCTGAATATCCCGAATACCATTGTTTGGTTGTTCTTGGCATTCAGGTGTGACATTCGGGCTCGATATCGAGCCCCCCGTCTCGAAAGCAAAAAGCTCCTGGCCCAATTTAGAGTGTATGTGCTCAACATCGCTGAGTATTCGGGATAACGCGTACTTGTTCGCGGCCGAAATGACTGTCATCCCTCCAATCCCCACTTGAGACAGGAGATCTCGCCCGTCGTGCACGGCGGCGACGATCGACGCAGGTAGGCCATCCCGCCGTCCTCTTGTCCAGCGGCTGTCGTCACCCTCCTGCCTCGCCGCAGTTCCTTTTCCTTTTGTCCCGCCCTGTTCTCATCTCTCTCTTCTGTGCATCCCAGCGGGGGATCATGTTCCCGTGATGGCGATCCTATAGCTGATCGCCGGCTGCTCGGACCGCGTCCCGACCCTCGACCGCCGGCTACACCGGTCCCATCCTGGACCCCGACCGCCGACTACCCGGACACCTCTGTCACGCCGCCACTTTTCAGGTACTGCAAGGACGACACCTCGCTCGAAGTTTTCTTCCTGGACTGGTCCTTCCGGGGCTGGCCGGAGGTCAACATCCGCCCCTGGGGGGCGCTCATGAAGGAGGTAGCAGTTCCTCTCATTTTCTCTTTAGTGACCTCTGATACGTCTCCAACGTATCTATAATTTTTGCTTGTTCCATACTGTTATATTATGATTCTTGGATGTTTTACAATCATTTTATGACAACTTTATATCATTTTTTGGGACTAACCTATTGACATAGTGCCAAAGTGCCAGTTGCTGTTTTTGCTTGTTTTTTTACTTCGCAGAAAATCAATACCAAACGGAGTCCGATCGTGACGAACCTTTTTAGAGATTTTTTCTAGACCAGAAGACACCTAGTGGGCCAAAGAAGTACCGGAGAAGTGGGCCGAGGAGACCACAACCCACCAGGGCACGCCAGGGGGGCCCCAACGCGCCCTGATGGGTTGTGCCCTCCTCGGGACCCCTCTCCACCGCCTCTGATGCCTATAAATGCCCAAATATTCCAAAAACCATAGGGGAGTCGACGAAACACAATTCCAGCCGCCGCAAGTTCCAGAACCACGAGATCCAATCTAAACACCATCACGGAGGGGTTCATCTTCTTCATAGGTGCCTCTCCGATGATGCGTGCGTAGACCACCATAGACCTACGGGTCCGTAGGCAGTAGCTAGATGGCTTCCTCTCTCTCTCTCTTATGATTCTCAATACAACGGTCTCTTGGAGATCTATTTGATGTAAACTTTTGTGGTGTGTTTGTTGGGATACGATGAATTTTGAGTTCATGAACAGTTTCTATCCATGAATATTATTTGAGTCTTCTTTGATATCTTATATGCATGATTGCTTATAGCATCGTATTTCTTCTTCGAATCTTTGGTTTAGTTAGGCCGACTAGATCGATTTTTCTTGCCATGGGAAGAGGTGCTTTGTGATGGGTTCGATCTTGCGGTGTTCTTTCCCAGTGACAAAAGGGACAACAAGACACGCATGTATCGTTGCTATTAAGGATAACAAGATGGGGTCTATTCCTACATGAATAGATCTTGTCTACATCATGTCATCGTTCTTATTGCATTACTCCATTTTTCCATGAACTTAATACACTAGATGCATGCTGGATAGCGGTCGATGTGTGGAGTAATAGAGGTAGATGCAGCCAGGAGTCGGTCTACTATCTTGGACGTGATGCCTATATAATGATCATCGCCTTGGATATCGTCATGACTATTCGATTTTCTATCAATTGCCCAGCAGTAATTTGTTCACCCACCGTGCGCTATACTCATGAGAGAAGCCACGAGTGAACCCTGGCCCCCGGGTCTACTTTTCCAACATATTGCTTTCATATCTATCTTTTTGCATCTTTGTTTTCAGATCTACAAAACCAAAAACCCAAAAACATATTGCTGCATATTTTATTTGCCTTTTCTATTTTGTGTTCTTGAGAGATCTATCTCTCCTATCTATCACTACCTAATCTATCTTTTTACCGTAGAGAGATTGACAACCTCTCTTTCGCGTCGGGTTGCAAGTATTTGTTGTTTGTGTGCAGGTGCTGCTTATAGGGTGGTGGTGATCCTCCTACTGGTTTGATAACCTTGGTTTCATAACTGAGGTGAATACTTACTGTCGATGTGCTGCATCATCCCTTCCTCTTTGGGGAAATACCGACGCAGTCTCAAGCCACATCAAAGGAATTTCTAGCGCTGTTGCCGGGTAGGAAGCGGTCTCTTCTACGTGCCTATCGTAGGCGCCGAGGGGACTCCATCATCATCTACCAGGTTCCTAATCACAAATCTCATCTCCTTGCAATTACATTATTTGCCATTTTCCTCTCATTTTCCTCTGCCCCACTTCACCAATTTGCCGTTTTATTCGCCCTCTTTTTAGTTTGCCTTTTTCTCGCCGGATCTCTTACTTGCTTGTCACCATCGGTGACTTTGGCATGGCAGAAACAGATGATGGTAGGACTCCTAAAATTGGACGTTCTGGTAATCTGGATGCTAAAAGTTTTGTTTTGGGGCAAGGGAACATTATAGGAAAAGAAACTATCCAAGAATTTTTCAATTGCGTTGGAAATTTGCCTCTTGATGACACCCCATACTGAAAAGAACTAAAACTTATGCGGAAGCTATTTTAGCGCTAGTCTTGAAACTTGAAAATAGGTTTATCCGTACCCATCCTACCTTGCAAAGATTGTTTTATGAGCTACCCGTCATTAAGAATCCCAAGTCTAAGAAGTTGGCTACCCTTGTTCTCATGCATGAATTTGATCATATAGTACAGGAAGCTAGGGAGATCTTTGATTTTTATGGTATGAGCCGTGAAAAAACGGTAATAGGAGAAATCCTTTACAATAGTGATTACATGATGAGATATTTTCTTGGAAATAATCAAATTTTTGATGAGAATCTCAAAAAGGTAGTTCCCGTTTTAGACATGATCCAACAAGTTTTCAATGATGTGAACCAACAATATTCTTGGATCGTGGCCGGTAAACAAAGGGGGTACGTAGAGGGATAGCTTGATAGTGCTAAGGTTGCTATGGATGATGTGTTTCAAGTTTTATTTCCAAAACCTCTTGACAAAAGCACTTCATCCAAAACCAAAGATGACAATACTTGAATCTATGCGTTATGCCAAGCTAGGGGCGTAAAACGATAGCGCTTGTTGGGAGGCAACCCAATGAATAAATAAATTTTTGCCTTTTCCTTTATGTTTTTGAGTGTTGACACAATTATTCCGATGTTATGATTGTGTTTTTATGGTTTATTTAGTGTTTGTGCCAAGTAAAGCCTTTAGGATGATTCATAGGATGAGTAGAAGTGATGCTGAATCTGAAACAGAAACTTTGTGTCCAGTATATGAATTTTCATTTTTTGCTGGAACATGATCTTGAGCTGAAATTTTAACACAGTGTTTCTATACAAATTCCTTACGTTGTCCGAATTTTTCAAAAAAATTGGAGTTACAGAAGTATGGTTAGAGTACAGATTACTACAGACTGTTCTGTTTAAGACAGATTCTATTTTCGTTGCATTGTGTGCTTGTTTTGATGAATCTATGGGTTATATTGAAGGGTACGAGCCATGGTAAACTTAAAATACAGTAGGTATAATGGAACAATAAAATATGAATGGGTTTGCAACAGCACCTAAAGTAGTGATTTTCTTTATTATACTAACGGATCTCACGAAGATTTTGTTGAGTTTTGTGTGATTGAAGTTTTCAAGTTTTAGGTGAGATCACGATGGATGAAGGAATCAGGAGTGATAAAAGCCTAATCTTGGGGATGCTACTGCACCCCCAATATATATCCAAAGAGAAACAAGCAACTAAGCTTGGGGATGCCCCCGAGTGGCATCCCCTCTTTCTTCTAACAACCATCGGTATTTTACTTGGAGCTATATTTTTATTCGTCACATATCATGAGTTTTGCTTGGAGCGTCTTGTATCTTTGCTTGCTTTGTTTGTTTGTTTTTCACTTGTATCCTCGCTGTACACACCTATTTGGTAGAGCCAAAATTATGCTATGATTTGTTAGGATTGCTCTCTATGCTTCACTTAAACTTTTTGAGCTATAGAATTGCTCTAGTGCTTCACTTATATCTTTTTGAGCACGGTGTGCTTGAATTTTTTTGTAGAAATACTCTCATGCTTCACTTAGATTAATTTGAGAGTTAGTAAATTTTGAAGAAATCCTCTCATGCTTCACTTATATCTTTTTGAGAGATGAAATCTTTATGCTCATGTGCTTCACTTTGATTTGTTTGAGCTTGCCAAAAAGCAATGGCAATATATGAAACTAGTCCCAAAGTGATAGATATCCAAGTAGGATATAATAAAAACTTTCATGAAGATCATTGGGCAAATTAAACTGGATTCCTTGTAATAGTTTTGAAACATTATGATAGTAATATGTGAGTCATGTTAGTGAGTAATTATGCTTTAGTAGGAATATTGGTGTTAAGGTTTGTGATTCCCTATGCAAGTACGAAAGTCAATAGTTATGCAATGAAATTACATCCTACTTGTGCTGCATTATTCAGTGTTAGTTATGCTCAATGCTCACTTATGTGAATTTTTGTTTCTTGGTTTGGTTGCTTCTCAATCTATTTTCTAGCCTCCATTTGTACTAAGTAGAAATACTACTTGTGCATCCAAAATCCTTAAACCAAGTTTTGCCTTATGAGTCCACCATACCTACCTATATGCGGTGTTTCCATGCCGTTCCAAGCAAATTTGTATGTTCCATCTCTAAATTTTCAAAATAAATTTTCTCTTTTGTGTGCTCGTACCGCGCATGAAACGGAGGGGAGTGTCCAATATTTTTCCATGATAGATGTGTTAATCTCAAGATGAGTGTTTATTCACTCGTCATTGCACGAGAGTGCGGCGGTAATAGGGATGCCCATTCCCGAAATGAAAAATAAAAAAAAAATACTTTATGTTGTCAAATAATAAATTCCTTGGAAAATGTTGGTATGGAAGGCAATCGAGGATACGGCCCGCCATGGAAAGTGAAAGCTTAGTGGAAAAAGGAATAAACTTTATTTTTTTGTTTGGGAACCACCTATGATATATCTAGCATGGAAAGTATTGTGAGCTACTTTGTCATTTTCGTTGACAGGAAAAGCATGCCACCCAAAATATTTTTTCTCTCTCAATTTAAAACTTTGAGCTCTGGCACCTCTACAAATCCCTACTTCCCTCTGCGAAGGGCCTATCTATTTACTTTATGCAATTTTTATTTTTACTTTGAGTCTCCATCTTCTCTTATAAGCACCAACTAGGGGGCACTATGATCGTACTTGAGCATTGGGTATAGCTAATATTTGAGTGTGTTTCACGAATGGATCAATGATTGAGCATGATGGGCTAGGGATAACTTTCTTTAGTGTTGATATTTTGAAAGACATGGTTGTTTGTTGACATGCTTGAGTATTGAAGTCATTATGTTAAAACTAGTCTATTGCTTTGAATCATTTACAAGTCCAAATGTCCATGCTATACAAAAGAAAAGAATATGATGAACATGTTAGGCAGCATTCCACATCAAAAATTCTGTTTTTATCATTTACCTACTCGAGGACGAGTAGGAATTAAGCTTGGGGATGCTGATATATTTCCAATGTATCTATAATTTTTGCTTGTTCCATGCTATTATATTATCATTCTTGGATGTTTTACAATCATTTTATAACAACTTTATATCATTTTTTGGGACTAACCTATTGACATAGTGCCAAAGTGCCAGTTGCTGTTTTTGCTTTTTTTTACTTCGCAGAAAATCACTACCAAACGGAGTCGAATCGCGACGAAACTTTTTGGAGATTTTTTCTGGACCAGAAGACACCCAGTGGGCCAAAGAAGTACCGGAGAAGTGGGCCGAGGAGACCACAACCCACCAGGGCGCGCCAGGGGGGTGTGATGCCCTGGATTTGCAGCTACAGTAATCCTTGTAATCAAGCTACAGTAATCTGAGGATTATGATAATCCATTTTTGCTAAACCAGTTATGATCACTGTTGAAATCAAACCCTGATTCAAAATCCTTTGAAATTCAATTCCAATTAAAAGGTGGATTTAAAAGTGTTGCAAACTTTAAAATAAAAATCTTGCTTAGGTTTCAAATATTCCCTAAGCTATTCTAAAATTGGAACCAACATTTTATCAATTGGTTTAGTGCCTCTAAGACATTTATAATAGTGGCAAAACAATTATTAAATGCCCATTTGGATTTATGTAAGTTTCAATTATTTTCAAAAGGCTCCTAAACTTTTTATGCGGCTACCTAATATTGCATTGGTAATATTGGGCATGTCCTCTACTTTTGATAAATGTATTTTATTACTAAAATAATTGTAAAACAGATAATTAATAAAAGAAAAAAACAAAAGCCCCCCCCCCCCCCCCGCGGACCGGCCCAACTGGGCCGTGGCCCAGCAGGACGGCCCAACCGGCCGCCCCCGCGGGGATAACCCCCCCCCCACTCCCCCACTAACCCTAGCCGACGCCCCACACCCCCCCCCACTCAATGACAACGGGGGGCCACCCCCAGAACGTTTAAAAAATAAAAAAAATGATAAAAATAAAAAAATAAATAGTTAATATAATTAATTAATTAATTAATTAGTAAATTAATTAATTAGGTAATTAATTAATTAATTAATATGATGATTAAGATTAAATAGATTAATTAATTAATCTGTTAATTAATTAAATTAAAAAGTATGACAGGTGGGTCCCACCCCCCTTAATTAATCCTGATTAATATTAATTAAACTTTAATTAAAACTGAGTCAATGACATGTGGGGCCCACTGGTCAGTTTGACCAGTCAACCCCACTGTTGACTGCTGATGTCAGCATGACATCATGCTGATGTCATAATTCTATTTTCGAATTAAATATAATCTATTTTAATTTCTGAATATTAATAAAACTTTAAAAATTAATATAAAATAAACCGTAACTCGGATGAAAATAATTTATACATGAAAGTTGATCAGAAAAATCCCACGAATCCGAATACGCTGTCCGTTCGTCTGTCACATGCTCCTAGCATGATGAACATGGACATTTAGCATTAGGATCATCTGTCCGGTAATAGCCAGAGACCCGGGAAAATATCGTCAGATATTCTTCCGACCCGTCTGCGACGTGTAATACTGCGTTAGTGCATGCCTAGTTCTGCATATTGCCATGTCATGCATCGTGATGCATTTGTTTGCTTTATATTTATTGTTTCTCCCCCCTCTTCTTACCGGTAGACCCCGAGACTGACGGTGCTGCCGGGTACGACTACGAGCCTGACGATCAGCCTTTTGCCGCAGAGCAGCAAGGCAAGCAACCCCCCTAGAGCATTCCGATATCGCCCATTTCTTTCTCTCTCATTCTTGCATTAGATTTTGCTACTGTATTAGTTACCTCCTATTCTGATGCATAGCCTACTTTTGATAAACTGCTACTGTACCTGCAATCATATCAACTGCTTAGTATAGGTTGATCAATGAATCCCCTGTGACCCCCCTTAGTCCCAGTTTCCCCTGCTTCTTCATCGACGACTCGACGACCCGAAGATTCGAAGACTCGGTCAACCGACCGACGAGCCAGGACCCTCACATCACCGCACACCCCTTAGTTGTACGACTCTGCAGGGCTACTATCGAGTAGCGAGGGTGACACCTCGTGAAGTACTCATGATGCTAACTCTGTAGTGCAGCTAGTCGGTCGTGGTTATCAAGGGTGATTCCTCCTTCACCACTCCCGACGATGACTCTGTCGTGCAACCCCTCAAGTGTGGGACCCTCGAGGGTGATTCCTCTAAGTCCACCTTGACGGTTTCATCAAGCGGGATCCTTTGGGGGTGATTCCTCAGGTTCCGTCTTGATGTTTTATACACACAGCTACTATGACCTGGTTACAGAAACATGTTGGTGATGGGTCGGCCCCGAGGGGTACCCACGGTTTGATGATGACGAGGCATGGTCGGGCAGGTGAGGCCCTTGCCACACATCCTCGAGACGGGGCGACAGGACCGCACTTCATGGCTCGCGCTTGCCCCGCATTAATAAAATGCTAATGGGTTGGGTATTTGATCTGAGTTGGTCGATTGACCTTTTACGCGCCAAACCTTCACGTGGGAGAAGTTATGGGTACTCAGCGTCGTTGTATCAGCCGAAGCTCTTCGGACGTCAGCAATGGAGTGGCGCG
Organism: Elymus sibiricus; assembly: GCA_039707655.1. Lineage (NCBI taxonomy): Eukaryota > Viridiplantae > Streptophyta > Magnoliopsida > Poales > Poaceae > Elymus > Elymus sibiricus. The sequence goes on along the minus strand of CM077669.1, from coordinate 345,781,259 downwards.
CGCCCGAGTGGCCTGGACGGTACAGCTCTTGGATTAGAGTGTGCTAGGGCTAACCTCGGCCGCATTCGCATCGTGCAGGAGCGCAAAGGGCAAGTGGGCCCACGACCCCTGGGCGCTTAGGATTTAGACCGACGGGCCGGCCTCTCTGTTGAGCCTAGGTGGGGCGACGACGTGTTGATATCCCGAGGCCGGGCATAACCCAGGAAAGTGTGTCCGGCCGGAGGTGATCAAGCGTGTTGGAAATGCGGTGCACCTCTGCAGGGATGAATTCATCTATTCGAATAGCCGTGTCCACGGTAACAGGACGACTTGGAGTTGTACCTTGATCTACTAGAACTAAAATTGTGACTTGAATTGAAATGAATGTTGACTCCGAGATTGCTTCCTCGCAAGGAGTCGAGGAAGAATCTCTGGGCGTGGTTACTTAATAAAATTGCTACAATAATATGACTATATATGAGATACCAGTCTACTCTCTTCTAATGCTGCAAGATGTTGAAGATGCTAGTCTTCGATAGGACTAGGCCTTCCTCCTATTCTTGCTTTCTGTAGTCAGTCCAGATATACCCCATTCTTTGATAATGATGCATGCTTAGTATAGTTCTGATGTCAGTCTTGCGAGTACTTTGGATGAGTACTCACCGCTCCTTTGCTTCCTATTCCCCCTCGATACGATTGCTGCGTTCAGACGATGGAGCCCAGGAGATGGAGTACGCCGGAGACGACTACTACACCACCGCCGGAGCCTACTACTACGTGGAGACTGCCGACACTCAGGAGTAGTTAGGTTGGCTCCCAGGCAGGAGGCCTCGCCTCTTTCGATCCGCTGCTTATGTTTGTGCTAGCCTTCTTAAGGCAAAACTTGTTTAACTTATGTCTGTACTCAGATATTATTTGCTTCTGCTGACTCGTGCTTGTCGAGCTTTGTATTTAAGCCCTCGAGGCCCCTGGCTTGTAATATGAAGCTGTATGACTCTAATTTGTGTCTTGTGTTGTGTTGTGATATCAATCAGTGAGTCCCTAATCTTGGTCGTACGCATTGCGTGTATGATTAGCGTACGGTCGAAATTGGGGGCGTCACAAGTTGGTATCAGAGGCGACTGCCTGTAGGTAGCCCCCTTCCCAATTCCTTGGCCGAAGTTGAGTCTAGTACTTGAAAAACTTTTACTAAGATTGTTTTGTGGCTTACGGGCCCACATCTCAATTGGGTGGTATTAGGATCTTTTATTCCTCGTCTATACTCTGGGTTCTTATCTCTCTTCTCTTTCGGGCTAAAGATTTTGCTAATTATAACATTAGGCTCTCGTGATCACATCCACCGGAGATCTGTTTCGTCGAAAATTGTTTCCTTTGAAGTTATGATGCACACACTGTCATTTGACATCTTTAATCTTCTTGTTACAGATGCGTCCCGCTAGGCAGGTCGTTCGTCTGACTTTGGCTCATGACACGACTGGGTTCCCGGCCATTCTGATCAACCTCTTGATCAGGCTGGGATATCGTTGGTACCCCGAGTACACTGTTTACGAGGACTACCGCAAGTTCAACCAGGAATAGTATGAAGCTGAGATGGTTATCTGGGATTGACGGGACCTCTCCATCACTGAGCTGCACACCTTTCGTGACATTGGAGTGACCGTTGAGATGGCAGTACAGGATGCTGCTTATGCTGCTATTGTTCGTCTCCGTGCAGCGAACCTCTGTTTGGAGGAGACGGCATACAGATACATCCCGTATGTTCCTGCTAGAGTTGATACTACCGCCGACGCTGAGGTCTTGACCCCTTTCGCGCGGCAGCGCAACGACCGGTCCTACACTGCTGTCTGCACCCCCTACGTGAGTCGTCGTTATGACCCACAGGTTCTGGTTCAGTACACTAAGGCACTGGATCACACTGTCAGGGCTCTTAACGTCGAGCTGTACGCCACCCGTGCTCGTCTTTATCTGGCTATGGAGCAGTTGTTGCCAGCCGTCACTGCGGGGATGCATCCGGAGTACATTCTTCACCCGCGTCAGACTGAGTTTCCCCCCAGGTCTTGAGTGGCCTGCGGTTGGAGGTCGTACTCCGGCACGTGGACCTGCGCTCCCGGTTGATCACCAGATTCTGCATCAGGGTGTGCACGGGATGCAGAACCCTGCCCCCAGGTTTCACATTCAGGGTCACGTGCAGTTCCGTGGGTTCTTTCGTTGTCCCCGACGTTGATGTAGCATATCGCTATGCCTCGTTGTTGTATCCCTCTACCGCGTGCCTGCGTGCCGCCTAGTTGTCTAGGTTATTTTCATGCCAGACCTATCGTCTATTTCGTAACGGACTTATGGTTTGTAATAGACCTATGTATGGATCTGTATGTTAAAATTTGAACTACTATGTCGTATCTATTGCACTGCCCTCTTTGTGCAATTTACTTCATGAATGATTCTTTGTCTTTGCAATTACCCAATGCTAAACTACCACTGTTAAAAAATTGACAGAATGGTTAGGCCAGCTGGTCATGGTCGTGGTGCGCCTGAACCACCACCGCCACCGGAATACATGGCTGGTATGATGCAACAGTTTGAACTGAATCGCCAGTTTATGCAAGGGCTTATGGACCAGTTTTCGAGGCCGAATATGAATCAGCAGCGAGCCCCAATGACTCTGTAGGACTTCATGCGTCTCAACCGTGCGATCTACCGCAGCTCAACTCAGCCGCTTGACGCAGATGACTGGCTCCGTGACATCACTTATGAGCTGGAGTCTTCAGGCGCCCCAGTGGCTAACTATGTCACCTTTGCCTCATACTTTCTGAAGGGCCCCGCTGCTCAATGGTGGGACAGTCACAGGCGCTCACAGCCTGTTGGAACAATCATCACCTGGCCAGAATTCCAAGCTGCATTCCGTGCTCGTCACATTCCTCAGGGACTGATGGACAAGAAGAAGCGAGAATTCCGCAATCTAGTCCAGGGCAACAAGACTGTGGATGCTTATCAGCGGGAATTTCTGGACTTATCTCGCTATGCTAAAGAAGACGTTGCGACTGATGCTCGTAGGCAGGAAAAGTTCCGTGAAGGCCTCCACCCGGATATCAAACTGGCACTCCTTGTTCAAGACTTCGATAACTTTGCCACCTTGGTGAACAAGTCCATTCTAGTGGAAACAGGTCTGCAGGACTACAAGGACAGCAGCAAGCGCAACCGTGACATGGGCTCATCTTCGGGCTCAGGAACTCAAAAGCGCAAGATCTGGATCCCCCACAACATGTACCATGCACCGCCTCCTGCTCCGAGGTTGTCCTATGCTGCACCTTGTCTGCCTCCACCCCCACCTAGGCAGCCGAGGCTCCCAGCTCCGCCACCACGGGCTCTTGTCCCCCCTTCTCGTCCTGAGGATGGGCTGTGCTTCAAGTGTGGTCGCCCAGGACACCGTGCTAGAGACTGCAGGCAGAATCAGAATCAACTTGCACTGCCTTCCAACTAGCCCCGCAACAACAATGCCAGGCCTGCTCAGGGTCGTGCTCAAGCTAACAATGCTGAACTGAATGAAGCTCAAGACCAGCCTGCTACTGTGATGGGTACTCTTCTCGTCAACTCAGAACCAGCTTCTGTATTGTTTGATACAGGAGCATCGCATTCCTTTATGTCTGAAGATTTCGCATACATGCATGATATTAAGTGTGAAGAGATGAACGTCCCAATAGTGGTAAACACTCCCGCGGGCCAATGTCGGACCTCCATTATTAGTCACAATGTCCCCATTGAAATTGAAGGGTTGGAATTCCATGCCTCCCCCATCATGCTGAAGTCTTCCAATATCGATCTCATTCTCGGAATGGATTGGTTGAAAGCACATACCGCTTCTATTATTCGTGACACCAAGACCGTCCACCTCCTACATCCATCGAATGAGATTGTGAGCTATCATGCTCATCTTGTTCGAAATGCTGAAGCCCGGCTATATGCTTTGAATGCATTAAATGAGTCACCTCTTGAAGGGATTGAAAACATTCCAGTTGTCCGGGATTTCCAAGATGTTTTTCCGAAAGAACTTCCAGGGATTCCCCCTGCTAGGGTTGTCGAGTTTGTCATCGACTTGGTACCTGGTACCACTCCTATAGCCAAGCGTCCGTATAAGATGCCACCACATGAACTCCTTGAACTTAAGCAAGAAATTGACAATTCGCTTCGTCTGGGTTTCATTCGTCCAAGTTCCTCTGCTTGGGGAGCACCTTCTCTCTTTGTCAAGAAGAAAGATGGTACGAATCGATTGGTCCAAGATTATCGTCCCATCAACCAAGCAACGATTCAAAACAAATATCCGCTTCCTCAGATCAACGATCTGTATGATCAACTTGCTGGTTCATCAGTGTTTTCAAAACTCGACTTGAGGTTGGGTTACCATCAGATCCGGGTTCGTGAAGAGAATATTCCCAAGACTGCATTTGTTATTCGCTCTGGTTCATACGAGTACACCGTCATGTCCTTCGGCTTAACCAATGCTCCAGCAACCTTCTCTCGCCTGATGAACTATATATTCATGGATTACCTCGATAAATTCGTCGTGGTTTATCTGGATGATATCCTGATTTACTCCAAGGATAAAGAAGAGCATGCTGAACATCTTCGTCTTATACTGGAGAGGCTTCGAGAACATCAACTTTATGCAATTATTCAAAGTGTGAATTCTGGATGGACGAAGTAACCTACCTTGGTCATGTGATCTCCAAGGATGGTATTGCGGTCAACCCTGAACGAGTTCAGGCTATTCTCGACTGGACTCCCCCGAAGAATTTCAAGCAAGTCAGAAGTTTTCTCGGACTCGCCAGCTATTGCCGTCGATTCGTCGAGAACTTCTCCAAGATTGCAAAGCCCTTAACCAATCTGCTTCACAAAGGTGTTAAATATGAGTGGACAGAAAAATGTTAGGAGAGCTTTCAGGCACTTAAGGACAAACTGACGTCTGCTCCAGTGCTTGCTCCTCCGGATACTCATAAGGACTTCGTCATTTATTGTGACGCTTTGCGTCAGGGAATAGGCTATGTCTTAATGCAAGAGCGCAGAGTGGTTGCTTATGCATCTCGTCAATTGCGTCCTCATGAAGAGAACTACCCAGTTCATGACCTTGAACTTGCTGCAGTAATTCATGCACTAAAAGAGTGGCGACAATACCTTGTTGGAATTCGTTGCGAGATCTACACCGACCACCAAAGTCTGAAGTACCTGTTTACTCAGCCGGATCTGAACCTCCGTCAACAGAGATGGATGGAGCGCATAGCAGATTACAATGTGGGTATTTCTTATACCCCAGGCAAGGCTAATGTAATGGCTGATGCCTTGAGCCGCAAGTCTTATTGTAATCACCTCCAGGTTCATAAGGTTCACCCCCTTCTTCAAGAAGAATTTCGCAAGCTGAATCTCCATATTGTTCCGCCTGGTGCACTCGCTCCCCCTCCTGAAGGGTCCTACAAAATGAACCTCCACGTTGTTTCCCAGGGTTCTCTTAATACCCTGGTTGCTAAACCAGATCTACTGGACGTCATCAAGTGGACCCAGAAGTGTGACAATGAAGTCGAGAGGATTAAACTCGATCTCGCAGAAGGAAAGCCCTCACCCTTCACTATTGCCGAGGATGGCGCTTTCTACTTCAAAGGCCGCCTAGTGGTACCGAGTAAGGAGGAAAACAATGACATGACTCAGGAGGTCATGAAGGAAGCACATGACACTCCGCTGTCTATTCATCCTGGTAGTACCAAGATGTACCAAGACATTCGTCAAAGATTCTGGTGGTCTAACATGAAGCAAGACATTGCTCGCTATGTTGCTGAATGTGATGTTTGCCGTCGTATCAAAGCAGAACATCAAAGGCCTGCCGGAACTCTGCAACCTATTACGGTTCCTGAATGGAAATGGGACCATGTTGAAATGGATTTCGTCACTGGTTTTCCCAACTCGCGGAAAGGTAATGATGCTATTCTTGTCGTCATTAACCGGCTGTCCAAAGTTGCACATTTTCTGGCTATCAAGGAAACTATTACCGCTAGTCAGCTGGCAGATCTATACATGTCCAGAGTCATTTCACTCCACGGTATTCCATTGGTGATTAGTTCAGACCGTGACAGCTTATTCACTTCAAGATTCTGGACAAGTTTCCAGGAAGCTATGGGGACTCATTTGTCATTTAGCACCGCTTTTCACCCTCAATCCCAGGGACAAGTTGAAAGAGTCAATTAGATTCTCGAAGACATGCTTCGAGCTTGTGTCATTTCTTTCGGCAAGAAATGGGAGGAATCTCTCCCGTATGCTGAGTTCTCCTATAACAATAGCTATCAAGCTAGTCTGAAGATGGCTCCTTTTGAAGTGTTATATGGGCGTAAGTGTCGAACTCCTCTGAATTGGTTAGAAACTGGGGAACGTACACTTATCGGTCCGGATATTATCCAACATGCCGAAGATCAAGTCCGCATTATTCATGCAAATCTGAAGGCTGCTCAGTCTCGTCAGAAGAGTCAGTATGACCGTCATCACAAGGATATGGTCTATCAACCTGGCGAAAAGGCTTATCTTCGAGTCACGCCAATGAGAGGTACACACCGTTTTGGAATCAAGGGCAAGTTGGCTCCGCGATATATTGGTCCTTTCACTGTTCTTGAAAGGCGTGGTAAAGTGGCATATCAACTGGAGCTACCGCCAAACCTTTCACAGGTTCACGATGTGTTCCATGTGTCACAACTTCGTCGCTGCTTCAAGGATCCTATCCGAGCAGTGGATCATGATATGCTTGAGCTGCAACAAGACCTCTCTTACAAAGAGCAACCAGTCCGCATTCTCGATGAAACTGAACGTCGGACTCGTCAGAAGGTTACAAAGTTCTTCAAGGTGTAGTGGGCAAATCATTCTGAAGATGAAGCCACTTGGGAACGCGAGGATCATCTTCGGGCAGAATACCCCGGGCTCTTTCCTTCTACTTCTTAATTCTCGGGACGAGAATTCTTTTTAGTAGGGGAGAGTTGTGACGCCCTGGATTTGCAGCTACAGTAATCCTTGTAATCAAGCTACAGTAATCTGAGGATTATGATAATCCATTTTTGCTAAACCAGTTATGATCACTGTTGAAATCAAACCCTGATTCAAAATCCTTTGAAATTCAATTCCAATTAAAAGGTGGATTTAAAAGTGTTGCAAACTTTAAAATAAAAATCTTGCTTAGGTTTCAAATATTCCCTAAGCTATTCTAAAATTGGAACCAACATTTTATCAATTGGTTTAGTGCCTCTAAGACATTTATAGCAGTGGCAAAACAATTATTAAATGCCCATTTGGATTTATGTAAGTTTCAATTATTTTCAAAAGGCTCCTAAACTTTTTATGCGGCTGCCTAATATTGCCTTGGTAATATTGGGCATGTCCTCTACTTTTGATAAATGTATATTATTACTAAAATAATTGTAAAACAGAAAATTAATAAAAGAAAAAAAAAGCCCCCCCCGGACCGGCCCAACTGGGCCGTGGCCCAGCAGGCCGGCCCAACCGGCCGCCCCCGCGGGGATACCCCTCCCCCACTCCCCCACTAACCCTAGTCAACGCCCCACACCCCCCACTCAATGACAACGGGGGCCCACCCCCAGAACGTTTTAAAAAATAAAAAATGATATAAATAAATAAATAAATAAATAAATAGTTAATATAATTAATTAATTAATTAGTAAATTAATTAATTAGGTAATTAATTAATTAATATGATGATTAAGATTAAATAGATTAATTAATTAAACTATTAATTAATCTGTTAATTAATTAAATTAAACAGTATGACAGGTGGGTCCCACCCGCCTTAATTAATCCTGATTAATATTAATTAAACTTTAATTAAAACTGAGTCAATGACAGGTGGGGACAACTGGTCAGTTTGACCAGTCAACCCCACTGTTGACTGCTGATGTTAGCATGACATCATGCTGATGTCATAATTCTATTTTCGAATTAAATATAATCTATTTTAATTTCTGAATATTAATAAAACTTTAAAAATTAATATAAAATAAACCGTAACTCGGATGAAAATAATTTATACATGAAAGTTGATTAGAAAAATCCCACGAATCCGAATACGCTGTCCGTTCATCTGTCACATGCTCCTAGCATGATGAACGTGGACATTTAGCATTAGGATCATCTGTCCGGTAATAGCGAGAGACCCGGGAAAATATCATCACATATTCTTCCGACCCGTCTGCGACGTGTAATACTGCGTTAGTGCATGCCTAGTTCTGCATATTGCCATGTCATGCATCGTGATGCATTTCTTTGCTTTATATTTATTGTTTCTCCCCCTCTTCTTACCGGTAGACCCCGAAACTGACGGTGTTGCCGGGTACGACTACGAGCCTGACGATCAGCCTTTTGCCGCAGAGCAGCAAGGCAAGCAACCCCCCTTGAGCATTCCGATATCGCCCATTTCTTTCTCTCTCATTCTTGCATTAGATTTTGCTACTGTATTAGTTAGCTCCTATTCTGATGCATAGCCTACTTTTGATAAACTGCTACTGTACCTGCAATCATATCAACTTCTTAGTATAGGTTGATCAATGAATCCCCTGTGACCCCCCTTAGTGTGACACCCTGGATTTTGGCTACAGTGATCCTTGTAATTAAGCACAGTGATGACCATGATCAGTGCCTAATCATTTTGCTAAACAAGATATGATCAAGTTGAAAATTCATATCTCTTTTCAAATTCCATTAAAAGGGGCCTTGAATTTTATGTGATAAAATAAAATTGCAATCAGCAAGGATAAAATGTTGCACATTTGTGAAAAATCACAAAACCAATGTTGTTGAGGAAAACAACATCACCTTGATGTTGGTGTGGACCCCACCATCCAAAACAACACCAAATTGCATTTAAAAATGCTCTTAAATTCTTTTTGAATATTTCAACAGATTTGAAAATTCCTCAAACTTGGCGAGGTATTGCAGAATATTGCCAAGTATTATTTGGACCATATTGCACATTTTTGCAGTAAAGGGATATTGCAGAAAATAAATGGAAAAGGTGCTGGAAAATAAATCAGAAAAGGAAAAAGAAAAGAAAAGGAAAAACGGGCTGTGCACTTAGGCCCAGCGGAACAGTGCACGACCCAGCCCGCGAGGCTCCTCCTTCAACCTCCTGACGCCCGCTAGTGCTCGATGTCGAGCAGGGAGCGCACGCGCGCTCGCCAGGCCCCCCCCTCCTCGCCAGATCTTTTGCTGTGTGCGTGGATGGATAAGAGCAAGCCCCCGCACCCCCTGGACGCCTCTACCACTCCTCTCTCCCTCTCCATCGCTCGCTCCACCCTCTCCCGAGCGCCACCGCCGCCATGGACGCCGGCTAGACGTAGCCACCGCCACTCCCGCGCCCTGCCGACACGTCCACGAGCTCCGCCGCGACCACCCCTTCCTCATCGACCGCTGGATCGATCCCCGGAGCCCCTGCATCGCCTCCACCGCGTCGTCTTCCTCCTTGGGACCCAAAGGCTCGCCGTCGTCAATTCGCACCACCGAGCCTCCCTCGAGCCCACCTTGCACGACTACAGGGCCCAGTGAGCTCCCCCGCATCCTCCCCTTCCTCTCGTAGCTCCCCTAGGCCAGCGTAGCAAGCAGCTCCCGTAACCGAGCTCGGCCGTCCGCCATTGCCGACGTGCTCGTGCCGTGCGTGCCTTTGGCAGCCCGTGCGTGCAATAGGCGTGCTCCAGAGCGCCCGTAGGACCGATCCCGCACGATAGCCAGGTCGTTTTCTCCCCCGTTTGCATTCTGCCATCGCCGCCCGAAGTTACCTCCGCCGCCGTCGACGCTGCACTCGCTACGGGCCACCTCCGCTCGAACTGATGCCCGGAACGGAACGGCGGCAATGCCTGCTCTCGAACACAAGAAGAACGGCGCGATTTGACCCCCTGTAGGCGATTTCCGAGCCTCCCCGCCGATTCGGGAGCTCGCCGGAGCTGTTCCGGTGGCCGGCCGGCGCCGCCGCTGACCTGGCCCGGTCGGGGCCACCCGCAGGGTCACTGGCTAGTGGGCCAGGCCGACCCCGTTGACCAGTTGACCTGGTCAACCTGCTGACTGGGCTCGTCCAGTCAATGACAGGTGGGTCCAATACCCCCTGTGTGTATGACAGTGGGCCAGCCCTGTCAGATAACTAAATTGGTTAATTAGATTAATGAAACTAATTAATTTAACACTAATGACTCACGGACAGATGGAACCCACTTGCTAAATTCGTCTCTGTTTAGATTAATATAACACTGGACTAAAATGAGTCTATGACAAGAGGGCCCCACATGTCAGTTTGACCAGTCAACTGAGACTGTTGACTGCTGATGCAGTGCTGACCTCATGCTGACGTCATAAAGGAATTTTCGAATTAATAATAATCTGTTATTTTCAGAAATTGATTAAAACTTTAGAAATGAATAGAAAATAATCCGTAGCTCGGATGAAAAAGTTTTATACATGAAAGTTGATCAGAAAAATCCCACGAATCTGAATACGCTGTCCGCTCATCTGTCACATGCTCCTAGCATGATGAACATGGAACATTTCCCCCTCTGGATCATCTGTCCGATAAATCCAAAGACCCGGGAAATATCGTCAGATATTCTCCCGACCCGTCTGCGACGTGTAATACTGCGTTAGTGCATGCCTAGCCCTGCATATTGCCATGTCATGCATCGTGTTGCATCTGTGCTTTATATTTATTGTTTCTTCCCCCCTCTTCTCTCCGGTAGACCCCGAGACTGACGGTGCTGCCGGGTACGACTACACCGCCGACGATCAGCCTTTTGCCGCAGAGCAGCAAGGCAAGCAACCCCCCCTTGAGCATTCCGATATCGCCCATTTCTTCCCTCTCATTCTTGCATTAGATTTTGCTACTGTATTAGCTAGCTCCTATTCTGATGCATAGCCTGTTTTTGATAAACTGCTACTATACCTGCAACCATATCAACTGCTTAGTATAGGTTGATCAGTGAATCCCCAGTGTCCCCTTAGTCCCAGTTGCCCCTGCTTCTTCATCGACGACTCGACGACCCGAAGACTCGAAGACTCGGTCAATCGACCGACAAGCCAGGCCCCTCACATCACCGCACTTACCTTAGTTGTACGACTCTGCAGCGCTACTATCGAGTACCGAGGGTGACACCTCGTGAAGTACTCATCATGCTAGCTCTGTAGTGCAGCTAGTCGGTCGTGGTTATCGAGGGTGATTCCTCCTTCACCACTCCCGACGATGACTCTGTCGTGCAACCCCTCAAGTGTGGTACCCTCGAGGGTGATTCCTCTAAGTCCACCTTGACGGTTTCATCGAGCGGGACCCTTTGAGGGTGATTCCTCAGGTTCCGTCTTGATGTTTTATACACACAGTTACTATGACCGGGTTAAAGAAACATGATGGTGATGGGTCGGCCCTGAGGGGTACCCACGGTTTGATGATGATGAGGCGTGGACGGGCAGGAGAGGCCCTTGCCACACATCCTCAAGGTGGGGCGACGGACCGCACTTCATGGGTCGCGCTTGCCCTGCATTAATAAAATGCTAATGGGTTGGGTATTTGAGCTGAGTTGGGTCGTTGGCCTTATTACGCACTAACCTTCACGTGGGGAAGTCATGGGCACTCAGCGTCGTGGTATCAGCCGAAGCTCTTCGGACGTCAGCAATGGAGTGGCGCGCGCCCGAGTGGTCCGCAACGACATCGCGCTTGTTACTAAGGGGTGCTAGGACTGACCTCGGCCGCGTTCGCATCGTGCAGGAGTGCAAAGGGCGATTGGCCCATGACCCTTGCGCGCTTAGGATTTAGACCGGCGGGCTGGCCTCTTCATTGAGCCTAGGTAGGGCTACGACGTGCTGATATCCCGAGGCCGGGCATGACCCAGGAAAGTGTGTCCGGCCGGAGGTGATCAGGCGTGTTGGGGAATGTGGTGCACCCCTGCAGGGAAGAAATTATCTATTCGAATAGCCGTGTCCACGGTAATAGGACGACTTGGAGTTGTACCTTGACCTTATACAACTATAATTGTGACTTTAAACTTAAAATGAATGTGGCTCCGGGATTGCTTCCTCGCAGGGAGTCGAGGAAGAATCTCTGGGCGTGGTTACTTAATAAAACTGCTACAATAATATGATTATATTTGAGATACCAGTCTACTCTCTTCTAATGCTGCAAGATGCTGAAGATACTAGTCTTCGATAGGACTAGGCCTTCTCCCTATTCTTGCTTTCTGCAGTCAGTCCAGATATAACCCCTCCCCTTGATAATGATGCATATTTATCATAGTTCTGATGTCAGTCTTGCGAGTACTTTGGATGAGTACTCACCGCTGCTTTGCTTTCTCTTTCCCCCTCGATACGTTTTTGCGTTCAGACGATGGAGTCCAGGAGATGAAGTACGCCGGAGACGACTACTACACCACCGCTGGAGCCTACTACTACGTGGAGGCTGCCCCCGACGCTCAGGAGTAGTTAGGAGGTTCCCAGGCAGGACGCCTCGCCTCTTTCGATCCGCTGCTTATGTTTGTGCTAGCCTTCTTAAGGCAAAACTTGTTTAACTTATGTCTGTACTCAGATATTAATTGCTTCCGCTGACTCATGCTTGTCGAGCTTTGTATTCGAGCCCTCGAGTCCCCTGGCTTGTAATATGAAGTTGTATGACTTTAATTTGTGTCTAGTGTTGTGTTGTGATATCGATCAGTGAGTCCCTAATCTTGGTCGTACGCATTGCGTGTTTGATTAGCGTACGGTCGAGATCGGGGGCGTCACACTTAGTCCCAGTTGCCCCTGCTTCTTCATCAGTGAGCCCCTTGGATATCGTCATGAGTATTCGATTTTCTATCAATTGCCCAACAGTAATTTGTTCACCCATCGTGCGCTATACTCATGAGAGAAGCCACTAGTGAACCCTACGGCCCCCGGGTCTACTTTTCCAACATATTGCTTTCAGATCTATCTTTTTGCATCTTTGTTTTCAGATCTACAAAACCAAAAACCCAAAAACATATTGCTGCATATTTTATTTGCCTTTCTATTTTGTGTTCTTGAGAGATCTGTCTCTCCTATCTATCACTACATAATCTATATTTTTACCGTAGAGAGATTGACAACCTCTCTTTCGCGTCGGGTTGCAAGTATTTGTTGTTTGTGTGCAGGTGCTGCTTATTGGGTGGTGGTCATCCTCCTATTGGTTCGATAACCTTGGTTTCATAACTGAGGGAAATACTTACCGTCGCTGTGTTGCATCATCCCTTCCTCTTTGGGGAAATACCGACGCAGTCTCAAGCCACGTCAAAGGAATTTCTGGCGTCGTTGCCGGGGAGGAAGCGGTCTCTTCTACGTGCCTATCGTAGGCGCCGAGGGAGCTCCATCATCATCTACCAGGTTACTAATCACAAATCTCATCTCCTTGCAATTACATTATTTGCTATTTGCCTCTCGTTTTCCTCTCCCCCACTTCACCAATTTGCCGTTTTATTCGCCCTCTTTTTCATTTGCCTTTTTCTCGCCGAATCTCTTAGTTGCTTGTCACCATGAGTGACTTTGGCATGGCAGAAACAGATGATGGCAGGACTCCTAAAATTGGACGTTCTGGTAATCTGGATGCTAAAACTTTTGTTTTGAGGCAAGGGAACGTTATAGGAAAAGAAACTATCCAAGAATTTTTCAATTGCGTTGGAAATTTGCCTCTTGATGACACCCCCATACTGAAAAGTACTAAAACTTATGCGGAAGCTATTTCAACGCTAGTCTTGAAACTTGAAAATAGGTTTATCCGTACCCATCCTACCTTGCAAAGATTGTTTTATGACCTACCCGTCATTAAGAATCCCAAGGCTAAGAAGTTAGCTACCCTTGTTCTCATGGATGAATTTGATCATATAGTACGGGAAGCTAGGGAGATCTTTGATTTTTATGGTATGAGCCGTGAAAACCCGGTAATAGGAGAAATCCTTTACAATAGTGATTACATGATGAGATATTTGGTTGGAAATAATCAAATTTTTTATGAGAATCTCAAAAAGGAAGTTCCCAATTTAGACATGATCCAACAAGTTTTCAATGATGTGAACCAACAATATTCTTGGATCGTGGCCGGTAATCAAAGAGGGTACGTAGAGGGACAACTTGATAGTGCTAAGGTTGCTATGGATGATGTGTTTCAAGTTTTATTTGCAAAACCTCATGACAAAAGCACTTCATCCAAAACCAAAGATGACAATACTTGAATCTATGCGTTATGCCTAGCTAGGGACGTAAAACGATAGCGCTTGTTGGGAGGCAACCCAATGAATAAATAAATTTTTGCTTTTTCCTTTCTGTTTCTGAGTGTTGACACAATTATGCCTTTGTTATGATTGTGTTTTTATGGTTTATTTAGTGTTTGTGCCAAGTAAAGCCTTTAGGATGATTCATAGGATGAGTAGAAGTGATGCTGAATCTGAAACAGAAACTTTGCGTCCAGTATATGAATTTTCATTTTTTTCTGGAACATGATCTTGAGCTGAAATTTTAACACAGTGTTTCTATACAAATTCCTTACGTTTTCCTAATTGTTCAGAATTTTTAGAGTTACAGACATATGGTTAGAGTACAGATTACTACAGACTATTCTGTTTAAGACAGATTCTGTTTTTGTTGCATTGTGTGCTTGTTTTGATGAATATATGGGTTATATTGAAGGGTATGAGCCATGGTAAACTTAAAATACAGTAGGTATAATGCAACAATAAAATATGAATGGGTTTTCAACATCACATAAAGTAGTGATTTGCTTTTTTATACTAACGGATCTCACGAAGATTTTGTTGAGTTTTGTGTGATTGAAGTTTTCAAGTTTTGGGTGAAATCATGATGGATGAAGGAATAAGGAGTGATAAAAGCCTAAGCTTGGGGATTCTACCGCACCCCCAAGATATATCCAAAGAGAAACAAGCAACTAAGCTTGGGGATGCCCCCGAGTGGCATCCCCTCTTTCTTCTAACAACCATCGGTATTTTACTTGGAGCTATATTTTTATTCGTCACATATCATGAGTTTTGCTTGGAGCGTCTTGTATATTTGCTTGCTTTGTTTGTTTGTTTTTCACTTGTATCCTTTCTGTACACACCTATTTGGGAGAGCCAAAATTATGCTATGATTTGTTAGAATTGCTCTCTATGCTTCACTTAAACTTTTGGAGCTATAGAATTGCTCTACTGCTTCACTTATATCTTTTTGAGCATGGTGTGCTTGGAAATTTTTGTAGAAATACTCTCATGCTTCACTTAGATTAATTTGAGATTTAGTACATTTTGAAGAAATCCTCTCATGTTTCACTTATATCTTTTTGAGAGATGAAATCTTTATGCTCATGTGCTTCACTTAAATTTGTTTGAGCTTGCCAAAAAGCAATGGCAATATATGAAACTAGTCCCAAAGTGATAGATATCCAAGTTGGATATAATAAAAACTTTCATGAAGATCATTGGGCAAATTAAACTTGATTCCCTGTAATAGTTTTGAAACATTATGATAGTAATATGTGAGTCATGTTAGTGAGTAATTATGCTTTAGTAGGAATATTGGTGTTAAGGTTTGTGATTCCCTATGCAAGTACGAAAGTCAATAGTTATGCAATGAAATTACATCCTACTTGTGGTGCACTATTCGGTGTTAGTTATGCTCAATGCTCACTTATGTGAATTTTCGTTTCTTGGTTGGTTGCTTCTCAATCTATTTGCTAGCCTCCATTTGTACTAAGTAGAAATACTACTTGTGCATCCAAAATCCTTAAACCAAGTTTTTCCTTATGAGTCCACCATACCTACCTATATGCGGTCTTTCCATTCCTTTCCAAGCAAATTTGTATGTGCCATCTCTAAATTTTCAAAATAAATTTTCTCTTTTGTGTGCTCATACCGCTCATGAAACGGTGGGGAGTGTCCAATATTTTTCCATGCTAAATGTGTTATTCTCAAGATGAGTGTTTATTCACTTGTCATTGCACGAGAGTGCGGCGGTAATTGGGATGCCCATTCCTGAAATGAAAAAGAAAAAAAATTACTTTATGTTGTCAAACAATAAATTCCTTGGAAAGTGTTGGTATGGAAGGCAACCGTGGATACGGCCCGCCATGGAAAGTGAAAGTTTGGTGGAAAAAGGAATAAACTTTATTTTTTGTTTGGGAACCGCCTATGATATATCTAGCATGGAAAGTATTGTGAGCTACTTTGTCGTTTTCGTTGACAGGAAAAGCATGCCACCCAAAATATTTTCTTCTCTCTCAATTTAAAACTTTGAGCTCTGGCACCTCTATAAATCCCTACTTCCCTCTGCGAAGGGCCTATCTATTTACTTTATGCAATTTTTATTTTTACTTTGAGTCTCAATCTTCTCTTATAAGCACCAACTAGTGGGCACTATGATTGTACTTGAGCATTGGGTATAGCTAATATTTGAGTGTGTTTCATGAATGGATCAATGATTGAGCATGATGGGCTAGGGATAACTTTCTTTAGTGTTGATATTTTGAAAGACATGGTTGTTTGTTGACATGCTTGAGTATTGAAGTCATTATGTTAAAACTAGACTATTGCTTTGAATCATTTACAAGTCCAAATGTCCATGCTATACAAAAGAAAAGAATATGATGAACATGTTAGGCAGCATTCCACATCAAAAATTCTGTTTTTATCATTTACCTACTCGAGGACGAGTAGGAATTAAGCTTGGGGATGCTAATACGTCTCCAACGTATCTATAATTTTTGCTTGTTCCATGCTGTTATATTATCATTCTTGGATGTTTTACAATCATTTTATAACAACTTTATATCATTTTTTGGGACTAACCTATTGACATAGTGCCAAAGTGCCAGTTGTTGTTTTTGTTTGTTTTTTTACTTCGCAGAAAATCAATACCAAACAAAGTCCAATCGCGACGAAACTTTTTGGAGATTTTTTCTGGACCAGAAGACACCCAGTGGGCCAAAGAAGTACTAGAGAAGTGGGCCGAGTGTCGGTGTCAAAACCGGCGGATCTCGGGTAGGGGTCCCGAGCTGTGAGATTAGGATCGATGGTAACATGAGACGAAGGAGACGATGTTTACCCAGGTTCGGGCCCTCCTATGGAGGTAAAACCCTACGTCCTGCTTGATTGTATTGATGTGTATGAAGATTACAGAGTCGATCTACCTCGAGATCAAGTAGCTAAAACCCTAGATGAGCTTGTTCCCCCTCTACAATCTAAACCCCTGGTTTATATAGACACCAGGGGTACCTAGGGTTTAGACATGATAAGTCTTCAGCCGGATGTAAAAACGTCAATCCTCTCATCTTGACTTGGAGTGCACGCCGCATCTTCGGAGGTTTCCTTATAGAATACGGGGTCGCCACATATCCTGGCCCTCCCTGTGACAACCAGAGAGCGGCCCACCGAGCCGGCCTATGACAGATAGGCCGGCGGCCCAAGGACCCCTTAGTCCAGGACTCCCTCAGTAGCCCCCGAACTAGCCCCCAACGCCAGGGGTCATGATACTAGCAGCTTCGAATGATCGGAGTCTCCGGCTTGCGGGGTGAGTTCTTTTCCCCCTTTATGATCGGCTGGCTCCAGTCCGGCCGCCGATGATATGTAATTATCCGAACATATAGTTATCCGGGCACCTTAAATCACTTAACCTCAAAGGCCGAAGCGTTAAAGTATGAATAGTATTTCCTAACAACCTTCCTGGCGAAGGGTCGCGGCCTATCACGACCGTTGTGTCGGTTACCAAAACTCGATTCGCGGTTTCAGGTCGTTTCTCCATTGGCACGTCTTATCAACGTGTAGATCGTGCCCCGTTTATTACGGGATATGCTCAATGCCTTGGGTCATCCCATGCGCGCATAACGACACGATTATTTCGGGAAGTGGCGAGGCATGCGTAGCAGTAAAAGGGTGGCTCTTGGTATTAGGGCACCGCATAAAAAGGAAAAAAACCAAGGCCTATTCACGCTCCAAATTCGCACCCTTTGCCTCCTCAACCTTCCCAAGCTCCGAGAGCCCAGATCCAGTTCTTCCTCAATCCTTCCTCCGAGTTCGGCCATGGCTGGTTCAGGCTCCATGGGCAAGTGGGAGGTTTCCTCCGTCACCGACAACTATATTCAGGAGCTCAAGCGTGACGGCTACCTCTCCGCCGACATCGCCCACCGCGCTCCAGAGGCGAATCAGGTGGTTCCCACTCCGAAGCCAGGCGAGAGGGTGGTGTTCGTCCCCCATTTCATCCGGGGACTGGGCTTCCCGCTCCACCCCTTCGTCAGGGGCCTCATGTTCTTTTACGGGTTGGATTTCCATGACCTCCCCCCGAACTCCTTCATGCACATCTCGGCGTTCATCACCGTCTGTGAAGCTTTCCTGCGGGTACAACCGCACTTCGTCCTGTGGCTCAAAGTATTCAATGTCAAGCCGAAGACAGTTGCGGGCGCGCACGTGGATTGTGGAGGGGCGGTGATCAGTAAGCTCCCCCGTGTTGAGTGGCCGGATGGCACCTTCATCGACACGGTCAAGATCTGGTAAAAGGAATGGTTCTACATCACCGAACCAAGGAGCGCGGACTGGGCGGCACCTGCCGAGTTCAGATCCGGACCCCCCGCGAGGCTAACCTCGTGGCTCAAAAAAGGCCTTGACTGGGGGTCAGCCATAGAGGTAAAATTGTTGCAGAAGCACATCTCGTCGATGATCGAGGCCAAAATCGAGCTGGTCAACATGATCCAGGTCATGCTCCGACGTCGTCTCCTCCCCTGCCAGCATCGGGCCTCCCCAATGTGGGCCTACCAGCTCGCGGACCCGGCCACCGTGAGCCAATTCTTCCACACTACCCATGAGAAATTGTGGAAAGCGCTGTTCAAGCCCCAGAAGAGCTGGCCGGCCGAGGAGGAGGACACCGGTCTCGACGCAGAAACCCCTCCTACCAAGGTATGATAAACTTTAATTCTCCGGTTCCATTTTTTGACAAAGAGCTGAACCCCTTCTCCCTCATCTTCGCAGAAATGGCTGAGCAAGGCCGAGCAAATCGACTGTCCGGCCCCGCAGCCCGAAGACCCTCGATCGGATCAATTGATGGAGATGCTCGTCGTGGCGCCATATTCGGCGCCAGAGAAGAAGGAGAAGAAGAAGAAAGGAGAGAAGAAGGAGGCCCGAGAGGGTCTTTGTCAAAGGGGTCTTCCGGACTCTAAGTCCGAGGAGACCCATGCTTCTTTTACTCACGAGGAGGAGCACGAGGACGAGGGGGAGTGCGGTTCCCCCCTCACAAGGAAAAGCGCTGACGCCGCGGAGGATCTACCTCCTCCGGCCCCGAAGAGGACATGCCGGACAAAGGCAGTCCTGGTCGATGATAACTCGGACTCCGATAAAGAGTCTGAATCTTTTGAGAGGGTTCCCCGAAGGAACCCAAGGGCTAAGCCCCCATCCCAGAGGTATGAATCTGATGACCCTCTGGATTACTTATATAGAGCTTTTGATGCCTAACGGACGAGCGTCTTTCAATTTGCAGCCCCCCACGCGATCTCCCCACCGATGAAATTTCAGACGGGGAGTCTCCGTCCGCCGAACTGGCAGAAAGTGGGACTGCGTCACACCCTATGCCTCCTGAGGTCTCGAAAGAGGCCGCGGAGGTGTTATCGCGCCGGGCTCCTTCTGAGCCGAACACCGGCGGCGGGGGTGACTGATGTCTACTACGCAACATTCTTCTTGTAGACTCGTGTTGGGCCTCCAAGCACAGAGTTTTGTAGGACAGTAGCAAATTTCCCTCAAGTGGATGACCTAAGGTTTATCAATCTGTGGGAGGCGTAGGATGAAGATGGTCTCTCTCAAACAACCCTGCAACCAAATAACAAAGAGTCTCTTGTGTCCCCAACACACCCAATACAATGGTAAATTGTATAGGTGCCCTAGTTCGGCGAAGAGATGGTGATACAAGTGCAATATGGATGGTAGATATAGGTTTTTGTAATCTGAAAATATAAAAACAGGAAGGTAGCAAGTAACAAAAGTGAGCACAAACGGTATTGCAATGCTTGAAAACAAGGCCTAGGGTTCATACTTTCACTAGTGCAAGTTCTCTCAACAATACTAACATAGTTGAATCATATGTAAATCCCTCATGTGCGACAAAGAGTTCACTCCAAAGTCACAAATAGCGGAGAACAAACGAAGAAATTATTGTAGGGTATGAAACCACCTCAAAGTTATCTTTTCTGATCAATTTTATGAGCTATCCCTATAAGTGTCACGAACAGCCCTAGAGTTCGTACTAAAATAACACCTTAAGATACACATCAACCAAAACCCTAATGTCACCTAGATACTCCAATGTCACCACGAGTATCCATGGGCTTGATTATACGATATGCATCACACAATTTCAGATTCATCATGTTCAATCCAACACAAAGAACTTCAAAGAGTGCCCCAAAGTTTCTACCGGAGAGTCAAGACAAAAACATGTGCCAACCCCTATGCATAGATTCCCAAGGTCACGGAACCCGCAAGTTGATCACCAAAACATACATCAAGTGGATCAATAGAACATCCCATTGTCACCACGAATATCCCATCGCAAGACATACATCAAGTGTTCTCAAATCCTTTAAAGACTCGATCCGATAAGAAAACTTCAAAGGGAAAACTCAATTCATCACAAGAGGATAGAGAGGGGAAAACTCCATATGATTCATCTATATTAATAAAGCTCGCGGTACATCAAGATCGTGTCATCTCAAGAACACGAGAGAGAGATCAAACACATAGCTACTGGTACATACCCTCAGCCCCGAGGGTGAACTACTTCCTCCTCGTCATGGAGACCGCCGGGATGATGAAGATGGCCTCCGGTGATGGTTTCCCCCTCCGACAGGGTGCCGGAACGGGCTCCCGATTGGTTTTTCGTGGCTACAGAGGCTTGCGGCGGCGGAACTCCCGATCTAGGTTTCTTTCTAGAGGTTTCTCGATTTATAGGAGTACTTGGCGTTGGAATCACGTCAGGGGGTGCTCGAGGGACCCACAAGCCAGGGGGCGCGCCCTAGGGGGGGCGCGCCCCTAGGCTTGTGGCCTCCTCGGGACTCCTCTCCGGTATCTTTTTGCTCCAGTATTTTTTATATTTTCCAAAAATATTCTCTGTAAATTTTCAGCCCATTCCGAGAACTTTTATTTCTGCACAAAAACAACACCACAGTAGCTCTGCTGAAAACAACGTCAGTCCGGGTTAGTTCTAATCAAATCATACCAAAATCATATAAAATTATTGTAAACATGGCATGAATACTTCATAAATTATAGATATGTTGGAGACGTATCAGTGACGATGTTATGGCTGAGGTTAATACCTCGGCCGCTGAAGACCAGGAGAAGGAAACTCCCCTGGCAACTGAAGAGGGGGAACGGAGCTCGGCCCAGCCCCCTCCGAGGGTATCTCCGGAGCGCTCTACGCCTCCGGGGGTGCCAGCCCAGTCCCCGACCGGAGGGAGGGCTAGCGGGTCAACACCGGTGCCGCCCATGACTGGGTGACCGACCACGAATGAGGAAGCTTTATCCGGCTCCTCCATCGCCGAAGATCATCGCGCCCTAATGGGTGTGGTTTTGCAAGGCATCCAGTCTGTTGATAGCGGACTGAAAGAGGCCTTCAACGGTCTCTTGACGGGCTTCAAGGTGAGCCACACAATACTCTTTCTTCCCGAAAAGGTTAACTTACCGAATTTATGCAACTCTTATAAGTGTAGTAGCCCCCAAGCACTAGGTGAGTTTGAAAAACCCACCCGGGGGTCGAATGTCTGAAAATCAGAAATGATGCTCAAGGCATCCTTTGTTCCTTGCTATTCTAAGAACTCCAAAGAGTACGTAGCAGAGGATCTGAATCTGACAGCTCGGGAGTTTTAATGCACATAAGTTGTTTTGTAGGCCTCGTCGGCGGCGGCGGCCTCCAACGCAATGGAGCTTGCCGAGCTAAATCGGAAGCTCAAGAGCTCCGATGAAGAGCTCGATCGCCTGAACAAGAGATTTGACGAGACGCAAGGTGAGTCCGCATTGTATTATTCGGGCTATGGTCTATCCTCATTGACTGAGATATCCGGATTGTTATCTCTAAGTGTTATCTTCCCTTTATTACCACAGCTGCGGCCGCGGAGGTCGAGAAACTCAAGGCCGAGTTGGAAAAGGCGAGGCAGGAGGCCGCGGATGAGAAGGCGGCGGCCAAACAAGCAGCAGCCGAACTCTCGGCGCTAAAAGCCGAGAGTGACAAGCACGAGGCCCGGGTGGGAGAGGTGTAGCTGGAGCTCAAGGATGCCAGCACGAAGTGCGAGGCCCTTGAGCAAAAGAACCAAGAGCAGACCGCCAAACTATCCACGCTAAAATCCGAGCTCAAAGTGGAGCGTGTTGATAGGTGGTTCTTTGAAGAAGAACTCCGCCAAGTCAAGGCGATCGCGGATGGTAAGCCGTACTTACTGCAATGTGCCTTTAGTGGTAATAGGTTTGCATTGCTCACCCGGGTGTGGCGTTCCTCAGGCGCCTTTACGGACCTCCTGAGGAGTGCAGCGGACGCGAACAGATACTTCGCCTCTCGGGTTGGGGATGTTGAGCCTCGGCTGTTCTGGGCGCAATTTTAAGCCCCCGAGCATCCTCCCCTCCCGAGCAAGGAGATGAAACAACTGATGGAGCTGCACAGGATGGCAGAGCCAGCCATGAGGGACCTCTACATCCGGTTGTGGCCTCCAGAGCCGTTGCCGAGCAGTTACTTCAGATTGGTGCAAAAACTGTGCGACGCTGCACCTCGGATTGACGCAATAAAGCGTTCTACGTGCATCGAGGGGGCTCGGATGGCCTTTGCAAGGACAATGGTGCACTGGCCGAAGATCAAGCCGACCGAGATGGCCACCGCACCTCCGCCCCCTGGGAAGGAGCATAGGCGTCCCGAGAAATACTTTGCCACCGTGATGGATGGTGCTCGGGCGATAGAAGCTCAATGCCATAAGGATGTAATGTATGAATGAACGTTTTGTCATGTATCCGATGACTGTTCCGCTTTATAATGTGGTTGCATGGTTTATCATGTCTTTAAGCTTTGTATTATTTTGACTCCTGTGTGGCCGTTTTATCTGAAAGTTGCGAGTCGTCGGCTTCAGCCCCCATGTAGATACTACACGAGGTGTTCCACACTGTGACCCTTAGCCGACGTATCGGTGCCCTGAAGGCGGTAGTGCGAGGGGAACAAGGCAATCGGACTATGATGCTTTAGTCCTTTCACTTAGCCATAGGAGCTTGACTGCGGGGGCTGATGACTAGCCCCCAGTGTTTTTGTAACAGCCCGAGACCGACGCTCCAGAAGATTCCCCTTTTATTTCCTTTCTCGTCGTGTGATTTGATGGATTGTTGCATTCATCATCGCATCATTCGCATCATCTGCATAGCATCATCACTCGTTTTTGAAAACTTGCATCCGTTCGTAGTCGCCGATTCTCTCCGTTCATGTCGTTGACCATTTCGAAACCAACCACACACGTACGCGCCCGCGGCATCGTTTAAAAAAATATCGTTTTTAAAGTGCGCGAAAAATATTCTCGGATTGGGTCAAAAGTTAGCATGCGGTCTTATTATATTGTAGGTAGACCACCTGCCAAGTTTCGTCGCAATCAGAGGTCGTTTGATACCCGAACGGTCGACCGTAGCACCACCGTCATCGGTTTTATTATCAGATGTTTTCTAGGTTTTAAAACTCTGTCACGGGCTGCCACTTCCCTCTCTTCTCTAAGCCTAGCCCAACTACACAGCCACAACTAGCCCACCAACCCACCTAGCAACCCCTCCGCTGCCGGACCGTTCGATCATGATCAAACGGTCCGAAAACGGACTAAAACCCTAACCCCTAACCTCCCCTGCTATAAATAGACGCCCTAGCCTGCCTATTTTAGAAAAACCCTAGCCTCGCCTCATTTTCCGTGCAGCCGCCAGCCTCCCCAACCCACAGCCGCCAGCTCCACCCCCTCCATCGCGCGGGCCCGCCAAGCCCGGCTCTGGCCCGTCCGGGCCCGAAACCGAACCGCCGTCGCCCGCTCCCGATCTGGATCGGCGAAGCCGATCTCCTCTGCCCTCCCCGCCGCCTCACTGCACCGGCCGACGACCGAGCCGCCGGAGCAGCCCAGCCCCACCGCCGGCGACCACTGGTCGATCCCCCTCGCCCCTACTTCTCCTCCCCTTCCTCCCTGCTTCCTCTCTTGTTCCCTAATCTCTCGCTATCTCTCTCTATGGGACAGCGCCGCCGCCACGTGAGACCTGCCGTGGAGCCGCCGTCGTGCCGAAGCTCGCCGCTGGCCTCTCCCCGGCCAGATTCGGCGACCGCCCCACCGGATCCGCCCTCCAGTCGCGTTCCCCGCGTGCCGCCGGCTTCCTGCAGTAGTTGCTGCTCCCTGTCGAGAGGAGGACGAAGCCTCCCGCTCGCCTTCGGGTCCCCGTGGGCCTCGCCTGCCCCCAAGCCGCGCCACCGGCCATGTGCCACGCTGGTGAGCGCCCTCCTTTAAACCCCGCCCGTGTGTTCTGTAGCTACCTTGCGCATGTTCTGCGATTCTGGATTTGGCCCGTTCTGTTGGATGGTAAAAGTCGCCTGTGCATAGTTTAGTTATGTTGCGCTCGGTATGTTGCTTAGCCCATTAGGTAGATTCGGCCCGTGTGCATATATTTTTCCTGTCTGCCAGTGTGTCAATAAATCGAGGATTTTGCTAATTATAGTAAATGCCATGTGTTAAAATGCTAATAACTTAATAACCGTGCATCGGATGAATATATCTTATATATGAAAAATGTGTAGAATGTTGTGTAGAGTAACAATATCCCACTTTCATAAATATTTAAAATGTTTAAATGCCATTTTTCTGATAATTTGCTTATATGTCATGTTGCATCGCGCATAATTATTATTCGTGCATCTTAGGTAAAAAAAACTATAGATTTGAAATATGTAAAATGTGTAGCATTTTTATATGTCTTTTTCATGCATGCTAAAAATGTTTGATGTGATGTTTGCATTTAATTTGCATAAATTACTTGATAAAACGGCTTATGTCCTATTCTCGCATATATGTTGTGTCATTTGTTTTATAGTGAAAACCCACATATTATATATGATTTTGGGCTAGGAAAATCCATAGAATTTATCTGAGCAATTAGTTTTGGCATTTGAGGAAATTTGTGTGCATGTCATTTTTGCTATGATGCCCTTTTGTTTATTTTGTGTGAATTAATCCATGCATATTTTGGAATAGTTGCTAACATGAGATATGCCCTTGGACATGTGTGCTAGGCCCTGGTCATTTTGTTTGCTATAGAAATGCATGTTTAGGTGTTATTTTCTTGTTGCCAACATGCTATAAAATACTGCTGTTTTGAGGGTCCAAAATATTTCTAAGTCTGAAATCTGTTATTTTGTTGCCATGTTACCATGTGATTTGCTATTGATCTAGAAGTCTTTTGTGGTTGCCACCAAGGAGTCTTTTGTTAAGCATGTTGTTGCCTATCATGTTGTGCCAATAGCTTGCATGAATAGGTTTAGCATCATAATTAATTTTGTTGTCCAATATGTCAATCTGTTAAAAACTGTTGCACATGTCTACTCTAATTTTCACCAAGTCTGAGAATCTGTTTTCTTCATAATGCCATGTTGTGATGATGCTAGCCATGATTCTATGCACAATTAGACCTTGCCATCATGGAATGAATTGTAGTGCATCATGTCTACTACCATGCTGTAGATTTTCATGCCATAATATGCCCTGTAGCATATAGTTTTATTGCTGCCAATATGCCTTCGTGATAATCTCCTATGCTAAAACTGATATTTTCACTAAGTCCTAATCTGCTATATTTTGTTGCCATGTTGTGAGCTTCCTACCATGTGATCCATGACTCTTTTGAGTATGATATGTGAAGATGAAATAAAGTGTGTGTTATATGCTACTGCCCCATACTTAGTTTGTGAATTTTAGAATCTTGTAGCTTGTTGTTTTCATGCGTGCAATATGCCATGTTGTTGTTTTGGACATATTTGAACTAAAACTTGTATTGGTGATTGTGGGTGAACCGTAGCTCCGTTTTGAGCATGCCATATATGAAACTTGCCTAGAATTTCATGTAGTTTCATAATATCTTGCTGCATCCATGATTTGGTATGTTTGTGGTTGTCATTTTCATGCATTTTGCATTCATGGCATATAATCTTGTGATTGTCATATCTTTTAGGTCGTAGCTCCGTTTTATATTATCTATATATGTAAATCGACTAGAATGACGAGTAGAATCACATGGTGCATTTTGTTTTGCTGTTTAACAAATATAAAACATGATTAGTTCAGATCTGGACCAATTTCGAAATTAACATATGGGGTCGTTTCGGAAATACTATATGTTGTTTCCGACCTCATTTAAGATGCCTAGAAAGTGTAGTTTCATTATGCTTCACCTCTTGCCATGTTTATAAATATTTAACATTGATGTGTACCTAAACGGGAGTGAACTAAGTAATTCAAATGTGGAGTTTCGTCAATATACAACTCGTTGCATATTGAACTTCACTTAATGTGTAGTATTTGTGTGTGCTTCGTCATGCCTTGCATAATCGTATGGACATGCATCATGTTTGTTTGCGCATCATGTCATGCATATGTTGTGGTGTTTATCGTGTGTTGATTGTTGTTTCCGGATTGCTTCTTCTCGATAGAGTTTCGAAACCGCTTCGGAGTGTGAGGATTCGTTCGACTACGTTGGTTCGTCTTCTTCATGGACTCGTTCTTCTTCCAAGCGGGATCTCAGGCAAGATGATCATTTCCCTGGATACCATTACTATCATTGCCATGCTAGATGTCTCGTTTCTATCGTTGTCTCGCTACCTACCAATTGTGTGTCAAGCCTCCCAAAATGCCATGATAAGCCTCTAACCCCTCCACATCCCAGCAAACCATTATTTGGCTATGTTACCGCTTGCTCAGCCCTTCTTATAGCGTTGCTAGTTGCAGGTGCAATGTTTCCATGTGTCGACATGGATGTTTTTGAGCTATCACAATATTATTGCTATTTAATTTAATGCACATATATACTTGGTAAAAGGTGGAAGGCTTGGCCTTTTGCTCGGTGTTTTGTTCCACTCTTGCCACCCTAGTTACTTGTGTACCGGTGTTATGTTCCATATTTTGCGCTCCTAACATGCTCGGGGTTGTTATGGGGACCCCCTTGACCATTCGTTTTAGATTAAAACTTGTCTGGCAAGACCCAACTTTGGCACTACATTTGCTAAACAACTTAATAAAATTGCATAGGGACCCGCCGGCACCCGCGGATAATTAATCAACAACCCGGGCCAGTGCCCCTCATGAGTGTTGGTCCAAAATGGTAGTAGCCGGGGCCACCAATGGGTGTGCCAGCCGGAAACTTAGCCAATCCGGTCGTGTCCTGAGAACGAGATACGCGGCTCCTATCGGGTTCGTCGACACGTCGGGCGGTCTTGCTGGACTTGTTTTACCTTTCTCGAATGTCTTGCGCGAGGAATTTCGATAATACTTCGGGCTTTCTCGAGGTTGCGGTTTTCCAGTGGAATTGCCTAGGAAGATCACGAGATTTGTGGTCGAGGTTATTCCCGCGGCGTGTGGTTAGTTTGTGATGGATGAGGTTGGAGCACCCCTGCCGGGTTAAATCTTTCGGAAAGCCGTGCCCGCGGTTACGTGGCAACTTGGAAACTTTGTTTAACACCCGGTCATAGCAAACTTGAAGTAAACTCAAATAAAATACACCAACCGTGTGCGTAACCGTGACTGTCTCTTCTCGTGAGTCCTTATCCGAGAGAGAACACGGTGGGTTGATGTTTGACGTAAGTAGGTGTTCAGGATCTCTTAGAGATCATTACTAGTTCACGTCTGTTTAATTCGACAATCATCCCCCTTTATTCTTGTACTCGTAAGTTAGCCACTCAAATAAATGCTTAGTTGCTTGCTGCAGCCTCACTACTTAACCATACCTCACCCATTAAGCTTTAATAGTCTTGATACCCTTGGAAATGAGATTGCTGAGTCCCCGTGGCTCACAGATTACTACAACAACAGTTGCAGGTACAGGTAATGTGATGATTTGACGTGAGCGTGATGCTTGTTTGATTTGGAGTTCTTCTTCTTCATCGATCTAGGATGGGTTCTAGGCGGGCAGCCTGGGATAGCAAGGATGGATGTCATTTTATCGTTTGTTTTTGTCCGTAGTCGGACCCTGCTCTTCTGTATGATGTTTGGATATGGTGCTGTATTGATGTGATATTGATGTAGCTTGTGGCGAGTGTAAGCCAATTCCATATACTCATCTCTTCTCTACATGTACTTGTAATGATATCCATTCTTGCGAAACGACGAGATGCACTTCTATCCCTGTCGAGGCCCTCGTGCCAAAATAAGGATAGGATCACATCTTGGGCGTTACAGTATTGTGATATTCGGGTAAACCGAGGTTGAAACCAACATCACATGGTTTGTAATAGTACAAACCCTTCGTATAACACGGAATAACCTCTATCGATTTTTAGTTTGACACTTATGCTCGGATTGCAGACCGGTTCTCGCTTATTATGACAGTCAGTTTTCGGCTTTCTCCACTGAGGTACTTGACCAGGTGAACTAGAAGCACAATCGCAGTGGTTCTCCCTTTACCCTTTTAGCCGAACGGGCGAAACGTAAGAGGGCAAACACAGGAGCCGGGCAACCCAACCATTGACCCAAGACATAATTCGGAACCGATTCATATAACGCGACATCCGAGACGCCGAACACATAAACAATAGTGCCGGGGTGATGCTTGGGGCGATTTTTATAGTCAAGCCCTCGGTCTATTAGCCGGTCGCATCGTAAAATGTACCGAACAGCTTTGCTATCGGTGTCGGTGAGTAGAGAACAGAGTATGTGACATAAAATACAGCGAGGAGGCCGTAAAGGATCGTCTTTATTTCTGATGACTTCTTTACAACTCAAACTGCCGAAGCAACTGTTACATGTATTTTGAAACGAAAAATAAAGTTTACAAAGGAGAGGTTTTACCCGGGGTCTTCGATAGGTGGCTTGACATCCTCGATGTGCCCTGTCGCATGTCCGCTCCTTTGTTCCCGAGGGGGTTGCATTCCTTTAAAGGTGATTGCTATCGGTGAACAGACCTTGGGAAGAAGATCTTGAGAAGTCGCCGAAGTGTGGATGAGCTTTACGCGTGGAAGGTCCTAGATGGTACCTGTGGTTTGTCCGAAGACATGTGTTGGCAGCAGTTCGGCCCAGCCGAACACTTTGCCTTTCATAGTGGGTCCCCACAGCAGCCATGGTATTTTGAGCGCGAAGTTGTGCCTTCTTGGCACATATTTTGCGGGAACTAGGGTTGTGCTGTGGGGGTGAATCCATATTTTTGTTGGGCGGAAGATGATTCTGGGAGTTCGGTTTGAGACCGAACTCGTTTGCTATCATGACGTGCCTTTATGGCTGATTTGGGCGTTGGCCTTTCATCGCCGTACTGGGATTCAGCTACCAGGGCCGCTGTGTGTTCCTCGGTTCGGCGAGAGCGCTCTGTGTTGCCGTCGACAGTAATGACCCCCCTGGGCCCGGGCATCTTTAGCTTTAGGTACACGTAGTGGGGGACGGCGTTAAAGCGAGCGAATGTCGTGCGGCCAAGTAGGGCGTGATAACCGCTGCGAAATGGGACAATGTCGAAGATCAAGTCTTCGCTGCGGAAGTTATCGGGCGAGCCGAACACTACTTCCAGATTCACAGTGCCCGAGCAGCGGGCTTCGACGCCTGGGATCACTCCTTTAAAGGTAGTGTTGCTGGGTTTGATCCTTGACGGATCTATACCCATCTTTTTCACCGTGTCTGAGTAAATCAGATTAAGGCTACTTCCTCCGTCCATGAGGACTCTAGTGAGGTGATACCCATCGATAATGGGGTCTAGGACGAGGGCTACCGAACCTCCGTGACGGATACTGGTCGGATGATCCCGTCGATCAAAAGTGATCGGGCAAGCCGACCATGGGTTAAACTTCGGGGCTACGGGCTCTACGGCGTAGACCTCCCGAAGGGCGCGTTTCCTCTCCTTTTTTGGCATGTGAGTGGCATATATCATGTTCACGGTTTTTACCTCTGGAGGGAACTGCTTTTGTCCTCCATTGCTTGGACCGCGGGGCTCGTCATCATCCTCGCTACGTGGGCTCTTGCCTTGCTCCTCGGCTGCGAGTTTGCTAGCTTGTTTGAATACCCAACAATTACGGTTGGTGCGGTTAGCGGGCTTGTCTTGGGTGCCGTGGATCTGGCATGGCCTATCCATGATTTTGTCCAGCATGGTAGGTCCGTCTCTATTACCTTTAGAAGGTTTCTTCCGCTGTCCAGATTTTGGGTTGCGGAAACCGGCATTGACGACCGTGTCCTCCGCATCACCGTTGTTGTGCCGGCGTTTGTTTTTACGTCATGGTTTCCCGTTTCCATCCCGGACTTCGGAGGTGCCGGGGTCTTCGGGGTTATGGCTTCGTCGAGCTAGCCAGTTATCATCACCTGTGCAAAAGCGGATCATGAGTGAGGTAAGGGCGGACATTGTCCTCGGCTTGTCCTTGCCGAGCTGACGAGCTAGCCACTCGTCCTGCATGTTATGTCTGAAGGAGGCTATTGCCTCGGCGTCCGGGCAGTCAACGATCTGGTTTTTCTTGGTCAAGAACTGATTCCAGAATTGCCGAGCCGATTCTCCTGCTTTCTGGACAACATTGCTCAAGTCGGAGGAGTCCGGTGGCCGGACATAAGTGCCCTGGAAATTAGATCGGAAGGCATCCTTGAGCTCTTCACAGCTCCTGATAGAATTCTCAGGGAGACTGTTTAACTAGTGCCGAGCTGGCCCCTTTAGTTTTAGGGGCAGATACTTGATGGCGTGGAGATCATCTCCTCATGCCATATGAATGTGGAGGAGGAAGTCCTCAATCCATACGGCTGGGTCTATTGTCCCGTCGTATTGTTCTACGTTAACGGGTTTAAACCCTTCAGGGGACTGATGCTGCACCACCTCGTCTGTGAAGCACAGTGGGTGGGCAGCGCCTCTGACCCGAGCTATATCATGCCTATGATCGGTGGTAGGTCGGGCCCGGTATTGCTCCCGACCTCTATCGTGGCGGTCAAGCCAAGACTGGTGCCCGTCCCGTCTAGCGGGGGGGAGTACCCTCTAGATCCATAGATGGATCTTGTGTGGCCTGCTCTGTAATCCAGGTCCTGTCGTAAGTCATACCTGTCCTTAGGCCCTGCTGGCTCTTTTCCTCTCCTGCGGGGCACCGCAGGTCTGTACTCAGCCTCGCAGGCCGTTCTATCCCGTCCTCGGGGAGGGCAGTCCGGCCGGTCGTATGGAGTATGCCTGGGAGGCGATGTTTCAAGGGCCTCATCATCGAATTGTGGCAACAGCCACCGACGCGGGTAGCTTTTGGGTTGGTCCGGTAGATCGGTACCGTACCCTTCTTCGGCTGCCAAGACCCTCGTCCATCTATCATTGAGGGTGTCTTGTTCGGCCTCGAGCTGCTGTTCTTTTGCCTTCAGGCTTCGGGCGGTGGCTAAAAGCTGCCGCCTAAATCGTTCCTGATCCCCAGGGTTTTCGGGGATGGTGAGGTCTTCGGCTTCCAGGCTGTCTTCCTCCTTGACAGGGGGGAGGTAGTTGTCGTCCTCGGAATCATTAGGATCCTCGGTGTCGCGCCGATCATCGGGCCTTTCCTGGTCCTCCAGTGGCTGTTCGGGGTCTTCGGGGTCGCCGAGGTCTTTCGGGGTGTCATTTTCCCCGGTGCCTGTAATGGCTTCCCTTCCCTTGTTTGCCTTAGATCGTTTGCACCGTTTCCAGCGCCTTGACGGTGCCTCACCGGATTTGTCGCCATTCTTCTTAGGGGTGTGATCGCCCTTATCGTCGGGGGTGTCTACCATGTAGACGTCGTAGGTGGATGTGGCAGTCCATCGCCCAGTGTTGACAGGGGCGAGGGCGCCGTCCTCTTCATCCATGTCTTCTGCCTCCTCGGAGGCATAGTCCAGCATATCGGTTAAGTTTTCGATAGTGGCTACCAAGTGGGTGGTGGGTGGGTCAAAAAATTCCCCATGACCCGCCCCCAGACCGATCTGAGTATGGGTCGAGGTTGGGTTGTTTGTAATTTTTATGGATAGGATCCGACCCAGCTCCTCACTGAGCGCCTAGAGCTTGACCGGATCGATCTGCCTAGGACTTTCGGAGTTAACCTCCAAAGTGTTCGTACCAAAAGTGTGTTCGGCAGGGGCCGAGCCCTGGCCCTCAGGTACTGTGACCGGATCCGGATTAAGGGCCAGATCGTCGGCAGGGATAGACCCGAGGACGGAGTCGAGAGGGAGATCCGAAGTTAAGGCTTCGGAGACTCCGGGCTCGTCAGATGGAATTGCGAGCCCTGAGAACGAAAGATCGCCCCGGGAGTCTACGGAGAACTCTAGGTTCCTGAATCTGATCTCTTGATCGGGGGCGAGAATCCCTGTCCAGCCAAGGTGGCCGGTTGGGTCGGCATGCATCATGAAGCTGCCGAAAGCGAGGATCTATCCGGGGGCGAAGGATCCCCCGTTACGGACTTCATCGCTAATGATTAAGCGAGCCATCAATTCCTCTTGCGATCCCACAGCGAAACTCTCAATGAAAGCACCAATGTCGGTGTCAAAACCGGCGGATCTCGGGTAGGGGGTCCCGAGCTGTGAGATTAGGATCGATGGTAACAGGAGACGAAGGAGACGATGTTTACCCAGGTTCGGGCCCTCCTATGGAGGTAAAACCCTACGTCCTGTTTAATTGTATTGATGTGTATGAAGATTACAGAGTCGATCTACCTCGAGATCAAGTAGCTAAAACCCTAGACGAGCTTGTTCTCCCTCTACAATCTAAACCCCCGGGTTTATATAGACACCGGGGGTACCTAGGGTTTACACATGATAAGTCTTCAGCCGGATGTAAAAACGCCAATCCTCTCATCTTGACTTGGAGTGCACGCCGCATCTTCGGAGGTTTCCTTATAGAATACGGGGTCGCCGCATATCCTAGCCCTCCCTGTGACAACCAGAGAGCGGCCCACCGAGCCGGCCTATGGGAGATAGGCCGGCGGCCCGAGGACCCCTTAGTCCAGGACTCCCTCACCGAGGAGACCACAACCCACCAGGGCGCGCCAGGGGGGCCCCGACGTGCCCTGATGGGTTGTGCCCTCCTCGGGACCCCTCTCCACCACATCTGATGCCTATAAATGCCTAAATATTCCAAAAACCCTAGGGGAATCGACGAAACACATAGACCATCCCAAAGGTCTTACTTGGCTCAAACACTAATTAAAACACTAAAACACAATTACTACAGAGGTAATAATGTGTAAATCACTCAATAACAGAAACAAAAAACATAAAATAAAATTGGGTTGCCTCCCAACAAGCGCTATTGTTTAACGCCCCTAGCTAGGCATGATGATTTCAATGATGCTCACATAAAAAGTAGTAATTGAAATATGCAAAAGAGCATCATGAATCTCATGAAAAACACATTTAAGTATAACACACTTCCTATGCATAGGGATTTTGTGAGCAAACAATTTATGGGAACAAGAATCAACTAGCATAGGAAGGCAAAACAAGCATAACTTCAAAACTTTAAACACATAGAGAGGAAACTTGATATTATTGCAATTCCTACACGCATATGTTCCCCCCTCATAATGAATTTCAGTAGCATCATGAAGTAATTCAACAATATAACTATCACATAAATCATTCTTTTCATATTTCACAAGCATATAATTTTCATTACTCTCCACATAAGCAAATTCCTTATCATCCATGGTAGTGGGAGCAAACTCAACAAAATAACTATCATGAGACACTTGATTGACATAACCACATTGCAAATTAAAATCATGATGATAAGTTTCATGGTTATCATTACTCATTATAGCATACGTGTCATCACCATCACCATAAATAGGAGGCATGCAATCATCATAATAAATTTTCTCATCAAAACTTGGGGGACAAAAAATATCATCTTCATTAAACATAGCATCCCCAAGCTTGTGGCTTTGCATATCATAAGCATCATGGATATTTAGAGAATTCATACTAGCAACATTGCAATCATGCTCATCATTCAAGGGACTATCATGAATCACCTTATAAATTTCTTCTTTCAACACTTCATCAAAAAATTTAGATTCATGATTTTCAAACAAAACTTCATAGAGATAATCAAGTGCACTCAACTCACTAGCAATTGGTTCATCATAATTTGGCCTTTTGAAAAGATTAGCAAGTGGATAAGGATCCATATCAATAGATTTTTAGCAAGCGAAGATGCAAGCAAATAGAAGGCACATGGCAACACAAGCAAACAAAAAGAGATCCGGCGAGAAAAAGGCGAATAAAAAGGCAAATCTTTTTGGTTTTTTCTGAAAATCCTTTTAGAAGTGGGGGAGAGGAAAACGAGAGGCAGATGGCAAATAAGGTAAATGCAAGAGATGAGTTTGTGATGGGTACTTGGTAGGCTTGATATCTTGACTTGCTATGTATCCTCCCCGGCAACGGCGCCAGAAATCCTTCTTGCTACTTCTTGAGCTTGCGTTGGTTTTCCCTTGAAGAGGAAAGGGTGATACAGCAAAGTAGATAAGTATTTCCCTCAGTTGTTGAGAACCAAGGTATCAATCCAGTAGGAGGTACAAGCAAGTCCCCAATCTTTGCACCTGCACAAACAATCAAACACTTGCACCCAACGCTATAAAGGGGTTGTCAATCCCTTCACGGTTACTTGCAAGGATGAGATCTGATAGAGATAGATATAAAAGATTGCTAAAAGTAAAACTAAAATAAAAGTAAATAGATTGCAGCAAAGTATTTTTGGTATTTTTGGTTTATAGATCTGAAAATATAATATGGAAAATAGACCCGGGGGCCATAGGTTTCACTAGAGGCTTCTCTCTTGAAGGAAAATAATACGGTGGGTGAACAAATTATTGTCGAGCAATTGATAGAAAAGCGCATAGTTATGACGATATCCAAGGCAATGATTATGCATATAGGCATCACGTCCATATCAAGTAGACCGAAACGATTCTGCATCTACTACTATTACTCCACACATCGACCGGCTCCTGCCTGCATCTAGAGTATTAAGTTCATGAAGAACAGAGTAACGCATTAAGTAAGATGACATGATGTAGAGGGATAAACTCAAGCAATATGATGAAAACCCCATCTTTTTATCCTTGATGGCAACAATACAAATACGTGACTCGCTACCCCTACTTTGTCACTGGGTGAGGACACCGCAAGATTGAACCCAAAACTAAGCACTTCTCCCATTGCAAGAATTACCAATCTAGTTGGCCAAACCAAACCAATAACTCGGAGAGACTTGCAAAGATATGAAATCGTGCATATAAGAATTCAGAGAAGATTCAAATAATATTCATAAATAATCTGATCATAAACCCACAATTCATCGAATCTCGACAAACACACCGCAAAAGAGTATTACATCGGATAGATCTCCATGAAGATCATGAAGAACATGGTATTGAAGAACATAGAGACAGAAGAAACCATCTAGCTACTAGCTATGGACCCGAAGGTCTGAGGTGAACTACTCACGCATCATCGGAGGGGCAATGGAGTTGATGTAGATGCCCTCCGTGATCGAATCCCCCTACGGCAGATTACCGGAAAAGGCCCCAAGATGGGATCTCACGGGAACAGAGGCTTCCGGCGGCAGAAAAGTATTATCGTGGCTCTCTTTGGTATTGGGGGAATATTCCTGAATTTATAGGCGAAGAATTAGGGTTGGAGGAGACACGGGGGGCCCACAAGCCAGGCCCCCCCCCTCAGGGGCGCGCCCAGGTGGCTTGTTGCCCACCCGTGGGTCTTCTGGCCTCTTCTCCAAGTCTCGTGGGTTCCTTCTGGTCCAAGAAAAATCATCGTAGAATTTTATTCCGTTTGGACTCCATTTGATATTCCTTATCTGCAATACTCAAGAACAAGGAAAAAACAGAAACTGGCACTGGGCACTAGGTTAATAGGTTAGTCCCCAAAATAATATAAAATAGCATATTAATGCATATAAAACATCCAAAACAGATAATATAATAGCATGGAACAATAAAAAATTATAGATACGTTGGAGACGTATCAAGCATCCCCAAGCTTAATTCCTGCTCGTCCTCGAGTAGGTAAATGATAAAAACAGAATTTTTGATGTGGAATGCTACCTAACATATTTATCCATGTAATTTTCTTTATTGTGGCATGAATGTTCAGATCCATAAGATTCAAGACAAAAGCTTAATATTGACATAAAAACAATAATACTTCAAGCATACTAACAAGGCAATTGTGTCCTTTCAAAATAGCATGGCCAAAGAAAGTTATCCCTACAAAATCATATGGTCTGGCTATGCTCCATCTTCCCCACACAAAGTATTTAAATCATGCACAACCCCGATGACAAGTCAAGCAATTGTTTCACACCTTTTATGTTCTCAAACCTTTTCAACTTTCACGCAATACATGAGCGTGAGCCATGGATATAGCACTATAGGTGGAATAGAATATGGTGGAGGTTGTGAGGAAATAGGAGAAGATAGTCTCACATCAACTAGGCGTATCAACGGGCTATGGAGATGCCCATCAATAGATATCAATGTGAGTGAGTAGGGATTGCCATGCAACGGATGCACTAGAGCTATAAGTGTATGAAAGCTCAAAAAGAAACTAAGTGGGTGTGCATTATAATGAAATATTCCCACTAGTATATGAAAGTGACAAAATAGGAGACTCTCTATCATGAAAATCATGGTCCTACTTTGAAGCACAAGTGTGGAAAAAAGATAGTAGCATTGTCCCTTCTCTCTTTTCTCTCATTTTTTTTGGTGGGCATCTTTGGCCTCTTTTTTTTATTTGGGCTTCATTGGCCTCTTTTATTATTTGTAAAGTCCGGAGACTCATCCCAACTTGTGAGGGAATCATAGCTTCCATCATCCTTTTCTCTCATGGGACAATGCTCTAGTAATGATGACCATCACACTTTTATTTACTTACAACTCGATACCTAGAACAAAATATGACTCTATATGAATGCCTTCGGCGGTGTACCAGGATGTGAAACGATCTAGCATAGCAAATGACATCAAAAAACGGACAAGCCATGAAAACATCATGCTAGCTATCTTACGATCATGCAAAGCAATATGAAAATGATGGTGCGTGTCATAATAAACGGAACGGTGGAAGTTGCATGGCAATATATCTCGGAATGGCTATGGAAATGCCATAATAGGTAGGTATGGTGGCTGTTTTGAGGAAGGGTATATGGTGGGTTTAATGCACCGGCGAAAGTTGCGCGGTACTAGAGAGGCTAGCAAAGGTGTAAGGGTGAGAGTGCGTATAATCCATGGACTCACATTAGTCATAAAGAACTCACATACTTATTGCAAAAGTCTATTAGTTATCGAAGCAAAGTATTAGACGCATGCTCCTAGGGGAGAGGTTGGTAGGAGTTAACCATCGCGCGCTCCCGACCCTCACACAAAGGATGACAATGAATAAACAAATCATGCTCCGACTTCGTTACATAACGGTTCACCATACGTGCATGCTACAGGAATCACAAACTTTTAACACAAGTATTTCTACCAATCCACAATTACTCACTAGCATGACTCTAATATCACCATTTTTATATCTCAAAACTATATGCAAGGAATCAAACTTCTCATAGTATTCAATGCACTTTATATGAAAGTTTTTATTGTATCCCTCTTGGATGCCCATTATATTAGGACTAAATTCACAACCTAAACCAATTACCATGCTGTTTAAAGACTCTCAAAATAATATAAGTGAGGTACGAGAGTTCAATTATTTCTATAAAATAAAAACACCACCGTGCTCTAAAAAGATATAAGTGAAGCACTAGAGCAAAATTGTCTAGCTCAAAAGATATAAGTGAAGCACATAGAGTATTTTAATAAATTCACGATTTATGCGTGTCCCTCTCAAAAGATGTGTGCATCAAGGATGATTGTGGAAAACTAAAAAGCAAAGACTCATATCATACAAGACGCTCCAAGCAAAACACATATCATGTGGTGAATAAAAATATAGCCTCAAGTAAATTTACCGATGAATTGAAGACGAAAGAGGGGATGCCTTCCGGGGCATCCCCAAGCGTAGGCTCTTTAGTATCCTTGAATATTACTTGGGGTGCCTTGGGAATCCCCAAGCTTAGGCTCTTGCCACTCCTTATTCCATAGTCCATCAAATCTTTACCCAAAACTTGAAAACTTCACAACACAAAACTCAACAGAAAACTCGTGAGATCCGTTAGTATAAGAAAAATAAATTACCACTTTAGGTACTGTTGTGAACTCATTCTTTATTTATATTGGTGTAATATCTACTGTATTCCAACTTCTCCATGGTTCATACCCCCCGATACAACCCATAGATACATCAAAATAAGCAAACAACACAAAGAAAACAAAATCTGTCAAAAACAGAACAGTCTGTAGCAATCTGTAAACTTCGAATACTTATGTAACTCCAAAAATTCTGAACAATTAGGACAATCTGGGAAATTTGTAAATCAATCCTGTGTAAAAAATTCAGACTCATTCGACGCTCTGGTGAATTTATAAAATTCCTGGACTGAGCGCAAAAGTTTCTGTTTTTCAGCAGAATCAAATCAACAATCACCGTCTACCATCCCAAAGGTCTTACTTGGCTCAAACACTAATTAAAACACTAAAACACAATTACTACAGAGATAATAATGTGTTAATCACTCAATAACATAAATAAAAAACATAAAATAAAATTGGTTGCCTCCCAACAAGCGCTATTGTTTAACGCCCCTAGCTAGGCATGATGATTTCAATGATGCTCACATAAAAAGTAGTAATTGAAATATGCAAAAGAGCATCATGAATCTCATGAAAAACACATTTAAGTATAACACACTTCCTATGCATAGGGATTTTGTGAGCAAACAATTTATGAGAACAAGAATCAACTAGCATAGGAAGGCAAAACAAGCATAACTTCAAAACTTTAAACACATAGAGAGGAAACTTGATATTATTGCAATTCTTACAAGCATATGTTCCCCCCTCATAATGAATTTTAGTAGCATCATGAAGTAATTCAACAATATAACTATCACATAAATCATTCTTTTCATATTTCACAAGCATATAATTTTCATTACTCTCCACATAAGCAAATTCCTTATCATCCATGGTAGTGGGAGCAAACTCAACAAAATAACTATCATGAGACACTTGATTGACATAACCACATTGCAAATTAAAATCATGATGATAAGTTTCATGGTTATCATTACTCATTATAGCATACGTGTCATCACCATCACCATAAATAGGAGGCATGCAATCATCATAATAAATTTTCTCATCAAAACTTGGGGGACAAAAAATATCATCTTCATTAAACATAGCATCCCCAAGTGAAAGATCGTGGATGTCGCCTAGAGGGGGGGGTGAATAGGCGCTTTAAAATAATTACGGTTTAGGCTTGAACAAATGCGGAATAAAACTAGCGTTTAATTTGTCAAGCACAAAACCTAAATCGACTAGGCTCACCTATGTGCACCAAAAACTTATGCTAAGCAAGATAAACAACTAAGTGATAGCAAGATATATAACTAGAAACAATATGGCTATCACAAAGTAAAGTGCATAAGTAAAGGGGTCGGGTAAGAGATAACCGAGGC
The DNA here is from genome assembly GCA_039707655.1 of Elymus sibiricus. NCBI lineage: Eukaryota > Viridiplantae > Streptophyta > Magnoliopsida > Poales > Poaceae > Elymus > Elymus sibiricus. Next base: position 345,741,474 of record CM077669.1, on the reverse strand, counting down.
ACGCGGAGACGACGATGTATCCCGAAGTTCACACCCTTGCGGATGCTAATCTCCGTTTGGAGCGGTGTGGAGGCACAATGCTCCCCAACAATGCCACTAGGGCCACCGTATTCTCCTCACGCCCTCGCACAATGCAAGGTGCCGTGATTCCACTAAGGGACCCTTGAGGGCGGTCACCGAACCCGTACAAATGGGACCCTTGAGGGCGGTCACCGAACCCGTACACTTTGGCAACCCTTGGGGGCGGTCACCGGTACCCGTCAAATTGCTCGGGGCGATCTCCACAACCTAATTGGAGACCCCGACGCTTGCCCGGAGCTTTACACCACAATGATTGAGCTCCGAGGCACCACCAAGCCACCAAGCCGTCTAGGGCGCCAAGGCACCCAAGAGGAACAAGCTCTAGGGTGCCCAAACACCCAAGAGTAATAAGCTTCTCAACTTCACAACTTCCACGTATCACCGTGGAGAACTCAAACCGATGCAACTAATGCAATGGCAAGGGCACACGGAGTGCCCAAGTCCTCCTCTCCCAAATCCCACCAAAGCAACTAATGCTAAGGAGGAAAATGAGAGGAAGAACGAAGAAGAACACGAAGAACTCCAAGAACTAGATCCAAGGGGTTCCCCTCACTTAGAGGAGAAAGTGATTGGTGGAAATGTGGATCTAGATCTCCTCTCTCTTTTCCCTCAAGAAGGAGCAAGAATCATTGGAGGGATTGAGAGATAGGCAAGCTCAAGAAGGTCAACAATGGAGGAGAGAGAGCTTAGAAGAGATAAGAAAACCGTTGGGGAAGAAGACCCCTTTTATAGGGCCACCCCAAATCCAACCGTTACCCGTGCAGGACGCGCACAAGCGGTACTACCGCTCTTGCGAGCGGTACTACCGCTCGTGCGGTAGTAATTCAAAAACAGCAGGCAATCAACAAGGAACTGGAGCGGTAGTGCCGCACTAAGCGGTACTACCGTTCCGACCAAGCGGTACTACCGCTTAGGAAAACTGGGCAACAGAACAAAGCACGGCAGTGGCACGGTAGTAGGGGGCGGTAGTGCCGCACCAAGCGGTACTACCGCTCTACTACCGCTCAACTACCGCTTAGCGAAAAAATGATACCAGAAGAAATCACGGTAGTGCAACGGTAGTAGGGGCGGTAGTACCGTGTCAAGCGGTACTACCGCTCCACTACCGCTTTACTACCGCTAAACGAAAAAGAATGCCAGTAGAAATCACGGTAGTGCAACGGTAGTAGGGGCGGTAGTACCGTGTCAAGCGGTACTACCGTGGTCCCGAGCGGTACTACCGCTTTGGTGACAGGTAAACTGCCCAGACAAACAATAAACCCTGAACTGCCATAACTTCTGCAAATGAGCTCCGAATTGAGCAAACTCAAGCTTGTTGGATAGAGGACGACAAATACTATCCAACAGCGACTGGTTATATTAAGAAGTGGCAGTAGAGAAAATACCAATGATATAGAGATGAGAAACCTCTATGAATGAAGAACCGGCATAAACTCCAACATCGAAAACATCATAGAAGATGCATATATGAACTCCGTTTTCGATGACCTCGAGCTTGTCATGAAGATGACCAAAAGCTCAAAGACTCACAAAGAGAAACACCAAACACAAACCAAGAAATATGATGCAAGGATGCAAAGGTTTGAGCTCTCTACGAAGATATGATAAAGCTACTCACTTGAGAGCCCCCCTTGATAGTACGGCTATCGATCCTATAACCCGGTCTCCCAACTACTACCATGAGACCGGTAAAATAGAAAACCTATCAAGGGCAAACCTTTGCCTTGCGCATAGTCCACTTGAGCTGGATGATGACGATCTTGACCTCCTCAAGTTGGACCACCTTTCTTGATTGCGCCGGCTTGATGAAGACTAGTTGATTGCTCCCCCATACTCCACTATGGGTGAGCCACTCTTCGGCACATCTTCACAAGTCCATTATCACTTGAACTTGCACACCGCATCTTGATGACGATCACCACTTGATGTCATCCTCCATGGGTTGAATGAGATCTTCCTCTTGACGCAAGCCCATGAAAACATACCTAACCCCACATAGAACTCTCGCATAGAACATGGGTTAGTACACAAAGCGTAATGGACAATGCTTACCATACCATGAGATCACTTGATCTCGCTCGGTACATCTTCTACGCTTTGTGTGTTGATCAATTTGAATCACTCTTCATATTTTAGTCTTGATCAACATGACCAATCTTTGGATAAATCCTTGAATAGCACCTTGGTCATCACATATTCTTCTTCAAATCACCTTGAGACCAACAAATGGTCTACAAGTCAAGCCTATGGACAAACCCTTCAAATATAACTCAAGGCAACCATTAGTCCATAGAGATTGTCATCAATTACCAAAACCAAACATGGGGGCAGCACATGTTCTAACACCAAGCTTGTGGCTTTGCATATCATAAGCATCATGGATATTTAGAGAATTCATACTAGCAACATTGCAATCATGCTCATCATTCAAGGAACTATCATGAATCACCTTATAAATTTCTTCTTTCAACACTTCATCAAAAAAATGAGATTCATGATTTTCAAACAAAACTTCATAGAGATAATCAAGTGCACTCAACTCACTAGCAATTGGTTCATCATAATTTGACCTTTTGAAAAGATTAGCAAGTGGATAAGGATCCATATCAATAGATTTTTAGCAAGCGAAGATGCAAGCAAATAGAAGGCACATGGCAACACAAGCAAACAAAAAGAGATCCGGCGAGAAAAAGGCGAATAAAAAGGCAAATCTTTTTGGTTTTTTCTGAAAATCGTTTTAGAAGTGGGGGAGAGGAAAACGAGAGGCAAATGGCAAATAATGTAAATGCAAGAGATGAGTTTGTGATGGGTACTTGGTAGGCTTGATATCTTGACTTGCTATGTATCCTCCCCGGCAACGGTGCCAGAAATCCTTCTTGCTACTTCTTGAGCTTGCGTTGGTTTTCCCTTGAAGAGGAAAGGGTGATGCAGCAAAGTAGATAAGTATTTCCCTCAGTTGTTGAGAACCAAGGTATCAATCCAGTAGGAGGTACAAGCAAGGCCCCAATCTTTGCACCTGCACAAACAATCAAACACTTGCACCCAACGCTATAAAGGGGTTGTCAATCCCTTCACGGTTACTTGCAAGGATGAGATCTGATAGAGATAGATATAAAAGATTGCTAAAAGTACAACTAAAATAAAAGTAAATAGATTGCAGCAAAGTATTTTTGGTATTTTTGGTTTATAGATCTGAAAATATAATATGGAAAATAGACCCGGGGGCCATAGGTTTCACTAGAGGCTTCTCTCTTGAAGGAAAATAATACGGTGGGTGAACAAATTATTGTCGAGCAATTGATAGAAAAGCGCATAGTTATGACAATATCCAAGGCAATGATTATGCATATAGGCATCACGTTCGTATCAAGTAGACCGAAACAATTTTGCATCTACTACTATCACTCCACACATCGACCGACTCCTGCCTGCATCTAGAGTATTAAGTTCATGAAGAACAGAGTAACGCATTAAGTAAGATGACATGATGTAGAGGGATAAACTCAAGCAATATGATGAAAACCCCATCTTTTTATCCTTGATGGCAACAATACAAATGCGTGCCTCGCTACCCCTACTTTGTCACTGGGTGAGGACACCGCAAGATTGAACCCAAAACTAAGCACTTCTCCCATTGCAAGAATTACCAATCTAGTTGGCCAAACCAAACCAATAACTCGAAGAGACTTGCAAAGATATGAAATCATGCATATAAGAATTCAGAGAAGATTCAAATAATATTCAAAAATAATCTGATCATAAACCCACAATTCATCGGATCTCGACAAACACGCCGCAAAAGAGTATTACATCGGATAGATCTCCATGAAGATCATGAAGAACATGGTATTGAAGAACATAGAGAGAGAAGAAGCCATCTAGCTACTAGTTATGGACCCAAAGGTCCGAGGTGAACTACTCAGGCATCATCGGAGGGGCAATGGAGTTGATGTAGATGCCCTCCGTGATCGAATCCCCCTCCGACAGATTACCGGAAAAGGCCCCAAGATGGGATCTCACGGGAACAGAGGCTTCCGGCGGCGGAAAAGTATTATCGTGGCTCTCTTTGGTATTGGGGGAATATTCCTGAATTTATAGGCGAAGAATTAGGGTTGGAGGAGCCACGGGGGGCCCACAAGCCAGGGGGGCGCCCCCCCAGGGGCGCGCCCAGGTGGCTTGTGGCCCACCCGTGGGTCTTCTGGACTCTTCTCCAAGTCTCCTGGGTTCCTTCTGGTCCATGAAAAATCATCGTAGAATTTTATTCCGTTTGGACTCTGTTTGATATTCCTTATCTGCAATACTCAAAAACAAGGAAAAACAGAAACTGGCACTGGGCACTAGATTAATAGGTTAGTCCCAAAAATAATATAAAATAGCATATTAATGCATATAAAACATCCAAAACAGATAATATAATAGCATGGAACAATCAAAAATTATAGATACGTTGGAGATGTATCAGTCTACTTTTCCAACATATTGCTTTCAGATCTATCTTTTTGTATCTTTGTTTTCAGATCTACAAAACCAAAAACCCAAAAACATATTGCTGCATATTTTATTTGCCTTTTCTATTTTGTGTTCTTGAGAGATCTATCTCTCCTATCTATCACTACCTAATCTATCTTTTTACCGTAGAGAGATTGACAACCTCTCTTTCGCGTCGGGTTGCAAGTATTTGTTGTTTGTGTGCAGGTGCTGCTTATTGGGTGGTGGTGATCCTCCTACTGGTTCGATAACCTTGGTTTCATAACTAAGGGAAATACTTACGGTCGCTGTGCTGCATCATCCCTTCCTCTTTGGGGAAATACCGACGCAGTCTCAAGCCACGTCAACCTCCACCCCGATTTGACCATCCAAACATCATTTGGCATTTAGTCTCAATCTCAAGTCTGTTCCGAATACCTAAACATCCAAACAAAAATATTGGCATTCAATCTCAATACCAATATCCTGTGATATTGATATTCAAACCAATGCAATGCTAAGGCTTCGAATGCAAACATCCAAACGGAGCGTATGTGATCTCGAGACGGCGGCCACCGGGGCGAGGATGGCGGACACCGAATCTAGGGCAGGTCGCCGGCAGGGGCTGAGGTTTCCTCAAGACGGCACAACCACCCGTGCGAGGACGGTGCGGAGGCGAGGGCAGGTTCGTGGCCTGGCGGCGTTGATCACGGACGTATTGTTTATTTTCCTAGAGGTAGCATTGTTTTTTTAGATGCTAGAGGTAGCATCATTGGGTTGCCTAGCATCCGGATCGGGGGCAGTCTGTCGGCAGAACTTTTGTTGTGAACCGTTGATCTGATTGTCACATGTTGGATGTAACGTGGACACTTGGATGTTATCAAGTTAGTTTGATCGGACGTGTGTGGTTAACCCGTGTGTACTTTGTGGGGTGGTTGTAGGGTAATTCATGTTTGTTCTTTTAATAGTAGTGTAGATGTAGATGTAGAAGTGTAGATAAATACTCCTCCCCCTCCTCATTTCTAGGGTTAGCAAAGTGATAGCTCATTCACAGTTGAGCTTTGCTCCTTCCTCTGCCTCTCTCATGGAGATCAAGGCCTTCACCGGAGAAGATCCCTAGAGGATGTCAAGGCCCCTTTCGAGGGAAGATCCGTCTACGGATTTCAAGGCCCATCTCTCCTAGAGATTTGGATGATCTACCTATGTATCTTTATTTCCATTGTTGTTCTTGGATCTTGATGCACCTCATGTGTTGTTTGTGATTTGAGGAGTACTTGGTGTGGATCTTGTCCAATAGAGTGTTTTTCCCTTTGATTTCTCCACCTTTTCCCCTCGTGTTCTTCCTCGAATCCACCTCCAATACATGAAGATCGGGCCACCCTTGGGTTTGCCCCGTATCATCTTGGTATCATGAGCCACGTTGCCACAAATTTGGAGCCCTACCCCCACTTTTCTTGCTTTAGTTCGAATTTTTCTCCTCAATTTCGAAAATTCCCCACAAAAAGAGCCCCAAAAAAATTCTTGTGAGTTTTTGTTGATTTTGATTCGTGGATCTAGTGTTTGGTAAGTGGATCTAACTCCCTTTGTGTTCCTAGCCCTAAATTTTCCTTTTCTCCATCAATTTTGCGTTTGGAATCACCAATTTCCGCCCCAAATCGAGTTTTCGAGCCCCAAATCGCGTTTTGGATTTGTCAGGCCGGACATCCGGCTCCTGGAGCACCAAAACAGACAAGTCTCTAGACATGAGAGCCCGGATTTCCGGCCCAACCCCCGGATGTCCGGCCCCTGTAGGTTTCAGCCACATGTGCTTCACCGTTTCGGCCATAAGTAATTCATCTGGAGTCCGATTTCGGTGTTCTTTAGCTCGTTTTGTAGCTATTGACATCCCCTATCCACCAAAGTTATTTCCACCATCATATTTTTCAAAATTTGGCATGTTTGCCTAGGCCCTCCACCATATCATCCGCAATACCACCATAGCATTTCGCAACCTAACCCATTTTGGTTCCCATTGCATTTGTGGTTGCTTGAGTTGTGATTTGAGTCTCCTAAGGTGTTTCGGCTACTTAGGGATGGTTACGTCTTCAACAACCACCGGCGACTTGTATCGGTCCATCATCTACATCGACCATTGAAGTTCGACATCGACGACGACCATCCATCCTTTGAGACCATCTTCAACCGGAAGCAAGGCCGGATTACCCGACTTCGTGAAAGGTTAAGTGTGACGAAGGTATCCATTCTGTCACATTCTTTTCCTTCCTTGTCATTATACCTTGATAGCTCCACCATTTTTGCACATACCTTCGCACCTATTGAGACTAGCTATCCGAGTATTGCTAGGCTTCCCGAAAACTTGTGCACCATAGTGATACGATATCATATTGTTGCACCATTTGAAATATCATATAGTGCAATTGCTTGCTCCCATGCATATCTTGTGATGCTTGTCTCATATATTTGGTTGAGGCTCAATAAAAATAGCGGAAAGGAAGATAAGAGAAAAAAAGACAAAAAAGCTTCTAAGCAAGAAAGAATGGTCAAAAGCTTATAAGCAAAAGAGAGTTGAGCATGAAAGATACTTGTGCATGAGGATACATGGATTAGGAAACGTTTTGCTTGCATGAATAGGATTGGTGCCAAGTGGTGAATCGTGTCCAAACATGCAATCAAGCTAGCGTCTCTCCTTGTGTTTGTGCAACACAAGCTTAGTCTTCGTTAGGCGATTTTGTATTGCTCATCCCTATAGCTGAACAAGCTCCATTATTCCACCGTGTGTGTTTCTCTATTGCCCTCCTTTATATTTGTGATCGCTTGTTTTGCATTTTGAGTCCATTTGATTTATTTCAACATTTACAATATCTTGGACTTCATTTTGCTTGATATTTTGTGCCACTAACCCACCGAGCTCCACTATAAGCCATTTGTGTAGGTTGTGAGAATTGGACAAGGTTTTTCACCAAGTGCACTCTTTTCCTTGCATACATTGTGGTCTTTTGAGATTCATCTACAACTTTAGAAAGAGGTAACTTTGGTATGTTCATTCCATCTCATTCTCACACCTTCTCGAGTGCTTCTATGGATAGGGATGACACATCTCCTTTGGTCTACAACAACCACGACGAGTTTGATGCCATGACGAACATCATCGATGCCAAGATGGACGCTAAAATGGAGGAGCTCAAGGTCCTCATCAACATCGGCAAGAGGTCTTCCTCATCTTCGAGAAGACTCTGTAGTGCACATGCTTCCGAGCTACCATCTCCGGCAAGATCACATCGGCATCAACACCATCAAAGACATGAAGAAATAACGGTGCCAACATCAAGGCGTCCAACGACGAACAAGTGTGAACGTCACGAGCTCGACACCAACCACCGCTCGACGACTTCACCTCCTACCTTGGCATCTTCGCCAAGCGACTTCAAGGCATCTTCGCCTTTGGATATGCGATATCTTCGCCGACAAGCACCTCAAGAGAAGCTCCCCAAGCTCAAGTCCGCGACTTCCACGAGCTACTACGACCTCGACACCGACTACAAGATTCCATTCTATGGGACTCATGACCCCGAAGAGTACCTCGAGTGGGAGCGCAAGATGGACACCTACCTCAAGCTACTTAAAGTCTCTTCCAAAGATCAAGTGAAGTGTGCCACAAGGAACTTCCACGGCTACGCGTCGACATGGTGGCTTGACACATCTTCGAAGAGCTTCCACATGAGTTGGTCCAAGACAAAGAAAGCGATGCGATGAGAATTTGTGCCTTCCACCTACACGGAATATCTTCAACGCCAATTGGAGAACACCATACAAGGATCCAAGTCCCTCGATGAGTACTTCATGGAGATGAAGAAAGCCTTGCGACGAGCCGGTGAGGACGACCCCATTTGGATGAAGTTCCACTTCATGATGGTATTGAACAACGACATCGCCAAGACTATCTTCCTCGAGAACTACGAGTCTCTCGACGACCTCTACATTGGTGCTCTCAAGGCGGTACAAGAACTCAAGAAGGCCAAGGCTTCTCTGCCCCAAGAACACTTCGCGTCGACCAAGCTCAACGACGACGAGCATGAGGATGGTACCACCAAGATGTCCAAGCCCGTCGAGCTCCAAGCACATAATGCTTGGATTGTCTTGCACTTTGGTTTGCCCCATGTGTTTAGACATCTCATCTTCTTTGGTGTTGTGAATGATTCATATGCCTACCATAGACCGTTTGTTGAGCGCTTTGTGCATGCTTGCTATGACCATGAGGTAGATGCTTGCTATCTTGTAACAAATATGTGCATCACTACCTCACCTTTGCATACTTGTTCCCATAATGACTGTGCTTGTGCTCAATTTATGTGCTTACATGCCATGCCTCATTCATTTGTCAAACCATGTGTTATGCATGATGACGACACTTGTTTGGTGAATAACCACTTGAATGCTTGGTTTTGCAATAACGCTAACCACATTTATTTTTCCAAGTGTTTGTTCTCCTTGCTCCTTTTGAAAGAATTACAAGACGGTGCAACATTGGAGAGTGCCCGTTTCGAGCTTCAAGATGATGAGCGCTTGGTGATCGTCCACTTCCACACGACAATGCCATCTCCTTCCCATGGTGATTTGGATTTCGATCCGAGGACAGATCTTTCCCAAGGGGGAGGGGATGATGCGGAGCATCCTACAGACATCACCATGACAAGAGTCCATTTGGCAAGTGACACGTGAAACATCTACTTCACATACATAAAGGTGAACCATCTCCTTTACACGTGTTCACTTGACCCCTTCGAGGATGGTATACTACTTGACACTCCTCTCGTGTGCATACATAGGTATTGTTGGAGCTTCACAGATGACGAGGAGGAGTGCAAGAGCCAAGGAACACCCACACCATCCGCGAGGGAAGCATGGAAGCGAAGACGGAAGAAGATGGAGCTGCTGGAGCTACAGCGGCCGGACATCCGGGCAAAGGCCGGACCTCCGGCGCGACATCGCCAGACCGGATATCCGGCACCCCTGCCGGAAATCCGGTGAGAGGTCACCCGAAGCCATCCGAAGATTGGCCACTGCTCGGCCGGACATCCGGCGCCTCACGAGAGGCCGGACATCCCCCCCCCCCAGCCGAAGATCCGACGCCTACCTGTGTGCATGGACGAGCCCGAGGCCCATGTATCTCCCTCTCACTTACCCCTTCATGGACCACCCTATAAATACTCCTCCCCCTCCTCATTTATAGGGTTAGCAAAGTGATAGCTCATTCATAGTTGAGCTTTGCTCCTTCCTCTACCTCTCTCATGGAGACCAAGGCCTCCACCGGAGAAGATCCCTAGAGGATGTCAAGGCCCATTTCCAGGGAAGATCCGTCTACGGATTTCAAGGCCCATCTCTCCTAGAGATTTGGATGAACTACCTATGTATCTTTATTTCCATCGTTGTTCTTGGATCTTGACGCACTTCATGTATTGCTTGTGATTTGAGGAGTACTTGGTGTGGATCTTGTCCAATAGAGTGTTTTCCCCTTTGATTTCTCCACGTTTCCCCCTCGTGTTCTTCGCGTTCTTTCTCAAATCCACCTCAAATTCGTGAAGATCGGGCCACCCTCGGGTTTGCCCCGTATAACCCTGGTTCTTACTACACCGTCACCGAGCCCCATGGACAACATTGTTCCCACCGACAAAGAGTCGCTCGACAACCTCCCTCTTCCTCTCGACAATGAGATCCCCACCCCTAATCACCTCCGCGTTGCTCTGACTGCGGGACTACCAGTTATCGAACCCGTTGGAAATCCCACCTCACCCGCCACCATCTTCCATTCTCCGCTCCTCCTTCTCCGTCGCACCTCCCACGCATTGCTTGCGCGCCCGGCCCCATCGGCATCGCCTGTTCACCAACCACCCGACCTCCTCCTCCGACCCCGCATGAGGCTTGCCGCCGTCAGCCCGCTCCGTCACGCCCTGTTTCCCTTGGTCCTTCCCTTGTGGCATTCCTCTGCCTGTCCAACAGCCACACACAACCAGAACCACGCCATGGTTGTGGCAACGAGCCGGACAGGCCGCCACCGCCGTTCAGCTTGGCTAGTTGGCTAGCGCCAGTCTCTTTTCCTTCATATCCCGCGACGAGGAGAGGATAGATGCAATGGGGTGTGCGTTGTGGTCGGGGAGTAGGCGACACGGTGTGAGCGAAGCGTGGATAAGAGACATGCGGCGGGGAAAAGGAGAGCGTTCACGACACTGATTTTTTTGCCAAACGAATTCTTGCATTGACATGTTTAACCTCCCGTGTTCTAAGATTCGTTCCTCAGACCAACGTCCAGAGGACATTTGCCCGTGAAGTCTAAAAAGATTGACGTCTGATTTTTATCATCTGTTTTTCTTAACACGGTAATCGAGCCGGAGACCCAGTTTGAGTGTGTGGGTCTGTCGAAACGTAATCGAGCCGGATGCCCAAGTTTTACACGTTCGTGAAAACCGAACACGATAGGGGCTGCAAGTGCAAGGTTATAGAGGGCGCCTTCCAGGCTGGTAAACGAAAAGCACGGGAACCCGCTACCACGCGAGCGGAGTCCCATCTCGCAGCCTCACGCCGACCTAAGAATCGCGCAATTCACAAATATAAATCCGGCGACTCTTCCGGAAACGGAGCTAGGGTTTCGCCTCTCCACCCCGCCCTCTCTCCCGCCTATTCCTCCTCCGCACACCAGCGACCTCCCTCGCCGCCGCCATGGGGACGGAGCGGAAGCGCAAGGTGAGCCTCTTCGACGTGGTTGACGAGACCTCCGTATCCGCGAAGCTCGGTCGCGCCGGCATCAATGGTGCCGCCGCCAACGCCGCGGCCAATCCGTCCATCAACCGGTGGAACGGCCGGCCCTACTCTGCGCGGTACCTGGAGATCCTCGAGAAGCGCCGCACGCTCCCCGTGTGGCAGCAGAAGGACGAGTTCCTCCGCGTTCTCCGCGACAACCAGACCCTCATCCTTGTGGGAGAAACCGGAAGTGGCAAGACCACTCAGGTATGATATCTGCACCTATATCCGATACGTATCCATGTATGTGTTGCTTAGGTTATTGGTTTGTGCCCTTAATTTTTTGATTGAAAAGTTAGGAGGTGTTCTAGAGGCTAGATACCTGGTGCTATGGTAAATTTGTTAGGTTTACGCTTGTGTCGGCTTGCATAACTAGGGTGATATGGTCATTATGAGGTGGCTGTCCTTATTGGTTGCTTTGTTCCGATGATTGATCTGTTCTGTGTGGAACAGATCCCCCAATTTGTGCTCGAGGCTGAAGGTTTGAGCAACCGCTCTATGGTTGCCTGCACCCAGCCGAGGAGGGTTGCTGCAATGTCGGTCTCTCGGCGTGTCGCGGAGGAGATGGATGTCACAATCGGGGAGGAAGTTGGTTACAGTATCCGATTCGAAGATTGCAGCAGTCACAAAACTGTTCTCAAGTAAGATTTTCGGTTCTTGTATTTCATGGAAGAACAGTATCAGTTGCACCATCCTTTTGGCTGATTGATATGAAGTGTATGTTTCTTTTGTTTTTTTAGGTATTCTGATCTAATCATGTTGTGTTGAACACTATTGCTTCCTATCAGATATTTGACAGATGGTATGCTTCTGAGAGAAGCAATGGCAGACCCACTTTTAGAGAGGTACAAGGTGATTGTTCTTGACGAGGCTCATGAGCGCACATTGGCAACGGATGTTCTGTTTGGGCTTCTGAAGGAAGTTCTAAAGAACAGACCTGACTTGAAGCTTGTTGTTATGAGTGCTACTCTTGAAGCAGAGAAGTTTCAGGGTTATTTCAGTGGGGCACCATTGATGAAGGTTCCTGGTAGACTTCATCCGGTCGAGATCTTCTATACTCAGGAACCAGAAAGGGACTATTTAGAAGCTGCTATCAGGACAGTTGTGCAGATACATATGTGTGAACCTGCTGGTGATATCCTTGTATTCCTTACTGGAGAAGAGGAGATTGAGGATGCATGTCGGAAAATAAATAAGGAAGTTAATAACATGGGTGATCAGGTTGGCCCAGTTAAAGTCGTGCCATTGTACTCTACTCTCCCCCCTGCAATGCAGCAGAAGATTTTTGACCCTGCTCCACCTCCATTGAAAGAGGGAGGTCCTGCTGGAAGGAAAATTGTTGTGTCCACAAATATTGCTGAGACATCCTTAACCATCGATGGTATAGTGTATGTTATAGATCCAGGGTTTTCCAAACAGAAGGTTTACAATCCAAGGATAAGGGTGGAATCCCTTCTTGTGTCTCCAATTTCCAAGGCAAGTGCGCATCAAAGAGCTGGTCGTGCTGGAAGAACACAGCCTGGGAAGTGCTTCAGGTTGTACACAGAGAAGAGTTTTAATGGTGATTTACAGCCGCAGACCTACCCAGAAATTCTTCGGTCAAACCTGGCAAATACAGTTCTTACTTTGAAGAAGCTTGGAATTGATGATTTAGTGCATTTTGACTTCATGGATCCTCCTGCACCTGAAACTCTAATGAGGGCCTTGGAAGTTCTGAACTACTTGGGGGCACTGGACGATGAAGGCAACCTAACATCTTTAGGTGAAATGATGAGTGAGTTCCCCTTAGACCCACAGATGTCAAAGATGCTTGTCATCAGTCCAAGGTACAACTGTTCAAATGAGATCCTCTCAATATCTGCCATGCTATCAGGTATGTCAACTAACAATCCCCCTCTCCGAATTGCATTTCTACAACTACATTATCATGTTGTTATATATTGCACATGCACTGTTTTGCTTGTAGCAGTGTGTGCAAGCAAGTTGCAATGGTTCTAGCATGCAGACTAGTGCATGTGCAGTTCCAATATTTTCTCTTGTTTGTATATTGTGTATTGTCATCAGCAACTGTCATGCACCTGGCTTCTAGAGCTATTTGATCAAAATGATCATACAGTTTAGGCTGATGCAGATAGTTGCTGTATGTTGAGTTATTCTGACAAAGCAAATGGTATCGTCTCGCCTCTTTGCATCTGCTGACCAACCGTGGGCTTCGTCTGTTATTACCATATCCTTTGTCTAGTACCCAATTGCTTTCTCCGGCCTAGGGAGGCGCAGAAGGCTGCTGATGAGGCGAAGGCTCGATTTGGGCACATCGATGGGGACCATCTGACACTTTTGAACGTGTACCATGCATACAAGCAAAACAGTAAGCCTATAACCATTCTCATTCGATCCACACCCGGTCAGACTGCAATTTTTTGGGGGCTAACAGACTTCCTTCATCATGCAGATGAGGATCCTACATGGTGTTATGAGAATTTTGTCAATGCCCGGGCGATGAAGTCTGCTGATAATGTTAGACAACAACTTGTCCGCATCATGACCAGATTCAACCTCAAGATGTGCAGTACAGACTTCAACAGTCGTGAGTACTACGTCAATATCAGGAAAGCAATGCTTTCAGGGTACTTTATGCAGGTTGCTCATCTGGAGCGAACAGGACATTACTTGACCGTTAAGGATAATCAGGTTGGTATTCTGATTTCTCTCTTGTATATTTCCCTTATGATGGAGTATTGTATTGTATTTGCAGCTTTTCACCCTTCTTTCCTTGCCAGGTTGTCCATCTTCATCCCTCGAATTGCATGGACCATAAACCGGAGTGGGTCATCTACAATGAATATGTTTTGACCACCAGGAATTTCATCCGCACAGTCACCGATATCCGTGGAGAGTGGTAAGTCCTTGTCTAAAGTCTGAAATAAAACTTATCCAATTGGATATTTGATTGACAATGTTGACCTTTCTCTGTATTTTGTTCCCAGGCTGATTGATATAGCTCCACAGTACTATGATCTGACCAATTTCCCATCATGTGAGGCCAAGCGTGTTCTTGAGAGGCTACACAATAAGAGGGAGAGGGAAAGAGCTGCTAGTAGGAACTGAATTGATGCCATTCTTCTGGTCCCTTGGAATGTGGGCAGCGCTGCCAAAGGCTTTGGGCATCACTGTTGGCCTCCACCATTGTCATGATATCTTCCATGTCGTAGTTTTCCGGTATTGTGGATGGTGAAATCACTATATACAACATATGTCAAATGTCCCCCTGCTACTGCATTACGAATTAGATGCTTGTTTCCCCTCTGTTTTAGAAGGTGTAGGTTATCATACATTAATTATGTGCCGGTCTCCATATTTTTGGTGTATCAGCTGCTGTTTACTTTGTACTTCAGCATCCTTTTGGCTAGTTTTCATGGAATTGCTGACATCGTATTGCCAACGCAGCTGTGTTTACTTCCTTGTGAGATAACTTGTGTAACTTCTGTATTACTGCTTTGGTCACTGTAGTCAGGAAATTACTTCCTCCGTCTTGAATTACTTGTCTTAGATTTGACTAGATACGCAAGTAATTGGGAGGTAATATGATTTAGGGTCACTACACGCTCTCAGGATACGGCCACTGTTTACATTTCCTGCCCTGAACGTATGCTATGCGTATTTGGCCTAAGTGGCATTCATTAATTAACCGGTCAAACTGAAAAAGAGAAAAAAAAGTGTAGCAGCTCTCTCGCGGCATTCCAATCTTGAGCCCACCTCTTCCGTCGGCCTCCACTCTGGAGCAGCCGGCCACCTTTCTCTCCTCCTTCCCTTGTGCCCCCACCGATGGTTGGATCTGGGATTTAGGGAAGAACTCGAGCTAGGGTTAGTTTTTTTTGACAAGGGAAATCTATTAATATCGCAGAGATACCAATTATACCCAGCCTGGATGCACACAGTCAAAGAAAAAAAAAAGATCCTGCTACAGTGACCAGAAGTTTAAACTCTTAAAAAGCGACGCCTTCAAGAAGGAAACAGTGCACAAGCACCGTCATCGGTTGATCCTAAATCTTAGGTTTTCATCCTGGAGAAGATCCGCACTCTCAAAAAAATGCCTTCAACAAGGTCACTGCCAGACACAACCAATTAAGATCAGGCCTTGGGTTTTCACCCTGAAAGCTAAGACTCTGTACTTCGTCTGTGTTGGCGCCCCCACTTGCCGATGCCGCTACTACGAGTCATGAATCACCAAGCAAAGTCCTCATCACCATGAAGACTCGATTCGCCATTACAAGGCCTCAGACCTCAGCCGCCATGACATTCTCTGCCATTGTCTTCACCATGGAAATCGAAATACCGACGTATCCCATAATGTCAACAGATACTGAACCTTCGCGTCACACCCTCCTGAAGCCACTCGGGCTGAAATAGGGGTGCACACGACCGAATCCCATCCGATCCAGCAATCTACAGGCGTCAAGCACCCAATGAAGATCTCAGCAGAGCATTCTGGAACTTGTCAACGGCCAGATCCATGAGGGCCGGCAACCGGCAGAACACCATCTTAGAGCAAAAAAGAACCCAAGGACCGCGTCACCCGCCGGTTCCCTACAGCAGGCCAGAGATCTCACCGGACACCGCCGCCACCACCCACACCACGCGGAGATGGAGTAGCTGAGCTGAACCGAGGCCCCCGATCCAGTCGCTGTGTCGCCCTCGCGGCCACAACGGCAGTCGAGGTCGTCGAAGAAATCCAGGTCCTCCACCCCGTCGCCCACCTTCGCCAGACGAACCACGCCGTCCAAGGTCGCCATGAAGCTCCGACTGGAGATCCCGAAACACGAGAAACGATGAAGCCTCCGCCACCATCAATCGCGCGAGGAGGATGAGGACCCGCCGTCGCCGTCAGCCTCGCGACCTTTGACCGGAGGCATCCTTCGACGACGGGAGGGGAAGCAAGATCGGAGAAGGAAGGGGCGGCGGCTGTGCGTGATCCGCCCGAGTCGCCCCTCCTTGGAGCGACGCGGGGGTGTACTCCCGATCCTAAAAATGTGGATCCATAATACATCTTAAAAATGGGAGAGATTTTCACTTCCCGGCCTCTGCACCAACTAGGGATGCATACAACCATTTTAGTATGAGTACCAAGATAAACATGGTCCTCAGAATTTTTTAAATGAGTATCAAGATATTTTTTGATGAGTGGTTCCACCACACACCAAGCTTGATCCTCAATAAATGGGGGAAAACCCCTGTGCATCACCTGTCAATTCTCGGGTCATTAGGCTGCACAACCGCATGCCCAACCACCGAGCCAAGGCTCTCTTTGCGGGGTTAGGGTTCTAGGCCGAGCGCAGAGCATATGCGAGCAAATATCTACTCTTAGCTATAAGCTTTAGGTATAATGTATAATAGAGATAATTCTGAGGAAATTGGAATGGGGTACAAGCATGAAATGATAGTAATAAAAAGTACAATGGGGTGAAATGGTGTAGTGACGGTGAGCGAAGCAAGCTGTTGGATCTTTTTTTTTACTTCGATGCATCGATAACTGAAACTCGACAGTGCTCCTGACAATGCCCTCCTGAAAAAATGAACTTGTCCTCAAGGAGTGCCCAATTACCTTGGTGCCACCCTTCCATTGTTTATTTGAAGAATGTCGGAAAAGTGTGCTTGATGAAATCAACACCTTTCCAGTTCGAGTCCTCAGGAGGGAATTTTTCCCATTGTACTAACCATTGCACCATGGATAGATTGTTCCGAGGGATTTGCCGTGTCTGCAAAACAAACATTGGCTCCTGTTTGATGCTGCCATCATTGGTGACTAGTGGTAAATATGCACAGGGAACCACACGAGGTCAAGTGTGTCGCTTGAGCTCACCGACCTAGAACACATGGTGTATCTTTGTCCCTTCTGATAAGAGCAAGTGGTGAGCGACATTACCCACCATATCCAAAACTCGAAACAGACCATAGATCTTGCTCTGAAGTTTGATATGTGTTTTAGCACCAAAATCATTTAGAGGATATGGCCGCATCTTCAGATAAACCATAGCTCCCACTTGAAATGATCTTTTCACATGCTTACGATCAACAAATTTCTTTATGTGTTGTTGTGCATTATGCAGATTCTGTTTCAAAGTTGAGGGCAGTTCCTGTGTATCAATTAGAAGTTCCTTTGCTTCATTGTCATGTATGACCTATTCACTGATTTGTGGAGGAGGGTAGCCATACATTGGTTCAAATGGAGTTTTTTGTAGAGAGGAATGAAAGCAAATATTGTACCAATATTCTGCCATAGGTAGGTCATTTACCCATTGCATGGGCTAGGTTGGAGTCAAACATCTTAAGTAATTCTCAACTCATTGGTTTACTCCTTTAGTTTGGACTGAGGGTGATATGCAGAGCTATACCCGAGTTCAATCTGGAGAGCATTAAAATGTCTTTCCACAGCTGGCTGGTGAAAATTCTGTCTTTGTCAGATACTAGTGCAATAGGTGGTCCATGCAATCTTATGATGTTGTCAATGAATGCTTGAGCCACAATTTTGATAGTAAATGGATGATCTAGAGGGATGAAATGTGCAAACTTAGTTTGTTTGTCTACCACCACGTAAATGAATTCATTGCCATGTGATTTAGGTAACCCCTCAATAAAATCCATGCTCAAATGAGTCCATGTAATATCAGGTATGTGCAAAGGGTCCAATAGTCAAGAGTAATGACAAGTTTCACCTTTATTTTTCTAGCAAACAGGACATTCAGTAACCCACTTATCCATGTCACTTTTGAGGCCAGGCCAATAGAATATCCTCTTAATTTTCTCATAGAAAACTTTTCTACGAGACTGTCCTCCCAGTGCCGAAGAGTGCAGTGCATTGAGCAGCTTAGCTTTAAGTTCCAGATCATCTCCAATATAAATTCTTCCTTCCCTGATGAGCCCACTTTGTAGGTAGTCATGCCGATCGGTATGATTTGGAGATAATAGGAGCTTCTCTAACAACTCTTTGCATTTGGTATCTTTCTCATAAGATTTTTCCACATCCCTTGTCCATTTGGGAGTAACCAGAGAGATTGAATTTAGTTGTCTTTTTTTTGGACAGAGCATCTGCTACAATATTGTCCTCCCCCTTTTTATATTCCAATGTGAAATCAAACTCCAAGAGTTTCAACATAAGTTTGTGTTGAATTCTTGTAGTTAAATTTTGCACAGTCATAAATTTCAGCCTTTTATGCCATGTTCTGATAATCAACTTGTTTCCCACAAAATAGTGTCTCCATATTTTGAGGGATTCAACAATAGTTAAATTCTCTTTTCATAGGTGGAAAGGGCAACATTGTTAGGGCATAATGTTGAGCTATAGTAATCAATGGCCTTTCCATTCTGCATAATCACTGCTCCAAGTCTAGTGTGAGAGGCATCAATTTCCAGCAAAAATAGAATTGAGAAATCTAGTAGTCCTGGTGCAGTAATAAGGGCCTGTTTGAGAGCTTGGAAAGCAGTGTCCTCTAGAGGTGTCTAATGAAAATTATCCTTCTTAAGGATGTCATGTAATGGCCTAGCAATGGGGCAAAAAATCCTCAAACCTCCTGTAATAACCACACAACCCTAAGAAACCCCTCAACCGAGTTACTGTAGTAGGTGTAGGCTAATCAGCTACTGCAACTACTTTAGATGGGTCCGTAGCGACTCCTTCCCAAGAGTTAATGTGACCTAGGTAGTCCACCTGGTTTACAACAAACAAACACTGTGACAACTTGACAAATAGATTTTCTTTCCCGAGGACATTGAGGATGATCTCCAAATGTTTAATATGTTCGTCCAATGGTTCACTGTATATTAATATGTCATCAAAGAATACCAATGTTAAGACACTGAGATATGGTGCTAAGACACTGTTCATTAGTGCTTGGAAAGTACCAAGAGCTAGCAATGCCAAAAGGGCATCACTAAATATTCAAAATGCCCAAAGTGTGTAATGAAGGCAATCTTGTGAATATCTTTTTCACTTATTCTTATTTGGGGGTACCCATACCTTAGATCCAATTTAGTGATGTTTTTGCTCCATATAGCTCATCCAACAAGTCTTCTATAACATGAATGGGGAATTTGTTCTTAACTGTAAGAGCATTTAGTTTCCTAAAGTATTAACACGGTATCCAAGTATTATTCTTTCTAGCAACTAAAATTGCGGGTGCAACATAGGTACTTTGACTTCCTCTAATGACCCTGCTAGAGATTAATTTCTACACTTGATGTTCCATTTCATTTATGTGTCTATGTGGAATTTTGTAAGGCCTTGAATAAGGTGGTACTGCTCCTGGCTGCACTAGAATTTCATGGTCAAATGCCATGAGAGGTGGTAGTCCCTCAGGTTCAAAAAATACTTTAGGGAACTTCTGTAACAGTTCATTTATTGTAATAGGAATATCAATCATTGCCAGATATTTGTAGTTGTTGCCTTCTGTAGCTTTTGCAACAACATTGTTATTTGTAGGTTCTGCAACAATCCTGGTTGTTGTATGTTTTGCAACAATGTTGGCTTTGCCTGGTTTTTCAACAGTAGTGTTGATGAGGTACACTACAAATCCTGTAGCTCCTTTTTTATGAGTTTGTTCATCTCTTTCTTATCAACTTTAGTTGCCATCGCAATTGTGTCACAAGAAGGAATAGTCACATGAGTTTATTTTGTCCTTGTATACAGTGATTGACCTCTGAATGTGATCAGATGTAGGACTATGCTTTGCTAGCCAATCACACACAAAAACCATATCATGCCTTGGGATTTCCAAAACTTTGAAATTTTGTAGAAACTTGTGCTTGGTTGTAGTAAAATATGTCTGGAATATATGCTCGAGACACAACCCCCCACTAGCCACAACTAATGATTTGCTCTTCTCCTTCAGGTAGAACAAGAAGTTTTCAATGCAAATGTTAAGTTCATGAAAGTGGAGTTACTTCCAGAATCCACTAGGGCCACAACTTGTTTCCCTCCCACTTGTATTAGTATGGAGATTGTGTTAACACTATCTGGTTCCATTGTTTGTGCACAAATTCTCATACACTTCTCTTATGCAGGTGTGTTTTATATATAGGGCATACCCTAGGGTGTCCCAATGTTCAAGAACTGGAGGTGGATTCGAGGATGAACATGAAGAACACGACAAAAACGAGGGGAAAACACAAAAGGAACACTCAAGAACAAGTCCAATCACATATCCACTAGACTCACGACCACACAAGATCCACGTGGTACATGAACAACAAAGGGAAAATAACACAAGGTACCAAATCCCATGGGGAGATGAGGTCTTGATATCCTTGGAGGACCTTCCCTAAAAGGGGCCTTTTGTCGGTGCTAAAACCGGCGGATCTCGACTAGGGGGTCCCGAGCTGGTGGTCTCGGCTAGATGGTAATAGCAAGTAGAGAAAGACACGATGTTAACCAGGTTTGGGCCCTCTCTAAGAGGTAAAACGTCCTGCTGTGATTATATTGATTGTGATGGGTACAAAGTACAAGATGATCCACCTCGAGATCATATGAGTGAATGCTCTTCCTTTCTACGGTCTAAACCCCTAGGCTTATATAGGCACCAGGGGTATCTATGGTTACAAGTATGCTGGCTACACCTAGGGATAAACATGCTGACCATTCAAATATGTCTTGGAGCATGCGCCAAGTCTTCGGAGAATTCCATCTTGAGCAAGTTGGGGTCCATGGTTTCGTGGCCCATTCTTTAGTTGTTAGTGGGTCCTCAGCCCGACCCATGAGTGGCAGTCCGACGTGGTGAGCACCCCCTAATCTAGGATACCGTTAGTAGCCCCTGAACTAGTCTGAAGCCGAGGATACTGATCACATGCTCAGGACAGTTTTATCTTCTGGTATTCGTCTTCATAGGCGAGTTCCATATTCCAAGTTTGGCTCCTAAATCCGAGGACCAGTCGGGACCCGAAGTTTTTTTTGCGCCGACTAGATTCCTTATAGGCGCAACACGTTCCTCCAAAGATTCCTATAGTTTCAAGTGATCTGGGGGACCCATATTTCCCCAAATTCCGCCTTAAAAGGCTTATATTTAGTTCCATTGTTCGACTTTTGTTCCCACACAGGGTACGACACCTGGGAAAATAGCGGGTTATTAGTATATCAAGGATTCAAACATCCCGTCATGACACATCTTAGAGTATATAAAGCTGGGTGGCGATAAATCGTTTCACACCCTCCATGGAGTCTTGTGTCGCTTCTTTCTCCATTGTCGCATTTAGAGCTCCAATACAATGGTGAATCTTCTTGGCTCATCGAGTCGGCCTCCCAGCCCCCTCGAGGAAGACTGTCTGAGTTGTTCGATCACCCTAGGGCAACTGTATCGACACTCAAGGGTTTCTTCCTGACCTAGAGTTTGGGCAGATGCGTCCTGGTCTAATGTCCATAGACGCAGGGGTTCTTAACCATAACTTCCCCACTCCTCATGGTGTAGAGAGAATCTGCTTCATATCTTTACTCCTGCGTGGTCTAGGCTTCCCGATTCACCCCTTCCTCTGGGGCCTTCTAGATTTTTGTGGGATCCAACTCCACCACCCGACGACCAATTCCATTCTCCACATATCTAGCTTTTTCGCCCTCCATGAAGCCTTCATTGGCTGCGAAGCCCACCATGGGCTATAGCACAAATAGTTTTGTTTGATTCCTCGCATTCAAAGTGATATCCTTTTCTAAGTCGGAGGAGCCGAAGTGTGTCCGATTGCTGGGACTAGATACCTCTCTAGTACCCCTAAAGAGGATGCGGAGATGTGGCGTACCGAGTGCTTCTATATTGCCGACGTACCCCTTGAGAATCATGTTCAACAAGGTCTTCCCATATTTTCTCATATACCACCGAAGAAGCGGTACAACTGGTGTCCGAGGAGTAACTCCCACGAGAAAGATACCGAGGTGACCAGGTTGGTCGCTCCAGTAGCTTTCCTTGCCCGTAACAAGATCACCATCATTAATGTGATGGTGGTGGCTATGGTCCGAGGAGTACAACCTCTTCAACATCGCTATCATCCACTATGGCAATACAACGGGGCCAACAACGCCACCCGAGCTATCAAAGAAATATTCACGAATCGCGAAGCCTTGGCCGCCGCACTAGAGGCCATCTACAAGGTGGAAAAGGAGGACTTTGTCAAGGGGCCAATGGCTGATGGCTTTTCTTACCACAAACCTAGCAAGGTGATAAGTTTCTTCACCCAATGCTTCAGTTTATCTCGGCAAGGTATTTATATTCCTCATCAGTTATTCAACATATCCGAGCAGAATTGGTAGAGATGGGTTTAGAAAGTGAGTTCTCCCGCTTCGCAACCAAAGACGTACGTGCGAGACGATGACCCGGGTTTTACCGAGGACCCACAGGTAGCCCTCTCCTTCAAAGATGGGGTGATCTATCAGGACAACGTTGATGGTACTAAGGTGGCTATCATCATTGATCGCCGGGGGGTAGTTGCCACCCTCCATCGCGGATGCCGCCACTCACCCTTCTAGGCAAAAGCAAACCATCACCATGGCTGCTCCATATGCAAGCACCTTTGTCCCTTCTAGCAAGGGCCGTCGATTGAAATGCTAGAAGTGTACTTCGGGTTTAAGGAGTTCGACCGGGGAGGAATTTTGGGCCGACCACTGGCCAGACCACTACCACGGAAAACGTGGCCGCCAATCCTCCTCCTGCTGTCGCGTATGTGTTAATTTCTCTATAATTCTTCATATATCCCTTATCGTTTCTACTAACTCAATGATATTTGCCTTTACTTTGTAGGCCACACCCTTCCGCCGATGTGCCAGCTCCCGAGGTCTCGCGCACTGAAAGTGCAATCATGCCCTTAATAATATTTTGATATTTTTGACAATATACTGATGACCCACAAGTATAGGGGATCAATCATAGTCCTTTCGATAAGTAAGAGTGTCAAACCCAACGAGGAGCAGAAGGAAATGACAAGCGGTTTTCAGCAAGGTAATTTCTGCAAGCACTAAAATTGTAGGTAACAGATAGTTTGATAGCACGATAATTGGTAACAAGCAAGTAACAGTAACGGTAAACAAGGTGCAGCAAGGT
This sequence comes from Elymus sibiricus, assembly GCA_039707655.1. NCBI lineage: Eukaryota > Viridiplantae > Streptophyta > Magnoliopsida > Poales > Poaceae > Elymus > Elymus sibiricus. Next base: position 345,718,060 of record CM077669.1, on the reverse strand, counting down.
AGCCCAATCCTTTTGTGGGAAAGGACATGCCAGAACAATCTCTAGTAATAGGCAAGGTGTTCTTGAGGGTACACGGGAATTTCATCTAGTCACTTTAATCATGTTGGTTTGATTTGTGTTCGCTACTTTGATAATTTGATATGTGGGTGGACCGGTGCTTGGGTGTTGTTCTTACTTGAACAACCTCCCACTTATGATTAACCCCCTCGCAGGCATCTGCAACTACGAGAAAAGTATTAAGATAAAATCTAACCATAGCATTAAACGTTTGGATCCAAATCAGCCCCTTACGAAGTAGCGCATAAACTAGGGTTTAAGCTTCTGTCACTCTAGCAACCCATCATCAAATAACTACTCCACAATGCATTCCCTTAGGCCCATGAATGGTGAAGTGTCATGTAGTCGACGTTCACATGACACCACTAAGGGAATCACAACATACATATCATCAAAATATCGAACACATATCAAGTTCACATGATTACTTGCAACATGACTTCTCCCGTGACCTCAAGAACAAAGGTAACTACTCACAAATAATAATCATGCTCAAGATCAGAGGAGTATTGAATAGCATAATGGATCTGAACATATAATCTTCCACCAAATAAACCATATAGTAATCAACTACGCAAGGTAATCAACACTACTAGTCACCCACAGGTACCAATCTGAGGTTCCGGTACAAAGATTGAACACAAGAGATGAACTAGGGTTTGAGAGGAGATGGTGCTGTTGAAGATGTTGATGAAGATTAGCCTCCCAAAGATGAGAGGGGTGTTGGTGATGACGATAGCTTCGATTTCCCCCTCCAGGAGGGAAGTTCCCCTGGCGAAATCGCTCCGCCGGAGGGCAAAAGTGCTCCTGCCCAAGTTCCGCCTCGAGGCGGCGGCGCTTCATCCCGAAAGTCCTCCTCTGATTTTGTCTAGGTTAAATGTGACTATATACCAGAAGATGGGCACCGGAGGTGGGCCGAGGAGGCCACGATACACCAGGGCGCGCCCAGAGGGGTCTAGCGCGCCCTGGTGGGTTGTGCCCACCTGGCTTGCCCCCTCCGGTAGTTTTCTGCTCCAGTATTTTTTATTAAATACAAAAATAATCTCCGTAAAATTTCAGCTTCATTGGAGTTGTGCAAAATAGGTATCTCTGATGTGCTTTTCTTAGGTCCAGAATTCCAGCTGCCGGTATTCTCCCTCTTTGTGTAAACCTTGCATATTATGAGAGAAAAGGCATTAGAATCACTCCCTAAAGCATTATTATTCAACAAAACATTGTAAATAACAGTAGGAAATCATGATGCAAAATGGACACATCTACTCCCCCAAGCTTAGACCTCGCTTGTCCTCAAGCGAAAGCCGATATTGAAAAGCCTGTCCACATAGTTTGAGAGAGAGGTGTCGATAAAAACAAAATACGGACATAGAAGCATCATGCTTATTAATATAACAGCAACAAACTCTATCATAGAATTTATTCAACACATTTTTATCATATAGCTTCTTATGAACAAGTAAAAATTCATCACAACATAGAAGTATGAAGCATAAACCTTATTGAAAACCAACAAACTATGTTCTCAGTCAACTTTGCAACTACAATTCATCATATTTTCAGGAAGGGTATCATGTTGGAGCCTTTTGGCAAGTCCACATACTCAACCATCATTTAGTCTTTTATGATTGCTAACACTCACGGCATACCCATGAACAAAAAGTTTCAACTGGACACATAGGAAGATAGGGGCTTATAGTTTTGCCTCCCAACATATTCACCTCAAGGGTAATGTCAACAATAATAACTCATGCCCACCCATATCCAACTGGATATATGTGCCTAGATCTTTCCTCGCCACATGATGCTTGCAAAAGGAAAAAGTAAAAAGGAATAGGAAATAATACTTTGACTCTTGCATAAAAGTGAATACATAAAAGTAAAAGATAGGCCATTCGCAGAGGGAAGCAGAGGTTGTCATGCGCTTATTGGTTTGTATGCCCAATCCCTTAATGTAAAAGAACATCACGCTATATTGCCCCCTATGATAGAAACCTTTATTATGCAGTCCGTCGCTTTTATTACTTTGCCATCATAAGTTCGTATAGCGCTCAAATTTCTCTTACACTAATTGATCAAACACTTTTAGAAGCATTTTTTATTGCCTTATTGCACCGATGACAACTTACTTGAAGGATCTTTCTCGATCCATAGGTAGGTATGGTGGACACTCAAAGAATGAATTGGGCTTTGGGTTTTTGGATGCACAAGTAGTATCTCTACTTATTGCGGGATTTTTGGCTAGCAAAGATATTGGGCAAGCACCACATGTTGAAGGATCTATGATAATATAACTTCTATGTGGATATGAACAAACATAAATCATTATGTTGTCTTCCTTGTCCAACGTCAACAATTTTGACATATAATATTTGATGGGGGCTCACAATCATAAAAGATGTCCAAGATAGTGTATTTACATGTGAATCTTCTCTTCCCTTATTAATTGTTTCATGAATTGCATCATTGACCAATGCTATGTTTGTCAATCTCCAACAAATTTTACTACTTATACTTTCCCTTATGTGATGTCATTACTCACCATAAGATTAGCATATGATTCTTTTCATTTGTTTCTTTTTCCTTTATTTTGATTGCAACAAGAGAGTAGAGAGGCAAAAACTCAAACTAAACTTTATTATATAACTCTCACTCGATTACATAGATAGATAGGCCACGAAACTAACACACGAAAATAGATCATGCTAAACTTTTATTCAACTAAAGCAAGGGAAACTAAAGATCGAACTAAAATAGGTAAATTTGAATAAAAGTGGTGGTGATACGATACCGGGACACCTCCCCCAAGCTTGGCTCAAGCCAAGGGGAGTGCCCATACCCGTGTGCTCAAGTCTCCTTTGGTGGTGGTGATGAAGAAGGTGGTGGTGATGAAGGGTCACACTTCAACTTCTGAAGGTGCTCCAATTTGCAGATGACTCTCCGGAGGTTGTTGACGTGCTCCTCTAGCAAAATATTTTCACGGATGAGAAATTTATTCTAAACACGGACCGCTTCGAAAGCTCTAAAGGCTTCGATTTCAATAGGGGTGAGATGGCTGTAATAAGGTTGAAGGATATCTTCTTATTCTCCCTCCTTTGTTGGCATGGATTGCTCTCCTTCAGGGGGCTGATCCACCATAGCATCCTTGCCCTTGTCTTCCTTGTTTGCTTCTTCCGGCTCCTCCCTCTTTAGATCTATCTTCATTAGCCAGACATCTTCTTCCACGTTATTAGAAGAGGGAGAAGACATGATGCCTGACTTAACAGATCTTGACAGGAAAACAACACGAAACAAGAACAAAGGATTTTTTTGCGATGCGGTCGTCAAAACAGTCGGGGGTATATATAGAGAATTTTTATTCTTGGAAAACAAGCATATGGAAGGAAAACGGTGTCGGGAAGGTGTCCGAGGTGGGCACAACCCACTAGGGCGCGCCCAGGGGTGCCTGGCGCGCCCTGGTGTATCGTGCTCACCTCGATCACCTTTCGGTTTATTTCTTTATTTCCAAAATTTTCTAATATTCCAAAACTGACAAAAAATATTTTTGCGGATTTTTCGGAGTCCGTTTACTTACCATATCACGTACCTCCTATTTTTCAGAATTCTGGAGTGTTCCGGAAGGTTTCTTTTATGTGTTCCTCCGCTGTCATGGCTTGGATAATATTGCTTTCAACGTTAATAGGCGTACCTGAGATATAATGCTTAATTCTTTGTCCATTGACCACCTTCGGGTTAGTACCTTCGGCATTATTAATCTTGATAGCTCCAGAACGATAAACCTCTTCGATAATATAAGGTCCTTCCCATTTGGAGAGAAGCTTTCCTACAAAAAATCTTAAACGAGAGTTGAACAAAAGAACATAGTCTCCAATTTTGAATTCCCGCTTTTGGATTCATTTGTCATGCCATCTTTTTACTTTTTCTTTGAATAGCTTGGCATTTTCCTAGGCTTGGGTTCTCCATTCATCTAGTGAGCTAATATCAAATAGCCTCTTCTCTCCGGCAAGTTTGAAATCATAGTTAAGTTCTTTAATTGCCCAAAATGCTTTGTGTTCTAATTCTAGAGGCAAATGACAAGCTTTCCCAATATACCATTTTGTATGGAGACACACCCATAGGATTTTTATAAGCTGTTCTATAGGCCCAAAGCGCATCATCTAATTTCTTAGACCAATTCTTACGAGATCTATTGACATTTTTTTGTAATGTTAATTTTATTTCTCTATTGCTAAGTTCAACTTGACCACTAGATTGAGGATGATAGGGTGATGCAATTCTATGGTTAACATCATATTTAGCAAGCATCTTACGGAAAGCACCATGGATAAAGTGTGAACCACCATCAGTAATTAAATATCTAGGGACTCAAACCTCGGGAAGATAACCTCTTTAAGCATTTTAATGGAGGTGTGGTGATCAACACTACTAGTTGGAATAGCTTCTACCCACTTAGTGACATAATCAACAACAACAAAAATATGAGTGTACCCGTTGGAGGAAGGAAAATGCCCCATATAATCAAAACCCCAAATGTCAAATGGTTCAACAACAAGTGAATAATTCATAGGCATTTCCTGATGCTTACCGATATTACCAATTCTTTGACATTCATCACAAGACAAGACAAACTTACGGGCATCCTTGAAGAGAGTAGGCCAATAAAAACCAGATTGAAATACCTTGTGAGCAGTTCTATCTCCCGCATGATGTCCTCCATAAGCTTCGGAATGACATTTCCGTAGGATTTGTTCCTGTTCATGCTCAGGTACACAACGTCTAATAATACCATCTACTCCTTCTTTATAAAGATGTGGGTCATCCCAAAAGTAATGTCTTAAGTCATAGATTTTTTTCTCTTTTGTTGGTATGTGAAGCTAGGTGGTATATATTTAGCGACAATGTAGTTAGCATAATCAGCATACCAAGGTGTGTTTTGAGAAACATTTATTGCAGCTAACTATTTGTCAGGGAAACTATCATCAATAGGTAGTGGGTCATCAAGAATATTTTCTAACCTAGACAAGTTATCAGCTACGGGGTTCTCAGCTCCCTTCCTATCGACAATGTGTAAGTCAAATTCTTGGAGCAAGAGAACCCACCTAATAAGTCTAGGTTTAGCATCTTTCTTTTCCATAAGGTATTTTATAGCAGCATGATCGGTGTGAACAATAACTTTGGAATCAACAATATAGGATCTAAATTTATCACAAGCAAACACAACTGCTAAAAATTCTTTTTCAGTGGTAGCATAATTTCGTTGGGCACTGTCTAGAGTTTTACTAGCATAATGGATAACATTCAATTTCTTATCAACTCTTTGTCCTAGAATAGCACCAACAGCATAATCACTAGCATCACACATAATTTCAAAAGGGAAGTTCCAATCAGGTGGTTGTGCGATATGTGTAGAGGTTAAGATTTCTTGAGTGTTTCAAAGGCTTCCACACAATCATCATCAAAAACAAAAGGAATGTCCTTTTGCAAAAGATTAGTAAGAGGCCTAGAAATTTTAGAGAAGTCTTTAATGAACCTCCTATAAAAACCAGCATGACCAAGGAAACTTCGAATACGTTTAATATCTTTAGGACATGGCATTTTCTCAATTGCATCAACTTTAGCTTTATCCACCTCAATACCTCGTTCAGATATTTTATGCCCCAAGACAATGCCTTCATTAACCATAAAGTGGCACATCTCCCAATTCAAGACGAGATTAGTTTGTTCACATCTCTGCAAAACTCGATCAAGGTTGCTTAAGCAATCATCAAAAGAAGTTCTGTAAACGGAAAAATCATCCATGAAAACCTCCACAATCTTTTCACAAAAATCAGAGAATATAGCAGTCATACATCTTTGAAAGGTAGCAGGTGCATTGCATAAACCAAAGGGTACACGTCTATAAGCATAGGTTCCAAAAGGGCAAGTAAAGGTAGTTTTCTCTTGATCGAATTGTGACACAGGTATTTGAGAGAAACCAGAATATCCATCTAGGAAGCAAAAGTGTGTATGCTTAGATAATCTTTCTAGCATTTGATCAATGAATGGTAGAGAGTAATGGTCTTTCCTAGTAGCTTTATTAGTTTTTCTAAAATCAATTACCATTCTATAGTCAGTGACAATTCTTTGTGGAATGAGTTCATTCTTATCATTGGGAACAACGGTAATACCTCCTTTCTTAGGGACACAATGAACGGGACTTACCCATCTACTATCAGCTATGGGATAGATTATACCTGCTTCCAGAAGCTTTAATATTTCAGTTCTTACCACTTCTTTCATCTTAGGATTCAATCGCCGTTGGTGATCAACAACAGGTTTAGCATCAGGTTCCATATTAATCTTGTGCTGACATAGAGTGGGACTAATGCCCTTAAGATCATCAAGAGTATATCCAATAGCAGCCCGGTGCTTCCTCAGAACTTTCAATAATCTCTCTTCTTCATGTTCTGAAAGGTTAGCACTAATAATAACAGGATATATCTTTTTCTCATCAAGATAAGCATACTTCAGAGTGTCAGGCAATTGTTTCAATTCAAACACAGGATCACCTTTAGGTGGAGGAGGACCTCCAAGAGTTTCAATAGGCAAATTGTGTTTCAGGAGAGGTTGTTGTTCAAAGAAAATTTTATCTATGTCATTTCTTTCACGCAGATGCATATCATTTTCATGGTCAAGCAAATATTGTTCCAATGGATCAGTGGGAGGCACGGCAATAGAAGCAAGACCAATTATTTCATCCTTACTAGATAACGCTTTATCATGGGGTTGTATACTAAACTTGGAAAAATTAAACTCATGAGACACACTACCAAAACTGACACCGACAATTTGTTTTTCACAATCTATCTTAGCATTGACGATGCTCAAGAAAGGTCTACCAAAGATAATGGGACAAAAGTCATCTTATGAGGAACCAAGGACTAGAAAATCAGTAGAGTATTTTAATTAGTTCAGGGGGTTTAGGTGCTCTTATATTACTCTTACGAACCACAGTTGATACCTTAGCATGTTCCTTTATCCTAACATGGAAAGGTGGTTTTTCAATATAAGCGGTAGGCACAACTGGATCAACATTGTAAAAGATGGTTTCTTCTTTAGCTATGACCGGTTCTTTAATTTCTTCCTTAATAGGGCCATGATATTTAAACCACTTCTCCTTAGGGAGATCAACGTGAGTAGGAAATGCTTCGCAGAAAGAGGCTACTATCTCAGAGTCAAGTCCATATTTAGTGCTAAACTTGTGAAAAGTATCGGTATTCATAAAAGATTTAAAACAATCAAACTCAAGCTTTATACCTGACTCATTACCTTCGTCGAGTTCCCAATCTTCAGAGTTGCATTTAATTCTTTACAAGAGATCCCACTTGAATTCAATAGTCTTCTTCATATAAGAAACAACACAAGAAGTATCGAGCATGGATTGATCATTATGAGAAAGTCGAGCATAAAAATTCTGAATGATAACTTCTCTCGGAATGTCATGATTGGGGCATGAATATAACATTGACTTAAGCCTCCCCAAGCTAGAGCGACGCTTTCTCCTTCACGAGGCCAAAAATTATATATATAATTCCGATTACGATGAACTAGATGCATGGGATAAAACTTTTGGTGGGATTCCAATTGCAAACGATTCCAGTTCCACGATCCAAGATCATCACATAGCCTATACCATGTCAATGCTTTTACCTCCAAAGATAAAGGGAAAACCTTCTTCTTAACTTCATCTCCGGGTAAACCTACAAGCTTAAATAATCCACAAATTTCGTTCACATATAATAGGTGCATATCAGGATGTTCAGTTCCATCTCCTGCATAAGGTTTAGCAAGCAGTTGTTCGAAGGGATTTCATAAGTAATATTTTTAGTAGGTGCTATAGGTTGAGGGGCAACTAATTGTGATTCCGGTCGAGGTGACGATACCCCGAACAAACCCCTCAAAGGATTGTTTTCCATAGTAGCAAGTAGCAATAAATTTCAGCACGTAGTATACGTTTTTCTTTACCGATTTCCACTTACCAAGAGCGCTTCACTCACTGGCAACGGCGCCAGAAAAGGGTCTTGATGACCCACAAGTATAGGGGATCAATCGTAGTCCTTTAGATAAGTAAGAGTGTCGAACCCAACGAGGAGCAGAAGGAAATGACAAGCGGTTTTCAGCAAGGTAATTTCTGCAAGCATTGAAATTGTAGGTAACAGATAGTTTGATAGCAATATAATTGGTAACAAATGTTGGCGTTCTGGGACCGGGGGTACCTAGACCTGCTTGCCTGCGGCCCAGCGTGTGGCCCACCACGAAGGCCTGGTACGGCCCTGCAACGAGCCCCCCCAAGTCAAGGTCCTCGCGAGAGCCCCCGCTTCGCGAGGAGGACAATGCCAAGACCTCCGGAGGAGTGGCACCCCCTTTAGGCTGCCTCCCGAGGAGCAGAGATTCCTATGCAAGTACCCGGCCTCGTGAGGCCGGGGTGACGTGGGTTCTGACGAACAAGACAGGTGGGCGCCAGCGGGCGCAGAGGGAGGACAGTTTCCTCTTTGGTGCAAATGAGACAAGGACGTACGCGGGTTCCTCAGGAACCCCTCAAAGGTTTCCTTCCCGGTGCAAGAGGACCAAGACCACGGGCTCGGCAGGACGGATGTCATCGCCGAGCCCACCATTGCGTCACACCCAGAAGCTTTGCAGGCGAAGACCACCTTTAGTCAAGATAGGATGTACCTCTTGTCCCCTTTCAAATTTGGCCGTTGTGGGATCCCTTCCTGCCTGTTTGACGGGGGAAGAGGACCGTGGCCCCTATAAATAGTGACGAGCTCCCATCGTAGAGGGCAGGTTGAACCAGGTCGAGTTCATCACCACCAAGAGCCCTCGTGAGGCCACCCAACCTCTGTACTAGTTCATCCATAGCCTCCTCGAGAGGCAAATCCACCACAAAGCAGGAGTAGGGTTTTACACCGCAAGGTGGCCCGAACCTGGGTAAATCTCCGAGTCCATCTTCTTCCTCGCTCACACTTGCTCGACACAGCTAGGCCGTAATGTGACAAGTTAAGACCTTGAGTCGGTTGAGATCTTCGCACACGCCCTAGTGTTCGAACCTTGTTAGGTTTTGCGGAGCCCCTATTCCGACATTTGGCGCGCGAGGTAGGGGCGTGTCGAAATATTTCTCCGGTTCCACCCTGTCTCAGCTCCGTCGCTCCCATGGCTGATGCTCGCCGGGTTCACGCCGGGCGCCCGGCCGCTCACGTCTCCCAGGCGGCGCCCGTGGGCCGCGGTGCCCCGCGTCGCTCCAACCCTCCGGCAACTGACGCTGCCTCCGGTCGAGGTGCTCAAGAGCAGCAGAACTTGTCACTGTCTCACCCCGGGCAGCGTGGCGGCCGCACTGCTCCCCCGACCCCTGCTTCCGCCACGACGCCGACCCCCACACTCGCCCTGGGCCGGCAAGCACACAGGCCGCGCTGCTCGGAGCGCGAAAAAGGCCTTGCGGTCGTCTCATTGCGCGTCTCGCTGCCCCTGGGACTTGCACGGTCGCTTGCATCCTCGGTGCATCGTAGGCGCCCGCGTCCGGCCACCACGTCAAGCAGCTCCTCCGCCAGGTGGGCGCAGCTCAGCCGTGACCTGAGGCCCCGTGGGATAGGGCGAGGCCAGCGACCGACATCACCTTCAACTCCGAGGACCACCCCAGGGCTACGGTTGCCACCGGTGCAATCCCATGCAGCAGAAGCTCTTGCTCGCGCTCCTCGTTGCCTCAAGGAAGCTACGCCATTACTTCCAAGGCCAGCCCATCAAGGTCGTCTCTGCGTATCCACTGGAGAAGGTGCTGCGCAACCCCAACGCCGCTGGAAGGGTGGCAGAGTGGAACATCGAGCTGCAGGCCTTCCACCTGAAGTTTAGCATGACCAGGGTCATCAAGGGCGCGGCCCTCGCTGACTTCGTGGCGGAATGGATGGATGCCAACGACCGGGGGCCGGATGAGGGCCAGTCCCTCACGCCGGGTGATGAGGCGCCAGACGGATGGGTCATGCACTTCGACGGCGCCTTCGCCCGACAGGGCGCGGGGGCTGGGGTAGTACTCATCTCACCGATCCAGGACAAGCTCTACTACGCCGTGCAGCTCTGCTTCCAGCATGGCGAGAAGGTCTCCAACAACATCACGGAGTACGAGGGCTTGATCGCGGGCCTCAAGGTCGCCGCGGCCATGGGGGTCATGTGCCTCACCGTCAGGGGCGACTCCCAGCTCCTCGTCAACTTCTCCAACAAGGAGTACAAGCCGAAGGACGAACACATGGAGGCGTACTTGGAAGAGGTACGCAAAATTGAAAAACGCTTTCAGGGCTTGGAATTACAGCACGTCCCGCGCGGCACGAACAAGGAGGCAGACGACATCGCCAAGAGGGCGTCGCGCCGCGATCCTCAAGAGCCTGGCGTCTTCGAGGAAAGGCTCTTCAAACAATCGGCGACCCCACCAACCGTGGGCCTGGCGTCACCTCGGGAGGAACTGCCGCTAGCCCCGCTCTCGGGCGCCCCAGCCTCTGGACCGGCCTCGGGAGCACGATTGCTCCTGGCGCTGGAACCCCAGGCCGGTGACTGGACGGAGGAGTTCAAGGCGTACCTGCTTGGCGGCGCCCTGCCGGAGAAGGAGGAGGACGCGGAGCGTGTGGTCCGCCAGGCCATCGCCTACTACCTGAAGGACGGTGAGCTGTACCGCAGGCGCCCAAATGACGTCTCGCTGCGGTGCATATCTGAAGAGCAGGGGCGTGAACTGCTGGCCGACATTCACGGTGGCGACTGCGGGCACCATTCCTCGTCTCCCACCCTGGTGGGGAAGGCATTTCGCAGCGGCTTCTACTAGCCCACGGCACTCAACGACGCCACCGAGCTGGTCCAATCTTGCGAAGCCTGTCAGTTCCACGCCAAGCAGATTCATCAACCCGCGCAAGGTCTCCAGACCATCCCGCTCTCCTAAACATTCGCGGTCTGGGGGCTGGACATACTGGGCCCCTTCCCTCGAGCGGCCGGAGGCTACCGCCACCTCTACGTCGTCATCGACAAGTTCACCAAGTGGGCGGAGGTGGATCCCGTACGCACCATCCCTGCCGGCTCAGCAGTCAAGTTCATCCGGGGCCTCGTGAGCCACTTCGGTGTCCCCAACCGTATCATTACTGACAATCGCTCATAGTTCACAAGCAACCTATTTAAGGAATATTGTGCTAACCTTGGGACGCAGATATGTTACGCTTCGGTAGCACACCCGCGGAGCAATGGTCAGGCCGAGCGCGCCAACACGGAGGTCTTGAGGGGCCTCAAGGCAAGGAGCTTCCAGAAGAATTTCGAGGCCTGCGGCAGGGGTTGGCTCGGTGAGCTTCAGTCCGTGCTGTTGTCCATCCGCACCACCGCGACAAAGCCCACCGGCGAAACCCCATTCTTCCTTGTCTACGGAGCCGAGGCGGTCCTCCTGCACGAGGTCAAGCATCGCTCCCCGCGGGTCTTGGCATTCGACGAGGAGCGTCAGGATGCCATGCGGGGAACAGACCTTTTGCTCAGGGAGGAGGCCCGCCACCAGGCCTCACTCCGCGCAGCAAGGTACCAGCAAGCGCTGCGGCGATACCATTGCCACAGCATCCGCTCCAGGACCCTCGAAGTCAGAGACCTCGTCCTGAGGCGGGTCCTCTCCAGGGAGGGCTTGCACAAGCTCTCGCCCATGTGGGAGGGCCCGTTCAGGGTCACCCGCGTCTCCAGGCCTGACGCCGTGCGCTTGGAGACTCAGGACGGGGTCCCCATCCAGAATGCCTGGAACATCCAGCGTCTCCGCAAGTTCTACCCGTGACACTCTCACATAATAATGAGTGGGTTGTATACGCCCGGAGCCCCCCGAGGACGCGGAGGGGTTCCCACCCATGCCCAAGTGGAAGCCCCATGCTCCGTGCTGGCGGACGACACTGTCATTCAACGACTATGCCCACGCCCAGTGGATGCCCCATGCTCCGCGCTGGGGGAAGACGAAGACTAGATTAGGTGCCGGACGCGGCTGTTATTTGCTCTCTTTTGTAACCAAATTTGCTACCTTTTTGAATGAAGTTTGAAGTTTTCCGCGTCTTATTCGGAAATGGGGTGGGAACCTTCTTCTTGCAGCATTCTCTTATTCTGAGTTCTTTCTGAAAGGGTCCGGCACCCGCCAGCTCTCCCTCGCGCGCCCCGCGAGCGAGGGCTAGGCACGATACATTGTGCAGGCTCCGGGCCGCACACGCACCTCGCCAAAACTTTGGCGTCCTAATCCTCGTGCAACGCTCTCGAGGCGAGCTGGCGCACACCATCACCTCCAAACCCCGGCCTCAGGAGCGCCTACCACCTGGCCTAGTCGGGCGTCGTGGCCCTGCACACCGGCGGCTATCGACCCTCGCAAGGGGGCTCGGGGGCTCTACGGCTAAAGAAGGAAGCTCTGGAGGGACGCGCCCCCTACCGCGGGCAAGTCAAGCTAAGTTATCCTAACCATAAGTTACCCTAATCGTGACGGGAAGTGACATTCCAATTTGCAACAACATAAAAACTGGGATGCAAGAAGAAAAATGCTAACATAAAGGCGCAAGCGCCACAGATCATTACACCCCCGCGGGGCGCTCCATGGTTTTTCGTGCAGGAAACAAAAGCAAAGGACGGCCTCCTGAGGACCGCCACTCCTGAGGCCTGGCCCAGGCGCCGCTCAGTCAGAGTCCTCCTCCTCCTTGATGGTGGCGTGGCGGCATGGCGGCTCGACAGCCTCCGGGGCAGGAGCGCGGCGTCGCGGCAGCTTGCCGCCCTCCCTGTTCCGGGCCCGCCGGCGTGGCGGCTTGTCGTAGTCGTCGTCGTTCGAGCTTTCCCCGTAGGAGGCATCGCTACTGCTGGAGGTACTGCGCCCGTTGCCAAGGGCAAGCTCACCGCCAAGGATGCCGCCACCGCGATGGTCATCGTCGCTGGAGAAGTGCTCGTTGTCGTCACCGTCACCCTCCGGACAGCACCCCAAGCGCCTACCGTCTTCCCCGAAGACCTTGACGAAGAGCGTCACCGCCCCGTCATACTTCAAGTGGAGGGTACACCTCCCCTGTAGGCCGTGGGCGCGGACGAACGCCTGCCACCCGCGGGTCAGGAATACGTAGCCCACGGGGGTGACCTCAACCCCCACCCATGAGGCTCGACTGCAGCAACCGTCAGCCTGCAGCCATAAGCCGGCCGGCCCTCCGGCTGGTAGTGCCCCCGCGAAGAAACGCGGGAGCTGAACCCAGGAGACGACCGGCCTCTCCTCCCACACCACGAACTCCTGAACCGCGTCGGCCGAGTGAGATTGTGAGCGAGGCGACCGGGCATCGGCTGCATACCTTCCTCCTCGACCACGAGCGCCACGGCTACCGTTGCCGCATGCGTGGGAGGGGCCCCTCCCATGGCTGCCGGAGGCGGCGCCAGCCCACGCCAGGGTGCGCCCGCGTCCACGAGGGGCCACCGCCGGCGTCGTGGTGTGCTTGCGGTGACGACCACGACCCCTCTTGGGCGGTGGCGAGGCCGGCCCCTCCAGGCGGCCTTTCCCCTTCTCGGCAGCAGAAAACCTCCTCACTAGCGTCATGGTCGTGGAAGCGGCAGACTGTGGTGAGGAGGCAAGAAGATGAAGACGGGCTAGGGGGGCTCTGCCCCCTCGCCCATTTATAGCCAATCAGAGGCCAACCGGCATCTCTCCACATGTCGGGCGATAATGACTCCACACCACGCGCCAGCCCTTGCCCGTCGGGGCGGTTACCGAGGCAACGTGGGGAAGTGGAGGCGTCTGTGCCCCGTCGTGTGCCACGTGGCAAGACCGGCCCGCGGGCGATTGGGGCCCACGGCGCTTCGGCCCCCCTTCTCTAGCTTCACCCCGAAGTCAGCCCATGCACGCCTCGGGCCTGGGGGATACTGTTGGCATTCTGGGACCGGGGGTACCCAGACCTGCCTGCCTGCGGCCCAGCGTGTTGCCCACCATGAAGGCCCGGTACGGCCCTGCAACGAGCCCCCCAAGTCAAGGCCCTCGCGAGAGCCCCCGCTTCGCGAGGAGGACAACGCCAAGACCTCCGGAGGAGTGGCACCCCCTTTAGGCCGCCTCCCGAGGAGCGGAGATTCCTGTGCAAGTACCTGGCCAGGCGGGTGCAGAGGGAGGATAGTTTCCTCTTTGGTGCAAAGGAGACAAGGACGTACGCGGGTTCCCAAGGAACCCCTCAAAGGTTTCCTTCCCGGTGCAAGAGGACCAAGACCACGGGCTCGGTAGGACGGATGTCATCGCCGAGCCCACCGCTGCGTCAGGCGTTCTGGGAACGGGGGTACCCAGACCTGCCTGCCTATGGCCCAGCGCGTAGCCCACCAAGAAGGCCCGGTACGGCCCTGCAACGAGCCCCCAAGTCAAGGCCCTCGTGAGAGCCCCCGCCTCGCGAGGAGGACAACGCCAAGGCCTCCGGAGGATCGGCACCCCCTCAGGCCACCTCCCGAGGAGCAGAGATTCCTATGCAAGTACCCGGTCTCGTGAGGCCGGGGTGACGTGGGTTCTGATGAACGAGACAGGCGGGCACCAGCGAGCGCAGAGGGAGGACAGTTTCCGCTTTGGTGCAAGGGAGACAAAGACGTACGCGGGTTCCCAAGGAACCCCCCAAAGGTTCCCTTCCCGGTGCAAGAGGACCAAGACCACGAGCTCGGGAGGACGGATGTCATCGCCGAGCCCACCGCTGCCTCACACCCAGAGGCTTTGCAGACGAAGACCACCTTTAGTCAGGATAGGGTGTACTACCTGTCCCCTTTCAAATTTGGCCGCTGTGGGATCCCTTCCCGCCGGTGCGACGAGGGAAGAGGACCGTGGCCCCTATAATTAGGGACGAGCTCCCATCGTGGAGGGGGAATCAGGTTGAACCAGGTTCGAGTTCATCACCACCAAGAGCCCTCGTCAGGCCACCCAACCACTGTACTAGTTCATCCACAGCCTCCTCGAGAGGCCAATCCACCACAAAGAAGGAGTAGGGTTTTACACTGCAAGGTGGCCCGAACCTGGGTAAACCACTGTGTCCATCTTCTTCCTCGCTCACACTTGCTCGACGCAGCTAGGCCGTAGGGTGACCAGTTGGGACGTTGAGCCGGTTGAGATCTTCGCACACGCCCCAGTGTTCGAACCTTGTTGGGTTTTGCGGAGCCCCAATTCTGACATTTGGCGCGCCAGGTAGGGGCGTGTCGGAATCTTCCTCCGGTTTCACCCCGTCTCAACTCCGTCGCTCCCATGGTTGACGCCCGCCGAGTTCATGCTGAGCGCCGGGCCGCTCGCGTCGCCCAAACGGCGCCCGAGGGTCGCGGAGCCCCGCGTAGTTCCATCTCTCCGGCAGCCAATGCTGCCACAGGCCCGGCTGCTCAAGAGCAGTAGGAATCGTCACTGCCACCCTCCGTGCAGCGCGACGGGTACACCGCCACTCCGTCCCCCGTCCCGGTCATGGCGTCGTCCTCCCACTCCCGCCGTGGATCGGAGAACGCACCGACTGCGCTACTCTTGGCGCGTGAGCTGCTGCGCTACCGCCCCACCAACGACCGCTACGAAGAGTGGCTCGGCCGCATCGCCGAGCTCGTCGACGCCGCCGGCGAAGCCCCGGCGCCCTCCCACTCGCTTCGTCCCCAATCCTTCCAGGCGGGCGACATGGCCCACGGCGCGCCTCCTCCTCCTCCTCCGTCCCTGCAAAGCGCCGACCTTGAGCCCAGGCGCGGAGCGCGCCCCCGCGACCAGCCACGCACGGCACCAGCGCGCGCTCGAGACTTGGTGTGCTGCCAGGTGGTGCCGCGGCCGCAAGGTGACGCGCGTGCGCTCCATCCGCAGTAGCGCCAACATCAAGACCATGCGCCGCTGGAGGTTGCGGCGAACGAACGTCAAGGCCAGGCTCCTCCCGTCCACGCCGTGCCTGAGAGCGAAGCCGCCTGCCGCGCCTTCACCTCAGAGCTGCGCCGCGTCGTCTCGCCTAGCAAGTTCAAGCCGGACCTCCCTCCGCGCTACGACGGCACCACCGACCCAGTAGAGTTCCTCCAGCTCTACTCGCTGAGCATCGATGCTGCAGGCGGCGGTGACAAGGTCATGGAAAATTTGTTCCTCATGGCTCTGAAGGATGGCGCACATTCCTGGCTCCTCAACCTCCCGAAGGAATCGATCTCCTCCTGGGACGAACTTCGCGAGCGCTTCACCGCCAAATTCCAGGGCACCCGGGACCGCCCCCCAGCGACGAGCAACCTACGACGCGTGAAGCAGTAGGAGGGAGAGACTCTGCACAAGTACATACAACGCTTCACGAGCGTCCGCCTCAAGATTCCGAAGGCGTCGAATAAGGCCATCATCTCGGCGTTCACCGACGGCGTCAGGGACCTCAGGATGAGGGAGGAGCTCGCCATCCATGACGACCTGTGCTCTGCTCTGGAGATGTTCAACCTGGCGAACAAGTGCGCGAAGGCCGAGGCAGGCCGGCTTTCCCTCCGCGAGCTTCCGAAGGCAGACCAAGAAGACAAGAAGGCCAAGTCCAAGGAAGTGAAGCGCAAGAACCCCGCCGTTCTGGCCGCCGAGCCCGAGGCAAAGCGCGGTCGAGACCAGGAGGAACCCTTCAAGAGCAACCGTCCATTCTGCGTCTTCCACTACACCAACACCCACATCACCAGCGATTGCCAAGAGCTCAAGGAGCTCCGCGACGAGCGCCTCGGTCGCCGCCCCAAGCGTGGTGGCCGTGGCTACGGCCGTGGAGGGGCCGCAGCGGAGGCCATCGGGACAACCGCGACTCATGATAGGACTGGCGCGACCAGCCTCGCGATGACCGTTGGCGTGGTGATCCTCGTGACAGGCCCTGGTGTGACAAGCCTCCGGAGGCCCGTCCTCGGGACAGGGCCGACCTCCCCCCGCTGCCGTCGCCACCAAGGAGGAACGAAGACGACCGGCGGGACGATGGGGCTGGGGGCTTCCAGGAGCCCCGTGCGGTCGCCTGCATTCTGGGCGGGGCTCAAGCCCCGGCCTCACACTGCATCTTCAAGCAGTTCTCTTGCGAGGTGAACGCCGCCCTCCCGAAGCTTGAGGCCACGCGTCCCCTCAAGTGGTCAAAGTGGGCCATCACCTTCGACTCCAAGGACCAACTCAAGTGCTCAGCCACCGCGGGCGCGCTCCCTCTGCTCTGCTCACCCGTCATCAGCAACGTCCTTGTCACCAAGACCCTCATCGACGGTGGCGCTGGGCTCAACGTTCTCTCCGTCGAGACCTTCGAAATGCTCCAGGTGCCCTACGACCAACTCATGCCGACGAAGCCCTTCTAAGGGGTGACTGATGGCACTACCATGCCGCTGGGGCAGGTGCGCCTCCCAGTCACCTTCGGAAGGCACGACAATTACCGCACCGAGCTCATCGACTTCGACGTTGCTCACATCGGCCTCCCGTACAACGCCATCCTCGGGTACCCCGCCCTTGCCAAGTTCATGGCGGCAGTCCACCATGGCTACAACGTCCTCAAGATGCCAGGGTGCAACGGTGTCATCACGGTCGCCTGCGATGAGAAGGATGCCGTCTGCTCCCTCGAGCGCGCCTACAGGGCCGCGGCGGCCCAAGACTATGACAATGAGGACGACGTCCTGCCTCCTGAGGACACCCGCAAGAAGCAGAAGCAGCTCCTCCCCAAAAGCCGCCCGTGGGATGGGACCTCCACCGCTGGCGCTACAGGCTCGGTGTCCGCCGCTGGGGTGCCTCTCCCTCTCGCATAGGAAGGCGCGCCTGGCGCCTCCCTCAGGACATGCTCGGGGGCTTCCATCCGGAAAGCTACCGACCTGACCGGCACGACGGGGGAGGTGCTCGGGCACCACTCGGAGGCGTGCTTCGACGTACGCCCCCACAAGCAAGAAGCAAGGCGCGAGGCGCCAGGCGCAAGGGAATTCATCACCAACGCAATCCGGGAACTTCAAGAGGCACAGGCTCTGCGTGGCGAGCACCGCGCGACGCCACCAGGCATGGCAGCCATCCCCGACGATAGGCTGCGCATCTGCGTCAACTTCCCCGACCTCAACAGGGCTTCGTCGCAGGAGCTCTTCTGGCCATCGTGTGTCGGACGCAGCGGGGGTTTCCCCTGCAGCTACGTCCGCATGCCCTTCGGCCTCATGAACGCGGGTGCTACTTAAAAGCGCCTCATGCAGACTGCCTTCGTGTCTCATGAGGCCCGATGCCACGAGGACCTCCCGGAGATCCCAGACCCTCGCGGGCCCCCCGAGCCTCCGGAGCACTCAAGCTCGTGATGACCCAGCTTCAACGACTACCCCGATGCTTCAGCGGCGCCGGCGCCAGGTGACTTTTGGTTTGTTCAATTGAGGGCGCCCCTCGGGCTGCACCATCCTCGAGCTGCTAGGGCCCGTCCCCGCAGCTGTACCATTTTGCGCATGCACCAGACTGAATCTGCATTTAATGAATTTCCGAAGTATTCCAACTGCATGCCCGGTGCTTCGCCACCATGAATGTCGCCGCGCCCTTACGATCCCACTTTCGACCGCCTCATGATTAAGGGCTCGCACGGCATCTGTGCTCGGGTCCGTCCCTGCAGCGTTGATAAATCCAAGTGGCTGAGCTGTGTCTCGCAGGCCAGCCCTGTGTACGTCACCTCGCCGAGGCCCTTAGTGCTTGTCCTCGCATGAGCTAATCGAGTGTGGGTAAGTCAGGGCGCGTGGCCCGGTTCCAATAACCGATGTTCGGTGCTTCGTCGTCACGGGAACCACGCGTCGGGTGTCTTTCCTCGGGTTTGTCGCATGATAAGACTGGGCACGGCGTCTGTGCTTGGGTCCGTCCCTGCATCGTCGATAAACCCAGCGGCCGAGCTCTGTCTGGCGGCCTAGCCCCGCACACGTCACCTCCTGGGGCCGTTGGTGTTTGGCCTTCTCATGCGATGGCCTCCGGAGATTCATTCGGCGCAGGTTACCCACACCCCACAGGTCCTGCAAGCGCGCCTCGCGCTATAAAAATTTAGGCGCAACCCGCCTTTGAGGTAGGGCCTCGTGAGTCCCGCGCTGGCTCACGGGTGCCCAGATACACCTCCCATTTCAACCGTGTAGGCCACGAGTGCGAACTTAATGGGCTGTACACGCCCGGAGACTCTACCACAGAGCTTCATTCCCACGCCCAAGTGGAAGCCCCATGCTCCGCGTTGGCGGACGACACTGTCGTTCAGCGGCTATGCCCACGCCCAGTGGAAGCCCCATGCTCCGCGCTGGGGGATTAACAACTGAGGGCGCCCTAGCGGTTGCACCAACCTCAGGATGGCCTCCCGGCTCTTCGCACAACCCTGTCATGCAGCGTTCCCCCGGGATGCACGCACGAGGGGGCTGACCGGGGGCTACGCTCAGGACAGCCCTGGCATGAGCTACCTCACCAGGTTCTGGCACCTGGTCTTCTCGCGTCTCTCCCAGGTAAAAACTGGCGAGGAAAGGTACGAATTCACCTCACGGGCGCTGCTTGCGCGTCAAGGGGGACCCCTGAGCATCGTGACTCAGGGGCCTCACTGGTCACATAGCCCCTCGCCCCTTGGTATCATCCTGGCGATCCGGATGCCCCAACGGCGGTCGAGGTATGCGCGGGATTGGGCCCTGCCGACGCAGAGCACCAAAGAGCCCCAAGTCTACCCTGGCGTCGTCGTGTTTCCTTTGTAAGTGCTGCTTGCGCGTCAAGGGGGACCCCTGAGCATCGCGACTCAGGGGCCTCACTGGTCACGTAGCCCCTCGCCCCTTGGCCTCGTCCTGGCGATCCAGACACTCCAACGGCGGTCGAGGTATGCGCGGGATTGGGCCTCGCCGATGTAGAGCACAAAAGCAAATGGGAAGGAAACAAGGCACCGAAGGGAATCACGAAATTCAAGGAAAATTCAAGCAATTATTACAGGCACTGAATGTTTTACGAATTCAAAGTCTCACGCCTCCACGGGGCACAGTGAAATGTTGCAGGATAGGACCTAGAAGGAAGGGCCACCACCGCCATGGCCGACATCGCCAACTGCCCCGGCCGCGGCGACCTCATCGTCGACGTCGCTGCCATCGTTGTCACCACCACTTGCTTCCACCGCTGGGGGCTTGGCGGTGGCTATGCAGGTGAACTTCTCCACCAACGCGTCCACCGGGCCCTTCATGGCCGCTTCCGCAGTGGCACGAGACGCAGGAGCAACCGAGACGAGCACCGCATCGAAGTTGAAGTCGGGCTCACGGAGGTAGAGCTGGCTGAAGACCCGCGTCACGGCCGTGGCAAGGAGATCGTGGCACTCGTCCTCCAAAATGGTGTCCACCCTGGTGGAAGCGCCTTCGAGCACCTTAGCAAGCTTGAAGGAGAGCCCCGAGTAGCCGGCTTCGGGGGCCACCAAAGGCTCCCGGAATCCTCCCCTGCAGATGGAGCGCAGCGACCTGCGAAGCTCGAGTTCAAGGGAAGGGAAGGCGTCACGCTCCGTGGCCGCATTCTCCTCAGCATCGGCGAGGGCCTTCTCCTTGGCCTCCAGCCGGGCCGTCGTCTCGGAGACGCGTCGGGCGTGAGACGCCTGGGCTCCTTCCACCTCCTCCTTCAGCTTGGTCAGGCGCTTGCTTTCCTTGGCTTGGTCAGCGGCCACCCGGGACAGCGCGGAGTCGCGATCTGCGAGATCCGCATCGCGGGCCTTGAGGGCCTCCCCCTGCTCATGGACTGGTTGCGCGAGTGCGGCTTGCTCATCCTGAAAGACCTTCAGATGGGCATCCGCCTCGCCGCAGCGCGCCCTGGCAGACTCCGCCTCGTCCAGTGCCGCGTCTCGGGCTGCCTTGGCCTCGGCGGCCTCCTCTTCGCTCCTCGCGATGGCGGCCTTGGCTCGGCTCCAGGCCATCTGGGTGGTCGCCCCGGCCTGGGACCACCCAGAAACGAGCCCCAGCCGCTCCCTCGCGAGGCACCTTTCAGCCTCCTGAAGATTCGTCCGGAGCCTGCCAAGCATGGTGTAGGCCTCATCCAAGGTGTCGGGCCTGATCAGAGGACCGCAGCGCGCAAGCGCGAGAGCCAGACCAGGAGTCAGGACCGGCACATCGGCGTGCGCCGTGACCAAGGGCCCGGCAGCATGGTTAACTTGGGGAGCCGGGGGCTCCAGTTTCTCTTCCATCACGACAAGCGTGGGCGACCCCATGACCAGCTGGCCCGTGGGGGCTGGCTCTTCCTGAGGCCGCATCTCTGCGACCACAGGAGCGGACTCCACCAGGAGGGGCGAGGAGCTGCCCCCTCCATCAGCGTCGGGGCCACCACGATAACGGCAGGAGACGCCGCCATGAGAGCCTCCGCGCCCCCGGCGGCCGGTCCTCCAAGCGGCGCGCTGGGCTGGCGCGACACGCTTCCATTATGGCATGAAGCCGATGGCGCCCCCAGGGCAGGGGGCCCATTCGGCTCAACGCTCGCCTTCTTCCTCTTTGGCATGACTTCGACCCTGGCCAATGATAGGAGGAGGGCCATGAGCACATACGCGGTTCAAGATCAAGCAGAAATGAAGAAGGCTACTTACTCCTCGCGCGCGACCCACTTCCTCTTCTTCTCCACCTCGGCGCTGGTCGGAACGCCCCCGTTGAAGAGCAAGGGCCTTGTCCCGCTCCTCGCCCGTCAGGCTGGCGGATCCGAGCCTGATGATGTCTCCCATGCCCTCGTACTCCCACATGGGCTTCGAGTGCTACTGGAGCGGTGCCAGGCGCTGCGTCATGAACTCCTTCACCATCATCGCCCCGATCAGTTTCCCGGCGGCCATGTCCGAGGAGATCCGCTTCAAGACGGGCGCCGCCCGGGGGTCGGTGAGCTTCGCGGAGGCCCACCCGAGGGTCTTCTCAGGCAGCTTCATCAGGAGCTCCAGATGCGAATCGACCCCCTGAACATCCACGAAGACCCAGCGGTGCCAGAAGCCTTCCACCTTCTTCCCGGCCTCCAGGAGCACATTGCCTATCTGGACCGCGACGAAGCAAGCGCACCCCGACCGCTGCGCGCTGTCATGAAGCCACATGATGAAGTAGTGGCGGAAGAGGGCCACAGAAGGCTTCACGCCTACGAATGTGACACCCTGATTTTTGACAACTTTTTCTTTCCAAATCATTTGGATTCTATTTGCAAACTTGGTTGATCTTCAAAACCTTTTCAATTGATTTGGATCTGTGAATCTTTAAATCTTTTCTCAAGTACCCCAAAACCCTACTCATCTTGCCAAAACCTTTCCACATATCTCCTGGATCAATTTCCAATATTTTAATCTTTTCCAATAATCCTTTTCTTTATTTGGGAAACTATGTCATCACTATGGGTTGTGAAGCAACCTATAGTTTGGATGATCAATAAATTACCAAAATTTTCCCACATCTTCTCATCATCATATGATTCCATAATCTCCAAAAATATTCCATTGCCCAATGTAAAATTTTGGCCAGAATAATTATTTTAGTTCTGACCAGAATCTGTCCATTGTGAAGCAACCTCATTTTTCCTACCTCAGAAAATTCTCAATAAATTCCCCAAGCTTCTAGGGATCCTATATAGCCTCAATATCCAAAAACATCATCTGGTCCAGTACAGTTTTTGAGCAGAAAAACTCTGACAAGATTCTGCTTACTTAAGAACCTTGTGAAGGAAGTACAAGCTAGGGGTGCACAATTGATCTAAATTTTTTATGGCATGTGTGCATTGCTAAATAACTTCCCTCCACCAAGTTTCAACATTAGCAGAGCATCCATGTGAGTGCCACAAGCTCATTTAGTTTCTGGACCAGAATGATGGTTTCCAAAGGATCTATGTTCAAATCTTTTTCAAACCTATCCAAACTTTGCCAGTTTATAGTCCTTCCAAGATAGACATCACCAGACATATCCACTAGCTCCATCTCTATCTCTTCCTCCCTCCAGAACCTCCCCAAGTTGGCAGTCAGGAACTGTTGGTGAAGCTACCTCTCATCTCAGTGGCTTACTGGGCAAGCCAGTGCCACGAGGAGGTTCCAGAGTGCAAGGACAGCACTCCAGACACGGCCCGGCAGGCCAGCTCGCGCCGCGTGTGCCCGTGCACATGGTGACCGCGTAGCCAGCCTGCCAAAACCGCGCTCTGGGCGCCGGCAGGCTCGGGTCTCGTCGGAGGTTGACGACCGTGTGGCCGTACCTTGTCCAAGAGTGCCGACATCGTCGTTGCCCTCCACCTGGACCCTCCAGACCCTTCCCCCTCGCCGGAATCGCCCTCGGCGGCCGCCATGGCGCTCGGGCACTGTGACGCCCGTGCGGCCACAGTGAGCAAGCGTGCCGTCGTCTTCCTCGCGAGCCGTCGCTTCGCCATTCAATGCATCTGCCTTCTTCCGTCTCGTCGCCACTCCTGGACAGCCAGCTGGCCGTCCTTGCCCCGGCGACGTGGCCTCAGCTCCGGTCGCTCTAGAGAGCTCGGTCGCCTTCGCCCCCGCCTATTTAAGGTTGCGCCCAACCTCTCCGAGCTCCTCACCTCTCCCCCTCCGCCTCCAATCAGCCTCCTGAGAAGCGAGCCACGGCCGAGAGGCCCTCTGGCCTCGAAATCTCACCGGAGCTCCGCCGTTGGTAGCCACCTCGCCTCCAGCATCTTTCCTTCCCCTTGAGCCCCAATTGACCTCACCCTCCCTCGAGCTCAGGGCATTCCCCTGGTGCTCCTCGACCTCTTGCCCAACCAATCCATCGCCGGATTCGCCTTCTCCGACGACCACCCGAACGCCGCCGCCGCCGGAGAGGAAGGGGACGACGCCGTCCGGCCATCTCCAGTCACGCTGCGGGTACGTGTGTGTTCGTCTTCGAGCGCCCGATCCATTCCCCTCAACTCCGAGCGCCGCCGTCGTCTCTGTCGCCAGCGACCGTCGCCGGAGC
The DNA here is from genome assembly GCA_039707655.1 of Elymus sibiricus. NCBI lineage: Eukaryota > Viridiplantae > Streptophyta > Magnoliopsida > Poales > Poaceae > Elymus > Elymus sibiricus. The sequence goes on along the minus strand of CM077669.1, from coordinate 345,694,153 downwards.
CCCGCCCTGTCTCTATTTCCTTTTCCCTCTCTTTGTTTTAAAAGGGCCGACCCCACCCGTCAGTGGCCCAGACCGCGCGCGCGCGAAGGGGTAAGTGGAGGCGTATTCTGAAAATACGCCATCGACGTGGCCCGCTGGAGATTTTTTGATTTTCTGTTAAAGTCCATTTTAAATCAGAATTTTGACCAGACTTTGACCCTAAATAACTTTTTATCCATAGCTCCAATTCAATTGATTCTTTTTGCATTGAGTTGGTATTGAGCCCATTTAATTACTGACAAATTTTGGTATTTTTCCTATATCCACAGAATATCTGGTTAATAAAAATGCTTTATGTGACACTTTCAATTGTATTTTGAAAATACTTTCAGAGGGAGATTGTGGTGCTTTTGAAGATCAAGAGTGTTTGAACAACCCAACAGAGCAAGGCAAGCCATGATACCCATTTTATGTAGCATTTCCATAGCATTGCATATTTTCATGCATTATGCTTATTTAATTGCTATATGTTAATTCATAGTAAATCAATTAAATAACTAGTGGCATGTTGTGATAACCACTATTGTGCTAGTGACTTAGTGGTTGATCTTGAGTCACCTGTCCGGGCTTACCCGTGCAACCACATTTGCCGGTATGGGACGACCTTGACTTGGCCTGACTGCGTGATCTTTCATCGGTACCTCCAAAGAGGGAGGGTTATGCGCGCGTGCTACCCTGATCAGGTAGGCGGCGATAATCCTGTGAGCCCAGTTATTGTTTGTTTGTGCCGGCGTCCCCGTTTGGGACAGTTTTGTTTGGCCACGACGGTGGCAAGTGTCATGGGGACACAGGTGTCATGGGGACACAGGGGCCACCCAGGGCAGGCCTCATGGGGAGGATGAATGCCGGAGGTACGATGAGAGAGTCACGGGTCAGGCAGGTTTCGTTGAAGCAACGCTGGTCCACCCGAAGGGGATCGCGAGGCCAGTTGCTTCATGGTGTGGGTAAAGTGCGCAACCTCTGCAGAGTGTCAAATCTATTCGAATAGCCGCGTCCACGGTAATGGACAACCCGACCAGACCTCAGTAGATGGTCAACTGTATCAATGTTAGTAATGATGGAAGAACTCTTCGTATGGTCGGAGGTACTCGATGACTTATGAGTATTCCGAGGGTTGTGGGACAACCCGATTGAGAGTAAGTTAATGACCGGTGCAGTAAGTGAATTGCTTAAGTATTTGACATGTGATTGCCATGCTATTGTTTGCTGCATTACTTGGTTGTCGTGAGCTTGCGAGTACATTCAAAGTACTCACCTGGCGTATCATGCCAGATGCAGGAGAAGCCGAGGACGGAGGTCCTGATGGTTCGTGCTACGCTAACTAGGATGTGTCCACATCAGTGTCCCTGTGGATGGAGTTGCCGCTATGATCCGCTACGCCGTAGAAGTACTTAGTAGTTCTGAGGCCCTGCTATGTTCCATAAATAATGTGGATACTGTCATAGCACCGAGGGTGCCTTTGGCCTCGTTATCATTGTAAAATATATGCTTGTACCCCTCCGCTATCAATAAAGTTCAGTTCTGTTCTATCCAAGTTGTTGGGTGTTTCCAGAAGACATGATCTCTGGGTTGGAAACACTGGTAATCCGGTTCTCTGAGCCGGGGTGCCACAACGCTTGGTATCAGAGCCGTGCTGACTGTAGGACACCCTAGTTAACCAGCGTTAGAACTGCGATTAGTGTAGGGTCTTGAGTGTGCATCTTGCTTGTTGCATTTGATTGTTGCATGTCATGCATCATGATTCATTGTTTTGCTAACCATGGCCTTGTGAGTGTAGATGGCACCAGTTCCATACCACTACCATTTTGAGCCTGCACCATCCACCTTTCCAGTACTGCTTCGGAACGTCTGGCTTTGACTGTACCCCCCCGGCGAAGATCTAGTGTACCAGGTGTTTCGGGAGCAGCTTGCTGAGTCAGTCTATGAGTACCACGCAGAGGCTTTCCTGATCGCGAGCTCGGACCTTGGCAGCTACTCTCGCTCTACCAAGGGCGGAACGGCTTCCACCCCGGAGTTAGCGATCCAGTTTGCTGCGATGGAGGCTCTCACTGACTTGCGCTTCCACGAGGTGGAGATGCAGACCCATCCAGGTTTCTTCCGCTATCCCACCCTGTCGCCTATGACAGGGCGAGTCCTTTTTGCGCCAATTGACCCGGCGTGTGATCGTGCGACTTCTGTTCTGGCTCGTTATCTGAACGCCAGTTATCGTACGATCATATCCTTGGTTGAGGAGCTGTCTCGTGTCTAGGGGGCACTTGCAGCCATAGCTCCAGCTCCACCTCCACCTCAGCCTATCTATCCACCCCTATATCCACCACCAGTTCCACCTCCACCCAGGTTTGAGGCTCCTTCTAGCTCTACCGTGCCACCAGGCTTTTCGTCTGGTAGCCGTCGCGAGACCCCGGCAGAGTGGGCCTCACTCCTTGCCACTCCAGCTGCTCCGATGCTGAGGCGTCAGGCTGCTTCTACCCCAGAAGGAGAACCGTCCCAGCAGCGTCGTCGTGTTTCCTTTGATCCGGAGGATGAGATCCACATCATCAGTTCTGACTCCGGCTCAGGCTCAGATGACGAGGAGTCTTCAGTCTACCAGTGTTCGTGCCATCCGCGCCACTAGAGTAGAGGCTTGAGTTACTATGCATGCATCTTTGCCTATGTCAACTGCCGTATGAGCAGTCTAGCATGATATTCCCCTACTAGCTTGCCATGTATGATGTTGGGTTATCTTGTATAATTATGATGTTTGCTTTATTCGCCTTTTTCGCGTATTTTCTTTCTGGTGTCATACCCCTGTGCTTCCCTTATGGATGTTGCTCATTGATTCGGTATTTGGAAATGGGAACAAATTTAGGATGAAGGGAAGTTGTAGCCAAGGCGGCGATGGAACCCCCGTTCGTCGATCCGCCAGACAAGCAGGACAACCACCAGAAGATTTACCACCCCACCACCTCAAGCACCTACCACTGATCAGATCATGAGAATGTTTGAGGAGAAGAGAAATCTGGACCTTATGGAATTTCTGAAAAGCATGCAGACCATGGTGGGTCAGAACCACAACCGTAATGGAGCATATTCTAGATTGTCCGATTTCCAGCGTACCAAACCGCCCAATTTTGGTCAAGCTGTGGACCCAATAGAAGCGAATGATTGGCTAAGGACCATAGAAAAGAAGTTGGAAATAGCCCGTTGCAAAGAGTCTGACAAGGTCCCTTTCGCCACCCACTACCTGGAAGGGCCAGCAGCTATCTGGTGGGACAATACAAAGGCAACATGGTCTTCTGAAGAGGAAATCTCCTGGGATAAATTTAAGGAGCTATTCCGCAAATACCACATTCCCACCGGCATAATGAAGGTGAAGCAGAGGGAGTTCCTCGCTTTGACACAAGGAAATATGTCGGTAGCTGAGTACCTAAACAAGTTCAACAATCTGTCTTGGTACTCTACCTATGATGTGGCCACCGAGGAAAGAAAGATAGATCGGTTCTTGGGAGGACTGAATCATGCCCTCCATTGTCAGCTTTGCATGCTAGATTTTCCGGACTTCCAAACTCTGGTAAACAAGGCCTTTATAGCCGAATGGGAACATAAGTCCGGATATGACAACCACAAGAGAAAGTTTGAACCCAAGAAGGACAACCGTGAGCAGGCTACGCAGAAGCCACGCATATGGCAGCCAGGCTCATCTGAATATAAGCCCACCTGGAGCAGTGGCAACAACAACAACAAGACCGTGAGGCAGACCAAGACCTTCGGCAAACAGCCAGTGCTAGAGGATTGCCGCCGCAACAACACCTGCTTCACTTGCGGCCAGAGCGGACACTACTCCAAATAGTGCCCCGCCAACCACGGGAAGCCATCTCCCGATGTCAAGCCACAGGTCAACTCTATTGGACGCCGCCCCAATCATAACTTCAGCCACGGACGCGTCCATCATATCTCCGCTGAGGAAGCCTGCGAAGCTCCAGAAGTAGTCCTTGGTATGTTTTCTGTTAACAACATACCTGCAGTAATTTTATTTGATTCTGGGGCTTCCCATTCGTTTATTCCGCGGAGTTTTGCCACCGTGCACAAATTTTTCCCTTCGCTCCTGGACAAAATCATGGTGGTACAATCCCCAGGCTCCCTGCTCAAAACAAATCTGATATATAGAGATCTGGAAATCTCGATACATGGAATTAAATTTCCAGCTGCACTCATTGCCATTGAATCCTCAGGATTGGACGTAATACTGGGAATGGACTGGTTGACAGCGCATCAGGTGTGCATCAATTGTGCCAGCAGGACAGTAACACTCGTTAACCCAGCAGGACAAACAGTCCAATTCCTTGTCAGCAAGATGATGCCGAAGAAAGGAATGGCATACCAAACTACCGCCACGGATATGAACTTAATTCCGGTAGTTTGTGAATTTCCGGACGTATTTCCTGAGGAACTACCAGGAATGCCACCCGACCGGGAATTGGAGTTTGCAATTGAAGTGGTTCCCGGCACTGCTCCAATTTACAAGAAATACTATCGTATGCCAGGTCCAGAGTTGGCAGAATTGAAGAAGCAATTGGATGAATTGTTGCAAAAAGGGTACATTCGCCCAAGCATCTCATCATGGGGATCACCAGTGCTCTTTGTAAAGAAGAAAGATGCGAGTCTACGAATGTGCGTGGACTATCGCCAGCTGAACGAGGTCACCATCAAGAATAAGTACCCGCTCCCTCGCATTGATGATTTATTCGACCAACTAAGCGGAGCACGGGTATTCTCCAAGATCGACCTCCGAACCGGGTATCATCAGCTAAAAATCCGAAAAGAGGATATACCCAAGACAACGTTCACCACCCGATATGGTCTGTATGAATTTACAGTCATGTCATTTGGATTGACAAATGCTCCAGCTTACTTCATAAGCATGATGAACAAAGTCTTCATGGACTTTCTGGACAAATTTGTGGTGGTGTTCATCGATGATATCCTGATATATTCCAAGAACGAAGAAGAGCACAAACAACATCTCCGTGTCGTCCTGGAAAGATTAAGAGACCACCGCCTGTATGCCAAATTCAGTAAGTGCGAATTTTGGCTAAAAGAGGTGGGATTTCTGGGGCACATTTTGTCAGAACAAGGGGTAGCCATCGACCCTAGCAAGGTAACTGCGGTGCTGAATTGGAAGACACCAGCCATGGTAACCGAAGTCCGTAGCTTCCTGGGATTGGCTGGCTACTATCGACGTTTCATAGAAGGCTTCTCTAAAATAGCTAAGCCCCTGACGGAATTGCTCAAGAAGAATCAAAGGTTTGTCTAGACGACGGAGTGCGACAGCAGTTTCCTGGAGCTAAAGACTAGGCTCACTACAGCACGTGTCTTAGTTCTTCCGGACATCCACAAGAGCTTTGACATATACTGTGATGCTTCCAGACGAGGAATTGGCTGCGTATTGATGCAAGAAGGAAATGTTGTAGCATATGCATCCAGACAGCTACGACCTCACGAGGAGAACTACCCCACCCACGATTTGGAATTAGCAGCCGTGGTTCATGCCTTGAAGATTTGGAGGCATTACCTCATTGGACAACGTTGTGAAATATACACGGACCATAAGAGCCTCAAGTATATTTTCACTCAACCTGACCTGAATCTCAGGCAGCGAAGATGGCTTGAACTAGTTAAGGACTATGACGTTGGAATAAACTATCATCCGGGAAAAGCTAATGTGGTCGCGGACGCACTTAGCAGAAAGCAAGGCACCGTGAATGCACTAATGGGAAGTATGCATCCAAGACTACAAGAGGAATTCGCTGAACTCAACATGGTGCTATGCGGCCCAATTACCCTGGATACTTTGGAAATTACTCCAACGCTTATGGAAGAAATCAGAAAGGCCCAAGAGCCAGATGAAGGAATAAAGGAGATCAAGGAGCTGATTCCGAAAGAGAAGGCCAAATCCTTCCGCGTGGATGATCAGGGCACCCTATGGTTTGAGAAACGAATATGCGTGCCTGATCAGAACAACCTGAGGCAACAAATACTTAGGGAAGCTCATGAGTCCACATACTCTATCCACCCGGGAGGCACCAAGATGTATCAGGATCTGAGAGAGACATTTTGGTGGCCAGGAATGCGAAGGGATATAGCATACTATGTCGCCTGCTGTGACATCTGCAACAAGGTCAAGGCGGAACACCAGAAACCCGCTGGGCTATTGCACCCTTTACCGGTTCCCCAGTGGAAGTGGGACGACATATGTATGGACTTCATTGTTGGACTACCCAAATCAACAAGAGGCAATGATGCTATCTGGGTCATTGTGGATATACTCACAAAAGTGGCTCACTTTATTCCGGTAAAGACCACTTTCAACGCAAATCAGCTGGCACAACTCTACATGTCCCGGATAGTCAGCCTTTATGGAGTCCCCAAATCTATCACCTCAGATAGAGGTTCCCTATTCACCTCAGCATTCTGGCTACGATTACATCAAGCCTTGGGAACCATGCTAAAGCATAGCACGGCATACCATCCGCAGACAGATGGACAGACTGAAAGAGTTAACCAGATACTGGAGGATATGCTTCGGTCATGTGCTCTTACCCATGGACCCAAATGGGAAGACAGTCTACCTTATGCGGAATTCTCCTATAACAACAAGCTTGAAGATGTCACTGTTTGAGGCACTCTATGGGCGGAAGTGCCGCACCCCCTTAAATTGGTCCCAGACAGGAGATAGCCGTATCTTCGGCACGGACTTGATGCTCGAGGCTGAGAGACGGGTCAAGGACATTAAGGAGCGTCTTCGAGCAGCCAAATCCCGGCAAAAGAGCTACTATGACCCAAAGCACCGGGAAGTGACCTTTGAACCCGGAGAATATGCTTACCTGCGAGTAACCACCATGAAGGGAGTAAAGAGGTTTCATACCCGGGGAAAGCTTGCACCAAGATATATCGGTCCCTCTCCAGTGGTTGCTAGAAGAGGCAGAGTGGCATATCAGTTGGAATTACCACCAGAGTTATCATATGTGCACGATGTCTTTCACATATCACAGCTAAGGAAGTGCATTGCACCACCAATCAAACAAGCGGATATGAGTGAGCTAGAACTGGCTAAGGATCTGACCTATGAAGAGAAGCCTGTCAGAATATTAGATGAAATGGAGAGAACTACCAGGAGTAAAGTGATCAGGTTTTATAAGGTGCTATGGGAGCACCATACTGAGGAAGAGGCTACATGGGAAAGAGAAGACTTCCTCAGATCTGCATACCCGTACTTGTTCCTTGAGCAACCGAATCTCGAGGATGAGATTCATTCTAAGGGGGGTAGGTTTATGACACCCTGATTTTTGACAACTTTTTCTTTCCAAATCATTTGGATTCTATTTGCAAACTTGGTTGATCTTCAAAACCTTTTCAATTGATTTGGATCTGTGAATCTTTAAATCTTTTCTCAAGTACCCCAAAACCCTACTCATCTTGCCAAAACCTTTCCACATATCTCCTGGATCAATTTCCAATATTTTAATCTTTTCCAATAATCCTTTTCTTTATTTGGGAAACTATGTCATCACTATGGGTTGTGAAGCAACCTATAGTTTGGATGATCAATAAATTACCAAAATTTTCCCACATCTTCTCATCATCATATGATTCCATAATCTCCAAAAATATTCCATTGCCCAATGTAAAATTTTGGCCAGAATAATTATTTTAGTTCTGACCAGAATCTGTCCATTGTGAAGCAACCTCATTTTTCCTACCTCAGAAAATTCTCAATAAATTCCCCAAGCTTCTAGGGATCCTATATAGCCTCAATATCCAAAAACATCATCTAGTCCAGTACAATTTTTGAGCAGAAAAACTCTGACAAGATTCTGCTTACTTAAGAACCTTGTGAAGGAAGTACAAGCTAGGTGTGCACAATTGATCTAAATTTTTTATGGCATGTGTGCATTGCTAAATAACTTCCCTCCACCAAGTTTCAACATTAGCAGAGCATCCATGTGAGTGCCACAAGCTCATTTAGTTTCTGGACCAGAATGATGGTTTCCAAAGGATCTATGTTCAAATCTTTTTCAAACCTATCCAAACTTTGCCAGTTTATAGTCCTTCCAAGATAGACATCACCAGACATATCCACTAGCTCCATCTCTATCTCTTCCTCCCTCCAGAACCTCCCCAAGTTGGCAGTCAGGAACTGTTGGTGAAGCTACCTCTCATCTCAGTGGCTTACTGGGCAAGCCAGTGCCACGAGGAGGTTCCAGAGTGCAAGGACAGCACTCCAGACACGGCCCGGCAGGCCAGCTCGCGCCACATGTGCCCTTGCACATGGTGACCGCGTAGCCAGCCTGCCAAAACCGCGCTCTGGGCGCTGGCAGGCTCGGGTCTCGTCGGAGGTTGACTACCGCGTGGCCGTACCTTGTCCAAGAGTGCCGACATCGTCGTTGCCCTCCACCTGGACCCTCCAGACCCTTCCCCCTTGCCAGAATCGCCCTCGGCGGCCGCCATGGCGCTCGGGCACTGTGACGCCCGTGCGGCCACAGTGAGCAAGCGGGCCGTCGTCTTCCTCGCGAGCCGTCGCTTCGCCATTCAATGCCTCTGCCTTCTTCTGTCTCGTCGCCGCTCCCGGACAGCCAGCTGGCCGTCCTTGCCCCGACGACGTGGCCTCAGCTCCGGCCGCTCTAGAGAGCTCGATCGCCTTCGCCCCCGCCTATTTAAGGCTGCGCCCAGCCTCTCCGAGCTCCTCACCTCTCCCCCTCCACCTCCAATCGGCCTCCTGAGAAGCGAGCCACGGCCGAGAGGCCCTCTGGCCTCGAAATCTCACCGGAGCTCCGCCGTTGGTAGCCACCTCGCCTCCAGCATCTTTCCTTTCCCCTGAGCCCCAATTGACCTCACCCTCGAGCTCAGGGCATTCCCCTGGTGCTCCTCGACCTCTTGCCCAAGCAATCCATCGCCGGATTCGCCTTCTTCGATGACCACCCGAACGCCGCCGCCGCCGAAGAGGAAGGGGACGACGCCGTCCGGCCATCTCCAGTCATGATGCGGGTACGTGTGTGTTCGTCTTCGAGCGCCCGATCCATTCCCGTCAACTCCGAGCGCCGCCGCCGTCTCTGTCACCGGCGACCGGTGCCGGAGCCCCGCCCTGTCTCTGTTTCCTTCTCCCTCTCTCTATTTTAAAAGGGCCGACCCCTCCCGTCAGCGGCCCAGACCGCGCGCGTGCGAAGGGGTAAGTGGAGGCGTATTCTGAAAATACGCCATCGACGTGGCCCGCTGGAGATTTTCTGATTTTCTTTTAAATTCCATTTTAAATCAGAATTTTGACCAGAGTTTGACCCTAAATAACTTTTTATCCATAGCTCCAATTCAATTGATTCTTTTTTGCATTGAGTTGGTATTGAGCCCCTTTAATTACTGACAAATTTTGGTATTTTTCCTATATCCACAGAATATCTGGTTAATAAAAATGCTTTATGTGACACTTTCAATTGTATTTTGGAAATACTTTCAGAGGGAGATTGTGGTGCATTTGAAGATCAAGAGTGTTTGAACAACCCAACAGAGCAAGGCAAGCCATGATACCCATTTTATGTAGCATTTCCATAGCATTGCATATTTTCATGCATTATGCTTATTTAATTGATATTGGTTAATTCATAGTAACTCAATTAAATAACTAGTGGCATGTTGTGATAACCACTATTGTGCTAATGACTTAGTGGTTGATCTTGAGTCACCTGTCCAGGCTTACTCGTGCAACCACATTTGCCGGTATGGGACGGCCTTGACTTGGCCTGACTGCGTGATCTTTCATCTGTACCTCCAAAGAGGGAGGGTTATGCGCGCGTGCTACCCTGATCAGGTAGGCGGCGATAATCCTGTGAGCCCAGTTATAGTTTGTTTGTGCCGGCGTCCCCGTTTGGGACAGTTTTGTTTGGCCACGACGGTGGCAAGTGTCATGGGGACACATGTGTCATGGGGACACAGGGGCCACCCAGGGCAGGCCTCATGGGGAGGATGAATGCCAGAGGTATGATGAGAGAGTCACGGGTCAGGCAGGTTTCGTTGAAGCAACGCTGGTCCACCCGAAGGGGATCGCGAGGCCAGTTGCTTCATGGTGTGGGTAAAGTGCGCAACCTCTGCAGAGTGTCAAATCTATTCGAATAGCCGCGTCCACGGTAATGGACAACCCGACCAGACCTCAGTAGATGGTCAACTGTATCAATGTTAGTAATGATGGAAGAACTCTTCGTATGGTCGGAGGTACTCGATGACTTATGAGTATTCCGAGGGTTGTGGGACAACCCGATTGAGAGTAAGTTAATGACCGGTGCAGTAAGTGAATTGCTTAAGTATTTGACATGTGATTGCCATGCTATTGTTTGCTGCATTACTTGGTTGTCGTGAGCTTGCGAGTACATTCAATGTACTCACCTGGCGTATCATGCCAGATGCAGGAGAAGCCGAGGACGGAGGTCCTGATGGTTCGTGCTACGCTAACTAGGATGTGTCCACAGCAGTGTCCCTGTGGATGGAGTTGCCGCTATGATCCGCTACGTCGTAGAAGTACTTAGTAGTTCTGAGGCCCTGCTATGTTCCATAAATAATGTGGATACTGTCACAGCACCGAGGGTGCCTTTGGCCTCGTTATCATTGTAAAATATACGCGTGTACCCCTCTGCTATCAATAAAGTTCAGTTCTATTCTATACCAAGTTGTTGGGTGTTTCCAGAAGACATGATCTCTGGGTTGGAAACACTGGTAATCCGGTTCTCTGAGCCGGGGTGCCACAACGAAGGCCTCACAGTAGAAGGCAAAGATCAACAGGAGCAAGATGGAGTTGGGCTGAAGGTGGAGAGCTTGGATCCCATAGTGCGCAGGGATGACAGAGAAGAACCCCGAGAAGGGCGGGACAAGCCCATAGAAGATGCTGTGGAGAAAGAAGGGATATACCGTCTTCGCCAGGGTGCGCCGCTCGGCCGAGCCGCACCAGATCAAGGTCCTCCCCCATTCGTTGGAGTCCCCCGCAGTCAACGGAAGCGCGGAGGCGAGGTCCCCCTCCTTGCCGATGGAGGATGTCACAAGCGCCGGAGAGGGAGAAGAGGGGGCCGAGGCTGCAGCCTCAGGCTTCGTCTTCCCGGCAGGCGCCATCCGAGGAATCCTGGAGGCGGAAGAGCAAGAGGAAGAGCGATGCTGCGTCAAGACCTGGAGGAGTTTCTCACAGTGGAAAGGGGATCTGAGCAAGGCGCAAGGAGGAAGAGCAATGATGGCTCCGCCGAGGGCGCCAGACTTTTTGTCAGCCAGGACAGTTGCCGAGGCGATTGGGGGCGGAGGTGTCCGTTCCCCGTCGCACGCCACGCGTCGAGCCTGGCCCACAGGCGAATGGGCGCCCACAGCGCTTCGCCCTTCGCTCCGTGCCTTCGTCCCGAAGCCAAGGTTGGCACGCCTTGGGCCCAGGGGCTACTGTCGGCGTTCTGGGAACGGGGGTACCCAGATCTGCCTGCCTGCGGCCCAGCGCGTGGCCCACCATGAAGGCCCGGTACGGCCCTGCAACGAGCACCCCAAGTCAAGGCCCTCGCGAGAGCCCCCGCCTCATGAGGAGGACAACGCCAAGGCCTCCGGAGGAGCGGAGATTCCTATGCAAGTACCCGGCCTCATGAGGCCGGGGTGACGTGGGTTCTGACGAACGAGACAGGCGGGCGCCAGCGGACACAGAGGGAGGACAGTTTCCTCTTTGGTGCAAGGGAGACAAAGACGTACGCGGGTTCACAAGTAATCCCCCAAAGGTTCCCTTCCCGGTGCAAGAGGACCAAGACCACGAGCTTGGTAGGATGGATGTCATCGCCGAGCCCACCGCTGTGTCACACCCAGAGGCTTTGCAGGCGAAGACCACCTTTAGTCAGGATAGGGTGTAGTACGTGCCCCCTTTCAAATTTGGCCGCTGTGGGATCCCTTCCCGCCGGTGTGACGAGGGAAGAGGACCGTGTTCCCTATAAATAGGGACGAGCTCCCATCGTGGAGGGGGGATCAGGTTGAACCAGGTTCGAGTTCATCACCACCAAGAGCCCTCGTGAGGCCACCCAACCTCTGTACTAGTTCATTCACAGCCTCCTCGAGAGGCCAATCCACCACAAAGCAGGAGTAGGGTTTTACACCGCAAGGTGGCCCGAACCTGGGTAAACCACGGTGTCCATCTTCTTCCTCGCTCACACTTGCTCGACGCAGCTAGGCCGTAGGGTGAGTAGTTGGGACGTTGAGCCAGTTGAGATCTTCGCACACGCCCCAGTGTTCGAACCTTGTTGGGTTTTGCGGAGCCCCGATTCCGACAGTCACACCCAGAAGCTTTGCAGGCGAAGACCACCTTTAGTCAGGATAGGATGTACCTCTTGTCCCCTTTCAAATTTGGCCATTGTGGGATCCCTTCCCGCCTGTTCGATGGGGGAAGAGGACCGTGGCCCCTATAAATAGGGACGAGCTCCCATCGTAGAGGGCAGGTTGAACCAGGTTGAGTTGATCACTTCCAAGAGCCCTCGTGAGGCCACCCAACCTCTTTACTAGTTCATCCACAGCCTCCTCGAGAGGCCAATCCACCACAAAGCAGGAGTAGGGTTTTACACCGCAAGGTGGCCCGAACCTGGGTAAATCTATGAGTCCATCTTCTTCCTCGCTCACACTTGCTCAACACAGCTAGGCCGTAGGGTGACAAGTTGAGACCTTGAGCCGGTTGAGATCTTCAGACACGCCCCAGTGTTCGAACCTTGTTGGGTTTTGCGGAGCCCCGATTCCGACAACAAGCAAGTAACAATAACGGTAAATAAGGTGCAGCAAGGTAGCCCAATCCTTTTGTGGCAAAGGACATGACAGAACAATCTCTAGTAATAGGAAAGGTCTTCTTGAGGGTACACGGGAATTTCATCTAGTCACTTTTATCATGTTGGTTTGATTTGTGTTCTCTACTTTGATAATTTGATATGTGGGTGGACCGGTGCTTGGGTGCTATTCTTACTTGAACAACCTCCCACTTATGATTAACCCCCTCGCAAGCATCCGCAACTACGAGAAAAGTATTAAGATAAAATCTAACCATATCATTAAACGTTTGGATCCAAATCAGCCGCTTACGAAGTAGCGCATAAACTAGGGTTTAAGCTTCTGTCACTCTAGCAACCCATCATCTAATAACTACTCCACAATGCATTCCATTAGGTCCATTAATGGTGAAGTGTCATGTAGTCGACGTTCACATGACTCTACTAAGGGAATCACAACATACATATCATCAAAATATCGAACACATATCAATTTCACATGATTACTTGCAACATGACTTCTCCCGTGACCTCAATAACAATGGTAACTACTCACAAATAATAATCATGCTCAAGATCAGAGGAGTATTGAATAGCATAATGGATCTGAACATATAATCTTCCACCAAATAAACCATATAGTAATCAACTACGCAAGGTAATCAACGCTACTAGTCACCCACAGGTACCAATCTGAGGTTTCGGTACAAAGATTGAACACAAGATATGAACTAGGGTTTGAGAGGAGATGGTGCTGTTGAAAAGATGTTGATGAAGATTGGCCTTCCAAAGATGAGAGGGGTGTTGGTGATGACGATAGCTTCGATTTCCCCCTCGGGAGGGAAGTTCCCCCAGCGGAATCGCTCCGCCGGAGGGCAAAAGTGCTCATGCCCAAGTTCCGCCTCGAGGCGGCGGCGCTTCGTCCCAAAAGTCTTCCTCTAATTTTTTCTAGGTTAAATGTGACTATATACCAGAAAATGGGCACCGGAGGTGGGCCGAGGAGGCCATGATACACCAGGGTGCGCCCTGGTGGGTTGTGCCCACCTGGCTTGCCCCCTCCGGTAGTTTTCTGCTCCAGTATTTTTTATTAAATACAAAAATAATCTCCGTAAAATTTCAGCTTCATTGGAGTTGTGCAGAATAGGTATCTCTGATGTGCATTTCTTAGGTCCAGAATTCCAGCTGCCGGTATTCTCCCTCTTTGTGTAAACCTTGCATATTATGAGAGAAAAGGCATTAGAATCACTCCCTAAAGCATTATTATTCAACAAAACATAGTAAATAACTGTAGGAAATCATGATGCAAAACATATTAGAATCGCCCCGTCTCGAGGATGTGTGGGAAGGGCCTCACCTGCCCGGCCACGCCTCGTCGTCATCAAACCGTGGGTACCCTTCAGGGCCGACCCATGACCAACATCTATCTGTAACCAAGTCATAGCAACGGGTGTATAAAACATCAAGGCAGAACCTGAGGAATCACCCGCATTGGTTCCCGCTCGATGTAACCGTCAAGGTGGCCTTAGAGGAATCACCCTCGGTGGTCCCACACTTGAGGGGGGTACACGACAGAGACGATATCGGGAGTGATAGAGAGGTATCAACCTCTGTTTACCACGACCGACTAGCTACACTACAGAGCTAGCATCATGAGTACTTTACGAGGTGTCACCCTCGGTACTCGATAGTAGTTCTGTAGAGTCGTACAACTAAGGGGGTGTGCGGTGATGTGACGGGCCTGGCTCGTCGATCAAGATGATCGAGTAACTGATAATAAAAGCGGGGCAAGTGGGACTAAGGGGTCTCTGGGGATTCATTGATCAACCTATGCTAAGAAGTCTAGTAAAGCAGTAGGTACAGTAGCAGTTCATCAAAAACAGGCTATGCGTCAGAATAGGAGCTAACTAATACAGTGGCAAAATCTAATGGAAGAATGAGAGGGAAAGAAATGGGCGATATCGGAATGCTCAAGGGGGGGGGGGGTTGCTTGCCTTGCTGCTCTGCGGCAAAGGCCTGATCGTCAGTCACGAAGTCGTACCCAGCAGCAGCGTCAGTCTCGGGGTCTACCGGTAAGAAGAGGGGGGGAAGAAACAATAAATATAAAGCACAGATGCAATCACGATGCATGACATGGCAGTATGCAGAGCTAGGCATGCACTAACGCAGTATTACACGTCACAGACGGATCGGAAGAATATCTGACGATATTTTTTGGGTTTCGGGCTACTACCGGACAGACGAAATCGATGGAAATGTTCCATGTTCGTTATGATAGGAGCACACGACAGACGAACGGACATCGTATTCGGATTCGTGGGATTTTTCTGAACAACTTTCATGTATAAAACTTTTTCATCCGAGTTACGGATTATTTTATATTAATTTTTAAAGTTTTATTAATATTCAGAAATTAAATAGATTAAATTTAATTCAAAAATGGAATTATGACATCAGCAGTCAACAGTCCTGTTGACTGGTCAAACTGACCAGTGGGTCCTACATGTCTTTCTCACAGGTTAATTAAGGTTTAATTAACATTTAATCAGATTAATTAGGGGGTGGGACCCACATGTCAATCTCTGTTTAGTTAACAGATTAACTAATTAATCTAATTAACCTTAATTAATTTAATTAATTGATTTTAGCTATTTATTTATTTATTTTAATTATTCATTTAACATTTTTATTTTTTGTTTTAAAACAGGGGCGTGGGGCACCCTGTCAGCCTCAGGGGAGGTGGGTTAGTGGGAGTACCCACTAACCAGATCGAGACCGGGGGCGCCGCAGGGCCAAGGGCCACCGACGGCCGGTGGTGGTGGCCAGCCGGCGACGGGGCCAACACATGGCGGTGGCGGGCGATGGGAGGCGCCGTCCAGGGGCGACGGGGAGGGGGACGCGGGCGGCCCGAGGGGGCGCTGGAGCGCGCGCCCGGTGGTGGCTAACAGGCTGCCGCGGGCCGGACGCGCGCGCGGGCGGGGTGAGCGCGGCGACCGGGGTGGTGAGCGCTGCCAAGGGGTGAGCACGGCGAGGGCGTGGCGGTGCGGGCCGGGGCGGGGCTGGGGAGCGACGGACGGCGCGACGGCCGGAGCAGGGGGCCGGACGCGACGAGGAGAAAGGGAGGAGAAGGGGCCTCACATCTCTTTTGGGGGGCAGCAAGTTCGGGGAGGCGGCCGGCGGCGGTGAGGAGGACCGACGGGAAAGGGGCGGCGGCCGGCGGCGGCGTTGGCGCCGGCGCGGCCTGCGTCGAGCGGGCGCGGGGAGGCCACGATCCGATCTGGATCGGGAGCGGGGGAGAACGTGGGGGTGAGGGAGCGAGTGGGGGTGGGGGGCTGTCGGTGCCCCCAGGGGGGTTAGGTAGGGGGGCGGCTGGGCCGGTTGGTCCAGTTGGGCCGGCCCAGTGAGGGGGGAGGCTTTTGTTTCCTTTTGGTTTTTTTGTTTTATTAGTTTCTCTTATTAAGTTTTTTGTTTTATTTATCTTATTTATAAAATACCTTTACAAAAAGAAGAGAGGATGCCCAATATTTGCAATGCAATATTTGGCATAGCCACAATAATTTTGAAGGCCTTTTGAAAACATTAGAAAATTTTATAATCCAGAAGGGGACTTAATAATTGTTTTGGGCACCTGTTTTAATTATTTTAGTGCACTTAACCATTTTATAAATTGTTGGTTTCTATGCCACAATTACTCAGGGATTAATTGCAATAGTATGAACAGTTTTGTTTCTAGGTTTGAAGAAATAATAATTTGACGTTATATTTGAATTTGACTTCGACTAGGGTTTTTATTAAGAGGCAATCAAGCTTAGCAAAATATGATGACATGGCATCATTAGCATGAGTTTACTGTAGCATGACACTAGGGGTGTTACAGGAACTAATCATTTTCATCAAGTGCATCTCAGGTTAGTTCCCAAGAGATTGCTGTGCGAATCGTGACCAACATATCCAGGATTCTTGAAGTACGGAGAAAACAAGACAAAATGTTCTATCTTTTTTGTTGACTCTTGAGTATAGGGATCCCGCACTATTAAGAGGGGATCACTGGCTCTCGCAATAGACTTGCTCAAAAAAAATCTAGGAAAAATCCTCTTGTGCTTCCACCCCAGGCTGTTTCCTCTCTGTTCTGCTCTTCTCCAAACGTCCGACGACCTTCGGTCGTCCGGCCTCCAGATGACCGACATCCTCCGGATCTCCGGGACCAGCCACCAGAACCGAATCCTCGGATTTCTGGTCCTTCCGGTCGTCCGGGCTTCGGATGTCCGGGTGTGGCCGGAAATCCGACGCCACCCACCAGAGCCAAAAATGTCGGACATCTGTTCCCCTCCGGATGACCATGCCCAGGACGGCCGACACTCTCCAGTCGTCTGTATGTTGTGCCCTCTCCTTTGCCCTACTGCTGTGCTGACCTGCTCTCTCTCTATTCTCGTATGACCGACCCTTGTCGGATGTCCGACGCCTCATGTTAGTCCGGACGACCGACAACTGTCGGACGCCCGGTGTCTGTGCAGCTTAAGTGGCTTCAAGGGCCATTTTCTTATCACCACTATATATAGTCTTCTCCCACCTCGGGTGGGAGGTGTTCAACACAGTGAAAAGATTCCAAGAACACCTTTCTCTCTCACTCTCATTTGCTTACACCAAATCCTAGATCCCGAGTGCATCTGTGAGTTTCCTTGAGTGTTGTTCCAATCAAAAGATAGATCGTCCCTCTACCCTCCTCTCAACCAAAGCTATTCATGATTTGAGCAAGTCTTGAGCGGTTCCTTTGATCTTGTTACTCTTGGAGGTTTGAGACTCCTAGGCGGTAGGAGTTCTTCGGAGAGGAATCGAACCATTGTGATTTCCCCCGGAAAGTTTGTGAGGGTTTGGAGACCACCCCAAGGTCTACCACTAGTGGCTGAGAAACGCCTTCGTGGTGTTGTCTCAAGGAGAGAATAGGGTGAGCCTTCATGGTGTTGGTGTGCCTTCGTGGTAACATCCACCTCTCTAAACGGTGACGTAGCTTCCCTCCAAGGAAGTGAACATCGGCATACATCCTCGTTTCTCGGAGTTGCGGTTATCCCTAACCCTAACTTCCTACTTGTGGTTATTTGTGTTTGTGGTATTACTTGTATTACTTGTGCTCTGCTATCTACTTACTTGTTGTTTTGCTTAGTACACATAGCACAACTATCATCTTTGCAATTGTTAGGCTCACTTTCATACAATTACAATATTGCCTAAAATTGCTAAGTAACAATTAAAATTTGTAATTGTACCTATTCAACCCCCTCTAGGTCCATCTCGATCCTTTAACGCACCCATGTCCGTGTCCCCAAGGAGGGATCCCAGCAGCCGCCTCCTTCCATGGAGCCACATGGTGCTCCTCCTCCAGGGTCTTCGGCAGTGCAATCTGCTACTTCCTCTGAGGCCCAAAGCTTGATGCGTCATCGGGTTAGGAAGACATCACTGGTCAATCCAGTTTTTCCTGAGCAGGAGTTTGAGGCCCTCCAAACCATGGATGCTCATCTCAAAACTGCTCGAATGGGGCTTAAAGAAGCCGTTGGTGTACTGGCGACAGGCTTGCATGTATATTAAATTCAAATTTAGTACAAAGTTTTTACCCATGTTGAACCAACCCAGTAGCCCTCGTGATGCATTCGTACATTGTGTTGACCGAAGACATGTGTAACTGAAATTTTGCCGAGGTGAGCGAAATAAATTTCCGCGCAACCGAGGTTGATTTGAAGGAAGCGCAAAACCCAGTAGCACCCAATCCACTAGTTGGGTAGCCATACCTAACCAGGGGATCAAAATATATGATGATTCTTAATAACACTGAGTCAAGAAAATGTAAAACCCACTAGCCCCCGAGCCTTAATTTGAGCACATGTGGCCGAACTAAGGATCAATTCACTTCTTTTAACCAATTTATTTCCTTGATGTAGTCGTCCCGTCAAGAGAATGAGAAACTCTTGAAGGAGGTAGAGTTAGATAAAGCTAGCTACGAGCCTCGAAATAAGTGTCAGATATCAAGAAGTTCACCCATGAAGCTCGTGGTAAAATTTATTCCTTAAACCACTTTTATTAGCGGTGCTATTTAATGACTAATCCATCTACCGATTACTAGCAGTGGAAACCATTGGCCAACTTGAAAAGGACCTTGGGGAACCGCCTTTTATGCCGAGGCACAAGAGGTCGCGAGTTGTTGGACCCATGCTCGGAAAATTGAAGAGTTCAACCAGCTCAAAGCGGAGAAGGAACAACACTCGCTTGAGATTGAGAGGCTTAAGTCCTTGTTAGCCACTTTCGAGGAAGAGACCAAGAATGCCTGTGAATTTCTTGCACGTAAGTAACTTTCTGTGCTGTAGCATCTTTTTCTTCATTTGAATAATTCTTAAGATATTAACTTCATGTCACGCTGCTGTCCTACTCGGCCAATTTGGCGAACCTGGCTGCTGGTCCTTGAAAGACATCATGTTGGGACTCAGCGAGTACTACTTGGTGTTGGTGTTGAGTTTTCTCTGAAGAGGAAATGATGAAGTGGTATAGTAGTAGATAGTATTTCCCTCAGTTAAGAACTAAGGTTATCACTCACAAAAAAAGAACCAAGGTTATCGAACCAATAGGAAACACCACAAGGATAATGTCAACAGTACCTGCACACACACAAGGAAAATGTGTAGCACCCAGATTTTTGCTTCATGTTAACTTAGAGCTAATACAGTTGTTTGGATCCTTGATTGTGTCTGAGTTGGAATTTTGCTCCTTATTTGAAAATTTTCTTTTCTCTTGTTTGAATTTGAGTCGGATCTTTTGCTTGTTAAAAGTTCTCTAGGACTTAGGAGAAATCCTATGCTCGTCCTATTCCAGTAATTATTTCTAATGTTCTACCACTGTTCATGACATGGGTATAGGTCATACAAATAATTATTTTACAAAATATTTTGGCCTATTTTCCAAATTTAGGTTATCATAACTACAAGTTATAATAACCTACAAGTCGTGGCTTGAACTACAAGTCATTAATTTAAGTGGAATGAAAACCTTTCGAAAGTACATTTTGATCCTATTAGTTATAGGACATCCAAGAACAACAAAAATATTATTTTAAAAGTATAAAAAAAATAATTAAAGGATTTTTTAAGGCCATAAATGGTATTTAATAGGGAAAAATTATTTTAATGCTTCAAAAATATTTGAGAAAAATTAGGCAAACTCACGAGACATATAGTTTCCATATATAAGAGTTTCAACCTATGGTCATGTTCAAAAATCTTCCTAGATCTACAAATTTCATTTTTGCCCATTTCTAGGGTTTGAAACTTCTACACAGGGAATTTTATCCATAAAGTGCCAAATAATTCATGGATGTAAATGCTGTCAAATATTCATCCTGGAAAAATAGAGCCTCCATCATCCATTTGGCATGGATTTCTTCCACTTCATACAGAAACTTGTTTTGGAAATTTTATGAAACAAAGTTTCTCTAAATGCCCTCAATTTTTTTACTAGAGATTGGTCTTCCAATGAACATCATCCAGTGCAAGTGCCAATACCCAATTTGACTAAGAAAATGTCCAGTTGGACCTGCCTAACCTTCTGAACAACAACTCTTTCCATTATTTCTCTCTCTCCCTCAACCTTGCATTGCCACCTAGCCACTCCGAGATGACCCTGTTCAATCATCATCACCGTGGCACTCTCCTAGACACCCTCTCCCCCTCCCTAGCACACTGGACCGACCAGGCCAGCTCCAAACAGTGCACTATATGGCACTGTTGAGGTCCTGCAAAGCTCTAGTGAGCTAATGGTCAAACCCTAATGGCCAAGGCTCTCCACTGTGACCCCTCGACCATTGAGCAAAGTCCAATATCTCTATCCCTCTGTCTTCCTCCTGGGTTCGCTGGATAGTCGTGTCCAGAGCTCAAGGCACCTGACACGTGCACTCCCAGCTGTTGCTCCCTTCTCTGCCCGTGGACACGAAACACCTCCTGGAAACCCGAGGATCCAAAGTATGTCTAAAGGGGGGTGATTAGACTACTTTACCAAATTAAAAAACTAACCTTTTCCCAATTTTATAGGTTGGTAAGTTTTAGCAATTCTAGCAAGTCTAGCACACCCTACACATGTAAATCTATGAGTACACCAGCGGAAAGTAAAGACATGCAAGTATAAGTAAAGGTAGGGATAGGAAGATCAAATGCAATGGGGACACGAAGATTTTTCCCGTGGTTATGATAGGTGGTGCTATCATACGTCCACGTTGATGGAGGCTCCACCCACAAAGGGTTCACGAAGAAGCAACCTTGCCTATTCCACCATGGCTTACGTCCACGAAGGAGTAGCCTCACTCGGGGTAGATCTTCACAAAGTAGGCGATCTCCTTGCCCTTACAAACTTCTTGGTTCAAATCACATGATCCGGAGGCTCCCAAGTGACACCTAACGAATCTAGGAGACACCACCCTCCAAAAGGTAAAAGACGGTATATAGATGATGAACTCCTTGCTCTTGTGCTGCAAAAGATAGTCTCCTCAACACTCAAATCACTCTCTCATAGGATTTGGCTTAGTGGAAGAAGGTGATTGGGTGGAAAGCAACTTAGGGTGTCTAGAAATCAAGATTCATATGGTTGGAGTGGAAGATCTTGATCTCAACACATGAGTAGGTGGTTCTCTCTCAGAAAATGAATGGTGGAAGTGTTGATTGGTGAAGTAATAGTAGTAGATGCAGAATCGTTTAGGTCTACTTGTTTATGGACGTTATGCATATATACATGATCATTGCCATGAATAATAAGTCATAACTATGCACAATTCTACCAATTGCCCAACAGTAATTTGTCTACCCACCGTATGCTACTTTAGAGAGCGAAGCCTCTAGCGAACACTATGGCCCCCGGGTCTACTTAAACATAAAAATGAAAACATCCTTATTGCCTTGTTTCACTTTATTTACTTTTATTTTATTTTGCATTAAAATATCTATTCTATGAAGATTTAATCCTTGCAAGTAAATAGTTCAAGGGGCTTGACAACCCTCTTTCCCGCGTTGGATGCAAGTGTTTGGTTTGGTGTGTGTAGGTGTTATTGAAGGGAATTTGCATTGGTTCTCCTATTGGTTCGATAACCTGTGTTCTCACTGAGGGAAATACTTATCTCTACTGTACTGCATCTCCTCTCCTCTTCGGGGAAAATCCCAATGCAACTCACAAGTAGCAGTAGCACAGAGTCATTAGGCCTATCAGAGACGCTAAAGCTTGCAGCCAAGCAAGAAGAATAAATCCCTCCATATAAGGTACCATCATGTAAATTTCTGGCTAAGCGTCATGCAATTATGGCACCAAAATTATATCTTCTTGAACCATACAGAGCAGCATGCAGAATACTCGAATCAGGTGCACACAATGTACTAATATAATGCTTACCAACTAGGCATCTCCCACTGAATATTGCAAAGTAATGAATAGCACGAGATTGAATGCTTCTAATTCTAGCTTGTGTCAGACCTATATCCTGACCATTACAAAAACTACTAAGAAATCCATCATGATCAAGTCTTTGTGGTTCGGCGAGTGAACCCCGATAGGGAATTTTACAGATTTCACAAAAGTCTTCTAGAGGCAAACTATATGATTTTTCATAAATATGAAAGGGAACTCTAGAATTAGCAGAGTGGTACTCAAATTGTTGTGTGAACAACTTGGTAAGTTGATAGTACTGAGTGCACTTATCCGCGAGGAAGGCGGTCAGCTCGGCATTTGGTCAAATTATTTCTTAATATTGGAACTGGTCATGAAGGTGTCACAAAGCCATTGGCATGACTTCACCTCGGCTCCCCCCATAGAATTATCACAAGGTTCATTATATGTCGGGCGTGTTGCACTTTGGCTATAGGAGCCACCTGAGTACCTCCTCCAAAACATGTTCATTTCTCTTGCAAATTTCTGAATTTTTTTGGCACTAATAAGAGATGAATAGAACTTAACAAAATTTATAGCAACAACTCATAAGGATGCCTAGAGGCCATATCAAACATTCAAACTACTTATAACCAAATGAATTCAACATGCAAGCTCATTTTCTTGGTCACCAACTGCAGCAAAATATGCAAAATATAAACCGCTAAAATAAAAACCAATTGGACACATGGAGGAGTCTGATACCAAGGAGAAATTCCTTCCAACCGTTTGGCAATGGAGCTCCGAGCAAAGAGATCAAAAGTTTTGTATCTATGAGCAAGAACTCGAGCTAGGAACTGAACATGATTTTTTTTGGAGGTCGAAGAAGCTAGTGGCTGATACATCTCCAATGTATCTATGATTTTTGATTGTTTCATGCTATTATATTATCAATCTTGTATGCTTTAGTGGCCATTTTATATCATTTTTGGAAACTAACCTATTAATCTAGTGCCAAGTGCTAGCTCTTATTTTTGTCTATTTTCTTGTTTCGCATGAAACCAACACCAAATGCTGTCCAAATGGAACTAAACTTTACGGTGATTTTTTCTGGACCAGAAGGGACCCTAGAAGCATCAGGGGGACCAGACCCAGACGAGAGGGCCACAAGCTTAGGTGGCGCGCCCAAGGGGCGCACCATGTGAGCTTGTGGGCCCCTCGTGGGTCCGCTTGACTTAATTTCACATCTATAAATTACCTAAAATCCCAAAACCACCAGAAGGAGACCCGAGACAATTTTTCCACCATCGCAAGACTCTGTTCTTCCGCGATCCCACCTGGAGGCCTCCGCTGGTACTCTGTAGGAGGGTGAATCGATCACGGAGGCTATCTTCATAAACTTTGTTGCATCCATGATGATGCGTGAGTAGTCCACGATACACCTACAGATCCATAGTGATTAGCTAGATGGCTCTCTATCTCTCTTTGATCTTCAATACAATGTTCTCTTCGGAGATCGATTGGATGTAATCCTCTTTTGCGGTGTGTTTGTTGGGGTCCGATGAATTGTGGGTTTATGATCAAATTATTCATTGAAAGTAATTGACTCTATTCTGAACTTTATTATGCGTGATTGTTATATCTATGTATGCTTTCCGATCTATGAGTTTTGATTTGGCCAAGTAGATGAGTAGATCATTAGAGGGAGTGGTGCATAGTAGTGGGTTCAATCTTGTGGTGTCCTCACCTCGTGACAGAAGGGGTAGCGAGGCACATATTTGTATTGTTGCCACTAAGGATAAAACGATTGGGTCTAAAAATATTAGTTTTTTTTACTTTGTCTGCATTATGTCATCTTGCTTAAGGCGTTACGCCGTTTGTTATGAACTTAATACCATAGATGCATGTTAGATAGCGGTCGATTGGTGGAGTAATAGTAGTAGATGCAGTCAGGAGTCGGTCTACTTTTCACGGACGTAATTCCTATATACATGATCATTCCATGAATAACGTCATAACTATGTGCTTTTCTATCAATTACCCAATAGTAATTTGTCTACCCACTGTATGCTATGTTCTTGTGAGAGATGCCTCTAGTGAAAACTATGGCCCCTGGGTCTATTCAATATATTTACGAAACCCTATTTACCTTGCTACAATGTATTTACCTTTTTTTACTTCACAAATTATCTATCTACCACTATCAGATTTGATCCTTGCAATTAACAAGTACAAGGGGATTAACAACCCTCTTGCCCGCGTTGGGTGCAATATTTGCTCTTGTGTGTGTAGGTTCTATTGATGGTTGTTTGTGTGATCCTCATATTGGTTCGATAAACCTTGGTTCTCACTTAGGGAAATATTTGTCGCTACTTTACTACTTCATCCCTTGCTCTTCGGGGAAAAACCCAATGCATCTACAAAGTAGCAGAAGGATTTTTGGTGTCGTTGTCGGGGAGTATCATCAAACAACTACAGGTTCCTTCACACAAATTATCATTTACTTGTTATAATTTTTACATGCTTTTATTTTATGTTATATAAAAAACAAAAAAACAAAAAAATATTTTATCTTGATTGCTTGCTTGAAATTGTTGTCATGTCTGAGTTTGAGAAAGTTATTATTGAAAGTGCTAGTGAAGATAATGCAAGTGACACTCATGAGGAAAAACCTAAACTATGTGATCCTAATCATGACCCTCCTAACAATAAAGATCACCATGATCAAATTCCCACGGTTATAAAAACTAAAACTTATCGCGTGGGTAGCAGGAATATTATGGGAAAGAATGTCATCCAAGAATTCTTTGATTGTATGGGAGTTATACCACTAACTAAAGGATCCATTCTTGATAAAACAAATTGTTATGTGGACGCCATTGATATGCTTGTAATTAAATTAGAAGAATTTTTTTGCATATTCATACTTTCCTACAAAAAATGTTCTTAGAGCTTCCCAACATGCATGACCCAAAAATTAAAAATATTACTACTATCCTTCTTATGCATGAATGTGATTACATAATTCACGAAGCTAGGGACATCTTTGCCCTTTATAAAGTAGATTCTGAGCAGCCTCCAATAGAAAAAATCCTTCATGATAAATACACGATGCGTAGGTTGGAATCTAATGATATCATGATTATGGTGAAAATATTAGGAGGAAAGTTCATCACGAGGCATTAATTAAAGCTTTATACCGCAACACTTGTGATAAATTTGAATGGATCACCAAGCGAATTGATGAGGGATTTAGTGAAGAATGGTTTGAAAATACCGCTAGAGAACCTATTGATGATGAAATCCATGTTTTATATGAAGACCTCTATGGTGATGATTCAAAGTTTGAAGTTATGAACGTTAAGATTACCAAACAAAGCCCTTTTAATCACTTGAGCTCACCCATTATAAAAGTGGAATATGAGAATAGGGAATTCCTGAGAAAGAGTTTTGAATATTTGATCCAAAAAGATATAGAGAATGAGAAAACGCATAACTATGCATTATGCCTAGCTACATGCATAAAAAAATAGCGCTTGTTGGGAGGCAACCCAATATTTATTTTATTTGCAACTTTTATATTATGTTCTTGTGTGATAACATGATTTTTGCTACTCTAATGATTGTGTTTTTATCTTTTAATTAGTGTTTGTGCCAAGTAAAGCCTTTGGGATGATTTGGTTGATAATTGAATTGACACGGTGAAGAAACACAAACTTTTACTCCCAGTATTTGAATTTTGATTTTTTGCTAGAATGTGATAAATTGATGACATTTTTAAAAAGTATTGAGATACAAATTTCCCAGGTTTTACAAAATTTTCAGAATTTTTGGAGTTGCAAAAGTATGGTTTTAGTACAGGTCATTACAAACTATTCAATTTTAGACAGATTCTGTTTTTACTTGCATAGTGTGCTTGTTTTAATGATTGTATGGATTGTATTGGGGGGTATAAGTCATGGGAGAGTTAGAATTCATTAGATATTATGCAAGAACAATTATGAATCCATTTATGCAGGTACTTAAGGTATTTGATCTTATTATTATACTAACGGATCTCACGAGGTTTCTGGTGAGTTTCGTGTGCTGAAGTTTTCAAGTTTTGAGTGAGATCAAGATGGATAAAGGAATAAGGAACAGAAAGACCCTAAGCTTGGGGATGCCCAAGGCACCCCAAGGTAATATTCAAGGAAGACCCAAACGTCTAAGCTTGGGGATGCCCCGGATGGCATCCCCTCTTTCGTCTACAATTCATTTGTATGTTACTTAGGGCTATATTTATTCATCACATCATATCCGTTTTGCTTGGAGCGTCGTGTATTATAGTTTTATTTTGTTTTCTTGTTAGTTTTCCACAATCATTGTTTGTTGGACACACCTTTTGAGATAGACACGCATTCATCATAATTTATTAGAATGCTCATTATGCTTCACTTATACTTTTGAGTTAAGGCAATTATGCTCATGTGCTTCACTTATATCATTAGAGCACAACGGAAATTATATTTAGTAGAAATCATTAGCACTATCATGCTTCACTTAAATCCTTTTGAGAGTCTCTGAAATAGGAAATGGTAATTTGCACGGGTTATATGTTTAGTCAGAAAATGATAAGTATACAAGAGGGATATAATAAAAACTTGTATGTAAATCAATAAATGTGAAATGTATGATCAACGGTATTGAGGTTATAATATGGGGGTTTACTGTATTGTGGAAATTGACTAGTAAGAATAATGATATTAAGGTTTGTGATCCACTATTCATTAAAATGTCGGTCGTGGCATGACAAGGAAGTTGGAGTGTTTTGTATCCTTGATTGAAAACCTTGTGTGTTGTCTGGCCTGGGGCGCGTGGTGGTTAACTCCTCCCAACCTCCCTCCTAGGGGCATGCGATCAGTGATTTTCTTTAAGAGAGCTAATATAAGACACAATAAGTATCTGAGTTCCTTGTGACTAATGTGAGTTTGTGGACCGTAAGCACATTCCATCCTTTCTGTATTTTGCTAGCCTCTTCGGTACCATGCATTGCCCTTTCGCACCTCGAGAGTTGGTGCATACTTCGTAAGTGCATCCAAACCCTGTGATATGATATGCTCTATCACACATAAGCTTCCTTATATCTTTCCTCAAAACAGTCACCATACCTACCTATCATGGCATGTCCATAGCCATTCCAAGATATATTGTCATGCAACTTCCACCACTTCGTTTCATGACATGTGTGTTCATCATTATATTGCTTTGCAAGATCATATAGAGCTAACATGATATTTGTGGCAAAGCCACCGTTCATCACTGTAATACATGTTACGCTAGATCATTCCACATCCTGGTACACTGCCAAAGGCATTCATAGAGAGTCATATTGTTCTAGGTTTATTGAGTTGTAAGTAAATAAAAGTGTGATGGTCATCATTATTATAACTTACCCCTACCGTGAGGATAAAAAAAGGCCAAAAGAGCCATCAAATAAATGAGATAAAAAGAGACGGGGGCAATGCTACTATCCTTTACCACACTTGTGCTTCAAAGTAGCACCATGTTCTTCATGTGAAGAGTCTCCATGTTTCATCCACTTCCATATACTAGTGGGAATCAATATAGGAGTTAGCTTGCATATTTCATTTATGGGTTCCTCAATTGCCTGAGTTCTTCATGATGCAGTTAAGTCGATGGACACCCATTTAGTTTCAGTAGAGAGCTTTCATAAACTTATAGCTCTAAGTGCATCAAAAGTTACATGGAAATCCCTACTCCTCACACCGATATTGATTGAAACGCATCTCGATGGCCTAATAATCTGCCTATTTGTTGTGGGACTATCCAAACTTTTGTCTTCTACTATTTACCCTGACCATCATTCAATTCCACCGAAAGTGTTGAAAGTCCATGGTTCATGATCAGGTATTGAGTGAAGTTGAAAAGGTTGAAACGAGTCGAGTGCTTGATTAGGCACCGAGGTGATCATGGTTTATACTTGATGGTAGGACGACAAAGTTATGCCATTGCTTACATGATTAAATGAATTTGTGAATAACGTTCTTTAGTGTTGTTATTTTGAAAAGCAATTATCATTAGTTGGTATTCATCTTTAATATCATTTCAATATTTACTAAGTCGTCATTTCTAAAAATTTATCCGTAAAAGGATTACATGATAAACATGCTAGGTAGCATTCAACATCAAAAATTCTGTTTTATCAATTACCTACTCAAGGATGAGCAAGAATTAAGCTTGGGGATGCTTGATATGTCTCCAACGTATCTATAACTTTTGATTGTTTCATGCTATTATATTATCAATCTTGTATGCTTTAGAGGCCATTTTATATCATTTTTGGGAACTAACCTATTAATCTAGTGCCAAGTGCTAGTTCATGTTTTTGTCTATTTTCTTGTTTCGCAGGAAACCAATACCAAATGAAGTCCAAATGGAACGAAACTTTATGGTGGTTTTTCTGGATCAGAAGGTACCCTAGAAGCATCAGGAGGAGACCAGATGCCAGACGAGAGGGACATAAGCTCTTGTGAGTCCGCTTGACCTAATTCCACTTCTATAAATTCCCTAAAATCCCAAAACCACCATAAGGAGACCCGGAACAATTTTTCCACCGCCGCAAGCCTCTGTTCTTCCATGGTCCCATCTGGAGGCCTTCGCTGATACTCCGCCAGAGGGGGGATCGATCATATAGGCTATGTTCATCAACCTTGCTGCCTCCATGATGATGCGTCAGTAATCCACCACAGACCTACAGGTCCATAGTGATTAGCTAGATGACTCTATCTCTCTCCTCTCTCTCTCTCTCCTCTCTCTCTCTCTCTCTCTCTGATCTTCAATACAATGTTATCTTTGAAGATATATTTGACGTAATCCTCTTTTATGGTGTGTTTGTTGAGATCCGATGAATTATGAGTTTATGATCAGATTAATCATTGAAAGTAATTGAGTTTGTTCTGAACTTTATTATGCGTGATTGTTATAGCTATGTATGTTTTCTGATCTATGAGTTTGCTTTGGCCAAGTAGATGAGTAGATCATCACAGGGAGTTGCGCATAGTAGTGGTTTCAATCTTGCAGTGTCCTCACCTCGTGACAGAAGGTGGCGAGGCACATATTTGTATTGTTCCACTAAGAATAAAATGAAGAGGTATGAACTTTTTAGTCTTTTTACTTTGTCTACATTATGCCATCTTCTTTAAGGCATTACTCCATTTGTTATGAACTTAATACCATAGACACATGCTGGATAGCGGTCGATTGGTGGAGTAATAGTAGTAGATGTAGGCAGGAGTCGGTCTACTTGTCATGGATGTAATGCCTATATAAATGATCATGCCATGAATAACGTCATAACTGTGCGCTTTCCATCAATTGCCAACAGTAATTTGTCTACCCACCGTAGGCTATGTTCTTGAGAAAGATGCCTCTAGTGAAAACTATGCCCCCCTGATCTATTCAATATATTTACTAAAACCCTATTTACCTTGTTGTAATTTATTTACCTTTATTTTACTTTGCAAATTATTGATCTACCACTATCGGATTTGATCCTTGCAATTAACGAGTACAAGGGGATTGGCAACCCTCTTGCCCGTGTTGGGTGCAAGTTTTTGCTCTTGTGTGTGTAGGTATTGTTGATAGTGTTTGCGTGATCCTCCTATTGGTTCGATAAACCTTGGTTCTCGCTGAGGGAAATACTTGTTGCTACTTTACTACTTCATCCCTTCCTCTTCGGGAAAAACCCAACGCATCTACAAAGTAGCAGTGGGCATGGGAGGTAAGTGAGTGGGGTCTTGTGGGCCCCACAAGGGCAGTGGGCACGCCCTGGGGGATAGGCGCGCCCTTCCCCCTTGTGGCAGAAGGTGCATCCCCCTAGGGTGTGTCCAGTGCCAAAAATCCTTATTTGTTCTATAAAAAATCATGTTAAAATTTTGCGACATTTTGAGCACTTTTATTTCTGGGTCATTTTTTATTGCATAGAAAACTCAAAAACAGGATAAACATGGCATTTTAATTTATTAAAGCAATAATGACAGAAAATAAACTAGATTTATAAAAGGTTGTGCTTACGAAATTCATCAACCATATGCCCCTCAGAAAGAATCCATTACTAAGGTTGATCAAGTCTTATTAACAAACTACTTTCGAGTGACATAAAACTGAAGAATTTTTGTATAGCACTATGTTACCTCAATCGGGATAGGCTTGGTTCCAATAATAATAGTTCGATATTTCTTTTCAGGAACCGAAAGAGGGAACTCAAAATATCCAATAGTGATTGTCATAATTTTTTCAACAGAGTTGACACTATTCATTTTGTTGTCCTCCTTTGAAAAATATATTGTATGCTCATTGTTGTTGACATGAAAAGTGACCATGCTTTTATTACATTCAATAACAGCCATGCGGTGTTAAGAAAAGGTCTCCCGAGAATAAATGACATGTTGTCGTCCTCGGGCATCTCAAGAATAACAAAGTCCGTTAAGATAGTAACATTAGCAACAACAACCGGTACGTCCTCACAAATTCCGATAGGTATAGCAGTGGATTTTTCATCCATTTGCAAGGAAACTTCAGTAGGAATCATTTTATTCAAATCAAGTCTTTTATATAGAGAAAAAGGCATAACACTAATACCGGCCCCTAGATCACATAAAGCAGTTCTAACATAATTAATTTTAGTGTACCATGGTATAGTAGGTATTCCTGGATCACCTGACTTTTCTGGTATTTTTCCTTTGAGCGAATAATTTGCAAGCATGGTAGAAATTTAAGCCTATGGTATTTTCCTTTTATTACAAACAATATCTTTCATATATTTAGAATACATAGGCATTTTCATCACATCAGTCAAAGGTACTTGAAAGAATAAAGGTCTAAGCAATTCAACAAAGCAATTAAAAGCATCTTCATCTTTGGACTTAGTAGCTTTACTAGGAAAAGGCATGGGTTTCTGAACCCATAGTTCTCTTTATCTACCATGCTTCCTAGCAATGAAGTCTCTTTTATCATATCTTTTATTTTTAGGAGGTGGGTCATCAAGCTTAGTTTCTGGTTCTACTTCCACATCATTATCAGGTTCATTGTTATCATCGGGTTGAGCATCTACATGATCATTATTAGCATTATCATTATCACTAGATGAATGCTCATCACTAGATTGTGTCTCGGCATCGGAAATAGAAACATCATTCGGATTATCAGTAGGTTTTTCTAAAGTAGGTTCACTAGAAGCATGCAAAGGTTTTTTCTTTTTCTTTTCTTTTTCTTTTTCTTTTTATTTTTATTTTTATTTTTATTCTTAGGTGAAATAGGTGCACTATCATTAACTCTTTGAGAATCTTGTTCAACTCTTTTAGGATGACCCTCAGGAAACAAAGGTTCCTTAGTTATTTTACCACCTCTAGTCATTACTCTAACAACATGATCATAATTTTTATCAATCATCTCCTTAAGCAGATCATTTTGTAATTTAGAAACTTGTTCAAGTTGGGTTTGAACCATGGAATGATGTTTGCATAAGCCTTTAATATCATTTGAAATTCTAACAAGTACATCACCCAAGCGTTCAATCATAATAGAATCACGTTTCAGTTGATCACATATGTGTTCATTGAAATTTTGTTCTCAACGATGAAGTTATCAGACTCATCTAAACACTGACTAGGAGGTTTATTATAGGGAATATCACCCTCATCAAATCTATAAAGAGAATTTACCTCTACTACATGTTTCGGGATATCGAGTCCATGTATGTCTTCGATAGGTGGTAGATTTTTAACATATTCAGATTTAATACCTCTCGCTTTCATAGATTTCTTAGCTTCTTGCATATCTTCTTGACTGAGGAATAGAATACCCCTTTTCTTTGGAGTTGATTTTGGTGGTGGCTCACGAAGTGCCCAATCATCAGCAAGTTTCAATAAGTTATTCAATAGTTCCTGAGCTTGTTCAACTGTTCTTTCCCTGAAAACACAGCCATCACAACTATCTAGGTAGTCCCTAGAAGCATCAGTTAGTCCATTATAAAAGATATCTAGTATTTCATTTTCTTAAGAGGATGATCAGGCAAAGCATTTAATAGTTAGAGAAGCCTCCCCAAAACTTGAGGGAGATGCTCTTTCTCAAGTTGAACAAAGTTATATATTTCCTACAAAGGCAGCTTGTTTCTTATGGGCAGGAAAATATTTTTCAGAGAAGTAGTAGATCATATCCGGGGGACTACACACACAACCAGGATCAATAGTATTAAACCAATTTTTAGTTTCACCCTTTAACGAGAAAGGAAACAATTTAAGGATATAGTAATAGTGAATTTTTCATCATGGGTAAATAGGGTGTCTATTTTATTCAGCTTAGTAAGGTGTGCCACAACAGTTTCAGATTCATAACTATGAAAAGGATCGGATCCTACCAAAGTAATTAATTCAGGATCAACCGAGAATCCATAATCCTTATCATCAACAAAGATAGCCGAGGTAGCAAAATTAGGATCACCTTTCATCATTTCATTCATAGCTTATTCTTTTAGCTTCTTCTTTAAAAAAATAAGATCATCCATATCCTTACAAGCAAGAAATTCCTTAGCAATCTCCCCATCCATAACATAACCATCAGGTATATCAAGCATCTTAGTTCTAGTAGGAGTGCTAGGTGTAACATGTGATTCAGCATTTTCATCAATTTCAAGTTCTCTAGATTTAGCAATTTGGGCATCAAGAAATTCACCTGGCGGCACAGTTTCATCAATCATAGTAGTAGCATCATCATGAATATAATCTATATCAGAAGCAGTGTCTATTACTTGCGACATATCAGATTGTGGAGCAGGTGGTGGTGTCGCAAGCTGAGTTAAAACAGAAGGTGAATCAAGTGCAGAGCTAGTTGGTAGTTCCTTACCTCCCCTCGTCTTAGAGGGCATAATCTTGATTTTGGATTCTATTAGATTATTCATAGTGATCAGCAGATATATAATTCCCAAGTGAACTTAATAAATAGAGTTATGCTCCCTGGCAACGGCGCCAAAAAAACCGTCTTGATGACCCACAAGTATAGGGGATCGCAACGGTCTTCGAGGGAAGTATTTTACCCAAATTTATTGATTCGACATAAGGGGAGCCAAATAATATATATAAGCCTTAGCAGTTGAGTTGTCAATTCAACCACACCTGGGATATTATTTCTCTGCATCAAAGTATTAGTAGCATAGTAGTTTGATAGTTTTGATAGTAGCGATAACGGTAACAACAGTAACAGTAGTAGTAGTAGCACTTGTAACAGTAGCAGCAATTGTTGTAACTTAACAAGCACAATATGAGAAAAGCGTAGGCATGGAGTATCGATGGATATTTGGATGACATCAACCATGTCACAATCACAACCTAGAGCGACACAAAACTAGTTCTAATTCAACAATTATATGTAGGCACGTATTCCGTAAATAGTTATACGTGATTATAATAAGAACTTGCATAACCTCTTTTGTCCAACCCTCCTGTGGCAGCGGGGTCCTAATGGAAAACTAAGGGTAATTAAGGCCTCCTTTTAATAGAGGACCGGGACAAAGCGTTAACACATAGTGAATACATGAACTCCTCATACTATGGTCATCACCGGAGTGAATCCTAATTATTGTCACCTTGGGGTCTACGGATCATAACACGTAATAGGTGCATACAACTCGCAATATAGGATCTAAAACTCACGTATATTCATCAAAACATAATAGGTTCAGATCTGAAATCATGGCAATCGGGCCCTAGTGACAAGCATTGAGCATAGCAAAGTCATAGCAACATCAATATCATAACATAGTGAATACTAGGGCTCAAGCCCTAACAAATCGACTCAATTACATGATCAATCTCATCCATATCCATCTACCTCCAATATGCCTACAATGGAATTACTCACTCCCGGTGGTGAGCATCATGAGGTTGTCGATGAATAGGGGTTGATGATGATGACAACAACGATTTGCCCTCTTCGGAGCCCAAAACATGCTCCAGATCTGGCCTCCTGGAGAAGAACATGAGGTAGCGCTGCTCCGTATCGTAAAATGCGATGAAACTTCTTCTCTTATTTTTTTCTCGGGAACACGGTACTTATGGAGTTGGAGATAGGTCAGACGGAGCATCGAGGGGCTCAGAAGGGCAGGGGTGTGCCCTGCCCCCTTGTGGACGACCAGTAGGCCCCTTCCGACAGGTCTTTGTTCCAGTATTTTTTATATATTCAATAAAAATTCCTTGCCAAGTTTCTTCCCATTCCGAGAACTTTTATATTTGCACAAAAACAACACCATGGAAGTTCTGCTGAAAACAGCGTTAGTCCGGGTTAGTTTCATTCAAATTGTGAAAATTATAGTCCAAAACAAGAGCAAAAGTGTTTAGAATAGTAGATACGTTTGGGACATATCAATAACTAGAGCGGAAATTCATTACCTGTCACCCTCGTGTCTGCCGTCGCATCCACAGCACCACTTGTTATTCACCAGGGATTTTTGACCTCGAGAGTGATGTGCTCAAGGAACCCGTGAACTCTACGAGTAGCCGGAGAGCTTCCTATCACCGTCGTCGCCACCAACTCACCACCCCCAATTTCTCCCCCGTCATCAGCACCAAATGATTCAACACCACAAAAATTAGGGTGAGGAGGGTGGGAAAATAGTAGCGCCTCTCATTGGTCACACCTTCGAGGAAAGCATGTGCTCATGATACCAATTGTCATGACCCACCGCGCGGGATCGTGGATTTCACGGAAGAACTCGAGCTAGGGTTAGAGTTCAAGGGCAAACACAAAGTATATGCAAGCAAATATCCACTCTTAGATGTAAGCTTTAGGTATAATGTATAATAGAAATAATTCTCAGGAAATTGGAATGGGGTACAAGCGCTCTGCACTGGTTGTTATATAGCCTAGACAAAGGTAGAAGAAAGACATTCAAAACGAGTAAAATGGCACATTGCCACGGTGAGCGAAATGAGCCGTTGGATCTTCTTTACTCTGATGCGCCTGAGTTGTCCAATAACTGAACCCAACATAGATAACTGAAACTCGACACTCTGCTCCTGACAGGTGGGGGCTCGGTGCACTCCTACGGGAGGTGCCTCGCTGGTGGTTGTGCCCATTGTGTCTGGTGTTGGTGAGGGAGACCATGCTGGCAGGTGGCATGTAGTTTGCATAGCTGCAAGCAGCAATGACATAGCAAAGGACCTCTCCCCAACCGGCGGTCCCAAAAAGTCTTCTTCTTCCAGAAAGCTCTCTCTACTTGTTGCAACATATGGGAATTGCGGTCCATCTCGCGGAAGTACTGCCCGCCCGACTCGGTGCGCCACCCCTTTCTCAAATAATGGAAATGAAATTTTGTGATCTAGATCTTTAATTGTTGGAAAGTAGTCGAGTTCTTCTGCCAAGGCTTGATTAATGAACCTACAAAATCCCTTGATTTGGATCTGACTAAATCCAGGCATTCCCTCGATTCCATTACGAAGAATGGTTTCCTCTTTATCAAAGAAAAATTCCATTATTAGCTCACTCTTCATCAATCCCTATGGATCGATCTAGCAATCATGGAATCTATATTTTGTTTACTGAATGACGTGAAATTCTAGGGAACTCCGCATAGGTATTTCATACATATGAATTTTCTCTTTCCAAATTGCTCGAAGCTTATGCTATTTTCAATCCAGTCATGGATATTATGCATGTTATACCTCTATTCGTTTTTCTATTAGTCTTTGTTTGCCAAGTTGTTGTATGAAATCTTTTGTACTTTGTATGCCAAATTGAATGATGTGTTCAATCCAACAGAAAGTGGGGGTCAAAGTCAGGAAGTTTTATTTTTATATTACGAACCTTTGATTCTAAAATTTAAATTCTTCTACATTGAATGGGTAGCTACAACAACAAAATTGGCTCGTCGCCCTGCTGCGCGTACAACCGTGTGTGGCACTGGCAAAGTTCTTAATTAAATTGAGCACCTCGGCGGCTCACCTCCGTCATTAAGGCGGCGTGCTCCACGGCGACATGGAGGCATCGATGACATCGTCAGAGCAAGTCATGCAAAGAATCGCCACAGTCGCTTTGGTGCCTGGCCAAGTGGCCTAGCGCGCACACCAGACCGACATGACTATCATATACTGAGGGCTACAGTCGTGTCGGTGACCGGAAGGGCAAAAGACCAACAAGGAAGTGGTGAAGAAGCTCGGCCCTCTCTGTCTTTATTTCTGTTTTTAGTAATTTTATTTTAGAACTATGCCCATTGGCTGAACTATGATGCTCTTTTGGTCTATGTTCCAATTATGAGGATTTCTATGTCTTGTTATGTTGATTACTATGTTTGTTTGCTCTAGGTTTGTTTATTTCGTTGATCATCTATATACTATCTTTCACGTTGCATGTGTAGCATGGATTTAGTGTATCGGATATGAGGTCGGCTGTGGACACGACGATTCGAGGATTGGTCGATCTCGGCCCACGGACGCGTCCGGGTGGTATGTCTGGTTGTAGATGCTCTAAATGTCCGCGGACAACTGGTCAGATGGAGGCCATCATATCAGAGTTGCTAAATATTCTCCCCTTGTCCTCCCTCCTCCCTTTCACAAATTTATCTAGATCAATAGCAATTCAATCATACATTTAATAAATTGTAAACAAATGCGGCTACAACCAAAAGCACCGATGTTCAACAAGTTTTTGACATCCATCGAGCCCAAAAGCCCCCAGTATGACCGTGCCAAAGACCTCAATTCCGACCTCCTTCACCCTCTTTTACACAAAGCGTATGTCCATAGTAGCACCGTACTCTTGAACAAACTTCGCCGCATTGGGATCTAAGTCTGTTGCCTTTACAAGTAACAACTTTTACGCCTCGGCTTTGGCCTTGATAGCAATCTTCGTATCCTCGAGCTTAAAATTCTCATTTTGCGTCTCCATGAACGAACATGTCAAACCTCTCCGCGTTCTTTTCATCCTTTACCTCATTGCGCTTGGCAGCTGCCTCGTCCTTCGCCATGATGACCTCAGACTTCTCTATCATCTTGGCCACCACCCCTTCTCGCCTATCCTTGTCCATCTCCCACTTCCACCCCCTATTCGTAGGCAAATGGGTGACTGGTGCAGCCCCTTCTTTTGTTGGATCGCCATCTTCATTATCTTCTTTGGCGATGGTCGTGTTCTTAGCAGAATTGGCAATGTCCATCCACTTGCTTTGTCCGTTCCACTTCATCCAACAATGCATTAACGTGAAAGGCTTCTTCTTCATCTTCTTGTACAAAGTGCACACGCGTGCGGGCTAGCAAAGCAAGACAATGACATAATCAACAAGTTGCAACATTGAGCAGATCAATCAAATCACCAACGCATAGAGAAACAAGTTACAAAACTTACGAGCTCGATGAGTGACACACAATTGGCCACCGTTTTATCACTTGTTTATACACACAACAATACTTGTTGACCACCAATTGAATGATGTACCATAGATGGGCTATCGATTTCGGATTGCGATAATGGACCACTTCGTTCTTGTAGATCAGGAATCAACCGCGAACACTTTGCTAAAAAGTCACGCCTTTTTGTTATGCGCCTTGAAACAGGTCAACATTAGTGGCCAATTACACCAATTCATCCTCCTTGTCATTGTATATGTTGCCCCTCTTCTTCTTTGGGTCGCCATCCGGCTCCTTGAGCTGCTCGATGTTCGGGCCCGACTCTTGCTCCCACATTCGCAAGTAGAGGCCCTCGACTTGTTCATCTTCGTGTACACCACCGTTGTGGGTCACGGTCATCATAGCCTTGGGGGGAGGCATTCCACCGAGCAGTGACTGCGCACTGATAGACAGAGGCTCCTGGACGGAAATCGCAAGCGGACGAGTGTCGGCGACTCCGTAAACACGTAGTGAGTGTTGATGTCAATGATGTACGGTGAAGGATAGATAGAGGAGGCGACGGAGTGCTACGACGACTAATGTGTGTTGGGTTGACTGTTTAGATGGCCGACGTGATAATAGGGTGGCTTGTACTTGGAGGAGGGCAGGGTTGCGAATTTGCGATTGTCCGGGCAGCACCAACACCTTCTTTGTAGGACAAGCTCCGGTTGCCAGTGCCTTCTTCTCCCTCGCCTTCACGGTCTGGCCTTGCCGTTCCGCGGACGCGGACACATGCACCCGAAGATCACGAACTTCTCGAAGGGATCCCTCCGATACATCACGTCGGTGAAGGACGACAAAACAAGCAGTGAAAGACCGGGTCGGGCGTCTACTATCAGGACAGAGAGGGCGGGCTTTGGACGCGGCCACAAGCCCGACCATCTCCGGGTTGAAGGGACCACAAACCTCTCGAAGGAATCCCGCCAATCCATCACGTCAGGGAAGGATGACAGAACGAGCACCGAAAGAGGAGGGATCCCGCCAATCCATCACGTCAGGGAAGGATGACAGAACGAGCACCGAAAGACCTGGTGGGACGTCTGCTATCGGGACGGAGAGAGCAGGCTTTCGCACAACAATAGTGGAGCGGAGTGTCCAAATGTGCGCGTTGCGCCACAGTTTTGGGTGGGCCAGGGTGTCAGGGTCCGAACTCCCCTAGGCCTCCCCCGATTTGGTGGTGCCAGTTCGTGGGATTTCAAACGTCCGAACAAGTTTGCATGGATTTGGTGAGCTCTGTCCGGGCCATCCAATCCAAACATTTGCAAGCGATTTGACGATCCACGTTGGAGTTGCTCAAGTGCTCGCTCCAGTATGCATTTCAACAGCTATACAAGTAGTAGTACTTTTTTTTGCGATAAATTCTTGTATTACTCAACCTCAAGAATTACATTCACGACCGACAATGTCAAGGACATATGTGTACATATGTGTGCGTATGTGTACCCTTATCAATCCCATTTGGGGGAAATTGTACATTTTACACTCTTCAAGACTAAAACTTGTGCACGCAGACTCAAGGCCAAGGGTGAAAGAGAAGCAGTTTATGCGCTCGCCTGGTGATATTTATCTTACCGACAATCAAACTAGCTTTGTTGATAGCCTAGACTATAACTAGAACTAAAAACTAATGGCTAGATTTGCTAGTATCCTGCTATGCCAACTAAGGCAAATGATACAGAGTAGAGTGCAACTGAAATGGCAATCCCTGCGACAAAATTGTAAGAGAGGTGCTTGTTATCACGAGGTACAAATGCTATCTTCAAAGTATTAGTCAGTTCGAAGAGCCTATGGGAAACCTGCAGAAACACATGCTGGCATAAGCAATTCGCTTTGCGGACTAAATTCTTCAATGTCATACATGGGGAAGAAGATGCACATACCACAACATATAGCGCAGTAGTGAGCATGAAGTTAAGCAGTGGGTAATCTGGGATGATTGTCAATAGCCATTTGGGTTGTCCATTGGGTACCTTTGATCTTCGAGAGTCATCAAAGCAAACAAAATAAGTTTCATTCATTTAAAATCTGAAGGCAATTATCCAGTGGCACAAATGGCAGAACCAATAAAGTACGGA
Source organism: Elymus sibiricus (assembly GCA_039707655.1). Lineage (NCBI taxonomy): Eukaryota > Viridiplantae > Streptophyta > Magnoliopsida > Poales > Poaceae > Elymus > Elymus sibiricus. The sequence continues at coordinate 345,654,439 of CM077669.1, read as the reverse complement.
AACTGCGTATGGTACCTGAGCCAGATATGGAACTGAGATATATATGTTTCTAGAGTGATCTTTCCAAGCCAGCTAGAACAGACAAATCAACACGTATGTGTTAGTCGCATATTCATATAGCATTAGCATTAAATTTAGCACAACCATATAATTTGCTCTGTTAACACAAAACTTACGCAAAAAGCGTTAGAGAGCACGCCCGGAATTCTTGAGTGAAGTTGCGCAGGCAGATGTAAACACTTTTGAGTGCAACACACATGGATGAATCAGACTTAATGGTATACAGATGGATTTATACTTGACACAAACAGGAAAGATACATACGTTATGGGGATCCAGGATGTGTAAGGATGGTATTTATTGTAGGTAATCTTGTCCAGCTTGTAGATGTACTCATACCACAAATATCCAGCCTGTGTTCACCAGAAAGCCAGCAGATCGTATCAAAATCTATCTATGACAGACAATTTTCTGTAGATGTTTGATAATTACCGTTAAAGAAACAGTAACTATAGAGGCCTTAATATAGAGCTTCGTTCTTGTTTCAGCTTCTTCAAGCTTTTCCATCCACTTCTCAACCTATGACATGAAGATGTCAAACACATTTTTCCCGCTCTTTTGATAATTCTGACGAAATTCAAACTATCTTTGGATCTAAGAAAACATATCAGTTATGCCAGCATAATGCATAAAACAAGTGATACAGAACATACTGTTGGATGGTAATAGGCATATATCATCCCCACAATCCATATGTAGCGATCCAGTCCAGATCGGAAGTGCCACTCATGCAACCTGGGGAGATCTGGTTTAGAAGGATCATCATAACCTGCACACACAAGATGAATAACATTGTTAAGTTTCATTGAAGAAAAAAATGCATAGACTAGCAAACTCACTAGCTGTTACCAAAGGAAAACTGACCTAGAAGAAAAGTGAATGGGCTCCAGACTATCTCAAAGACACCTGGGATTTCCCATACCAAGATAACTACCAAGAAGCACCCAACAAATTTTATAGCAATCACTGATCTAATCTCATTGTACTTGTTTAGAATTCCAAGAGCACCATACACCATGAGGGTGAAAAGAGTGTGCATAGGGCAAATATAATATAGTGTGTAATCATTATTTAGGACAATGCAACAGAATGCCACAAAGAAATTGAGGCGCCACATCATCTGTTGAAGGTGCAACCATGTTAGTAAAGTTCTGCAGATGAAAAGCAAGAACAATTGGACTAATTAAGAATGGACCTGAGCAAATCGTCCCAGACTGAAATCCTTCCGCACATAATAATAGGAGAAGTTACCAAATCCAGTCATCCAGACATATGCAGCAATGAACACACGAATCGCATTGTAGATCTCTTTAGCATTGAAGTAGTGGTACATCAAGAATAGCACCTGGAAACAAACAAAGCAATGCTGAGAAGTGCTGCACTGCTAGCAGAGATCAAAACCCTGCTGGTTGCAAATGGATGCCCTTGGTTAATCAGCTTATTTACAACTAACAGGTTATAAATGAAGGTGAAGGAGGTAAGCAAGTAAGCACTGTAGGATGACAGTTACAACTGAATAGTCAAACATTCTAGTTGCACAAATCTGATGCATTAACATTCATGCATGATTGGCGGGTAGTAGAATAAAAGCCAGAAAAAAATGCTAAAAGGAAGATGAACTATGAAAATACCTGCATCCAACCCTTCCATTCTTCCGTCTGATGCCTATTCAGATATAGTACAGATTTTCCAGTGAATGTGGACTTATCTTGGTGGATCTTGAAGGAAGTAATAGCTGCTACGACGATAAGAAGAAAATAGAGGAAAAGGAAGAGATCTCGACTGTAATTCTGTAGATACACACAACAAAAACAGTTATCCAGTTGAAAATAGCATATTGTGCACACACCTTCTATGCAGCTTCTAGTATTTTGCATTAATTTGAATAAGTGAGAAAAGCTGACATGTTCTAAGAATCTGATTTTTGCCAGTATGTCACATAGGGACATCAAAGTTTAGCATAAGATTATACAGAAAAACAACATACTAAAGCATCAGCAGACCTGGAATCTGAAAGCTATTTACAATAGATAATAATGCCATATAACTATACATTCAGATGGTGTTTAAATGTGGGCATACATTTCTAGTAAGTATCTGCATAATAATACCTTTTCAGATTCTCCAAATATATTTGTGCGGTCACATATGTAAAAGTAAAGTAGATGGCCTCCAAGCTCGGATCTGATAGACCAATGGCAAGCCGGTCAGCAGAATAATGCAACTGGACAAGTATGAACGAATACAGAATGCAAGTAGATTACATTGCCCTCAGTGTCAATCGATGCTCCAGAAGAAGTGTCTGGTTCATACAGAAAAGTCTGTGGAACCAACTAAGTCAGTGCATTTGAATCTTGATATCTTAAACAATCATTTATTATGCCATCGAGAATTATAGTTCACAAGCAACCTGAGCATCTGTGATGTGAAAGAAGCATAAACTGGCTTTGCACCAGCTACTTGACCACCCTCCTCCAGTAACATTGTTTGATCCTCTCCTTTGTTTGAGCTACTATCCATGTCTAATAAATTGATGTCCGAGTGTCTACTGACAAAGAGAAGGAAACATTACTTCGGATAAGAGTCCTAGAAAGTAGTGTTTCATTAAAAGCAGCATGTAATGGTGACAATACTCATTCCAAGATGGAAGAACAAAATAGATCAACCCCAGAAGAAGTAAGATACATTAAGCTATGGACCAATGTACTTGCAGCATAAGCAGAGATTTCTGCTCAGAGATAACATTCAAAGGGGAGATACCACTTAGCAGCATTCCCATGATCGAAATAGAATTTACTCACGTTTTAAGTGAAGCAGCATTCTTCCTATGAAAGAGAACCTCAGCATACACCCAGGCCGCAAGAACCCAAAGAAATCCCAGAAAAGCAGAAAGCTGGGATGAGGTACAAAGCAAGTTCTGTCAGTTCCAATGATCGATGTCCCAAAAAAAAATATAGTATCTGCGATAAAAAAATAACTTCATGGGGGGATAATAGCATCACTATGCATACTTAGTTAGGGGAAATTACAAAAAGCCTTCTAGATGAGCTGTTTAAACTTCAGCCCTTGTACTATTGCAATCCACAATACTCCGCAGTTTTGCATACTAATTAATTGGCCCACTGAACCTCATACCAGTTACTAAACTCAAGGAACAATCATGTATAGAAAACAAGCACATCAACATTCAATCCAATAGGCTGAATGGCCAAACCTATAAAGTGGGTTAGCACAGCATATATTCCCCAAGAATACAACAGAGAAATCCATGCTGATCTTAATGGCTATCTTAACATCTGATGTCTCCAGATCTACAGCCCTCATTCATCAATGTGTTCGTACAGCTTAAAAAAAATCCACCCCAGATTAGATACTACCATTCCAAAACACACATCAGTAATCTGTCCATAGACTCCCCCCACCCCACCCCCCCCCCCCCACCCCACCCCCCCCCCACACACAAAAGGAAATTAACCACGGTTTTCAATCCTGGATGAGGTTAACTGGTTCCCCTCCAATCAGAATAGCACTAAATCCTAACCCTACGAGCAATACTTGCACATTGACAACAATAACCAACCAAGCGCGAGCGCAACACAGCCAGCAACCATTTCACTGACCAAACTCGGAATCCCTCAAATAAGAAAAAGCACCGCTGAATCCCGTGAGGAAATTTCACAACCATGCCATCTCCGGCGCTTCCTAGTCCTGCACTTGCTTGCCCACTCACCCCCCCCCCCCAAAAAAAATTCCCCGCCACCACCACTCCAGCCCCGCGCCAATCGCCTCCAAGCTCCAGCAAGCGCCCAAGGAATCCGCGCGGAGCAGCAATGCCGCACCGACGCCGGATCGAGGCGCGATTTAGGGCTCACCTGGCTGGGCGTGAAGGAGGTCGAGGCCGCCATGGCGAGCCCACCCGCGGACGCGAGCGCCTCCGCCATTTCTACAGCATCCGCCAAGCTTTGGCGCTGGGATCCAAACGCAAATCGGAGGAGAAGGGGCAAAAATTAGGTAACCGAGAGAAAATAAGCGCGGGTTTACGTGAGAGCGAAAGGGCCTCTCCTGTTTAAAGCGGCCGGCGAGGTGGGAATGAGGATGGATGGAGGTACGCGTGGTACGACGGACAGAGAATCGCGCAGACACTGCATGTGGGGCCACCAGCGATGGACAACGCGACCCACAGTCGGTGCGATTTGCAAGTGACGGTCTAACTGAAAGAGTTAGGTTAGAATTAAGTGGGAAAGATTTCTCTCTTTTATTTTTCTCCGGCTACCTAAAAATTTATTAATTTTTTCGAGAGCACGCCAAAATCGTACCTGAGCTTTATAGAAGAAGGAATCAATTACAAGAAAAAATCCCTGGCACCCACCACACCCGGTTGAGGCCAATTTACACTCCTACTCCAACAATACCCACCACAACCCGGTGAGGCCAATTTACACTCCCACTCCAACAATGCGCTACTACTCACGTAATTGTTGTACACTCTGAGCTCCTGTCGCTAGCCAAAGCCGTAGCTCATGATAGATCCGTGTCGACAGATCCCATTCATTGATAGTATCTCACCCGCCAAAGACACGTATGTTCCGTTGCTTCCAAATATTTCAAGAAATCAGCATAACCAACGAGTCGAATCCCTTTCGATGTCTTTTGGGAATGCGCTTTCGGAAGGTGGCCCATCAATTCTGTAGGCCCTCCATCGCCGAGGGGAGGAGTTGCATATCTATGTTTGCCCACATTTAGGACAGTAAAACCGAACCTAATTCCAGACTTCTCACGCATTTGAAGATTTTGCCCGTTAGATCAAAAGTCTGGATTATCCTAGCCGTCCGATTGTCAACTTCTCGCTAACTGGGCTGCGCTGTCCTAAGGGGCTGCTACTGACACGTCTTCAACGTATCGATAATTTATGAAGTATTCATGCCATATTTGTCTATGTTTACAATAGTTTTATATGGTTTTGATGCACTTTATATGATTTATTTAGAACTAACCCGGACTGATGCTGTTTTCAGCAGAATTACCGTGGTGTTGTTTTTGTGCAGAAAATGAAAGTTTTCGGAATCGTCCGAAACTTTTTGATGATTTTTTCTGAAGGAAATAAGCAATATTGGAGCGAAGAACCACCGGAGGAGAGCCACCCGTGGGGCACAAGCCATCAGGGCGCGGCTGTGACGCCCCCAATTTCGACCGTACGCTAAACATACACGCAATGCGTACGGCCAAGATTAGGGACTCGCTGATCGATATCACAACACAACACTAGACACAAATTAAAGTCATACAGCTTCATATTACAAGCCAGGGGCCTCGAGGGCTCGAATACAAAGCTCGACAAGCACGAGTCAGCGGAAGCAAATAATATCTGAGTACAGACATAAGTTAAACAAGTTTTGCCTTAAGAAGGCTAGCACAAACATAGCAACGGATCGAACAAGGCGAGGCCTCCTGCCTCGGAACCTCCTATCCTACTGCTGGTCGGGGGCAGCCTCCACGTAGTAGTAGGCTCCTGCGGTGGTGTAGTAGTCGTCTCCGGCGTACTCCATCTCCTGGGCTCCATCGTCTGAACGCAGAATCGTATCGAGGGGGAAAGAGAAAGCAAAGCAGCGGTGAGTACTCATCCAAAGTACTCGCAAGACTGACATCAGAACTATGCTAAGTATGCATCAGTATCAAGGAATGGGGTTATATCTGGGCTGACTGCAGAAAGCAAGAATAGGGGGAAGGCCTAGTCCTATCGAAGACTAGCATCTTCAACATCTTGCAGCATTAGAAGAGAGTAGACTGGTATCTCATATATAGCAATATTATTGTAGCAAATTTTATTAAGTATCCACGCCCAGAGATTCTTCCTCGACTCCCTGCGAGGAAGCAATCTCGGAGCCAACATTCATTTCAATTTAAAGTCACAATTTTAGTTGTAGTAGATCAAGGTACAACTCCAAGTCGTCCTGTTACTGTGGACACGGCTATTCGAATAGATGAATTCATCCCTGCAGGGGTGCACCGCATTTCCAACACGCTTGATCACCTCTGGCCGGACACACTTTCCTAGGTTATGCCCGGCCTCGGGATATCAACACGTCGTCGCCCCACCTAGGCTCAACAGAGAGGCCAGCCCGCCGGTCTAAATCCTAAGCGCACAGGGGTCGTGGGCCCACTCCCCCTTTGCACTCCTGCACTATGCGTACGCGGCCGAGGTCAGTCCTAGCACACTCTAATCCAAGAACTGTGCCTTCCAGACCACTCGGGCGCGCGCCGCTCCATTGCCGACGTCCGAAGAGCTTCGGCTGATACAACGACGCTGAGTACCCATAACTTCTCCCACGTGAAGGTTTGGTGCGTAAAAGGTCAAACGACCAACTCAGATCAAATACCCAACCCATTAGCATTTTATTAATGCGGGACGAGCGCGACCCATGAAGTGCGGTCCCGTCGCCCCGTCTCGAGGATGTGTGGCAAGGGCCTTACCTGCCCGCCCACGCCTCGACATCATCAAACCGTGGGTACCCCTCAGGGCCGACCCATCACCAACATGTTTCTGTAACCAGGTCATAGTAACTGTGTGTATAAAACATCAAGACGAAACCTGAGGAATCACTCTCAAAGGGCCCCGCTCGATGAAACCGTCAAGGTGGACTTAGAGGAATCACCCTCGAGGGTCCCACACTTGAGGTGTTGCACGACAGAGTCATCGTCGGGAGTGGTGAAGGAGGAATCACCCTCGATAACCACGACCGGCTAGCTGCACTACAGAGTTAGCATCATGAGTACTTCACGAGGTGTCACCCTCGGTACTCGATAGTAGCTCTGCAGAGTCGTACAAATAAGGGGTGTGCGGTGAATGTGACGGGCATGGCTTGTCGGTCGGTTGACCGAGTCTTCGAGTCGTCGAGTCGTCGATGAAGAAGCAGGGGCAACTGGGACTAAGGGGTCGCTGGGGATTCATTGATCAACCTATACTAAGCAGTTGATATAACATCAGGTATAGTAGCAGTTTATCAAAAATAGGCTATGCATCAGAAATAGGAGCTAGCTAATACAGTAGCAAAATGTAATGCAAGAATGAGAGGGAAGGAAATGGGCGATATCAGAATGCTCAAGGGGGGTTGCTTGCCTTGCTGCTCTGCGGCAAAGGCCTGATCGTCAGTCACGTAGTCGTACCCGGCAGCAGCGTCAGTCTCGGGGTCTACCGGTAAGAAGAGGGGGAGAAACAATAAATATAAAGCACAAATGCAATCACGATGCATGACATGGCAATATGCAGAGCTAGGCATGCACTAACGTAGTACTACAAGTCGCAGACGGGTCGGAAGAATACGTGACGATATTTTCCCGGTCTCAGGCCACTACCGGACAGCTGAAAACGATGGAAAAGTTACATGTTCGTTATGATAGGAGCGCGTGACAGACGAACGGACTGCGTATTCGGATTCGTGGGATTTTTCTGAACAACTTTCATGTATAAAATATTTTCATCTGACTTACGGTTTATTTTATATTAATTTTTAAAGTTTTATTAATATTCAGAAATTAAATTGATTTATTTTAATTCAATAAAAAATTATGACATCAGCATGATGTCATGCTGACATCAGCAGTCAACAGGGGCTTTGACTGGTCAAATCTGACCAGTGGGCCCCACATGTCAGTGACACGGTATTAATTAAGTTTTAATCTAGCTAATCAGATTAATTAGGGGGGTGTGGGACCCTCCTGTCATTTACTATTTAGATTTTAATTAATTAGCAGAATTAACTAGACAGTTATAGTTAGGCCTAATTGAGCTGGGCCCACATGTCATACACATGTTTAATTAACAGAGACATTAATCTAACCTAATCAGTTTAATTAGGTCAATTAACAGATTAATTAACTAATTAATTAATTATTATTATTATTATTATTTAAACACACATTTTTTTAAGCAGGGGCAGGGCCCCATATGTCATTCACAGGGGGGATTAGTGGGGTGGTTAATCCCCCACTAAACAGATCGGGGCCGGGGCGGGGGCCGGTGGTCGGGGAGGCGCCGGTGACGCCTCCGGCGGCCAAATGGGGCGGCTGCGGGGTCCATGGCGACGCAGGCGACGCGGCGCACGCGCCCGTGCTAGTTCTGCTAGCAGGGGGTGGCCGGAGCGACGGCTACGTCGACGGCCGAGGCGGCGGGGCGGCAAGCACGCGGGCGGCGGGCGGCTGCGGGTGCAAGGCAGCGGCGGGCATGGGCGAGGAGCGGCGGTCAGCGGTGGCGGAGGCCGTGGCAGAGCGGTTGCAGGCGCGTGGGCGGCGGACGACCGGTGAGCGCGGCGGGGCGGCAAGCGCGGGGGGGGGGGGTTACGGGGCGCGACGGGCGTGCACGGTGGGGCGCCAGAGCGCGTGCGGGGCGTGCGGGAGGGCGCGGCAAGCACAGCGCGCGGCGACGCGGTGGCAAGGGGAGCGGCGGCGCGCGAACGGGAACACAGCGGCGGGGCGGGCTTACAGGCGATTGTAGGGGGCGGCAGCGGGCTTGAGGTAGCGGCGGGGAGACGGGGATGAGGAGGCGCGGCCGCCGGCAGCGATGCAGCACCGGTTGGGGGGCGTCGGGGCGACGCGGTGGCAGCAGGGCGACGGGCGACGGGCGCGGGGCGGTGGGCGCGGGGCCGTCGTGTCCCCGATCCAGATCGGGGGTGGGAGGGGATGTGGGGGTCGGGGTGGACTAGGGTTCGGTGGTGGGTGGGTTATAGGAGCCAGCTGGGCCGGCCTGGTGGGTTTGAATGGGCCTTGGCCCATGGGGGGGCTCTTGTTTGTTTGTTTTTGCTTTTGTTTATTTTCTGTTTCACTTTTCCTTATTACTATTTCATATTTTATTTTTGCTATCAAATAATTTTAGTACTAGTTCAAACTTTGTACATAATTACCTTGTCACATATCAGAGTTGCACAAAAAGTTTTAGGCCATTTGGAAGAGCTGTAATATTTATTTATTTTGGAAAGAAACAATTTAAATGTTATTGGTTGACAATAATAATTGTTAGGGAGAATATGGGCATCCCAAAAGGAGTTGATATTCTCCTTACCAAAACATGGGGATTTTATGACATAGTTTAAACATTTTTGTTTCACCGTTTGAGAAAATAAAAATTTGACTTACAATGGGAATTTTGACTTTGACCTTGATTTTTATCAAGTGGTAATATGGCTTAGTAAAACACGATGACATGACAACCATCAGGGGAAGATTACTGTAGCATGATTACAAGGATTACTGTAGCATCAAATCCCGGGTGTCACAGCGGCCCTGGGGGTCGCGCCCTGATAGCTTGTGGGGCCCACGTGGCTCCGTTGCGCGTGATTCCAATGCTGAAAAATTCTATAAATCCCAGAAACCCCAGAAATAAAGAGAGACTCTTCGTTCCGCCGCCGCAACTCTCTATATTGACAAAAAATCAATGTGAAGACGTTCCAGTACCCTACCGGAGAGGGGAAACCATCACCGGTGGCCATCTTCATCATCCCGGCGGAGGCCATGACGAGGAGGGAGTAGTTCACCCTCGGGGCTGAGGGTATGTACCAGTAGCTATGTGTTCAATCTCTCTCTCTCTCGTGTTCTTGAGATGGCACGATCTTGATGTATCACGGGCTTTGTTAATATAGTTGGATCATATGATGTTTGTCCCTTGCTATCATGTTGTGATTAATTGAATCTTTCCCTTTGAGATCTCGTTATGATGGATTGAATATTTTGGTTTGAGAACACTTGATGTACGTCTTGCGTGGGATACCCGTAGTGACATTGGGGTATTCTATTGATTCACTTGATATATGTTGAGGCATCAACTTGCGGATTCTGGTAACCTTGGGGATCTATGCATAGGGGTTGATTGCACGTTTTCATACCACGTTCTCCGATAGAAATCTTGGGGTGCTCCTTGAAGTTCTTTGTGTTGGATTGAACATGATAGATCTGAAATTGTTTGATGCATGTCGCATAATTTACCCACGGATACTTGAGGTGACATTGGAGTGTCTAGGTGACATTAGGGTTGATTGATATGTATCATTGGTGTTGTTCTTGTACGAACTCTAGGGTTGTTTGTGACACTTATAGGAATAGCCCAAAAGATTGATCGAAAAGAATAACTTTGAGGTGGTTCTACTACCTACACCAATTCCATCTTATTGTTCTCTGCTAGATAGGAACTTTGGAGTGATTCTTTGTTGCACGTTGAGGGATGATCATATGATTCAACCATGTTAGCATTGTTGGGAGATTGCACTAGTGAAAGTATGAACCCTAGGCCTTATTTCCAAGCATTGATATACAATTTTTCTCGTTATTTACTACTTGTTACCTTACTGTTTTTATATTTTCAGATTACAAAAACATATATCTACCATACATATCGCACTTGTATCATCATCTCTTCGCCGAACTAGTGCACCTATACAATTTGCCATTGTATTGGGTGTGTTGGGGACACAAGAGATTTCTTGTATTTGATTGCAGGGTTGTTTGAGAGAGACCATCTTCATCCTACACCTCTCACGGATTGATAAACCTTAGGTCATCCACTTGAGGGAAAATTGCTACTGTCCTACAAAACTCTGCGCTTGGAGGCCCAACAAAGCCTACAAGAATAAAGTTGCGTAGTAGACATCAGCTACTCCGGTGAAAATTTTGAAGGCATGTGGTGCATTTGGGCCCTAGACAATCAAAAGCCCAATTAGGCTGATCGCTGTGAAGAAAAGGACAAAAAAAACTTCCTTCCTTTGATCCTCTCTCATGAATCATGACCGTGTTCTAAAAAAACCGAGTCATGACGTGTCGCCGCGGTTTGCTTCATCCTGTACCCGCATTCCCCTCCCCCCTCCCTGCTGCAGGCTATGATGAATGGCACCCCAACTTCCCCGTCCCCACCTTTCTATATCCCACATCAAGAACCCTAGTCGTACGCACTTCTCCTTCCCTCTGCTCGATTTCTTTTCTGGTGTGAACTGTAACAGCGTGAAAGTCGGCGTCAACAAGGCTAGAACTCTGCCGCTCGAGGAGGATATAGGAGACCATGATTCTCTTGATCCCTCCTCCGTGGTTCGCATGGTACACCAAATTCATTAGTTTGTTACAGTTTTTGTGGTCTTTTATCAGTCGATGTAGCTATATTGGATGAAATTTATCTTCTCCCCCATTTTCTTGATCGTTGCATGATGATTCTTTGTTTTCGTGGCTCTAGTCTAGCTACTCGCTGATTGCTGCTAGCATCTATGTGTACCATCTCTTTTTATTTAAATAGATAGATTGCTTTTTGATGGGAGCCAGACCAGGAGCAGATATGTACATCATTCAAATTATTTGCACCTAAGATGTTGGGAAAATGAGTGGCTGATGGTACAGTAATACTTGGTGTTTTGAACTTCTTTTTGAAAAAAATCTAAGGAAGGGTGAATGAGTGAATTTTCTTATATCTATTTTTTTCCTCCATTACAGTGCTTCACAATTAACTCATATTATGTTTCATTGCATATTTGGTCATCTCTTTGACAGGTACTGAACCTCCCGAGCTTGCTGAGCCTTCTGAGCCTCCTAAGCCTCCCGAGCCTCCTGAGTCGATGTCCCTCGTTGGCCCGTCGGAGCCCAGTGGAGCCACAGCAGAGCCTGCCAAGGCACCCCTTCAAGAGATCCTCACGGAGCTACCCGAACAACCTCAAGCGGCGATGACCACAACCACACGTCTCATCGAGCATCCCGTCTACTTTGTGAGCATGGTGTGCGAGATGTGATCGAACGATACCCCATGCAGCAGAAGCTACTCTTCGCGCTCCTCGTCGCCTCCAGAAAGCTGCGGCACTACTTTCAAGGGCATCCCATCAAGGTGATCATATCGTATCCCCTGGAGCAGGTACTCCGTAACCCCAACGCTATGGGCCGCGTCACGGAATGGAATGTGGAGTTGCAGCCTTTCGAACTGGAGTTCCTCACTACAAGGACGATCAAGGTTGCCGCTCTGGTCGACTTCATGGCGGAATGGATGGACCCGCATCAAGATGAACCTCACGAGGCCGAGTCCCTCCTGCCTGGGAAAGATGCCCCTGATGGTTGGACCATTCACTTTGACGGAGCATTCTCTCGGCAGGGTGCGGGGGCTGGCGTGATGCTCACCTTGCCTACAGGTGAAAAGTTGTACTATGCGGTGCAACTCTGCTTCAAGCACGAGGACAAGGTCTCCAACAACATTGTTGAGTACGAGGGCCTCATCGCCGGACTCAAGGCCGCCATCGTGCTTGGCGTCAAGCGGGTGCTCATCAAGGGCGACTCACAACTTCTCGCCAACTTCTCCAACAAGAGCTACAAACCCAAGGACGAGCACATGGCCGCTTACCTCGAGGAGGTGCACAAGCTCGAGAAGCGCTTCCTGGGCATGGAACTCCTGTCGTGGTTTTGTCACGGTAGATGTCCTCGTGAAAGGACTTAGGTTCGAGGCCATCGCTAAGGTGAGCTCGAAGGGGTTGATCGGAATCGAGAGACAAGGGTTACCCAGGTTCGGACCCTCGGAAAGAGGTAAAAGCCTACGTCCTGCTTTGTGTTGTATTGATTGGGTATCGATTACAAGGGAGCGAGTTCGCTTGACCTAGCTATCGATGAATTGTTTCGTGGCCTAAGCCACCCAGGTAACCCGCCTTTATATACACAGGTCAAGGTCCTGGGCTTACAAGAGTCCGGGTCGGGTTATACTTGATAACCGACCTCACCTCTAACTACACATGCCTTGTTTAATAAACCGCCACCGGCGGCTCAAGCCCGCCGGGTTACATCTTGTCTTCTGGCTCTGGGCCTCCAGGCCCATTGGATAAGCTTATTCCTAATCTTGTCGTAAGCCGCCAACCGTATGACCCGGCCCCTCCTGGGCGGGTCTCACCACGGGGTTATATCCCAAACATTAGGCCCCAGATTGATTTGAACTGGTTCATGTCAATCTCCAAATCTTCTGGTTGGCGAGTCTTGCCTTCTCTGATAATCTTCATGACCCGCCGAGAATGGGCGACCGTTGCTTCTGACAAGCTTTCATGACCCGCCATGATGTCATCAGAAAAATCAAAAAAGATTCCTCTGACGTCATAACGGATCTTTCGTCATTAATATGACCAGCCCGAAAATCGAGGCGTCTTCTTAGTTTAATCATCATCGTGCTCCCTCGATTCCCGCACCAGACCATTCATGAGGCTATTATAACCTTATAAATAAGCACGGGGGTTATCACTTCCATTTTTCCCCGTCGCCATCTCCTTCTTCTTCCTTTGGACCAGCGAAGCTTGCCGCGCCGCCGAAGCTCGTCGCGCCGTTCAGTCCTCACCGTCTTCATCAACTCAGGCCGCTACATCAACCTGAACGCGTCCAGAACATCGCCGCATCCGACCGCATCCTCTAGGTTTCAATCCTGCTCCTTGTTAGATCCGCAATAATCCTTTAGATCTCCCTTGAGTTCGTCGGGTTTCTTCAGTGTTCATCGCCGTTCATCGGAATGTCCTTCACAGATTTGGATAAAGAAAACACCTCTTTAGGGCCTCATAATACTGCCCAAATCACGCGGCCGCCCGCTCCATAATCATGCCGCACTCATTGTAGATCTGCAGCTCGTTTTAATCTGCATAGAGGCCATCTGTTCTTCCACTGGTCCTTTTAGGGCTAGAATATTTTTCTTTTTCCCTCGCCCGTAGATCTTGAATCCATAGCCATAGTTGCAGAATCAGTTTCTCAACACTTAGCAATTTTTCAATCTGCGTTGATAAACTTGACCCGCCGTAAAGCTGTCGGCCTACTCTGTTTTACCGCAAGTAGCTTCAGCGGCTCATAATTTTATATTGACCCGCCAAACGCTGTCACCATTTCCAGTCGTAATGACCTTTGTCAGAATGTATTTTTAGCCCACCGAATATGCATGTCTTCCCACAGTTTCCTAAGCCACCACCATGTCAAAAACTCCGTCCACCAACAACTGGGTAAAGTACGGAGTGACCGAAGAGTCACTCAAAGAATTTGTCACCATGGGAGTTCTGCCGGCTCAGGATATTATCCACTGGCGGGTTCCAGGCAATGAGACTACCCCTAAACCCAAAGACGGGGAGGTCATTATATTCACAGACCATCTTCTTCGGGGCTTTTCCCCGCCCGGATCAAAGTTTTTCCAGGATGTCTTACACGCGTTCAAGCTGCACCCCCAAGACATTGGCCCGAATTCTGTCACCAACATGTGCCAATTTCAAACCTTCTGTGAAGCCTACCTTCAGGAGGAGCCGTCTGTTGACCTCTTCAAGGAGTACTTTTACATTAACCGAAGTTGCAACCAGGAAGCCGATGACATCGCCAAGAAGGCATCGCGCTGCGAGCCTCAAGATCCGGGCGTATTCTAAGAGCGGCTCCTAAAACCATCTGCCACGCCACCAGCCGTCAGCACCATGGCACCTCATGAGGAGCTGCCACCCGCGCCTTCCATAGGCGCACCCAGCTGCAGCCCACCCTCATGCGCTCGCCTGTTGCTGGCGCTTGAACCTCAGGAGCAGAATTGGGCTACAAAATTCAGGATCTACTTGGAGAACGGCACTCTCCCGGTAGACGACACCGAGGCCGAGCGTGTGGCTCGCCAAGCTGCGCCCTACTGCCTCATGGATGGCAATCTCTATAGGAGATGCCCCAACGACACATCACTGCGCTGCATCTCTGAGCGGCAAGGTCACGAGCTGCTCGCTGATATCCACGGTGGCGACTGCGGCCATCACTCTTCATTGCGCACCCTAGTGGGCAAGGCTTTCCGCAGCGGTTTCTACTGGCCTACAGTGCTTGAAGATGCCACCGAGCTGGTCCGCTCATGCGAAGCTTGTCAGTTCCACGCCAAGCAGACTCATCAACCAGCGCAGGGGCTCCAGACCATCCCCCTCACGTGGCTCTTCGCCGTCTGGGGGATGGACATCCTGGGTCCCTTCCCGCGCGCACCTGGAAGCTACCGCTATCTCTATGCCACCATTGACAAGTTCACCAAGTGGGCAGAAGTGGAGCCCGTTCGGTCCATCCCAGCGCAGTCCGCTGTCAAGTTCATCAAGATCCTGGTGTGCTGCTTCAGCGTTCAGAACCGCATTATCACCGACAACTGCTCGCAATTCACCAGTGGCCTCTTCAGGTCCTACTGCGACAACCTCGACATGCAAATCTGCTACGCTTTCGTGGTACACCCACGAAGCAATGACCAGGCCGAGCGAGCAAACGCTGAGGTCCTCAAGGGCCTCAAGACGCGAAGCTTCAGCAAGACGATTTCCGCCTACGGAAAAGGCTGGCTCAATCAACTCCCGTCCGTGCTATGGTCGATACGCACAATAGCAACCAAGCCTACCGGTGAAACTCCCTTCTTCCTTGTCTATGGGGTGGAAGCGGTCCTTCCCACTAAGCTCAAACACGGTTCCCCGCGTGTCTTGGCCTTCAACGAACACAACCCGGCCAACCTGCGGGAAGCTAATATGCTCCTCCTCGAGGAAGCATGCTGCCAAGCTGCCCTCTGCGCAGCTCGGTATCAGCAGGCATTGTGTCGTTATCACAGCCGCAACATACACCCGCATACCCTTGAAGCTGGCGACCTTGTCCTACGACAGATCCTCTCTAGAGAAGGAATCCACAAGCTCTTGCCCATGTGGTAAGGCCCGTACAGGGTCGTCTACGTTTCCCGGCCAGGCGCAGCACTACTGGAGACGGAGGAGGGTGTTCCGGTACAAAACACATGGAACATCCAACATCTCCGCAACTTCTATCTGTGACCTCATGGAGTACGTAATGACTGGGGGCTGTACACGCCCTGGGACTCTCTACATGTGTCGTCACGAGGCCGCATGAGCTCCCCGCCCATGACCAAGTGGGGCCCCATGCTCAGTCATGGCGGATTTTTGACATGGGGGTGCTTTTCAGCTGCATCATCCTGAGGCCGACCCGTGTCCGTCATGACAGCATTTTTTTCATCTTTTAAGGGGCGCCTCTTGGCCATGGCCACAAGCTAACCCGTGTCCAGCACGACAACACTATCTCTTTTTTTGGTTGTGTGAACTTTTCTATGCAGTAGTAAAGCTTATGTTTCTTCAAGTTTATGTTGTGTTTGGTAAGTGTTATCTTCTGGCTCCGGGAGCCATTCGCGCTCACGATTTCCCTCGTGCGTTTCACACGAGCGGGGTTTGGACACAGTGCTTGTGCTTGGGTCAGTCCCAGCAGCGCTGCAACACCCAAGTGACTGAGCTCTGGCTCGCGGGCCTGCTCCCGTGCACGTCACCTCATCAAGGTCCTTGGTGGCTTGTCTCCTCGTGTGACACCCACAAGTGAATTAGCGAGCGTGCGTGGATCGACTATTTGTTGGTGTGTTACTGCCACAGGTATGAAGGCTCAAGGAACCTCGCGAGCATTGCCTCACAAAGCTAGTCGCAGTGACTACACAACACCAAGTACTACCGAGGGTCTTGCAGGTCCTAACCTTGTGAGGCGTTCTCCCCGCAAGTCACTGCGCGCCAGACATCGGGCTCCGAAGGAAGCTATGTCCAAACACTTTGCGCATGCGTTACAACCCCTTGAGATTTTCTCCCTTGTCATCTTCCTGGGAATCTCTGTTTCTCCTTGGCACGAGCCGCTTGCTGATACGTCTCCAACGTATCAACTTTTCCAAACTCTTTTGCCCTTGTTTTGGACTCTAATTTGCATGATTTGAATGGAACTAACCCGGACTGACGCTGTTTTCAGCAGAATTGCCTTGGTGTTATTTTTGTGCAGAAATAAAAGTTCTCGGATTGACTTGAAAATTTACGGAGAATATTTTTGGAATTAATAAAAAATACTGGCGAAAGAATCAACCGGAGAGGGGCCACCACCTGGTCACAAGCCAGGGGGGCGCGCCCCCCTAGGGCGTGCCCCCCTGTCTTGTGGGGCCCCTCCAGCGCCGCCGACCTCAATTCCACTCCTATATATTCCTATTCGTGGAGAAAAAAATCAGGGAGAAGAGTTCATCACGTTTTACGATACGGAGCCGCCGCCACCTCCTGTTCTTCCTCGGGAGGGCAGATCTGGAGCCTGATTTGGGCTCCGGATAGGGGAAATCGACACCGTCGTCATCACCAACCATCCTTCATCACCAATTTCATGATGCTCTCCGCCGTTCGTGAGTAATTCCATCGTAGGCTTGCTGGACGGTGATGGGTTGGATGAGATTTACCATTGTAGATCTGCAGCTCGTTTTAATCAGCACAGAGGCCATCTGTTCTTCCACTGGTCCTTTTAGGGCTAGAATATTTTTCTTTTTCCCTCGCCCGTAGATCTTGAATCCATAGCCGTAGTTGCAGAATCGGTTTCTCAACACTTAGCAATTTTTCAATCTGCGTTGATAAACTTGACCCGCCGTAAAGCCGCCGGCCTACTCTGTTTTACCGCAAGTAGCTTCGACGGCGCATAATTTTATATTGACCCGCCAAACGCTGTCACCATTTCCAGTCGTAATGACCTTTGTCAGAATGTATTTTTAGCCCACCGAATATGCATGTCTTCCCGCAGTTTCCTAAGCCACCACCATGTCAAAAACTCCGTCCACCTACTACTGGGTAAAGTTCGGAGTGACCGAAGAGTCACTCAAAGAATTTGTCACCATGGGAGTTCTGCCGGCTCAGGATATTATCCACTGCGGGTTCCAGGCAATGAGACTACCCCTAAACCCAAAGACGGGGAGGTCATTATATTCACAGACCATCTTCTTCGGGGCTTTTCCCCGCCCGGATCAAAGTTTTTCCAGGATGTCTTACACGCGTTCAAGCTGCACCCCTAAGACATTGGCCCGAATTCTGTCACCAACATGTGCCAATTTCAAACCTTCTGTGAAGCCTACCTTCAGGAGGAGCCGTCTGTTGACCTCTTCAAGGAGTACTTTTACATTAACCGAAGTTGCAACCAGGAAGCCGATGACATCGCCAAGAAGGCATCGCGCTGCGAGCCTCAAGATCCGGGCGTATTCTAAGAGCGGCTCCTAAAACCATCTGCCACGCCACCAGTCGTCAGCACCATGGCACCTCAGGAGGAGCTCCCACCCATGCCTTCCATAGGCGCACCCAGCTGCAGCCCACCCCCAGGCGCTCGCCTGTTGCTGGCGCTTGAACCTCAGGAGCAGAATTGGGCTACAAAGTTTAGGATCTACTTGGAGAACGGCACTCTCCCGGTAGACGACACCGAGGCTGAGCGTGTGGCTCGCCAAGCTGCGCCCTACTGCCTCATGGATGGCAATCTCTATAGGAGATGCCCCAACGACACAGCACTGCGCTGGATCTCTGAGCGGCAAGGTCACGAGCTGCTCGCTGATATCCACGGTGGCGACTGCGGCCATCACTCTTCATTGCGCACCCTAGTGGGCAAGGCTTTCCGCAGCGGTTTCTACTGGCCTACAGTGCTTGAAGATGCCACCGAGCTGGTCTGCTCATGCGAAGCTTGTCAGTTCCACGCCAAGCAGACTCATCAACCAGCGCAGGGGCTCTAGACCATCCCCCTCACGTGGCTCTTCGCCGTCTGGGGGATGGACATCCTGGGTCCCTTTCCGCGCATACCTGGAGGCTACTGCTATCTCTATGCCACCATTGACAAGTTCACCAAGTGGGCAGAAGTGGAGCCCGTTTGGTCCATCTCAGCGCAGTCTGCTGTCAAGTTCATCAAGATCCTGGTGTGCTGCTTCAGCGTTCAGAACTGCATTATCACCGACAACTGCTCGCAATTCACCAGTGGCCTCTTCAGGTCCTACTGCGACAACCTCGGCATGCAAATCTGCTACGCTTTTGTGGTACACCCACGAAGCAATGACCAGGACGAGCGAGCAAACGCTGAGGTCCTCAAGGGCCTCAAGACGCGAAGCTTCAGCAAGACGATTTCCGCCTCCGGCAAAGGCTGGCTCAATCAACTCCCGTCCGTGCTATGGTCGATACACACAATAGCAACCAAGCCTACCGGTGAAACTCCCTTCTTCCTTGTCTATGGGGTGGAAGCGGTCCTTCCCACTGAGCTCAAACACGGTTCCCCGCGTGTCTTGGCCTTCAACGAACACAACCTGGCCAACCTGCGGGAAGCTGATATGCTCCTCCTCGAGGAAGCATGCTGCCAAGCTGCCCTCTGCGCAGCTCGGTATCAGTAGGCATTGCGTCGTTATCACAGCCGCAACATACACCCGCATACCCTTGAAGCTGGCGACCTTGTCCTACGACAGATCCTCTCTAGAGAAGGAATCCACAAGCTCTTGCCCATGTGGGAAGGCCCGTACAGGGTCGTCTATGTTTCCCGGCCTGGCGCAGCACTACTGGAGACGGAGGAGGGTGTTCTGGTACAAAACACATGGAACATCCAACATCTCCGCAACTTCTATCTGTGACCTCATGGAGTACATAATGACTGGGGGCTGTACACGCCCTGGGACTCTCTACATGTGTCGTCACGAGGCCGCATGAGCTCCCCGCCCACGACCAAGTGGGGCCCCATGCTCAGTCATGGCGGATTTTTGACATGAGGATGCTTTTCAGCTGCATCATCCTTAGGCCGACCCGTGTCCGTCATGACAGCATTTTTTTCATCTTTTAAGGGGCGCCTCTTGGCCATGGCCACAAGCTAACCCGTGTCCAGCACGACAACACTGTCTCTTTTTTTGGTTGTGTGAACTTTTCTATGCAGTAGTAAAGCTTATGTTTCTTCAAGTTTATGTTGTGTTTGGTAAGTGTTATCTTCTGGCTCCGGGAGCCATTCACGCTCACGATTTCCCTCGTGCGTTTCACACGAGCGGGGTTTGGACACAGTGCATGTGCTTGGGTCAGTCCCAGCAGCGCTGCAAAACCCAAGTGACTGAGCTCTGGCTCGCGGGCCTGGTCCCGTGCACGTCTCCTCATCAAGGTCCTTGGTGGCTTGTCTCCTCGTGTGACACCCACAAGTGAATTAGCGAGCGTGCGTGGCTCGACTATTTGTTGGTGTGTTACTGCCACAGGTATGAAGGCTCAAGGAACCTCGCGAGCATTGCCTCACAAAGCTAGTCGCAGTGACTACACAACACCAAGTACTACCGAGGGTCTTGTAGGTCCTAACCTTGTGAGGCGTTCTCCCCGCAAGTCACTACGCGCCAGACATCGGGCTCCGAAGGAAGCTATGTCCAAACACTTTGCGCATGCGTTACAACCCCTTGAGCTTTTCTCCCTTGTTATCTTCCTGGGAATCTCTGTTTCTCCTTGGCACGAGCCGCTTGCTGATACGTCTCCAACGTATCTACTTTTCCAAACTCTTTTGCCCTTGTTTTGGACTCTAATTTGCATGATTTGAATGGAACTAACCCGGACTGACGCTGTTTTCAGCAGAATTGCCTTGGTGTTATTTTTGTGCAGAAATAAAATTTCTCGGATTGACCTGAAAATTTACGGAGAATATTTTTGGAATTAATAAAAAATACTGACGAAAGAATCAACCGGAGAGGGGCCACCACCTGGTCACAAGCCAGGGGGGCGCCCCCCCCCTAGGGCGCGCCCCCCTGTCTTGTGGGGCCCCTGCAGCTCCGCCGACCTCATTTCCACTCCTATATATTCCTATTCGTGGAGAAAAAAATCAGGGAGAAGAGTTCATCGCGTTTTACGATACGGAGCCGCCGCCACCTCCTGTTCTTCCTCGGGAGGGCAGATCTGGAGCCTGATTTGGGCTCCGGATAGGGGAAATCGACGCCGTCGTCATCACCAACCATCCTTCATCACCAATTTCATGATGCTCTCCGCCGTTCGTGAGTAATTCCATCGTAGGCTTGCTGGACGGTGATGGGTTGGATGAGATTTACCATGTAATCGAGTTAGTTTTGTTAGGGTTTGATCCCTAGTATCCACTATGTTCTGAGATTGATGTTGCTATGACTTTGCTATGCTTAATGCTTGTCACTAGGGCCCGAGTGCCATGATTTCAGATCTGAACCTATTATGTTTTCATGAATATATATGTGTTCTTGATCCTATCTTGCAAGTTGTAGACACCTATTACGAGTTATGATCCGCATCCCCCAGGGTGACAATAACTGGGATTCTTTCCGGTGATTACCGTAGTTTGAGGAGTTCATGTATTCACTAAGTGCTAATGCTTTGGTCCGGTTCTCTATTAAAAGGAGGCCTTAATATCCCTTAGTTTCCATTAGGACCCCGCTGCCACGGGAGGGTAGGACAAAAGATGTCATGCAAGTTCTTTTCCATAAGCACGTATGACTATATATGGAATACATGCCTACATTACATTGATGAATTGGAGCTAGTTCTGTATCACCCTATGTTATAACCGTTGCATGATGAATGCCATCCGACATAATTATCCATCACTGATCCATTGCGTACGAGCTTTTCCATATTGATCTTTGCTAAGTTACTTTTCCGTTGCTACTGTTACAATCACTACAATACTGCTACTGTCACTTTTGCCACCGTTACCGTTACTTCCATACTACTTTGCTACTGAATACTTTGCTGTAGATAATAAGTCTTTCAGGTGTGGTTGAATTGACAACTCAGCTGCTAATACTCGAGAATATTCTTTGGCCCCCCTTGTGTCGAATCAATAAATTTGGGTTGAATACTCTACCCTCGAAAACTGTTGCGATCCCCTATACTTGTGGGTTATCAAGACCTTTTTCTGGCGCCGTTGCCGGGGAGCATAGCTCTATTCTCTGAGTCACTTGGGATTTATATCTGTTGATCACTATGAAGAATCTGAAAGACCCTAAAACCAAGATCTATCCCTCTACTACGAGGGGAGGTAAGGAACTGCCATCTAGCTCTGCACTTGATTCACCTTCTGTTATGAGTAAGCTTGCGACACCACCACCTGCTAGTAATTCTGATATGTCGCAAGTAATTGATGATGCCACTTCTGCTATGCATGATGCTTATGATGATACTTTGCTTGATAATACCGTGCCACTGGGTGAATTTCTTGATGAACAAATTGCTAGAGTCAATGCTGAAACTGATGATATCTCTGAATCTGATGAAATTATTGAAACTGAACACTATGAGACACCTGCTAGACCTAGCTCTCCTAGATATGAATTGCCTGATATACCTGAGGGTTATGTTATGGAAGGAGAGGTAGCTAGGGACTTTCTTGCTTGTAAGGATAGAGATGATCTTAAGAAATTGTTATGCAAGTGGAAAGAAAAATCTTTGAATGCTAGAATGCAATATGATCCTAAGTTTGCTACTTCACCTATCTTTGTTACTGATAAGGATTATGAATTCTCTATCGATCCTGAGTTAATTACTTTGGTTGAATCTGATCCTTTCCATGGTTATGAATCTGAAACTGTTGTGGCGCATCTTACTAAATTGAATGATATAGCCACCCTATTTACTCATGAGGAAAAAATTCGCTATTACTATATTCTTAAGTTGTTTCCTTTCTCATTAAAGGGTGATGCTAAGATATGGTTTAATTCTCTTGCTCCTAGTTGTGTGCGTAGTCCCCAGGATATGATATACTACTTCTCTGAAAAATATTTTCCTGCCCATAAGAAACAAGCTGCCTTGCAGGAAATAATTAACTTTGTGCAAATTGAAGAAGAGAGTCTCCCACAAGCTTGGGGGAGGCTTCTCCAATTACTTAATGCTTTGCCTGATCATCCTCTCAAGAAAAACAAAATACTTGATATCTTTTATAATGGACTAACCGATGCTTCTAGGGACCGCCTAGATAGTTGTGCTGGTTGTGTTTTCAGGGAACGAACTGTTGAACAAGCTGAACTACTATTGAATAATATATTGAGCAATGATAATGATTGGACTATTCCCGAACCACCTCCAAAGCCAACTCCGAAGAAAAGAGGTATTCTATTTCTTAGTCCTGAAGATATGCAAGAGGCAAAGAAATCTATGAAGGAAAAAGGTATTAAAGCTGAAGATGTTAAGAATCTACCACCTATTGAAGAAATACATGGTCTTGATAACCCGACACAGGTAGTAGAGGTAAATTCTCTCCGTAGATTTGATAAAGGTGATATTCCTTATAATAAGTCTGCTAGTCAATGCTTGGATGAATTTGATACCTTTATTGTCAAGCAAGAAAATTTCAATGCCTATGTTAGTAGACAATTGAAACATAATGCTTACATGCTTGACCGCTTAGGTGATTATATGAATAGAACTATCAATGATCTTAAGCTTATTAGTAAACATGCTTCCATGGTAACTACTCAAGTAGAACAAGTACTTAAGGCACATAATGATTTGCTTAATGAGATGAATGGTAAGAACAATAATCATTCTGTTAAAGTTGTGACTAGAGGTGGTAGAATGACTCAGGAACCTTTGTATCCTGAGGGCCATCCTAAGAGAATTGAGCAGGATTCTCAAAGAATTAATTTTGATGCACCTAATCGTCCTAGTAATAGTAGGAAAAAGAATGACGATAGGACTTTGCATGCTGCTAGTGAACCTGTTATAGATACACATGAAAACCCAAATGATATTTCTATTTCTGATGCTGAGACACAATCTGGTAATGAACATGAGCCTAGTGATAATATTAATGATGATGTTCATGTTGATGCTCAACCTAGTAATGATAATGATGTGGAGATTGAACCTGCTGTTGATCTTGATAACCCACAACCTAAGAATAAAAGATATGATAAAAGAGACTTTATTGCTAGGAAGCATGGTAGAGAAAGAGAACCATGGGTTCAGAAACCCATGCCCTTTCCTCCTAAGCCATCCAAGAAAAAGGATGATGAGGACTTTGAGCGCTTTGTTGAAATGCTTAGGCCTGTCTTTTTGTGTATGCGCTTAACTGATATTCTGAAAATGTCTCCTTATGCTAAGTATATGAAAGATATTGTGACAAATAAAAGAAAGATACCGGAAGCTGAGATTTCCACCATGCTTGCTAATTATACTTTTAAGGGTGGAATACCAAAGAAACTAGGAGATCCCGGAGTACCTACTATACCATGCTCTATTAAAGGAAATTATGTTAAAACTGCTTTATGTGATCTTGGAGCTGGTGTTAGTGTTATGCCTTTCTCTTTATATCGTAGACTTGATTTGAATAAGTTGACACCTACTGAAATATCTTTACAAATGGCTGATAAATCAACTGCTTTACCCATCGGTATTTGTGAGGAACTGAGGATGTGCCTGTTGTGGTTGCAAACGTTACTATCCTAACGGACTTTGTTATTCTTGATATTCCCGAGGACGACAGTATGTCGATCATCCTTGGTAGACCTTTTTTGAATACTGCAGGGGCTGTTATTGATTGCAACAAGGGCAATGTCACTTTTCATGTTAATGGTAATGAGCATACGGTACATTTTCCGAAGAAACAACCTCAAGTTCATAGTATCAACTCCATTGAAAAAATTCCAACGATTATTATTGGAGGTTTTGAATTCCATCTTCCTACTGCCAAAAAGAAATATGATATACTTATTGTTGGGGACATGCATATCCCCATTGAGGTAACCTAGTGTCATTCGAAAATTCTCCGGTTCCGTGTCATTCGAAAAAAGTTTGTCAATAAGACTTGATCAACCTTATTGATGGATTCTTTTTGATGAAGCACCAGATGCATGAATTTAGGAGGCACAACCTTCTGTACCCAACTTTTACTTTCTGTTATTTAGTTTAAATAGAGTAAAAATGCTATTATTTTTCTGTTTTCTGTTTTATCCGTGCAATAGAAAAATGACCTGAAAATGAAAGTCCTCAGAATGCCCTGAAAATGTAGTATGATTTTTTCTGGAATATTTTAGAATTTTTGGCACTGAGAACACATCAGGGGGCTGCACCAGTGGGCCACAAGCCTGCAGGGCGCGCCCACGCCCCTCGGCGCGCCCCCTGGCTTGTGGGTCCCACGTGGGGCCCCCTCACTTATTCCTGTTGGGGAACGTTGCATGGGAAACAAAAAAATTCCTATGCACACGCAAGATCTATCCATGGTGATGAGCATCTACGAGAGGGAGAGTGGATCTACATACCCTTGTAGATCGCTAAGCGGGAAGCGTTAAGAAACGCGGTTGATGTAGTCGAACGTCTTCGCGATCCAAATCGCCGAGCGTCCCGCGATCCGATCACGATCCATCTCGCGATCCAATCTCGATCCGTCCCGTGATCAAATCACGAATCGTCTCGCGATCCCGATCACGGTCCTTCCGATCTAGCGCCGAACGGACGGCACCTCCGCGTTCAGCACACGTACAGCTCGATGACGATCTCCGCCTTCTTGATCCAGCAAGAGGGAGCGGAGAGGTAGAAGAGTTCTCCGGCGGCGCGACGGCGTGGCGGCGATGGTGGTGGAACAATTCCGGCAGGGCTTCGCCTAAGCACCGCTGAAACTAGACTAGAGGAGAAACCGATCTAGATGAAGTAGAGGGAGCACGTGGCAATTAGGGTTAGCTCTTCCCTCTAAATCCTCTAGTATATATAGGAGGGAGGGAGGGGAGGAGGCAGCCTCAAACCCTCAAGGTTTGGCCAAAATTGGAGGTGGAGGAGTCCTACTCCAATCCTATTAGGAGTAGGATTCCTCCTCTCCACTTGGAAACCCTTTCCACCTTTCCTCCTTTGGATTTTTTCCACCCAAAGCCACATGGGCCTTAGTGGGGGGGTTAGTCCAGCCCACTAGGGGCTGGTTTGACTCCTCCCACAGCCCATGAGGTCCTTTGGGTCGAGACACCCCTCCCGATGGTCCCCGGTACACCTCCCGGCACTCCCGGTACACTACCGAAATACCCGAAACTTTTCCGGTGACCAAAACAGGACTTCCTATATATCAATCTTTACCTCCGGACCATTCCGGAGCTCCTCGTGACGTCCAGGATCTCATCCGAGACTCCGAACAACCTTCGGTCACCACCATACATAACTCTACTATACCGAAACGTCACCGAACCTTAAGTGTGCAGACCCTGCGGGTTCGAGAACTATGTAGACATGACCAAGACACCTCTACGGTCAATAACCAATAGCGGGACCTGGATGCCTATATTGGTTCCTACATATTCTACGAACATCTTTATCAGTTGAACCTCTATGTCAAGGATTCAGTTAATCCCGTACGCTGTTCCCTTTGTTCTTCGGTATGTTACTTGCCCGAGATTCGACGTCAGTATCTCTATACCTAGTTCAATCTCGTTACCGGCAAGTCTCTTTACTCGTTCTGTAATACAAGATCCCGTGGCTAACACTTAGTCACATTGCTTGCAAGGCTTATTGTGATGTTGTATTACCGAGTGGGCCCTGAGATACCTCTCCGTCACACGGAGTAACAAATCCCAGTCTTGATCCATGCCCACTCAACAGACACCCTCGGAGATACCTGTAGAGCATCTTTATAGTCACCCAGTTACGTTGTGACGTTTGATACACACAAGGTATTCCTCCGGTGTCAGTGAGTTGCATGATCTCATGGTCACAGGAACAGATACTTGACATGCAGAAAACTATAGCAATAAACTGACACGATCATATGCTATGTTTATAGTTTGGGTCTTGTCCATCACATCATTCTCCTAATGATGTGATCCCGTTATCAAATGAGATCTCATGTCTATGGCTAGGAAACCTTGACCATCTTTGATCAACGAGCTAGTCTATTAGAGGCATACTAGGGACACAGTCTTGTCTATGTACCCACACATGTATTTGACTTTCCAATCAATACAATTATAGCATGGATAATAAACAATTATCATGAACAAGGAAATATGATAATAACTAAATTATTATTGCCTCTAGGGCATATTTCCAATAGTCTCCCACTTGCACTAGAGTCAATAATCTAGTTCACATCACCATGTGATTAACATTGTTATGAATCTAACACCCAATGAGTTCTGGGGTTCGATCATGCTTTGCATGTGAGAGAGGTCTTTAGTCAACGGTCTGCAACAATCAGATATGTGTGTTCTTTGCAAATCTATATGTCGTACTGCAGATGCTACCACGCTCCACTTGGAGCTATTCCAAATGGCTGCTCCACTATACGTATCCGGATTGCTACTCAGAGTCATCCAGATTGGTGTTAAAGCTTGCATCGACGTAACCCTTTACGACGAACTCTTTATCACCTCCATAATCGAGAAATATTTCCTTAGTCCTTTAGTTACTAAGGATAACTTTGACCGCTGTCCAGTGATCCACTCCTGGATCACTCTTGTACCCCTTGACAAACTCGTGGCAAGGCACACACAGGTGCGGTACACAACATGGCATACTATATAGAGCCTATGGCTAAGGCATAGGGGACGACCTTCGTCCTTTCTCTTTCTTCTGCCGTGGTCGAACTTTGAGTCTCACTCAACTCCACACCTTACAAATCAGGCAAGAACTCTTTCTTTGACTGATCCATTTTGAACTCTTTCAAAA